>JARFIW010000165.1:4382500-5692500 GCA_036346225.1 Platerodrilus igneus | reverse complement strand
TGCGTGACAACACTCACACACGGGACCTCCATTTTACCTCTCATCCGAACGAGGGTGTATTTTTGTGAAAAATGCTCGCCTAACATTTTTCAAGCGGACCGTGTCGGGATTCGAACCTGGGACCTTGGGCGTAGTAGTCACACACATACCACTACGCCACGGAGCCGCCTAATATTAGAGACAGCAATTTGCGCCTCAAAATAAAATCAAATAAATCAGACAGGTTTTATACATCCATGATTTCTTTCTTTTGTGTTATAGTGCATGGACACTTTACTTATCAAATTTTATGTACATCTGGTAATACTTTGGCTTAAGAGCTTCCATGAATGTAATTAACCTTTTTTAAATTAATAAAGAAATTAAAACCGCTAAGTAAGTATATATATTAACTGAAAATTATTTCTGAATTATTTTGACAGATAATTATTGTTAGTTTGTAAATATTCAATTAATTTTTATATCTATTGCTAACCTTAGGCAATTTAAATAAAATAGCAAAAGCCTCTAAAGCAATTAGGCATTATAAATGTCATTAACATAATTAAGGGATTTTTTAATGTCACCTTTTCAGTACTGAAAAATGATTCGCATATAATAAAAATAGGTTGGTAATAAGATCTTTCAAATTAGTAAAATTAACCTCATAAATAGTTATCGTGCATAAACAAGTGTATGATTGTATTATTTGTAATTCAAATTCATAAAACTTTTGTTACATAGACAATTTTATAAAGCATAAATTTTGATAAAAAGAACGTTTGAAAATTTAAATTTATAATTAAACATTATCACAAAGATTTTAAGCTCCATGGGTTCAAACTACCAAGGTTAGATTTATACATGACGTTATACGTCAAACAGATGATTGCTGCACAGATGGATATCACTTACCACATTGACCTTAGGTTTGGCGGCTTGCACCTTTAACAAACAAGTTCACACCACACGTGGACTTTCAGCATTTGACAAACACGTAAAAAAAACAGTTGCCTCATCGTTATAACAATGCCTCTTAAATCAATTTCTTACAACCATTGGTCAGCTCTAACCATTCCTTCTCGATTATAACAAAATTTCCATGTTAAAATTTAAGGAACGCATATATCTTAGACGCAGTAAAAATTTAACAACCTAACTCGATCATTTTTGCTTCAGTAATTAAACGTTATATCTTCCATATTTTAGTGTTATTTTTGCACATCAATTCTTTTGTACCTTAATTTTAGTGTTATTTTTGCACATGAGTTCTTTGTACGTTAATTTTAGTGTTGTGCTAAGGAAAACCAAATACAATTAGGTTAAATTATTTAAATATAGAAAATACAAACCATGATGAGTTTCAAACAGTTGGATCGATGCATTTAAGAGAACTGAATTGCGACTCGCAAGTCAGCCTTAGATATAAACTTTACCATCTTGACGTTGCAAGTATCAAAATCCGACTGGCCGGCTCGTAGACAACAGCCTTAACAAGCAGGTGCGCGCAAACACGCTTTCGATATCACCTTGGAGATACGTTGTAGAAGTTTTACAATACAGACTGGACATTTATAACTATGCGCTTTTATTACTATATGATTAAAATTAAAGAAGAACAAATAATTAGGGTGTTCCGAAATTATGATACTTTGTTTTTAATTCTGTATTAATTGTTGAAGTATGATTTATATTAAACTATAAACGCAAATCCAAAAATTTTATAACACGATACATAATTGTTAAGCGTTAATTTAGCAGAGGAGAAACGAACTGTTTCAAACTCAAGATTCACATAGACATTCAGAGGACAACTAACCAACGGTACACCAACTCTGTTAATATAACATTAACTTGCAATCTTTAGTTATTAAATATTAGTTGCAGACACTGTTGTAGTTCAGTTTTACAACATTTTTAATGTTAGGCTACAAGTCTTCAGTTTGTAAAACTTAAAAATAAAAATCAAATATTGTTATTATTTTGAAAAGTATCATTATTTACCAGTTTATCCAATCCCCAATCTAAAAACAATACAAGTTACCGGTACTTATAAACCTATAAATATTATAAAAAACACGATAGGTAATTTTGTTTAGAGAGGCATGGTTGTAGAGGGTGAGTTATGAGAGAAGGGGTAACCAAAATTATAAAGCTTAATTAAGAGGTAGGACAGTAAAATAATTTTAACAAACTGTGTTAGGCAATTGAATAAATATAAAATTTAAAATATTAAGGAAACACACGAACAAAAAGTCTAAAGCTGCTACAAAAGACTGGTTATTTGATGGTTAATAGCTGTTTACGCCGATAAATGTTTTGGTTTATAGTTCAAAGTATAATAAAATTTAGTTAAAATTGTTAGATAAATATACGGTCACTTGCAAATCCCACAGTATGCAGGTGGCGAGATATATCCGTGTTTACCCGACTGATTAAGGCCATTAAAGCAGTCGATTGTCAACCGTCGTCGCGTCCGGTTATGTTTTGCTGTGACGAGTGCCGCATTCTGATATTGATGCTAAAATAAGACAGATGCACATTATTTACCCTCATACAATATTCATCAAGAATCGTGGATCTTCTATATCTCAGAATTACCTTTGTTTCCTTTCCTAACCTAATGTTCCAGTAAATGGATGGATGCATCGATTCAGGTGAGTGTTCATTTCATACTTGTTAATTTGTTTATCTGTCTCGTATTTATGAACATTCTATCTCACCATATAGTTCACTACCTAATTCCCTATACGCCAGGGTGGTTGCCCAAGCAATAGCTATCGTCTTTTGATAAATTATAAAACTACTTAAGCAACCCCTAATGGTTCTAAATGTATGCCAAGGCGCACGTATTTAATTATTTTCATCAGTATAACAATATTAGTCCCGTTACGTTTCCTTTTGTAGCTTTAACTACCCGTATTAATATATGCCTAATATATGCCTAATATATGCCTTCTGGTAAAGAGGCACTTCACCTACTTCACCCAAAAAGTCGCTACTGGTTTAAGGGAAGTAAAATTAGGCTTTTTGTCTCAAAAGAGAGCGAAAATTTTTTAGGAAGATCCTCTACCCGTACCATACCTTGTCCGGGTTGGGAAAGGCAATTAAACTTGAAATAAAGCTTGATTTAAAAATGGAAATTGTTTTTTCTGCACATTTTATTTTTTCTAGAAAATTCTCTAGCTGAAATGCTTTTACCAAGCAAATATGTAAAAAGTTATACGTTCAGGTGTGGAATGTCCAATGTTCCTCCCTTAAAATGGTTTTAGAAAATTGTTCAATAGCTGAAAACAATAAGTAATAATTCTTTAGAACCTGGTCAAACTGGAAAATCTTTCCCACTTAAATTGTTCAATCTCAGCTTTATGGTGGCAAAGGATGGTATTCTTTAAATATGGTAGACTGCAAACACGATCCGCAAAAGAAGGAGGTGAGCTTTCAGATTTATGCAGTTAGGTAAGACCGTTTTACCGAAGGTTACATTTTAACAGCTGTGGAAAGGGACTTCTTTGGAAAGCAGATTGGAAAGATTAGTTCCAATGGGCACATGTCGCTGCATAACATGAACAGCAAGGATTGCATGTCTGCAGCCGTGTTACAACCGAAAGTTTTTAAGTAGTTTCAGAGCCGTGTTTAGCCAACCGAAGACAACGGTACAATCAGAACAGAAAACAGACTGATCAAAGTCAATATCTATGGCCTGTATAACTTGAGTCGCAAGATTACTAATAACGTGGTGGCAGAAAGCTCCAAGTGAAGAGGGACATTCAATGGCTACAAAAATGCAACCTTGGCATTTGCACAAAGAAGCCGAACGAAAACCTGGCCTCGAACATAACCGAAGGTAAATAAGTATCCGAAAATCCATGCATTTCTTCGTACACAGTATTGCAGCAAATGGCATGACGTAGAATTACAACATCATTAAAAACAAATAAATTTTGTCTGAACACAGCTCAATTGTTACGTATAACAAGAAGGGGAGGATCTTTTTTTGGTGTTTTTTCATCCTTAAAGTCAGCATAAAAATTTTTCAGATACGATACAAGGACCAAGAAAACACAGGGGGTCAAAAGTTTGTGAAATATCCTACAGCTTAGTTTGTTTAGTGCAAACGACATCTGAAGAATTTGAAGTTGAATATCGTAAATGATCCGTTTGTATCAGCCATGTAAGACCAAGAACTTTAACGTTTTTGTGAGATTCCAATTCAAGAGCTCTTGGATTAACTTCATGAGGACTGACGTTTTTGATAACTAGTAGTTTGTTTAAAGTCCACTCTTTGAGTTTGAAAACATCTCCAGAAAGAAGCTTTGAAAGTGCCTGGCAGAGATTTTCCGCTTCCAAAATCGTCAGTGGCTGTCAGAAGACTATTCACATAAAAATCTTATTAGATTTTCCTGGAAAACCGCGAGTGTGTGTTTTAGACTAAGATATTACTTCAATTAAACAAAAAATTCTTCTGCATAAAGAAAGTATATAGCTCGTTAGTTTTGCACTTGAGTATAATGGGTTCTCAAAGGAGTGGAATCTTTATCTTTTTATGACTGAGTACCACGAATTTTCCAAAACAAAAATCTTAGGTTTTATTTAAAGCACCTAGCTTTTGGGCAAGGATGTTCGACCTTTTATTTTCTCATAGTAATCATTCTAGTTTTGTACATTTCTGAAATACTGATAATATTCATCTCCACAAGCGTGTAGCATGGTCATGGTTGAATTAATACACTAAAAATCAGGAAATTATTTTTTAACACCGTTTGTGTCCTTAAAAATATTTACCTAAAATAATATAATTTAATTTAAGTTCCAAAAATATACACCCAGGGTATTTGTAATCATTAGACACAGTTAACCTTTTGCTTATTAAGAACCAATAAATTTCACTTGAATGTTTAATAATAAAAGAGTTAAGCAAAAATAAATTCTATTCAATTAAATTGTCTTAGCTTGTTTCAGCATTAACTTTTCAACAAAATTTACATAAAAATAAACTAGTATGGTTCTGTCTTCAAAAAAAACACAAAGATCTCTAAATTGAATACTTCTACATAAGTTTACTATAAGGTTTATGATTTTTTAATAACTCATATTTCAAATTTTAATTATAGTCATCTGTAGAACTACGGTCGACTTTAGAAGTGAGAAATTAGATTATTCTACGACTTATACAAATGTATTATTTAAACAAAGAGTTAGCTTTACTTTATATCTTATAAAAAAATTCATCATGTTCTTTAAACTTAAATTACATGACTCAAAATAACAAAAGATATTTTTAAAGTAACGCAAAATAACATGTGGTAATTATGTTGAATAACTATATATTTTTGACATCTCATGTCAATAACAACTTTTTTAGTGCAGCCACTACAGTCTGCTTGTGAAACAAATACGTTAGGAAAACTACGTAGCCATCTTTAAAATTTTGTAAAGTTACAAGGGTAGTACGGAATCTTTCTTTTTCTAAATGAATTTTAAGATAACTAAATCAAAGTGAAATTTCAACTTACGAACACGAATCAGTACAAACTAACAAATAATTTCCGTTTGAAGTTAGAAGAAAAAAGTTTCACTCTGGTAGTTACGTTTTTTTCTAGCCTATATTAAAATAATATCATAAATATCCTACTTGAATTATGTTTCGTATAACATTTCTAATCAAACTCGACATTAATTAGGTGTGGAGAAATTTTCATTTCACTTAAACACGTTATAATAACGCAATGGACACCAATTTCCAGACACTACTCTGCAAAATACAACTGAGCAGTGAAATACTTTCCAGGGAAACTATTAAAACTTTACTAAGTGATTGTGACCTGTATACTTTTTACACTTACTTTTTTATCGACCACCTTGATAATAATTTAATCATTGTCTACATGGGTAACTTGATATCGCAATCAAATTGACTGAAAGTCCAGTAGCAGAACAAGGACTAAGATCAAACACTGTTGATGTTTAATTTTCATTGAAAAACCTTCAAATATTCAACATCTTTTAGGCGATATTAATTTCAAAATATATTACAAAATTTTCAGACAAAGTATTACATAATAGTATTTTTACAAATTACTCAATCGCAATAAAACAATTGCAGTCACTCCACAGCGTCTTCAAAATCGTCGTCGCATTCAGGAATTGTAGGCGGTACAGAGAACTGGCTGGTACTATTATTGTCTGTATTATATTCAGCAGCATCAGCATCACCATGCTCACAATTTAAAAACTGTTCAAAATTTATTAATTTCATTTGAAAGTACCGCTTCTCTTCGTTCAAACACGCTAGATCTTTTTCTTGCTCGGCAACTACTTGTCGTAGATCTGATATCGTATTTAAGTCTTCTTCTCTGGACTCTCGTCTTTCATATCTTGCTCTAATCTCCTCGAAACTAAAAACAAGTACAATTTTTCCTAAAAGATAGTAAAATGTGGAACAACTTACAGTTTTGTAAGGCATTGACATTTGCGCTGCAAGTGCTCAATTGTAATTTGAGACTGATTATGTATTGCATCAAACTGAGATTGCTTTTCGTCTATTTGCTGTTGGTGTGTTTCTTGTAACTTAGATAGAGCTTCTTCTAGCTCCCTGTGGTGGCAAAATACCGTACATGTAAAAAAATTAAATGTTACAAATAGAAAGTTTAATTTAATTATTAAGGGGGTAGTTGGAAAAAGAGTGATTAGTCATATTAAAACCTTTCTCCGCTGAACTAGGTTTTAGCATCCCTGCCACCTGTGTATAACACTTTAAAGCCCACCGGCAAATACTTCAAAAATTAATTTCTTTTGCGGTAATGTTAATCGTAATATATTATGTTATATTCCTTTCTTATTATATATTCCTAGAGATACGTTTGGAGGTATTCTACCAATGTCCCAAAAGTACGGGTTATACAGATAACGGTATTAACTTAACCTAAACCGACAAATGTTGTGCTATTAATAAATATATGATTTAACTAGTATTTATCAACAAAAATTTCCTCGAAATACTTAATTCAGTGAGTAAATAGTTAAATATCCTCTGAAATTATAAAAATTGCAAGAAATTTCTTTGACGATTAAAATCTTTGCTAAATTTAAATTTGCAGTTAAGGTGCCTAGTAATAAATGTTCCAATTGTAAAATTGTTATTAACAAAGATGATAAAATTATTCAAAGTTATAGCTACTCAGTGCTTATTCCTTTTTCTGAAGAATGCTCTAGTCTTTGTGCTAATGAAGTGAGAGCAGTTGTGATTCAAAAATAGTTCCTAATTTACTTCATTTAAAAGAATTCCATTTCTATTAAACAAGATTGCACGAATGGAAGATGAAATTAAGACACACCAAACTGAAATAAAAGAACTTAAGGATTCATTTGGTAGTAATAAAAATGATATGCACGAATTTCTTATCGAAGTCCGTGAGCATTCTATTCGAGCACCAAACATTATGGTGTGTATTGTTGATGAATCCACATCTACCAAAATACACGAAAATATTGCTGAAGATATAAATAAACCTGAAGAAATTCTTAATAAAGTGGGAATTGAAGCTGATAATATTGTTAAAATTTTACGTGTAGGTCGCTTTGGCACCAAACAAAGGCACATCAAGGTCATCCTTAAAAACCTGCATGGAGGATATCAAGCATTGAAATCTAAAAATAAAAAAGCACTTCATCGTATTAGAATTTGTATGGATAGAACTAAAATGCAACAAGATCAAATGCGATTAGTTCAACTGGATTTAAAGGCTAAATTTGAAGCAAGTGAAAAAAATGCATACATAAAATTTGTTAATGCTGTACCTGTAGTTAAAAGTGCAAAAAACTAAATAGTGTTAAATCAGATTATGTTAAAATTTATCTTACAATGCCGGTGGTATAAAAATTCGTTTAACAGAATTTCGAAATTTAATTTTCTCATGTGTTTACGTGATAATCCTTATCGAAGCGTGGCTAAATCAAAATATTAGTGATCTGGAAATCGACATATCAAATTATTGTATATTCAGAAAAGACCCATGTACACACTTAACAAATAAGCTCCAAGGTGGTGGGTTATAGTGGCTGTTAAAAAGGGCTGCCAGTGAAAGGAGTTCCAGTTATACACAATATAATAAATCAAGTATTTATCAAATTTCATGTTAAATAGTAAAATAAAATATTATTGGTCCTGTATATATTCCACCCTCATTGCCTGGTGAACTTTATAAAAATCACTGAGATTGTTGAGCATATAATATTATAACGCCCAGAATGGAGTATAGTAATATTTGATAAATACAACTTACCATTATCAGTTTAAACAAATAAATCCAAAGCCGCTCTTAAATTTAAAAATTTCAGAAAAAGGAACGGAAAAAGACACTGATTTTGAGAAACTAAAAGATAAGGATTTCCACGAAAGATTTAAAAAAAGCTGAAATGAATTGCTGGAAGATATTGAGAAAATTTCTGATACTAAGGAAGCAGAAACAGAATGGAAAAACATTAAATCCAGCTTAGACATGGCGACCAGAGATATTCGGGAATATACACCAAAAAAAAAGAGACCATGGATAACAAAGGATATTCTAAATTTAGTAGAAGAAAGACGAAAATACAAAAACAGACCGGACGAAGCTGGAAACAGAGATACGAGGCCCTAAAATGGAAAATTTTACGAAAATGCAAGAAAACTTAAGAATAATGGATTGATGAAAAGTGCAAAGAGGTACAAACTAAGATATAAATAGAAAAGACAGATGAAGCATATAAACTAATTAAATTCATTGTAATTAGTTTATATGCTTCGTCTGTTTTTTCGCATATGCTTTCATGCTTGATCACAGGCAATAACTAAACCATTCAAACTATTAACAAACTAATAAAGTAAATAAAATAATTACTCACAGTAAGGTTATTTAGATTAGCTTATTCTAAAGAACTTTTAGAACAATTTTTTTTAATCTTTAAAAACAAATAATGTGCATATATAAGAAGAAAAGGAAAGAAATAAAATATTGGTTTGACAGAAGTAAAAGTTATCAATTTTAATTAGTTGTTTATTATACATATCTTGATCTTTTTGTTTAACTTGCATGTGTATGTATGTGTGTTTTGTATATTTTGATTTTTGACATGATACACATAACAAGGTCTTCATGTGTATGTTTACGTTAGAAGGTGGGTGAATATTAAATTTTTATCATACTCTTTGGCGTTGTGTGTATTGTGCGTGTATGTGTGTGTGTGTGTGTATGTGTGTGTGAGAGAGAGAGATAGAGAGAGAGTGAGTGAGTGAGTGTGTGAGTGTGTCTTTATATTTTTTTTAAAGTTTAAATGGTATAAATATATACTGCTCAGATTATTAATGTCACCTTTTTTATTCAATGAATTTGAATTTCTATAAATGTTAGTTTCTATTTGTAAAATTTGTGGATTAGTGAAATTTATCTTATGTTCATCATTAAGCGTGTATCGCAAGGGCGCATGCTTTAGGTTTAACTTGTACATCACTTTTATACTGTATGATCCTTTATTTTAAATTTTGAGATGTTTGGCCTATATATAAACGATCACAATTTAAACAATTTAATTTAAATATTACATTTTCTTGTTGCAATTGATTGGTTTTATCTTTAAGTGTGGAAAATAATGTATTTACTAAATTTAGGTTTTTCTTAGCAATGTTGTTATTAAGGTTTTTAAATATGTTAATAATTTTATGTGTCAGTCCTTGTATGTATGGAAGAGATTTATAGCTTTGGTAATGGATATTGTTGTTCGTATTATTAAGGTCTTTATTCTTGGTAATTTGTCTATTTTCTTGGTTGTTTAATAAATTGTTTATTAAAGAATTGCGGTTGTTATTTTTTAAAAGCTTCTCAGTATTTTCGAATTTTTTTGGTATAAAGTAGGATGCTATATATGTTTTATTCTATTTTTTAATCCTAAAATAAAACTAATTTTTATATGAAAGCGGTGGTACGAGTGATAATTTATATTGCGTCCAAAGCTAATGGGTCTGATATACCAATCAGTAACAATTTGATTATTGTTTTGTCTGACAACATAAGTATCTAAAAATGGTACAGAATAGTTAGTTTCAGTTTCTATTGTGAATTTTATGTTGTCGTTATATTTGTTAAATGTTTCCAAGGTACAGTCTATTTTATCTTTTGGAATAGCAATTAGTATGTCGTCTACACATTTTTTGATAAATGGTAATTTAAATGTAAGATTAGGTGTGGTTTTATCTAAAAGTGAATTCATTATAATTTCTGCTTAAGTTAGATCCCATTGGACATCCTGTAATTTGTTTATAGAACAATTTATTATAGCAAAAGTAATTTTTGGTAAAAATAAAATCTATGATGTCTAAAAATACATTCATAGGTATATTACAATTTTGTTTATTTCTATACTAAATATTTTCTATGTCGTTAAGAGCTAAATCTTTTGGTATGTTGGTAAACAGAGATACAACATCTAAGCTGATCATTAAGTAACCACCAGGTAACTGAATTTTATTTATAGTTTACACAAACTCAAAAGAATCTTTGACATTGTAAATGTTTTCGGTTATTGATTTTTGTAAAATTTCTGAAATAAATTTCGATAGCTTTTCTGTTGGACTATTGTTTGATGCAACTATTGGTCGCATTGGATAACCCGGTTTGTAAATTTTTGGAAGAGCATAAAATTTAGGAGAAACGCTACTGTAAGTGTTTAAGCTTGAAAATTGTTCTTGGTTGATATATTTTTTCTTTTTAAATTTTTAATGATACCTAGTTTTTCTTTGTATTATTGTGGTTGGATCTTTTTAAATTTGTGAGTAAGTATTGGTATCGTTTAATAAATCTTTAATTTTATTATCGTATTTGATTTGTGACATTGCTACGGTTAGGTTACCTTTATCAGATTTTAAAATAATTATGTTATCAGCATCTTTTAAATATCTCTTGCTAAAAGTATAATCATAAATAATTTTTGATTTCTGGTTATTGCTTTTATGTAAAAAATTAGTTGCTTGAGCTCGGTATACATCTCGTTCCTTTTCTGATTTAACTTCAAGCATAATATTTTCAATATCAGCTAATAAATTAGTTATTAATTTATTATTTATTATCAGTCTTGGGCATAATTTTGAACCTAAAGCAAGAACATTTTTAACATTTGTTGATATTTCAATGTCACTAATATTGACAAGCCATCTGTCACACTGATTAAAGGTGACAGTTTTTGATGCTTTCAAGATAACATCTAACTTTCTTAAATTGTTGTTTTTAAGGTGATGGAACTTTCTGTTATAGAGAATAACTTGTATGCGTGAATACTCGTTAAAAATATGATTAGGTAGAATATCAGAGACAGTAAGTTTTACATTATTAAGTTCTTAAGGTCTACTATTGTATGAGTAATTTTGATTTCTAAATTTAAGATCTTTGTTTTGATTTTACGATTAAAGCTATATACTTTTGTAACCAATATCTTACTGTTATTAAATAATTAATTACAAATATTTTTTGCTGCATTTGGAATGTGGTTTGGTAGAATGTCTGCATTGCAAAAGAAAAATTTTGCGATTCTTCATAGAACCTCATTTGTTGTTTAGTTTCGTTCAGCGTTTTAGTAAAATGATGATATCTATTCCATATTTAATTGTTATCATTTGAAAGAAACCCATTGTAGTATAGTTTGTACATCCTTTTTTATTGTAACTACATCTTTTTATACGATTATATTGAAAGTAGCAGGTTCTAGATCGGCTGGTAATAAAGAAAACTATTTTTTATGGCCTAAATTTTCCTATATATTTCTAGACTTGATCATAGGCAATAACTAAAACGTTCAAACTATTAACAAGCTACTAAAGTAAATAAAATAAATAAAATAATTTTCTTACTCAGTTTAATAACAAACGTACGACAAAAGTGTATTAAGTTTTAAATCGTATCTCTAAGTAGTAACGAAAATGTTTATTGACTTATATTCTAGAACAATCAACTGCGAACATAAAATATAAAATAGTTGACCAAATAATTGAGGCGAATAGATGAGACAAACGAAGACGAATTACAGCAATAAAATATTGAATGTTAAAAGGATAGGGAAAGACATTAATTACTGATGATTCGAGAAAACAAAACGATAAATCTTTAAATGTTGCATCACGCCTTCGGCAACAAGCCAATTAAAGCAACAACTAAAACAAAATTTCTAGATACTTATATCACACGGGCTCGCCCTTATATAACCCAGTGGATGTTAAGAACGCTTGTCAATCCTCATCCAAATCTCACAATGCTAATTACATACATGATACGCTAAGTAGTTAGAAGTCGATCTAATCTATACTGTCTAGAGCAGTAAACGTTATTATGGCACATAGACGATTCTATTAAAATAACAATGGTAAAGAGTTTTAAATGCTCAAGAGTTAGTAAGATTATTTCAAGTACTTATAATGAAAAAAGAAGTAAACAAATGACCTGTTTCCTACTTCATTTATTTACTTCAATTTTGGTCTTGTTTTTTGACTCTCTATTAAATTTAGTATGGCAATGCCATCTATACTATCATGTCCAAAACTGAAAACAGTCACCGATAGTTAGTTGATTATATTCGAGTATAAAGGGCGCATGAGGAGCATTTTGCATTATAAATGCACTTTGATTTGTGTATAATTTCAGAACTTGGTTGTTTTGCAAAAAGAAGTGCGCCCGTCATGAGCTGCAATAAACAACGAAACTAGACACGGAATTTTCTTTTTGCAAAATAACTAACAATTATATTGATTTTCGTTCTCTGTACTCGAATTACTTTCCCCATGCCAGGCAAAATTATTCATTAATACTTAAAATGGTTTGAGATTGGGAATAAATAAATAAATAATAATTGAAAGTAGCAGGTTTATCGGGTAAAAACCAGAAATACATCCACGTATCATACCATATTTTTAGTATGCATCATAATTTGGAAAATAATACTGAAAATTCAAATAAAACATAAGTTATTTTCATAAATTTCATCAAGTAGATAGACCACCTCATGTTCACCAATGTCACCCCGGCTACTAATGCAACGAGCCGCCACTGATATGTACTGCGACCATCATAAATTCGTAATGGTATACTTACGGTGGTAATGTTTACAAAGGAGGGTTTCCTTTTTGTGCTTACAATTTTGATATTAATTTTCAATTTAACACACAAACTACTTAATGTCTACAAGGGGAGGGTTTCTCTTTTTTTTTGTATTTTTTGGGGTTGTAAATTTTGTTAATTAAAGCAGTGTAGTGCTAATGATTTGTATATGCTTAATTGTTGTATTTAAGATAATGATTTCGAGCTGTTGATTTTAGGGTCGTAATATCTTGTTCATTTTTTTTTGTAATTAATGTGGGGGGACCTAAAAACGGCAGCTCGCCATTGTAAGTATTGATCTTTTTATGTTACGTTTATTTTTGGCACTACTGTTCTGGTGAAATATATATTTTTTTGGTAATTAGAGGTTGTATGATTATTTATAGGAGTGTGTAATTTTTTTTATATCAGGGCTTTCTTTAATTTTTGAATGTATTATACCCCGCCCATTCACCGAATGAGCCGGATCAATTTCTTTTTTTCTTCTTTAGCCTTTAGGCTACGTAAATGTACGTAGCAAGGTTTTCTGCCAATGTTCCCAAAAGTACGCGTTATACAGGTATCGGTGTTAACTTAACCTAAATCGACAAATTTTGTGCTATTAATAAATATATGATTTAACTAGTATTTATCAACAAGAATTTCCTCGAAATACTTAATTCAGTGAGTAAATAGTTACATATCATCTAAAATTATAAAAATTGCAAGAAATCTCTTTGAAGATTAAAATATTTGCTAAATTTAAATTTGCAGTTTAAGGTGCCTAATAATAAATGTTCTTTTTGTAAAATTGTTATTAACAAAGATGATAAAATTATTCAATGTGATAGCTGCAGAGTGCTTATTCCTCTTCCTGAATAATGCTCTGGTCTTTGTGCTAGTGAAGTAAGAGTAGCTGTTATTCAAAAGCGGCTATTGATTTCTTCTGTGAGGATTGCTGCGAATCATTTAAAATAATTCAATTTCTAATAAACAAGATTGCACGTATGAAAGATAATGTAAAAACACTACAAACTAAAATAAAACAACTGAAGAATTCATTTGGTAGTAATAAAAATGATATGCACGAATTTCTTATCGAAGTCCGTGAGCGTTCTATTCAAGCATCAAACATTATGGTGTGTAATGTTGATGAATTCACAACTACAAAAACACAAGAAAACATCGCTGAAGATATAAATAAAACTGAAGAAATTCTTAATAAAGTGGGAGCCGAACCTGATGATATTGTTAAAATTTTACGTGTTGGTCGCCTTGGCACCAAACCAAGACCCATTAAGGTTATTCTTAAAAACCCGCATCGAGTAGATCAAGCATTGAAATCTAAAAATAAAAAACCACTTCATAGTATAAGAATTGGTATTGATAAAACTAAAATGCAACAAGATCAAATGCAATTAGCTCAACTAGATTTAAAGGCTAAATTTGAAACAAGTGAAAAAGTGCATACATAAAATTTGTTAATAGTGTACCTGTAGTTAAAAGTGCAAAAACTCAATAGCGTTAAAAGAGTGTTAAATAGTTAGCTTCGGGTGGATGATGTCCTTGGTCTCATTCAAGTTCGAAGGTTTAAATCCCTCGTACCTGCATTTCGATTCTTAAATATTTTCGTGAAGTTGCTGTCCTGTATAACCGAAATGGCCGCGTGCGGAATTAATCAGAATTTAGGATGCACCACAAGTTTCACTTAACATTTAATACAAAATACTTCTCAAATCGCGCCACCTCGTTATTAAACTAGACAATTTATTTTCAATAAAATTCTTGAAACAAATTTACGGCTCCTGGGACCATTTTAAGGGAATGAAAGTTAATTAACTCGAAGTATGCATAGGCTCACACTCATTACCATTAAGATGAGTTAATTAATAACTAGTGGACTGTATTACATTTATTAGTTTGCCATTCTGAATATAGTATGTAATGGCAATATTCTAGTAAACTAACGCGGCATTACTATTGAACTTCAAACTACAACTAACTAAAAATAAGAGGCAGCAGGTATGTGGGTAGCTCGGGGTAGCTAGACCATTGTTAACTCATATACTATTGCAATTCTTAAACCTAGTACAAAGAAGTATGGTTGCGCATCGCTACACCAAGGCCTACGCTTTCACCTTGGGGTGTCGATGGTTCAGTACCACACCCAAGGGATAAATTTGTGTAATGTGTAGCAAGGTACGGGATCAAAACCGATGAATTTACTCAGCTCGATCACAAAGTACAAATTAATGCAATACAAATTATATCTTAACAGGTACCCTGTCACTTTTCCTTTTAAATTGAAATTTCGTTCTACCTCCTACTGGTTGTACCAGGCTTCCCGGGTACAAGAACAACGCTTTATCTTCGATCCAAATTCTATTTAAGGTTACAACTTTGATGCTAACTTTTCACCACATACAACAACAATAATCTTTGATGCACAACAGCTTAACTATTAAACTCGTAAACTCGCCTATGTAGGCTTACAACCACTTATGTATCTCAATTACTTTACATTACTCTAACTTGAGTATACTTTTCAATCGCTAATAATAACTTTGACATGGGGCCGAAATATACGACTTGTTTCTACAAAATTCAAATTCAGAAGAAAGTTATTTACAATTTCATACACAACTACAACTTATACCTAGACAATCCTTTGCCTTCTATTTATTTTCTGATAAATAAATATTGTCCACTAACTCCTCGATCAATAACTTCGTATCTATGTAGTCCTTTGTCCCTTGTAGTAGTTCATACCATGTTACATTTTATTACATGGTACAGTCGTCTTTCCCCCAAAGTTCTTTTATCTTACATTCAATATAACCTGACTGAGTTTACCAAATACATAAATTTGTCAATTTAAACAACATAACAATAATAAAACAATCAATATAAAGCAAATAATAATATAATTCAACTGAATAACTAAAATAAATAAACAAAACCGTATCGAAGCCAAGTCGTTTCCTTTACAATCTTATATACAATTTAGCCGCTCCTAGCCAAGGATCGTTATACAACCAAATTTCTAATTTGGTTCCGAAATCAAACCTTGCTTATACTTATATACGCTTGTTATTCCGCGTTCACTTCGGTTCTAAAATGTATCCCCAAATTCAAAACACTCCCCCTCCTTGACTCCATGCATATCTTTCCCTTTGTACCCCATCCATCACAATTAGTAAAATTTAATACAATAATAAGGATACGTATTAGCCATTCAGTTCGATAGATGTTGTGAAAATAAAAACCGATGAAATAATAGATCTCACAAGATCATACAATGTAATAAATACGCATCTTAAACTCAAATCACGAAATCAACAAACTTTTTATGATAAAATGCATAAGACGAAACTCAGGTTCGTAAATTATTTTAAAACGACAAACAGGGAAAAACGTTATGCATTTTTCACATAAAATTAAGAAATCTTTTGTACATTAATCATTAGAAGTAATTCTATTTAGTATACACCGAAACAATTACAGCTATAGTTTACCAGTTAGTAATTATTTAAAACCCAGGCGCTTCCATAGTGACATTCACGAATGATAGATGATAAATTTTATATAATACAATACATTCATTTATATTGCAAAAAACGTTAACACTTAATGCCAACTTAAAATAAACCATAGGAAGCTATACGTCTTTCACATAATAGAATTCTATAATGGTAAAAATAAACAGTTAAACCAGACAGAAAAAATTTAATAAATTATGCGGGAGCAGTTAATTTAAAAATGTCAAAGTGTAGTTATTCCATCAAGTAGACAAAAAGAAAGGGGTTGAAGTTGAAAATAGAAAGTAAACGAAACACAATCTGAAGAAAAAATGAATATATATTGCTGTGAAACCTACAAAAAGCTATTCATTACCTTAACTGTGTTGGTCCATTGACTTTCTTCCGTTAATCGCCTCGGCTGCTCCTCTAGATAGCTTTCATCCTCATACATAAAAAAAACAAACACATTCATACCACAAACATCAACGTCAACTCTATTTACATCAATATTCACAATACATTAAAATTTCAAAATTAATATTCAGCATAAATTTTAATATCAGAAAATTTCAAAATTAAATTTATTATCATTTTAATGTGCATCCAGAATTAAAGTCCTTGTAGGATGCCTACTAATTACTATAACAATATATGCAGACCGGAGTCTGAGTACAAAGGAGCATCTACCACCCCTTTACGTTAATTAACCAGGTTCGTCTAATTGAGCTCAAAGACATACCCAAATTTTCATCATAATCCAGAACATCAATACTAAATACCCTTTCTACTTAAACAAGCAAATTTCACCTTAAAATTAAAATATTATTGTTAGTACAATTTCACTACTGTCCATTTTAAATAAACAAATTATAAAGTTATTCAACACACACCAAAATATCAAAGTTCGAACAAAATAGTATAATTTACCTGAAGGTTACTGCACTCGTAGCTTCAATGTACATCGTCCCTTTGTTAATTACACCATTCCAACTGGGTTATATTTACGGCTTCTGATTCTCAACGCTTTTAAAATTTTCTCCATCACCATTTATTTAAAGTTGTTTCAGGGCTTTTCTGGAACTCATCTGTGTATATCTGAACCTTGTTTTGTGGATCCAGACACGTTTATGCACCATTTAATTATTAATACCCCGAAAATAGCAAAGAAATTCATACTTCTTTCACCAATATACGCCAAAACTGCCTACTTTTGTGTATTCATTTGTCGTTGTAAATTTTACTAATTGGTACAGTGATACTAACTTTATTACCTTGTATCTTCTTTTCTAAGTGCACTAAAGTACATTTATTGTAGCACGTAAAGAACAAGCTGTTTTACATCACAAAAATATTCGAGCAAACTGTTTAAAATTATTGAATCAAAACCGGAAAACTAAAAAGCACTGTTTAACGCGTTGAATCAAGTCGAAGATCTAAGAGAGCTTGTTCATATTACCCTAGGTATATATAGAGGTTAGCCTGTCTGTCGGTCGAGTCTCCAAAACGGACAATTTTAAAGAATTTTGCCTGCTATGTTCCCATTCCGCATCCCGGCATGCGATTTTTACGAATTTTGCACTCGCCCCAGTTAAATCTCAGAAATTTCAACACGGCACGCAACGTCTGGAAATAACTAATTGAATTTTAGACAGAAATGTTATTTTTACCTCTCAAATTTTGCCTTTTACTTTCAACCAATCGCAACCCTATGACGTTGCTCTACTCACGCTTTTTACTATATGTGCCTCGGTCTTGCGCATATTATCTGTCTCTATCTACCCTGTTCTTATTAGTGCAAATTGATATTCCTTATTATCGATTATTTCAGTCCATGTGGACTGTTATCTGGGTTAAATAACCCCGTATCCAACCTTCCCGTTAATATAAGCGACGGTTTCTCCAACATTCTCTGAAACCATTTGTTATCTGCCAAATTTACGCAGAATGAGCTTTTTAAAAATACGCAGGTGTTCAAACATCCTACTTCTAACTACCCTTCTACGATTTGCATTTTATTGGGTTTTTTCAAGTTTTTATAGATATTATATGTTACTAATGGTTCAATTAACTTCAATTAAAATTAATACCCTTTAATTTTTAGTGACTCCTAATCAAATATTCAATTATTATCAGTACATTTTGTTTAATACCGGTTACTTAAAATAGAGTTAATTACTATAAATTTTGCACGTAATTTCTCTTTGTTTCTTTACTAGGAATAATTAAATTACATGTAGAGCTTTTTAATACTGTTTCCTTTTTTTTTATAGCAAGCGTCTTGTAGATGATTTAACTCCCTTATTTTTAATAACACGAATGAAATTTTTATGCTTTACGCTTTTATTTAATAACGCGTACCTTTTCCCAAAGCTTCTACACGGTGATTAAAATTATTTGATGTGATTATTTAATTTTCTACCCTGATCTAAATATGAGTAATATGTTTGCGTAGGAAAACCAAAGGTGTTGAGCTACTAAGTTTTGAACTTATGCTTGCACGGGCAAGATACTCCATTGTCCTGTTTGTGGAAATATGGTCGTTTTGAACTGTTAAAGGGATTGGGACATGAGAAATGCGTCCCTCTATTAATTTGGAATTTTGTGCGGTTTTGAGTTAAGTGAACTGTTGTTTGTTGGCTAGTTGCAAAGCTATTTTGAATAAAGTTCTTTATAATTGCAATTTGTTTTGTAAAGTACATTAATAAGTTACAGGTAAATGCGATATAAAATTCAAAGAGGTGCTACATTTAGTCGCATTTCAAAGAATGCAGGTACTTGCTATTTTGTAGGGGTTAAAACAGTGGTGCTGCTAACCATTCTGTTAGGCGAATCCATAGTTAAATTCCTTTAAAAACGAGGACAATCGGTCAGTTGACTTCTTCTAGTGGTAGCGTAAACAGTTTTATTTTAAGTTGTGTATGTATGTGCTTCTAAATTGGCGGTAGTTGGTGTCGAATCATTGTGCGTTGAGTAGTCACACGCATACCAACTACGCCACGGAGCCTCCCTAGATCCTTCACCCTTACATGTGATTTTCCAATGCTCCACCCGAAAGTACTACATTGGCCAGGAAATGAGCTTCATTTTACTTAAAAAAATTTGAATTTTGCCGAATCCTTGCTGTTCCAAGCAAGGTAGGGATCTTTAACGTGCCTGACAACACTCACACACGAGACCTCTTTTTACCTCTCATCCGAACGAGGACGTATTTTTGTGAAAAATATTAAAATTTATTTTACAATGTCGGTGGTATAAAAACTCGTTTAACTGAATTTCGAAACTCAATATTCTCATGCGATTAAGATGTGATAGTCCTTATGGAAACGTGGCTAAACCAAAATGTTAGTGATTTGGAAATCGGCATATCAAATTATTGTCCACACTTTCAAATTAGCTCCAAGGTGGTAGGGTTATGGTAGCTGTTAAAAAAGTGCTGCTGGTGAAAGGAGTTCCAGTACAATACAGTACAGTACAAACTGCGGTTATAAACTAATTATAAAGTATTACTACAAAATTTGATTACGTGATTGTTTTCAAATTACAATTAAGACAAAAATAAGCTTGTGTAGAAGCAATTTGACAAAATCTATCTGCTTTGATGTAAAGTTGAGGAATTGCTAACGTCAACACCTTGTAGTAATTGGTTAATAAGGTAAAATTAGTTTTTTGCTATCCATAAAAATTACTTTCAGTTTAGAGTTACGCCATTGTTTTTAGGCTTTGTCTCGAAATGCATTTCGGTTTGTGGAGGATAAACGCTTTTGTATTGATGTATCTATTATAATCTATCTTCTTTTTGTATTTATTTAGGACTGTGGACATTATGTGAGTATACTTGTACCTTTTATTAGTATTTTAAGATTGTAGGTGACTGAACAATAATCCATAACTGATATTTATTTTAATTTTATGCATGTAACAGAACCGAAGTACAAAAAGTAGCTAAAGGTGAAAGCTAAACCCTAATTATTTTAGCAGCTGATTTTTCTTTTTATACCATGTTGTTTTAGTGGAGGTTTGTATTAATAAATTTTTCTTCCTTGAGGTTTCCTTTTTGCTTTCAATGTGATCCACCCCGCTCTACGACGGTTTAGCTAGCACGGCATTAATTCTTTCGATTCCCCTTGTTGTGTTGCGGCACTTGGTGTAGGGTATTTTTTTTTTGCTTACTTTACTACTTTTTTTCTTGTCGCACGAATTACCGTAACATGTTTAACTACAATTTCTAAGAGGGAAGATATTAAATTATACTACTTATTTTGATTAATTTTGTACATAATAAGCAAGATTTAATTAGGTAATTGTTTTGAATGATAATTACGAAATTAAGATTTGTGAATAATTATTCTAATTCTAAAAAGCGATCTTTGGACTCTATTTTTAGTTTATAAGATTTGCGTGGAATAGGTGAGTGATTATTCAGAAGTTATATTTTTATGTTATATTTGACATATTGTTTGTAAGACAGAGCTGTTGTTGAAATTTTGGACTATATTTTTAGTATAAAAGATTTGTATTGAGAAGTAGTTATAATTTTTATTTATAGATGTTACATTTGTTCGTAAGACAAAGCTGTTGTGGAAGTATTAATTGTTTGTAAATTGATATTTCGTGTCATTATAAATCTGATATAAGACTCTAATGATTTTATTTAAATAAAGTCAACAGAAATGATTAGACAACAGGCAAACTTAAAACTTAAATTATAAACGTCTTTTCTTTGGACCGTTCACAGCTGTGTTTGTGTGTGTGTGTCCGTGTATGCAAAGCCCATAACTTGTCTTGTGCAACAACTAGCCAAGTTATATTTATGTTGATGTAATTAGAGGTTATTTAGAGGTCACACTGCATCATCTCATAAATATCCAACATTGTATACCCGAGAAAATTCAAGAAAAAGTCCAATTATGTAGATATTTATTTGTCAAGAAAAAACGTCCGGTATATGAAGAATAAATACATTCAAACCGTGATTGAAAAGAGTTTTCACTGTTATTGCATAACTTAATGACAAAGGAATCGTCTTATAAAATAAGAATAATGGTATTTACTATATTTTGCTTGTAGGGCGACGTGATCAAAATACTCAATTATGTGTATAAATTACGCGTAAATGCATGGGCATATTATAAAGAATTTTTATTTTGCCATTAATGAAGTGATTGTGCACTTTTAGAGAGATTGTAAATGCCCCATCGATGTACACCCACGTGTATAATAGTTCAATTTTCTTATTCAGTTTAATAAAAAACGTACGACGAAAATGCATTAAGTTTTAAACCGTATCTCTAAATAGTAAGGAAAATGTTCATGGACATATATTCTAGAACAATCAACTGCTGGCATAAAACATAAAATAGTTGACGTAAATAATTGAGGCGAATAGACGCGACAAACCAAGACTAATTACAGCAATAAAATATTGAATATTGAAAAGATAGGGAAATGACATTAATTACTGATAGCTCGAGGAAACAAAACGATAAATCTACAAATGTTGCCTCACGCCTTCGGGAACAAGCCAATTAAAGCAACAACTAGAACAAAATTTCTAGATGCTTACATCACAAGGGCTCGTCCTAATATAACCCAGTGGATGTTAAGAGCGCTTGTCAGTCCTCATCCAAATGTCACAATGCTAATTGCATGATACGATACGTAGTTAAAGGTCGATCTAATCTATACTGTCTAGTGTAGTAAACGTTATTATGGCAGATAGACGACTTTATTGAAATAGCAATGGAAAAGAGTTTTATATGCTCAGAAGTTAGTAAGATTATTTCAAGTACTTAAATGAAAAAGGAAGTAAACAAATGACCTGTTACCTACTTCATTTGTTTATTTCTTTTTTCGTCTTGTCTTTTAACTCTCTATTAAATTTTGTCTGGCAATGCCATCTACACTATCATGTCCGAGACTGAAAACAGTCACCGATAGTTAGTTGATTATATCCGAGTATATAGGGCGCATGATGAGCATTTTGCATTATAAATACACTTTGATTTGTGTATAATTTCTGAACTTAATTGCTTGTATTGCAAAAAGAGGTGCGACCGTCTCATGAGCTGCAATGAATAGCGAAATCAGTCACGGACTTTTCTTCTTGTAAAATAATAAACAATTTATATTGATTTTCGTTCGCTAAGCTCGAATTACTTTCCCCATGCAATGCAAAATTATTTATTAATACTTATAAAGGTTTTAAAATTGAGAATAAATAAATAAATAATAATTGAAGGACTTCAAGATATAGTCTTAATTTGAATAAAGTCAATGATGGGAATATTATGTTTTGATATTCAATGGTATTTTTAAAACAATTTGAACGATTTTGGAACATTAATTAAAGAATGCGTACTGGACAAAGACAACAAACAGACTTGTTACGGTAAAAATAAAACTATATTGTTTAAATTCTTTAAAGAACACATACTTATATAGTTGGTTAAGTTTTTTTCTGTGTGGTAGTATTTAAATTTAGAGAGTGTACCAGTGAATAATTTGATTTAAAGGACGACAAGCCTTGGGTGTAAGTTTTCGCCAGTATATAAGAGAATAATTAAACCGATCTGATCAGATATGTTTAAATGCCATTTTTAGAAGGAGGTTATTATTATATTACTTCTTTGAATCGGGCCGTTTTTATACAAGGCATATAATTTATAGGTTTGAGGACGCTTCTTGAAAAATGACGTTTTCTCTTATTAATTTTACGTAGATATACGAAAATTCTGGAATAAATACATTAAAACTTGTTTTATGGTAAATGAAAACGTGTTTTAAAAAATGTCTACGCATGCAAAATATGCTCTGCTTTTAGTAATTCAAAAAATTCGTATTTTTAAACGCGTTCTAAGATAAATGCAATGAAAATCTGTTTTTAAAAGGTATTTTTCAGGAGAATAGAATAATTATTTACACACGGATGAAATAGATTGACATAATCAGTAAATTTAAAATTGGACATCGTTCTTAAATGGTATGTCATTATTTTATGTGGATAGAATACGCTTATTTTTATACAGGGCGAAATTTAATTATTGGAAAATATATACATCTTATCCACTCACTTGCCCACAATTTTTGGAATGATGCAACACCTTTCGATACTATCATCAAATTTAGAGGGTACAAGGGTATCAGTTATATAGAGTCTGACAATTAACGTAAATTAACCAAGTAAAAACTTTCTATACCTTAATTTATAAGCAGCATCTATCTTTGTTTTTATTACGGTTTCGCCATGATGCGCCATTTCTTGATTCAATACCTGTATGCCCCCCTCTAATGTTTCAACGTTATTTTGCAAGTCATCTATGGTCGAATCTTTATCAGCTATCTCATTTTTTAAAGCATCGATAGTTTTCAGCAACTCAACTTCTCTACCTTCATGGGACCTTTGTTGAGTATAAAATTGCTCCTCTAATGTTTTATACTTTGTTACGTACTCTTCTTCCAGTAGTCGAATTGCTTCGCTTTTTTGGTGAATTAAATTTTCCCATTGACTATCTGGAAAAAATTTATTGATAATTGAGGAACATAGTATTTAGTTACCGAGTTCGGAATTATGTTGAGCTATTAGCATCTGCATTTTCTCTTGAGATTCTTTTTCCATTTGTTCTTTAACCAATTCCACTTTTCTTCTCAAAGTATGTACTTGAAGCTGCCAATTTGTTTCAAGTTCTTTAATTTGCTTTTCATGTTCTGTGCTAAGTTTTTCTAAAAAAAAGAAATTTAAATATGTTTGGATTACAGTAGTTTAACTTAGCGAAATATTTCAAATATAGTACAAACGTTATCATAAAGCTTTTGATGTGTTTTTCAAAGAGAATGCCTGTTCTAGGATAAGGTATCTTGAGGAATACTTTTTCCCCGGTTATAATACAATAAGAAAACTGAAAAACCCTAATAAAGGATGTAATTACGAGACCCGCGAGATGGGTTAAAATTATTTCGTTTAGGTATTTAAAATAATGATGACAAAAGGATCTGAAGCTTTGTTTTCGAATTAACAAATGAAGGAAATGTGCGTGGTGATGACAGATTTCACAAACTTAACTTCTAGAGTTCACCGAAGCGTATGTTTAACAATAATAAGTAACCAGCACCTTATCTGCTATTCGCATATGGTTTCCAATTTATCAATTTAGATGACTCGACGGTTCCTGGATTTCTAAAAAGCACATACTTTCTTGCTTTAAAGTAGATTCTTGTTACATTCCTTAAACTTAAAATTTACACATTCCTCTGTCTATCTTTACAAAGAGCGCTACTAGCTCCCAATGAACTTACTGATCAAGTTATTGGTTTAATAGTATCACTATCATTAGACCGATAGCAGGATTTTATATTCGATTCGTTTTTATAAACGAACTTATGATTAACACTCTAATTTTTTATTTATAGTATGATACATTTCAGATTATAGCTCTAATATCATCCTCATGTTAGTGCCGCGCTACTTTGTCTGTCTATAGCTCTAACCCTCGTACAGATGGCGACGTTCTTGGTGTGTACCATCTGTGGAGTTAATTCATGCGAGCTTTATATGATTAAAAGTAACGAATATTTTGCTGGTGACCAGTTGGATTGGAAATTATTCTGGCGAGAGTCATAGATTATAGGATTGAATAGTACGACTTAGAGATCATGCAATTACAGCAAATAATTTGAGTAGTAGTACTATGCGACTTTGGACTCAATGTACGTCAATCGACTAAACGTTACGTGACTTTGCACTCAATGTAGGCCAATCGACTGCGACGTGACTGCGTTGATTTACAGGTCAATCTACTAAAAATACCGTGACTGTGGCTATAGTGTAGATCATTTGACTAAATAAGTGCGTTACTTTAAACTCAAAGCATGTCAGCCGATTAAAAACAGCGTTACATTGACCTCAAAGTAGGTCAGCAAAACTGCTGGTGGCGCAAGCACAGTTATATAATTTTATTAACCGCATAGTTAGCAGTAGAAACTTTGGTGCTACATTTATTGTGTTCCAAATCCAGAATTAATTCCATAAAAAAGAGTCAACTATTCCTCTACTTAAGCTCAATGGAGCGGTAGTTAGCAAATTTATCCAATGGAATTTTCAAATTTTTGAAAAATAAAATTTAATGGGTGTTCCTTTTCTTTGTGATTCAACTATATATTTTGGCTGAAAATGGATTTTTGGAAACTTAATATGTACGTTTCAAATAAAGTTAAATTAATACAAGAAATTAACATCAGGTTTTAGTTGAGCATATATCTCTTCGGATGTTAATCCGGCCGATTTAGTATCAAGAGGAATTGCACCACACGAGATAGTTAATTGTGAATTATGGTGGAAGGGGCCGGTAATTTTACGCACTTCAAACATAGATCTTAACAAAGGTTTGTCTATAGTTACGATACATGATGACAATTTGCCGGAAGTAAAGTGTTTTGTGAATTTAACTAATAAACCAGAAAACAAAAATTTCAAAGTGTTTGAAAAACTATCTAATTTTACAAAAATGAAAAGAGTTGTAGGGTACAGTATGCGTTTCATATACAATTGTCGAAACCAAACCAATAAACGGGTTGTGCATTTAGGTACCAAAGAAGTGGAAGATGGGCACGAAATTATTGTAAGGTATGTTCAAAAAAAATATTTTGCATAGAAATTTCTGAATTGCAACAAGGGACATCATGTAAAAAATTGTGATCACTAAGTTAATTTTTGGATACTGACGGAATTATAAAAGTTGGATAGACTAAAAAATAGTATGCTCTCGAGAGGAAATTCCCGTTTATTTTGCCAAATAGAAATTTTATAACTTATATTATTATTAAAGGCGAACGTATGAGACTCCTTTCTGCAAAGGTCAGTTTAACATTATTAGTTTTAAGACAAAGGTACTGGGTAATTCACACAAACAGAGAAATAATATATATATATATATATACATATTATATAAATCTATATATTATATAAATATATATATATATATATATTGCTATGATAAGGGGGTTACTTAGGGGTATATTCAGTCATAATGGTTACACAATACAAGTAAATAGTACTAGGAGTTAGAAAACTACATTTATTTAACATTAAAAAACATATAATTTGCAAATTATGCAAAGATCAAACATTTAACACCCTGTATAAGGATTCCAGTTGACTTTAATTAATGCCAGGAAACATATCATTCAACAATAAACACACATTCAGCAAAAGAAATAACTCCACACGCAATCAAACTTGTCTTAAACCAAAAATATTTATAAATTGTAAGTCGATACGCGAGTTATGTATCCCCAATTTATATATATATATATATATATATATATATATATATATATATTTATATATATATATATATATATATATTTAATAATAGAATCCAATAGGAACTTATTAGAAATTGTTAAATAAATCATAAGTCGAGTACAACAATGTAACTCAAGGATAGATATAAAAAAGTTATTAACAGTTCATGAGAACGGATGCAATGCAATGTATTCCAGACGATAGTGACACTGCAGGTGGCAGGTCACAGACGGTTAAGATATGCAATTACCTAGAAATTAAGATTGAAACAATGTAACAAAGTGTAGAATTAAGAACAAGCAGACATGAGATCTGCAAATTCCCACAGCCATGTGAGGGGTAGGAACATTATAAAAAGCCCGGGAGCCCCAGATGACAGCTGTCAGTCTGAGTATTACGCTTTTGCATTGTTGTTTACCTAGGCTACTCGCCCTAATATTAGTTCAATTAATTAACTAATTTCGATTTAAATTTATTTTAATCAGTTTGTCAAAATTCCATGATAATTTCTGTTTAAGATAAATCAATAAAATTGTTACGAAGACTTGGAACAGTTTTTAAAAATACCGCTCCCAATGCCCGAAACGTAACTTGCGTTAAATGCAGTAAAAAGCTAGAAAATCATAATACAATTCACATTAAGCATTCGATAGTGAAAGCAGATAGCATAATGTCCTGATAAAAAACGCATCCTTGGAAATAAATATGTTTCGGAAACTCAAAATGTAAACAGAAATATGTTAATTTACGTCACTTTGTCTACGTGATTTTCTGCATGGAGTTAATACAAACCCCAAAGTATTATCTAGACAACATCAAAACAGACGGTATAAAATAAATACAAACTAGAAACTCACTGTTACCTACGTGATCAAGAAATCGTTCCGACAAGTTATTATCAAAGATATACCTGTAAAAGCCCAAAATATCCAAAACAACCGATGGTTGGTCGTAAACTTTGAACAACAGTTCAGATAACCAATGAATTTTTAGACGGGGCGTAGACTATATAACACGCGAATTTGATAAGCAGATAGTCTTAGTTTGAACTAAGCAGAAGCTGCATCACTCTAACTCAAGAATTTACGCGTCGAGTAAATATTCAAATTCAATGATCAAATTTTTGTGAAAAGTGGTGTTATAAAATTTTAAAATAAATTATAGTGAAAATATATGAGACAAATTTCGCCGTTTGCTGAAAAACGGTTCAAAGTGAAATCACGAAATCTAAGTGAGATTACGAAGACAGTACCAAACTCTACGTGACAGTACAGAAATCTAAAAGATATTAAGAAAATCCAAGAGAGATTAAAAAAATACTAGATTACTGATTAAACGGGGTGAAAGTTGGAGAGTAAATAAATTGAATGAAACAACTCAAGTGAATGTAATATTGGGGTACTAATCCACAGCACGCAGCAGAAACACGCACGAGGAAAACTACAGGTCAGAAGTATCTAGCATAAAGCATTTTCTTTATATATATATATATATATATATATATATATATATATTACTCATATTTAGACCAGGGTAGAAAATTAATGAATTACATAAAATAATTTTAATCACCGTGTATAAGGAATTTTATTAGATAATACGCTTTATTAAAACACCGTGGAGAATAAAAATTCATTCGTTTCAGTAAAATAAGAGATTTAAATCATGTACAAGACGCTTTATATCAAAAGAAACGGTATTAACAAGCTCTACGTGTAATGTATTTATTCCGAGGAAAGAAACAAATGGAAATTACGTGCAAAATTTATATTAATTAACCTTATTTTAAGTAACCGGTATAAAACAAAGTGTACACATAATAATTAATATTTAATTTGTATTCGCTAAAAATGAAAGGATAGAAGTCAATTTTAATTGGAGTTAATTAAACCATTATTAATAATAAGCATAAAAGCCTGTGAAAATCCAAGATTAAAATACCACGAAATAAGGCTCTGAGAATTAATAGTATGTTTGAACATCTGCGTAGTTTAAAAAGCTCATTCTGCGTAAATGTTGCAGATAATTAATAGTTACAAAGAATCTTGGAGAAACCGTAGCTTAATATTCACGAGAAGGTGCGATACGGGGTTATTTAACCCAGATAGTCCACATGGACTGAAATAATCGATAATAAAGAATATCAATTTGCATCAATAAGAACAGGTTAGATAGAGACAGATAATATGCACAAGACCGAGACACATATAGAAAAAGGCGTGATTTAAGCAACGTCACGAGGGTCACAATTGGTTGAAAGTAAAAGGCAAAATTGAGAGGTAGAAACAACAATTTCTGTACAAAATTAATTAGTTATTCTCGGACATGTTTGCGTGACGTGTGAGAATTTCTGATTTTTTCAACTGGCGAATGCAAAATTCGTAAAAACCAACGCACAGGCTACGGACTGGGAACCTAGCATGCGAAATTCTTTAGAATTGCCCGTTTTGGGGAACAGACCGACAGACAGGCTAACCGCTATATATACCGAAGTGAATATAAACAAGCTCTCTTAGATCTTCGACTTGATTGAACGCGTTATACAGTGCTTTTTAGTTTTCCGGTTTTAATATTAAATAATTTAAACAGTTTGCTCGAATATTATGTGATTTAAAACAGCTTGTTCTTTACGTGCTACAATGAATGTACGTTAGTGCACTTAGAAAAGAAGATACAAAGTAATAAAGTTTAGTATCACTGTACCAATTGGTAAAATTTACTATGACAAATAAATACACAAAAGTAGGCAGTTTTGGCGTATCTTGGTGAAAGAAGTATGAATTTCTTTGTTATTCTTCGGGGGTATTAATACTTAAATGGTGCATAAACGTGTCTGGATCCACGAAACAAGGGTCAGATATACACAGAGGAGTTCCGAAAAAGCCCTGAAACAACTTTAGATGAATGGTGATGGAGAAAATTTTTAAAGCGTTGAGAATCAGAAGCCGTAAATATAACCCAGTTGGAATGGTGTGATTAACAAAAGGGACGATGTACATTGAAGCTACGAGTGCAAGTAACCTTCAGGTAAATTATACTATTTTGTTTGAACTTTGAGATTTTGGTGTGTGTTGAATAACTTTCTAATTTGTTTATTTAAAATGGACAGTAGTGAAATTGTACTAACAATAATATTTTAATTTTAAGGTGAAATTTGCTTGTTTAAGTAGAAAGGGGTATTTAGTATTGATGTTCTGGATTATGATGAAAATTTAGGGTATGTCTTTGAGCTCAATTAGACGAACCTGGTTAATTAACGTAAAGGGTGGTAGATGCTCCTTTGTACTCTGCATATATTGTTATAGTAATTAGTAGGCATCCTACAAGGACTTTAATTCTGGATGCACATTAAAATGAAAATAAATTTAATTTTGAAATTTTCCGATATTAAAATTTATGCTGAATATTAATTTTGAAATTTTAATGTATTGTGAATATTGATGTAAATAGAGTTGACGTTGATGTTTGTGGTAGGAATGTGTTTGTTTTTTTGTATGAGGATGAAAGCTATCTAGAGGAGCAGCCGAGGCGATTAACAGAAGAAAGTCAACAGACCAGGTAATTTAATAACTTTGTAGGTTTCACAGCATTCTTTGGCATCCAATTCGTCGGGGCTCGATTCTTAAAGCGGAGTACCCGGAGTTTGGTGGTTTCACAGCAATATATATATATATATATATATATATATATATATATATATTGAACATTGATCATATTTTAAACCTGAATATTTTATGTAAAGAGTCATAAAATTTATTTTATACGTGACAAATTTCGTAAAAAGGGAAAACATCTTGAACGTTAAGAGAAATTTCCAGTAGTGCACAACGTCATTGTGCTGGCCTTAAAACAAGGAAAGGGAGCTTTAACTTTTGGAGATAAACAATTTAAAATTTATTGTTATTTGATTCAGGAGCTCATTTTTGTCATACAGTAAAACAGATTAAGCTGTGAAGTGTATATGATTTTTTTCTTTCTCATTATACAAATATTAATCGATTTCGTTTTATCATTCAAGGAAAAGTTTTAGAGAAAAAGAGGTTAATTATCTGATTATCGTAACGTTGTGCACTCTGTGTGAATTAAACTGGGCTAGCTGAGGCATATTTAAATTTTAGGATACTAAAATACACAGAGCGGTGGTGATCAGAACGAGACTGGGAGTATAATTACATTGACGTGCAATGTTATCATATCAATATATATATATATATATATATATATATATATATATATATATATATATATAGCGGTGGTGATCAGAACGAGACTGAGAGTATAATTACATTGACGTGCAATGTTATCATATCAATATATATATATATATATATATACTGTGTATTTTAGTATCCTAAAATTTAAATATGCCTCAGCTAGCCCAGTTTAATTCACACAGAGTGCACAACGTTACGATAATCAGATAATTAACCTCTTTTTCTCTAAAACTTTTCCTTGAATGATAAAACGAAATCGATTAATATTTGTATAATGAGAAAGAAAAAAATCATATACACTTCACAGCTTAATCTGTTTTACTGTATGACAAAATGAGCTCCTGAATCAAATAACAATAAATTTTAAATTGTTTATCTCCAAAAGTTAAAGCTCCCTATATATATATATATATATATATATATATATATATATATATGTATATATATTGCCGTGGATCCCGGGTAAAATCCTCACCAATAAAATTATATTTGAACTTTTTTCTTAAATTTTCAAAACTCGAAAATTGTTCATAATAGAAAATTTCTCAAAGATTAAATAATTCAAAAACATAATTTCTTACCCGTTTTCCTCTTCCTCGGTTGAATTGCTTTCTTCAACTGCTTCCGGCTAGCTTAGTTGGACCTCCTCTTGGATATCTAGATTCACTCTCATATTCTATCATTCACGCACACTCCCAATAAAACCACAAAATACAAAAAAACATACAATCTTTTATTTTTCACTATTTACAAATAAAATTAAATTTCATTCACATTTCAGTGATCAAGTTACACCTCAATAAATCCTATTTTGTAATGTCCAGGATTTTAATTTAAATTATAAAACACATAGAATGTACCCGGAGTAAATGGGCCCTGAATAATATTTTATTTCTCATTCCTTTTATTTAATTTATTTTAAATCTGAGTAAACTCTGGAGTATGGTGAGCTCATGATAACCCAGTTAATTATGAATAGTGTATGCCCTTATAATTTGCATACTCTTATAACAAACAAAAAAAACACCCATGTACTCTTCACAGATTGTAACTTCCTGATGGAACGTTAATACGCTTTATATACACCTTCAGATTTCTATTTAAATACCATAATAAAGTTAGTTATATGTATTATGTTCAATACACAAAATAATGCACAATACCTTCAAAATTACTCTCATACGTCACTCAATATTCATAGTTTATAACAACACAATTTCAAAGCGTTACCTGGAATTTCTAGAAGATCTCCGCTCCGTGGACGATGGTATTTGTTTTTTCTCTGCTTTGCAGGCCGCTTCTGGCTATTAGTAGAAGAACCCAATGTAAGTGAGCTGCTAGCGCTGCTTTCACGTTGTCTCCAATTTCCAAATCCAAATTAATTCTACGTTTTTTACAATTATTTACTTTAATTCACGTTACTTAACGTCTCGACACGAGCTTGTTAAAAAATTTATAGGTGATACCTCAATTAAAATTGTAATCTCGGCACACAAACCGCGTACAAATTATGAGCAATTCACCATGTAATATTAAAAATAGTTTTATTCTACTTACAACTCGTGATAACTTGCATACGTCGTCTGAAGCGATCGAAATATTAAGGGCCTTCACGTTACGATATTTTTCTGAAAATTACTATACACTATGCTCGTATTTATGTCGCGTCCAACTAACAATATCGACCCAATCGTATATTCACTGACGTCCTACAAGTCCCACCTATCTCACGCTGACCCTTGCTTATGCGTTTTCTACGTCTCTTTCTAACCTGGTGTGAGTGGTAGAAAATCGATATTCCGGACCATCTGCTATCTACCCCACGTGGACTGTTACGTGCTTTAAATCACCCCTGGTTAGTATTTACTGCAAACACATGCGACGGTTTACCAATATTCTTTAAAACTTGTAGCTTTATCTACAAAAATAATTGGAACTTGACATTTAAAATTCTGCAGGTGTTTAATCTTAACGAGCGTTTTAAATAACACTTCTACGAGTTGGATTTTCCACGTATTTCAACCCCACCGATATATTACTTTGTTAGCAACGCATGTCACCTTGGTATTATTGATTCTTACACGCTTTTATGCATATTATATACTTAAATAACCGTTCAATTAAATTCAATTAAATTAATAAATTAATGGCATTGGCTTCTAACATTTTATTTCTTTTGCAACCTACTGAATCTTATTCATTATTTGTAAAATTTTCATTAATACCTGTTATTTAAAAATGAACTAACTGGAATACATTTCGCCCGTAAATTCTGGTTGTTCCTTTATACAGGGTGTTTTGAAATTGCTTCGTTTATATTTACTTTTAATCTTTTAAAACCACTATAATATATATATATATATATAATATATATATATATATATATATACATTCTGAACGGACCTGCACCTTGACAAATGTCTAAAATACTAGAACAGGTAGAATGGCTTGTGCGTTTCAATGAGCTAAAGAGTCGAACCATAGGTTTAACCAAATTAGTGGGATCTTTAGTGAGGAACCAGACTAAGACAGGTTCCCGAAAGAGGGCAGCCGCTTTTTCAGTACTTAAATTGGCAGAGACCATAAGAGTCCGTATGGCATTCTTAGACATACTACTGCGATGTGGAAGGCAACGGAAAACCACCACCTCCCACGTACACTATGCGTACAGAAATTGTTAGTAAACATGATGACATCCTATGGGGTAAAAAATTCCGGAAGTAAAATAGTCCCCCATTCGGATTTACGGAAGGGGACTACTTCGGGGGATGTGATCCGAAAGTATAGAAAAAAATCCGTGAACATTCTGCGAGTCGGAGCGTGGAATGTCAGAAGTATGAAACAAGTAGGTAAGCTGGAGAACCTGAAACTCGAAATGGATAGGTTAGCACTACACATAGTAGGAATCAGCGAAGTCCGCTGGCCAGAGGCGGGAGATTTTTAAAGTGGAGATTTGAGGGTAATTCACACAGGATCAGAGGAAGAAAATTCGGTGGTGGGGATAGTTATGCGAAAAAAGATAGGACGACATGTAGAAAACTACTTACAAAAGAACGAAAGAGTACTCATGGTTAAATTTGAATCAAAATCGGTAAATACAGTAATAATACAAGTGTACATGCCCACTTCTAGCTACAGTGAGGAAGAGGTGGAGGCGATCTACAAAGATATCGAAGACATACTAAGATACACAACTTAACAATCACAAATATATTCTTTCAACATTATGCTAGAAAACGATACACGTGGAAGACGCCAGGAGATATAGGAAGATATCAAATAGATTACATTATTGTTAGACAACGGTTTAGAAATCAAGTAAAAGACTGTAGAAGCTACCCAGAAGCAGATACAAACACTGACCACAACATCGTAATTATGAAAACCGCACTCAAATTTAAAAATCTGAAAAAGAGGAACACAGATTAATTTTTCAAAGTTTTGGGCAACTATTTCCTAAACAAGAAAATGACGAAGAGAAATGCGCACACCTTTACAAATTTTATGAGGAAATATCGGAAGTCAAAATGTGGAGGCAGCGAATTTGCAATCAGGACATCCAAAATGCGCTAGATGCTTTGTCAGTGAGTAACGTTGATTTAGAATTTTCACCCTTAAAAACGCAAACGTAATCTTATGAGTGTTGGCGGTATTACCCATGACAACAGCGACGCCAGAACGATCATTTTCAACCTTAAAAAGGATTAAAAGTTATCTCAGAAGTACCATGGGACAAGAACCTCTAAATGTCCCGCTTCTTTAAATATCCATACTGAAATTGATCTGACTGCAGACGAAATTCTTCTTGAATTCTTTAAAAAACCGAGAAAACCTTTTGTTGCTAGCATTTTATTTGTAATGTTGTAATGTTGTCATAAAAATATTAAAGTAAACTTTAATGTTTTGTACTGAAAAGATGCAATTGATTAGTTAATTCCATATCAATAACTTCTGCCAAATTTATAAAACCAAAATCAAAATTAAATGTGCGGAGAATTTCTACTTTGCTCATGAATTCATAAATTTTTTAGTTCGAATGATCTTAATGGGGGGACTTCCACCGGTGGATCCGCCAGTGGTCCATAATTTAACATTTATATAACAAAATTATGTACTTTGGAAATGCCGAACATAAATATGCTATTGAATGGTGTGCAGCAGACAACGGTATTCAATAGTCGTTTCGTTTATTTCTGCCTACAGCCCAAAGTATGATGAGTTGTGCGAAAGTCAAATTAAGGTTTTTAAAAGTCAATTTAAGAAGATAGTGAGTTCAGCAATTTTAACTTACAAGTAATTTAGTACTGTTGTTATACAAAGGGTCGGTTAAATTCAAAACCACTGTGTCCACTTTCTGTTGATTCTTCAGATCTGAATTGTCCAACTCCAGAATATTTTTTAAGTGGTGGATCTTTAGCTTATATTCCGGAAGGCGGTTTAGAGTCGATGACTCTTATTAATGGATTAAAGTTTTGAAAGTTATGTAGTCATATCTAATATTGTATTTGGAAGGTTTAGTCGAAAGACCATTTTTCAAAATTGCAAAATAGGCCAAAATATAACAACAGTCTTCCTAATTTAAAAGAGGGTACAATTGTGTTAATTAAAGACCATAAATTGCCTCCTTTAGAATGGGGATTAGTACGGAGTACAATAATTGTATTTGGTAGGGATGGTAAAGTAAGACTAGTTCACTTACGGATAAAAAATTACATTTCTGTAATGTCAATTTCAAAAAATGTGGAGTTGTTAATTCATTCTGATTAGTAATCTATTGTGATGGATATTGTGAGAGGTAAAAAACGCATGTAACAAAAAGGGGGATGTTTCGAACCTGGGGAAAAATTGTTTATAATCGAAGTGAACGCGGTATGACAAGTGTACCAAAAATATAAGCGAGGTTTATTTCGGAACCACTTTAGAAATTTTGTTATAAACCGATCTTTGGCTGGGAGTGACTAAATTGTATAAAGATAATTGTAACTGGCATTTTTAACGTTTTATTTACGTGTTATTTGTTATTGCTATGCATTATTGTGGTGTAGTTGTTATCTATTATTGTTAAGTATTGTTATTGGTATTATTAATCGTAGTCGTAAACTCGGACAAGTTTGTATTTAGAGGATATAAGATTGTAAAAGGAAAACGATTGTATCCTCTAATGAAATGTAGCATGGTGTGATTTGTTACATGTGGAAAAAGACCACATAGATACGAACTGATTAAGTGTAAAGTTTTTGGACAAAAATTGTTTTACCAGTACAAAAATAGAAGCCACAGGGTTGTCTTGGTAAAGTGGTCGTTATGTACAAAATGACAGATAGTTTTATAAGAGATTCTGAATTGGAAGTTTGCCGAGAATAGTCGTGTATTTCGGTCCGGGGTCAAAAAAAATTATTATCAGTGTTAAAATGGTATACTCCAGTAGGAGAAATAGTAACCGTTAAAACTATAAGTGTTTGTAAGCCTAAAGAGGCAAGTGAAAGAGTCCGAGTTTACAAGTATTGAATTGAGCCATTGCGCAATGTTATTGTTTATGTTGTATTCTGTGTAAAAGGTTGAACACTGAAAGTATTTATTTGTATAAATTAAATTTTGATTAGAAGCAAAGGAGTTATTTGTGTACCGTGGACGCCTGGTACGTGAAGCAAGAGGTAGAATTGTGGCAGGTTGGAAGGATCCATGGGGAGGCGAATTAGAGTAAGTATTTATTGCAAAGCCCTTCTCAAAGAGAAGCTTTTAGGTGAGTCAGTATTTTGGATAACTTGCTCGTATTTGATATTTATTTATATTTGTTTGTCCGTATTCACGGAATAGAAAAGGTTAAATAATACCTAACCACACATTGTAAGTCAAAAGTAAAGGTGACAGAGTATCTTTCAAAATTTTATAAGTATAGTGGAAATTTGTTTATTGGAATCGAGCTGAGTAATCTCAGTGATTTTGATTCAGTATCTTGTGGCTTAATTACTAAAAACAACCCTTGGGTGTGGTATTGAACCCTCGACACCCCAAGGTAGAAGCGGGGGCCTAAGTCAGAGCCCTAGAATAAGAGTACTCAAGAGAGGTAGCCGTAGTTGGAAAATAAAAAGGGGGCGCGAACCGAAATTCATACAAATAGACGGTGAAACGTCAAAGTTGACAGACGAGATTTAGAAACTAAAAAACTTCATCGGTTTGTGAAAAATAAATAAAATATAAATCACAGAATAAGTAGGGGCGAGCGATACACTATGTAAATAATTAAATTTTTAGTGTATGTATTTAGAAGATAGTTTTTTTAAATAAGTTATGGTGACAGTGCGGCTATCATTCTGTGAACTTCAAGTGTTTGTAAGACACTATTGACCAGGATTGTTATTGCCGTGCGGAGCAGTTCAACGTAGCAAAAGCAACCATATTTATAGACAAACTGAATCTGTTTACTTAGATCAGTTTTATTGTTTATTGATTTAAGGGTATTTTAATCTTCAGCTACTTGTTATTTGTGGGTTATACAATTTATTCCTTAAATATGTAGTAATCTGTCAGGTTGGTTGTTGATTGTGGTTGTTTTGACAGAAATTCTTTGTTATTGCAGTTAAATCATGTAATAAATTAATTATATGGAACCATTTAATAGTCATAAATTTAATTATGACAACCTTAAGTGTGTTAAATCTAAATGAGGATGAAAATGAACCCATGAGACAGTTATACTATTAATTGTCAAACTCAAAGTCAACACCAGTAGGACACAGAGATGAAACGGGTCATGGGTTAAGTTGGAAGGTGGGTCCAAGTGGTCACTTTTTTGTTTGGGTCACCAGGACATTGGGTCATGTGTATCGACCCAAATTGACCCGGTGACCCAAATTGAGCCGACGACCCAAATTGACCCGGTGACCTATATTGATCCGCTAACCTAAATTGACCCGGTGACCGAAATTGATCCAGTGATCCAAATTAATAAAGTGACAGATTAGCTTTCTCTAGGTAAAGCACTAGTTTAGTGAACTTTCAGGTCAGTTTATTAAGTACGTTCACAAAATTATTCAGAAAGTTATTGGTTCGGTTAGTTACTTTCTACACGCATTTTATATTTTAAGCAGCAGACCGAAAAGAACTGCGAAATTTTATAAGCAACGAAGAACGCACTTATAAAAGTTTAATTGGTCCCAATAGTGGCGATAAGGATAATGATGAAGCACGATTTGAATTTGATCCATTAAAATGGTGGGGAAAAGGAAGTACCCACTTCTAAGCAAAATTGCCAAAGAATCCTAGTAATTCCAGCTTCATCTTCTGAGTCAGACAGACATGTTTCTGGTGCTGGAAAAATAACACGCAAAGATAGGGCACGACCCAAGACTGATGTCGTAGAAAGTCAACTTATTGTTTCAGAATCTTTAAAAAATGGAATTTTAATAATATAGCCTAGTCATCATAAATTCATAAGTGATGTAACCTTCTTTTATTACGTAGGTTTATAAGATAATTTGTGTTTATATATTCTAATTCTTTCTTATTTTTAGTGCTTTTGTCTACATTGTATGTGATTATTTAAAATAAGTAAAGTATTTTGTTGATGACAATATTTAATAAGCGTAATCGTAAATTATTTTGGGTCCATGGGTCAATTTGGGCCCCTGGGTCATTTTGGATTACCCGATCAATTTGGGTCACGTGGTCAATTTGGGTCAGTGGGTCAATGGGTTGTAGGTCACCTACCTATTTGGGTCACTGGGTCATGGGTCACTCTGTAGGTGACCCATTTCATCTCAGGTAGGACATATTGAAACAAATTGGACTTGTTCAATAATATCCAAACTCTATTTTAAAGTGCAGTACCGTTCTTCCACTTTTCACTTTTAAGTTATGTGGTTTAATTTACTAATAAATGACAAAGTCAAGATATCGTTCTTTTGCAGTGTTTTCGTTGTAGGTAGAATTCAAGGCATATGCGTAGAAGCAACTGAATTACTATTTGTAACACCTTGTTAGTAAACCGCATGAACACAAATAATACATTATCAAATCGCAATATTTACCTATTTCCACTTCATGCTCCTGAACGAGTTTTTCAAATCTATTATGATGAGTCATATCTATTTTATCCATAATCCTTCTTAGTTCTAATATATCTCTATCGGTATTGGTTTGAATATTTTCTAACTGTTCGTGATAATGCTCATCTTTATCTTTTATTGTTTGTTTCAAGGTATTTATCTGAAAACAATCGAAATCAAATAATGCAGGTTAGAAGCTAAGGTCGTATGCCTACCAACAATGAGAGAAAATACAACAACTTTTGAATAAAAACTTATTGACGTAAGCAGGAATAAATCCTGCTATATTTTGCATAGTTCAGAGCTATTAAACGCAAAGGTTTGCCATCTGAACCATGTCACTCGCTAAGACTATAGTTGATATAATTATTACTATTGAAAGCTAGCACTGTTGAAAACCCAGAATTTTCTTGGTAAAAGTTCACGACTTTATCAGCGAATCGTGAAATTTATCACACCAGCCTAAATCAATTAAAAACAAAGATATTGCTAGCTTACAATTATACTAATTGCAACAACATCTATTTAAGTAGCACATAATTAATGTTTGTTCTATTTATTCACAACTACTCACTTCTGTTAAATAATCATAGATTTTCTTCTCATAATTCCTTTTTAGTTCATACATTTCCTGTTCTTTTTCTGACGTAACAGACATAATGGCGCTGTGCCGTTCTTCGTAGTATAACTGTTCTAATTCAGTCTTTAACCTCCTACATTCATGTAACAGTCTTTCCTCCCAATAAACAGCGATTGCTGTTTTTTCTTCCATTAATCTTTCTTTAAGTTTACGTTCCCTATCTAGTAATTCATTATTATGAGTACGTTGCATATGCTGCAAGTTTTCCTTTTCAAGGTCAACCATGCTGCGTAAACTTCTACTTTCGTTTCTTAAACTTTCTTCGGTAGTTTTCATATCATCTAGTTGATGAGTTACTACATCTAAGGATTTTTGCTGTTCAATGGTTAATCCTCTAAGCTGTTTCACTTCGCATTCAAAGGATTTTAAACATTCAACCTGCAAAAAAAAAATTATCATATATTGAGTATATTTTGGTTAAGTACAGAACACAACTCTTATGATCCTAGGTAATTACGTGAATATAAAACAATTGGAAATTCATATTCGTAATAGGTCTGACAAAAAAATTCATAAATTTCCAAAAAGAGTAAATGATAAAAAATATATTTAATCTTGAACGTCTATTTTCCAAAATGTTTAAAGTATTTTAAAGTTTATCTGTAAAAAGTAGTATTTTCTGAATACCTTTCGTTTGTGGTTTAGTGATTTTTGAAAGTTTTACAACGTCTGGTTTTTTTATAACATCACGTTTTATCTGTAATAACTGTAATTGGTATTTTTACTTAATGGACGGATTTGCCTTCGCCCGGAAAGCTCTTTCGTCCCAGGAGCTCTTTCATCTGGGAACCCTTACGCCTTTGAATCTCTTTCCCTCAGAAACTTTTTCCATGCGGACACCTTCTGCCCAGTTGCTCTTTGGCAACATCGTATCCGCTTGCGGATGTGGCTACTGGTAGAGCGATATACATTTACGGGTATTGAGACAGCTCAACTAATTTTAATAATTTAACAGACTCATTTTGACCGAGACTTTTGCGGGCCTGGCCGTTCGCACAAAATACATGTAGAGCTTGTTACGTTCAAAACCCTGCAATTAATTTTTACTGTATAAATATTTATGCATTCTACTTCTATTTAAAACGCCCTAAAATTTCTCAACAAGCTCGATTTCCTGCCATTTGAAATTAGTGTTAATTTATAAAATTTTTCAAGTAATTACTCTATAATATATTGCCTTATAAAATCAAACAGATTTTTAGAAAACTTCACATTACAAAGTCGCTACAAACAAATTCTACCACTTGTAGTGAATACATTGCAATTACGCACATGATGCACTTCTTTCTTTAAGAAGATACGATCACTTAACCACCTGCCTAGCAAATGAACACTTACAAGGGGTTTGTTATGTATAAGCTTATGCTGTTATTTTGCAGTTGTACAAATGTTTCAAAGAAATAAGTTTGTTCCTTTGTTTCAAAATTCTTTGTAAATGCGTTATCTCATTGTTGGCAAGCTGTAGATTTTTGTAGCTGTTATCTGAGAATTCTGCACACTTGATCCTTCGGCGATATTTTTGAAAGCCAAATATCTACCCCCATACAAGGTTCTTTTCTTATAAATAGAGACCGTACTTTGAAAACTGATCATTTCACATCGAGCCCTTTTTTCGTAAAAAAGCTCGATAAAGTCGCGCTATTAAAATGCTTTCTGTACTAGCATAAGTCAAGTTGCAGTTGCAGCTGCAGTAGCAGTATTTTACCCATAGAAAGAAGCACCCGCATTTCCTCGCCCTAAGATGGTACAAGCAAGGAGTCGACAGGTCAAGGTACAGTTTCTCTGTTTTTGTTATTTTTTTATGTAGACATTTCGTTTGCTATTGATAATGTTATTACTCATGATTATCCACGTTACAAAATTTACGTTCACAATGCACGAGCGACAAAATAACCATTCTTCAAATTAAAAATTAGTCAATCAAAGTTTGTGTTAGAGCCGGTTTTACAGTTTTCTTTGTCTTTTTGCATGGATATTAACGTCAACAACTTGCGCATCAATTTAAAGGTAGTTAACACTTGATGAATTTAAGTAAGAGTGTATTAGTTTAATATTATACCATTTCTTGAGGAGGTGCACTTCACAATGTAGAAGGTATAAATTATATATATTTTTTTTCTTAGCATTACTGTAAAGTTTATGTTTAATTGACTTTTGTACATATTTAAGGTTTGAGGCACTAAGTATCTAAATTTTAAGATGTTATATTTGCTTACCAATTTTATATTTTTATGTTATGACGCTTTGTTTACCTTACGTTGTTACAGGGCGATTACGCAAATTAATGGTTTCTTTATTGTTTTGTAAATAGTCTGTCGAGATTGTATGTTGATTATATAGTTTTACTGAGGTTTTCAATGTGTTCTTTTTGTTTCACCCACACCATTCTACAACGTTTTTGTGTTAGCCCAAATTCTAATTCAATTTCACCATTCTATCCCTGTTTTGTTTTAGTATTCGGTGTAAACAATTTCTTTACTGACATTACTGCTTTCTTACGTGTTTGCACGGAATACCGTAACAAGCTATTCACAACATTCTATGCAGTAAGTTGATTGCAGACCCTCACTGACTGAATGTCTAATATGTGAATGGGCAAGCCCCAGTGACTGAGGGCCCAAATCGGGCGATACGGCGGTGATCCTGATTGACTGCAACCAATAAAATTTGATACGTGGTAAAAGGATGTAAACGAATTTAAAAACGCACCAACTCAGTATTAGTAATATTTAAAAATGCAAGCAACAACAAAACAAAACGGGTCACTAAGGGAGTGTTTCTGCGACAAATAGCTCAATTACGGTTGTTATGACGTCGATGGAACATTTATAATCCCGATGGACGAGTACACTCCTCTTATGGTGTTACTCACTAGACATTTACACTGTGCTGCAGCCAATTGCAGTTTCTCTGCAATCTCCCTGTTGGTCACCAATCAGATATTTTGAGCTCCTATGACAAGTAACGCGAAGGGCAAATTCTTGCCCGGGCATTTCCCTTGCAAGACCTTAACCATCATCGAACTGCCATAGTAAGTGGTCGTCTGGTAGTGACCAATAGCAAGCGTAGTAGGACCTTCCAAAAACACAGTTACGTCTGCGACTATAACCGAGTCCCCTTTAAAAATAGGATGTTCTGTTATCTTAGACATCCTTTGGTTAAGCGGAATCAGGTTCCATCACAATCCACCCATTGAGCTCAGCAACCCTGGTAAAACAATTCGCTATCCGGTTATTCCTGCGAATTCTGTGCCAGTAAGAGATTGAGCAACATTGCAGAACATGATTTCCGAATTCGGACGGCCAGCTCGACACTTTGCTTCATTAGGTGGATTGCTCGAGATCCCCCTGGTGGGTAAAAGATTCCCTCAAATACGGACGGCCATTACGTAATCTCGTAATCACAGGCACTGTTGAAGACCGAGATGGGATGCACAAGCCACCATCTCGTTCATGTGCGTGAATCTAAGCGACCACCGATGTTTTATTTAAATGCACAATCTGCTGCACAGAAATCCGCACAAACCAATCAAACAATCTTAATATTCTGCAGCATATGCGCGTACTGTGATAGCAGTTGTTGACGAATGAGTGTCCACTTCTGGACAGACTTCAAATACGCCATCCCAATGCACGCCAATTACAGCTTCAATCCCTTAAACGTTGGCACGATCTGTCTCATGCAATTAATTGTACTTGGCATCCAGATATTTCACCAGATTATCAGGCACAATTCGTCCAAGGCAGATCCATTCAACGTAGTGGTTTACTTTAGTAAAAGAAAATAAAGTCTTCTTCCCCCGCAGCAATTCCATAGGAACATCCTTACTTTTGTCAGACTTAAGACCTAGTCCACGTTTTCTTAGGAAATCTACTGCAGTTTTTAGTAGGCGGTTATCCTCCTAGGGATTCTGAGTACGCAAAAATACGTTATCATAATATCCTAAAGCCGCCACTTACGCATCGTTTCCGATGGTTAAGCCACCGTAAAGGTCCTGTAATTTGCAAATAAATTTATCTATAATGAGGTTAAACAAAATAAGACTCAAAGGGTCCTCCTGTTTAACCCCATTAGTTGTTTCTATGGGGGTGTCCTGGACCTGAATCTCCAAAAATGCCCGTCCATGATAAAACGCCGGGTTTCCTCTTTGACTTCGACGACGGAATAAATAATTGGACTTAAGCCTGATGAGTACTATAAACAAATACAGGTGTTGGTTTTGAAATATTCTCAACTACGTTGACTATGCGGTAGGAATTATTAGGTAACTACTAATTCAGCAAATGTCTAACTGTTGGGGATTTTGGTAGCCACAGGTTGCTTAACCCTTTTCAAATACTACTGAATATCGGTGAAATGGGGTATATATTTAAAAAAGAATGGAAGGGGAACAGAACAGTACCCAGGCAGTAGCAATCTCAGGGAACTGTGTTGGCTAGCTCAGAATAGAAATCAGTGCAGGTACGCGTGGAACCAGTTCGAAGACAGAAAACCTAAAATGACAAAAAATAATTGCACTTAAACCTGATGGTTATTACAACTACAGTTGTTGGTTTTGCAATATTTTCTACCATTCTTGATTGTGCAGAAGGATTTATTAAAAAACGATTAATTCGGCAAATGTTCAAGTGTTGGGGACATTGGTAGTCACAGGCTGCTTAATTCACTGAATATCGGTGAAATAGGGTATATATTTACAAAACAATGGAAGGGAACCGAACTGTATCTAACAGGAAACAGCAACGGCTACGTTCGAAGACAACAAACATAGAAACAAGGACAAAAGTGTTGGAAGCATATGTGTGGAGCACAGCACTGTACGCCTATGAAATAGAAACAGTAGAAGAAGCAAACAGAAAAAGAAAGAAGCCTTCTGAAATTTTATGCTTCAACTTGGACAGATAAAATTAATAACTAAGAGGTTATTGAAATAGTAGGGGAATAAAGATATGTCTGAAACAAAAAAAAAATAAAAGGGCAAGATATGTTTTAAGGCATTTTTGGGGAATAGTGTGGGCTATATTGCAAGCAGATATTTCACGCAGATAATGAAAGAAGTAGACTGTGAGAATTTGAGGGAAAAGTGTGGGTTAACTCAGAATAGGACACAATGGAGGTTCCAGGACTGAAGACTTGATGATGAAAGCAGTAGGTATAAACAAAGCAATAAAAACAAATTGGTATACTTTAATAAAATAAAAAAAATAACCCAACAGCATTATGTATATATGAGATTTTAAACGTAAGTTGTGAATCGTTTGTATCTATGTAGTAGAAAATTAACAGAATGTGAGAATGATTATTTTATTGAACTATAGTACTGCGACCGAACCCGTTTTGTTTTCAACTGAAGTATAATATTTTCGGGAAATGAAGGTTGGATATTTCGAATAATTAGTAAATAGGTGTGTATTAATTCTAATTTCTTTTTATGAACAATTGAACGATGCAAGTAAAGGTTGGTACTGTACTGCTTTCTATGTATTGTCATTTTGGACATATCCAGAAATAAGATTTAGAATGTCAGGGGCATCAATCTTAGAAACTGAAACAATGTTGTTGTCTGGACGAAACCCACATAAGTCGTTAGAACCATTGTAGAACTATAGAAGAACACCTAAAAGTTGGATGAAACTGCTGGCAAACTGATACTCGAGTGTGCGGTGCTAACGCTGTTTGAAAAATGTATAAATAATAGCTATAGACCGAAATTCTAGACGAAACTCACATAAGTCGTTAGAACTATTGTAGAACTATAAAAAAAACAGCAAAAAGTTGGCTGGAACTGCCGGCAAACTGATACGCTACTCTTGTGTGCGGTGATGGCGCTAATTTTCAAAAATGTGTAAATAATAGCTATAGACCGAAACTCTAGACGAAACTCACGTAAGTCGTTAGAACCGTTGTAGAACTATAGAAGAATACCTAAAAGTTGGCTGAAACTGCCGGCTAACTGATACTTTACTCTTGTGAGCAGTGCGGTGCTGGCGGTAAATTTAAGGACTTTTTAAGAATAGTTAGAAGTCAAGGACTATTCTTAAAATGTATCAGGAACTGTAGAACTCTTCTGAAACTATAAATTTTGTATTTGAAAAGCTTTTTGTGAAAAGTTGCGGTGCTACGGGAAGTTATCACCTCATACTTTCAATTTGCCATTCTTCTAACTAATTTGACTGAACCATTGGTAAACTTACCAGAAACTGTAGAACTATTGAAAAGTGCAAATAGAACTATTGATAAAATTTGCGGTACTAAAAAATGAGGTGCCAACTTCACACGCATTAACTATACTGTGGGGCCTCGAGCTTTTAATTCATTCTGGTTATTTTGAAATTGATTAATGAATGAGTTCGAGTTACTTACACACCCTTCTGCGTTTTCGTTTTCATGGCAAGTTATTTGTTCAGTCAACTCATCTAACACACAATCTTCAATTTGCTAGTCTTCGAAAGTCATCATTGACAATGCAAGTCGTAATAATATATAGCCTTTAATACTTTTTGAATAAACGTGACCATTGAACATTTTGTCGACAGAATTTGTAGCATATATTGTACCTAGAGCTTCCTTGAGTCCACTTCCGTTTGTTATATATCCTATGCATACAAGAGAAGACAAGAGCGTATGAAATCCTCTGAGTTTAACAACTGTTTTACATAAATCTGAGTTAGCATCAGATGCAGCTACCACTTCACGTGCTTTAGAGTAAAGTGGTTGATCAAAAGTAACTACACACGTTTTTGGTCCATGTTTTTTGGAAACATTTCGAGGGCAATGCAAAGTAGTATAAATTGTGTCTACGTTACTGGCAGGATGATAAATAAAAATAAGAAACATAACCCAAGGAGTTGAGAAATTGTTATTACTTTTAGTAAGATGTTCAAGATAGCCATTTCACCTTGGCAACGATAAAATATTTCTCCACTTTCCGTATAAACAAAAAATCGATTCTGTTGAAGATGTTGTCTGTTAGAGCTTGATCATCATGTAGATTTTCGACTTGAATTTTGCTGTATCCAGGTGAAACTGGTTTTTCATACGCTAGAAAAGATATATGAGATATTGCCGCCAACTCTTTTACACTTGATTTAGTTGTACATTTTTGTATACGATCATCGTAAATAACAGTATCTTTTGGAGAAGCTGTCTTAATCATCCCCATAACATGAAGAGTATTATTAAACTGCGTTCTTCTGATTTTTTGATAACATTGTCTTTGAATTCAAGAGTACCTACTTTACTAATTATGCGTCTGTTTGAACTCCTTTTTTTTCGTCTCTGCTACCTTATCAACTGCTTGACCACAAAATAAGCATTTTTTAAATCAAATACTTTATTTCTTTTTACGAGGCGAAGGTTCACCTTCTTCTAGGTGTCATTTCGATGCTGCAATGGAATGTTTACTGATGTACACTTTTCGGCACTCGATTTGCACATTCACAGAGGTTAAGGTATTTAAATAATTTATGTGACCGTCATTTCTTTCGATACTTACAGCTTTTAAAGTTTGTAAATCGCGCACTGCGTAAACAGAATCATCTTCTGAAAGTGACTTAGCACATATATAACACAAATCAGCCATAACTCTTAAAATTGTACGTCCGTCGTTGCCAACACAGATTACCTATATCCTTTAGATATTTCATTTTAATACGCCTCATTAGAGCAATCACGTGGCAATTTGATTCGCTCTTCCATTTGTGAGATAGCGCTACTAAATTAAGCTCGGTTAAATTAGGTTGTTAATTGACTTTACCGATCAAATGGTTGATAGTAAATAGATGGCCATTAGTTATTACTAACCTCACTATTTTGGTCAGTGTTATTTACGTTTTCGCTATTGTTGATTGTTGGGACGAGTTTAATTCCAAGTTCATTCGCAATAAGTGTGTAACAAAAGTTTTGGTAAAAAAATTATTTTGTGGATGCAAGTACGTAGCTTAATGTATCATTCTAAAGAGTAATAAAGCTGAAATGTAAACATTTTAACCATTGCTGTCTATGCACTTTCATTTACACAATAAAATGTTCTCACAACTTTTATTGCACATGTTATTTGAATAATACATCATTTAAATTTGAATTTAACATTCCCGCTTTGTAGCAGTTCATCCTTCCAGTCAAGAGGTATAGTCCTAACCAATAACATTGAAGTGGGGTATCTAGAGGTTAGTTGGTCTGCGGTTGCCAAGATTCAATTTAAAACTAACAAATAAACATGGTCAGTAGAAAGTGGTTCCTTGAAAAAGAAAAATAGAAAAATGTCCTAACTGGCTAGTTTAGAAACGGTCGCGAACGCCAAAATAAAGATTTATTCAAGTTTACAGCTTATTATCTCTCATTCCTATGTGAAACCCCTAATATGACTGGACTATTTGTTTGGTATGAAAATTCGCAACTATTTGGAACTTTCGTAACTAGAGCACGTGTAAAATGAAATTAATGTGAGGATTTTACAGTTGCTCTGAACTCAAGTATGTGCAATATGTGTTTCTATCCAAGACACCTGTCGTAAATTTATCTATAAATTTGTTAGAATGTAATGTAGTAATTTTTTCGGTAATATGAAAATTTCTTTAATCTTAATTATGTGAGACAGAAATTTCATAAAATTTTTCGTCAAGTACTACCTTATGAACTGGTTATTTGGATTCAATTCATACAACTAATGGGATAATTGTGCTTAATGTACATTTACAATTAATTCAATTACATGAAATTTGGGTATCATAGCAATCAACTAATACTTTAATTATGCACTAAAATTTATCTACCATTACTGTCATAATATAATTTTTTGCTTGTTTGGTTATATTCATTCACAAAAATGAAATTATTCAAAAAATTATATGCCAAGTATCTGGTATTAATTGTTTCAATCCATTCAGTGTCCATAAAAACCTACTATAGTTCTCGCATTTTCTAAACCGACTTTCGTCATCAATATTTGTGATGTCATATATTGACGCCGTTGCCACTATCAAAATAGCAATTCCACGTAACTACAATGACCCTATCGGTATAATATAAATTTTGTATTTATTTTTTAATTGGTGACGGAAGTGATTTGTTACTTTTTAAAAGCTAACTTGTAAAATGATTTTATACTGACAAAATTGCAGTCTAAGCTGTTTAAGCTTAATAATAAATGTTATTATGTGAGAATTTGTACTAGTGAGCATATTTTAAATATTTTAATTGAATGTTTTTAATGTGTTATAAATTTTTAATTAAATAGTCATGGATGAGGCGCCGTTTGTGTCTATAATAAATACCGAAATATATATATATATATATATATATATATATATATATATATTTTCTAATATACAGGGTGTCCACATTTTAATTGCACACTATAGGAATATCCTAAACTATAAGAGATACAGTGGTGGTTAAATTAGACAAAAGTTACCTACTTGTGAGAGTATTTTATAGCTGATCTTGAACTACAAATGTTATCCATAGATTGCTAGATATTGGCTAAAATACAAATTTTGCGATTTTCAACTTTTCTTAATAACTTCGTTGTTATTATAGTTAGAAGGATGAAATTTGCTATGGTAACATAAAACATAATTTTGCATTTAATGACAATTTACAAAATGTTCTAGATCTATTACATTTTTTGTCGCGATAGTCACCTTTTTTTTTGTTATGGCCGCCATATTGGATTTTTACATCAACATATAGAAAAAAAATTACAATTCCAACAATGTAAAACACTTATCATTAATTTTTTTAAATAACATTATTAAGACACAAAAACGGTTTTTGTAAAAAAGATCCAGGGTGTTGCTGTCAAATACAATTAATTCTAAACTGTTCCATTGTTTGCAATAATCAGTTTTGTTGTTAATAGTTTTAAATTAAAATTAGGTTAAAATTTGGTACGGTACTCGATAAACGAAAAAAAATACATGTACGACTTGTATATCAAAAGCTGCAGAAATTTTACAAAATCTGTCCGCAAGTATCATAATCTGTACCCTGAACGAAGCCAACCAAATCGTACATTGTTTTATAGAATATGTAAAAACATGTGCGATTCTAATAACAAATCAAGAGGTAAATATCTTAAAAAGGTAGAAGCGAATGCCGACAATGTATTAGCATATTTACATGTTAACCCTACTGGATCGTGCAGATCTTTTGCACGTGACTGCAATGTCTCCAAAAGTACAGTAAATAATATTATTAAGAGGAATAAATACCATGACTACAAATACTTGCCAATACAAAAACTCCATATAGGAGATTCAGAAAGAAGATTAGCATTTTTTGAGTGGTTTATTACTCAATTAGACAATGATCCACAGTTTGCGAATAAAATTCTGTGGTCCGACGAATCTACATTTTCAAATTGTGGAATGTTTATTCGTAGAAATATGCACTACTATTCTACAGAAAATCCACATTTGTTGCAGGAAGTAAAGAATCAAGTTCGTTTTTCTGTGAATGTTTGGTGTGGAATCTTCGATGGCCGAATAATAGGCCCTTATTTCATACAAGGGAATTTAGATGGACAGAAATATTTAGATTTTTTAATTAATGCTGTTGAAGAACTTTTAGATCAACTACCGTTAGGAAGCAATTAGAAACTTACGCTGGTTTCAACATGATGGCGCACCACCTCATAATTTCAGGTTACTAACGCAGTATTTAAATGAGCGATTTCCTCAAAGTTGGATTGGAAAGCATGGTGCTATTTCGTGGCCACCCCGTTCGCCTGGTATGAACCCGCTGGATTTTTTTCTATGGGGAGATGTAAAAAATAAAGTTTATGATACTCCGTCTAATAGTGTCCAACATTTGCAGCAAAAATAAGAAGTGCGTTAGAATCGGTTAATCAAGATTCCATATCAAATGCTATTGCGCAGATGAATAAAAGGGTTTGCTTGTGTCTGGAACAGCATGGTGAACATTTTGAACATTTACTGTAACTTCAAGTTGTGGTAGTTAACTTTCCATTATTATTTATAGGTTAGATTTTTTACAAAAACCGTTTTTGTGTCTTAATAATGTTATTTTAAAAAATTAATGATAAGTGTTTTACATTGTTGAAATTATAATTTTTTTTTTCTATACGTTGATGTAAAAATCCAATATGGCGGCCATAACCAAAAAAAAAGTTCACTATCGCGAGAAAAAATGTAATAGATCTAGAACATTTTGTAAATCGTCATTAAATGCAAAATTATGTCTTATGTTACCATACCAAATTTCATCCTTCTAACTATAATAACAACGAAGTTATTAAGAAAAGTTGAAAATCGCAAAATTTGTATTTTAGTCAATATCTAGCAATCTATGGATAACATTTGTAGTTCAAGATCAGCTATAAAATACCCTCATAAGTAAGTAACTTTTGTCTTATTTAATCACCACTGTATCTCTTATAGTTTGGGATATTCCTATAGTGTGCAATTAAAATGTGGACACCCTGTATATGTAAAATAATTTGTAATATATATTTTTTAAATATATATATATATATATATATATATATATATATATTTAAAATATATATATATATATATATAATTTAGATAAGATGTTATAAATTTCTTGGGATGATTTTGGTCAAAATAAATAGTAATTTAAAATATTTTTTCTATTACTTAACGTTTCGGCAACACATTTTTGCCATAATCATAAGTCTATAAAATAAAAAAAAATGTAGTCACTCAATCACAAACATGATAACTTACATTAACTGTTGTTCATAAATATATAATTATTTAGTTAATGACAGTGAAAAATATATATATTTCAAAAATATATATATTTAAAATATATATTTAAAATAGATTTATATATATATATATATATATATATATATACATATATTTAAAAAATATATATATTGAATTAAGTAACAATGAAATATATATATATATAATTTTGCATTGGACTACCGGCCGATAGGGGCGCTGTTCTTATTCTGAACGCGTGCGTCTATTGGAGATCGCACGTTTTCAGAGTTAAGCACCCTCTCGCTCTGGTCAGTACTTGGGTGGGTGGACACTGTTTTTTTTTAGGAGCGTACATATACATATAGCAGTTGCAGGACCATGTAGCACATCTTAACATGGACATAAATAATTATTTAACAATCCCGTACATGAGTTCAATGCAAGTTTCGGTGCTACATGTGATTTTCGCTTGACATACATTTTATTAATTATACCTGTTGATGGTTGCAAGACGCCGACACAAAAGGAGGGTTACTTACAATCGCAGAAGAGAGTGCTTGCTATTATGTAATGATTATACGACTATTTCCTCGTCTTTCAGTCCACTACTCGGCCGTCGTTTATTAAATTTTTGAGTAATTTTAAGAAAACACGGAGTTTGAATATTTGCTAGGTGCATTCTGATAAGCACTTTACATACCCGGAACGCGACATTTAACATAGACAACGACCATATCATGTTGAAAAGCACAGCTTCTCGACTGATTACCGCAGTTAAGCAACGTTGGGCGCGGTTAGTACTTGGGTGGGTGACCGCTTGGGAACACACCGCGTGTGGCTGTCCTATTTTTTCTCTTTACGTTGGAATATCGTGGTTTTCCCTGACTTTATAATTTTTATTAAACTACACAACCTATCGAACTGCTGCAGCGCTTTTTTTTTCAGGTATTAAGAGCTCCAAGAGGTCGTAGGACAAATTCGCGACTTTATACACAGCATCGTGTACGGGATTGTGTAAAGTCGGGAATTTGTCTCCTAATACCTGAAAAAAAAGCGCTGCAGCAGTTCCATATAAAATTGGGGTTGTGTAGTTTAATAAAAATTACAAAGTTAGAGAAAACCACGATATTCCAGCGTAAAAGGAAAAAAAAACAACGGACAGGCGGTGTTCCCAAGCGGCCACACATCCAAGTCCTGACCGCGCCCAACGTTGCTCAACTTCGGTAATGGGACGAGAACCCGTGCTTTTCAACATGGTATGGTCTTTGTCTTTATTAAATGTCGCGTTCCGGGTATGCAAAGTGCATATGCGAATGCACCTAGCGAATATTCAAACTCCGTGTTTTCTTAAAATTACTCAAAAATTTAATAAACGACAGCCGAGATGTGGACTGAAAGGCGAGAAAATAGTCATATAATCATTACATAATAGCAAGCACTCTCTTTTGCGAATGTAAGTAACCCTCCTTTTGTGTCGGCGTCTTGCAACCATCAACAGGTATAATAAATAAAATGTATGTCAAGCGAAAATCACACCCAAGTACTGACCAGAGCGAGAAGGTGCTTAACTCTGAAAACGTGCGATCTCCAATAGACGCACGCGTTCAGAATAAGAACAGCGCCTCTATCGGGCAGTAGTCCAATACAAATTATATATATATATATATATATATATATATATATTTCATTGTTACTTAATTTAATATATATATATATTTTTAAATATATATATTTTTAAATATATATATTTTTAAATATATATATATTTTAAATATATATATATATATATATTTTTAAATATATATATTTTTTAAATATATATATTTTTAAATATATATATTTTTAAATATATATAACTTTTAAATATATATATTTTTTAAATATATACATTTTTAAATATATATATTTTTATATATATATATTTTATATATATATATATAATATATACATATATACATATATACATATATACATATATATCATATATATATATATATAATATATACATATATACTATATATATATATATACATATATACATATACATATATATATATACATATATATATATATATAATATATACATATATACTATATACATATATACATATATATATATATATATATATATATATATACATATATACATATATACATATATACATATATATATATATCATATATACATATATATATATATATATATACATATATACATATATATATATACATATATATATATATATATATATATATATATATATATATATATATATATATATATATATATATATATATATATTATATATTATATATATTATATATTATATATTATATATATTATATATTATATATTATATATATATATATATATATATTATATATTATATATTATATATTATATATTATATATTATATATTATATATTATATATTATATATTATATATATATATATATATATATTATATATTATATATTATATATTATATATTATATATATATATTATATATTATATATTATATATTATATATTATATATTATATATTATATATTATATATTATATATTATATATTATATATTATATATTATATATTATATATTATATATTATATATTATATATTATATATTATATATTATATATTATATATTATATATTATATATTATATATTATATATTATATATTATATATTATATATTATATATTATATATTATATATTATATATTATATATTATATATTATATATTATATATTATATATTATATATTATATATTATATATATATATTATATATATATATTATATATTATATATTATATATTATATATTATATATTATATATTATATATATATATTATATATTATATATTATATATTATATATTATATATTATATATATTAGAAAAAATATATATATTTCAGTATTTATTATAGACACAAACGGTGCCTCATAGTCATGCGTATCTTATACCGGGCACGGAATAATAGCCACCAATAATCAAGACTTCTAGAGGTTACGTTTATTAAACTAAAGTAACAGGACGAACAGTTATGAAATTTTGTTTTTAAGGTTCGCCCTTTACATCCTAAACGTGAACCGAATATGCTTTATTTACACAAACAAAAATAACGCTAGTCTGTTCTGAAAAGAACAATTTTAAATGCAAGCAAGAATAGCACAAAATGCGGGATACAAACTACGCACGAGGTTAATGACTTGAAATAAGAACGCCAACGAAAGTCCATAGCCAATACAAGTAATATTAGTTGTCAACAAACGTCTCAAATTAAGGCGGCAACACTGCAAAATTTACAAACCGAGAAGGAAACTTTTTTCTGGAGTTAGAATAAGACAAGAATATCATTTGTAGTTGATATTGCGTGACGTCATTTGTGATGAAAATCGGTTTAGAAATTGCGAGAACTATAGCTGTGTTTATGTCTTCATGAAATATTTTTTAATACGTAGATTTCTTGCTTCTCAACACGATTATTAACAGTTGATGTTAGCTCTGCCAGAGGTAAACTCAACACTGTCGTGTACATATTCTTTTTATAAAAGCAGAAAAAGGATAGGGCGCAAGTTTGATGTCTGATTAAGTGGTTTGATTTAAACTAAGCTAGCAAAAATAATTAAGTCAATACTTCTCGACCACTTTAGTGCACAGAAGCTTTTAATAGTTCCTAACGCCGGGCATCTTGATATCACAGTACTTTTATCGACGCACAACCCTGGGGCTCATTTAGAATCAAGCAATACATATATATTGATCTGATAACGCTGCACATCAATGTAATTACATTCTCAGTCTCCTTCTGATCACCACCGCTCTGTGTATTTTAATACCCTAAAATTTAAATATGCCACGGTTAGCCCAGTTTAATCCACACAGAGTGCACAACGTTACGATTATCAAATAATTTACCCCCTTTTCTCTAAAACTTTTCCTGCTTTGAATAACAAAACGAAGTCGATTAATATTTGTATAATGAGAAAGAAAAAAATCATATACACTTCACAGCTTAATCTGTTTTACTGAATGACAAAAAAGAGCCCCTGAATCGAATAACAATAAATTTTAAATTGTTTATCTCCAAAAATTAAAACTCCCTTTTCTTATTTTAAAGCCATCAAAATGACGTTGTACTCTACTGGAAATTTTTCTGAACATTCAAGATTTTTCCCTTTTTTACGAAATTTTTCACGTATAAAATAAATTTTCGTTGACTTTACATAAAATATTCAACTATAAAATATGATCAATGTTCAAAATTAATAAAGAGAAGTTAATGCCTTATGCTAGATAGTTCTGACCTGTAGTTTTTTTGTGCGTCTTTCTGCTGCGTGCTGTGAATCAGTACTCCAATATTACATTCGGTTGAGTTGCTCCATTTAATTTATTTAGTCTCCAAGTTATACCCCGCTTAAATCAATAAAGTAGTATTTTCTTAATCTTTCTTAGCTTTCTTAATGTTATTTCGATTTGCGTGATCTCTCTTAAATTTTCGTAATGTATCTTAGAGTTTTCGTACTCTCCTTTAGAGTTCGTGACCTCACTTAGATTTATGATCTCTCTTAGAGCCCTAAATTATAAATATTTAACCTAAATTAATTAATAAACTTCTACTCACGTTTTCCATCAAACGGTTAAACTTGTCTCATATATTTTCACTATAATTTATTCTAAAATTTTTATAACACCATTTTTCACAAAATTTTGATCACTTTATTTGAATATTTATTCGACGCGTAAATTCTTGAGTTACAGTGATGCAGCTTGTGCTTGGTTCAAACTAAGACTGTCTGCTTATCAAGCTCGCGTGTTATATAGTCTACGCCCATCTAAATATTCATTGGTTATCTGAACTGTTGCTCAAAGTTTACGACCAACCGTCGGTTGTTTTAAATATTTTTGGGCTTTTGCAGATATATCGCTGATAATTACTTGTCAAAACGATTCCTTGATCATATAGGTACTAGTAGATTTCTAGTTTGTATTTATTTTATACCGTCTGTTTTGATGTTGTTACAAGAATTTCTAATTCGCCTTGGCACGTAATTTCACTTATGGTTTTTGTTTGTCTAGATAATACGTTGGGATTTGTATTAACTCTATGTAGAAAATCACATAGGCAAAGTGACGTAAATTAACATATTTCTGTTTATACCTTACGTTTCCAAAGCGTATTTATTTCGAAAGATGCGTTTCTTATCAGAACATTATGCTATCTGCTTTTACTATAGCATGTTAATGTGAATTGTATTATAATTTCCTAGCTTTTTACTGCATTTAATGCGTATTGATTTACAATTTATGAATACATTTGGTTTAAGACAAATTTGATTGCGTGTAGAGTTATTTCTTTTGTAGAATGTGTGTTTATTATTGAATCATATGCTTCCCGGTATTAATTAAAGTCAACTGCGATCCTTATACAGGGTGTTAAATGTTTGCGCTTTGCATAATTTGCAAATTACGTATTTTTAATGCTAAATAAATGTAGTTTTCTAACTCCTAGTACTATTTACATGTATTGTGTAGCCATTATGACTCAATATACCTTTAAATAACCCCCTTATCATAGCATTATATAGATACACATATATATAGATATATATATATTACTCATATTTAGACCAGGGTAGAAAATTAAATAATCACATCAAATAATTTTAATCACCGTGTATAATGAATATTATTAGATAATACGCGTTATTAAAACCGTGAAGCATAAAAATTTATTAGTTTCATTAAACATAAGAAATTTAAATCATGTACAAGACGCTTTATATCAAAAGAAGCAGTATTAAAAAGCTCTGCGTGTAATGTAATTATTCCTAAACAAATGGAAATTACGTGCAAAATTTATATTAATTAACCCTATTTTAAGTAACCGGTAGTAAAACAAGGTGTACACATAATAATTAATATTTAACTTGTATTCGCTAAAATGAAAGGATAGAAGTCAATTTTAATTGAAGTTAATTGAATCGTTAGTAACAGATAATATCTATAGAAACTTGTAAAACCCAATAAAAGCAAATCCTAGAAGTGTTAGTTAGAAGTAGGATGTTTGAACACACCTGCGTATTTTAAAAGGCAATTTCAGTTTAATTTGTTTAGATAAACATGTCGATTCTAAGGATATTGAAACGGTCAGATGCTTTAGCACGAAATACAAAACAGGGTTTATTTAAAAGCTCTGAGAATTAATATTATTTTGAACACCTGCGTAGTTTAAATATCACGTACGGCGAAAATTGTGTAGATAACAAATGGTTTCAAAGAATCTTGGAGAAACCGGGGCTTAATATTCACGAGAATGTGCGATACGGGGTTATTTAACCCAGAGAGTCCACATGGACTAAAATATAATCGATAATAAAGAATATCAATTTGCACCAATACGAACAGGTTAGAAAAGGAAAGAGAAAATGCGTCAAGCAAAGACACATATAGTAAAAGGCGTGATTTAAGCAACGTCACGAGGGTCACAATTGGTTGAAAATAGGATGCAAATATCAGAGGTAGAAACAACAATTTCTGTACAAAATTAATTAGTTTTTCTCGGACATGTTTGCGTGCCGTGTGAGAATTTCTGAGATTTAAATGAGGCGAGTACAAAATTCGTAAAAACCGACGCGCGAGCGACGGACTGGGAACATAGAATGAGAAATTCTTTAGAATTACCCGTTTTGGGGAACAGACCGACAGACAGGCTTTTTGCTATATATACCGAGGTGAATATAAACAAGATCTCTGAGACTTTTGACTATTCGATGCGTTAAAAGCTCTTACATCCGCGACTTGATTGAAGATGTTAAACAGTGCATTTTAGTTTGATAAAATAATTTAAAGTTTGCTCGTATATTTTAGTGATTCAAAATAGTTTGTTATTTACGTGCTAACATGAAGGTACTTCAGTGCACTTAGATACAAGGTAATAAAATTTAGTATCACTGTACCAATTAGCAAAATTTACAACGACAAATGTATACACAAAAGTAGGCAGTTTTGGCGTATATTGGTGAAAGACGCATGAATTTCTTTGCTATTTTTTTGGGGTGTTAATAAGTAAATGGTTCAAATACGTGTCTCGATCCACGAAACAAGGGTCAGATATACACAGATGAGTTCCGGAAAAGCCCAGAAACAACTTAAAATAAATGGTGATGGAGAAAATTTTAAAAGCGTTGAGAATTAGAAGCCGTAAATATAATCCTGTTGGAATGGTGTGATTAACTAAAGGGACGATGTACTTTGAAGCTACGAGGACAGTAACCTTCAGGTAATTTATACTATTTTGGTTGAACTTTGATATTTTTGTGTGTGTTGAATAACTTTATAATTGATTTACTTTAAATGGACATTAGTGAAATTGTACTAACCATAAAATTTTAATTTTAAGATGAAATTTGCTTGTTTAAGTAGAAAGGGTATTTAGTATTGATGTTCTGAATTATGATGAAACTTTGGGTATGTCTTTGAGCTCAATTAGACGAACCTGGTTAATTAACGTAAAGGGGTGGTAGATGCTCCTTTATACTCAGACTCCGGTCTGCTTATATTGTTATATTAATTAGTAGGCATCCAACAAGGACTTTAGTTCTGGATGCACGTTAAAGTGATAATAAAATTAATCTTGAAATTCTTTTTAAAACTGAATTTTATGCTGAAATTTAATTTGAAAATTTAATGTATTCTGAATATTGATGTAAATAGAGTTAACGTTGATGTTTGTGGTAGGAATGTGTTGTTTAATTTTATGAATGAGGAGGTTTATAAAATTAGGTGAGCAGCCGAGGCGAAAAGAGGATCACAGCAGTTTATGACGCCCAATCTGTGGGACTAGAATTTTTTTGTTGAAAGGACCCAGTTCCCGCCTTCACAGGAGTATATCACAACATTCTTTGGCGACCCAAAAGTGAGGCTCGAGTTCCAAATAAAATTTTGTGATTTTATTCCAGGAAACTGGCGATCTGAGAGAGAGTTTCTGTGTGTGTATAAATTTAAGAGTAGTTAGAGTGTGTGTGAGTGATTTGAACGTATGCAGAGAAAAGAGTGGTTAAGGAGTCAAGGAGTGAAATTGGAAGTGACGATAGTGCATTGTGTGAGAAAATTCGAAAATGGAAGAAGCTGGAGGCAGTAGAGATCAGTCGAGGACGTAATCAGGGGATCAAGGAAACGAGATGATATTGAGAATGTTAGAGAGGATGAGTGAAGAATCGAATAAGAAATTTGACCAATTAAATCAGGAATTAGGGAATAAAATAGAAAAATCGACGAGAGAATTTACAGAATTTAAAAATAGTCTTACCGTGAAACTGGGGGAAGTTGAAAATAGGGTAGATAAAAATGAGCGTGATATTACAGGTCTTCGACAGGAAATGGGACATTTAAGGTCCGAAGTACGCATTTTCTGTGAAGAAGAGATTAATGTAAAAATGACTGAAGTGACGGACTCATGTAGTTATCAGTTAGGCAGGGTAGAACGCGAAGTTAGTAGTATCAAATACAACATGTCAAATTTAACGGGGGATGGTCCCAGATTTTATACAGGTGGAGTATCATTAGACCAACACATGAAGTTTTATGGCGATAACAGGGTAAATCCACAAATTTTTATTAATAGCGTAAGAAATCTAGTGGGAAATTTATTTGACGAACAGACTAAACTAAATACGATAAAGGCTTTATTAAAGGACAATGCGGAAGCGTGTTACAATTTAGTAGGACAGGACATAGACACGTATCAGGACTTTGAAAACAAATTTTTAAAGCACTACTGGAGTGACCACAGACAAGACCAGGTACGAGACGACTTAATCACAGGGAAATTTAAGGGAGAATTTTCAGGAAGTAGGAGCAATATGCTATACGCAAGTATATCATAGCAAAGCAACTGAACCCACCACTGACGGACCGACAAATTATTAAGTATTTATCACGACACTTCGAGGTAGACATAAGACAGCACGTAGCACTACAGAACATAGTGGACAGAGAAATGTTTTTGGAATACCTGCAGAGGTACGACGACGTAAGTAGTGGACGACCTCGGGAAAACAGGGAAAGACAGATCAACACAGTTAGGTTTGACAATAGACGGGACAACTATGCTAGAAGGGGGAATAATTACGGATACCAGCGACAGAATTGGGAACAGAGACGACCATACGTTAGGAGTAATAGTTTAGGAAGGGGACCTGCACAGAGACCGGAACCTACCAGAAGGAATAGTTCACCGGACATGAGGGGGACTGCTAACACAGACACGGAACGAGTGGAAACGCCTAGGACATACGCTGAGGTGACCTAGACCAGGACCGAGTAGGGAAAACAGACCTGGACAGGATTTTTAGAACGCGACAGACCACTAGATTTCAGTGTAAATGTATATGAACATCCACGTGAATTTTTCAAAATTGAGGAGGAAGTAGAGCCAGAAACTAAGGAAAAATTATGTTTGCCAATTATTAATTTAGAAATTTTTGAGAATAATGTAGAAGTATTACTTGATACAGGGGCAGAGGCGAGTTTAATATCGGAGGAATTCGTCAGCAAAATTAGGGATAAGGTTTGTGATAGAATTATGCCTATAAAGCGTAGCCATTTAGTAGCTCCAAATAAATAGAAGTTTGCTGTAGTAAATAGTGTTGTGGTGCTTAGGATAGATATAGGAGGTTTAAGCTGTGAACAGGAGTTTGTAATTGTACCTGGACTGAAGTTTCAGAGCATTTTAGGTGTTGACTGTATGATGAAGTTAGGGGTTTTGATAGATATGGAGAGGAAGGTAATAAGGATTAATGATAGGGTAGTGCCATGGAAGGGCAGTTATGAAGTCACAGAGGATGACACGGGGTTTAGTATTAATGTAGTAGAGGTAGAGGATGATGAAGGTAAACAGATCAACACAATAAGATGTCCAGAGGATAGGAGAGTAAAGGTTCAAGCTTTAGTACAAAAACATGCAGAATTAGTGGGGGTAGAAGCAACAGCAGCATATCGGGAGCAGGTGAAGGCAGAATTATTTTGATGAGGTTAAGTGGCAAGTTTGTTTTTAATAAAGTAGATTTAAGGAATTCATTCTGGCGGATTCCATTACACAAAAATTCTAGAAGGTACATAGGATTTTCCATAGAGGGAAAAATCGATAATTGTAAAGTAGTATCGTTTGGTTTGTCGAGAGAAAAGAAAATAATAATAAATAAGAAACAGACATGTGTAGAGACTGAAGAAGAAGCAATATTTAAGAGTCAGGATAATAGGGATGATAAGTTTATTTTATGTGAGATAATAGGGATGATAAGTATAGATATAGAAGGAGGAGAAATAGGGATTAAGAGTATTAGGTTGGTGAGAAGAAAGACTTGGAGGGTCAAGAAGAGAGTTAGATTTAAATAGAACAAGGGATAGAATAGGTGTATATAGAAGAGTAGAAGTAGGTGTGTATAGAAAATAAAGCTAAGTATAGGATAAATATGGGAGATAATTAGGAATAGGTTTAGGATGAGAATAAAGAGTAAATGTAGGAAGAAAATAAGATAGGTTAAGTGTAGATATTTCTTATAAGATTAGTGGGGAGTTAGGAATAGAGTAAGAGTAGGATAGGCATATAGGATTAGGTAGGATGAAGTAAAGTATAGAGAAGATTAGTTAAGAGTTAGAAATAGGATAGGTATATAGGATGTATATAGGATTAGATGGATAAGTAGGATGAAGTTAGGGATAATTTCAGTTTATAGAATGAGGTGAGAGTGAGGAATAGGATAGGGATATAGGATAGGTGTAAATATTTTTTTGAATTGGAGACAAAGTAGGTAAGTTAGATAGATAAGGATAGAGAGAGATAGGCAATTTTTTGTAATTTTTTGTCTAAATGCTTTATATTTGCATTCAAATAAGTGGGATTATTTGTATTCAAATAGGGGAAAATACTCATATTTAGACCAGGGTAGAAAATTAAATAATCACATCAAATAATTTTAATCACCGTGTATAATGAATATTATTAGATAATACGCGTTATTAAAACCGTGAAGCATAAAAATTTATTAGTTTCATTAAACATAAGAGATTTAAATCATGTACAAGACGCTTTATATCAAAAGAAGCAGTATTAAAAGCTCTGCGTGTAATGTAATTATTCCTAAACAAATGGAAATTACGTGCAAAATTTATATTAATTAACCCTATTTTAAGTAACCGGTAGTAAAAAAAAGTGTACAATAATAATTAATATTTAATTACTTGTATTCGCTAAAAATGAAAGGATAGAAGTCAATTTTAATTGAAGTTAATTGAATCGTTAGTAACAGATAATATCTATAGAAACTTGTAAAACCCAATAAAAGCAAATCCTAGAAGTGTTAGTTAAAGTGGATGTTTGAACACACCTGCGTATTTTAAAAGGCAATTTCAGTTTAATTTGTTTAGATAAACATGTCGATTCTAAGGATATTGGAAACGGTCAGATGCTTTAGCACGAAATACAAAACAGGGTTTATTTAAAAGCTCTGAGAATTAATATTATTTTGAACACCTGCGTAGTTTAAATATCACGTACGGCGAAAATTGTGTAGATAACAAATGGTTTCAAAGAATCTTGGAGAAACCGGGCTTAATATTCACGAGAATGTGCGATACGTTATTGCAGATAGTCACATGGACTAAAATATAATCGATAATAAAGAATATCAATTTGCACCAATACGAACAGGTTAGAAAAGGAAAGAAAATGCGTCAAGCAAAGACACATATAGTAAAGGCGTGATTTAAGCAACGTCACGAGGGTCACAATTGGTTGAAAATAGGATGCAAATATCAGAGGTAGAAACAACAATTTCTGTACAAAATTAATTAGTTTTTCTCGGACATGTTTGCGTGCCGTGTGGGAATTTCTGAGATTTAAATGGGGCGAGTACAAAATTCGTAAAAACCGACGCGCGAGCGACGGACTGGGAACATAGAATGAGAAATTCTTTAGAATTACCCGCTTTGGGGAACAGACCGACAGACAGGCTTTTTGCTATATATACCGAGGTGAATATAAACAAGCTCTCTGAGACTTTTGACTATTCGATGCGTTAAAAGCTCTTACATCCGCGACTTGATTGAAGATGTTAAACAGTGCATTTTAGTTTGATAAAATAATTTAAAGTTTGCTCGTATATTTTAGTGATTCAAAATAGTTATTGTTACGTGCTAACATGAAGGTACTTCAGTGCACTTAGATACAAGGTAATAAAATTTAGTATCACTGTACCAATTAGAAAATTTACAACGACAAATGTATACACAAAAGTAGGCAGTTTTGGCGTATATTGGTGAAAGACGCATGAATTTCTTTGCTATTTTTGGGGTGTTAATACGTAAATGGTTCAAATACGTGTCTCGATCCACGAAACAAGGGTCAGATATACACAGATGAGTTCCGGAAAAGCCCAGAAACAACTTAAAATAAATGGTGATGGAGAAAATTTTAAAAGCGTTGAGAATTAGAAGCCGTAAATATAATCCTGTTGGAATGGTGTGATTAACTAAAGGGACGATGTACATTGAAGCTACGAGGACAGTAACCTTCAGGTAAATTATACTATTTTGTTTGACATTTTTTGTGTGTTGAATTACTTTATAATTGATTTACTTTAAATGGACATTAGTGAAATTGTACTAACCATAAAATTTTAATTTTAAAGGAATGAAATTTTGGGCTTTTGTTTTTAAGTAGACGAACCTGGTTAATTAACGTAAAGGGTGGTAGATGCTCCACTCAGACTCGTCTGCTTATTGTTATATTAATTAGGCATCCAACAAGGACTTTAATTCTGGTATGCACGTTACAGTGATAATAAATTAATCTTGAAATTCTTTTAAAACTGAATTTTATGCTGAAATTTAATTTGAAAATTTAATGTATTCTTGAATATTGATGTAAATAGTTAACGTTGATGTTTGTGGTAGGAATGTGTTGTTTAATTGTATGAATGAGGAGGTTTATATGGAGCACGAGGCGAAATAGAGATCACAGCAGTTTATGACGCCCAATCTGTGGGACTAGAATTTTTTGTTGAAAGGACCCAGTTCTCGCCTTCACAGGAGTATATCACAACAATATATATATATATATATATGTATTGTCCGTGATGTGCCCTTGAATGCGGAACTGGGTCCTTTCAACAAAAAATTCGATTCCCACCGATTGGGCTTCATAAACTGCTGTGATCTGTTTTCGCCTCGGCTGCTCACCCAATTTTATAAACCTCCTCATTCATAAAATTAAACAACACATTCTACCACAAACATCAACGTTAACTCTATTTACATCAATATTCAGAATACATTAAATTTTCAAATTAAATTTCAGCATAAAATTCAGTTTTAAAAGAATTTCAAGATTAATTTTATTATCACTTTAACGTGCATCCAGAATTAAAGTCCTTGTTGGATGCCTACTAATTAATATAAAATAAGCAGACCGAGTCTGAGTATAAAGGAGCATCTCACCCTTTACGTTAATTAACCAGGTTCGTCTATTGAGCTCAAAGACATACCCAAATTTTCATCATATTCCCAACATCAATACTAAATACTTCTACTTAAACAAGCAAATTTCATCTTAAAATTAAAATTTTATTGTTAGTGCAATTTCATAATGTCCATTTAAAGTAAATCAATTATAAAGTTATTCAACACATACCAAATGTCAAACAAAATAGTATAATTTACCTGAAGGTTACTGTCCTCGTAGCTTCAATGTACATCGTCCCTTTAGTTAATCACACCATTCCAACAGGATTATATTTACGGCTTCTAATTCTCAACGCTTTTCAAATTTTCTCCATCACCATTTATTTAAAGTTGTTTCTGGGCTTTTCCGGAACTCATCTGTGTATATCTGACCCTGGTTTTGTGGATCCAGACACGTTTTTGAACCATTTAATTATTAACACCCGAAAAATAACAAAGAAATTCATGCTTCTGTCACCAATATACGCTAAAACTGCCTACTTTTGTTACATTTGTCGTTGTAATTGTACACTGGAGTGATACTAAATTTTATTACCTTGTATCTAATGCACTGAAGTACATTCATGTTAGCACGTAAATAACAAACTATTTTGAATCACTAAAATATACGAGCAAACTTTAAATTATTTTATCAAACTAAATGCACGTTTAACATCTTCAATCGTCGCGGATGTAAGAGTTTTAACGCACGAATAGTCAAAAGTCTAAGAGGCCGAAATTCATATTACCACCGGTATATATAGCGAATAGCCGGCACGTCGCTTTTGTCCTCAAAACAGACAATTTTAAGAATTTCATCATGTTATGTTCCATTCCGTCGCTACGCGACGTCGGTTTACGAATTTTTCACTCGCCCCAGTTACATCTCAGAAATTTCACAGGCACGTCAAACATGTCCTGAGAAAACTAATTCTAATAATTTGTACAGAAATTGTTGTTCTCTACCTCTGATATTTGTCATCCTATTATTCAAAATTCCAATTCAGTGACCCTCGTCGACGTTGCTTAAATTCACGCCATTTACTACTCATGTGTCTTTGCTTGTGACGCATTTTCTCTTCTTTTCTAACCTGTTCGTATTGGTGCAAATTGATATTCTTTATTATCGATTATATTTAGTCCATGTGGACTATCTGTGTTAAATAACCCGTATCGCACTTTCTCGTGAATACTTAAGCCCGGTTTCTCCAAGATTCTTTGTAAACATTAATTATCTGCAAAATTTTCGCCGAATGAGCTTTTAAATAAACCCTGTTTTGTATTTCGTGCTAAAGCATCTGACCGTTTCCAATATCCTTAGAATCGACATGTTTATCTAAACAAATTAAACTGAAATTGCCTTTAAAATACGCAGGTGTGTTCAAACATCCTACTTTAACTAACACTTCTAGGATTTGCATTTTATTGGGTTTTTACAAGTTTCTATAGATATTATCTGTACGTTTTGTTCAATACCGGTTACTTGAAATAGAGTTAATTAAGATAAATTTTGCATGTAATTTCTCTTTGTTTCTTTATTAGAATAAATAAATTACACGCAGAGCTTTTTTTAATACTGTTTCTATTGATATAAAGCGTCTTGTACATGATTTTAAATTTCTTATTTTTACTAAAACGACCGAATTTATTTATGCTTCATGGTTTTAATAAAGCGTATTATTTAATAGAATTCCTTATACACGGTGATTAAAATTATTTGATGTGATTATTTAATTTTCTACCCTGGTCTAAATATGAGTAATATATATATATATATATATATATATATATATATATTGTAGTGGTTTTAAAGGGTTAAATTTAGGTATGAACAAGGCAATTTCAAACACCCTGTATTGAGGAAACAACCATAATTTACGTGCGAAATTTACTTCATTTAGTTAATTTAAAGTAACAATGTATTACCATAATTTTACAATTAGTGATTAAAATTTAATAGGTTCGTGAAGAAAATAAATTGTATAAACCAATAGAAATTATTATTTAATTTAATTGAGTTTAATTCAAAGGAATATAACGTCTAAAACGCAAAAGAGCGTGAAAAATCGATAATTCCAAGGCGAAAGGCTTTGCTAACAAACAAACACGTCGAATATATGAAATACCTTGAAACGCAAACTCCTAGAAATGTTATTTTAAAACGTTCGTTAATTAGGCACAGGTGCATGTTTTGAAATGTCAACTTCTCCTTATTTGTGTAAATAAAAGACAAGATTCGAGGTATATTGTACAAACGGTCGGATGTTTCCCATAAATGCTAAGCAAAAGTTTCCTTAAAGCGCAGAAGGGATGGATAATGAATGATATGCTTCGGAATGAGACAGGCATAATAGCATTTCACTTCGAAATGCAGGTATTCAGTCCACGTGGGTTAAGATAGCGCGCGTGCAGTAATATCGATTTTCTACCACTCAAACAAGGTTAGAAAGAAACATATAATATGCATAAGATAGGAATAGAGTTAATACAGGCGGGGTTTCAAGACGTCGCTGACATATATCATTGGTCTAAATAGTTAGTTGTACAACAGACGAACACGGGAAAATTGAATGCGGGTTTTTTGGATAATATTGTATCAACGAGCTAAATTTCAAAGATTTTGAAAACGGTTCACCAAAATTTGCGGAAATGTTAGTTCAATTAAATATTTCGCGTTTGGGGGTTTTGGAGAGGTTACATTTTTGAATCGTATAAATATGAGAGAAGAGTTATTAAGTTTCTCTTTGACTTCGCTCTTTGACTTCGTTAATTTGCAACGCTTACTACGTACAGAAATCTACTAACGAGCTTGTAAGTAATTAAAATTTTAAATTAAATAGTACAGTGTTAAATTGTTGGCCTCATAGTTTGAAACGCGGATAGTGTCGAGTCTAATTTTAACTGAGGTGCAACAGATATTTTAACAAGCTCGTGAAGTAAAGTAAAGTAAAGTAACGTAAATTAATTCTACAATAATAAAAAAAAATTTGGATGGATCTTGAAAGAATAGCATGCAGCACAACTTAGATGGTGTTCATCTATAAATAGCTGGAGGCAGCAAGCAGAGCAGAACCACAAGACCGAGGGTGCAGAAACTTAACTTCATCGTCAACGGAGTAGGGATCTCCAAGAAATTCCAGGTAACGCATTAGAATTTGCTGTTTTTTATAAACTATGAAAATTATTGCGATGTGTGAGAGTGAACTTTGATGGTATTGCATTATTTTGCGTATTGAAAATAATACGTATAACTAACTTTGATTATGGTATTTGAATATAAATCTAAAAGTGTATATAAAGCTTATTAACATTCCTCATGAATTTAAAATTTTATTGTTAAGAGTACATGGGTTTTTTGTGTTTGTAGTAAGAGTATGCAAAGTAAAAAGCATAAATTAATAAAATAAACTGGGTTATCATGAGCTCACCATACTCCAGAGTGTACTAATTAGAAATAATTATAAATAAAAAAAAAATAAGGTATTATTCAGGACCCATTTACTCCTGTTACATTAAATGTGTTTGATATTTCAATTTAAAAATCCTGGATTTTACAAAGATAGAATTTATTGAGGTGTAACTTGAGCACCGAAGTGTAAATAATCTTGAATTATTATTTGTAAATAATGGTAAATAAATATTGTATGATTGTTACGTATTATATTGTGGTTTTATTGAGAGTGTGCGTGAACGATAAAGAGTATGATAGTAAATCTAGGTATCCAGGAGGAGGCCCAACTGAGCTAGCCAGGGAGCTATTGAAGTAATTAAGTTGATGAAGCAGGAATTTGGGTAAGATGTTTTTTTGAATTTTTTTTTGTTTGTGAAATTTACGATTTTTGGTTAATTAATAAATTTTCGAATGTATTTTTACGCTGGCGAGGCTTTATAAGGGTTACACGGCAATATATATATATATATATATATATATATATATATATATATATATATATATATTAGGTAGTTTTTACACAAGATAAGTTGATAAATACTAACGTGTTACAATTAATAAGACGAAATAATAACTTAGACTTTTATGCAAAGCCCAAATGATCATTTCATATCGAGCTAGCAACTGAAAGAAGGAAAATATAGGTCTTGAACAGGATTTGAACCTGCATCTTAGTCTTTCCGGAACTATTCAGAAGCCAATGCAACTAAAACGCTTAGATCTTGACGATCTCAACCACGCAGTAAAACTAATAGACAATTATAACGAACATTTAAACGTTGTTTCAGAACGTCTGCAAGCATCTTAGATTCAGGAAGACTAGAACCACGCCACTTCATCCTCAATCGGATTGAATGGTTGAAACCAAACAGAACGTTAGGAAAGCACCTAGCCAAAGTTGTCTCCGAACATCAGCGAGACTAGGACCAATAGTTACATTTGTTCCTATTGGCGTACCGATCTTCGGTACATGACAGCACAGAATACTCTTCCGCTTGCGTGACGATAGGACGTGAATTGCGGCTACGATGTGATCTTCAGTTTGGATTTAAACATGGAGAAGAGGTCGCAGGTGAAGCTTACGTTAGTAAGCTTCGTGAAAGATCAAATAGCATTCACGAAAACGTCCGAAAGAATATCGAGGCGGCAAGCGATCGAATGAAATCACAATATGACACGAGAGCACAAAAAGGTGGATACCGACCTGGAAATTTAGTGTGGTTGTACAATCCACAAAAAATGCGTGGATTGTCACCAAAATTACAAAGACAATGGAAAGGCCCTTACGAAGTGTTAAAAGCGTTAATGATGTCGTGTACCGCATCAGAAGATCTCTCCGTTGTAAACCAGAAGTGGTACACTTTGACCGGTTAATATCTTACGCTGGTAACAACCAGGAAGACTCGAGTAATAAAAATGGTGTTTGAAGAGTTATTAATCGAGAGTCAAATGTAGCTTTTGAGAGTTTCATGAAGGCGTGTGGTTCCGCTAAGGCGAGATTTGGCGTTGTTGAAAAACAGCAAGATCTGTTTAGAGCACCAGTAGGGTATTTCCTTGCACATTAGCTCAAAATCTGCAAATCTCAAGAGAAATAGCTATTGTTTACAGGAAAAAGTTTGGATGTGTGAATAAATTAGTACAACAGTAACCAACTGTAGGAAAAGCCTTGGTTCTTCAGGATGGAAATTCTTATGTTTACTATCTGGTCATCAAAAATTCTTCATGGCAGAGGCCTAGTTATGGACATCTATGGGAGGCTTTGCTGAGTCTTAAGGCTCAGATGATGGAAAATGGAGTAACGACACTTGCGGTGCCCAAGCTAGGCTGTGGACTGGATCGCTTAGATTGGAGAATAGTTCAAAATATACTAGAAGTAATTTTCTAGGGAACCAACATGCAGGTCCTTGTTTGTTGCTACCAACCGGTTACAAACCAAGTCCAAGCAAAGAGTGTTGAGTGTTATTTCCAACGTCGTGGTGGATGCACCAGAGGAGATAGTTGCTGATACCGTCATCAGTCATCAAATTGACGTCAAAATGTTTTTAGTTACGGGACGTAACGGTTTTAAAGAGGAGGCAATGTTACGAACTATTGGGCAACCCGTCAAACACGCAAGTTGTATAACCGAAGTATATTCTACAGAAGTCTAGAACAATCGAGCAAACACCAGACTGTGAATAATCTAGTTAATTTTAGGGTATATATAAGATCGGTGATAAATGTACATCAGTTAGTCTATATCCAAATGTCGTATATAAATCATATCGTGTATAGTTAGTTGGTCATTACGTTTTGAAAGTCCTATAGTAAATATAAATTTGTGTTATGTGAACGTGCATATTGTACCGCCAAATTGTACATAAATAGACAAAAGGGTAATAAATAAATTATAGTAGTGTTAGTGTTGTTAAGAAGACTTATGGTTAAGGATTTAGTTTAAGAAGATATTAGTGCTTGTAAATAGCATTAGTGCGATAGTTCTTCATTGTTAATTGGACTGAAAACATCTATAAGTAAGGCATATACTGGTAATTAAACTTGTGAATAGTGAATAATAAAAACTTTTGCTATTACTTGTTCTAAATTGGTGAACGCGTTAATAGTAGCCCGCTACAATATGTTGGTTAATGTTACTATCTGCAACCTTATAATTTGTGTTATGAAGTATCATTGCAGGTAAATATTAGAAATCTCTATTTTAACGTTACTAATTCGACTACCTTCGTTTGTGCTTTTCTTCATCTGGTATGCGCAATTTCGTAACAAAAAACCCCGTGTCTACAAATTGGCTGCTAAGTTTGATAGCCTCAGGGATTCATCATTATTGAGAATTATTTTCAAAAACTCGTATGTAGATCTGGTAAGTTCTATCATTTATTAATACAAGATATAATAGAACAATTGCAGTTTCAGCGTACTGTCCACATTTTATTGCGTAATATACTGGATCTTTACTGGAATCATTGACACAAACTTGAAGTGCATTTCATCTTCGCAAATCGAAACAAAATCGAACCATAAAACAGGCTATCCAAAGTATATCATTTTCCACGTTTTTTAACTTGTGTTAAAGACAAATTATTTACCGGTAATTGGAAAATTAAATATGATATTTAAACTTGTAAGCTCGTAATCTTATCATTGCTGAATGTCCAGAATAAACATTATTACATTTACGTTAGTGAGAATAGACTTGATAATTACAAAGACCAAATTTCGCCAACCATTTATGTTAATTTTTTAATAAGTTAATTGAAATTAATATTAACAAATTTTAAAGAAATTATTATTGGAAATTCTATAAGACCATAACTAGAAAATCCACAGAGCACATTTTATAAATTCAGTGAAATCAAAATTAACAAATTTAAGGAATTCATTATCAGAAATCCATAGAGCACATTATTAAAATACACTGAAAAGCAAGTGCATCTTGCACTTGGTCAAGCGGCAACGCCTATCGCTACACGCAGGTTGCTGGCGAGGACCCTAATCAACTGCATGGTGCTTGTGACTCCGCAAGTGATCGTGCAGACTGAATCGTCCGTTCGATGCGCAAAACTCACATCAAAATCGCCTGACATTGAAGATGCAATTCAAACTAACAACGTTTACTAATAGTAACTAAACTAATGCTAAAAAGTATTATTCGGCTTGTGATTGGTGTACACGATCCTGATCTAAATATTTATTTACATCGCAAAATTTAATTGTTTGTTCAAATAGACAATGCAGTGTATTTTATAAATAATTTGCAAAGGATTTGTAGTTGTCAAAAAAAATTGTTACAACCGCTCAAGGATACATGCTCTACACCCAGGGAGGTATAGCTTCCCGAAAACCAGTTGCATTATCTTGGAATACACCTTGCGACGGTGAATATGATGGATCCACGTCGCAAGTTTATTTGCAATCCTAATCATGTACACCGCCACCAATCCATTACTACTTAATAAACTCGCATTTGATATACTTTATTCCATAACCCAAAACCTGATTTCAAATGGTTGTCACTTACCTCATGCATAGCTTGCTCCGCTTGTTTCACCTTGCTTTCCGCATCCTTGTACGCTTGCTGTAGCTGTTCTTCAATTTTTTTATCTCTGTCTTGTAACCTTCTTTTGCAAGTTTGCTCAATTTCACGAAGCTTCCACTCAAAATCATTTAACATTTCTTGTTCTTTGACCATATTTACAGTTCTAAGTTGCTCAAATTGATTTTTCCAAATTTGCTCTACGCTTACCTTATCTTGATTGGCTTTATCTAATTCGTCCTTAAAAGTTTTCGTTTCCCGTTCAAGTTGTTCTGCTATTAATACTCTTTGCTTTTCGATGTTATTCGTTTCTTTTTCTAATAATTCTAATTGTATTTCTAATGATTCTATTTTAGCTCTAAGTGCTCTAACTGTCGACTGGAGTTCGGCAATTTTAGCATTTGTGGTAATTTGAAAATTATTAAATCTTTCTGAAATTTGTTTGAAGTAATAAGTTGAGTAAAATACCTTGACGTACCTGTTTTCAGTGTTATTTCTTCTGAAAGGTCGGTATTTCTTTGTTTTGAAATTTGTAAATCATCTTCCATATATCTCAGTCTTTGATTAGCGCATTCGGATTCTTTAATCGCAGCTTGTAGTTCGGTTTGTAGTCCTAAAACATTAAACAATTATACAGCCTTTAATAGCTTCTTTTATACATGTCTCTTCTTTTAATAGCAACACATTACATCAATTGCACTTCATTTTTCTAAGATAATCAAACAAGTTCTAATAATGCAAAATTTTAAACTAAAGTAATGGTGTAACAGGAAACCTTAACAAAGCAATCGAACGGACTGTCAACATCGTAGTATTTGCTGAAACGCGATTAGAATATAAAAATTGGAGTCAAAACGTCTTGACAAGCTTACGCCTGATCAAAGGTTCGACGAAATTGCGGGACGTGCTACTCGCAACCATATTACGAGGAGCTCAAAAACAGAATGAGATAAAACTAAATTAATCAACACTTAGTCATTTGCTACTAATAAGAAACAAACAGCTAAACATACTTAACAGCTTACAGGTCCCAGCTGTTTAAAACGCAAATAAATAATTAAAACGCAAACCATATCAGAGTAAAGACTTTTAAAACAGACACAAGCAATAGAATAAATAATAGAATGCCTCTGCAGAACTAGACCGCGTAAGAAGAGGTACAACAATCGTTTAAAGAAAAACTTAGAAACTTGAAAATACCTCACAAACCAAAAACCAAGTTTAAAAAACAGAAACACAACAAAACACATGCAAAAGAATATAAATCAACAACAACCACACATCATAATAAAAGCCAAACAAAGGACTCGCAAACTCAAAAAACAGTTTAAAACAACATATATAATATGAAAACGCCACCTACAATATCAAAGCATAGGTTCTCAAACTACAAGACAATACAAATATAAATACAGCAATAATACGCGTAAGCACAAGCATGGGTAACAAAACACAAAGCAGCACAACCATAAGCATTCCACAACTACTAAGCTATGCAAAAGCACTTTCAACAGTAAGAATACACACAAAACCAAAACAAACAGTATACAAAGAATCCTACCACAGCGATACAGAAAATAAAAATATAAGTAAATTAAGATAAGATATAGGATAATTAACATATACTTAAGAACAAATCTCAGAAAGAAAAGAAAAACTAATATAGGAAGGTGTAAAGGAGTGTAAGCTAGCTCAGAATATAAATAAGTGAAGGTACGTGTTCAACCAGTTTTGAGACGGAAAACCTAATGACGACAAAATAAACGAAGATAAATCTGATGCTTATTATAAACAATTACAGGTGTTGGTTGTGGAATATCTGCAACTAATGTTAACTGTGCGAAAAGATATCTTAGAAAAAATAATAAACGACAATAGTTCAAGTGCTGGGGGAACTTGGCAGCCACATGCTGCTTATCCTTCTTCACAACCACTGAATGTCGGAGAAATATGGTATATAATTGTAAAACAATAGAAAGGGACCGAACTGCACCTAACAAGATAGAACAGCGCCTATGATCAATGACAACAAACATAGAAACAAGAACAAAATGGTTGAAAGCATATGTGTGGAGCACAGCACAGTATGCCTATAAAATACGGGCAGTAGGAAAACGGACTTTTGAAATGTTGTGCTTCAGATGTATGAGGATGATAGTATGGACAGACAAAGTTAATAACAAATAGGTTATAGAAATAGTAGGGCAATAAAGCCATTTAAAGAAAAAAAATAGGAGAAATAGACGGGCAAAATAGGTTTTAAGGCATTTTTGGGAGTATGGGATATATTGATTGATTGATTTAATTAGGACGGGTGACTCACGCCACACGTACTTAGGCCTCCAAGTGGGCTCATTGTGCTACCTTCCTTGCCCTAAGTTGGTCCTTCAATACTCAACCACCCGACCTTACAGATGAATTTAAGGATGTCGGACCAGAGGGTGTCTTGAATTCCGGCCTTTTCAATCCGAAAATCCCCCAGCATGGATCCTCGAAGTCGGGCGAGTGCTGGGCAGGTGCACAGAATGTGCTCCGCCGTCTCGTCCTCCTGTTGACAGTCGCGACAGATGGGGTCATCTGACAGACCCATACTGTGCAGATGCTTCTTTAGTATGCAATGCCCGGACAGTATACCCACCAGTATCCGTAGTTTCTGTCTCGGCAAGCATATGACAGATTTTTCGATTTTGGTCATTGGAGACCTTATAAGCATTTTTGCCTGTCGGAAGCTCGTTGTTCAAGCCCACCTGTCCTTATGACGGCCGTGGGTTATGTGCCTTATCAACAAAGCCGCGAGCCCCTCCTTGCCTCGCTAAAGAATCTGCCTGTTTGTTTCCGTGTACTTCTGAATGCCCTTTGAGCCACACCAGCTCAAGGGCATTAGTATTAGAAGCGAGTTCGAGGATGCGATGGCATTGGTAAACCACCCCCGAAAGGAGCTTCTTCTTATTTACGCTCAAAAGAGCTGCTCTGCTGTCGCTCAAGATGCGTATAAGTTTATTTTGGATTCTACGTTCCAGTATGGCGTTAGCACCATGCATGATGGCTATGACCTCCGCTTGGAAGACAGTTACCAGTCTATCCATCGTAACGCGTTCATGAAGGTCTAGGAAATCGGAGAAGATGCCTGCCCCGGTACCTTCATTTGTTTTGGAGCCATCTGTGTACATGGAGATTTCCGTTAAGGAGGCGTTCTCATTGTTCAGATAAACCCAGAAGCGCTTCTTGGAAATCATTATGGGTGCGATCGCATCAAGCACTCCTCCCAAGAGAGGAGTGTTCCGCACCGCCTCTTTTAGTATGTTGTGGTGTCTACCCCCGCCTTCTTTATCGTTCCATACACCTTTAAACCGCAGCCTCATTGCCGCTGTCAAAACCATTTCCTCCACATGTAGGTCCAGCGTAGTAAGACCTAGGATGGCTTTTAAGGCTGCTGTAAGTGCAGATCGCATTACGTCCGTGATGCCTAGACAGGCCACTCTTTGGATATGAGTAAGCTCTTTGACTGCATGGTCCAGTCGGGTCCTGGGCGACCAAAGTACAGCGCCGTAGCAGAGCATCGGCCTTACTATCGTGGTGTATAGCCACAGGACAGCCTTTGGTGGAAGACCCCAAAGTTTGCCTATGGCACGTTTGCATTGCCAGATCACTTGGTTGGCTTTGGTAGTTTTTGCTTGTAAGTGTTTGGCCCAATTCAACTTCTTGTCAAGTATGGCGCCCAGCTACTTGAACTCTTCTGATAGGGGCAGAGAAGCTTGGAAGAGCATTGGCAATCTACTTACCATCAGCTTCATTTTATTGGTAAACAGCACCAGCCCCGTTTTATTGGGGTTGATGGTTAGAGAATTTTCGGAGCACCATAGCTCCGTGATCCTTAGTGCTGCTTGCATCAAATTACACTGCACCTGTTCAAATTTGCCGACTACTAAGATAGTTATGTCGTCCGCATAACCTATCGTGTAAAAACCTGCCTCGTTAAGGCGTTGGATAAGGCTGTCCACTACTATGTTCCATAGTAACGGTGACAGCACGCCCTCTGGGGACAGCTTTTACCTACCTCCCTAATTACTGGGGTTTCCCCAACATTAATGTGTACCCGTCGACATCCCAAAATCTGCATAGTTAACTGCCAAAGGGTGTCCTTCAGCTCCATATGCCCGCAGAGCTCTATCAATGCTTGCGAAGGTGGTTTCGCTAAACGCACCCTCAATATCAACAAATGCGCCTAAGGCGGACATGTTATTGTTAAGAGTTTTATCATTCTGTCCTACAACAGCGTGGAGGGCAGACTCCGTGGATTTTCCTGGTATGAAGGCGTACTGGTTTGGGTGAAGTGGATAAGAAAACAATATCCTCTCCCTCATATCATTGTAGCACAGTCTTTCCAAGGTCTTTAGCAAAAAAGACGTAAGACAGATCGGTCTGTAGGATTTTGCCTGGGATTAATCTCCGGCCTGGTTTAGGAATCAAGACAACCCTAACCTTTCTCCAACTGCTGGGGATGTATCTAAAAGCAATATAGCCCTTAAAAAGTATCACGAAGAATGGTGCCAACCTCTCCACGCCCCACTGTAGTAACTCGGGGAAGATGCCATCCATTTCAGCGGACTTAAACGGTTTGAGAGTTAAGATGGTCCCCTTAATTTTCCTTTCATTCACTATTTGGTTTGAAACCTCCAGGTCGGCCTCATTAGGGGGCGAGCTGGGTTGATTCACCCTGTATGAGGAAAGTTGGGATACACTACCTAGAAAGTAAGTGTCCAAGAAAGAGTAACTCAGCTGTTTCTGTTTCGTTAGTGGTGTACGTACTATCCACACGTTTCAGGCAGCATTGTTGATGGCAAGGATCTTTGGACAAAATATTGTTAATGCGAGAGATTGCATTGGCACACTCGACTGAGTTACAGAAGATCTTCTAAGAGTCTCTCTGTCGTCTTCTAATTACCGTTTTGTATAGTCCTTGGTGGCTTTTATAAGCCTCCTAGTCAGCCATACTTTTGGTGTATTTTTGCCTTGTTGAACAGTTTGCCTAGTCTTTTTCAGCTTCTGTAGCTCTTCGCCCCTCCATAGGGTGATGGAACGATTAGAATCTGTCCTGACCGGGCATGCCTGTTCAAAGGACTCTACGATGGAGTTCTGAACAGAGACCGAGTACCTCTGTAGCTCTTCTATTGTTTTTGGGTTGTCAATGCCTTGAAATGCCTAAAGTCGTTCCTCCAAGCTGTCTAAATAAAAAGACCTGTTGGTCGCTTTTGGGTTTCTATATTTCTGCTGCCTTTATTTTAAAACTTAACAATCTGTGATCTGGCAGTGTTGCTGTAGACGTCACCTGCCAGTTCAAGATATGTCTTGAAATGCCTGTCGATACCAGGGTTAAGTCGATGATTGTCTGAAAGCCAGATGTCACAAACGTGGGTTCGCTGCCCCAGTTAAGAATCTCCAGATTCTTACTTGATATGTACTCGAGTAGTACTCTTCCTCGAGGGTTTGTGTCAACGCTTCTCCATACCATATGGTGTGCGTTGGAGTCACATCCGATAATAAGATGCTTTTTGTAGCTATCGCAATGATCAATGACTGCCGCTAACTCCAGAGGAGGTGGGTTTGGTCAATTGGAAAATAGGCTGAAACCAGGTTTATATCAGTAATTCCTCCCATCCTACAACTGATCTGAACGACAGAGCGCCACGGCCACTCAGTTGTGGCAGGAAGAGAACATTGATGTGCTTGGGTATGTAGATGTATGCCCTAAGCTAAGGGGATATATGGAACATATTACGAGCAGAGATAGGAAAAAGGAGGTAGATGTAGACCTATATCAGGTAGTGATAGATGCAGACTATGCAAATTTCATGAAAATTGTAGGTTAGTTCAGAATAGGAAACAATGAGGGTACGTGTCTAACCAGTTTCAGGACTCAAGACCTAATGATGATGATGCAATTTGGAAAGGAAACATCATGTCGTTTACGTCAATAATTTTTTTAATAGCGTACAATTAGAAGAATTAAAAGCTAAAGATATTCATGCTTATGGCACCGTCAATCCAAGCAGAAAACTACTTCCGGGTTTTATATCTGATAGGAATCTGATAAAAGACGAATCTCAAGTTTTGACTTCTATTACTCAGATGGACACTATAAAACGGCCTGATAATCGAAGCGTGTATTTATTGTCCAATTTCCATAACTCGGAGGGTAAAACAGAAGTTGACAGAAAAGACAAAATAGGAATAGTTGCAGATTCCCTGCCCAACTGCCTTGGTTCAGTATAATAAAAACATGAACTATATTGATGTTTCGCCAGTACGTCAGTGTTTAGAAAATATACCGAAAATTAAGAAATTGGTGGCACCGTAATTTCTTTTTAATTTCTTAGATGTTGCCGCTGTAAATGCTTTTAGGCTATATAAAAAGTGGGGTTTGGAGGAACTATCTATGAAAGAATTTTGAAGACAAGTAATAAGTTTTCTAAGCAGAGCGTATTTTAAAGCAGAAGAAAGCATAGTTAACCCTCAAAGTAGTTGCGGTAAAAAATGCAAACTATACATTCCTTTTGAAGTTTAAGCTACCGAAAGCGCACATCAACCCAAAGGAGACACCAACGTCGTTGTACCAACTGTAGCAGTACAAAAATAGCAGGTTCGAACAAACTAGATGTTCTCTGTGTGATATTCTATTCGGTTTAGGAAAGAACAACACCTGCTTTCAGAATTTTCATAATAACCGGTTAAGTTGTGCAATTTAATATGTGCTCATTGGCACATATTTTATACCGCTTTTTTTTCAAAAGATGTATAAATTAAGGACCTTTTTAATGCTTTTTAGTTACAGTAGTTACAGTACATTACACTACATTTGTTTAATCTAAATCACCATTGATTTAAATAAATAAAATAAAAGTTTATGCCCTTCAAGAGCTTTTATTTGCGCAAATTTTCTACTCCTGAAAGAGTTAAGCTAGTTCCAACATCACCAGTGTCATATACATCCAGTGAGCGTTTTTAATCGCGTAAAATTAGTTTATAATCACTTGCGTATGACAATAAGCGACAATTGTCTAAATTCCTTATTGGTAACATTTTCAACTTGAGATATTGTAGATAAAATAAATATTCGGAAAATTGTAAACGAGTGGTTTCTGCTCAAATATCGACGAATAGAAATATAAGCTACCTACTGTAAAAAAAAATTTACTTGCAATAACCACAGTTCAACTATTTACTTTCAGAGCTTTAACTAACTGTTGCGAGCTACTATTAGGCAACCCGTCAAACACACAAGCGCCGTAAGCACTGTATATTCTCCATGGACCGAGAATCTTCTATCAATTACTGTAGGATGAGTCTCCTTTTTAATTCACGGTATAAATAAGACCGATGATGAAGTACAGAGTTTAGTCAATATCAGAATGTCGAATATAAATTATATCGTATAAAGTTAAATAGTTGAGCTTTTGGAAGTCCAAGAGTAAACATAAATGTTATATGATGTGAACGTGTCTAATGTGCATGCAGCTTGTAGAATACATAAATAGACAAAAGTGTAATAAATAAATTATAGTAGTGTTTAGTGTTGCTAAGAAGACTTATAGTTAAGGAACTAGTTTAAGAAGATATTAGTGCTGGTAAATTCAGTAGTGTAATAGTGCTTTATTGTTAATTGGACTGAAAACATCTATAAATAAGGCATATGCTGTTAATTAGACTTGCGAACAGTAAGTAATAAAGACTCTTGTTATTACTTGTTTTAAATCAGTGAAACGCGGTAGTAGTAGCCCGCTACATAACAATACAAGTACTATATTCTTAACACTGTACTAGGCCGCCCCTATAATAAGAGGGAGAAGCAGCCGTAAGGGTTAAGTTATTCCGATAGGTAGCAGGGAGTCGAGTTAAGCGTGCGAAAGAGTACGGTTCGTTTATCCTACCGCGTGTCGAGTGTTGTAGAACTTAGTTAATTTGTGAACTTTGCGTTGAAATTAAACCGTAAAGTGATCCGTAAGATAGGATGCTAATGCTAATGATCCGTTGGATTGTACTTACAGATAAGTAGTAGCGTAGTATTATTTCTTTGTTTGTTTTCTATGTAATAATATTGGTTACAAGTCATTAAACTACGTAAATCCATCTACGAGTTATTATTAAATATTCACAGGTTGTAACAGGTAAAACTAAAAAGGATCACGAACAATACCGCATGCGAGGGGTGCCGCTAGTCCGGGCCGACATCAAGGGCATCCACTCGTGTCCACGCCTCCGGGAAGGTCTGAGCTTTCTGTAGGAGCATAGTGCATTTTTGGCGCCAACGGGAGCGTTTTCTTGTTACACAAATACCTGGAACTGTAATGATTCGAGTTGTTTACGTAGAATTTGAAAAGGTTCAGATAACATTGAAGGACATTTATGGAAACGAACAGTACAGTTTAATTTCTAATAAGGGTTAACGGTTTTTCAACAACCAGGTCCATGTTAATTGTATTTACGGACAATAGTTGGTGTTTGGATATTGAGGTATAACATTCCAAGTGGTATTAAGTGTGAGCGGACAATTCAGAGAAATTTATTGAGTTTATTGTGTTAGATTGGAACAAAAATAAATAGAGTAATTTAGAGCTTAAGAATTAATGATCGCACCGCAAGGTGAAATATGTTTTTAATTGTTGTTGAAATGTAATGTCACATAAGTATAATACGCGTAGTAAAGATCAACGTAATTTAGAAAAAGCTGATAAAATGGGCGAGCCTGATATCGCAGAGGCGTTGAAACAACTAGTTGCAGCCGTTAATAGTATGAATTGTAACAATGTCATCCTAAAGGAATCGATTGAACAAATGAACGTAAATATTGCTGCAAATATTAGCAAATTAAGTGTTGATGTAAATCGTGTTTCTGAATCGGTTAAAGAACAGGTAGAAGCTAGCGATGTTGAATACGTTAAAGATGAAGGTGTTGCGCATGTACACCAACCAGAGACCAGGGGCGTCACGTCCGGGGCTTTTGGGTATCATAATTATATGAGTTTATATAAGGATCTGGGGGTACGAATTTGTGCTTTGTGCCGGGGGGATCTGTGCATCCGGTATCTTTCATTAAAAACAGGAAACAATATTTTCGGAAGCTGGAGTTCCTGAAAGTAGAAAAGTTCCTTTGACCGTAAGTAATTTACGCAATTCAGCTCAAGATTGGGGTGTATTGAAGGAAGAAAAAGTAAGGAATTTCCAAGAATTTAAAGAGCTATTTTTAAGTCGGTATTGGGGGGTTGACGAAGAAAGGAAACTTTTTCAAAAAATTAAATTTGGGTGTTACGAAAGGGGGACAAGGGCTGATTATTTTTTAAAGTTGGTGAGAGAAGCAAGTTTCTTAACTACTCCTCTTGAGAAAGGTGCGCTTATTTCTTTATTAAAAAATCATTTTCCGAGTGAAATTCAACGAGGTATTGTAAATTGCATGCCTAGAACTTTTGATGAAGTAGAAGCTTATTTAAGGGAAATTGATGAAACTTATAATCGGAACCCAAATAATAATAATAACAGTTCCTACACGAATTGGCGTGGTAGAGGGACGAATAGTGAACAAAACGGGAGCGCTCGTTACAATTATAGATCAAATACGTCAAATTCTGGAGGCGGTAATAGTGCCCGCTCTGAAAATAGGGAAAATAATACTAATAGTAATTACAATAATAATGATAGGGATGAAGGGCGTCGTGAATCTCAAACTGTTAGTAGTCCAGAAGGAAGTCGACCACCGGCTGTGGCAACTTTATTTAATAAAAATGGGGATGAGCTTCTGTTGGAAGCACAAAATAATAATAAGTCGGTTGCTTTGGCACCGACCATTGAAGCGACAGTTGAGACTGTTGTGGTAAAAATATTAATAGATTCGGGTAGTCAAGTTACCTGCATTTCAAAAGATTTTTTATTAAAGATAATGCAAATTAATAGCGATATTTTACGTTTGCCGTTTACATCAACTATTTTGGTGAGTGCGACGGGCAAGAATTCGATTGTTAAGGATCAATTTTATTTGAATTTTAAATTCAATGATTTCGAATTGGCTTACCCTTGTCTGGTAGTTCCGAATTTAATTCGTGATGTCATCTTCGGATGCGATTTTTTTGCTGATCATCAAATTAAAATCGATTTTTCAAAAAATCGTTTATCGGGTATTTTTGAAGGAAGGGCGATAAGCATAGGGTTTAGTATGGAACCAAAACCTGATGGTCGGTTGACTGTTTGTCCAGTGTCGGAAGAGAAAGATGAAGAAATTCAATTAAAAAAGGAGATAGTGCCGTGTAAGGTGTCTGAGATTAAAGAGGTAGTGGATCGCGCAGAAAACTTTTCTCAAGAAGAAAAAAATAAATTGTACGAGTTGCTGTTGTCACATAGGTCGATATTTTCGAACCAACCAGGACGAACGAATGTTTACTTTCATGAAATTGAGTTGTGGGATGAGTCTCCATTTTTTATCAGATCATACCCGATTCCGTATGCATATAAAGACGAGGTTAGGCGGCAGATAGAGGAGATGGTGGCGTGGGACGTAATTGAGGCGAAGCAAACGGAATATATCAGTCCGTTGGTAGTAGTTAGAAAAAAGGATGGGGCTATAAGGGTTTGTTTGGACGCTCGTTTTTTAAATAAGCGCATGGTGAAGGATCGAGTTATGCCTCCAAATCCTACAGAATTGTGGTATAATTTTTCTAGTGGCCAACGACTGAGTACGCTCGATTTAACGGCGAGTTACTGGCAGATTAAAATTAAGCCGGAACACCAAAAATTTACTGGGTTTTTGTACGAGGGGAATACTTACGTTTTTAAGGTTTTACCGTTCGGTCTAAGTACGTCGGTAGGATCCTTTATAAGAGCATTGGGTATAATTTTAGGACTAGACGTAGAATCATATGTGATTGCGTATGTAGATGATCTCCTTATTTATTAGGAAGGGGCTGAAGAACATTTGACTCACTTAAACAAAATATTCGAAAGGTTTGAGGCTGCTGGCATTACTATAAAATTAAAAAATCACATTTTGCCAGAAATACAGTTGTGTTCCTTGGGCATATTATCTCAGCTGAAGGGGTGTGTGTTGATCCTGCCCGCATGGAAGCTATCAATTCCTTTCCGGTACCGAGGAATATTAAACATTTACGTGGTTTTTTAGGGGTCGTTAATTATGAGCGTCGTTTTTGTGAGCAGCTTGCTCATTTAGTGGGGCCTTTATTACAGCTTTTGAAAAAAGGAGTTCAATGGCGTTGGGGTTCAGCTCAACAAGAAGCGTTTGAGAAAATTAAGTCGAGGTTTTTAACGATTTCTATGTTGAAGCATCCGTGTTTTGACCGTGCGTTTTTTATCCAAACAGATGCATCTGATGGGGGTTTAGGTGGTTGTTTATTTCAAATAAATGAGCAAACTTCAGAAAAAGATATTGTGGCATTCACCAGTCGGACTCTGCGTGGCCCTGAAATTGGTTATTGTGTTACAGAAAAAGAGGCATTAGCCGTATTACATTGTTTGCAGCAGTGGCGGGTATTTGTGCTAGGTCGAGAATTAACTGTGATCACTGATCATAAATCTCTATCGTTTTTAATGTCCTGCAGACTATTAAATTCGCGTTTGACTAGGTGGGTGTTGTATTTTCAAGAATACGCTTTTAATGTTAAATATTGTGCTGGGAAGGAGAATGTCCTTGCGGATGCTCTATCGCGTTATCCAATCAAGGGAAAGGAGAAACTTGAAAAATTTGAGAGTGTGCCGACAGAAATTTGTGCAGTAAAGAAGTCGGAACTATGTAAAGGGGTCCAGTTAGGTATGAAAAATATTGTTGAGGAGCAAGGGAAAGATGAATTCTGTTGTAGAATAATGTCTAGATTATTGAAGGAGAAAGTTCCGAAAAGGTGCGCGGATTGGTTTGTGGTGTATCAGGGAGTTTTATTTAGGCGAGGCTACGAAGGTTCGCCGGAGTTTAAAGTATGTGTACCTGCTTCCCAAATAAGTATATTGGTTTGGCAAGAACATGTAGATAATGGGCATTTTAGGGCGGAAAAGTGTTTCCAGATGCTGCGTCGTGATTATTATTTTCAGAGGATGAAACATTTCATTCGAAAAATTATTTCAAGCTGCGATTTGTGCCAGAAAGCGAAGAGTTCAATTAGAATTTATGGCGAATATCATAGTGTTTTACCTAAAGCGCCCAACGAAATTGTATGTGTTGATCTCATTGGTCCGCTCCCAGTATCAAGGTCGGGGGCGACTTCCTTATTAGTTATTATTGACGCTTTCAGTAAGTTGGTTACTTTGCACCCTCTTAAACGCGCTAATACAGCTGCGATTCTTCGTTGTTTGGTCAAGAAATATTTTATAGAGATTGGTAAACCAGGGGTCATTCTTTCCGATAATGGTAGCCAGTTTACAAGCAAAGAATGGAAAGAGTCGTTGAATTTATTAGGTGTAAAGGTAACCCACACGTCGGTGTACTTCCCGCAGGGAAACCAGACGGAACGGGTTAATAAAGAAATTGTGCGTATTTTGAGGTCATTGTGTTATTCGGCTCATGGGGGGGTGGGCTTTGATGCTAGATAGAGTAAGGAAATGGATTAATAGGGCAGTCCATGACTCGACTGGGTATAGCCCTTGTGAACTACATTTTGGTGATCATAGTGATAACCCTAATGTTAAAAACATTATTTTTCCTACAAGTGACATACCAGGTGTTGGTAGGGATAAAATTATAACTCTAGCTTATAATAAGTTAAAGTCTAAGGCTGAAAACGTAAATTACGTCATCAAAGGATTCATAAAATTGTATTGAGTTTAAGATTGGTGATAAAGTACTGGTTCGTACTCATCCCCAGTCTTCTGCGGCAGACAAAGAGATTAAGAAATTCTTTTTGCTTTATTCCGGGCCTGCTACGATTGTGGCTAGGCGCGGGCCAAATTCTTATGAAGTACGGGACTACACTAGGGTCTCTTGTTGGGTATACAGAATGTTAGAATTTAAAACCGTATGTTGTACCGTATCAAAATTTAACACTGTAATTATTAAGTATAAGTTCAATTTAATTACAAAAATATATTTAGCAATTAAGTTTAACTTATAGGGGGGTGATGTACTAGGCCGCCCCTATAATAAGAGGGAGAAGCAGCCGTAAGGGTTAAGTTATTCCGATAGGTAGCAGGGAGTCGAGTTAAGCGTGCGAAAGAGTACGGCTCGTTTATCCTACCGCGTGTCGAGTGTTGTAGAACTTAGTTAATTTGTGAACTTTGCGTTGAAATTAAATCGTAAAGTGATCCGTAAGAGAGGATGCTAATGTTAATGATCCGTTGGATTGTACTTACAGATAAGTAGTAGCGTAGTATTATTTCTTTGTTTGTTTTCTATGTAATAATATTGGTTACAAGTCATTAAACTACGTAAATCCATCTACGAGTTATTATTAAATATTCACAGGTTGTAACAGGTAAAACTAAAAAGGATCACGAACAATACCGCATGCGAGGGGTGCCGCTAGTCCGGGCCGACATCAAGGGCATCCACTCGTGTCCACGCCTCCGGAAGGTCTGAGCTTTCTGTAGGAGCATAGTGCAACACTATGATTATATCTTTTTAATTAACTTAATTTCGAAGGACTACAGTAATTTCTATGAACATTTATATCACATCTTTTAAAGCTTTAAACTAAAGTATATCGTAATAGGCGTTTTACATTAGATACTAACTTCTATTAGAACTAACATCGTGATTTATTATAACCGAAGCTGCAATTAGAACTGACTGCCATGACTACGCCCGCATATTTATGTACATTTAGTTTTTCTCAAAAACTCCTGTATCTATAAGAATTTTGCAAATTAGCTTCCTGAGATTTCCTACTATACTTTAAGTGACTCTCGAATATATCTACTGTAATCTTAATAACCCTTAAATGTAAAAGCCTTGTAGCTGTCAATCGACTGATCTCGCACCGTAGAACCTGTCAATCATCAGATATTTGAGGATGTCACGCAACAGGGTGTACACCAATTATCTTTTGTGTATTCAAACACTTAGTTCACATTCTGATATATTTTTCTGGTCAACGCCAGAGCGAAAGGCGCTATACTACTATATAATTAGGAATTGAATAAATAAATACACTTGTTTTTGGTTTTGGTGCCTTTTTTATTAATATTAATAATAAAATATTATTTTAGTACCTAAATTTATTTTGTGGTAGTATTTTACTTATACATAAAAACATACACACCCACTACTACACTATTATGTCGTGATTTATACCTAGTCGACAATTTTTCAAACCGATATCCCCAAAATGGCGAAGGCTAAGTTGTACACTTATACCACTCAGACTACTCTAATGAGAAAACAGTATAGACGCGTAATATTAAAAGCGTTTAAGTTTTCAGAATACAAAACAGCATTTTCAAATTATCTCCATTCAATAGAAATTTATACGTCAAGTTTTACCTTGAGCATTAAGCAAAGGATCTCAGTAATATTATAACGCTAACAAAATAAACTGATTTTGAAAAAGAATGTCAATCAAGAGTTAAACATTACAAACTTTTACCGAAATTTTACTATGCAGACAAAGTACAAAGTCATATCATACAAACTTCTTTAAAGGGAGCGTTGCGTATTTTATTAACAATATTTTTGCGACATCATTAAAATGGGTTTTTTATGTTCACAAAATTTTTTGATAATACAAAGGAATAAAATCTCTAAAGCATTTAGCTAAAGCTGTGCGAAAGGGAATTTTTTATGAAAAATCTGAAACGTTCTATCAATGCCAGATGATAAGTAGGAAACTTAAACATAAATCGCACGAAGTATCAGAGTATCATATAATTGATTTGAATTGCTCACTAATAATGTGAAAAAAGCAACATTTAATAAAGATAATTAATTGTACTTACGATCCATACTAGCTGATTTGGCAAAAACATCCCTTTGCAATTCGTCCATTTGAAAACGTAACTTATTTGCTTCTCCATCTCGCGTTGATAATTGTTTCGATAATCCGTTCAATTGGCTTTGAAATTTCGCTTCTTGATTGATTAAATTTTTCCTGCAAGCAATAAATAACAAATATTAAAAGCGTTTTTCTTAACCGGATCTGACGCAAATTTAAAAGCTTCATTCACGTTGTTCCAAAATTAGAATAATCCGCAATTTAAGATTACGTACTTTTCGGTATCAATTAAAATTCCATTTGGCATATCACACGACAATTTTTTGGACGAACTCTTATCTGTGCTACTATCACTTTCATCATTTACATTAAAACGCACCCTCTGAAACCTATTCTTAGTCGCTTCCAGCAAATCCGGGCTACCCGGGGGTGTATTGCTATCCCGTCGTTTTGGGGGTGGTATTTTAGGCGCGACGGCTATTGTTCCGTGACCACAAGGTTTCACTGAACACTTTCTTGGATCAGGTGGTTTTTCCATGTTCACTGTTTCATCACTCGCGTTTTCTACTAACCCGGATTCAGCCGGCGCAATAATACCTGATAGAATGACGTTTTCCGATGCTGATTTATTTTTACTTAGATCTTGAGAGGCAGCGTTAATTAACGACGACGTAATGACGGCATCGTCCTTAAATGTTACCTTTTTACTCTTTTTATTTGTCGATGCATTTGAATCTGGATCTTTTTTTGTTCGTTTGAAAAAGTTAAACATTGTTAGTGGTTTTAATTTTATTTATAGACGAAACGCGCGAGTCGCATTTCAGATGCTTCGAGCTTATAATAGTCGTCGTCCGAATAAAAAATTGTTTTGGAAATGCAACGCAAACTTATTTGTTAACAGTGTCGAAAAATTACTAAAATCACGTTTTTCTAGTTAATACAAATGTAGTTGACGTTTGGAGGGGATCTGTTCTGGAAATAGAGTTCCCCGACATAAGAAGATGTTCAACTCTGACGTCTAATGGTTTTAAATAGACCGTAGGGTGTTTTATTTAAATTGAATTACAAGTGCAATTTAATACACTGCGTGTGCGTTGTAGATAATTTTCTGCTTAATCGATGATTCCTATTATTAAGTAGTGACAAAAACAAAACAGAAGCCTTACAGAAGATCTAAAAAAACACTGTACTGGCTATTTTAGTTTCTTTGTTATAAAAACTCAACGTTAGTAAAATTAGAAAATATTCCAAATTTGTTAGAATTCGATCACCAAAATTTTTCTGAGGATTACTTTCATAAAACAGTACAAAACTAAATAAGAAGTTTGTGTTCCCCAAATGTATTGCTTCGAACATACTGTGTTGAAGGACATAATTAAAATTTTTCCGCTATGCCAGTTACATATCCCCCAAATCAAATATATTACAGTGGATTTCTCTTGAACAATCTAGCCCCAGCGTTGGGCCGTCACAAAAATGCAGTGGATTACCCTTTTATTCTCGCCCCACGAATTGGGCACCATAAAAATGCAGTGGATTTTGCTTGAACAATCGAGCCCCAGCATTGCGCCGTCATAAATGTTTAGTGGTCTTTCGGGATTACCTTCAAATTGGGCTCCATAAATATCTTTCCTGTTGCTTCGGAAATATGTCCGTCTTTGTTCCCAACTCGGTCTTGTATTAAAATTAAAATTCGTCCCCCGTCTTTGATAGTTGTCCCTTCTCTTCTCAAATCTAACTGTGTTTACCTGTCTTTCCCTATTCTCGCGAGGTCGTCCACTACTCACATCGTCATACCTTTGCAGGTACTCTAAAAACATTTTTCTGTCTACTATATTCTGCAACGCTACGTGTTGCCGAACCTCAACCTCGAAGTGTCGTGAATGGTATTTAATAATTTGCCTGTCTGTCAACGGTGGGCTTAATTGTTTCGCTATGCAGTACTTTCGTATAGCATACTGTTCCCTACTTCCTGCATATTCACCCTTATACTTTCCTGTAATTAAGTCGTCACGTACTTGATCCTGTCTGTGATCGCTCCAGTAATGATTTAAAAATTTATCTTTAAATTCACTATACGTTTCTACCAGGGCCATTTTTTTTTCAACCTCCGATCGATCCGTGCAGACGCTACGCGGGTAGCAAAGCGGACATACGCTGTAGACGACTGCGCAGCTCTTGCACTACACACTCCGCCATTGTTGACATTCAGGCGTCAGTCGGCGCTGTGTACAGCCACGTAAACATGTCCGCTGTTATTGATGCTCCCGCCAAGTATGAAGTGCGAAGTGTGATTCCTTTTCTACAGGCTGAAGGCCATACTGCTGCAGAAATCCATCGAAGAATGAGTCGTGTGTATGGGGAAAACTTCACGAGTGATGGTGTTGTGCATGAATGGTGTCGAAAGTTTAAAGATGGTCGTAATGATGTGCATGATGAAGGGGACCAAGGGCGCAAATCTGTCGTTTCAAATGACCTGGTTCAACGTGTTGACAGAATGGTTAAGGAAAACCGCAGATTCACCATTACTGCTTTGTCTACGGAATTTCCAGAAGTTTCAAGGACTGTTTTGTACTCTATTGTTACTGAACGGTTAGGCTACAAAAAACTTTGTGCACGTTGGGTCCCAAAAATGCTGATGGACGGCCACAAAACTCGACGAATGGCGTCAGCGTTGGAGTTCCTTGAGCATTATCATGATGAAGGAGACAACTTTTTGAAATCAATCATAACTGGGGATGAAACCTGGATTCGATACGACACACCGGAAACAAAACGACAGTCACAACAATGTATGCATTCAACTTCACCAAACAAACCAAAGAAATTCAAACAAACCTCCAGCATCAGAAAGACCACGGCTACTGTGTTTTGAGACCAACAAGGTGTGTTGCTTGTAGAGTTTATGGAGCCCGGAACCACAATCACTGCAGCTGTTTATTGTGAAACTTTACGACGGTTGCGTAGAGCCATTCAGAACAAACGAAGAGGAAAGCTGACCGCTGGAGTTGTTCTGATCCACGACAATGCCCGTCCACACACTGCTGGAGCAACTCAACGGCTTCTCAAACAATTTGAAATGAACATTTTCGATCATCCACCATACAGTCCTGACGTAGCACTAAGCGATTTTCATCTTTTTCCTGGCCTGAAGACGTGGTTTGGTGGGAAGCGCTTTCACATCAATGAGGACCTTCAAACCAACGTCAAGGACTACTTGAATTCATTGGCGGCAACTTTCTTTGAACAGGATATTGAAAAGCTTGTCCACAGATATGACAAATGTCTTAATCTCTTCGGTGATTATGTCGAAAGATAACCGTAAGTGTACCAATCTTTTGGTAATAAAATTATTGTTTTATATGAACTTGTTTTTTATTTATAGCCTATCGGAGGTTGAAAAAAAATGGTCCTCGTATTTCTTGTCCTATAAGATTGTACCAAGCCTCAGCATGGTCTTTCAATAACGCCTTTACGATATTTAATTTTGCCTGTTTATCAAATAAATTTCCTACTAAACGCCTAACATTATTTATAAAAATCTGTGGGTTTACTCTACTATCCTCGTAAAATTTCATTTGTTGATTCAGTAACATATTACCTGTAACAAATCTGGAACTATCCCCCATTAAAGTGGACACATTTTGTTTTATGCCACTTGCCTCTCTTTCGACAATTGATCTCGAGATGAATCTGTAACCTCCGTTATCTATACATTTATTTTGTCTTCGCAAAAGATTCTTACTTCCGTCCCAATTGTCCCATTTCCTGGCTCAAACCTCCAATCTTCCAATCTCAACCCCTTGACTTCTTAGCCACTCCTTTCTCTGCATACGTTTAAATCACTTCTTTACACTTAAAAATATTTACAGATTTACACTATACACACACTCTCACCTAGCTCGCCCGTTTCCTGAAATAAAACTTTTGAATTTTATTTGGAAATGGAGCCCTCACGTTCGGGTCGCCATAAAAGTGCAGTGGATTTCTCCTGAACAACCTAGTCACAGCGTTGGGCCGTCATAAAAATGCAGTGGATTTCGCTTGAACAATCGAGCCTTAGCGTTGGGTCGTCATAAATGTTTAGTGGTCTTTCGGAATTACCTTCAAATTGGGATTCATAAATATCTTTCCTAAGAAATAAAATAAATATTTCTGGAAAAATTCCCCTTAATCAGGATACCACGGCTATCTCTGCTTCCGGCTTCTTCAGAGATACTTACCATCATATGGTTACTCTTTCTCATTTAGACTACCAAATAAAATTACCACTCAAAAAATTCAACGAAACATACAACCTTTTATTTATACAAATCAAAAATTTACGTCATCAGCTCAATATTTACCAAAATCGGATATACATCTTCATAAAATTTTACAAAATCAACCATTAAATCCTTTTAAATTTTCATGCCTTTAATTTATTTCAACATGCTTTTATATAAAGTTCAAGTAGATGGGCTTATCTTGAAACCCTAAAATGAAATTTACTCTGGTCTATGGTGAGCTCAGTATAAACCCTGTTACTCTAAATGCATAAATAAATTGCATCTTTGTTTTCAACAACTGTAAAGACCTGTTTACTCTTTACATCAAAATTTTACGTCATTTATTGACACTTCAAACAATAAATATAAATTGTCCTTTTTATATAACCTTCAAATTAAATTTTATGTTCATAAAATATACACCCAATATGTCAAATCACTATAGCACCAAAATTACAGCACAAAATGTTCAAGCAATAACAAAAGAAACTAATTTCGTTACCTGGAGTAAGCTTTTTGCACCGTCACCTCTGAAGATGTCGTCCACCCAAACCTTGTCGTTGCATTCCACCCAACTACTCTCTGCTACATGTACATCAAACTCCTTTCCATACGTTATACAATTCTCTGCAGACGCCTTCAATATATCTACTCATATAGTTGTCCAAAATAAATTGATCGCCTTCCGAATCTACCATATACCCAGCATCCTCGTTCCGAAAAATTATCTAGTCTCGCTTACCTCAGTAACATCTTTTATTCGTTCTTAGTATGTACTTACAGCACCGTTTACAAATTAGCACCTACTCGTGCTTTCACACTTTTAATTTAAATTGCACTATCGCCGATTTATAAATTTTTAACTTAGATGTTACCATATAAGTCTGATGCGGACCGAAGAAGTAAAAGATAAGTAAGAGAGCCCACTACGTTTTCTAGTGGATTTATAATAGTTGAAACACACCTCCTCTACTCCGTTTCTATCGAAAAAGCTCTACCACCGTAACCGATTCTGAAAATTTAACATGCAACGATCTTTCAAAACTTAGAATTCGTCATTCCACTTAGCCTTCAGTCCGAAACACTGCCTAACAAACATAACCGTCGCAATCTTTTCGAAATTTTACTTACTCCATTTTGCAATCAGTCAATCCAGTCCGTTTCCCCTGTCGTAGGTCTATCATCCAACTATGTTATCCTCGTCTAACTTATATTTACCATTTTTATTAAGATCCCACTACAGCAACATAAAATCGATATTGTGGTTAGTTTCTACAAATTATCGCGCGCTTTACATGTCTGTTCTATCCAACGTCTGTTATTTGTCCTCCTCGTTTACCCTATGCTATTGACATCGCGTCTCTATTTGTTTTCAAACCAACTGTTATTTCGCAGACTTCGCTTCGGCCGTTAACTCAATCTTCTAAAGAATTATTTTTCAACGTACACTTTGGTTTCTGGAATTTGTTTATTTGTCTGTCAGCCTATTCTACAAACGTTTGAAATTGTACTTTCCATGTTGTTTAACCTGTAGATTTCTTAGGATTTGCTTTAACGAACGCTTTGTTAGTTTAAATGGAAAATATGCGTTTACATTATCGATTTTATACACAAAAGCTTTCTCTTATTATTTGATATGGTCAATTTACAACCTTCGAATATTAAAACTGATTATAGTCGTATAATCCTTGAGTTTTACGTACCAGAAAAGCTTCTACACTTCTACAAATTTAACATTACGATTTATTCATACAAATGTATGCTATTATCCATTTGTTTTAAGGTCAAAACTAATTAATTTGTAGCGTAAATAATTTATCCCTATTTTTTATATACACGGTCGTTAAAAATTATCCTTTTGAGTTATCTATTCCTCTTAATCCATAATTTACACGATAATATGTATAATTAAATGGAATTATTGAATCTTAACTTAACTTGTAATATTGTATAATTCAAGGATAGGTAATAAAAGGTTAATATATGTCAGGCAGAAGACATGAGAATGGATGTGAATACGATGTATTCCAGACGTAACGTGACATTGCAGGTGCAGGTTACTGTAGGTTATAAAACCGCAATTATTAGAATTAAGATTGCTACTTTGTATTGAATAATTGAATAAAGAAATAAGCAGACATGAGCTTTGCAGTTCACACGAGTAATGTGAGGAGCAGGGACAACATAAATACCCTGGAGAGCCCAAGAAGGTCAATCAGTTTTAATCCTCACGACTTTAGTATCGTTGATAGTTCAGGCTACTTGCCATAAATTAGTTCAATTAAATATAATTTCAACTTAGAATAATTTTGAACCGTTTTTGTAAATTAAAACTCAATTTGTAATTTCTGTGTAAATAAATTTGTTAGAGGAGTTTTTAGAAGGACTTTTTAAAAAGGCAGCTCCCAATGGCCAAAACCTAACTTGCCTACAATTCTAAAACATTTATAATGTAACTTTATCGACATCCTTTGTACCTAAAACGCGGTAATTTCAGCATTGATTTAATCTTTCTTTGAGATGTTGAAAACTTTGTCCAATGTACGAATATTCAAAGTTGTCTTGACAGAGTGTTTTGTAAATTACATGATTTCATATTTGACATTTTGTTTTTTAATTTTATACAACAATTTTCTATTAGACTATAACCAAAGTGTGAAATTGATAGATAGTATTGATTAAATTTGTAATTTTTTAGATAATGTTAGTGTACGTTGTAGAATTAAATATTTTAGATATTTGTTTACTTGTTGTTTTCTTTTATAATATTTGTTTATATCTTTTTTACAAATCTTTTCAACTGATGTTTGTAGATAATTGTTTGTTAGCAAAGTGAATTCAACGTACTTGATCTCCGATTTTATAACAGATTTAGTCCCCTATCTGTTGCTCCCTATGTGACAAAAGTGCTGTGATCTATAATTTAAGTATCTGCCCGTCCAAATTTTTTTAATATATCATTCTGTCTTAATTTTAATAAAATTAGAAACCAGAACAATACACTTACTACTTTATTGAAAATAAAGAATGCAATGAAACAATAAAAATATCCACCAAACACAATTGAATCGAAAACTTATCTGTTGCAATACTGATTCTAATATACTCACACAAAAGTAAAGACTGAAAGAAAAACCCAAAGAAGAGGAAACTTTTAAATATGGTTGTACATCCTGAAATGTCCAACTGCAATTATCGTTAAGGTTGGTATCAAAACTTAAGTAAAATAAATCAGGATTTAATCAAATAGTAATTTATTTTGCTACGTACATCCACATAGCCTGAAAGAGAAAGAAAGAATGCCCTGGCTCAGTTGGCGAGTGAGCAAAAAAAAGGAAAGGCCTGCAATAAAAATACCCGCATTCATTCATAACTCACAACAAAACATAAAAAAACCTCTAATGAAAAAAATTTGTTACAAAAGCACAGTAATACCAAAAAAAAACATAAAAAGAATCAATACTTATCACTATTATACATGGCCTTTTGGAGAGGCATAAAAGCACAGAACTACCAAACACAAAAATCCATAACCACAATATATATTATATATATATATATATATATATATATATATATATATATATATATATATATATATATATACGATCCTTTAACTCTGTGAATAAACCTTGGATGGAATTGTTATATTCGTAGACGATAGCCACCTTGGGTTGTTTAAGCAATCTTAACAACAATGGAGTTAACGTTTGTATATAAGGAAGTTTTTTATATATTACGCCTGTTTTTTATCAGCGTTCAGACTAAAGAAATTACCATATATCAGCTTGTATAACATTCCCTTTGTATAACCATTATTTAATACTGTGACGTTTATGAAGTAGTTTTGTCAAGTCGAGTTTTGTGAGATAAATTGAATCGCTTAGAGCGGATTTATTCAGTTCTTACATGAAATATGTAGTTACAAGACCATAGTTAATCGATCGTTTATTTTGGTGGTTCAGGGGAAGTTATAGTGCAAGTGCCGAGTTTTGATTGTTGAACTTTGCTAATAGTGTCACGTGGTGCACGTGATTAATCATTCTGTTGTAGGTTGAGGCATCCTCTTTTGTCGTTTGTTTACGTTTTAAAAGTATTAATTAATGCCAATGAATTTGGGAGTTACTGTCTAGAGGATGAATGGAAATCTCGTTACGGTTGCGGTAGGCCCGTAATATAACCCAGTTGTTGGGGATCAAGTAATAGATTAACTGTCACGTGTTTGAAAGTAGAAAACTCGACACCCTCAGAGGTACCATCCACCTTACAGGGTAAGCGACTGTATTCGTAGATTTTACAGTGCAGCCCCAAATACGTCGATTATAATATTGAACGTTTGTGCAATTAAACTAAGCACATCCCGTACATGAAGTTGTGTCAATCCCTTATCACCGAGTCCTAAAGTGTGTGCGCTTTATTGATACTTTACCGTTGTCGTGAACAACAAACACATTTAACTAGTATAAATAGTTAAACCCTATTATTTCCAATTAACGTAATATTTAAGACAGTTGTACTGATACTTCCAGATATTCAAAATTATTTTGATTACATATTTGCTGAATTAAGATCACAATTTACATTTTGAATTGAAAGTTATTGTTGCCGTTAAGTTAGTTAGCGTAGGGTTGCATGCACACGGCGTCCTACGCATTACGTTTCAAATATTTTATTAGTTACTGTGTAAGTAGAGCAAGTGGGGGTGTCCTGTGCACTCAACTCCACCTTAATTTTATTACACATTGCTTTACTGGCCAGTACACTTTTTAGTAATAATAATTGTATGCCATTTACTTTATCGACAATATTACTTGTGGTAATGTTTACATTTACTTGTTCATATATGTATGTGCCATATTTGTTTATGTAACTAACCATGTATTTATTTCAGTCGTTGGAATTTGTTAATAGAATTAAGTAAAGTTGTCTACGTGCATTATTTTAGTCAGAAGTTTATGTTAGTAGGGTGAATTCAACCTCTCTACTCTGCGAGATTTTCTGAGGATTTTATGTTAAATATTGAGCTGCAAGGAGTCTACCGACTAGTGACGAGATTCTCCTTTTGTCATCGAGCATTGTGAAATTACTGGTGGTGCCCACCCGATTTTTGACGTTTTACCGAATTCACATCTCATTATAATTGTCATCTTAGGGCATTTAGCAATCCCAAGCTACGACTTTTGTCTGACCTACCCCTCACCGGCTAGAGCTAGGCCGCCCACGGGTCCCGATCCGTCCCTTGGTGTCGTAGTGCTGAATTGGCCCATAACAGCAGACCTAAAAACCTACAAAAGAAGTATTATATATATATATATATATATATATATATATATATATATATATATATTGCTGTGGTACTGGGATCAATCTCTGAAACTCCCTAAAAATCATTCAAGCCCCAACGTTGGGCCGTCATAAAATTGTTGTGTTACCTCTAAATAATCGTGCCCCTACGAATTATCAATTTTAAAACAAATCGAAAATTGCGCACAATAGAAAAAATTTTCAAAAAAAATAATTTCTTACCCAGATTCCTGCTTCCACGGTTGAATTGCTTTCTTCCACAGTTCCCCGGCTAGCTCAGTTGGGTCTCCTTTTGGATACCTAAATTTACTAATCATACTCTTTATCGTTCACGCACACTCTCAATAAAACCACCAAATAATACAACAATCATACAATATTTATTTACCACTATTTACAAATAAAAATTCAAGATTATCTACATTTCAGTGCTCAAGCTACACCTCAATAAATTCTATTTTTGTAAAGTCCAGGATTTTAACTTGAAATATCAAATACATTGAATGTAACCGGAGTAAATGGGCCCTGAATAGTACCTTATTTTTCTTTATTTATTTATAATTAATTTTAATTTGGACACTCTGGAGTATGGTGAGCTCATGATAACCCAATTTTTTTTTATGATTAATGTATGCTTTTTACTTTGCATACTATTACAACAAACACAAAAAAAACTCATGTACTCTTAACAATAAAAAAATTTAAATTCCTGAGGAACGTTAGTAAGCTTTATATACACCTTTAGATTTATATTTAAATACCATACTAAAAGTTAGTTATACGTATTATTTTCAATACGCAAAATAATGCAAAATACCTTCATAGTTCACTCTCACACATCACAATAATTTTCATAGTTTATCAAAAAAACAACAAATTCTAAAGCGTTACCTGGAATTTCTTGAAGATTCCTACTGCATTGACGAAGCGGTTAAGTTGTTTCGCTCTCGATTTCGTGGTTCTGCTCTGCTCGCCACCTCCATCTATTTGTAGATGAACACCCTCTAAGTTGTGCTGCATGCTCTTCATACACGATACATCGAAATCCAAATCCAAGTATATTACACTTCTTTTATAATTGCTTAATTTAGTTTACGTCACTTTACTTTACTTCACGAGCTTGTTAAAATCTATGTTGCACTTCAATACAATTTACACTCGACACTATCCGCGTTTCAAATTATGAGGCCAACACTGTATTATTTAAATTAAAAATTTTTATATACTTACAAGCTCGTGGTAATTTCTGTACGTATTCTGAAGCGATGAAAATACTAAGAGCGAAGTTAAAAGACAGCGATGCTAATTTTCTTAGAGTATTTATACACTTCGAAATGCCACCTCTCGGCCACTCTTCCGCGAAATACTTCATTTAAAATAATACTTCCTCAAATTTTGGTTCAACCTTTTTCGAAATCTTCGAAATTTAGCTCGTCGTTATGATATTTTCCGAAAAACTCGCATTCAATATTCCGTGTTTGTCTGTTCTACAAGTAACTATATCGACCAATGAGATATTTAGTGACGACTTGAAACCCCGCCTGTATTAACGCTATTTCTCTCTTATGCATATTATATGTTTCCTTCTAACCTTGTTTGAGTGGTAGAAAATCGATATTACTGTCCGCGTTCTATCTAACCCATGTGGACTGAATACGTGCGTTTTGAAATGAACTGCTATTATGCCTGTCTCATTCCAAAGCATATCATTGATTGTCCATCCCTTTTGCGCTTTATAAGAAAACTTTTAGTTGGCATTTATGCGAACCGTCCAACAGTTTACTCGATATACCTCGAATATTGTCTTCTATCTACACAAAATAAGTGGAACATGACCTTTCCAAAACCTGCAGGTGTTAAATTAACGAACGTTTTAAATAACATTTTTAGGAGTTTGCGTTTCAAGGTATTTCCTATATTCAACGGCTGTTCGTTTGTTACCAAAGCGTTTCACCTTGGTATTATCGATTTTTCAATTAAATTAATTAATAATTTGCATTGGCTTCTACAATTTATTTTCTTTACGAACCTAACTAAATTTTAATCACTATTTGTAAATTATGGTAATACCTGTTAATAAAATATATATATATATATATATATATATATATATTTAGTATTTGACATTATTAAAGGATTTAAAAAGATAGTTGTTAGTACTACGGATAAAAACATCAATTTACTACTTTTATCAAGCTATTCTAAAATTTAAAAACACTACGGTTAACAAAGATTGATGAATAATTATTTGTTAAATGCAGATATAGAATATTATGTATAAATGAGACAGCGTTTGAGGTTTAAAAAAGCATTTTTCCATTGTTTTCCAATACGAAGGGTATCTAATGTAACTTCAATTGAATGTGTATAGGTTTTGTCTTTAAGATTATTATTTGTAATTTGTGCAGGATACTTTATGCCATTTATAAGTTTGATTTACCTAAAATGAAAGTCGTTTAATACATTTTAATTATAAAGTGAAATAAAATTATGAAATGTCAAAATGAAATGTAAAAATACCAAAGCTGTTCTAAAATAGTAGTTAAGTAGAATTAAGGTTAATATATTGAATGCATCCTTTATATAATATTAGTTAGTAGGCTAGATATAGTTTTTGTTTTAGTTGTCCGAGGTGATAGTTGTTAAAAGGAGAATTGATAAAAAATTTTGTAAAAGACGGACGATAAAATTGTATACTATATAGATGTTTTTGGTTTTAAGAGCCTGTAATAAAATTTATCAAAAGTAATAGATGTGGTAAAGTGCATGCAATTTATTTGAGTTGTAATACTAAATAAGTGAAAAGGTTATACGAAAAATAATTACAAAAAGAAGATTTCCAATTATACCAAACATCGGGGCATCCTTTGTTGTTATTGAAGAGTTGCAGCTGTGATAGTGAATTATTTTGCAGCAGGGTTCAGTCTTCTTGGATTGCAGATCAGTTTAATTGGTGAAGTATTGAAGTGTTTTAGTAATTGAGCAAATAAAGCATATAGTTGGTGAAGTAGTAGTTAATTGTAGAACCTAAAACTATAGTAAAATCCTTTTTGAACATAAACTAAAACATACTTTTATTAGGTAGTCACTGAAAGCGTTCGAGGCGATTTGTGGTATCCTGTTTCAAAGCCCCTGTACACCCAGACACATTCAACGGAGTTGCAGGTATTTTAAGTTATATTTATATACACTTCATTTAAAGCAACTTGTGAATAATTTAAATTTCAAACGTTTAACTAAATTAATATATGCTGAATAGATTTATCAATCTTTGTATAATCACGATACGCAAGCACAAAAAAGAGGTTAAGTGATTTTGATCTAATAACGCTTTAGGCGCCTGTGTCTTAAATACCTGTAAGGGGACAAAGAACCCACGTCTTCTTACAGAGTTTAAAATAGTAGATTCAGTTTCCCTGAGAGAGTTTCTAAAAGCCGTGGCATAAATAAATTTGAAAAGGTATTTATTTAAATCAATATAAAGGCCAACACCACTTTAAGGTTGCACTTATTACTTTTTAACTGGTAATTTAAAGCATCATTTCATTAAATATCACCATACATAACAATATATATATATATATATATATATATATATATATAATTAACATAAGTTGTGTATTAGTGCAGTGGCAATGTATCTAATCAGGGTGATTTTTTGTAAAAACAGTTGAATATCTCAAAAACTAAAAGGAATAGATGGATACAATTTGATATCAAATTAAAGCTCTTTTTAGGGCTTATATATATATATATATATATATACAGGGTGTTCGGAAAATACGTGCACAACGTAAGAACAGAGATTCTTTGGCTCGAAATAGATCGATTTCAGCCAACTTACCTATTATACAAGTTGCTTCATTTAGCCGCTAGAGGGCTTCAAAGATCGTGAAAATATTCGATATTTTAAAATTACTCGAAAACGCGTCGATAGATTTTAACCATTTTTGGGGTGCAAGTTTCTACTTTCAATTGACATCTTTTGGTGGTGTACGCAATAATTTTAAAAGCATATACGAGTGTCCCAAAAATGATGTATTGTATAAATATTTGACCATTACCTTTTTCCTGTTTATGCAATGACTACCAATTGTTCTTGTCATCAAGGGCTCAAACAATCGTCTTATTTTTGATTGGTACACTAAACCAATTAATTCTGGTAGGTACCTGAAGTTTCATCCCAATCACCTCAGTGCAACACAAAGTCGATACTGTGAAAACCCTTCATTATCGCATTGAGCGTATATCAGATCTTCATTTATTAAGAAAAACAAGAAAATACTAGTGGACACTGTATTAAATAATGGTTATACAAAGGGAATGTTACACAAGCTGATATATGGTAATTTCTTTAGTCTGAAGGCTGATAAAAAACAGGCGTAATATATAAAAAACTTTCTTATATACAAACGTTAACTCCATTGTTGGTAAGATTGCTTAAACAACCCAAGGTGGCTATGGTCTACGAATATAACAATTCCATCCAAGGTTTATTCACAGAGTTAAAGGATCGTACTCCAAAATTACTAACGAGTAACATCGTTTACAAAATCACATGTAGCTGCAATAACAGTTGTATTGAGCAGAAGAGTCAGTGGTTTAAAAGTCGTTTAACCCAGCACAGGAGTGACTGTCGAAAAACTCCGCTAAATGTGCATTGTCTTCACATGTTTTTTCAACTAAACATACACCCTTATTCGATGATACCATCATTTTGGACAGCGAACACAATTACAAAACCAGGTTGTTCATAGAATCGTTTTATATCAATAAAGAAACCAATCCTATTAACAACAAAATGGATATTGATAAAGTACATAACGTTTACTCCGGTTTATACAATATTGATCTTTTCAAACAATGTTGAAATGAGGAATACTCGTTTGAAGTGTAACTGCTGGTATTTTCGGAACGTTCTCCTTGTCAAGTTCAAATAATTATGTTAGATTCTTTCTTTCCATTTTTAGCCGTCATTAGTACAAGACGCGCCCTTCTGGCACGTTATAATGTAGTAATTTTCAATTTGAAATGATCATTTGGACTTTAAATAAAAGTCTAAGTTATTATTTTATCTTATTCACTTTAATACAATAGTATTTATCAACTTACCTTGTGTAATTAACTACCTAAAATATATATATATATATATATATATATATATATATATTGCTATGATAAAAGGGTAGTTTAAGGGTAGATTAAGTCTGAGGGGTCGTAAGATAAATGTATAAATAATTAACGTGAAGAAAACCAAATAGTTCCACCATTCAATAGGAGTAAATCGAATATTTTACAAAAGATCAATAGCGAGCACACTGTACATGAACTATATTTAATTTAATGCATAAGAAAGAAGCTCTTTTTGCAATAATTAGATAATATTTAGCTAAAGTAATAATGTGTACGTCTTATAATACGCTTTAAGTTAAAGAAACGAACAAAAATAATGTTTTAAATGCATCAAGTTTCATCAAAATAAACACGTAATTGGTAAAGATAAACAACCTGACATTCTAACTATTTAAGAATTTCAACGCATAAATAAGAAAACCCATTCAAATACATCATTATTAGAAAGATAAGTACGTGACTGGAATATCATATTTACATGAAAATCCCACATATTTGAAATAACAAACAATAAATTGCATGCGGCCTGCGATATGATAAAAGTTTGTACTATAAACGACTTAAATATAAAATACGTGACAAAATTGCAGTGGATATTTGGAAATTCTAAGAACATACTGTGATATACAGAACGTTTACGTGATCGGCAGAGCATTTTATCGAGAATTAAACCAGGAAATTTTGAAAAATACCGGGTTCTACAGAGATAAGAGCAAAGTACAAGCCTTGATCAACGAACAATAATTAAAATATTGAAAGGTGGGACTTATAAATACTATAGAAAACTCGAAAATAAACGGTATATTTTTAACAAGGCACAAACCATGTCGATTTAACGTGAAAAATTACGTACCAGTAACAATTAGTGAAAAGTAAATAATTTATTAAAAGTGAACAATTGAAAGTGCCAATATGTGCAACGAAGAATAGCCGTTTTACGCGTAAACGGCTCCGAATAAAGATCTAAATGTAGATCAAAAAGTATATCTAATGATCTCTAGATGTACCTATAAATGAAAATCTAAAAAACTTTGAAAATGCTTACAAGGAAATAAACCTAAAGATACTAAAAGTTACTCCAGAAATCCGAAGGGAAAAATACAAGCAACCATTAATCCATCATTCTGGCCAACAAGTGAAGCAAGTCGAACTGTAACAATTTAGGGGTGCTGACCACAGACACTCCGAGGCAATTTCAGTGACAAGCAAGGAAAACGCATGTTAGAGACCTTAAATTTTTAATTTTCAATTTTAATATTTGCTATGTATTATATATCTGTAAGAGTTAACAAAAAAGTTAATTGAGAATTTGAAAAATAGAGAAATCATCTTTGAACGTTCGGAAGGTACTTAAGGGTAATTAGAAATATATTTTTGCTGGCTTTCAGGAAAATTAAATTTGGTGAATGTGAATAATTTATTCAGGGGCTTATTTTTGAATTGACATAAAACTGTACATATTATCAATCATTATACTGTGTAATTTTGAATTGCTTCATTTAAATTTTTCTAACAGTTAGGTAGTAGAAAGAAAAAGAGGTTAAACAATTTTTATTGTCGAGAAGTAGGGCATTCGGTGAGCTAGCCGTGGAAAACAATTTCAAGAAATTATAGGATTTTAGAAGGGGTTGATATCCACACCAATAAAAATATTACTAAACCACCAACGTGGGGCATAAAGGAATTAAAGAGAATATCTCAGCAAACATTAATAAACCACCAACGTGGGGCTTAAAAAGGGGTTCACAGCAATATTAATAGCTCACCAACGTAGGGGCCATATCACAGCAACTATTAAGGGCACACCAACGTAGGAGCATCATCAAAGCAATTTAAATAACACCAATCGTAAAGCCTCATCGCAGCAATATATATATATATATATATATATACATATATAAAAGAACGTTATTTGATCTTGATTTTTGGGATAATGTCGTTCGAAAAAATATATAAATACTAATCCATTTATTGATCATTACGTTTCGGGTATAACTTTGTACCCTTAATCATGTGATAAAGTGGATAGAGTATAAATTTAAATGAAAATTAAAACTAGTGTACTGTCATTATTAAAAGGTTATGTTTTAATAATGAAAGTACACTAGTTTTAATTTTCATTTAAATTTATACTCTATCCACTTTATCAGATGATTAAGGGTACAAAGTTATACCCGAAACGTAGTGATCAATAAATGGATTAATATTTATATATTTTTTCGAACGAAATTATCCCAAAAATCAAGATCAAATAACGTTCTTAACTATTAATCGTTCGTAACAAACAAATATTTATATATATATATATATATATATATATTATTTATTTATTTATTTATTTATTGGAAATATACAGGCGTACGCCTAGTTACATATTTCCACTAAGCTAATTATAAATAATATGGTTTATTCATTTTTATATAATCCTTCCATGTAACGAAATTATGCTTAATTGTAATGAATATTTTATAAATAAACATGACATAAATAATAATAATAAGTAATAAATAATTGGATTTACAAAAATGCACCTTGTGAATAATAAAAACTGAAACTACTTATATTTACAAATTATATATGTGTGTGTGTATGTGTGCGTGTGTGTGTGTGTGTGTGTGTGTGTATGTGCCTGTATTACGCAAGTACTTTTAAATTAATTGATAACTTCATACATCGTTTTCTTGAAATTTCGCAATGATTTTTCAAATAAAGGTATATTTGAGCTTTGTTGTAAATTATTGTATAGAGATAACATTTTTATGATAGGAGAATTTTTCCTAAGCTCTGTGTGATACTGTGGAATATGAAATAACTTTTTTAGTCTACCAGAATGGAAGGGTACATAGAACCCAATCTTACTCAAAATAACGGAGCAGTCAATGAGATTGTTGATTATTTTATACAAAAAAGTGAGTTTTATCACGATCCTTCGCTGTTCCAACTTAGTAACATTTAGCATTGACCTCGCAGAAGCATATGGATTGAAACCGATGAATGTTTTATATTTTTTAAAGTACATGTACGAAATAAATTTATTTTGCACCGTTTCTATCATTTGTGAGTGCTTAAGAGTCCCTGGATCCCAGACAGTGATTGCAAACTCAAGCTTTGATCTGACTAAGGTATCAAACAACACTTTAATACTTTCTGTATTCTGAAATTGCCGTGTGTTACGGATGATAAATCCCAGTGTTTTGTACGCAGATGAGCAAACTGTTTCGATGTGGCCGCCAAAATGTAAATTCCTACTAAATATAACTCCTAGATCTTTGATGTTATTCACTTCAGTTAATGTACTATTTAGCAATGTATAATTATTGTTAATCTTGTTTGTTTTAAGCGAATAACTCATTTTAAAACATTTTGTAACATTTAAGTGTAACTTGTTTCTTTCACACCATTGTTGGACTTTGTTTAGTTCAGCCTGCATAGTTTTACAGCTATTCATATCTATCACTTCCTTAAATAGTTTTAGATCATCTGCATACAGTAAATACCTGCAATTATTTAAAGCAAGTGGGAGATCATTGATGAATATCAAAAACATTAATGGCCCTAAATTACTCCCTGCGGTACTCCAGATGCCACATCAAACTGTTTGGATATTGTGTTCCTATAGCAAACATATGCCTGTCTTTCTTGCAGGTATGACCTAAAAATTGTATCATAGTCTCAGAAAACCCAATCGATGCTAACTTTTCGAGCAAGACATCATGACAAACTTTGTCAAAGGCTTTTGTAAAGTCAGTATAGATAACGTCTACTTGTCCCCGTTGTCTAGTACCTCGCTCACATAATCTACAAAAACGGTTAAATTAGTTTGAATTGATCGTTTGGGGATAAAGCCGTGTTGACTAGTATTTAATACAGACGACACATGATGGAAAATATTTATGTACAGTATATGTTCGAAAATTTTTGCTGGCGTGGATAGAATAGAAATTGGCCTGTAATTAAGAATATTATTTACGGTACCCGATTTATGTATGGGAGTCACTTTTGCCAATTTCCACTTAGTGGGAAATATACCTGTTTCTAGTGACAGATTAAATAAAGTAGTAAGAGGTTGCATGAATATTTCCATACAGCCTTTAAATATGTAAGATGGAATCCCGTCTGGTCCTGCTGACCTCTTGGCTTTCAATCTTTTTATGGCAATTTTTACGTCGTCTTCGGTTATTAATTTAAAATTAAAAGTATCTGAAATACTACTGTTTAATTCCGGCTCATACTTTACTTTGTAACTTGATTTTTCAGTATATATAGTGCAAAAATATTCAAAAAAACCATTCACGATTGCACCTAAATTTTCAAGGTTTTTGTTTTCATATATAAAACTTTGAGCTTCGTTATTGTTTTTTTCTTATTAGACACGTATGTCCAGAAAGACATAGGATCTGACACAACTCCCTCCTCTACTTGACTGATGTATTTTTGGTAGGCCACGGCTGTGTCTTTTTTTATTTTTTGTCTTAATTGCCGAAACTCTTTATTATGGTAAGCTGATAAATGTTTATATTTATGGTGAAAGTTTTTGAGTTCAATATCTTTAATGATATTCCGAGTAAACCAAACTGGATAGTGATAATGGAATCTAGTGTTACGCCGAACACATTTTCTAAACACAGCATAAATAATGTTATAAAAAGCATCAACTGCTTTATTTACATCCGTGAAATTATTAAGAAAAGCAAAATCCGTATTATTTAATAATCTGTACATTATAACAAAATCAGATTTCTTAAAATTAAAATTAAATCGGCTGATAGAATTGCACGTTGAATGTACATATTTGTTTATGTTTAATTTAATAAGTAATGGAGGATGGTACGGATCAGATAGGATAAGACTTTCGTCTGATAAAACTGCATTGACAGTCATAGTTGACAACGCTAAATCTAATGTTTTCATTGAGTTATTGGCTATATTATTGTATGAGACTAAACCACAAAGATCAATAAATTCTCCAATATTTTTGTAAACTGGCGGAGTATTTGTTTTAAAATTAAATTTTCTACCACTGACCAATGGCAAGTTAAAATCACCTAGTAGTAATAACTGGGCTTCATGTGACATATACAGATCGGTAAATATTCTAATATACTCTTGGTATATTTCAGTTTTTGAACCTGGCGGAAAATAATTCACACTTATATAATAATTGAATCCTCCAATAGTAGTTTTGACTAAAACTAGGTCCAAGTCAGTTTTAAAATTCAGCTGAACCGATAAATATTTTTTGTTAATTGCTATAAGAACTCCGCCGCCCCACCGTTTATTTTCAGTTTCTCCATCTTTTCTATATACATTGTACCTATTATCAAATATCTCCGAGTTATATATTCCGGCATGCAACCACGTTTCACTAAGACATATAATATCAAAGTTGTTATTCACAACATTTAAAGAGAAAAATTGTGTTTTGGTTCGTAGTCCCCTTACATTCTGATAATAAATTTCAATCTCTTTCATGCGTTACAACATTTTGAGATATTACTACTTTGGGTATAAAAATCTTAACTGAGTTTTTGATGTAGTGCGTAATACCAATACAAATATTTAGGTAGTTATGAATGAGATGCGCGTGTTTGCCAATACTTGTGTTACTTGTAAGTGTATGTATGTGAAAATGTATTAGTATTTTGTGTATGTTGTATGTTGTGTGTGTGAGCTTATTTGCGTGTTGATGTGTGTGCAAGAATGTATAGTTACGCGTTTTTAAAGTGTAAGAATGAAAAACAAATATTTCTAAAAAGTAGAGATAATTCCTGAAAGAATTCCTAAAAATTAACCGTATCTCATTATAAGGCCATCCACAAAAATCCTCAATAAATTACTAAAGGTATATGGTACTAGCGTTAAGGACAGTATAATTAATGTTACCAAGAGAGCGTCGTTAAAGAATATTACACCTGTGAGTTGTACTATTTTTTTTTGTCTCCACTCGTTAGATACAAGTGAAGCTTTACTTGTTCGCGGCTAAGTCTGGGAATTATCCCAAAGGTGAGCAATGAGAAAGGGCGTGGGGATGGTCTAAACTTTACAATAAGTTAACATAAAAAGAAAAAGGGGAATTGAGCGCCACTGTATCTATATGGATGATAACACAAGAAACTTTATACTCCTATGAGAAGATACAGAAACTCATGGGATATAAGCACCATAAAAAACTTACAATTTAATAAACTAACACATCTGGAAACCTCTGGAGCATACTTACAACCTCTTCAATCTCGATGATCCTGAAAGAAAAAGTACACAACAAATTCTCTATTAAAAGTACACTGTTTGTGCTTTCTAATAAAAAAGCATACTAATAATTACAGGTGGATAATGTTAAGATTACAACACCAAAGATATTTGAATCAAAAATGAATACCTAGAACAAATCAGTTGTAGCATATCTGTGTTTTTTAAATTACTTCAGGGTTCGTCTAATTTCATTATTCAAAAAGTTATTTTCTTTAAAGAAAGTTATAAAAATTAATTGTGCATGGAATAAAACACTTGAGTCCAAAAATGAAATTTAATATAGTTTCTCTCTTTTCGTTTTTTTTTAATATGATTACAAATATGGAATAATAAAATTGAATTCTTTATAAATCTGTCTTGGCATAACAAGACCTTAATTTTAATAATATTTTATAACAAAATTTCTGATACCAAATACTCAGATCTGTTTATTGGTTTACATATGTTTCACATCAGTTTAATTTATTTCTTAAAAAAAGTAGATCACGTGCAGCTAACTTGGATAAATAACATTTCAATTTATTCAAGTATAATGACCTTATTAAAATTTGACATCTGTAATGAATTTTTTAAAAAACAGGAAATGGACTTTAGAATCTAAACATTTTAACATGCGAATGCTCCGCGTGTCTTGCAAAATTATTTTAATAGTATTTCTTAACAATTATATTCCACGTTGTTCTTCGTGCACAAAATTTAGTAGAATTAAACAATTTTCGACTACAATTTTATGTGAGCACATTCAAGGTCTCACAAGCAAAACAAAAGAAAGGTTTGATACCTGTTTTTAATGAAGACGTTACTCCTAATTATCAAACTGCGATGCACGTTTTCTGGAATCTGCTTACCAATTGGTTGCAACAAGACATCGAACAAAAACTGTAATTTCTTAATAAACGAACATTGTCCCAATCTCTTTAAATATATTTCTAGTTACTTCATGCGCGTTAACAAATAACAAATACCGACTCGAACCATTTTTAAACTACCACCATCACGCCTATTCTGAGGCCCCACTTATGAAGAACTTGGGATCCCATCTGTATATGATGCAGTCTGGACTACATTCTCAAATACAATAGCTGACTTCGTTATTCGTACCGTACAAGTACGGGACGGCTCATCTGCTTTGCGCGTCACCTCGTGACCGTATTCACGTAAGCGCTATCCTAATTTTAACGACTGAAAGGATATAATCCGCCTATAGGTTAGGCAACACAAACGACTAGTTCCCTTTTAAATATGTTTCTTGAGTGTATATTATTATTAAATATCTCTGGGTAAAGCATTTAAACTAATTAAACGGTCATGATTTCCTGTTCCATTGTGGAATTGTTTCTTTCAGATATAACAGTATCAAATACAAGAATCAAATATCACAGACTAAAATTGCACAGATGTGATTCTTCCAAAAATAGTTGACATAGATAAAATTCATAAAAGTAAATAAAAAGTGATGTATAAAGCTTTAAACAAAAATAAAAATAATGTGGTATTCTTATTTACATTTGAATGTTTCAGAATACCACATTATTTTAATTTTTGTTTAAAGCTTTATACATCACTTTTTATTTACATTTATGAATTTTATCTATGTCAACGATTCTGATTTAAAACCTCACATTAGTAAGTATTTAATTATTGTATGCCCATACTAACGTTTCACAATTTTTAGTATTCTTGAAAAAGGTTTAAAATAAAAACCGAAAGCTTGGATTATAATAAAGAGTTTATTTTATTAACCAGCAGACCTAATAGCCTATTATTATAGATATTTTATTTTATGATTTGCAAGGTCGTTACACCACATAATTATATATATATATATATATATATATATATATATAATTTTCTTGATAATTCTTGAGCGTAGTTAAATTAGAAAAGATTTTGTTTTTTGGTTCTTGGGATAAAGTCGCTCATAAAATTAAACACAAAACATAAATGTGTATCATTTGTATTAAATCGTACGTTTCGGTGATATATATATATATATATATATATATATATATATATATATATATAAACTTCTTTATAAAGATAACGACCTTAATTTCAATATAAAATGGTATTCTTTTTGTAGGTTTCAGGTCTTCTTAAATAATCAGTACTCTTTTTTATAAATCTAAGCTTTCGGATATATATATATATATATATATATATAAAAATCAAATTTACGGACGTGAAATTAATAAATAAAATAAATTATTGAATAATCATTTATTGAACATCAACGTTTCGGATAATATGAATCCTTAATCATGAGCTAAAAATTGCAATTAACAAAAACAGGAAAATAACATTATATACGGTACTTACTTTCAATGTGATTAATAACACTAATTCATAACAAACATTGACTAGAATATTAAAGTGTCAGTTTGACAGATAAAACATCAAGTAGTGTTTTAAATAAAGATAGACAAATGATTGATTTGGATAGCCAAATGATTGATTTGAAAAGTCACAAATTAAAATATAACTACCCAATAAAAAGAGTGCAATGTATCGATCTACTAAAAATTAATCTGTTGCAAAAAAAAAAAAAAAAAATTCTTTTCTTGTTCTACACACCCTTTCAATCCTTTTCACACCATACAATAGTTATCAATATTCCTAATAGTTTTGAATTTTTAGAGTTGTTTGCTTTTGCTTTTTAGATATTTTAACTACAACATGAAACATATGCAACAGATTAATTTTTAGTAGATCAATACATTGCACTTTTTTTATTGGGTAGTTATATTTTAATTTGTGACTTTTCAAATCAATCATTTGTCTATCCTTATTTAAAACACTACTTGATGTTTTATCTGTCAAACTGACACTTTAATATTCTAGTCAATGTTTGTTATGAATTAGTGTTATTAATCACATTGAAAGTAAGTACCGTATATAATGTTATTTTCCTGTTTTTGTTAATTGCAATTTTTAGCTCATGATTAAGAATTCATATTATCCGAAACGTTGATGTTCAATAAATGATTATTCAATAATTTATTTTATTCGGACGCCTTTATCCCATAACGATTTTCCATCAACATTACTTTATATATATATATATATATATATATATATATATATAACAGAACGGTTATTTGCAGTCCGCAATAAGAAATTGTGTAAAACAATATATTAAATAAGATGTATCTGTAAACAAACTCTATGAAAATAATAGAGCCTATTGACGAATACAAATCGGGCTGGTAGTTATATAATAATAAAACCGCCATCAGGTGATAAAACACCAACACTACTAAAGTGTGGAAGTACAGAATTGAACCGAAACTACATAATAAATCCTATAGATGGCTATACAAGTACGTGAGGCCATTTGAGATTTGCGGAATGTTACAAGCAAAATTTATTTGCAAACGTAACAAACCTTCTCGCGGCGACACCCGGGTTCATGCCCCAAGGCAAATGTTACGTTTGCAAATAAATTTTGCTTGTAACATTCCGCAAATCTCAAATGGCCTCACGTACTTGTATAGCCATCTATAGGATTTATTATGTAGTTTCGGTTCAATTCTGTACTTCCACACTTTAGTAGTGTTGGTGTTTTATCACCTGATGGCGGTTTTATTTACTTTTGCCATAGTACAGTGATTGTTCCGAAATTATATCATTATAATAGCTTCGATTACTTCATAGGGTTCTTGGAGACTATTTCACTCTGAGGAGGCTTAATAAAGCCGAAACCGTCGGTCAGTGGATGTTTCCTCCCCTATGAAGTAATAAGCTAATGTTGTGTAAATGGCTATATAACTACCAGCCCGATTTGTATTCGTCAATAGGCTCTATTATTTTCATAGAGTTTGTTTACAGATACATCTTATTTAATATATATATATATATATATATATATATATATATATATATATATATGTTTAACTTACTTATTACTTAATAAAATTATTTTATGTATTCACCCATAATAAAAGTAACAGAAGGAGCTTGTAATATTACTGATTAAGAATTAAAATTAATTTTAAATTTTGAATGAAATGTCAGTTCACTTATTTTACAAAAATGTAGGATCAAGGATGACATCAATCAACAAATGATGACACTATTTGCTTATATTTTTTATTTAAATTGTAGTATGTGGTTTATTTGTAAAAAATTTTTTGTATGGTGGGTTGCATAAAAATAGTTAGTATATATAGCTCTCTCTTGAATCAAATGAAATAAATTGCCAGAGTGTATGAAAAACTCCGGGAAGGAGAAAGCGTAGACAATATTAATAATTTGAATAAAAATTAAAAAAATACAAATGTTAACATTTTTATTTACGAAAACTACATTCCTAAGCAGTTTACTATCGACAATAGAGTTGTCCTAGTAGAATGTTTCCGTTCATAACAAAATTTCTTTTCTAGAGCTTTTACTTTAAGAAAGTTTGCCAAGAAAGAATGAATTATTTGGCAATTATAAAAAGATAAATTTAACTAGGTGAATGTTGTAGAAATAAAACAAATTACCAAGTGCAATAAATCGCTTTAAATTCAGTATTGGAAGTACAAGGAGGGGATACATCAGACATGTTTACGCTTAGGATAATGAATTCGGTTTTGTCTGAGAGCTACATATAATGAAAATTAACCTTGAATGAATAGAATATTCGATATAAAATGTTCAGGTCTGACGTCTGAATGCTATACATAGCTCATAGTGTGCTTTATTTTAATTGAACTACAAGTATAATGTAAAGCAACAACTTGCACGTCTAGCATAACTTTCTCCTTAAACGATACATTACTATATAACGTTGCAAAAATAAAAAACTGAAGTATAACAGTAAACTCCAATTGACAAAACTTTTTGTGTAAACGATTTTAATTTCTTTGTTACGACAGATGCAAAGCCAATAAAATTAGAAAATGAACTAAAACTTTTATACTTTTTGTATATAAAATTTGTCAAACATAATCAAGTTTTAGAAAAAGTAAGTCTATATGTTCACCCTTAAGCAAACTTAGAAATAAAAAATTTTGCATTCATAAACACCATATGCCGAAGCGTAGATATGTATTGATTGTCTTCCTATAAACGTAATGTTGTGGAAGGCTGTTAATATTGATTTCGAACTCTTCAGGAAATTATTTTCCTAAGTACAATTTTTATCTGCAGTAGTCTATACGAGTTATTTGATCTCGTAGTGGTTTCACGAAAATTCAGGTCTTAGAAACCATTTACATTAAGTGCTTGCGGATACAAAAGAGCGAGAAAGCGGTGCTTTAGCATCTATTAAAGAAACGAAACTAAATTGGTATTTTAAAGTATGAGCAATTTTAACTAAACTAAATCTTTCTTTAAGAATCCTGAGATCATGTTTTTGAACACTGTAGAAGTTTCGACAAAGTCAAGACTAACTGAAGTTTTAGAGGGTACACGCACATACATGCATTTGTATAAACATATACGTACACATAAATCTTCGACTTTCGCTTCCCTTTATATGTGGAAGGCAATGGAAAACTACCACATTACCTCCTAAGTACACAGTGTACTTAAAAAGTTATTAAAGATGATGAAATTCTCAGAGGTAAAAGATTCCGGAATTAAAATAGTCCCCGATTCGGATCTCCGGGAGAGAACTACCTCGGAAGATGCGATGGTAAAGTATACAGGAGGAGTCGGGAACATTCTGCGAGTCAGAGCGTGGTATGTCAGCAGTATGAAGCAAGTACGTATGTTAGAGAACTTGAAAATTGAAATGGATAGGTTAGCATTAGACATAGTAGGGATGATCGAAGTTTGGTAGCCAGAGGCGGGAGATTTTTGGAGCGGACACTCTAAAGTAATTCAAACAGGATCAGAGAAGGAAATTCATGTGTGGGGGATAGTTATGCGAATAAAGATAGGACGACGTGTAGAAAACTACTTACAAAAAAACGAAAGAGTACTCGTGGTTAGAGTAGAGACTAAACCGGTAAGCACAATAATAATACAAGTATACATGCCCATCTCTAGCTACAGTGAGGAAGAGGTAGAAGCGATTAATAGAGATATAGAAGACATATTAGCATGCGTAAAAGGACATGAAAATTTACTAGTTCAGGAGGGGATTTCAATGCAGTTGTAGATGAGGGTAGGGAAAGAGCGGTAGTAGGTTTATGTTGTTTATGCACGAGAAACAACAGGGGAAATTGCTGGTAGAATTCTGCGGCAAATACAATTTAAGCATCACAAACACATTTTTTGAACATTGAACTGCTATTCTTCCTTTTGTGGCGCGGTGACCCTAAGTTGAATTACACTGGCCTTTTTCTGTAACTGAGGGTTACTAAAAAGAGGTTTCTTCCGAACTAACTCGGGATCTATTCCTGCAGAGGTATGAAACATGCAGGGCGGGGTCTAAATTATTTTAAGCAAATATACCGCACACCAGATTGACATAAAACTTATATGGCGCTACTGCGTCTGATTCAAATATTGCTAATTTAAGAGAGAACGTAGAAAATCCTCAAATATTTCTAACACAAAAACTTAGATCTCAATGTATAACACTGCTGCTATTACCACTGGACCTGTAATAAATGCATGATTGTAATTATCAAATAAAAGTAATAAGAACACTCTTTGTATCCTCAAATAAAATACACACGGCTCTTATTAGATGATGTCATTAATAGGCAAATCCTTTGATCTTTAGACCAATAATTTCAACGCGAATCCTTAAGGAAATAAACACGCAAGCTTAATGTTTCTCTATTATTTTCTAAGGTTATTTACAATTACTTTTCATAACGTTTCATATAGTTATATACAAATGGAATTAATCCTTTCCTTTTGAAATGATTCCCCTTTTTTTATATATTAATTTACAATCTTTATTAAACAGACCATTGGGTTGTTCATCAAAACTTTCTTTGCCTTTAACGTTAACAAATATTTTAGAGTTTAATTAAACAATTACTAACCGTTTATGCAAATCAAGTAATGTATTCCATTAAATTATTATTGATATACTAATAGTTATTTGCCCTATCTGATCAAAGATCTTTGATGAGGGTTCACACAATTACAAAAATATAAGCAACGCAATATATATATATATATATATATATATATAAATATTGTCAAAACTCTTTCTTAAACAGATTTTTTACATACTTATGTGTAATTTAAGCTATCAACTGATAATTATTAACTGATAAAAGTGGAATTCGCTTTTGAATTTTTTTACTTTTATATATTCAAAATTTTTAGTGAAATGTACGAATTGTGCGCACATTATACTATAGACTCTAATTAATTAAAATTACAAAGTTAAATTTCGAACAAGTTGCTGAACTATGCACTATCAAACAATATGTAATCTCAGAACACAAGGATACGCCAGCCCTCTATTATGTAGACGACAAAGTATTCATGACCAGAAATAGCTTTCTACTCACCATGAATTGTTGTGTGTAAGTGCTACAGATGTTGACACATTACCTACGTCGTATTAGGAACGGATCATGACCTAACATTTTGTCCTCCGCTTGTGCATAAAAACATGTGTTTCCTTTGTAGTGGAACTTTACCAAATAATTGTATCAATTAACAAGAACAAAAAGTTTTCAGCCTCTCATATTTAATTACGTAGGATTTATTCTCAGAAATATTAAAATTTTTAAATAGACTCGTATCAGCTGATAAACCATAAGACAAACAAAAAAAAACTGCATCCACTGATAAACTAGAACACCAGCAAAAATAAACTCACTGAAAGAGAGTTGCATAAATTATCTTGCTTTAATGGAATTATACTAACCAATTCTAAACTAGAATATGTGTTCACTTACACATAATATTATCGCATCGCATCACCATTATACTAATGGCAATCCTCATTGTTCAGGCCAAACACAAAATCATCGTGCATTTATTGCAGGAAATACTTATTCTTATCCTGGCTACATCTGGCGAGCAAGTCTTTGAAACTAAGCCTTATCTGGTCGTGTTATTTCCTGTATCAGTGGGGAATAAGCTATTTGCAATATTGGCAGCGCCGATACGTTAACTGTGGCGTCTTCCATTGAACAAATATTTTTAATGCGGTTGTGGACGCATAACAAATTTTAGTGAAATAAACCGTGGAAATTTGACACGGTACACTATCATGTTGGAAGACGATACACGTGGAAGATGGCAGAAAATATAGGAAGGTATCAAATAGATTACATTCTTATTAGACAAAGATTTAGGAATCAAGTAAAAGACTTTAGAAGGCTACCCAGAAACAGATGTAGACACTGACCACAACATCATAACTCTAAAAGTCGCACTTAAATTTAAAAATTTGAAAGACGAGAACAGTAAAATGCACTTTTGACTTTGAGAAACTAAAAAATAAGGATATCCATGAAATATTTGAATAAGATCAAATGAACTGCTGAAAGACATCAGGAAAATTTCTGATACAAAGGAAATAGAAACAGAATGGAATAACATTAAATCCAGCATAGACATGGCGGCCAGAGATATTCTGGAATATATACACAAAAAGAAAATGAAAACCATGAATAACATAGAATATCCTAAATTTAATAGAAAATACAAAGATAGAGAAGATGAAGCAGGAAAACAGAGATTCAAAACCATAAAATGAAAAATTATTCGATAATGTAAGAAAGCTAAAGAACAATGGATTGATGAAAAGTGCAAAGAGGTACAAATTTCGATGAAAATAGGAAAGACAAACTAAGCATACAAACTAGTTGCAATGAATTTTAGTCATATAGAACCGTATAGCAAAAATACCAGGGGCGTGGAAGGAGACATCACCATTTAAACTGTAGATGGCAAAAGTATATTCGGAATTTAAATGCAGAACAGGAACCAGTAGCACTGGAACAGAAATCACGCATTGAAAAGCATGACTTGGGATATCCTGTGTTACGTTTTAAATTTCTGAGTCGTCATGTATTAATTTTCTCGCATTTGGCACGACTATGGTTTAATAAATGAATATTTTTATTATGCACGCTCGCCCTTTGTTTTTAAGAGCGCTCGTTTATCTTCCAATGTTAGGGTTTGATGCGATTTCACGCAGGGATTCGACTTCTAGCTGCTCTAATGTTTAGACATTTGTAATTTCTACAGATTTTGGCTGCTAGTTAATTATTGGGGTGAATGTTGGTGTAAACTTGAATGTTAAGTTTCACCTTGTATTTTCGTGTTGGGATTTTCTACTATCGGTAAGTTTTCCTATTAATTTCAGTTTATTACAACGTTATTTCTGTGTAGATTTGATTGAAATTTATTCTTATAACTGTTTGTTAAATTTGTAATACCATCTGTGTTTGAAAAAACCTGTATTCGAACGGTATGTAGATTGAATAGAGATTTTTATATTGTTGATACCAATTTGGTCAATTACAGGGTATTTCTTTTTCTTTTTTTTCTTTGTATACTTGTACTTAATGATGGTCTACCTGTTTACGTCGTTTAACGCATTTTGTATTATCTGCGACATCTAAGAACTACCGTAGCGGTTTCTGGTACAAGCCTTTGCCTACTTAATCTGGTGGTGACATCACGACCGATATGGACAACTATTCCAGCTGCTGCGTGCCGTACTTCAGGTGTAGGTTTGTTTACACCAACCTGGAGTGTACTCGCTTTAAATATTTATTATTCAACTATTGTGAGAGCGTTCAAGACGACGCTTTATATCATTCTCATCAGTCAACTTGGATTAAAAGTGGCGTTTTCGCACCTTATTAAAGTGCTGGCCCTGATTATTGTGGCGTTATTTTGTTTGCACCGAAACACTATAATTATAAATGAATTTGCAGTTTGCTGCACCATAAAATTTGATTCATATAGAAGCATTAACGTACCTGGTAACTTTAGCCAACTAAAATTATTAGTTCACGACCTTACTTTAGGAAAAAAGCATTTAAATTGAGGTTTATGGTACCATCCCCCTCACTCGTTTGAAATATTATAAAAGCGTGTTTTTATTAATAGCAGCTTATAGCACTGTATACAAACACTTATTGTTAGCATAAGTATGTTTTGTCGTAACTCTCATGACAGTTAAATTTAATTATAATTTTCTATAAAAACTTGAAGTGTGTACAAATAATTAGGTGTTATTGAGACAATAATAATAAAATCCGAGTAAATTTTGAATTATTTTATAATTTACTTGATTATTAATTCTATTACTTATGCTGGTGATTTTCTTCAGCTGAGTTGCGTGTTTTATGTTTTGTTTCCAGTATCTGCTATTATCGTAGAACTCTCCTAAGCCGATTTCGTGGAGGTACAGTTTATCGTGATTTAGGTGACGTCTATTTTGGGTTATCAGTTTACATCTGTTCGGTTGTCGTCGCTGTGGGGGACTTCTTTCTTGGAACCTCGCCCACTCATTGCTGCACTAGCCGAGGGTTGCTGCCCTCCCTCTATGCTTTAGGATATATATATATATATATATATATATGACGTTCTGTTATTGTTTGTCGAGCTGCTTTTAGAGTTATAGTTTGCATATTATCCATACCCGGCGACTTACCATTTTTCAAACCGTTTGATGCTAATTCAAACTCATCTCTACGTACAGGTGTAACCGCCCCGAAACGAGTAACAAACTACCAGTCGTATAAAATCTAAACAAAGTAAAGTACAAGGACAAACGTCCTAAAGCATAGAGGGAGGGCAGCACAAAATAGATTTTTAAAACTATGAGTGGTTTCATTCCCAAAGAAGATTAAGAGGAATGCTAAACAAACCACAACAAACATACAGGGAGTATTTACAAGTCAAGTATGGGCCTGAAATTTGTATTTGTTTTAGACAGTTGGACAATCTAAACCTAAAGCTATCGCATTCCAAAAATTCACTCACATTCCTAATAAAGTGCAGAAACAACGAAATAATACCAAAAGGATTTAGAATCAAATTTGGAAAGACAAGCAATAAACTATCAAGAATTCTCGAAAGAGCAAGTTACAGTATGATGAGGGAACGACTACAAAACCACCGACACATTATTTATAATTTAAAACAAGACATTGAGGGCATTATAAATTTCATACGAATAAAGGTAACAAAATATGATTTTGATAAAATTCTCGTTAGTGCAAAAACCAACTACGAATCAGTAGTTTCCAAACAAAAAGAAATTCACATAAAGAAATTTAATAACCTATTTATAGAGAAAAATAACACACAAACTAAAACGTTAGAAAACAGGAACACCATGCTAAACACCGTGATAAATTTATCAAACAGAACCATTAACGACACAGAAAAATCAATTCTTTCAAAAGGCCTTAACTTTGCAGTAACACCAAAATCAATACCAACCTTTGAAATAATTAGCTGTATTGAGAAAACAACAAACCAACTCGAAGAAGATCAAGCAAACGAATTTAGAATACGATGTAAAATCGAAATAGAAAAGAATCACAAAATAAAGCCAAATGTAAGTAATAACGAAATAAAAGCAATTCGCAATCTAAAAAACGATAACTCAATTATAATTCTACCTGCTGACAAAGGCAATGCAACAGTAATAATGAATAAAAACGATTACAACACACAAGTCAACGAACTATTGAACACTGAGAATTACACCAGTTTAGAAACGGACCCAACAAAATCAATTGAAAATAAAATATACAAAACTCTATTTAAATTTAAAAATGAATTCGAAGACAAAGAAAGAAGTAAACTAGTCCCACATTACAGTAAACCACCCCACTTTTACGGTCTACCAAAAATTCATAAAAAAGACATTCCTCTAAGACCTATCGTAAGCTCAATAGATTCACCATGCCATAATTTAGCAAAATTTCTACTAAAAATTATAAATCCATTAGCAGGCAAAACGGATTCTTTCATTAAAAACAACCAACACTAGAAAAATTATCAAACATAAAAATTGAAAATACACACACAATGGTAAGCTTTGATGTAGTAAATCTCTTCACAAATGTCCCTATAAACAAAACGCTTAATATTATAAAAAACAAACTAGAAAAAGATGGCAATCTTACAGAAAGAACAAAACTAAGCATATCATCGATTATGGAATTACTTGGTTTATGCGTAAATACCACATATTTTCAAATAAATGATCAATTTTACAAACAAAGCTTCGGAATGGCAATGGGAAGTCCACTATCCCCAATCTTCAGTAATATATTTATGGAGGAATTCGAAAAAGATGTGATATTCACACAAGAATTGAAACCATTGATCTGGTGGAGATACGTTGATGATGTTTATGCTATTTGGCCTCATAATATAGAATTAATTAAAAACTTTATACAGTCAATTAACGAAATAGAACCAACTATTAAATTCACATATGAATTAGAACAACATGGAAAACTTCCGTTTTTCGATATTCTAGTTAGCAAAAACGATACAACAATTAATACATCGGTATATAGAAAACCAACGCACACAAACAGATACTTAAACTTCGATTCAAACCACCCACAATGTGTCAAACGAGGAATTATCAAAACCATGTATGATAGAGTAAAATTAATATCATCAAACGAAGAAATTTTAAAGAAAGAGAAAGACCTAATCAGATGTACACTAATAGAAAACAAATATCCTAAAAGAATAATAGAGAAAGAAATGAATAAAAACCCTAAAAATAAAGAAAAGAAAACAAAACAACGATACACACCACAAAATGCTCTCAATACCATACATAAAAGGATTCTCCGAAAAATTCAAAGAATAGGAAACAAATTTAGAATTAAAACAGTATTTAGAACCAACAATACACTAAGAGCACAATTAACAAAAACAAAACCCAAAACGCAATACAAAATTCAAAAACTGTATCTACAAAATACCGTGCGAATGTAATAAGTTTTATATAGGAGAAACTTCCAGACCATTTGAAGTTCGATTAAGAGAACATAAATCATATATAAAAAATAGAAAATTTGAAAAATCCATGATTTGCCAACATGCATGGGACTCCAGTCATAAAATAAAATGGGAAGATGCAAAAATTATCGACAAAGAAGAAAACCACCAAAAACTCAAAATCAAAGAAGCTGCCTATATAACCCTACATAAAAATAACTGCATTGCAAACGAATCCGTGACTTTCAGTAAACAATGGATTCCATTACTAAAAGAAATAACAAAAGAAATAACAAATGAAGATCAAATGCCCACAATATCTAGGTAGCATTGCAAGTTTTTCCTGGGTTTTCCTCGCGATATTAACATGAAATACAGCCTACATACATGATTTCTATTTATACATACAATAACTAATTACATAACAATAAGCATATTAACTAGAAAACCATTATTTCGGCAATTATAAATGTTGGGGGATCTTGGTAGCCACAGGTTGCTTAACCCTCTTCACTGAATCTCGGTAAAATAAGACATAAAATCAGAAATCTCTCAATTGTATAAATAGAAACATGTTAAAAAATGTTTTCCAAATTATTGAATTTATATAAAATTCACCAATAAAAATTAATCAGCTGATTTCACGTTAAGCGTATTGGCTACCATAGGAAAGTCGATCCCAGGTCGCAACACAAATTGAAGGCAATCATTCTTTTAAACTTTAAAAATTTTTGCTTAGTGTACTCAAACCAAATATTTCAAACATCAATAAATCAAAGTAACCTTCAATTTATGTCATAAACGTCAAACTTGAAGTTTTTATTATTTTGACAACGATCCTAGGTCATGGATCGAAACGTAAATAAAATAGATTTTAAAACTATGAGTGGTTTCATTCCCAAAGAAGATTAAGAAGAATGCTAAACAAACAATAACAAACATACAGGGAGTATTTATTAAACCATAGTCGTGCCAAATGTGAGAAAATTAATACATGACGATTCAGAAATTTAAAACGTAACACAGGATATCCCAAGTCATGCTTTTCAATGCGTGATTTCTGTTCCAGTGCTATTGATTCCTGTTCTGCCATCTACAGTTTAAATGGTGATGTCTCCTTCCACACCCCTTATATGTTTGCTATACGGTTCTATATGCCTAAAATTCATTGCAACTAGTTTGTATGCTTCGTTTGTCTTTCCTATTTTCATCTTAATTTGTACCTCTTTGCACTTTTCATCAATCCATTGTTCTTTAGCTTTCCTGCATTATCGAATAATTTTTCATTTTATGGTTTTGAATCTCTGTTTTCCTGCTTCATCTTCTCTATTTTTGTATTTTCTATTAAATTTAGGTTTCTTATTTTCTTTTTGTGTATATATTCCAGAATATCTCTGGCTGTCATGTCTATGCTGGATTTAATGTTATTCCATTCTGTTTCTATTTACTTTGTATCAGAAATTTTCCTGATGTCTTTCAGCAGTTCATTTGATCTTATTCAAATATTTCATGGATATCCTTATCTTTTAGTTTCTCAAAGTCAAAAGTCCATTTTACCGTTCTGGTCTTTCACATTTTTAAATTTAAGTGCGACTTTTAGAGTTATGATGTTGTGGTCAGTGTCTACATCTGTTTCTGGGTAGCCTTCTAAAGTCTTTTACTTGATTCCTAAATCTTTGTCTAATAAGAATGTAATCTATTTGATACCTTTCTATATTTCCTGCCATCTTCCACGTGTATCGTCTTCCAGCATGATAGTGTACCGTGTCAAATTTCCACGGTTCATTTCACTAAAATTTGTTATGCGTCCACGACCTCATTAAAAATATTTGTTCAATGGAAGACGCCACAGTTAACGTATCGGCGCTGCCAATACTGCAAATAGCTTATTCCCCACTGATACAGGAAATAACACGACCAGATAAGGTTTAGTTTCAAAGACTTGCTTGCCAGATGTAGTCAGGATAAGAATAAGTATTTCGTGCAATAAATGAACGATGATTTTGTGTTTGGCCTGAACAATGAGGATTGCCATTAGTATAATGCTGATGCGATGCGATAATATTATGTGTAAGTGAACACATATTCTAGTTTAGAATTGGTTAGTATAATTCCATTAAAGCAAGATAATTTATGCAAATCTCTTTCAGCGAGATTATTTTTGCTGGTCTTCTAGTTCGTCAGTTGATGAATTTTTTTTTGTTTGTCTTATGATTTATCAGCTGATACGAGTCTATTTTCAAGTTTTAATATTTCTGAGAATAAATCCCGCGAAATTAAATATGAGATGCTGAAAACTTTTTGTTCTTGTTAATTGATACAATTATTTGGTAAAGTTCCACTACAAAGGAAACACATGTTTTGATGCACAAGCGGAAAACAAAATGTTAGGTCATGATCCGTTCCTAATACGACGTAGGTAATGTGTCAACATCTGTAACACTTACACACAAAAATTCATGGTGAGTAGAAAGCTATTTTTAGTCATGAATACTTTGTCGGCTACATAATAGAGGGCAGGCGTATCCTTGTGTTATGAGATTACATATTGTTTGATAGGGCATAGTTCAGCAACTTGTTCGAAATTTAACTTTGAAATTTTGATTAATTAGAGTCTATAATATAATGTGCGCACAATTCGTACATTTCACTAAAAATTTTGAATATATAAAAGTAAAAAAATTCAAACGCGAATTCCACTTTTGTCAATTAATAATTATCAGTTGATAGCTTAAATTACACATAAGTATGTAAGAAATTTATTTAAGAAAGAGCTTTGACAATATTTATATATATTGCGCTGCTTATATTTTTGTAGTTGTGTGAACCCTCATCAAAGATCTTTGATCAGATAGGGCCAATAACTATTAGTATATCAATAATAATTTAATGAAAAGCATTACTTGATTTGCATAAAGGGTTAGTCATTGTATAATTAAACTCTAAAATATTTGTTAACGTTAAAGGCAAAGAAAGTTTTGATGAACAACCCAATGGTCTGTTTAATAAAGATTGTAAATTAATATATAAAAAAAAGGGAATCATTTCAAAAGGAAAAGATTAATTCCATTTGTATATAACTATATGAAACGTTATGAAAAGTAATTGTAAATAACCTTAGAAATTAATAGAGAAACATTAAGCTTGCGTGTTTATTTCCTTATGGATTCGCGTTGAAATTATTGGTCTAAAGATCAAAGAATTTGCCTATTAATGACATCATCTAGTAAGAGCCGTGTGTATTTTATTTGAGAATACAAAGAGTGTTCTTATTACTTTTATTTGATAATTACAATCTTGCATTTATTACAGGTCCAGTGGTAATAGCAGCAGTGTTTTATATATTGAGATCTAAGTTTTTGTGTTAAAAAAAGTATTTGAGGATTTACTGCGTTCTCTCTTAAATTATCAATATTTGAATCAGACGCAGTGGCGCCATATTAGTTTTATGTCAATCTGGTGTGCGGTATATTTGCTTAAAATAATTTAGACCCCGCCCTGCATGTTTCATACCTCTGCAGGAATAGATCCCGAGTTAGTCCGGAAGAAACCTCTTTTTAGTAACCCTCAGTTACAGAAAAAGGCCAGTGTAATTCAACTTAGGGTCACCGCGCCACAAAAGGAAGAATAGCAGTTCAATGTTCAAAAAATGTGTTTGTGATGCTTAAATTGTATTTGTCGCAGAATTCTACCAGCAATTTCCCCTGTTGTTTCTCGTGCATAAACAACATGAACCTACTACCGCTCTTTCCCTACCCTCATCTACAACTGCATAGAAATCCCCCCCTGACCTAGTAAATTTTCATGTCCTTTTACGCATGCTAGTATGTCTTCTATATCTTTATTAATCGCTTCTACCTCTTCCTCACTGTAGCTAGAGATGGGCATGTATACTTGTATTATTATTGTGTTTACCGGTTTAGATTTTAATCTAACCATGGGTACTCTTTCGTTTTTTTGTAAGTAGTTTTCTACACAATGTCCTATCTTTTTTCGCATAACTATCCCCCACACATGAATTTCCTTCTCTGATCCTGTTTGAATTACTCTAAAGTGTCCGCTCCAAAAATCCCCCGCATCTGGCTACCAAACTTCGATCATCCCTACTATGTCTAATGCTAACCTATCCATTTCAATTTTCAAGTTCTCTAACGTACGTACTTGCCTCTTACTGCTGACATACCACGCTCTGACTCGCAGAATGTCCCCGACTCCTCCTGTATACTTTACCATCGCATCTTCCGAAGTAGTCCTCTCCCTGAGATCCGAATCGGCGACTATTTTAATTCCGGAATCTTTTACCCCTGAGAATGTCATCATCTTTAATAACTTTTTAAGTACACTGTGTACTTAGGAGGTAATGTGGTAGTTTTCCATTGCCTTCCACATATAAAGCACATCAATCTTTTGTCTCAGCATAATAATTGCCTTTTCGATATAGAAGTTGAAAATTTACGGGGATAGAGCACAATTCTGTCTCATCCCTTTTTTAATATCTACTTCTCTATGTTCCCGATCTAATTCTATTACCGCTGTTTACTCTTTGTAAAAGCTATATACTATCCGTCTATCCCTAAGACACATTCCAATCATTTTGAGTATTTTGAACATTTCTTTTCCATTTTACATTGTCTAATGCATTTTCCAGATCTATAAACCCCATATACACGCTTTCTTCTTTTTTTTGTTTTTTCCATTACAACCCTAAGAGTTAGAATAGCTTCCTGTGTTCTTCTGTTTCGCCTAAACCCAAACTGATCTTCTTCTAGTAATTCTTCAGCCCGTTTTTCCATCTGTCTTTGTGCAATTCTAGTTAATATTTTTGACACGTGTGTTGTCAGACTTATTGTTCGAAAATTTTCACATCTATCCCTGCTTTTCTTTTTTGGTATAGTGACTATGATGCTACGTTTGAAATCTTTGAGTATCTCGCCTGTCTCATACATATAGCTTACAAGTTGGAAGAGACGTTCTGTTTCTGCTTGTCCAACGACTTTTCGAGTTTCTGCTTGAATCCTATCTACACCCGATGCCTTACCATTTTTCGGGCCTTTTATTGCTAATTCAAACAGTATTCTTTCCAAGATTTAAATTTCTCTAATTCGAATTTATTTTTGTATAACATTTTTTCTCTTGGAGATAGAGTTGCTTTCGTTCTTCGCACAGCGCAGTATTATTTCTTGTAAGTTGGTATCTTCTACGTAATGCATTTCACCAAAGAACTGATCTATTTTTCATTGTATGTTTAAAACTATTTGTTGTTATAGAAATAGTTTTACAGGTGTTTCTTAAAGCTAACTGGAAATTTTTCATAAATAATTCAAAGTTATTGGTGTTTGTGTGTGCGTGTGGATGGGTGTGTGTGTGGGTGTATGTGCGGACGCGCGCGGATGTGTATGTGTGTGCCTGTGTGGTACATGAACGTGTGTATTGATTTTCAAATCACTGTGGGCGTTTCCAGGTATTGTTATGCGTAGCTGGTTAGACGTCATTTGGTAACGTTTCGACAATTAAATCTCTCATTTTCAGACTCCGGAAGATGGCTCATTGAGTGGCTTTTTAACTGACTAAATCCGTCAAAACCTCTCCACATTGCCGATACCTTTTCTCTAAAAACCGACTGAAAAACGGAAAAAGCATATACAGGATGTTCCTAAATACTATGTACATACGGAACTGTAATTCTTTGGTTCATTTCATGACTAGGAATTCATATAAACATAGGTCGGCAAACGCATTGTTACCGATCCACAATGTTAAAATTTCAAAATTTGTTAGTTTTTGCTTTATAATTCTTGCTGTTTTTGAGAATCAAATTTGCAATATAGGTTGCGCTGTTTAGCTCACATCATTGGTCATATCAGATGGTTTTGAGAATTATATGGCGATATTTTTAAAGGACTAATGCTTCTTTTTTACATCTGAATTTTTTTGCGGTGCGCCGCTAGAACATTTTAAAATTCAAAATGAATTTTCTGTTTTGTTTAGATACCTTTTGGTTTCTTGTAGTTTTTCGCACCTGCGCCCGTAATCGAAAAAAAATAATAAACTGTTTTTTGTAAATTGCTAGATAATATTTAAATTTTTAAAATGGTCTAGTAAACTCTAGTTTTATTGTGGATAGTTTCTTGTTTTATTATTTGACATACCGCATTTGAAATTGTAACCTTGTGTCTGCATATGTTTATAAAATTAAAAGTTTAAGTTATAAACTGTGAAGTGTAAAAGTGTTTTGAATATTTTCTACAAAGTGTGGAAAACGCTACAACAAATGTTGAAGTATTTCTTAAAGTTTCAAATGCAGCTATTATTCGATTTCGTAAGTCATCGACGGTATTCTCTATAGTTGCATACAATAGAAATGTGAGATGCTTTAATAGAAAAAAAATCTAGGCTATTTATGTCTGGGTACCTATGTGGCCATGACTAATGTCCATCATGTCCTATCCCTTGTTCTCGTACACTTCATTTAAATGCAACCAATGCAACATAAAAAATTTGCTTGCGCGCCATCGCGTATATGCCACATTTGATTTCTCAGCAAATGGGGTACGTTTTCGAGTATTAAAAGCAATTTTTGCTGCAAAAAATGCCTGTATAAGTGACCAGTAAGTCACTAGACAAACAGATATGACCAATCAAATGATACTCAATTATACCACTTCATACATTTAATGAGAACTGTACTTGAAATTGCGTGTCTATAATTCCATATGGATTTACTTCAACCCGTAGGTGGTTATTGTGAAAGTCTAAAATCCAATGCCTTGAAATTAGCTTTGTTGATTACGGTGTCACTGACAAAATTAATTCTTAAAGGGAATCTTAAGAAAGGAGTTGTAACGTTCAATTACTGCCGATGAATTAAAAACCACATAGATTCCGTTGTTACTCTTGCATACGTCAATAACATCCTATATACATTTTACCTGTTTATAATAAATACGCTTGCGAATAATTTTTAACTTCAATCTATCCACTCTAAAACGACGAGTTTATGCTATAAACTCTATAGTTGGTACCTCGTTTTGAGTATTTGTTAACTGGCTACAGATTACTATAGCGTAAAACTAATCCTTATACTGCTACGACCGAAAGACTCGTTGAAATAGTGTATTATATTATTTGATAAAGTTTGAGTCGAGTTTTCTTACTTTTTTTGGTTTGTTGATAACGCGAGGATTCAAGCTCGAATTCTTGTTATTCAAACAATTTTAATTTGATTCTGCAGTTCGTCCTTATACGTATTTTCGAAATTACTTACTTCAAGAGCGATGCACGTTTTTTATAAGAAGTGTAGATCTTGATTGCATCGGTGAGTTCTCCAGCGTTATTAATATTAGTAGGACTCTATTTTTAGCTCTCAGCTGGAGGCCAAATTGCTTGTTATGTAGACCCGATTATTCTGTAACGAAGATCAACTGCTTTTGCGTTCAGACCACTGTTGCAATTACGGTAGCAACATGGTTGTTGCTGACCACCGAGGCGATGCTGTGCTGATCCGCTTCCGCTGGATGGCAAGATAAGTATCCCGACACATTTATGTGACTTGTTTTCTTTTTTTAGCATACCAAGGGATAAACCTAATTCGCATCGTGCTGACGAACAAAACACGTATTTTTTTTAAAAACCATTTTGAAATTAGATACGCTAATGTTTCTTATGCTAAAATGCTTATTAGAAAGGTTTCTAAATTTAATTCTTTTTTTACTTGACCCATCTGCTTATACGAAAGTATCAGCATTATTCTTTTTTACTGGTTAGATTTATTGCATGTTAGCTACGAAATGCGCACTTTGTGGAACAGTTATTGAATTTGTCCATAGAGTTAAATTGTTTTTTTAAATAGTAACTTTATTTATTTTATTTGCTGTTTAAACAGAAATTTTTATTTTTTTTTATTGTAAATAGAAAATCGTTGGCGATGTATTTTTTGTGTTACTAGAATTCCCCCTCTCCGCATTGGTAGTTAGCCCGTTATTTCTATCTGACCCGTACGCTGCATAACGTAGCAGCGTGATTGCACCATTTGAATGTGGTAGGGGTATAGCAAAAAAACATGTAGTATACGCCAAGCAACTTGATGATTAGTATTTAAACGTTCTGCTGCTAGTGCCTGGATGTTCTCCTATTTCATTTAGAACAACTTCTTCTATCTATCGAATTCTAACAGTACGAGGTCTACCTGCATCATTGTTATTCTAATTAAAAGTTCCAGTTTCTACAAGACGTCTATGAATAACCAAAAATACTCGTTGATCAAGTATCATTCTATTGGGATAGCGCTCCTTGTACAGATGTCTGTCTTCTCTTGTATAGATGAAATTCATCTGACCCATTTCAGAATTCGTAAAATTTGGCATTGTTATGAGATTATAACAGATATTTAAAACACTTTTGCACCTTACACTGTAACATTATTTTGAAATGTTAACGTACTAACTTTTGTCAGTGGCAGACAATTGTCACCAATTTCAGCACTTAAAATTCCAAGAATGCACAACATATTTAAACTGTTAGAAAAATAATTGCTATCCGTAGCACTCATCTTGAAAAGGGTTGGATTTGGTTTCTGAAATCTTGTTATTGGGAGGTTCTGTTAATAGTCATTGGATAACAGAAATATGACGTAAATAATGGTTAAGGGTCATCAACATTAGGTCTTCGGTCTTGGAAATGGTTAGACGCGTACCATCATTGTTTCCAATTCTGAACTAACTTACAGATTTCCCTGAAATTTGCACAGTCTGCATCTATCACTATCTGATCTAGGTCAACATCTACCCCTTTTTTCCTATCTCTGCTTGTAATACATTCCATACTATTTCTCAAAAATTTCTTAGAACGTATTTTGCCCTTCTATTTCTATTATCTTTTTCCCCAGATATCCTTGTTCCCCTACTATTTCTATAACCTATTTGTTATTATCTTTGTCTGCCCATGCTATCCTCCTCATACATCTGAAGCACAGCATTTCAAAAGGCTGCTACTGTTTTTCTGTCTGCGTTTCAGACTGCCCGTATTTCATAGGCATACCGTGCTGTACTCCACACATATGCTTTCAACAATTTTCCTCTTGTTTTATGTTTGTTGTTTTTCCGCATAGGCGCTGTTCTTTCTTGTTAGATGCCGTTCGGTCACCTTCTATTGTTTTACATTTATATACCCTATTCTTCCGACCTTCAGTGGTTGTGAAGGGAAGGCGTCGCCGTGGATCAGTGTAGTAAGCGTAAGACTACGGATCCCAAGGTCCTGGGTTGAAATCCCGACACGGCCGACTGCTTGAAAAATGGCAGGTGAGCATTTTTCACAAAAATTACGCCCTCGTTCGGATGAGAGGTTAAATGCAGGTCCCGTGTGTGAGTGTTGTCCCGCACGTTAAAGATCCCTACCTTGCCTGGAACGGCAAGGGTTCAGTAAAATTCTAAATTTCCAGGCAACAAAAAACTCGGCACCTGGACAATGTAGTACCTTCGGGTGGAGTATTGGAAATGTAAATGAACGGTTGTGAAGGGAGGTTAGCATCATGTGGCTGCCAAGTTCCCCCAACACTTAACCATTTACCGATTTAATATATTTTCCAATATATCTTTTCGCACAGTCAACATTAGTTGTAGATATTTCGCAATCAACAACTAGTTGTTTATATCATCAGATTTATCTGCGCTTATTTTTTCTTCATTAAGTTTTCCGTCTTACAACTGTTTGGACACGTACCTGCACTTATTTATATTTTGAGCTAGCTTACATAGTTCCCTGAAATTCTCACACAGCATGTGTATACAGCTCGTTCCTTTTCTATTGTTTTCTAATTTTATGCCCTATTTCACCGAGATTCAGTGAAAAAGGTTAAGCAACCTGTGGCTATCAAGATCCCCCAACACTTAGACATTTGCCGAAATAATGGTTTTCCAGTAAATCCTTTCACACACTTAACATTATTTGAGAATATTGCCCAACCAATTCTTGTAGTTACTTATACTAATCATCATGTTTAAGCACAGTTATTTTTTCGTCATTAGTTTATCCATCTGGTTAGATGCATATCTCCATTGATTTTTATTCTGGGCTAGCCTACACATCTCCCTGAAATTCCTACAGCCTACATCTTTTACTATCTGTGTGCAGTAGTTTAACTTAGGTCTGCCTCTTCTTCTCTTTTTTCCAATCTCTGCTTCTAATGTATTCCGCACTATTCCCTCATGCCGTAGTATGTGGCCTATCATCCTATCTCTTTTATTTTTTACCGTTTTCCACATATTTCTTTCTTCCCCTACTATTTTTAGTAAATTTCGTTTTTAACTTTGTCTGTCCATGATATCTTCATCATACGTGTGTAGCACCACATTTCAAAGGCTTCTACCTTTTTCTTGTACGCTTCTCCTACTGTCCAGGCTTCACAGCCGTACAGTGCTGTTCTCCACACATATTTAATAAGCAATCTTTTTCTTGTTTCTATGTTTGTGGTCTTTGAGCACAGTAGTTGCTTTTCTTGTTAAATGTAGTACGACCTTGTGCTAATCTTTGTTTTTTATCTTTTGCGCTCTTCCCATCTTGCGATATTTGGCTTCCTAGGTAGCAGAAATCCTTAACCTCTTGTAAGTTCGTGTTACATACTTGTATTCTTGTTTTTGATTTATTTTCCCCACTTTTGCATATTAGAACTACAGTTTTAGTTTTGTTAATTTTCATACCGTATCTCTCTGTTAGAACCATTTCCATTTCATCAGGAGCAGCTTCTAATTCTTCCTTGCTAGACGCTAATACCGCTATATCATCTGCAAATCTAAGCATATCAATTTTTTGTTCCTGCATAGTAATTCCAAATGTCTTTCCGCATTTGACAGTATTCATTGCTGCTTCTATGTACAAGTTAAAAATCAATGGGGATAGGGCACATCCCTGTCTCACCCTTTTCCTAATATTTACTTCTCTGCGTTCCTGCTCTAATTCTATTACTGCTGTTTGCTCTTTGTATAAGCTATGTACTATTCGTCTATCCCTATAACTCATTCCAATCTTTTTGAGTATTTCAAACATTTTTTCCATCTTACATTGTCGAATGCTTTTTCCAGATCTACAAACCCTATATACACGCTTTCTCCTTTTTCTATTGTTTTCTCCATTATCACTCTCAGAGCTAAAATAGCCTCCCGTGTTCCCCTGTTTCACCTAAACCCAAGCTGGTATTCTCCTAGTATTTCTTTCGCCCGTTTTTCCATTCGTCTTTGCACAATTCTAGTTAATATTTTAGACACGTGTGCTGTCAAACTTATTGTTCGAAAATTTTCACATCTATCCGCGCCTTTCTTTTTTGGTATAGTTACTATGATGCTACGTTTAAAATCTTTAGGTATCTCGCCTGTCTCATAAATATAGCTTACAAGTTGGAAGAGACGTTCTGTTACTGCTTGTCCAGCGGCTTTTAGAGTTTCTGCTTGCATTTTATCTGTACCCGGCGCCTTACCATTTTTCAGACTCTTTAATGCTAATTCAAACTCATTTCTAAGTATAGGATATACCAAGTTATCATTTTCAATGTCTGATTCCTGTTTTAATGCAGTTAGTTCCTCTCCTGCATATAAATTCTCTATACAGGGTGGTCCGGTTTTCATTAGCCAGCGTATATCTTCTGAACTATGCAAGATATAGAAAAATTTCATAGGAAAAAGTTGTTTGAATATATTTTCTCTACAAATATAAGGCATTAAGTATTTTTTATGGCCTACTATATTTGAGCAATAATATGTCACTTTGGTTTTTTAAATAGAACACCCTGTATATTTTTTTGAAAAAATACTCTACTTGAAATTGTCTTTACGGCAATATACCACAACCAATGAGTTCTTGTCAGAATGCACTAAATAACTCAAACAATAGAATTCCAATAGGAAACTGTGATTATTGTTTATTTACTGTATAAATTAATAAATTGCAAATTTTTTTATACATACATCTGAAAATAATAGCTAAAAAGAAAAGTAATTATCTTAGTAAATGTTCAAATTGTTCACCATTACATTCTAAACATTTATTAACTCGAATAATTAAATTTTTCTAGTATCTTGCAGCATGACCGGGGTAAATAGCAAGCAAGCTGCTCTTATTTTTGAGATTAACTTTTCAAGATTTTGAAAAAGGGTAGAATTAGAATTACACTCGATCTTTTAAAAACCCCCAAACAAAGAAATCAAGAACTGACAAATCAGGTGATCGGGGAGGCCACAAAGTCGGTCCCCTATTACCAATCCAGTTCTGACCAAACTCATTATTTAAATAACTTGTAACATTGATTCCATTATGTGGTGCAGCGTTATCGTGTTGAAACCATAAGTTTCGCCTGATAACTAGGAAAATATAATCTAAGAAATCTTGAAACGAAGTTTGCAAAAACATCAAATATCTATTTTGGGTTAAACTACCATTGAAGAAATACAGACCCGGTATGTGGTCACCTACTACACCTTCCACACATTCACTGAAAATCGTACTTGTGAACGGGTTTCAACAAATTACAAAGGATTTCTATCATTCCAATAATGTGTATTTTTTCAGTTAAAAATACCATTTTTATGAAAGTTAGATTCATCAGTCCAAATTATACTGTCCAAAAATTCTCTTCCTATACATTCAATATCCATATACAAAAACCAACTCGGCTGTTGGTATAATTGGGATGTAATGTTTGAACCAAATGCATCTTAAATGCTTTCATTGAATGACGCCTCAAAACATTAAAAATCTGTCGAAACGTTTAGTTCAGCTGCAGCTTGTCTCGGAGAAACTTTAGGATAAGGTCTAAAGTAGGCGAAAATAATCAATTTATGTTGTACTTGATTTCTGGTGATAGTTGAAAAGCTACCATTGGACCTTAAAAATTTTTCTAAATTCTTAAATGTATTTATATTTGGTTGTCTACGGTCAGGATATAACTTTCGATATAAAACTGCAGCTTGACGTTTATTGTTGTTTGACCTATGAAGACAGCATAACATATCAACTTTTTCATTGTTAGAATAATTCATTTCCATTATTTTGCGCGAAACAACTATTAAGAACACAATAATACTTTTACTTATTTATGTGACAGATAATTGTGAATAAACAACTAAAATACTGTAATGGCATTTGTTAACAGAAATAATCAGATTGAAATTCTATTATTTAGGTTATTTAGCGCACTTTGAATAGAAATCATTGATTGTGGCATATTGCTGTAAAGACAATTTCAAGTAGAATATTTTTTCAAAAAAATATACAGGGTGTTCTATTTAAAAAACCAAAGTGACATATTATTGCTCAAATATAGTAGGCCATGAAAAATATTTAATGCTTTATATTTGTACCGAAAATATATTCAAAAAACTTTTTCCCATGAAATTTTTCTATATCTTGCATAGTTCAGAAGATATACGCTGGCTAATGAAAACCGGACCACCCTGTATATTCTTGCCATCTACCCACCTTCTCTACGTTTTCTATGATGACGTTTTCTTTTGCGTCCCTTATATTTTTGCTATACGGTTTTATATCCCTAAAATTCATTCTAATTAATTTGTATGCTTCTTCTGTCTTTCCTATTTCCATCTTTATTTGTACCTCTTTGCACTTTTCATCAATCCATTGTTCTTTAGCTTTCCTGCATTTTCGAATAATTTCCCATTTTATGGCTTTGTATCTCTGTTTTCCTGTTTCGTCTGATTTATTTTTGTATTTTCTACTTTCTTCTATTAAATTCATGATATCCTTTGTTATCCATGGTTTCTTATTTTCTTTTTGTGTATACCCCAGAATATCTCTGGCCGCTATGTCTAGGCTGGATTTAATGTTATTCCATTCTGTTTCTACTTCCTTAGTATCATATATTTTTCCGATATCTTCGAGCAATTCTTTTTAATTTTTTTCGAATCTTTCTTGAATATCATTATCGTTTAGTTTCTCTAAGTCCAAGTGCCTTTTTTCGTTTCTTTTTTTCACATTCTTAAATTTAAGTGCGGCCTTCCTAATTACGATGTTGTGGTCAGTATCTATATCTGCTTCTGGGTAGCTTCTACAGTCTTTTACTTGATTCCTAAACCGTTGTCTAGCAAGAATATAATCTATTTGATATCTTCCTATATGTCCTGGCATCTTACACGTATATCGTCTTCTAGAATGATGTTGAAATAATGTGTTTGTGATGATTAAATTGTTCTTGTCGCAAAATTCTTCCAACCTATTTCCCCTGTCGTTTCTCGTGCCTAAACCAAATAAACCTACTACTGCTCCTTCCCTACCCTCATCTACCACGGCATTAAAATTTCTCGTAATTTTTAAATTTTCATGTTCTTTCACGTATCTTAATATGTCTTCGATATCTTTGTAGATCGCTTCTACCTCTTCGTCACTGTATCTAGAGGTGGGCATGTATACCTGTATTATTACTGTGTTTACTGGTTAAGGGTAGGGATCATATATAACTTAAGGCTTTAGTCAAAAAGACAGAGATACCAATGGGGTTTGCAGTTTTAAAAACGTAGAAAGAAACGTAGCCAGAAAAGTTTGCTGGTAGCGTTCTCCGACGTAGCAGATATGATATCGCACTTAATATCACGATAGTAAAAGTGGAAAGGAGTAATTAACTCATCCAGTTCGCGAGGGTTTATGCCCGTATGTTCGCGGATTTATAAGTGATATTAAAGTATATAATAAAAAGCTTGTGTGCGGGTGGCGCACAAGTTAAGCTATCAACAAGATCCTGCCGCGTACGTGTGTCATTGAATTATTTGAGTAGTTGCGAAGAACAAGAGCAACAAACGAAATTCTCTCCCCCAATTTAAGAACTGTTCTGGATTAAAAGGCAAGCCATCAAACGATTGATGATTATTAGTAAGTAAGTTTTTATAGTTAAGGTAGCATGACGAATTTTTAGTTAATTTAATTGTTAGGACGTTTTGGCCATAAACCGTAGGATTAATTTAGTGTAAAATTTATAAGACAAGTTTTCTTCTATATAAAGTATTTGGGAATTGCTTATGTACATAAAATTATCAGAATTCCATATCAACCATTCAATCAAATTTTTAAATTATAATCAATGAATTTCCTAATACAAGAGGTTCACGCTTATTGTTTTGTTTATTAAATAGTTTTTGTTTGCTGTTGATTAAGTCAATAGTTTTTTTATTTTTTTTTATCATGAAAGTTGCATAAGTAGGTAAGAATTGATTAAAAGAAACAGTTGTCCTCTTTGGGATGACAAGTCTCTCAAGGTTTTGTATGAACATTTGGACATTCTCGACTTGTCTGGCGCCCTTGGTAATTGTTTATGAAAGGTAAGTGCCAAATTTTTTTGTTGTATAATATATATTAATTTAGCCCTTTCTGCCAAATTTTAACCCTCTAAACGATCCACGACCTTCTGCTAGCTAGTGCCGGTGATCCCCCTTTAATTTTTGTTTTACAGGGCGCCCCCATTTTATAATTTTAATGAAGATAATATACTTAGTAGCCTTTCCGCCTGTAACAACACTTTACAACTTAAACCCTTAATTTAATAAACATATGCAGACAGAAGTTACGATTTCGTATGCAAACTGTCAACGTTAATAAAAACAAGAAATTGTTCACAATAAAGTCAGAGCCTACGAGACCATTCTAAAAATTTTAGTTTTATATAGCGATTTGCAGAAAATCGTTTCTTATTTTTTTTTCTCGATAACGGTCAGAGGTACGAGAAAACTACAAGAGACCAAAAAGTTTCTAAATGAAATAAAAATTTATTTTGTATTTTAAAATCTCCTGACAGTGCACCGCATAAGAGTTCGATGGAAAAAAGATGGGGCATGGCCCTTGAATGAATTCACCCTATACATTCTCACAACCATTTGACATACACGATGATGTAAGCTTTACAGCGTAACCTATATTCTAAATTTAATTCATGTATCACAAAGCTACAACAGCTATAAAGAAAAAACTAAGAAATCTTGAAATTTCAACACTGTAGATCGATAACGAAACATTTGCGTACCTATGTTTATATGAATTTTTAGCCATGAAATAAGCTAAAGAATTACACCCTTCCTTATGTGCATAGAATTTAGTAAACCATATGACCAGCATGGTAATTGCAGTCTTGCAAGGGATTGTTGTGTAAAGCAATATGTTACTCTTTGTTTTTCCTGCAATCAAATTCAGTCCATTGGTTCCATCTGGTGGACTTTCCGTTCTTCACGTATTTTCTCCATCTGTTACTGTCACTCGTTTAAAGCTTCCAATTTGCCCCACTGCAATGAAACACTGTATATTTTCCGGACAAAAAATAAAACGGCCTATTTTTAAAATGCAGAGTAATATCGAAATCATCTTGGATGAATCGCAAAGCAAATACAGAAATGTCAGTCAGTAAGCTTCTACATTCCCTTTGATGTTTTTCAAGTGGTAGAAGAGACTTTGACGGGTACGATTTCTGTTGGAATATTATAATCTTAAGAATTAAGTGGGTGACTGAAAAAGAAAACAGTATGCGATGGCATTTCATCTCTACCCGAGCATGAGTAAAACGCTATAAACTTTTTATCGATTTTTACTTTCATTAGAGATGTACCTCAATGTACTAAAGTTTTGACGTGTACGAGCAGTCCAGATATAATGTTGAATTAAATAACTCGAACGCCAGTACTTCTAATTCAATGAAAGCTAGATCAATTTCAGTCCAATTCGTGGGTATTTCTATTTTTTAGAGACGGAGGCGGATATGAACTAACCTTCAATAATCTTTCATTAGGTAACATACAGAAGTTTATTATAGACCTTTTTATTATGAATATGTGAATGCTGTTTTGTTATTAAATTGAGAAAAACGACGACACCATTTTCTAATACGTCACTTTTAACAAACATATTCTTACCAGTATCCAAAGAAGTTTGAAATTGCAGAACTATCGGGTGCTTCAGCTCTTGCAGAAGAATCCAAATCACTTCCTGATGTAGCAATACCAGTGTCACTAGATTCTTCAGTTTCTGTATCTGTACTGCCTCCATCAGACTTATCGCCTACCAAATCCTCATTGTCATTTGCGCTCATTCTTTGGAAAATATTTTTTACAAAGCTCATACTTGGAACGCAACAATTAATAACTACTTAGTTTGTTCACGTTATGCATCGTGAATAAACAATATATATAGAAGTCAGTCGTACCTAATTGTATAGGTAAAGAGCATAAACGCAAATTAAATACCGAACTAACAACGACCCATCTAAATTTAGTTCGCTCACGTTGTACACGAATCTATAGATAAAACACTGCAAGGAACATGAGTTTCACTTTGTATTATGCTAACTTATTAATATGGCAAATCGAAAGTTATTCTCGTACCTTTCGTTGTTTATACAAACGACTCCCTCCTCATATAATCTAAACATTTTTAAACTGTTTAAATATCTATTAGATCGGATTAAGTGAAACGTTAATAGTATATTGTAAGGTCGATGTACGTAATAATGTTGGCATTGTGTCAAATTAAAGAAAAAACGCGTCGTTTTCTTTGTTAGTGTTTGATCTTGATACACGTCAAACGTTACAGAAATTTTTATAATACCAATGCACACGCTTATCCTCTTGCTATAGATATGACGATACGTTAGATTAGAAACATATTTTTGGAATAAAATTTTTGCTCGTCAACGGTTTGTTTATACAACATTTCCATCGTAGCATCATTAATAATGTATGCACGTTATTATTAAAAATAGAGGCACCAAGAAAACGACATCTGTCAGTTAAAACATCTCTATTTAAAAATCCAATGTCGAATAGCTTTTTATTTACATATTTCATGGGTATTTGCTAGCTATATTTTATTCACCTTATTCTAGTAATTATTAGTTCTAAAAAAAGGTATAAATTACAGAAGTATAAAACTTTAGTATTCAGGACGTAATTATAAGGAACAGAAAATAATAGCAAATGTTATTTCTTGACATGGTGTTAATATGGAGACCCTATACGTTCTTTAACATGTATATATATATATATATATATATATATATATAATATTATATATATATATATATATTGCTGTGAAACCTACAAAAAACCTCACCAGAGTAAAAAAAGATATTCGTGCCTCTCGAATTTGGCACTAAGATTTGCTGTGATTCTCACCCTGTTGAATCTCTTCTGATAATCGCCTCTTTACTCTTTCCGTCTCGGCTGCTCACCTAGTTAAAACTGTTATCCTCATTCATAAAAAAAAACAAACACATTCCTACCACAAACATCAACGTTAACTCTATTTACATCAATATTCATAATACATTAAAATTTCAAAATTAAATTGTAGCAAAAATTTCAGTATCATAAAATTTCAAGATTAAATTTGTCATCATTTTAATTTGCATCCAGAATTAAAGTCCTTGTAGGATGCCTACTAATTAATTTAACAATATTTGCAGACCTGAGTCTGAATAAAACGGAGCATCTCCCACCCCTTTACGTTAATTAAACAGGTTAGTCTAATTGAGCTCAAAGACAGACCCAAATTTTCATCATAATCAAAACATAAACCGCTAAATACTCCTTTCTACTTAAACAAGAAAATTTTACCTTAAAATTAAAAATTTGTTGTTTATACAAATTCACTACTGTTCATTTTTTTTCAAACAAATTATAAAGAATTTCAACACACACCAAAACATCTAAGATCGAACAAAATGCATAATTTACCTGAAGGTTAATGCACTCGTGGCTCCAATGTACATCGTCCTTTGTTAATCACACCATTCCAACTGGGTTATGTTTACGGCTTCTGATTCTGAACGTTTTTAAAATTTTCTACACCACCATTCATCTAAAGTTGTTTCAGAGCTTCTCAGGAACTCATCTATGTATATCTAAATCTTGTTTTGTGGATCCAATCACGATTACGAATAACATTTGATTATTAACACCCCCGAAAAATAGCAAAGAAATTCATAATTCTTTCACGCTATACCCAAAACTGCCTACTTTTGTTTATTCATTTATCGTTACTAATTTCGATAATTGGTACAGTAATACTCGCAAATACAACTAGACTTTATTACCTTGTATCTTCTCTAAATGCGCTTAATAACTTTTATCGTAGCACGTATTCTGCTTGAAGTATGGTATAACAGCAAAAAATAAAGAGCAAACTGTTTTAAAGTATTGACTAAAAATCGAAAATCTAAGAGAGCGAAACTCCTATGAACACGGGTTTATATAATCGCTCGTCTGCACGTCGGTTTTGTCGCGCGACGGCCAATTTTCAGAATTTCGCATTCTATGTTCCCTTTTCGACCGTCCGGCACAGCGATTCTAAAAATTTGCACACGCGCCAGTTGAAAATCTAAGAACTTTTCACACGACACGCAACGCGTCTGCGAACAATTAATTAATTATCTATAGAAATTGTTATGTTTTCACCTCTCATATCTGCAACTTATTTCAACCAATCGCAAACCCAGTGACGTTGCTCAAATCACGCCTTTTATTATCCGTGTCTCTGCCTTGCGCATATTATCCGTCTCTATCTACCATGTTCTGAGTGGTACAAATCGATATTCTTTACTATCGGTTATTTCAATCCACGCGGATCCCTATTTGAGTTAAATAACCCCGTATCTAGCCTTCCCGTTAATATAAGCTATGGTTTATCCGACCGTTTGCAATATACGCAGAATCTGCATGTTTATCTATACAAATTAAACAGAACGTGATATTTAAAAATACGCAGGTGTTCAATCGTAATACTTCTACGATTTATATATTCCACGTATTATTGGGTTTTTAAAAGCTTTTACGCATATTATATATTAATTATTATCTGTACACTTTGTTTAATACTCGTTACTTAAAAATTGAATTAATTAATATAAATTTTGCACGTAATTTATATTTGTTTTAGTACTTGGAACAATTAAATTACATACAAGTTGAGCATTTTAATTCTGCTTCTTTTTATAGAAAGCGTCTAGTGAATAATTTAAATCCCTTATTTTTAATTAAACGAATAATTTTTTATGCTCCAGGGTTTTAATAACGCGTATTATCTAATAAAATTCTATACAAACCCTACATTCTAATTGAATGATTTAAATCTTTACAGTAGGCATTTAATTACGCGTACTTTTTCCCAAAGCTTCCTTATACACGGTGATTAAAATTATTTGATGTCGTAAATTAATTTTCTACCCTAGTCTAAATTTGAGTAATATATATAAATATATAAATATATATAAATATATTGATATGATAACGCCGCACGCCGATGTAATAAACGTCCAGTTTCCTGCTGTCCGCCACCGCTCTGTGTTTTGCTAATATTCTAATTTTAATTATGCCACGGCTAGCTCAGTTTAATTCCCACAGAGTGCAGCGCGTTACGATTATCAAATAATTTACCCCTTTTTCCTTAAATCTTACCTGCTTAGAATGATAAAACGAAGTCAATCAATATTCGAATAATGAAAGGAAGTAATATCTACACTTCACAATTTTGTAATCTGACAAATAAACCCTTCAATCAATTTAGATTATTTATCTCAAAAATTGTATTCCCCTTTCTTTAATTTAAAGTCACCAAAAACGACACCTTGTACTAAAAAATCTAGAACGTTCAAGACCTTTTATTCTTTCTACGTAAATTTCTAGGTATTAAATATTTTTATTGACTCCATTCAAATTATAAAAATATATTCAGTGTTAAAAATAAATTTGAAATGATTCCTTATACTAGTTAGTCCTGACCTGTGGTTTTCTTGGTGTGTCATTTTTCCCTTTGGTCTGCTGCTACGTGTTGTGGATCAACACCTCTTTATTATCTTCAATCGAGTTGCTTTGTTAAAACAATGCTCTGCTTTGTGCTCCTTCGCGTGACTTTGAACCAATAATTTTATTCAATATTGTGAATCTTTGTTTCCAAAATTTACCTCGTGCTTTACTTAGATTTTCCGGGAGCAACTTGGATTTCCCAACTTAGATTTTTCTGGATACAACTTAGATTTCTCGGGTGCCACTCAGATTTTCCTGGTGCAACTTGGATATCCCGAATGCAACTTAGAGCCCTACATTATAAACATTTAACCTTAAATTAATTTTAAAATTTCTACTCGCGTTTTCAGCAAACAGCGAAAGCTTTTTTATCTATCTTCACTATAATTTGTTCTCAAATATCATATAACACCACTTTTCACAAATTTTAATAATTTAATTAGAAATTTATTTCGACGCGTAAATTTTCGAGAAACAGTGATTCAGCTTCTACGTGGTTCAAATTGAGACTGCTGCTCTTATCAAACTCTGGGAGTTATATAACTTATGCCATCTAAATTTTATTGGTTTATCTGAACTGTCGTTCAAAGTCTTGTAGCCAACCATGGGTTGTTTTGGATATTCCTAGGAGTTTTACAAGTTTAATTCTGATGAAATTTTTCCTTGTATTTCTATTATTTCTCGATCTTTGACCGCTTGTTTTGTTATTATTACTGAAAATTTTAATTTACCTTGGGCTTTAATTTAGCTTATGCCTCTTGTTTGTGTGGATAAAGCTTTTGGGGTACTGAACTAATAAACTGATGTAGCATGAATGATGTAAATCAACATGTTTCTGTTTATGTCTTGTACTTAAAACTTATTTTGAAATGTGCGTTTTTTATCAAAGCGCTTTACTATATTCTTTCTTTATCGCATGCTTAATTGCGTGATGACTTACTAAGTTTTATCTTATTCCATGCGCATCTATTTGTTTATAAATTTATGAACGCTTCTTGAAGTAGTTTAATTGCATGTATAAATATCTCTCTGCTGAATATGTGTTCTATTATTGAAAGACATGCTTACTGACATTGATTAAAGTTAATTGCGGTCTTTATATAGGGAGTTAAATGTTTACTCTTTGCATAATATGCGAATTATTTATTTTTATGCTAAATAAATGCAGTTGTCCAATCCCTACTGCTATTTACATTTATTACGCGACCCTTACGATTCAATACACCCCTAAATAACCTCCTTATCAAAGCAATATATATATATATATATAATGCTGTGTTAATAGGGTCATTTAGGGGTTGTTAGGACCAAGAGTATAGCGCACTCCACATAAAATACATAAGGGCTCATAAAACACAGTTTTCTGAAGAAAACAAGAAATTCGATGATTAGACTGGAAAGTAAATGACAATGCCCTGTATATAAACAATAATCGTAGTTAATTTGGTTAAAGGAAAAATATTTCGAAGATTTATTTAAATAAAACAAATCCGCAAGTGGTTAAATAAAATAAACACAAGCTGAAACGCGACACGCGTAGATAACGCATCAAGAATTCTCATTAATACAAGCAGATTTAATAATGCGTAAGATTAGAAAACGCCGATAATTTAATCCATACATTGTATTTTGTCTACGTGACTGGAGAACTAAAACGACACCTGATTTATTGGAAACGAACAAAGCATGTTTATTGAAAATCAAAGTTCGTCAAATTTAATTAAAAAAACAACGATTTACTTATCGAAAAGTATGAAAATCCAAGCAAATCAATGCTATTAACTTGAATTCGTACGTGACCAAAAGCAACGCGTTGATATTAATATACAACCATAACACCATGGAATATTCGAAAACGTAGTTTATACAAACATCGAACTTTGCGCTTGCCAAGAGATAAACGATGCATTTAAATATGACCAGATTTGTAAACAAATCAGTTGACCATGAAGTAACGTACAGTCCACGACTCAGAAGACAAAAAATATACAAGCGAAATAAGTTATTTTGAAGTGTGAAATAATTCCGCATGAAATATGAAAAGTTTATGGTTTGTCGGTTTTTTCCTAGAGAGAAAAACGTAAGTAACTGAAAGTTGTTTTACTATACATTCTAATTTTAACCTTTATAAAAAGGACTCTAAGGAACCCTTAGAGAATCTCTAAGGAACACCTACAGAAACTCTAAAGAAACCCCAAAGAATACTTTAAGAATTTCCAAACAATTACCAGAGACAGATATAAATATAGGAACAAAGTTAACTCAATGCTGAAGTAATTATTAATGGTGAAGGAGTTTGATGCAGACCTTTAAGGCGTTAGATGAGGGACGCACACAACGCTTGGACTAGTGACAGAATTTCAGTGGATGCAAAACAACAGCTTAGCCAATCCAAATGTTTATTATTATTTGATTATTTTATTTATGGATAATTCTTTACATTTTTCTAAACTGGAAGATTTAACATTTAACTAAATATTACAAATTTTAAATACTTAAAAATTGATTTCATGATAATTTGTGTGTGGCCGGCAGGACTTAATTTTGGTTATACGTTGAAAAACTACGTAAATAAATGAGGTTAAATGAACGTTCATAGGCTTCAGTTAATAATTAAGAGTACTAGTGATTTTGCTGATTTTTTTGATTATCTTTAATAATAATAATTATATAAATTTATTGATTCAATTAGAAGAAAATTCCAGTTAAACAATTTTTAACCTTTGCATAAGTTGTAAATATTTTTTTGAGAACATTATAATAATTTGTGCTTTACGGTGTTTTTGGTTTAAAGATTAGAACAGGAAGGAGAATATATGGCAGGTTTAAATCTTTGTTTGTCGTATTATCGCAAGCTCCATGCGTAATACAAAAACTGAGCTAGCCGGCGCAATCAAAATTATATAATAGAAATCAAAAATTGATAAATTAAAAATTTATATTTTTTAATTCATAAAAAGGGGGCATAAGGGTATTGCCACAGTATCACAACAATATATATATATATATATATATATATATATATTATATATATATTGCTGTGATTCCTACAAAAAGCCTCACCAGAGTAGTAAAAAAAAAACATTGGAGCCCCTACGTTGGGCCGTCATAGATCTGCTGTGAAATGCTCCTTTGGTCACGGGAACTGGTACTTTCTGCTGATCATTCGAGCCCCACAGATTGGGCGCCAAGATCTGCTGTGATTCCCAATAAGAATCGAGCCTCACGAATTGGGCGCCAAGATTGCTGTGATTCTCGTTACTACGGTGAAATCTCCTCTGATATTCGATTTCTTACCTGAATATCGCCTCTTGAATCCTTTCGTCTCGGCTGCTCACCTACTTAAAACGTTCATCGTCATTCATAAAAAAAATACACATTCCTACCACAAACATCAACGTTAACTCTATTTACACCAATATTCACAATACATTAAAATTTCAAAATTAAAATTCAGCATAAATTGCAGCATCATAAAATTTCAAGTTCAAATTTGTCGTCATTTTAATTTGCATCCAGAATTAGAGTCCTTGTAGGATGCATATTAATTAAATAAACAATATTTGCAGACTTGAGTCTGAATAAAAGGGAGCATCTCCCACCCCTTTACGTTAATTTAACAGGTTAGTCTAATTGAGCTCAAAGACAGACCCAAATTTTCATCATAATCAAAAACATAAACCTGATAAATACTCCTTTCTACTTATACAAGAAAATTTTTCCTTAAAATTAAAAATTTGTTGTTTATACAAATTTACTACTGTCCATTTTTATCAAACAAATTATAAAGATATTCAACACACACCAAAACATCTAAGATCGAACAAAAATGCATAATTTACCTGAAGGTTAATGCACTCGTGGCTTCAATGTACATCGGACTTGCTAATCCCACCATTCCAGCTGGTTTATGTTTACTTCTTCGGATTTCTGGCCGCCTTTAAAATTTTTCTACACCACCATTCGTCTAAAAGGTTTCAGGGTTTCTCAGGAACTCATCTAAGTATATCGAAATCTTGTTTTGTGGATCCAATCACGTTTACGAATAACATTTGATTACTAACACTCCCGATACATAACACTGAAATTCATAATTCTTTCACGCTATACCAAAAACTGCATACTTCTATTTATTTATTTATCGTTATTAATTTGGATAATTGATACAGTAATACCCGCAAATATAACTAGACTTTGTTACCTTCATTTATCTTCTTTAAGTGTACTAATAACTTTTAGTGTAGCACGTAATCACCACGTATTCTACTTAAAGTATCGAATAATCAAAAAATAAAGAGCAAAACTGTTTAAAGTATCGAATAAAATCAAAAATCTAAGAGAGCGAAACTCCTATTAGCACGGGTTTATATAATGGCTCGCTTGCAAGTCAAATTTGTCCCGCGACGGATGATTTTCCGAAATTCGCATTCTATTTTCCCTTCCGACGGCTCGGCACAGCGATTCTACTAAAAATTTGCACTCGTCCAAGTTGAAAATCTAAGAATTTTCCACACGCCTCGCAACACGTCCGAGAACAACTAATTAATTTTACACATCAACTGATATGCTTCCCCTCTCATGTTTGCATTTTATTTCAACCTTAATCGCCAATCTAGTCTGTTCGTTGTATCTAAAACCTGTGCGCTTGTTTCACATTTTTCCCCTCATTTAACTGCTAATGCATTCCATCTCGCTTGTCTTTATACCACAAACTCGCTTTCTTACTTGCACTCATATAGCTTAAAGCTTATCAACTATCATATACATCGTTATTTCTGCAGGTGTTCCGAGTTCTAATACGCCGAAGGCTTTTATATAATTTCCCCACGTTTTTATAATTTCTCGCTAGCTTTAGTACTTGGAACGATTAAATTGAACAATTTCACTCTGCTTCTTTTTATAGAAAGCGTCCAGTTAATAATCTCAACCCCTTATATATATTTATATATATATATATATATATGTATGTATATACCGGGTGTTCCATTAAGCGTATCGCGCGGCTGTATATCATAAAGTATAAGGCCTAGAGCTTTGCGGAAAAAAATTTATTAAGTAAAGTGGCCAAGAGAAATTGCTGGAAATTATTTTTAAGTTTCAATTTCTACCGCAAGGGGGAGTATTTGCTAAAGTCAACAACAAAATTCAATTTTTCTCCCAAAATTTAAGCACAAGGTATTATGCTCAAAACGCGAATAGGCAGTTATCTTTATTATTCACAACTTTTATTTGAAACTTTTTTCTGTAGGTCGCACAAGGACAGCTGCAGGTCCTGGTGAATTGGTTTACATGTAAATAGGGTTATCTCACAATGCCCATGTTGGAATTTAATAATCTTAGAATCGTTTGAAAGAGAATTTCTCAGGGATATAAAAAAACGACTAAATAGATTTTTCTAATGTTTTCTAAATTTGTTAGAGGGCGCTTTTTTCAATCATGCCAGTTTTTGTTCATTTACTTAAAAAAATTAAATGGAAAGACATATTTATCAAAGCGGAATTGAATAAAGGGTAAAGAAACAAAGATTTTAGTGAAAATCGCACCTCGATATCTTTAATGGTTCTTAAGTTATTGCAAAAAGTATGTGCATTTTATAGATCTATCCCAGTACTATCCCAGTACTAATTACCTGAATTTTCAGATCAAATATTTGAAATTATTTAGTCATAAATATTATTATAGCAGATGTTCAAAAGTGCCTTTCATTTAATGACGATGTTTATAAACATTAATAATATGTCGCTAATAGATCCCTTTAAAATGCATCAAGTAGGCGATGAAAACAAAAACATCCATATCTGTCAACAGGTATAACTCAGTCATACTAGTTATTGTTATAGTAGTTAAATCGTGTATGCTCAGTGTGTAAGTTTGTTTGTTAATTTTGAACTACAGAAATGTCTTTCTCTAATGCTGAAGCTTATGACATGCTTAGAATTTACTTTCAAAGTTTTGAAAACGCGACTATTGCTGAGCGTGAATATGCAATGGCATATCCTGAAAGAAAACATTATACCAAAATGGTATTTACACGATTGGCAAAACGTTTAAGATAAACAGGGCGTGTGCTTCAAATTAAAATGCTCACAAGAAAACGTACAATTACAAATGAAGACAGTGTTATAAATGTTCTTGCGTGCGTTAAAGCAGATCCGCATGTAAGTACCAGGCAACTTTCTGCAAATTTAGGGATACCTACGACATCGGTGCATCGTATTCTAATAAACCACAAATTGCATCCATATCATACAGTTTTGCACCAGAACCTTTTAGATATCGATACCGACAGAAGATGGAATCATTGCCATTGGTTGAAAGATATGTGCACCGAATATCCCTTATTCTTGTCCCGCATATTATGGACAGATGAAGCTACCTTTAGTAGCGATGGAGGAGTAAATTCTAAGCATGTCATAAGCTTCAGCATTAGGAAAGATTTCTGTAGTTCAAAATTAACAAACAAACTTACACACAGAGCATACACAATTTAACTACTATAACAATAACTAGTATGACTGAGTTATACCTGTTGACAGATATGGATGTTTTTGTTTTCATCGCCTACTTGATGCATTTTAAAGGGATCTATTAGCGACATATTATTAATGTTTATAAACATCGTCACTAAATGAAAGGCACGTTTGAACATCTGCTATAATAATATTTATGACTAAATAATTTCAAATATTTGATCCGAAAATTCAGGAAAATTCTAATTAGTACTGGGATAGATCTCTAAAATGCACATACTTTTTGCAATAACTTAAGAACCATTAAAGATATCGAGGTGCGATTTTCACTAAAATCTTTGTTTCTTTACCCTTTATTCAATTCCGCTTTGATAAATATGTCTTTCCATTTAATTTTTTTAAGTAAATGAACAAAAACTGGCATGATTGAAAAAAGCGCCCTCTAACAAATTTAGAAAACATTAGAAAAATCTATTTAGTCGTTTTTTTATATCCCTGAGAAATTCTCTTCAAACGATTCTAAGATTATTAAATTCCAACATGGGCATTGTGAGATAACCCTATTTACATGTAAACCAATTCACCAGGACCTGCAGCTGTCCTTGTGCGACCTACAAAAAAAAGTTTCAAATAAAAGTTGTGAATAATAAAGATAACTGCCTATTCGCGTTTTGAGCATAATACCTTGTGCTTAAATTTTGGGAGAAAAATTGAATTTTGTTGTTGACTTTAGCAAATACTCCCCCTTGCGGTAGAAATTGAAACTTAAAAATAATTTCCAGCAATTTCTCTTGGCCACTTTACTTAATAAATTTTTTTCCGCAAAGCTCTAGGCCTTATACTTTATGATATACAGCCGCGCGATACGCTTAATGGAACACCCGGTATATACATACATATATATATATATATATATATATATATATATATATTGATATGATAACGCCGTACTCGGTGTAATGACGTTTATACTTAACGCCACCGCTCTATGTTCTCACTTCAAATTTTACTAATTTTATTATTATTATTCCACGGCTAGCCCTTTTTAATCTACACAGAGTGTACAACGTTACGATGATCAATTTTTCTCTTCTCCGCCCCTTTATGATTATTTGTTTGAATTGATAAAACGAAGTCAATTAATTTCATATAATGAAAAGAAATATTATTTACAATTTTTGAAATTCTTTAAATACACTCCTCAATCAATCAATATCATATGTATCATTTATCCCAAAATTTATAGACTTTCAATTCAATCTAAAGTCACCAAAAACTACCTCTTTACCAAAGAAACCTGGAACGTTCTAGACCTCTCTATAATATATTACGTATGTTAAGTTTAACGTATGCAATGTTGGTTGTTGACTTTATTACAAGTTTTATATAAATTGAATAAATTCAGTATTGAAATTTAAATAGAAAAATATCTTAAAATTAAATAGATCTGATCTGTGATATGTTGTTCGGGTTGTGGATCAACACCCCTTTGTTTTCCTCATTCGTCTACCAATGCTCTGCTTAGTTGAACCAGTATTTGAGTACAGTTACCCCTCGTTTTCCAAAAATTACTTCGTGCTTTTTTATTTTATCTGCCTCGAATCTCTTCCCTTAAATGCTTTCGACGCAAATCAAAATTGTACCAGAATTGTACCAAAATATAATTGTCGACGCTGATTTGAAATATTATATTGACCCAGATTTGAAATATTCTTGTTGACACATACTTGAAATATTATTATCGACGCAACTTGAATTATTCAGAAATATACCACAAATTTAAAGCCCTATTATTATGAATATTTAGTTTAAATCAATTACCCAAATTCTACTCACGTTTTCTACAAAAAAACGGCAAAAAGTCTTCGTAATCGTTGCACTATTATCACTGTAACATACACTTGATATTTAATTATTAAATAGCTAAACTGCTAGGTTGTTTATGTTTCTCGATTACGTGTTTATTTTGATGCAATCTGTTGCGTTTAAAACCTTCTTTACTCGTTTCTTTCCAATTCTGGACTTGTATATTTAACTTAAACGTATTATGAGACGTACACATTATTATTTTAGCTAAATAGTATTTGATTATTGCAATATGAAAATCTTTCTTATGCATTAAATTGGTTATAATTTATATACAGCGTGCTCGCTATTGACGTTTTGTAAAATAGTCGATTTACTCAAATTTAATGGTGGAATTGTTGGGTTTTCTTAATGTTAATTATATTTACATTTATCTTACGACCCCTATGACTTAATCTACCCTCAAACTACCCTCTTATCATAGCAATATATATATATATATATAATATATATATATATATATATATATATATATTATAACATTTGACATTTATCAAAGGTTCTACAAAGGTAGTTCGTTAGTGCTACTGATAAAACCATAAATTTTCCATTTTATCAAGCTATACTAAAAGTTAAAAACACTACGGTTAACAAAGATTGATGAATAGTTACTTGTTGAAGGCATATATAGGATATTATGTACTAGTAATACAGCGTTTGAGGTTTAATAAAAAGCATTTTCATTTGTTTGCATATACGAAGGGTATCTAATGCATCTTCGATTGAATGTGTATAGGTTTTGTCTTCAATTTAGCATTTGTAATTTGTGCAGGATACTGTAGGCCAATTATAATTTTGAGTTTCCTAAAATGAGATATGTTTAATACATTTAAATTATAAAGCAACATAAAAATGTTTGAAATGTCAAATAAAATGTAAAAATAAACAAAGCTGTTCTAAAATAGTAATTAGGTAGATTTAAGTTAAATTTGTTGAATGCATCCCTTATGTTATATTAGTAGTAGGATAGAAATAAGTTTGTTTTTTTTTGTGGTTGTTATAGTGATAATTGTTTTAAATTAATTAATTATAAAATTTTGAAAGAGTTACACACACATAAATTTTTGTACTTTGATAAATTTGTTTTTGTAAAGAGCTTGTACTGAGAATTTTGATAAACTTAAATATACATGTTAATTGTGCATGCATTTTGATTCAAAATAATAAAGAAAAAGGAAAGTGAAAGTTAAACGACGAAAATTAATTTAAAGAAAGAAGAATTTCAATATACCACCATCGGGGCATCCTTTGTTGTGGTTCAGGAGTTGCAACTGATCAGTTAATTGGTGACGTATAAGGTGTTCGTAGTTGTAGAGTAATAAAACAATTAGTGGTTGAAGTAGTTTCCATAAGAGAACCTAAACTAGAGGAAAACATTATTGTATTTTATACTAAAACATATATTTAATAGGTACTCACTGAAAGCGCTCGAGGCAACTTTGTGTATCCTGTTTCCAATCCTGTACACCCAGACACATTCAACGGAGTTACAGGTATAAAAGTTAATGTTATCTACTCTTCATATTAAGTAATTTGGAATAAATTAAATTTCAAACGTTAACTAGAATAAATAATTGCAGAATAGATTTATCAATCTTTGTTTAATCGGTATACGTAAGCACAACTTAGAGGTTAAGTTTGATTTTGATCGTATACGCTTTAAGCGCCTGTGTTTCAATACCTGTAAGGGGACAAAGAACCTACTTCTCCTTACAGAGTTAAAATACTAGATTCAGTTTCCCTGAGAGAGAGTTTCAAAAAGCCGTGGCATAATTGAATTGAAAGAGTATAAATTTAATCATTTACAGACTAACACCATATTACAGGTTGCACCTATTATTTTTACTCGTACATTAAAGCAGCATTTCACATAAAATATCAACATACATAACATAATATATATATATATATATATATATATATTTATATTGCTGTGGTAAGGGGTTGTTTAGAGGTGTATTGAGTAGCAAGGGTTGTGTAGTAACTATAAATAGCAATAAGAATCAGAAAACTGCATTTATTTAGCAGAAAATTAAGTAATTCGTACATTATGTAAATAGCAAGCATTTAACACCCTGTATATAGACCGTAATTAGCTTTAACTGATGCAAGTAAGAATATCTTACAATAATAGAACGCGTATTTAGCAGAAAAATAGGTAATTCATATATTATGTAAATAGCAAAAATTTAACACTCTGTATATAGACCGTTATTAATTTTAAGTAATGCCAGTGAGCATACCTTTCAACAATAGAACGCGTATTCAGAGAAATGACCCTACATGTAATTAACAAGTGTTCTACAATTTATAAAATAAAGACGCCGAAGATAAAAAATAAAACCTAACAAAGCTCTATGCAATTACGCTGAAACAATAAACATTTTTGATAAGAAAACGCAGTTTCAAAGACGCATAAAAATACATAAACAAAAACAGCATTAAAGTTACATCATTTATTTTGTTCAATTATCCAAAAGGCGATATCTATATAAAACAACAGACTTAAAGTTGAACGTCTGGCAAAGATAACAATGTATCAATAGCAAATAAACATTACACGGAAAACCGAATAAGTTACATAAGAAACAACTTCAAAATGCAGGGAATGTTGAAGACAGGCCCTGGTTGGTTGAGATAATCTGCAAAACTGCTTGAAAACCCAGCCCACATGTAAGTGGGAAGAATCTACATAACACAGAGCAATGATAAGACGGGTCAGTTTACAACTCATGCACGCCGAGGCTGCGTCACTGTTAACCAGAAAGTCACGCGTAATTTAAATAGAATATCAAATTTATGTTACAATGAATAAATAAAGCAGAATATCAAGTGTATGTTACAGTGATAATAGTGCAACGATTACGAAGACTTTTTGCCGTTTTTTTGTAGAAAACGTGAGTAGAATTTGGGTAATTGATTTAAACTAAATATTCATAATAATAGGGCTTTAAATTTGTGGTATATTTCTGAATAATTCAAGTTGCGTCGATAATAATATTTCAAGTATGTGTCAACAAGAATATTTCAAATCTGGGTCAATATAATATTTCAAATCAGCGTCGACAATTATATTTTGGTACAATTCTGGTACAATTTTGATTTGCGTCGAAAGCATTTAAGGGAAGAGATTCGAGGCAGATAAAATAAAAAAGCACGAAGTAATTTTTGGAAAACGAGGGGTAACTGTACTCAAATACTGGTTCAACTAAGCAGAGCATTGGTAGACGAATGAGGAAAACAAAGGGGTGTTGATCCACAACCCGAACAACATATCGCAGATCAGATCTATTTAATTTTAAGATATTTTTCTATTTAAATTTCAATACTGAATTTATTCAATTTATATAAAACTTGTAATGAAGTCAACAACCAACATTGCATACGTTAAACTTAACATACGTAATATATTATAGAGAGGTCTAGAACGTTCCAGGTTTCTTTGGTAAAGAGGTAGTTTTTGGTGACTTTAGATTGAATTGAAAGTCTATAAATTTTGGGATAAATGATACATATGATATTGATTGATTGAGGAGTGTATTTAAAGAATTTCAAAAATTGTAAATAATATTTCTTTTCATTATATGAAATTAATTGACTTCGTTTTATCAATTCAAACAAATAATCATAAAGGGGTGGAGAAGAGAAAAATTGATCATCGTAACGTTGTACACTCTGTGTAGATTAAAAAGGGCTAGCCGTGGAATAATAATAATAAAATTAGTAAAATTTGAAGTGAGAACATAGAGCGGTGGCGTTAAGTATAAACGTCATTACACCGAGTACGGCGTTATCATATCAATATATATATATATATATATATATATATATATATATATGACGTTTATACTTAACGCCACAGCTCTATGTTCTCACTTCAAATTTTACTAATTTTATTATTATTATTGTCAATTTATCTATGCTTCCCGGTCATTTAATTTTGATGCAATTTGTTGCGTTTTAAAATCTTATCTTTACTTGTTAACTACACTTAGACATCTTTATGTTCTCATGCGTTTAATCCCATGTATTTTATACACAGTGTCCTCTCAATTAACAATATGTAGCGTGACTGTTTTACTCTTATGATTTCTGAAATTGTGCTTTGCTTAAAGTGGAAGTGCTTTATATTTATTCTACGACTCCTATGGCTTAACCTACCTCTAAAGTACCCTATTATCATTGCAACATATATATATATATATATATATATATATATATATATATATAATTAATATTCTTTAATGATGGGTTTAAGGTCAGCTGGTAGGATTTAAAAGGAAACTCTTTTTAAATGCCTAAATTTTCGGATCTATATTTTATCCTTGATCACAGGCTTTTCTAAAATAATGTTAACTAGGCTAAAGTTTACATAAAATAAATATAACTTACAAATTGAGAAAATAAAATTGGCTTCTAAATGAATGGATTTTGTACATAAAAGTTTTGGATTTTATTGCTTTTTGAAGTTGTAAAATTGTATAATTTGTAAAAGTATTAAAATGTCAAAAAATTTTGTTTCTAAATTGATAGATTGTATGATTTTGTATGTGTGCATGCAAATTTCTGTTTGTAGGAGGGTTTGCTTGTGTTGTGTGTATGCGTGTGTGTGAGTGCATTTGTATGCGTTCGTGTGTGTGTATGTGTGTATATGTGAGAGCGTGCATGAGTGTGTGTATATGTGTGTGTGTGTGTGTGTTAGAGAGAGAGAGAGAGAGAAGAGAAAGAAGAGAGAATGAATGAACATATACATTTTAGTGTTACTTGAGTTATGTGTTTATGTACTAACAATTCTTGCATTAACTATTTATCAACTATTGCTCTAAAATTAAGGAGATAGGTATAAATCGAACTTAAGCCATTAATATCAGTTCTTTTATTTATTGCATTTTGATTTTGAAAGATATGACACATTTCTAAGAACAATCTTTTCTGTTTATCTTTTTCAAATTCTAAAATTTGAGGATTTTCAAAATCCATTTTGTGATTAGAAGTAATTAAATGTGGTAATAAAGCACAGGAATTTGGTTTGACTTTAATGTCGCTTTTATGTTGTGTTATACGTTGGTTTAGGCATTGTGAGGTTTGGCCAATATATAAATTATTGCAATCTAAACATTTAATTTTGTATACAATGTTTCTTTGTTGGAGTTTTGGAGTTTTATCTTTTAATTTTGAGAAAAGTGTATTTATTGTTAATATATTTCTTTTAGCAAATTTAAAATTATTATTTTTAAAGACTTGAATTAATTTTTGAGTTAAGTGTTCGATGTGTGGTAGTGTTTTGTGTATGTGGTTACTTTCGGGATTGATATTGTTATTATTATTATTAGTGTTATGGTTTGTATTTATATTTATTTGGGAATTATATAATAATTTCGTTATTAATGAAGGTGGATAATTGTTAGTTATTAATATATGTTTTAGCTTTTGGATATTTTTATTATAAAAAGTAGGATGTGATATCTTTTTAATTCTATTCTTCAATGCAAGAATAAAATTTATTTTTGTTTTAAAAGGGTGGTAGGAAAAATAATTTAAATACCTATTTGAGTGTGTAGGTTTTTGGTACCAATCTAAAATAATTTTATTTTGAGCGTTTCTAATTAATAATGTATCTAAAAATGGTATCGATCTATTAGATTCAGTTTCTATGGTAAATTTGATATGGCTGTTATAATTATTGAAAATTTCTAAAGTTTCATTGATTTTGTTATTTGGAATAGCTGTCACTAAATAAATATAAATACAAACCATAACACTAATAATAATAATAACAATATCAATCCCGAAAGTAACCACATACACAAAACACTACCACACATCGAACACTTAACTCAAAAATTAATTCAAGTCTTTAAAAATAATAATTTTAAATTTGCTAAAAGAAATATATTAACAATAAATACACTTTTCTCAAAATTAAAAGATAAAACTCCAAAACTCCAACAAAGAAACATTGTATACAAAATTAAATGTTTAGATTGCAATAATTTATATATTGGCCAAACCTCACAATGCCTAAACCAACGTATAACACAACATAAAAGCGACATTAAAGTCAAACCAAATTCCTGTGCTTTATTACCACATTTAATTACTTCTAATCACAAAATGGATTTTGAAAATCCTCAAATTTTAGAATTTGAAAAAGATAAACAGAAAAGATTGTTCTTAGAAATGTGTCATATCTTTCAAAATCAAAATGCAATAAATAAAAGAACTGATATTAATGGCTTAAGTTCGATTTATACCTATCTCCTTAATTTTAGAGCAATAGTTGATAAATAGTTAATGCAAGAATTGTTAGTACATAAACACATAACTCAAGTAACACTAAAATGTATATGTTCATTCATTCTCTCTTCTTTCTTCTCTCTCTCTCTCTCTCTCTCTAACACACACACTCACACACATATACACACACTCATGCACGCTCTCACATACACACATACACACACACGAACGCATACAAATGCACTCACACACACGCATACACACAACACAAGCAAACCCTCCTACAAACAGAAATTTGCATGCACACATACAAAATCATACAATCTATCAATTTAGAAACAAAATTTTTGACATTTTAATACTTTTACAAATTATACAATTTTACAACTTCAAAAGCAATAAAATCCAAAACTTTTATGTACAAAATCCATTCATTTAGAAGCCAATTTTATTTTCTCAATTTGTAAGTTATATTTATTTTATGTAAACTTTAGCCTAGTTAACATTATTTTAGAAAAGCCTGTGATCAAGGATAAAATATAGATCCGAAAATTTAGGCATTTAAAAAGAGTTTCCTTTTAAATCCTACCAGCTGACCTTAAACCCATCAAACACATTAATATATATATATATATATATATATATATATATACACACAAAGTAAAAAGGAATTATTGGCAGATGACTCAAATTCAGCCTCAAGGGCATCCCGTCGACGCGCTTCGCCCTAATTTGGGCTTATTAGGACAGGAGTAGCAAAGTTGTAATATTTAATACAGACACCTTAAAGGAAGTACAGCATCACCTAGCTCAGAATTTGTGTCCTTGTGTTGTTTTACCTGACATGCGGATAAGGTTAATTAACAAAATGTATGGGTTAATATTGTGCAATATTGCTTATTCTGCGATGTCTTGATAAAAGTTTAAGTTAATAAAAATGAGAATCTGAGATAGACAAGTTGCTGTAATTCAGTTAATGTATGTCTATCTCTCTTCCACACACATACAGTCCATATAGACACAATTGTCACGTTCTATTTCATATGAAAACAACTTAATGCATCATATTTATTTTAATTCATACTTCTATAAATTCAAACCCCATAGATAAGCAAACAACTATACGCGTCCTTCATTAAATCCACGAATGCGGTTGCCTACATTTCTTCTTTCAAGTCAACCAGTTTATACTTGTTAGTTCCTTATCTCACACATAAACTTGACGAATGAGCACGGTCTGAAATAGGTATTCCTGGCATTCATATTGTGTTGGATTTTGAAAACAGTTCGCAGGATAAAATATAACTCTATTTTGGGTAGAATTTAAAAATGTTCCGTTTCCTTTTTTGTTGTGGTAATCGGACAACTTACTTGCTTTCCTTCTTTTCTGCACGGAATACTACAACGCAACCTTGATGTATTTTTTATGAGAATCAATTCCTTCACTTTTACATTGGTTTAAATCAGAATCAAATTTGGCAGTTGTTTTAGTTGTTTACGTCTGTTCCAATCAAAAAAATTTTTTATTATACGATAGCTTTTTCTGCGACAATCAAGCGTGCGAAATCATTTTATCCCACAATGGACACTATAAAACTAAAATTAAAATATGAATTTATTTAAGACTCTCAAAACTTTTATAAGTGCGCTGGAACTGTTGCTCTTTTAGAATTATTTGTAAATTTGAACGTATGTGACACCTTTTCAGAAAGTGTTAAACTACAGTTCCAATGACCATTGTTGAAAGTGAATGATGTTTTTCAACATTAAAATGTATAAAAAAAAGTTTTTAAGAAACGCGGTACAATCAGGGCAAAAAACGTTAATCATGTTAGGTGTAAAGAAAATACTCATAAAAAATAGACAATAATCAAAGAACTTGAAATATATAATAAATTTAAAAAAGGGGATTTTAGGGTTTACATTTACGTTAATTTAATATTAAATACTAGATAATATTTTAAAATTTTGACCTATTACTAATTTCAATACCTTCCAGTGTTTGCTCTCTATTTTGACATTACAAATAATGCAATTACGTTATGGTAACCTTAGAAACTCTTACTTGTTGTAACAAAAAACGATAAACTGTCATATCGTTTATAAAGCAGAAGTGACAGTAACAACGCAGAAGTGTTTACGTTATGTTTAGTAGTCAAACAAATCCGATGAATAATTCTACCAATTTCAATCCAGGATCCTCAAAGCCTTTCAAACAGCATCAACATTGCTCAAATGTGCCATTGGCAAATCCACAATGGGCAACAAACGCCTCGCAACAAAACTATGTTCACCAACATTTGCAAGTAGGTAATTTTTTTTAGCAATAGTTCTTAGTTTACGTAATTTTTTTCAGATGCCAAAAAATTGTCCCTCAATCCAAGAATCCTCCAACCAATTTCTGCATTTTTTACGATTGATGCAACTATTTTCAGATATTCACCCAGCCACTTTACATACAGTTTTATATTTATGCAAAAACGACTTTTGTTGTGCTGTCGATAAATTGTTGTATGCTAAACAATGCAAGCAAGTTATAAATGCAAAAACCAATAGACATCAACCCTATTATTGTATGAATGCGGAGAAGAAATGTGTAGGTAATGCAAATTCAAAATTGAACATTCCTGTCACAACTGAGCAAAAAGTATCCAACAGAGCTCCTGTACATTTAGGTTGTTTGCATTAGGATCGAGTGATTTGACTATAAATAATAATTTTTAGTGAACGTTAGTCCTCTAGCTGCTGACGGCAATATGTCAACCAAGAACTTACCCAGCGAAACACGTTTAGCTGTATCTGAAGATGTATCCAAGAAAAATTAACTAATTTAATACATTAATGTTAGTTTTTACTTTATATACTTCTAAATATTGTTGGAAAACATTGATTTGTAATATTTTATAATAATATTTAATAGGAGTAAAATGTTTTGCATGTAAAGAAATTTATTCTACAAAATTCCTGTTCTAGATTTTTATATAACTGTAGGAGTATACAATCAACCATACTCCTAACTGACCAATGATCATGAAGCCTGCAAACAAATAGCATGCACGCATAAAATACAACATGTCACGTTATTTAGCGGCTGCCACGTTGGGCGTCAAAAATCTATGTTACGTATCACAAAGAAAGTCAAGAAATGACCCGGCTCAATCGGAGAGTAAGGGGGTGTTGTAGAAAGCAGACTGACCTATGATGTATGCGGCAATAAGGAGTTAGTAACAGTACCTGCAATAAAAGAAATTAGAATAGTAAACCTGCAAAAAAAAGATTAGTCCTGCAAACCTGAAATAAAGAAAAAGCATAGCAGCAATGAAAAGTCTAAATTATTCAGTACTTTGTAGAGTGTAAAAAAGGAAACTGTTTAGATAAACTATATAATATAATAACGGTAAAAGCAATACAAAAATGTTTAGTACAAAGTGAGGTAATATTGGGGAGTAGCAGAAACGTTTCCTCACACACCAATTCAACATAAATCAGACAAAATGTTAAAAAAAATAAATAGGTAAGACACAATTGATATGAGTAATTCAGTAAATAAATAGGTAAGACACAATTGGTATGAGAAATTTAGTAGTATTGATTGTTTTTTTCCTTTCTTTTTTTTTCTTAATCGCAGGCAAGTCTATTGGGAAAGGTATCAGAACGACGAAGATATGGCAAAACACGGATAGATATTTAAAGTAATAATAAGTATGAAATAGTTCAACTTACAAAAAGTCCTTCAGGAACGCTTCCTTGCATTTGAAGTGTGTGATTCACGAGGTCCTGCACTAGCAAAGCACTTCACCCTTGATTGTGAGGATGTTGATGGAATTCCTTACACTTTACACTAATCACACCTACGTATTTCACTGGGGTTAGCAGCAGACAATATCACGCTGATGGAACTATGTAGCATTGGTAAATTTCTTGGTAATTCTATTTCCTGAGACAATAATTCCGAAATATTTTGTAACACAAATTGTAAAGAAAAATAGTAATAAGAATTTAGAACCACGTGCTTTCAAGGCACGATGTAATGCATGTCATCTGATAAGTTCTTGCCTTATACTAACAGTAATGTGAGGTGTTTTATTTGCTACATCTGGTAACAAAGAAAAATCTAATGCTTTTTAATAACGAAATTTGCGCAAACAGTTCCATTATAAAAAGATAAAACAACAAAAACACAATCAGTAAAGTAACGCGTAAGCAATAAAACCGTCTGTCAATGACCTTAAAACCCGTGCGGTCGAGTAAACACATTCTACAGTTAAAATACACCTTTTATTCCACAAAAAAATAACTAGAATCGTGTCGCGTTTGTTCATGAACAATTCGAGAATTAATCTCGCATTCATTTTCACTATTATCAAAGCAAAAAGGAACAGTATTTTTCACGTACTTCTACATAGAAACACAGAACAGAACTCTTCCACTCGCCGTTATTATAACCGCTTATCGACTATTATCTACTTCGCTAATAACAGAAGGAACCTCTAAAACGTGAATGTAACAATCGTATCTAACAATTAATTACAGGCTGTTTATCGTTTTCAATAAGTTGGAATTTATTTATTAATGAGAATTAATCTTCAATTTATCTATCTTTTAAAATTAATACACGCGAGTTAAATTGCATACAATATGAAAACTATTCGGACGTATTTACTTTATACAAACAGCGATTCAAAGGAAACGATGCAATTTTACGTAATATAATACGACGCATTCGTCAACGAGTTAATAAATATTAAATATAGAAATAGTAATTTGTAGAAATGTATTTATAAATTGGGAAACAGCGTAAAAAGGTTAAAACTACAAAAATGCCCGTTACAAATTCAGTAGACTAGTTTAATATTCCTCAAAATACAAATTACACCATTCGCAAGTACAATACAAACAAAACATCGGCATAAAAGAGTTCCCAAGGTCCTGGGTTCAAATCCCGACACGGTCCGCTTGAAAAATGTTAGGCGAGCATTTTTCACAAAAATACACCCTAGTTCGGATGAGCGGTAAAATGGAGGTCCCGTGTGTGAATGTTGTCACGCACATTAAACTTGCTTGGAACAGCAAGGTTTCGGCAAAATTCCAAATCTCTCAGGTAAAAAAAACTCGCTTACCGGCCAATGTAGCTTCGGGTGGAGCATTAGAAAATCACATAAGGTATAAAGGAGTTTCAAATGCTAGAGTAAATCACTTTTTTTTGTTCTTTCTTCACCAATGCCACCAAACTTCTTGAAGAAAGCTTAACAGTAGTGCAAGACGGAAGTTACCAAGCTCCTCGTGCACTAACGAAATCTAATGAAATAGAATGAAATAAATTTTTTTAACCACACTACGCTATAACACAGCTTGAACCCACTCCACTTCCAAGGCCACGGTCATCAATACAACCTCATAGAGTACGTGACACAAACAAACACGCCAGGATTGAGAACATTCCAACATCAAATCGCTCCAATTTGTACTCACCAGGGAAGCCGCCCACCAGCATCCAGGTACTGAAGCTCATGGACATGACTTTTACGAAATGCCGTATTGCACTCAGCGTAACCCTGTAATGATATTTTTTCTCGCTAAATATATTTTCTGAGGATGGCGTTTGTTGAGGATGTAGTGGGGACAAGCTGGTGTTGCGAAAGAAAAATAGCATGCTCTCGATCTAAGCTCGGGATCTATTCCTGCGGAGGCATAAGCTGGTCGGGGTACTTTCTGAGACTAAACCTGTCTTTGAATAAACTAGGGCGCCACTGCGTTAATAAAACTAACACAAGAATTCATCCAAAGCATAGACGCAGATAAACCATAAGGGAATAATGTCTACCTGAATTTAGAAATGAAGTAATATAATTTCTTTACTTATTTTTATCTCTGTTAAAACGGGGAGGTTATTCATTTCCTTTATTGAGCTGTTGGAAATAAAACGATTGAGAGTTTTGACTTGTATCTAATAAAATTAAATTTCTTTTCAACTATGTACAAGAAAAATTAAAAAGGGTTACAATGTAAATACTATAGTATGAAAATGAATGTTAATTAAAAATGTCCAGTTGGAAAAAATCACAGCTATTAACAGGGTAGACCTGTCCTTAAAAAAAATTATTCAAAATCTAAATGCATAATTTATATTGCTGTAATCTAAGATTTAGCTTACAACGATTTACTTTAAGTTATACTCTATATCACCAGATCACAATGCAAAAATTTCTTAGTAACATAATTGTCATCTGCTTTAAATAAACATATCAAACTTGACTTTTATCATAACACATGTTATTTTGAGGTGTTGTTCTTAACAAACATTGTATAAAAAAATATGAGGACGTAAAAAATTTTGCCAAATTATTTAAACTGCACCAAATAAAAATACGATTTGTTTCAACAAAGTATCGTTCAAGCATGTAAATCAAAATTTTTAATTTCGTAATTAATTACATTCCGTTTAGCTAATTCAGCTTTTCAAACACAAGGTTCATCATTTTCGTACTGATTCGTCTGGATCACAAAAAAAGAATTGTACTCACCAAAGCTTCACGGCATTAAGCAATAACAATAAAATTATAGAACACCTGTTAACAAAGCACCAAGAGTCCGCCATTTTCTTCTAAGAATCAAGAAAGCATGTTTTTCAAAACTATAAATTACATCTCGAGTTACGATGATTGAAATTAAAATGAAAATTCGTCTCGATTTTCTAATCCTTTAATATTATATGCAAAGCTTGCTTGCGTTTTATAAATATAATTAGAACCACGTTTTAACAGAGTTCATTGCTATGGTTGTAACGCCCAGCTAAACGTAATTGCCAGGACTGAAGTTTCCCTTAAGTCATGACGGCCTCAAAATTCACACAACTTTTTAAAAAAAAGGTGTCTAACGACTAGATGCTAAATATCGGAATGAATCTTCCCCGTTCTGTTTTAACGCGCATGATCCCCTATAACGACGACTGCGCTTGAACTCAAGCATGTTAGCGGCGATATTCCCGCCTAAATCCAGGCAATCTACACAGCACGAAATGTACCACTAAATAAAGTGTTACAACCCAGGCCGGGGATACCTACAATCATGGATATCGTCACCTACACGACACCAGACCCAGGTCTTAGTCGTTAAACCGCAACATCCAATTCTCCAACATAAAAGCTCGTTTTGCAACTTTACAAATTAAAGTGCTTTAGTTCTAGTATCAAACACATTTGCAATTTAATTGCGTAGACAAAAACATTTGTAAATATTTCGTTCGTGCGTAATATGCCTCTAATATTAATATATACCCGTGTGGTTGGTGGCTACCCATCGGGCACGTCCCCAGGTTGGATAGGGAAGGCCCCGTGTCACCGCACGAGCAATCGTTCGCTGCCATAGGGCTTTGTGAAGGAATAAGTCTAGCACTCGTGGTGATCTAGGACGTTGATTGGCCTAAAAACCACAACATACTAGGCCGGTAGCGATTTGCACAGGGGCAAGCCACCTCGTGTTGTGTCGTGCGAGGCGACCCGTGTCGGTTGGATGAAGGAGTCCTGGTGGTTAAGCCACAACTAGGGCGGGATTAGTTTCCTGGAGTCTGGCTACACACCACTTTGGGCTGGATTTCACCTAGACGAAAGGTCAGGACTAACCCATACCGATCAATCGGCTATGTCGTCAGGTCAGACCGCCGACTGGGGGAGCTCTTGGGGTGGGGGGGCGTGCAGTCGGTACTGCGGATGATTGGCACATTTTATATGTGTGTTACTACAAAGCGGTATTTAGGCTCGTAGGTAACCTACCCTGGTAGCCCTGGTGTCGAGTTTGGCATCCCAGTTTGGACTCCGTGGTGGGTAGGGGGAAGAGAAGGAGGAAGGCACCTCTGGCAGTACGGACGGCCGTCACGGATAAGGCTAGCCTGTAGGATAACCAATCCAAGCAGAAGACTCCTGACCGTCAGGCACCCTCCATCTTCAAACCTTTTACCTCCTCCCCAAGGCCGTCAGAAGCCAAATCTGGTAGGAGCAAAAAAAGAGTGCGATCTGACAGCACTCCACCGCAAGCAAACCCTCAGAAATGGAGTGCAAGAACGGCACCGCTCGCTCTGCCGGTAGCAGCTATGGGGAGGTAGCTTCCAAGCACCTCCATGTAGTGATCGACAGATGCAATGGGGAAAAATAACTAAGTCTTAGGCCGAATTAGTACAAGCAGGTATCGAAAAGGTGTTAGACAAGTATTTGTTCTCCCTATGTCCCACCAACCTTTAGGAGGTGAGCGTACTCGGGCGAGATTTTTCAGATCTGGTGCGAGGATGACCAGTCCCTGAAGTGGATAACAGAGCAGAGGCGGTTGGCAACCTCCCTCAGCTGTGGGAGGCTGCACGCCTAATGGTCGTCCAAGTGAGATTGCTACCCAGACTCCTGAAGGACAGACATGGATGTTGTTCAAAGACGTCTGCGGGCTCAGAGCTTTTGGACAAACATATCCAAGTGGTGCGTTTTCCACACCGCTACGAAGGACCGGCGTCAAGTGAGGCTGGTCGTTTTTAGCGTTGGAGAGGATGTTAGGGACGCTATAGCCAATAGGGGGGAGGGTAAACTGCACTATAGGCTTACCTCTCTGAATATTAGAATTCAAAAAATCAAAATGTTGCAGAGGCGGTCCAGAAACCGGACACTATGCAACAACAGCAACAAACTGCATCAATGAAGCAGCAACAGTCATTTCCCCATCTACAACAACAGCTGGAGACAGAAGTATAAACTCAACTATCGACAGCGTCAGGGAGTCAGATGGAGACCATAGACTCTGCCCCCTCCTAGTAGAGTGGCTGGCTAAGCGCCGCTAGGTAGTGCTACCAGGGACGCCTATGGGTAAGTGGCATACTGGCGGGACTTAAACATCATACAATTAAACTTGCAACACTACCGGGCAGCTACAGGTACCTTATGCAGACACCTGAGCACAAAGCAGGACATTGCCCTCATCCAGGAATCTTGGGTGGTGAGCCAAGGGTCTCTGGTTTGAGCAGTCTTCATGGTAATAGTCAATCTAAGCCTAGAGTATTTACATAGCTTGGCATATTAAGGATCTTTTTATTGCCTCAACTGAGTGGCCGTGACGTCACGACCATATAGCTTAAATGCAATATCGGAGCAAAAACTGATCATTCATTCATTCATCAAAACTTTAAGATCATAGAATGATTAACTTTATGATAAGGGGAACAGCAAATGTTGTTTGTAAAGAATACAGGAACCCTAGAGCAACCGACAGAGCGGTTTAGGTGAATTGTCTGGAAGGACGGCTTTACACACCGCAACACACGACCAACCTAATAACCATAGAGGAGTTACAAGGAGGCATTGAGTTTCTGCAAACCTCTATAGTAGAGTCCTTAGGCATGCCCGGTTCGAACACTTTCTACTCGTTCCAACACCCCATGGTGGTGCAGCAAGCTTCAGAAGCTGAAGAAAACCGTGAACCGACTGTTCAATAGAGCAAAAAATAGCAAAAGTATGGTCGACTAGAAGGTTTACAAAAACCACCAAAGACTATACAAAGCTTCAATAAGAAAACGACAAAGATCCTCATAGAAGACCTTCTGTAACTCAGTTGAGTTTACCAGAGAAACGTCTCGAATAAATAGAATCCTGTCTAAAGACCCGCGCCAGCAACCAGATTGTCTCAAATGTGCAGATGGCTCGTTTGCCAACAACGAAGAGAAGAAAGCGAAATTACTTCTAAATACACACTTCCCAAGAAGTGTACCATTATCGTCTGTCACTAGGATGAATGCTCCCAGGCCAGCCCCAGACGAGGCAGACTGGGAGGTAGCCAACCGGGTGGTTGAGGAAGAAAAAGTAAAATGGGCGATTTTAAACTTTCAACCTCTTAAGACCCCAGGAGTGGATGGCATTTCTCCATCCCTACTGCAGCGGGTCTGGAGGGGTTACTTCCTCACCTGGTGAGGTTGTTTAGGGGCTGTATTGCGTTCAGATATATCCCCAGAAGCTGGAGGAAGGTCAGGATGATCTTCATTTCTAAATGGGGCCGGAAGTATTACTACTTGGCCAAATCCTATCTCCCAATCAGTCTAACGTCCTTTTTGTTAAAGACGCTGGAGAGATTGAGCGACATTGATATCAGTGAAGGGATTGGGCAGTACCATCTTCTTCGCCCAAATCAACATGCCTATTCCAGGGAGGTTTACAGAGTCTGCCTTACACGCTGTGGCAGGGCGGATCGAGAAATACCTCAAGAACAATATGTCAGCTTTAGGCGTATTCATAGATATTGAAGGCGCGTTTAGTGAAACCACCATTGAAAGTATTGATAAAGTTATGAGAGAACACGAAGTGGACAACACTCTCAGGCAGCTAATGCAACAGTCGTGAAGTGCATGTCTGTAAGGAACCACTTCCTTATGCAGGGCGGTATAGCTAAGGGCTGTCCTCAGGGTGGCATATTGTCACCACTACTATGGAACCTAGTAGTTGACAACCTGCTACATCGTTTTAATGGGGCCGACTTCTACACGGTGGGGTATGCTGATGACCTGACTACTGTAGTAATTGGCAAATATGAGCAAGTGCTGCGCAATTTAATGCAAACAGCATTAGAGCTAATTAAACGATGGTGCGTGAAAACTCCTTGACCATAATTCCAAACATGACCTTGCTAGTCCTGTTTACCAGCAAAGAAAATTAACGGTAACCAGATTACCATCACTTTTTCAATGGCGTTTGAAGGCTCTACCTAAGCTTATTCAATGTTGAGGTGCCATCGTCGATATTTTGGTGATGCATTGACTTACCAAGGACCCATAAGTTTTTATAAAAAAAGTTGATTGCAACAAATAAGCAAAACCTTATAAAGCAGAAACTGCTAATTAGCACAATTGTCGAAAAGAAAAAAAATAGTAGCTTCAATCATCTTTCTAAATACTCGAAGCTTTTCCAAAGGAAGAAATACGAGTGCAACCTAATTTTATAGATAATTTTTATTGGGTTTTGATAGACATGTTATCTTTACCACATTCTACAATTTTACAACATAAAAACTTCAATAGCTGCGTTTGTAAGATCCTTATAGCATTATTTTGTTGAACGCACTCAACTTGAGAGAAAGAAAATTGCTCCTTTAAACAAAAGAAAAAGTCAATATCAGAAATTCTCTCTTGTATAAGAACAAAAAAATTTTTTATTCAAGAAAGCCCTTAAACACACCTTTCAATGTTTGAAATTTAATACAATTTAACAAGAATTTGTTTTTCCATTGATAACTCTAGTGCAATACTTTAGGAAACTAAGCAGCAGAGAAATGAGTTTATTCATTTCAGTTAGTTAAATGAGCTGTTAGAACAAAAACGTACTGCAAAATTTAGAAGCATGTGTTAAAGTGGCCAGGATCTTGATATCCTTCAAGTTGCTTAACCGCCTTCGCGAGTTATGTATCCCCCAATTATCTATATATATATATATATATATATATATATATATATATATATATGCTGTGATTCTTCTCATATCTGCAGGTACTGGCCCTTTCAAAAAAAAAACATTCGAGCCCCACAGTTTGGGCGTCAAGAATGCTGTAAAACCTTTTGAATTACCTGGTCCGTCGTCTTTCTTCTGTTAATCGCCTCGGCTGCTCCTCTAGATAACTTACATCCTCAATCATAAAAGAAACAAACACATTCCTACCAAAAACATCAACGTTAACGCTATTTACATCAATAGTCAGAATACATTAAAATTTCAAAATTAAAACTCAGCATAAATTTCAGTTTTAAAAGAATTTCAAGAATAATTTTATTATCATTTTACTGTGCATCCAAAATTAAAGTCCTTGTTGGATGCCTACTAATTAATATAACAATATAAGCAGACCGGAGTCTGAGTATAAAGGGAGCATCTACCACCCTTTACGTTAATTAACCAGGTTCGTCTAATTGAGCTCAAAGACATACCCAAATTTTCATCATATTCCTGAACATCAAAACAAAATACCCCTTTTACTTAAACAAGCAAATTTCATCTTAAAATTAAACGTTTATGGTTAGAACAATTTCACTAATGTCCATTTAAAGTAAATCAATTATAAAGTCATTCAATACACACAAAATGTCAAACAAAATAGTATAATTTACCTGAAGGTTACTGTCCTCGTAGCTTCAAAGTATCGTTTCTTTAGTTAATCACACCATTCAACAGGATTATATTTACGGCTTCTGATTCTCTACGCTTTTAAAATTTTCTCCATCACCATCCATTCAAAGTCGTTTCTGGGCCTTTCCGGAACTCATCTGTGTTTATCTGACCCTTGTTTCATGGATCCAGACACGTATTTGAACCATTTAATTATTAACACCCCCGAAAAATAGCAAATAACTTCATGCGTCTGTCACCAATATACGCCAAAACTGCCTACTTGTATCTAAGTGCACTGAGGTACATTCATGTTAGCACGTAAATAACAAGCTATTTTGAATCACTAAAATATACGAGCAAACTTTAAATTATTTAATCAAACTAAAATGCACGGTTTAACATCTTCAATCAAGTCGCGCATGTACGAGCTTTTAACACATCGAATCGTCAAAAGTCTAAGAGAGCTTGTTTATCTTCATCTCGGTATATATAGCAAAAAGCCTGTCTGTCGGTCGGTTCCCCAAAACGGGTAATTCTAAAGAATTCCTCATTCTATGTTCCCAGTCTGTTGCTCGCACGTCGATTTTTACGAATTTTCACTCGCCCCATTCAAATCTCAGAAAATTTCCACACGGCACGCAAGCATGTCCGAGAAAAACTAATTGATTTTGTACAGAAATTGTTGTTCTACCTCTGATATTTGCATCCTATTTTTAACCAATTGTGACCCCCGTGACGTTGCTTAAATCCCGCCTTCTACAATATGTGTCTTTGCTTGACGCATTTTCTCTTTCCTTCTCTACCGTGTTCTTATTGGTGCAACTTGATATTCTTTATTATCGATTATTTTAGTCCACATGGAGTGTGAAATAACCAGCTTTAGCAAGAGAGATTCTTTGAAACATTAATTATCTGCAAAATTTACGCCGAATGTGATATTTAAACTACGCAGGTGTTCAAAATAATATTAATTCTCAGAGCTTTATTCCGTGGTATTTTAATCTTGGGTTTTTACAAGTTTCTATAGGTATTATATGTTATTAACGGTTTAATTAACTCCAATTAAAATTGATTTCTATCCTTTTCATTTTAGCGAATACAACTTAAATATTAATTATTATACGTACACTTTGTTTTACTACCGGTTACTTAAAATAGGGTTAATTAATATAAACTTTGTACGTAATTTCTCTTTGTTTAGGAATAATTACATTACACGCAGAGCTTTTCACTACTGCTTCGTTTTATAAATAATTTAAATTTCTTATTTTTACTGAAACAACCGAGTTTATTTATGCTTCATGGTTTTAATAACGCGTATTATTTAATGAAATTCCTTATACACGGTGATTAAAATTATTTGATGTGATTATTTAATTTTCTACCCTGGTCTAAATATGAGTAATATATATAAATATATATATATATATATATATATATATATATATTGAATATATTGAATCTAATAGGAATTATTAGAAATTGTTAAATAAAGTATAAGTTCATTGCAACATTGTAATAAAAGGATAACCCAGAGAGGTTATCGACAGTTCATGAGAACGGACAAGCAACTTTGCATCCGTGAGGGCAGTGATACTGCAGGTGGCGGGTCACAGGCGGTCAACATACCGCAATTACTTAAAATTAAGATTGATACATTGTAACAAAGTGTAAAGCAGACATGAGATCTGCAAGTTTCCACAAGCCGTGTGAGGGGCAGGTTATTATAAAAAGCCCGGGAGCTCAAGGCCCGGCAGTCAGTCTTCGAACTCCATACTTTGTTGTTCAAGCTACTCATCTTATTACAATTAATTAAATGTTTTTGAATTAAAGTTATTTTAAAGTTATTCAAAATTCCATTGTAATTTCTGTTTTAAGTTATAATAAAAATTGTTAAGTGTTTGGAATTGTTTTTAAAAACACCGCTCCAAAGGCCCGAACCTTAACTGGCGCAGTCGTAACGGATGTCAAAAGGGCACTGAGAATCCAAAAATCTGAAAATTGGTGACCAAGAATTTTAATTCGCAATTTTGACAGAACCCAAACAAGGTTGGAGGAAGTACAAGAATCGACCGAATCCAGCAACAAACCAACGTGGACAAGATACAGCATCGATCGAGCCCACAAAAGAAACAGATGAAGAAATTAATGTAAGTTTATTCCTTTAAAACCAACTGATTTCACAAACTATAATTGATATATGCTAGTTTTATTATTTTATTATTTGATTACCATTTATTATTAGTTTATGAATTTTATTTTATGCCAATATTTTTTTGAAAATAGTTACAAAGAGAAATTATTTTCAAAACGGGACTGTATTTTATGAGACTTGAATGTTTCAAAAAATTTCTTTAAAAGTAAAAGAGATTTTCTTTTAAAAGCAAAAAAGATTTAATGTTTAAGAGATTCTTATCACAATTATGAGAACAAACCCAAAAATAAACCAAAAATAACGGACGCACATCCATTAATACCGAAATACGAAAAATTAACTAGCGCGATACAAAACGCACGTTTAATCCGGTAAACTAAAAAGACAGAACGCAAATTAATTCCAAAGCTAAAGGTAATTCTTCAAACAAGCAATTACGGAACGATTATTTAATAGTATATTATTCAACATACGGTAATGTAGGCAATAACTCACGCAGATGAAGTTTGCGGCACGAGCCGAAGGCGAGTGCCTTAATTCATCAAGTGAGTTATTCCATTACCATATGTTGAATACTATCTTATCTACGACTATAAGCACAATAACAAGTTTTAATAAACACATGTAATCAAGATTATTTTTAAAAAATTATAGTACAAATTTGTTTGACATTACGTAAATGTCAATGAGCATGGCTACTTTAATATTTTTGGTAGGTAATTAAATAGAAATATAAGCTGGAAGCGTGAGTTATTATAACTCACGCTCATAACTCACGGTGTTTAATTATGAACACTATTACTTGTTCAAAAGTATATGAATAATGGTATTATAACTAAATAGGAGTAGATAAACCATTGACCTCTATCATACTGTATAAACTACAGCAAAGTACTCTGCAAACATATCAGTAACTGAAACTAGTGTAACTTAAAACCAGCGTGCAATCCTCACCTAAGATAAGCAAAGCCCGCGAACGCAACATCATTATTACCTCAGAGGAATCGCTATTTAAAACAATAACTTTCAGAACTAAAGCAGCGCAATTTGTAATTAAATCCATTACGGAGTAGAAAAGCGCATTCACCACGGCAATCTATAAATAAAATTGCATTACGAAAAGGTAATTATCTTAGTACAAACACGTAATAAAAGCTAAACGTTTTTAATTAAAACTACTCATCATTTATCAATTGCATTATCCCAGTACAAATACTGAGTAAAGCTAAACGGTCATCGTAAAAAGTTATAATTAAAACGCCCATAATTGCAACCTGAAAACCTACACTACGGAGAGATTCAATTACAAGTCGTGCATCACAAAATAAACAAACGCAACATTATGCAAAGCAATTGACTACTAAAGAAGCGAATTATTTAATTCCCATAAATTGAAATTAACACCTGTGAATAAGTGTTAATTACCTCAACGAATATAAGTGTATGTTATTTAGCACGTACACAATTACCAAGAAACCAAACTACATCTACTGATTAAAATTACCAAGTAAGTAATTAACCTGAGAGTTAAATTTAGAATACAAGGAGACAAGACAGACGAACTATACGTTTATGCAACTTAATTAAAACCCACGGAAAAAGTTATAATTACAAATTAACAGAACTGAACTGACACAAAGCGAATTAAATACCGCGAGAACAAATCTATCCACCACAGATTCTTCAACAAATTAACACCATGAGATAAAAACAGGCAAATTTAAGGCTACAGTAATTAAATCAACATTATCGAGTATACATCCTGCAAATTCATTACCGCACCGTGTAACTAAGTACAAATAACAGCAACTACGATTCTAAAAATAACCCGACGCAGTCTAAACTTAAAATTAACAAATTCAAACCCAAATTAATCTCAATTTTTACAAAATTTAAATTTACGCAATCTAAACTGAAAATTAATAAACCCAAACCAATAACGATACGAACAGCAAAATCAACCCAATTTTTACAAAATTCGAAATTATCCAACCTAAACAAAAAATTAATAAAACCAAAGCAAAAATAACGTTTCAAATAGCAAAATCAATCTCAATTTTTAAAAAAATTGAAATTATTCAATCTAAAAGGAAAATTAATAAATCCAAATCAAAATTAACGATGCAAATAGCGAAATAAAACTCAATAAAAAAAAAAATTTTTTTTTTTTGAAAATTACCCAAAAACGAGAGCAACTCTTAACCAAAATGAGTAGCCCTAACATGAGGCTTTATTTGGAAACAATCCAAATCTTTGATGTCACGCAAGCGCATCGTTTTATTTTATTGGAGCAGCCGAAATGTTCCTAAAAACATTCTATAAACCCGGAGATAACGAAAGGAATTCATTGCTTATACGCTTGATAATAAGTAAACTAACCGGGAGGGCACTAACTTTAATCGCCATTAGGGACAATCTACAGGCATGGCAAGAATTTAAACAGATACTGATCGCATATTTTGGAGACCAACGTAACATAAAATGCCTGGTACGAGACCTAATAAACTTCAGAATGGAACACAACCAATCTCCCTATCAGTTCGGAATGAAATGCCAAGACGTGAGAAGTTTAATCCTAACCAAATTAAAAATCGAAGAGCCCGATCAAAACGTTCGACATTTAAAAACAAAAATGTATGACGAAATGGCACTGGACACGTATATAAACGCTTTACCAGAACGACTATCGGATAAGATCAGATTCCAACGTCCCCAAAATCTAGAAGCCATGAACCTAGTAATAGAAGAAGAAAATGTAATGTATTACCGCAACAGACTGTACAACCCCAACGCAAATAAAAGTTATTCACCAATAAAAACTATACAAGCCACAAGACAAACAATCCCTCAACAAAAATTCACACCCTTCAACACATAAACAAATCAACCGCGAATTAATAACCCAAATTTTAACAATACGAATTTTAATAATCAATATAAACATTTTCCAAAACCAACGTTTAACCCAAATTTTACGAAACCCGCATTCCAGCCAAGATTCAATCCAAACCTAAACCAACAACGACCAGCATTCAACACAAACCCCAGTAGAAATACACCAATGAATAATAACAACCCTAATAATTATTATAAACCAACACCAATGGATACCTCATCTGGTAACACCAGACAAAATACAAAGATAACACATATCCGACCAAACCCTCATCAGAAACGCAATTTTACATCGAAAAAACTATTTCACCAAGAAGTAAAAAAATTTGACACTGACCAGAATAATTACATTCAGACAAGTACGAACGATGAATCAAACCATGCAGAAACTTATGAACGCGACGAACAATACGAAACTTACGAGGAGTACAACGAAGAAAACTCGAACTCAAATTTTCAAATGAACCAATTCATAACCGACCAAACCTAATAAACTTAAATAACATAAATCACTTAGTATTACCATACATAGAAATACCCCACGCCAAATTTAAACTATTAATCGATACCGGATCCTCAAAAACATTAATTAGCCCCAGAACCGTGAAGAAACATTATTTAGATTATGTAGAAAGAGAACCATTTAAAATTAAAACAGCCCATCAAACAACACTACACCAATTCGTAGCTAATATACCCTTGCCGAGAACATTGAATGTTAAAATGAAACATAAATTTTGCATTTTTGAATTTAACGACAAATACGACGGACTAATCGGAATGGACTTTCTAAGAAAATTAGAAGCCAACATTGACATAAAGAACCGTTCATTAAGGACAAAATAGGGAAAGATCCCCATTAAATTTCAAAACACACAAATCGAACAAAAATACACAATAGAACCCCGAACGGAAAGAAAAATAAAAATCCCAGTAAATTCTAACAAAAAGTAGGAATAATAAATCATATGACATTTCAACAAGGAGTAGAAACCCCAACTGCCTTGGTGCAAATAAAAGATAATTATGCATTCACAACGATATTAAATTCAAACGACTATCCCGTAGAATTATCATTGACAGACCCAATTAACGTAGAAGAATTAAACGAAATGGAAAGAGACGAAAATTTAGAAAACGATTACAACCCAATAGAACATGACAAAATGTTAAGAGAAAATTTTACCAAACCCCTGACAAATTGTTTAAAAAAGGGAAACAAAATTGAACACACCCCGGAATTCATTAAAGCCGTAGACAAAATTAAAAACATATTAACGAATCACCCTGTATTAGAATACCCAGACTTTTCAAAACCATTTATACTGACGACAGACGCATCGAATGTAGCATTAGGCGCAGTATTGAGCCAAGGAAAAGTAGGTAGCGATAAACCCATCAGCTACGCATCCAGAACCCTAAACAAAACCGAACAGAAATATAGTACCATAGAAAAAGAATTATTAGCCATAATTTGGGCAACAAAATATTTTAGACCTTACTTATACGGAAGAAAATTTTACATATACACCGATCATAGACCATTAGTATGGCTATGCAAACTGAAAGAACCGAATTCAAAATTACGATGGCGAATCAGACTTGAAGAATACGATTACGAAATTATATATAAAAAGGGAATTTATAACAACAACGCAGACGCTTTAAGTAGAATCCAACTCAATGCATTAGAAACGGAATCCATTATAGGAAACGTAGACAAAGCAGAAACAAGCGAAGATCCAGACGAGATCGACACGATGCATTCGACACAAAACGAAGAACCTAAAAACGCGATTAAAATTTTAAACGAAGCAATCGATATGAAACCCCAACCAATTTATAATAACCAAAGTTTTAAATAACCCCAATCCCGTAAAATATACAAAAGTAGATAACAAAAAGATATACCAAATTCAAATAACTAAAGATGACAACGAGGAACAAATAATTAAAATTCTAAAAGAATACACCCCCCAAGAAAAAACGATTTTATTTTTATTTCAACACCGAACATTTATACCAAAGATTTTCAGAATTATACATTAAACCATTCAATAACTCTGGCCCTGAACTTATCAGATGTACGAGAAAATTAATAACATTAGACGACCCTGACGAAATAAACGATGTAATTAGGAATCAACACGAAGGAAAAACCAACCATCGTGGAATTAACGAAACAATAAAGCAACTTGTAAGACATTATTTTAAAGACATGAAGGAATTGACCACAGATTTCATTAACCAATGTGAATTATGTGACAAAGCGAAATACGATAGGAAACCCCCAAAGATACCCTTAATGTTAACCAAAACACCCGACAAACCATTTCAAAAACTACATGCCGATACTCTAGTAGTAGAAGCACAAAACTATGTAACAATTGTAGACGCATTCACAAAAATAGGACAAGTAATACCAATCACATCCAAAAATAGCATCGGCGTGACCCAAGGATTTTTACAATATTTCACATTTTATGGAACACCCGAATCAATAACTCTAGACAATGGTAGCGAATTTAAAAATGAAACAATACAAAACACTTTAGAATGTCACAAAATAAAAATTTATTTCATAACGGAAAACCACCCTGAATCAAACGGATTAATTGAACGACTACATTTAACCCTGTTAGAACAAATTCGATTATTAAGAATAAATTATAAAAAGGAACATAGAACCAATTTAATGTCATACGCACTAATCGCCAATAATAATACAATTCACTCATCAACAAATTTTACACCCTTAGAATTAACCTTAGGACAATTCACTTGTTTGTTGTTGAGAACACCAGCCTGCGGGTGAGGAGAATATCCTCGATAGTGTTTAAAGCAACAATATAGTAAATTATAGGTTGGAAAGGTTCACTTCAGCCTAAGTGGTGAGGAGAATATCCTCTGAAGTGTTCCAGAACAGCTAATTTTTTTTTTTTTTATTGTAGGTTTTCTACTGATGATGACCACATAGTGGTCGAAATACGTATCTAGTAATTTAAATTTTTTTGTGGTTAAGGGTTTTTATTTAATTTTATTTAGGACATTCAGATTCACGAAATCCCTATGACATACACTACAACAAGGAAGTATATCAACAATATGCGAAAGATCACAAAGAAAAACTAAAAATAACTTACGACAAGGTAAAAGATAAATTAGAGAACGATAAGGAACGTGTCACCACAACCCGAAATAAAAATACCGACGCAAATAAATTTTCAATAGGACAAATCGTGTATGAGAAAAACTTTCAAAGCAAGCGATATAAAACAGCACCCAGAAATTTAGGCCCATTTAAAATTAAGACAATATCAGATAAAAACATAGCAGTAATAGACAACGGCAAAATAACAAAGTACATTCATTTGAAAAACCTAAGACACCCTGTCATTTCAGATGGACAATCATCACCATTACTGTCAACCTCCGCCCAGGTAGAACGGACAACCAAGTAATAATATAAGACATAAAAAAACAACCTCGGTATACTACCAATAAATTAGGCAGTATGCAAAATACAATATTTACTCAAATAATATCAACCCTTACTTTAATGCAACAAATTTTAGCAACATTAGAAAGCGCAGTAACATTTGCAAAATTATATACCCTACACTCTAGTATTATTGAATCAACCGATTTGTTAAAAGAATTAATAAGAATTAGATCACTTATAATTAACAGTAAATTACCTTTTGATGTAACAGAATCAAACATTCTAATACAGTATTGCCCGAAATAAACAGTACTGAAATTGTAATTGTTTTGTATATTTAAAAAATACATATTATTGACACTTTATTATATGTTCTAAATGTGCACCTCCTCGTTCGAGACAGACTTCATAACGATGTTCTAAGTTTCTGGTCATGTTATTGAATAAGGGTTGTCTCAGGGCTGCGAAGAAGACTCTAACGGCATCCTTTAATTCATCGATGGTTTGTGGTGCCCGTTTGAAAACGGTATTTTTAGCCATGCCCCAAATGTATGCGTCTGGAGGTGTGAGGTCTGGAGAATGTGAAGGATAAGGGAAGTCAGTAAATCGTGATATGAATTTGCTTGGAAAATGTTCTTGAAGAAATTGACGAATTGCGGCAGCAGTATGGCAAGTTGCCCCGTCCTGCTGAAAAAATTGGTTTCGAAATGCCAAGTTACGTGCACGACAGAATTGACGTAGATCAGGGATAAATCGTGTTAAAATTTGTCTGTACCTCTGTTGATTAAGTGTGACTTGCCTACCATTCTCTTCGATAAAGTACGGACCAATGATTCCGTGTCCGGAAACAGCACACTAGACACTCACTTTTTCACTATGTAAAGGAACCTCTTGAACCTCATCGGGTCTGGCAAAGCCCAGAAATCGATTTGTGCGACGATTTACATAGCCTGACAAGTGAAAATGTGCTTCGTCTGAAAACAAAACATTTTTCAAAAATTCAGGATTTTCATACTGTAACGCGAGAATTCTGGCGCAATATTCCACTCTACTGCGATAATCCCGAGGATGTAGTTGTTGATGTACCTGAATCACATACGAAAATGTACCCAGCTCCTTCAGGATTCTTTGAAAGGAAGTTCTTTTAAATCAAGTTGTAACGCTGTCCTTGCCTGGCTGACTTTCGGATTTTCTAAGATTTGCTCAAAAACACGTTCATGGTTATTGTTGTTGTTAACTGTCCTGGGACGCCCCGAGTTTCCTTTTCGTTGGCATAATACACTACCTGTATTTCTAAACTTTTCAATAACCTTCAAAATTACAGCATTACTTGGAGAACGTTTATTAAACCTTTGTGTGAATTGATCAGACACGTATAGCAAACTTGCACCATTACGTCGGCCGATTCCGTATGAACGAAAATAATGCTCTACCAGAAACACTTTCTCTTCTGTACTTAACACCATTTTTAACAATTAGGCCCTACTAATTACTTGTTTGAGGTTTACTTGACAGGTCTATACTAGCTAACTTGAGTGTGACAGCGCACGCATAAAAACACCGCCAACTTAGTTTCAGTACTGTTTATTTCGGGCAATACTGTATTTGAAAAGATAGCTATAGTAAAAGGCTACATTAAAAATAACGAAATAATATTTTTAATAAAAATCCCGATAGTAGAAAGTAACAATTATAATTATTATCATTTATTTGGTTTTCCAACGAAAGTTACTAGCACATACCAAGTTATCATACCCAAAACCAATTTCCTATCCCTAAATGAACTGAGATATGGTTATACAAACGAAAAATGTACTGAGGTAACACCAAACCAATACTTATGCCAATCAATAACGACTACAACCATTCAAGAAGACAGCCCTTGTGAAGTACAACTATTAAAATTTTCAAATCATTACGAAAACTGTGAAGCCAAACAAGTGCAAATAAACAACATGAAAATTCAAAAGGTTACAGAAAACAAATGGATAGCCATTATCCCAACAGAAGTAGTAGCAACCATCCGCTGCAATCAGGATGAAAATAACCAAGCATTAATCGGAATCAAACTAATCACACTTAAAGAAGACTGTTATGTGAAATTGAAAGACGAAATAATCAGAGTTTATCAAGATCCCATAGCAACAAAGAAACTTGCAAACCTACCGGAACTACAGTTCAAGATAAAACAACAAGAAGACGAAGAAATAGTCAAAAAAACCATGAAGCTACAGCATCTAGACTTAGACGAGCTCAACCACGGCATGAAATTAGTGGAAAGTTACAAAAAACAATTAAGTGAACTCAAAACGCCAAAGTTACATTATGATAATATAAGCGTTTGGACAATTGTGTGAATCATTTTAATAATTTTTGTAATTATATATGTATTTTACAAAATGTACCTTAGATATGAGAATGAAGGAAACAGTTCTAGATTTAAGAAAACAAAGAGAAATAAAGAAATGATAAGTATACCCTTAGAAACTATGAATTTCAAATAAAATTGAATAATGAATTTTATGTATTTAAAAATTAAGTAAAACCTTAATTTTTCATTTACGGTAGGAGGAGTTATATATCCCCCAATTAATAATCTATAGGAACACTGTGGCACGATTTAAATAAAATAAATAAAAACCCTTAACCACAAAAAATATTTAAATTACTAGATACGTATTTCGACCACTATGTGGTCATCATCAGTAGAAAAAAAAGAAAAAAAAATTAGCTGTCGTTCTGGAACACTTCAGAGGATATTCTCCTCACCACTTAGGCTGAAGTGAACCTTTCAAACCTATAATTTACTATATTGTTGCTTTAAACACTATCGAGGATATTCTCCTCACCCGCAGGCTGGTGTTCTCAACAACAAACAAGTGAATTGTGACATTATAACTTAAATCTACTTAATTTATACTAATTCTAAACCTACTGAAGCGGAACCAGTTTAATCTTGCTTTCTCATTGGTTGTTGACCAATAGGGAAAGCAAAGCAGATGACTCTATTGGCCCTTTATCGGTGTTTAAGAGGGGTCCTTTATGTTTAACAATTTTAATTGATTCATAGGCATTTAAGGAGGAAAACGTTGGTACCGCTTTTAACAATTTAACATTTTCTAGTTTAACGGGGTGGCTGGTTTCAAATATATGTTTGGCGACCTGAGACCTTTCATATTTACCATATTTGAAGTGAGCAATGTGTTCTTTAAATCTTGTTGTTTGCGGCGTTTGCGTTTTCGCTTAGTGCGGCGGTGTCGGGCTTCTCTATGATCGCCTGCTGCAGGGTGGAATGATTTCCATAGAAAGGGTATCCATCCACAGATATGTATTTCTGATTGTGCGCCTTGCACATAATTGGACAGAACGGCACGAGCTGTCTGGTTAGCTTGTAGACTGCATGCTTCGGTGCCCAGTGATAATAGGCTGGTGCTGACTGTGGTAGTTGGTTGGGCAGACCTATGGATCACTGGCTGGCATTCTTCTCGAATGTTGCTGGGCAAGAATTCGTCTGCGAACTGCTTAGTTGCAGTTGGCGTGAGTGGTCTGTTGGCGGTGAAGGGTATCACCGTTGTGTGACGGCGTCGGACCTTTCAATGGTCGTTTGCTGCTGGGTGGGATAGTTGTGATTGAAAGGGTACCTTTTCTTGGGACATCCGTCCACAGATATGCCTTTCTGGTTGTGCGCCTTGCACATAATTGGACAGATCAACGAGAGTCGCGTGGTTAACTCGCGGTCTGCATGTTTTGGTGTTCAGTGGTAGTAGACTGATGCTGGCTGTAGTAATTGGTTGTGTTGGCCTATTGATTACTGGTTGGAATTCTTCCCGAAGGTTGCTGGGAAAGAATTCAGTTGGAAGCTGGTGAGTGGTAGTTAGAGTGTGTGGCTTGTTGAAGGTAACGGGCGTCACTGTTTTATTCCAGTGGAGCGTCTTACGGTTATGTGCTCCAAAATGTATGGGGCCTTGCTAGTTATTCTGCTGTTGGCGCTGGCAGCTGGTGTAGGATTGGTCGTCCTTATTGTTGCCTGTTTCACGTTTTCTTCGATTTTTGTGAGGTGGGAGACCATTTCCCATACTGTTGTTGGCATGTGGCACTGAATTGGATTCCTCTGTGTCAATAAGAGGATATCCGTGAACAGCTTCATGTCCCGATTGATGTCTAGCTAGAGGCGGTGGGCTTGCTTCGCCTTAGTGTCAAGGAAGGTAGCTACTGATTGAGACGCCATCTGCTGCTGTCCATAGTACTTGGAAGTTATTTCGGCTCTGATGGTTGGACTGTCGTACTTGTCCAAAAAGAACCTTTTGAATTCGCTGTAGATATGTTGGAACATCGCGTATGCTTCCCATCATGTGGCTGCTTGACCTCGGAATTGAGCAGTTATTGTAGGTACATCTGCGTCCATCGCTTCCATCTGTTGAAGGAATTCTGCGGGGTCCTCCAAAAGGGTGCTAGAGAAAGTAGGTTTTTCTGCTTTGGAGGTGGCTGTGGCGTCGTGGTACAAGTCTTCCACGAACGCCTTGATTGTGACAATTTTGTTGGTGATTGTGTTTGTTGAGCGCGACCCATGCTTATTCAAATCAAACTCATGAGCATTGGCGGCATATACAGCCAAGAAAGTCTTCGCAGCAGCGTGTTATACGGCACCAGTAGTTGGTGGTTGGTGATAAAATATTTCAACAAATTTTCTCATCTGTTTAGGTTGTTTTTTAAATGGTGTGACCATTGCTGCTTTACTTCTTCTATAAATTGTTAAAGTTGTATCGCATACGCTGGAGGGTAGATTGAGAAAGGCAAAGTTTTTGCAGTTGCTGTGCTGAAAATAATTTAGGTTTTACCTTTCTCTCGCCCTACTTTGATTTGCCAGAGAATCGTGTTGTTGAACGTTTACACCTATGTCATCGTGAAAATTAATATCAACAGAGGATTTTGTGGTGTCTCTTTGCCTCTGTTCTACTAGCTTTGTGCTGTTCACGGCTCCATAGCCATCAAAAGCCACAGTGCAGTTTTCACTATTATGCCTGACAACGTAAGTTACATAGGTACTGATCACAAATTGAATGAAACTTGCTCCTTGCAATGCATTTTATTCGGCGAAGAAGGAAGCATCCATCTACAACGTTAACAATCCTTCTGAGATTTATTTTGCCATATCATTTACTATAGGAAATTGATCATAGAGTGCTGACTTCTTAGATTCCACATTCCTCCTTCATTGAAGAGTCCGTGCATTTACATTTCCAATGCTCCACCCGAAGATACTACATTGACCAGGAAGCAAATTTTTTTTGTTGCCTGGAAATTTAGAACTTTGCCGAACCCTTGCCGTTCCAGGCAAAGTAGAGATCTTTAACGTGCATGACAACACTCCCACGGGACCTCCATTTAACCTCTCATCGGAACAAGGGCGTAATTTTTGTGAAAAATGCTCACCTGCCATTTTTCAAGCAGTCGGCCATGTCGGGGTTCGAACCCAGGACCTTGGGATCCATAGTCTTACGCTTACTACATTGATCCACGGCGACACCATTGAAGAGATTCCATGGAAATGAGGATAATTCGTAACATAACACATCCACAACATCCTCAATCTTATTTGCAATGATGGTTCTTGGGAATTTCATTAGAGAGTCAACACAACCACTGATCCATGGTTTACTTTGATAGTGCAGGTCATGCTGGCCAATGACAACACTACTTTCTTTTTAAATTGCTTAATTTCAAAAAAGGTACTTTCAAGTACACTTTTTATTATTTGGGTTCCAACTTGTAGGGCTCCATAACAATTTATTTGGAAATTTCCAATGATATTTGTCAGCAATGAGATGAACGAATCCGATTTCGGGAAAGGCGGATTGTTGCAGAAGTGTTCATAAACTTTAATTCTGTCCTGTTCATCTCTATATTTCCGTAATACTTGAAAATCTACGTGCTGTTCTCCGTTTCAAAATACCACTGCAGCAAAATCATCTATTCACAAACAGATATCAGATGCTGCAGATGATTCACAAACTCACTTTGCAGACACAGAATCGTTAACTACTCTTCCTCGTGTCAGTCCACCAGAGGTTTTTAAGGAACGCATCAGAGTGTGTTTAATAACCAAATCAGACCACCGACCTGCCCATAAAATCTACTCTATTTATGGCGAATAACCTATTCTCAACAAATTAATCTAGCACATCTGGATGATTAGTTGTCAAGGCAAGCATGTCTTGTAAATAAATATGCGCAAGGTTTGCATACTGGAAGTAGTCAGTTGCATGGAAAAAAGAAATAATTTGCCGAGCACAGAGAAGCTGATCATTCCAAATACCGCAACGCTCTGCAACATGAACTCTTTTATTAACGTAATCATATCAATATGTTGTACCCATAAAGCTGCGGTGCGCCAATTCTCATTGACACCAGCAAGCTCATTTATTAGTTTGTTTTAAATAGAAGTTAAGTGAAAATTTTCTTTGATATTTGGTGGGGTGAGTTCTTCCATGTTCCACAATATGTTGATCACCCTTTGTTAACGAATCACCCGCGTCAACTTTAATGATTCTAAACAAAGCAACCTGAACTATTAGATGACTACTAACTGATCTGCTATAGGAACGTTCAGTTAACATTTTGTCCACTGTATTAGGAGTAAAAACTGATGATAACATTTTCCTTAGGCTCCCTACCGGTCAGTGTCGGGTCAATGCACCCCACATATAACATTAGCATATGAAAACCTTCCAGTCTCGCAAATATTATTCCAAACAGAGTTATCCGACAATGAACATAATATTTCTCGAGCCTTGCTGTTTAGAGCCTAATCGAATGTAACGAAACAAGTTTTGGAACCTTGTTGATTACTATCCGTGACCGCTTGTTTCCCAGCTGTGAACACTGTGTCGAAGTCACTATGAGGTGAATTTATGAACAGTAGAAATTTCACAAACACACCAATTACATAAATTCCTTCCAATCGGTGTGATTGATACTTCTGGGATATTGTGAAGTAAGTGGATCATTTTCCTGATATTCGCAATACATCTTGAAGGATGACTGCAAATATATATAATGGAATGGAATGTAACACAGTCAAGTCCTAAACACGCAACATTTGATTTTCCAACGTTCTACCAGAAGGCACTACATTGACTAGGACGCAAATTTTTTTACCTGAAAAATTTTGAATTTTACCACGGAGCCAGTGTGAGTGCACTATCTTCCTTCAGCGCTCCACGCTGTCCTCAAATTGACGCGAACTTTATAATCATTATTCAGAATACGTTACGCAACCTAAGCTTTTCGATACGCTACTTAACGCTTTTGTGTAAACATAAGCTAATAAGCTGTAAGGTTAATTTTAAAATGTTAATATCACCAGTACATCGTTTAACGTAAATTAAAAAACATTTAACCTATTTCAGTTTACTGGACCTCCCAAAGTCCGGGTCCCTGTACAATTGCCCTTCTTGTTCCTCTAACTGGACGGGTCTGTGTAAGTGTCACAGGAAATATATGCATAGGGTGTCCATATTTTTCCAAGTCCTAATCGGGACACAACAAAAAAGTATTAGATTATTGTACAACGTGCTTTAGTCTATATTACAATAACAAATAATTACCTCTAATGGCCTCCAGAAGCTCGTGTTCTTGATAAATCAAAAATACACAGCAAACAAAAAATAGGAGTGCATAATAAAATATTGATATTAGTGTATTTCTTTTTTATAGCTATGGGTAACAATAAACAAAGTTATGAAACATGCTTCTCCAGTGTAAGATTACAAAACTAAAATATGAATTTTACTTCGCGAGGTTGAGAAAACCGGGATAGTAACTGTTACGAAACAATTTGTCGACACCAAAACAAGAAATTTAAAAGATCGACACGTTTAGGAAAACCGGATCGTATGGACACCAAACGAATGCATTATCTTATTCTTGGGGTACTTCAAGATATTTGAAGCTCTCTTTACGGAACATCAACGTCTAAAAATGCAATCCAAATTTTTTACAAATTTTCTTTTCCGCTTTTCAAAGTCCAAACCTCTTATTAAAATCAAATTTTCAAAGGTTGATCTTTGTATCATTATCTGGTATATGGTAGTTCATTGAATATATCCCTTTTCTCGTTCAAAACTTCTTCCAGTGTTGATATCTATTTCTTAAATATTTTCTGACATTGAATCTTACATTCTTCTTAATCTTCTTTGGGAATGAAACCACTCATAGTTTTTAAAATCTATTTTATTTACGTTTCGATCCATGACCTAGGATCGTTGTCAAAATAATAAAAACTTCAAGTTTGACGTTTATGACATAAATTGAAGGTGACTTTGATTTATTGATGTTTGAAATATTTGGTTTGAGTACACTAAGCAAAAATTTTTAAAGTTTAAAAGAATGATTGCCTTCAATTTGTGTTGCGACCTGGGATCGACTTTTCTATGGTAGCCAATACGCTTAACGTGAAATCAGCTGATTAATTTTTATTGGTGAATTTTATATAAATTCAATAATTTGGGAAACATTTTTTAACATGTTTCTATTTATACAATTGAGAGATTTCTGATTTTATGTCTTATTTTACCGAGATTCAGTGAAGGGGGTTAAGCAACCTGTGGCTACCAAGGGAGTATTTGAATCTTACATATTACACTTGCTAATATCTTGTATTCTATTCTCACAACTAAACCTTCCCTTTCTTTTAAAACTAGCTTCTTTGTCTTACTCATTCTGAAATTAAAGCTTTATTTTTTGCAGCTTTGTCTTTCCTTTGCTTTCCCTTGCGCAATAACAGTAATTTTTTTGTTCTTCACACTTTCCGTGGGATTGTCTAAGTGCGTTCTTTTCGGTTTTCTACATGAGTGTTTTAGATGTTTTCTCGAATGCTATTTGCTAGTGGACATATAACAGCCAAAAAAAGTAGTACATGATAATGTTCACTAGTTCTACCTATCACATTTTGTGTTACTATTTCTAGAATTGTTCAGAACTTCTTGATGGTTACTACTATACTGAATGGTCGCAAATAGCAACTCTCCGATTACGAATGTTTTTATTGGAAGATTTGACAGATCCTGATATAATGTTCCTATTTTTATGTCACTATGATGTCTTAGTTGAATGAAACTGCTGACCCAATTTCTTAATCTCTATCTCTAATTCAATAACGCTCATTTCAAAAGTGGTTCCTCCTTTTTCCAATATTATCTTTCCCATATCTTCATCCGTACCCAAAATCATTCGGCTTTTGAGCTGCTGCCGCCCAAATTCATTTTCTTTTATTATAATTTTTAAGACATTCGTTTTCGCGAAACCTTTTTAAAATCTGGCAGTTTATAACAGGCCCAAGTGCCGTGTTTTCAGCAATTAATATTATTAAAAGATAAGCGGTCTTCATTTCAAACAAACATAGTTTACAATATGCAAAATAAAACAAATTTACTTGATCAAATTGGAACATTCACGAAAAGTAGTAAATTTGGTGTCAAAAAAGCCCGGTTGCCTTAGATAAATATAAAAGTAAAAATAAACTACCATAAGCGGTTATTGATAGCTAGCGCAAAATAATCGACCGTCCCGTCAACCTCGAACTTTAGTTACGACAGGTACTGCTATATAAACGGGATTAATTATTGCTGCAGAGTGAGGTTATTGATTATACTATTTTTCAGGGTCGAAATTTAAAAATCTGACAAAATCATAAATTTAATTACTCAGTAATTATTCTTGCCAAGAGCAAAGCTATTCATTTTTTACCACAACCAATTATTATTTACCTAATATATTCAATCCAACTCAAGTTCAAAATATCTTTCCTAAACAAATCAAACTTAGAAGGCCACAACCAATGTAGCACAATACAGAACAAAATTTACCCGAAATTGTAAGCACACTGAGAAAAATGTGATTGTAGAGAATTACACTACACCAATGTAATTTTAATTTTATCCAGAATAGGTAGATATTTACATTAATTTTGTATTAAATTCCGCAGTAATATGCATTTAGCATGACAAAATGTGATAATTACATTTTAAATTACGTAATTCCTTTTAAATCCTTAGTCCGTGCTATTTCTATGTATTAAGTACTATTTATACGCGTTTCCTGTAATATGCGATATACTTACTATGATCTGTAATGTATACAAGGTAGCATTAGTTGTATGTCATTAAAATGAGAAGGCGATAGAAAGTGATTGGCTAAACAAAAAAAAACCTATAAAGCATTTTACTCTTAGACCGATTTGTAAATACTCTACCTAGTTAAAATTAAGTAAAAGTTTGTTTTATTACACGTTAATAAAAAATTGCTCACCTATGCTAGTGATATTCTGAATCACTTCACGCACGTGAATTAACATCATAACAAGTGTTCAAAATAACCATCGTCTTCACGTAATTTACTAAACTGCATAATATCTCTAATTACCTATAACCTAGTGCAATGACAGTTAAGTCACAACAATATTTAAATGTAATACAAAAGCAGGTAATGAAATTGCATCGTTGAGTAAAAATACAATCAACTTAAAGTCAATCATTGCTGAATTGGCAGAACCTCCAGACTACGGAGTCAGAAACCCAATACAGTCGATCAAATCAGCATAATAAAATTATTCTTTTTGTGATTATCATCAGAAATTCTGTATTTTTAAAAAGATTTTAAACTTACTTTAGTAGCATCTAAAGTGTATTGAGTTATTTTATTATACAGTTCACGTTAGCCACATTTCACTAATTTACGTTTGCATACTGCTACAACTTTGATGGTCGCTTCTAAAAATGATATTATTGTGTATTCGAATCATGACTTAGCCAACATTGCAGTGGTTTTACAATAGTTTGAATACTTTTGTTTGTGTGTCGGTTTGCAGCTTAACTATTCATTTTAGACCATGTTGGTTAACGATTTTGTTTGTTTTATTGGTCTCTACGTCCACTTTAGATTAATGACATAAAACTAATGCCACCCTGTATTGGATACTGACATGATACATAATATTCGAACGACGACCATTATCGTATAGAATGCATTATCACTTCCAGAATGAGGATTTTACATTTCGAATAGAGTACAATTACATGTTTTATTTTTTTTTAATTATTGATCTTTGAACAACATTGGTATTTTAGACAGCGCATTCTGAATAATAATTAGTTTATTCCACAATAATATCGCAATCTGAGACCGATTTCTATTGTCAAAAATTATAACAGAAATACAATTAGGTCAGGTAGATTCTTCATATGCATTTATTGTACGTTTAACAAATGGATTAAATTTGAACGCAATGGTCATTTGCTCATAGATTTGCATTTGCATGCTAGTCTCGTGTTCGACTTGTACTTTGTTATACTACGGCGTGCCATTTTGTGTTGTGCAATATACATAGACGAGTAAGTCAGTACATTATTACACAATTGGTAGCTGGCAGAATTTTCAACAGTATTCATAGGTAAGTTGATATAACTCGACTTTAAATATTTTTAAAAGATAGATATTGTATATAATCTCTATAGAACGTCTACTTGATTTATCTGAAAATTAACTAACCTCTCTCTACATAGCAAACTGGCACTATTAGTTATTTATAGCTATGCATATTGCGACTTGTTTGATTTCCACATGCGTGTTTTTTATTTGCGGTTAAACGTTTAACAAAACCGATAAAAAAGCACCGCCCTAATGGGTATGCTAATAATTTTGATATTTTTGGATAAATATTCGATTAAATCTTTCTTCATATTTATATCTATTTAGTGTTGTGTAGGTAATTAAATTAAATTACAGGTGTGTGATGTAGTGCTACCTGGTTATAATTGTTTATCCTAGTACCTGGATATCCAATCTGATTCCTAAAAAAGTGGGATCTGGTCTACGGTACATTTTATATATATTTTTCCATTTCGAATGGACCTGCACCTTGCCGAAGTTCTAAATTACTAGAACAGGTGAAATGGCTTGCATGTTCTAACAAGCTAAAGAGCCAAACTACAGGTCCAACCAAAATAGTAGGGTCGTTAGTGAGGAACCAGACTAAGACAGGTCCCCGAAAGATGGCAGCGGCTCTTTCGGTACTTAGATTGGCAGAGATTATAGGGGTTGGTATGGCAGTCTAAGACACACTACCGCGATGTGGAAGGCAACGGGAAACCACCACATTATCTCCCAAGTACACAGCGTACTTAAATTGTAACAAACATGATGGCATGCTCTGGGGTAAAAGATTCCGGAGTTAAAATAGTCCCCCATTCGGATCTCCGGGAGGGGACTATTTCGGAGGATGCGATCGGAAAGTTAAAAATAAGAGTCGGGAACATTCTGCGAGTCGGAGCGTGGAATGTTAGAAGTATGAAGCAAGTAGGTAAGCTATAGAACCTAAAAATCGAAATGAATAGGTAATCACTAGACATAGTAGGGATCAGCGAAGTTCGGTGGCCAGAGGCGGGGGATTTTTGGAGTGGAGACTTCATGGTAATTCATACAGGAGCAGAGGACGGAAATTTGAGTGTGGGGATAATTATGCGGAAAAAGATAGGATCTGTGTAGAAAATTACTTACAAAAGAACGAAAGAGTACTCATGGTTAGATTAGAATCTAAACCGGTAAACACAGTAATAATACAAGTATACATGCCCACATCTAGCTACAGTGACGAAGAGGTAGAAGCCATCTACAAAGATATCGAAGGCATATTAAGATACGTAAAAGGACATGAAAATTTAATAATTGCGGGGGATTTTAATGCTGTGGTAGGTGAGGGTAGGGAAGGAGCGGTAGTAGGTTTATTTGATTTAGGCACGAGAAACGACAGGGGAAATAGGCTGGTAGAATTTTGCGACAAGAACAATTTAATCATCACAAACACATTATTTCAACATCATGCTAGAAGACGATATACGTGGAAGATGCCAGGAGATATAGGAAGATATCAAATAGATTATATTCTTGTTAGACAACGGTTTAGGAATCAAGTAAAAGATTGTAGAAGCTACCCAGAAGCAGATATAGATACTGACCACAACATCGTAATTATGAAGGCCGCACTTAAATTTAAGAATGTGAAAAAAAAACGGAAAAAGACACTTGGACTTAGAGAAACTAAAAGATAAAGATAATCAAGAAATATTCGAAAAAAAGTCAAATGAATTGCTCAAAGATATTGGGAAAATATCTGATACTAAGGAAGTAGAAACAGAATGGAATAACATTAAATCCAGCCTAGTCAGGGCGGCCAGAGATACTCTGGGGTATACACAAAAAGGAAATAAGAAACCATGGATAACAAAAGATATCCTGAATTTAATAGAAGAAAGACGAAAATACAAAAATAAATCAGACGAAACAGGAAAACAGAGATACAAAGCCATAAAGTGGGAAATTATTCGCATATGCAGGAAATCTAAAGAACAATAAATTGATGAAAAGTGCAAAGAGGTGCAAACTAAGATTAAAATAGAAAATACAGACGAAGCATACAAATTAATTAGAATGAATTTTAGAGATGTAAAACCATATAGCAAAAAAATAAGGGCCGCGGGAGAAAACGACATTATAAAAAATGTAGAGATAATCAGTAGATGGCAAAAATATATAGATAATTTATATGCAGGATAGATGTAAAAATTTTAGAACAATAAGTTTGACAGCACACGTGTCAAAAATATTAATTAGAATTGTGCACAGACGAATGGAAAAACGGGCGGAAGAAGTACTAGGAGAAGACCAATTTGGGTTTAGGCAAAACAGGGGAACACGGGAGGCTATTTTAGCTCTGAGAGTAATAATGGAGAAAACAATTGAAAAAGGGGAAAGCGTGTATATAGGGCTTGTAGATCTGGAAAAAGCATTCGACAATGTAAATTGGAAAAAAATGTTTGAAATACTCAAAAAGATTGGAATGAGTTATAGGGATAGACGAATAGTACACAGCTTATACAAAGATCAAACAGCAGTAATAGAATTAGAGCAGAAACGTAGTAGAGAAGTAAACATTAGGAAAGGGGTGAGACAAGGATGTGCCCTATCCCCATTGATTTTTAACTTGTACATAAAATAGGCAATAAATACTGTCAAATGCAGGAAGACATTTGGAATTACTATGCAGGGACAAAAAATTGATATGCTTTGATTTTCAGATGATATAGCAGTGTTAGCATCCAGCAAAGAATAGTCAGAAGCTGCTCTTAATGAAATGGAAAGGGTTCTAGCAGAGAGATACGGTATGAAAATTAACAAAACTAAAACTAAGGTTCTAGTATGCAAAGGTGAGGAAAATAAATCAAAAACAAGAATACAAGTATGTAACACGAACTTACAAGAGGTTAAGGATTTCTGCTACCTAGGAAGCCAAATAACGCAAGATGGGAAAAGTACAAAAGATATAAAACAAAGATTACCACAAGGTCGTGCTACATTTAACAAGAAAAGGCAACTAAACATAGAAACAAGGAAAAGATTGCTTAAAACATATGTGTGGTGCACAGCACTGTACGGCTGTAAAGCCTGGACAGTAGGAGAAGCTGACAAGAAAAAGGTATAAGCTTTTGAAATGTGGTGCTACAGACGTATGATGAAGATATCATGGACAGACAAAGTTAAGAACGAAGAGGTACTAAAAATGGTGGGGAAGAAAGAAATATGTGGAAAACGGTAAAAAATAGGGGAGATAGGATGATAAGCCACATACTACGGCATGAGGGAATAGTGCGGAATATATTAAAAGCAGAGATAAGAAAAAAAGAGAAGAAGAGGCAGACCTAGGTTAGGATTTTGAGAAACTAAAAAATAAAGATACCCACCAAAGATTTGAAAAAGTCAAATGAATTGCTGAAAGATATCAAGAAAATTTTTGATACTAAGGAAGTAGAAACAATGGAATAACTTAAATCCAGCGTAGACATGTCATCCAGAGCTATTTTGGGATATACACAAAAAGAAAATAAGAAATCATGGTAAACAAAGGATATCCTAAATTTAATAGAAGAAAGATGAAAATACAAAAATAGATAAGACGAAACAGGAAAACAAAGATACAAAACCATAAAATGGGAAATTATGGCAAATGCAGGAAATCTAAAGAACAATGGATTGATGAAAAGTGCAAAAAGGTACAAACTAAGATGGAAATAGAAAAGACCGACCAAGCATACAAACTAATTAAAATGAATGTTATGGATATAAAACCGTATAGCAAAAATATAAGTTACGCGAGAGAAAACGTTATTATAGAAAATGTGAAGAAACTGGATAGTTGGCAAAAATATATAGGGAATTTATATACAGGAGATGAACTAACAGCATTAGAACAGGAATCACACATTGAAAAGGATGACGTGGGATATCCTATACTTAGAGATGAGTTTGAATTTGCATTAAAGTGTTTAAAAAATGGTAAGGCACCGGGTGCAGATAAGATACAAGCAGAAACTCTAAAAGTCGATGAACAAGCAGTAACAGAACGTCTTTTCCAACTTGCAAGTTATATGTTTGAGACGGACGGGATACCCAAAGATTTCAAACGTAACATCATAGTCACTGTATCAAAAAAGAGAGGCGCTTATAGATGTGAAAATTTTGGAACAATAAGTTTGACAGCACATGTCTCAAAGATATTAACTAGAATTTTACAAAGACGAATAGAAAAACAAGCCGAAGAAGAACTAAAAGAAGATCAATTTGGATATAGACGAGACAGGGGAAAGCGTGTATATCGGGTTTGTAGCTCTGGAAAAAGCATTTCACCATGTATAATGAAAAAAAGCAATGAATACTGTAAAATGCAGGAAGACATTTGGCATTCTTATGCAGAGACAAAAGATCGATATGCTTAGATTTGCAGATGATATAGCGGTATTAGCATCTACCAAAAAAACAGTTCTAACAGAGAAATGCGGTATGGAAATTAAAAAATAAAACTAAAATACTGGTATGCAAAGGACGGGAAAGTAAATCTCAAACAAGAATACCAATAGATAGCGAGAACTTACAAGAGGTTAAGAATTTCTGCTACATAGAAAGCCAAATAACGCGAGATGGGAGAAGCGCAAGAGATATAGAACAAAGATTAGCACAAGATAGCGCTACATTTAACAAGAAAAAGCAACCACTGTGTTCAAAGGCAACAAACATAGATACAAGAAAGAGACTGCTAAAAACATGTGTGGAGCACTGCACTGTATGGCTGTGAAGCCTGGACAGTAGGAGAATTAGACAAGAAAAAGGTAGAAACCTTTGAAATGTTGTGCTTGGCAGTCACAGGCTGCTTAACGTCCTTCACATACTTTACATGTGATTTTCCAATGCTCCACCCGACGGTACCACATTGGCCAAGAAGCGAGTTCTTTTTATGTGGAAAATTTGGAATTTTGCCGAACCCTTGCTGTTCCAAGCAAGGTAGGGATCTTTAACGTGCGAAACAACACTCACACACGGAACCTCCATTTTATCTCTCATCCGAACGAGGGTGTATTTTTGTGAAAAATGCTCACTTTACATTTTTCAAGCGGACCTTGTCGAGATTCGAACTCGGAACCTTGGGCGTAGTAGTCACATACAAACCAACTACGCCACAAAGCCACCTCCCTTTCACATACTACAGAATCTTGGTAAAATAGAACATATAATTAGAAAATAACAGAAGGAAAACCGAGCTGTATCTAGACTGTGGAAATTTCAGGGAGGTGTGTAGGCTAGCTCAGAATAGAAATAAGTAGAGGAAATAGAGTACATATTCGTAAAACAATAGAAGGGAAACCGAACTGCATTTAACAAGAAAAAGCAGTGGCTATGTTCGAATATAGCAAATATAGAAACAAGGAGAAATTTGTTGAAAGCATATATGAAAAACAAAAAAAAATAGGAGAAATACACGGGCAGGATATGCTCTAAAGCATTTTTGGGAAGTAGTGCGGAATATATTACAAGCAGAGATCGGAAAAGAGGTAGAGGGAGGCCTAGATCGAATTAATGTACGCAGATATTGAAAGATGCAGACTGTGGAAATTTCAGGAATATGAGTAGAGGAGCTCAGAATAGTAAATAATGAGGATACGTGTCTCACCAGTTCCATGACGGAAGACCTAATGATGCTGATGATATTTTTTAAATAATCCAACTTTAATATTCAAATAGTTTTACTTAATGCGCGAAATACATTACACTATTGCTCTTGGCCTGGGCCCATAACCTATTATTCAGAGTAGACGAATAAAAAAGTAAATACGAAATGTCAATAGGAAAATTTGTAATTATTTGGCTCTGTAATTATTTTTATTTTACAATGGTACTTGACATTAGAACAAACAAATATAAATATCATAACAACTGTTAGGACAGTGTTGCCAGATCTGTTACAAATACATAGAAGAAAACGTATTTTGTGTTCCCCAAGTAACATTTTTAATGTTGAGAAAATGTGCGTAACACATTTACTAACTTTCCCTATTTCTTTATTAATGAATTTTTGTAGTCTACTAGTTTGTTGAGGTCTGATGTGGTACTTGTAAATCACATATAACATTACTCTATGGAGCAGCGCTGACAACCATTCTAAAATTTTTTCATACTTACATGCATTCTTAAGTTAATCTTTAAATTAAATTAAAGTCTATGCTTTAAAAATAATACGAGAAGTACAAGTAATGATTTTATTTTACTCGATAGTGTAGCGGTTAAAGTACCCGCTTTGCATTAGGCGATCTAGGTTCGAATTTCGCATGAGTCGAATTTTTTTCTTTAAGAAACTGGATGGTATTAAGTAAATCTCTAAATTAAAATGGAATCTGTGCATTTAACAATAATAAGAGATGTGTATGTAGTAATTTCGATTGACTCGATAGTGTAGCAGTTAAGGCAATTGCCTTACATGCATGCAGCACGGGTTCATATCATTCTTGAGTTGATTTTTTCTTGTAAGACATGCGACGTATACGTGTAATGGCTTTTTCCCATTAAAAACGATGTGTTAATGTGTTTTCCATTATAAACGATTACTGTTAATGGATTTTCAATTAAAAACCATTTGTATTAATAGGTTTTCCCATGCAAAAACAATTAGTGCTAATGGGTTTCACGTTAAAATGCGACTAGTGGTAATGGGATTTCCCATAAAAAACTATTAGTGACACACCACCACCACACTGGGCCAGACTGTTGTAGTATTAAAAAAATTTGCTTAGGACGTAGGTATATGTTGCTAAGGTAATTGTCAGAGATAGTTTTTTTTTTGTAATTAATCGAGAACTGTCAGTCATTATGTATTTTTCGTTATTTATTAAAGTATATTAATAAAAGCTAGGTTTTCTTTTCACAGGAAATAACCACAACATGGTAGCAGAGGATAGTTGATCCTATCATAACGAAAATAACGAACAAAAAAAAACAAAAATTAAATTTTTGATTTTAAACGAAGAATTTAACAATTTGTATATACGATGAAGATAATTGCAACGACTAATAATAACCAACGGCTTCGAGGTGCAGACAACTGGTTACTCTGGAAATTTAACGTAAGAGGTGCTTTACTTGCTCACGATCGAGCATATGAAGTAGGTATCGGTGTTTATGTAAAACCTGAACAAACGGTTGCTGAACCAACTGAGGAACAAAAAATAATGTTTAATAAGGAGGTTGAAAATGGAATAGAAGTAACAACCTTGCAATTTCTATACTGATAAGAGTGTTAGAATCAAAACCAGCGACCTTAGTTATGAAATGTAATACGACAAGAGATATATGGGTTAAATTGCATACGATATATGAGCAGCGAACGCAATAAGCTGCGCATATGGTGCAGTTTGAATTCTTTGCGTTTATGATGAAAAATGATGAAGAGGTTCTGGATTTACTATCACGATATGATCAGCTAATTCTACGAATGGAAAACATCGGACTAAAACCAACAGTTTCAGCAATGGTAGTTAGGTTTATCGATGTTTTACCAGATACCTATGAGTCACTTAGACAAGCGTTCTGGACTCGCTCAAAGGTGCAACAAACGTACAATAATCTCCGCAACATTTTATCTATAGAGGTCGGAAAACTTAGGACAAAAAGAAACGTAATCTAAGGATTTCTCCAGCTCAACAAAGAAAAGATGCATAACCATATTGCACGTTTTAGCCAATAATTTCAAATTTTTTCAACGCGTAAAAAAATTGTTTATAACGATAATAAACACAAAACATAAATGATATGAAAACGACGAATCCAATCATCTCTCAGAAAAAAGTTAGTCAATAGAATTCATATAAGGTGCATATATGTTCCAATACTTAACTGAGTAAAATATTTAGATACGATAAAAAAGGTAACAAAAGAAGCTTGTCATAGGCTAAAAATAAAATTAATTTTGAATGAAATGTCAGTCACTTATGACAAAATGTGATCGGATGACATCAAAACAGAATTATGAATATTATATTATATTATTTATTTAAATATAGTATTGGTTATATTATGTAAAAATTTTATTATGTATGAGTGGGTTGCATAAAAATAGTTAGATTTTAAAATCATATATTTTTACAGGTGTAGTAAACAGGTTGACTTTTGACTTAAATTAAATAGAATTCTGTGTGGTAAGCAATATCATTATAGTTAGTATATTTTTTGAATTAAAAGTGTATAGGTATGAGTAAACTGTATGTAAATTATTGATGTTTTCTTTGTGATTGATGGAATTTTGTTCTTGGTTTATATGAAATGATTCTAAGAAAAGTCTTTTTGTAATTGCTTTCTATATCTAAAATTTTACATTATCATAATTGACTTTGTGTTTTGTATTGTAGTAAATGTATAGAATAGAGCACAAAGTTTTCCTAATTTGCATCACTTTATGTGTTGTGTCATGACGATTTCAGAGCCACTGTTTGTTTGGCCTACGTAGGAAGCTTTGCATTCACATTGAATTTTATACAAATGCTAATAAGCTTATTTAGTATTTCTTTTAGTTTGTAAAGTTTTTACACAAATTGATCTTGTTGTCATTATTGCGGATAACTAGACAACAAGATCAATTTTGATATTTACAAAAACCTACAAATTCAGAAAGATATATAAATTACCTTCCAATCATAGCATGAAACAAAAATTAACACCATATTAGGACTGAAACATCGTATGGTCTCTATCTTGAACCCAAATTTAAAGAAAAATCTGAAAGAACTAATATCAATCTTAATCAACAATGGTTACCCTAAACCACTTTTATCAAAACTACTACATATTAACACAATCATATTTCCACCTCAAAATAAACATACTGATATCATTTACAAAAACTTTTCTATATTACTAATCTTTCACCACTAATAAAAAATTACTAAAACAACCTTTTGTAACTATAATAAATTCAAATACTAAGTCCATTGGAAACTTTTTACTAAACTAAAAGAAAACAAATAAAGCTTTATGTAGCAATTTAGTGTATAAAATTCAATGTGAATGCAAAGCTTCCTACGTAGGCCAAACCAAACAGTGGCTCTGAAATCGCATGACACAACACAAAAGTGATGCAAAATTAGAAAACTTTTGTGCTCTTTTCTATACATTTATACAATACAAAACACAAAGTCAATTATGATAATGTAAAATTTTAGATATAGAAAGCAATTACAAAAAAGACTTTTCTTAGAATCATTTCATATAAACCAAGAACAAAATTCCATCAATCACAAAGAAAACATCAATAATTTACATACAGTTTACTCATACCTATACACTTTTAATTCAAAAAATATACTAACTATAATGATATTGTTACACACAGAATTCTATTTAATTTAAGTCAAAAGTCAACCTGTTTACTACACCTGTAAAATATATGATTTTAAAATCTAACTATTTTTATGCAACCCACCATACAAAAAAATTTTACAAATAAACCACATACTACTATTTAAATAAAAAATATAATCAAATAGTGTCATAATTTGTTGTTTGATGTCATCCTTGATCCTACATTTTGTCAAATAAGTGAACTGACATTTCATTCAAAATTAATTTAATTTTAATCAGTAATATGACAAGCTTCCTTCTGTTACTTTTATTATGGGTGAATACATAAAATAATTTTATCAAGTAATAAGTAAGTTAAACATATATTACCTGTTATATGAATTACCTATTTATATACTTTTTCATGTAGATCGATGATTAAGGTGTAAATTATCACCGAAACGTACGATTTAATACAAATGATACACATTTAATGTTTTGTGTTTAATTTATGAGCGACTTTATCCCAAGAAGCAAAAAAACAAAATCTTTTCTATATATATATATATATATATATATATATATATATATATACGAATGGGCAACAATACAACTATGCGGCACTTGGAAAAGGGCATATATACTTTAAGGCGACTGTCAACGGGGAATGGCGTAATTATCATATGGACGATGTTCTATACGTGTTACGTGCCGAAAATCGACCGTAAACATTTTCAATTTTAGTTTTAATTTGTAAGGGATTTCGCGCCAATAATTTAAAAAAACGTGCGTGCATTTCCGTCCCTTGAAATAGTTGCGTTTGCGCGAGATTACGCCGACGCGGAGTGAAAAAGAAAGTGGTGGAATCCGGATATGTCAGGACTAGTCAGCGAGACGTCGTGCCTAGTGGTTTATCTTTGTACCTTCTTGTCTTCTTTTTTAGAGTATGTAGATTCCCTTGTCTTATCTCTGCCCTGTATTGTTCCTTACCTCTATTTCTGTCACTCTCTACAAATAGGAAGAAGAAGACAATTTTAAATTTGGATTCAACCGGGGGCAGAAGGATCACCCACGCCCGAAATGCTCTACGAAGCCCAGCTGCCGCCAAAAAAGCCATAATGCTGTGAGAAGTCCTACAGGTTACGTGAGTACCTTTTGTTTTTCCTTATAATTAATATAATGCTGTAAGAAGTCCTACAGGTTACGTGAGTACCTTTTGTTTTTCCTTATAATTAATATAAACCTTTTTTGTATGTGATAATAATTTGAGCAAAGGTACGACGTAATCGTTTATTGCACAATATTTCGCAATTATTTATCATTGTTATCAACGGTCGTAGTGGCTCTCGTACATTACCGCCGGGGCTGTAATATACGTTCCCGATCTTTGCCGTAATTTATTTTCGATAAATGCGGCCCTAGACAAAGGCATGGAGTTGAAATCCACAAAAAACCAGTGTATATTCGTAAAAGACAACGTAATGCGCACGATTGCCGTACGATCTGGTCGTCTGTTTAAGATGCTTATTAAAATAAGCATAATGAATAAAATTGAAGCTAATTTGATAGAACAAATTAGGTTACAAATTTGACACATCAAAATAAACGTCACGTCTAAAAGGTTCTTGATAGATATGGCATACACGTTAAACACGATGAAGAATTTTGTGGAGCATGTATTGAGGGAAAGCAGCATCGATTAACCTTTAAATCACGGATGCAACGGGCAACTGCTGTTGGTGAAATACTTCACGTTGACCTATGCGGACCAATGGAAAAAACTTCAATTGGTGGTTCAAAATATTTCATTTGCTTCACTGATGATTACTCACGTTTTCGGCAGGTTTATTTTCTTAAAAATAAAACGGATGTTCTTAATAAAGTTGTTGAATGCATAAATTTTGTAGAAAAACAATCCGGAATAAGCATAAAAATGATCATGAGCGATGGTGGCTCAGAGTTTGATAATTTTAAAGTAAAAGGCCTATTAGCAGATAGTGATATAAAATTTGTAACAGCAAATCCTTACACACCACAACAAAACGGAAGTGCCGAACGTACGAATCGAACAGTTTTTTTAGCAAAAGACTTGCCAAAATCGCTGTGGGGCGAAACAGTCAATACGACTGTTTACGTTTTGAATTGTACAGATCTAAGTCCCATTATTGAAAAATCTCCATATGAAGTCTTTACTGGAAAAAGAACACGAATTGATAATTTACATATTTTTGGTAATAACTGCTACATTCGCGTTCCTGATCAGAACCGGAAAAAATGGGATGCGAAAAGTCAGAAGGCTGTACTCGTCGGTTATTCAGATAGCATTGATGGTTACCGAGTTTGGGTATGCGCAAGCAATATAATAAAACGTTGTCGCGAAGTTGGTTTTGAATCAAATTATGCAATTGAATCAACGATCATTCTTCCACTTCCAGAAACCGAGTTAGATTATAGCAACGGACAAGATGATTATCAGGCAAATGTTGACGATAGTCATTACCATCTTCGTGATCCTTCGTTGATTAATCGTCCTGTAATGTATGTGTCTCTGTGGTTATAGCAAATTCGCTAGGGTAATTCAAAACACGGAAATAGTTTCATATATTCGTCAACATCTTACATCTAAGCATTAATTTACTGAATTGTCTCTTTTATGTCATCCGCGACTATGGTTACGTTCCCCGCCACCTTCGTGTATTCATACGGCCCGGCATGCGTGCGTACATACACAACACCACTTTCCCCCGTACCAATAGGTTACAGATTCAACTTATCGGGGGGCGTGCGTATTCTTGATGAACGCCTGAAAGGACCCAAAATTTGTCCCGTAGAACACGCATTATTTTTAATTTCAGGAGTGCAAGGTAGGCTAGGTATACCGGACGTGGACACAGCAACCGAAGTCAAACTCAAAGCGTTTGAGCCGTCGTCTGCTTCGACCGGTACGCTAGGAAGTTCAACTGGTAACCTCGGGAGCACTGACTCTATACATCGGGACTTATTTAGCAGTTCATGCGAAGCTTGTCTCAGTTGGTCCGCATGACGTCTCCAGTAGGTTCCATCTTGTAGGCGTAGTAAGTTCCTAAAATTGAGTCAACAGTGGCCACTTTCCAAAAATTCGAAGACCGATAGTCACTCGCTAAGACAGTGTCGCCGACCTCATAGACTGTCACCCCTGAACCATTGAAATTGCGCACTTGGGCATCCTGTGTACTCCTCACTCTGCCTTCGTAACTAGGTCGTAGTAGATCGACACGAGTCTTTGGTCTTCGCCCGAGCATTAGGTAGGCCGGAGACTTGCCTGTTGTAGAGTGTGCCACCATTCTGTATGAGGCTAGGAACGTGTGTAGCGCATCATCCAGTGACAGTTGCGAATAAACGCTGCTCTTTATTGAACGTTTGAAGGTATCAATTAGATTTTCTGCCGCCCCGTTTGTAGACGAATGATGAGGAGCCGCCGTCTTGTGACGTATGCCGTTATTACTCAAAAAGGCTTCGAATTCCGTAGATGCGTATCCTGGTGCATTATCCGAAACGAAGACATCTGGTAGCCCAAAACGTGAGAAAAATTGTCTCAATTTGCTCACTGTAACTGCGGTGGAGGTTGAATTTACTGGAAAAACCTCTGGCCACTTACTGTACGAATCAGTTATAACTAGGAACTCCCTGTCCGGCATGGTCCAAATAAACCCTTTGCATTGAACGCGTAGCTGGCCCCCAGGGATGCAGAACTGACTTCTCTGGGTTTTTCTGTGTGAGAGCACAAGACATATAGCATTTGAGTATGTTCTCAATGTCCCGATTTAATGTTGGGCCAACAGACGTACTGTCGTGCTAGTCCCTTCATACGCACAATTCCCACGTGCGCTGAATGTAACTCCTCTAGCAATCTTGAGCGTAGTTTAGTAGGTATGACGACCCTACTTCCCCATACTAAGCATCCTTGCTCGATGGTTAACTCAGATTGCTTTTTTAGAAACGGTAGTAATTTCGGTGCATGTACGCTATTGGGAAAACCTGAACCTGTAATGGTAAACGTTTTAGCTAGAACCGGATCAGTGCGAGTGTAACGGGCCACGTCGGCACACGTGTAAGGTAAGGTATTTTCCGACGTGGTTTTAAATATATGCTATACCTCGTTGCAGTCAGGGTCTGCTTTATCAATAGGTAATCTTGATAGAAAATCAGCAACAATGTTGTCTTCAGACTTCACATATTTAATCTCGTAGTCGTACGCAGACAAAATTAATACCCAACGCTGCAACCTGGCAGTTGCTGTACCCGGAATTCCCTTGTCAGGACTGAAAATTGATATTAGTGGTTTATGATCAGACCATATTGTAAACTTTTTCCTGTACAGGTACTGATGGAAACGTTGTACTCCAAATATTATACTTAGCGCCTTCTTGTCGATTTGTAAGTAGTTTGTTTGTGCTCGATTTAAAACTTCGGATGCATGTGCGATTGGTAGCATTTCACCAGCGTCGTTTCTTTGATATATTGCGGCCTCTAGTCCGTAAGATGAGGCATCGCACATAAGTTCTACTCTGCGTTTAGGGTCGAAATGTGCCAATACCGGAGCTTAAGCCAACTCAGCTTTTACCTTTTTAAAAGAAATTTCGCATTCTTCTGACCAAACCCATCGAGTATTTTTCTTTAGCAGGCTATAAAGCGGGTGGAGTAATGTCGCCATTTTTGACGAGAATTTTGAGTAAGAATTGATCAATCCAATGAAGGAACGTAATTGCCCGATTTCTTTTGGCGCGCGCACGTCTAGGATTTCCTTTAGCTTGTCCGCAGTGGGAAGTAAACCCTGCTTTGAAATTGAATATCCTAAGTATGTGACTGTATCACGAAAAAATTTGCACTCTTCCTCTTTGTAAACGTACTCCGTTTTTCTGTAGGATTAGTAATACTTTAGTTAGATTTTCCAAATGCTCTGTTGTGGTACTGCCTGTTACGATAATATCGTCTTAAAAAACTCCAACCATCGGAAGACTTCCAACCATAGAATCAAGTTTTTTTTTTTAAATTTCCGGTGCTGAAGCAACGCCGAAAGGAAGTCGTAAGCCCAATGTGGGTGTTTATTGTACATACTTTTTGTGACGATTCACATAGCGGTAGGTGAAAAAACTCATTACGCATATCCAGTACAGAGAATTGCAGACCCCCGCCTAGTCTTGCAAATATTTTCTCCGCCGTAAGTAAAGTGTACTTTTCGCAAATTAACTGAGGGTTGACTGTAATGCGGTAGTCCCCGCATATTCTAACGCATCCGTTTCTTTTTTGTACCGGGACGATGGGTGTAGCCCATTCAGAATGTTCTACTGTTTCTAATATTCCTTCTTGTGTTAAGCGGTTTAGCTCCTCTTCGATTTTAGAGCGTAACGCAAAGGGCACAGACCTTGCTCGGCAAAATTTTGGAGTGGCATTTTCTTTCATCCATAGCGTGGTTGGAGGACCTGTGAAACAGCCTAAGCCTGCGTCAAAAACGTCGTAGTCGCTTAATAATTTTTCAATATTGATCGCGTTGTCAGTCGTGTTGTTGTGAAATAATTCAGCATTTTTGAACAATGCATTCACATCAATATCATATTGCTTGACAAACGATCGACCAACCAACAAAGCCCCGCCATTTGCAACAACTAGGAAACTGTGGCTGGAAATTTTGCCGTTTACCTGTACTTCGGCAAGCACTTCCCCAACCGTAGGTATGTAATTTCCCACGTACGGTTTGAGAGAAATATGTGTATTTTGTAACGATGAATGTTGCAAATGTTTGACATAGAAGTCTTCGGGAATGATGCTTGGACCGGATCCAGTGTCGACTTCAAATGTGTGAGGCTGACCCTCCACTTGCATCGTAATGTATACAGGGTCAACTACTGGTTCCGCGTTCTCCAGTCTGTAAAATGGTATTGTACCCTCAAAGTCAGTAGTGCTTTTCTGTGCCTTAGAACAACCTTCCTTGACAGCACTACTTGTCTGCACGCTATTAACACTTGACAGATTTGGTGGTTTTTTTGTTGAGCTCTTGTTTTGCATGCACACTTTCCGCAAGTGCCCGGTCTTGCTGCAATCTGAACACACATAATCCTTGTAGGAGCATGCATTGGCATAATGCTCTGTACTGCCACATCTGTAGCAACAACCGGCATTTTTAGTATAACGACGCGCGTTCTTTCTTTTAGTACTTGAAACATGAACATCGTTTTGTTAGAGACCGCAATCGTATTGATCTGAGCAGCTCTAGCTTTTCTCAGTTCGCACGCGTCGCTTTTGGCGGCTTTAAAATTTAAAACAGTGTTCACGGTAGTAGTAAGCGTAAGCTTTTCAATTGAGAGTAATTTATTCACCAATATCGTGTCATTAATACCAAACACTATTTGGTCGCGCAATCTTTTCTCTAGATTATCTTGAAAGTTACAGTGAGTGGAAAGTTTTCGTAGTTCAGCTAAATAATCAGAGAACTTTTCCCCCTCCTGTTGTATTCGATGTGTAAAACGGTACCTTTCTGCCACTGCATTAGGAACAGGATTAAAATGTATCTGTAGTACCTTGACTAACTCTTTGTACTCTTTGTCTTTTGGCAGTATAGGCGTGAGTAAGCTGCGTAGAACTGCATACGTTTCTTTACCTATTAATGTGAGTAATACAGCAGCTTGCTTTTTTTCATCTTTTACACCATTTGCCTCAAAGTAAGCCTCTAATCGCTCCTGATAATAAGACCACGTGTCAGTACTTGAATTGAATGGTTCTATACTTCCGATTATTGTAGCCATAAAAATCTTTGCAACACTAAAATTCTAAGTATTTCAATTTGCCTCGTCGCCGGTTGTAATGTATGTGTCTCTGTGGTTATAACAAATTCGCTAGGGTAATTCAAAACACAGAAATAGTTTCATATATTCATCAACATCTTACATCTAAGCATTAATTTACTGAATTGTCTCCTTTATGTCACCCACGACTATGGTTACGTTCCCCGTCACCTTCGTGTATCCATACGGCCCGGCATACACAACACGTTCTAAACGCTTAATTGAAACAATGGCAGTGGAGGTTAACGAACCCGAAAGCTACAACGAAGCTGTAAGTTCAAAACAAGCTGTTCAGTGGAAAGCTGCAATGGATGATGAAATGGCTTCATTACATGGAAATGGTACTTGGAAGTTAGTTCAATTGCCAAAAGGACGTAAACCAATCACCAATCGATAGCTTTATCGAGTTAAAAGAAATGCAGATGGTAACATTCAGCGTTACAAAGCTGATTTAGTAGTTCGTGGATTTTCTCAGCGCAGTGCTATCGATTACTTTGAAACGTTTAGTCCAGTTGTACGTTTTGATACTACGCGTAGTAAGTATCACAGCAAACGAAAAACTCCACTTAATGAAATTCGACGTTAAAACTGCCTTTTCTATGGCAATTTAGATGAAGAAATTTATATGCAGCAGCCTGAAGGATACGAAGATGATACAGACAAGGTTTGCAATCTGATCAATGGACTATATGGGCTCAAGCAATCGCCGAGATGCTGGAACAGACGACTGAGTTCTTAGCATCATTTGGTCTTCGTAAAAGCAAAGCTGACCCATGTTTATATTAAAACGTGCAGAGCATTTCCAAAACCGAAAGACTATTGTTGCCGCTGTATGTTAATGACGGATTAATCGCTGCATCAAATGAATTATTATTAATAGATTTCATAAAGCGTCTGTTGTGACTCTTATGAATAGAATTGAATACAAATATAATGAATTCCTCCTGTTTGGATAATTATATTTCTTTTACTATATATTACATTGACATAACTTAGTTTATTACCATGGTTACTTGAACAACATCCATCCAGTTGAACCTGGATCACTACAGTCTTCCCCCCTAAGAAGGATCATACCCCAATTCCTTTTGTAACCATGACTGTTACCTACACTCGAAATCTTTTAGCAAAGTTGGGCGTCTACGAATGCGCTCTGAACGTCTGATTCGTGGATCAGCTTCGGCGAACGTTGCATTGTTGGGATCATGAACATCAGTCGCCACCTCTTGTGAACGCGGTTGCAATTCTACTGTACGTCTCAATGTTGGTATCCCTTGTATCTGTCGTTCATTCTGTGGTGTGTCCATCATGTCCGAATGAGACATAATCTGCTTGACATTTGTACCTTTCAATTGATTTACGTGACGTTTCAATGTATAACCGGTATCTAATTTTACCACGTAATGTCGGGTACCTAATTTTCTTTGAATTGTTCCCAAGATCCATACGTATTTGTTGTTACGTAATTCGCATGACTGTACTCTCTCCCCCTCTTGAAATGTTCTAACTATTGAATGAAATAAACTGTTTTGAATTTTTTCTTCTTTATGCGGTATTAAAGCATCTAAACTAATACGAAATTTACGATTGAAGTACATCTCTGCTGGGCTTTTCCCACAAGCTAGTGGAGTTGCACGATATCGAAACAAAATAGCTCGTAATTTTGATAATATAGGTGCGTTGCAGTTACCCATGCATTTTAATTTTCTTTTGATGGTTTGTACTGTCCGTTCTGCTAATCCATTTGTTGCAGCATGTCCTGGAGCTATGGGTTTCTGGAATATTCCACGTTGTTAACAGTATTTTTTAAACTCTTCGCTAACAAAAATGGTAGCATTGTCAGATACTATAACCTTCGGATAACCATTTAACGAAAATATATCCTCAAGTAATTCCATTGTGCTTGTTGAATTTGGTGCATATGCTATTGATTTGCATTCAACCCATTTCGATTTTGCATCTATGCAAATAAATAAATTATGTTTCCCAAATGAAGCGTAGTCAATGTGTACACGCTCCCAGTTGCCTTCTGGTGTAGACCATGGATGTACAATAGCTTTTACTGGATTTGACTGTACTGAAGCACAAGCTTCACATGATCTTACTAAAGTTTCTATATTTTTGTCTATTTTTGGCCAATAAACGTAACGCCTTGCTAATTGCTTCATTTTAGTTATTCCAACGTGAGTTGTATGTAGTTCTTGAAGTGTTAACTCACGAAGGCTCTGAGGTATAACTATTCGGTCATTGAAAAATATAATTCCCCTTCCAAAGTATATGGAGACTTGATTGATTTTGTAAGTAAATTCTTTTGAATTTCTGCTTATGTAATATCTTTTGCCGTTTCTTGAACAAGTATCTCTGAGTTAAGCTTTAGAGAACTTATGTCCACGACAGCTTCGATGTATATTGAAGAAACTTCATTATTAATAACTATATCAGTTGAACTAGTTAACTGGCTCGCTGTTGCTCTAGACAAGCAATCAACATTCTCATGATGCTTCCTCTTTTTGAACTGAACTTTATAATCGAACTGTGATAAAAAACTGGCATATCTTAAAAGACGGGTTGAAGACATCGCTGGTAAATTTTTGTTTTCATGAAATATTTTCGTAAGTGGCTGATTATCTGTAACTAGAGTAAAATGCTGTCCGTAAATAAATTTGAAAAAATGTTGCACGCCAAACATTATCGCAAGTGCTTCCCGATCTAACTGGCTGTAATTTGTTTCTGCGCTTGTTAATGATCTTGAAGCAAAAGCTATTGGCCTTTCCTCATTCCCAACTACATGGCTAAGAACCGCAGCAATGCCACTTGGACTTGCATCACACGCTAGGACAATTGGTAGGTCTGGATCAAATGGTACCAGAACTTTTTCACTTGCTATTTCTTCTTTTAGATTCAGAAATGCCTTTTCACATTCTGATGTCCACCTAAAAGAACCATTCTTTTGTAAAATTTTCCTTAATGGTGCGGTTTTAGTTGCTAAATCATATATAAACCGGGAATAATACGTCACTAATCCTAAAAATCTGCGAACTTCTTCCACATTTTTAGGCCTGGACATTTTTAAAACTACTTCTACCTTTTTTTGTGATTTCAGAATTTTATTCTTCTCAACAACATACCCCAAATATTCTATTTTCTGGACTAAAAATGTGCATTTATTCTTGTTTACGTGCAAATTATTTTCTTGAAAACGAGACAAACGCGCCTTTAAATTGTTTAAACATTCCTCTTTTGTAGTGCCATGTACAATGATATCGTCGAAATAATATTCCGTTTTTCTTAAACCCTGAAGAACTCTACTCAGCATGCGGTTGAATTCTGCTGGTGCTGTCTTTATACCAAAACTCAATCTCTTCAAGCGGTATATCCCTCTGTGCGTTGTAATTGTTTGAATTTCGCTACTGGCCTCATCTACTGCGATGTGTAAGTATGCCTTATATATGTCTAACTTGCAAAAGTAATTTGAATTCCTTAGACTATGCAAAATATCTGGTATGCTTCGGATTGGATATTTAGCATTTACCAGACATTCGTTGACTCCTGTTTTGTAATCGACACATAATCTAACTGTTCCATCTGCTTTTGGTATTACCACCAGAGGTGAACCCCAATCGCTGGTGATTACCTTAGAAATTACTCCTGCAGCTTCCAATGAATCTAATTCTGCTTCGACTTTGGCACGTAATGCAAATGGTATACTCCTTTCTTGTATATAAACTGGCTGTGTGTCTTTGCGTAGTGTTATTTTGGCAGAATAATTTGGTACACATCCAATTTTTGATTCGAATACCTCTGAATATTGAAATATAATTTGCTCTATAGAAAGACTATCCACTTGATGTGTTGAATTATTTGAATATGCAGTGTTAATATTGTTGTCGATCTCTTGCAAGCTGATTTGAAGGTGGCGTATCCACGTGCGCCCTAGAATTGCCGGACGACCACTAGGTACTATGAACATTTCTTCTATTGAACTAATGTCTTTGTAACAGACACTTACTGTACCCTTTCCTTTAGGAATAAATACATCGTTTGTATATGCACGGAAACAAATTGACGTTTCATTTAATTGTAGATTTAACATCTTAAACTTGTCTTCTGGTAATAGTGTAAATCCTGCCCCTGAATCTACTTCAAATTCGACTGGTTTATGGTTCACTTCTACAGTAATAATGTATTTTTGACAATCTTGAATTGGAGCATTAATCGCTTGATGATCATAAATTTCCACTATTTGTAATGCTTCGAAAAGTTTGGAGTCGCCTTGACTAATTGAATTAACTCCAAATTGGTTATCATTAGGGATGGCCACGGGCCCGGGCTTTGGCCCGGCCCGGCCCGAAGCCCGGCCCGAATATCAAGCCGGGCTTCGGGCCGGGCCGGCAAAAAATTTTTCGGGCCCAAGCCGGGCCAAGCACGTGTCGGGCCCGGGCCGGGCCGGGCCAGACTGCTCAAGCTTTTCGGGCTTTTCGGGCTATTCGGGCCGGCCCGAAGTTTATATAACGAAATATACAATTTATTGATTTAGTAAAAAATTTCATTTAATGATTTCTTTATGTGCCTCTTAAACAAAATTATAATTAACGCTCTTCTTAATATATCACCCAGGTACAGTTACACACATATTGGTAAGTGTGTCATAATGGAAATAAATCGAAAACGAAAATGATTTGATTTAAACCGATTTGTGAATTTCGATTTTTTTTTCGATAAGTAATATTCACTTCTTTCCACTTTTCAAGAACTTTGAAATAGAAATTGTCCGTGTTATATTTAATTAATATGAAGGAGTATTGCAACGTATGTTAATTGAGCTGCTTTATTGTATTATACTTATTAATTAACTTATTATTGTGGCCTCGCACTAAAGATTATTTATTAATAAATCGAAACCACTCTGTATATGAAAAAATATTTAAAACTGTCCGATTACAAAAAACGAGCTTAATTAGATTTAATTATTTGGATGTATCTTTTGTTGAAAACTATACCGAATACAATGCGAATAGTTTTTTTATAGCTTTAAATAACAAATGGATATAGAAAATTAAAATGTAAATACTCGATAATATTCTATGTGGCGGCATTTTTTTTCATAATAATTAAAATTTCCAGTAAAGCATGCGACAAAAAAATATTCATTGACAACAAAGTAATGTCTACCTGATACGAGAGACTTGAATAGTCAGTTCTCTGAACGGATGCTAGCACATTCTCGAAATGCAGACCTATATACCAGCAATCTGTAAAATGGACATTGACAACGTTCTTTGTTTAGAATATGAGGAAACAATATTTAGTCAAATTTTGAATACTTTCCTTGAAATATTTTACTATATACTAGTAGTAGTACATGAATTCTAAAATGCATTTTGTTACTTAAGGTTGAAGTTTGACGCAAACCACCTTCTATTTTGGATTGCCTGTGCAAGTGTGCATCATCTCCAAATACCTGTGAGATTCTTCGAGGTTAAAATGATACTATAAGCTATAATTTATTAAAGTTGATATATTTAACTTTTGTAGAAAAACATAATAATAGTAAAGAAGTATTTTTATACAACTGAAAATACATATATTAACAAATGACACGTTCCATTTGGATGCTCTATACATCACTTACGGTTTTAGTTACATACCGGCCCGAATCGGCCCGGCCCGGCCCGAAGCCCGGCCCGAAATTCAAACCGGGCCTCAAGCCGGGCCGATGCGTTTTGGTTCGGGCCGGGCCTCCGGGCCGGGCCGGAGCAAATTATTTCGGACCGGGCCGGGCCGCATCTAAAAGCCCGGCCTGGCTCGGCCCGAATCCATCCCTTTCGCACTAATGTAATTATGTGTTTCGTTATTTGAATAATTTTTATAATTTTTATGTCTTAGTAGTGTGGTAATGCAAACTTTTGCGACGTGTCCCATTCTATGACAGCTTGAACAATGTAGGTGATCTCGATTACTACGACAGTCTGGAGTACAATGATTATTCCTTCCGCATTTGATGCACAAATCTGCAATCCCCAGAGATTTATAATCTATTTTTGATTTATGTTTTGATCTTGAATGTAAGCGATGTTTCCCATCACGACTGGACTTATAGGTCTTGTTTGAACTATTACCTATTCTATTTACTTGGCTAATTGGCATGGATTGCTGGTTTGAAATTTCCTTGGTCTCTATTCGAGATGCTTCTAAAGCTACGGCCTTTGTTAGGACGTTGCTAAATTGGGTTTCTTCTGCTTGAAGTAACTGTTCTCGTATCCAATTATCTTTTATTCCTCTTACAAACTGTGCTCGTAGGAACATATCGGTAACTGATACTACTCTTTCGCATTCACATCTGACTTGAAATTTGCATTCGTCCAAATCTTTTTGATTTTCCTGCTGATAGGTGTTCAAGAAATAATGCTGAGAAATTATTGTGTTTCTGAGAGGACTCAACATTGATTGAAAAGCATTTATTAGTTCCGCGTATGGCAGCTCTTTAATTGATTTTGTTGGACCCAAAAACACTGAAAGATTATTGTAATGTATTCATCCAATTGATATACATAAAAGTTGTGCTTTCTGTTGTTGATTATAAACGTTTTTAATGGTCAGATAATTTTCAAACCTCTCTAAATAACACTTGAACTTTTCTTTCTTGCCATCAAAATTTTCAAATGCTGGAATTGAACTTATATAACTTTGTGTAGTATTTTCAGTATTTGCATTCTGGATGTTGACTTTTTGAAATTGACTTATTAATACTTCTTGATTTTTAATAAAAATTTCTATCATTTGTTGAAACTGTTCTTGATTCATTTTCTTCCTTTTTTCAATTTAATCCTCGTCGCCAATTGTTGTGACTTTTATGAATAGAATTGAATACAAATATAATGAATTCCTCCTGTTTGGATAATTATATTTCTTTTACTATATATTACATTGACATAACTTATTTTATTACCATGGTTACTTGAACAACATCCATCCAGTTGAACCTGGATCACTACAGCGTCTATCAACTGAAAAAAAATACGGTCGATTCCTTTTTAAATATACGGATTAAACGACTGGACGATAGAAGCATTTTTATTGGTCAGGAATTATATGCTAACACCATTTTAAAACGTTTTGATATGACCCACGCATATCCAGTATCGACACCTATCGAACCAGGCTCACTTTCGGAAGAAGTACGTTCGAAAGATATGGTTAACACGAGGACTAACGTACCATATCGACAGTCTGTTGGAAGCATTATGCACTTAGCTATTGCAGCACGATCGGATATCGCGTTTGCTGTGGGGTATGTTAGTCGCTATCTTGACAAGGCTGAAGAAAAACATTGGGAAATGGTCAAACGAATTTTAAAATACATCAAGGGAAGCTCTAAATGGGGTATTCTCTATCGAGTTAATGCTGAATCCCAATTTTTACAAACTTTTAGCGATGCTGACTACGCAAATGATGTGAACACGCAACGATCGGTATCTGGAGTTTTAACAAAGTACGGTGGTGGAGTTATTGGATGGATTAGTAAACGTCAGCAATCAATCGCTTTATCAACAACTGAAGCTAAGTATATGGCAGCAAGCGAAGCGGCCAAGGAGTGTGTTTGGATGACTCGATTACTGAATGAAATTACACCCCTAAAGAAAACTCCTACTCTACATATCGACGACGTAAGTGCTATCCGACTAGTTAAAAACCCGGCTCGAAACATATTATTATTATTATTATTATAGTGCCTTTATTTGCATCGTAATTTACAACACAATGTTAAGAAGTACATGAGGCGAAGTCTAGCTAACGCTACTCAAACTTAACCTCAACTAATTACAATTTTTACAAATTTTAAATAATTATTTGCAATAAAGAAATTGTGGATAAGTAAACACAACAAGTGACTTGTAGTTAGTCTACAACAATTACATTATGACTATTCAAGAAATAGTTAACTGTATGGTAAAGCTAGTGACCAAGTTGTGTACGTTTAATTTGTTCTTGCACTAGTTTGGCTTTATAGTGTTTTTTAAAATATTTTAGCGTATCTGCTTTTAGATCCGCCGGTATATCATTATATATATTCACAGCATTATACGAAAAACATCTTTAAAACACAGCGCGACGAAATTTAGGCATCGTTAACGTATGGACATGTCGAATACATCGTTCATGCATGTCACCTATGAGTACTAACTTTTCTTTAAGATAACCTGGCGAAGAAGTAGACAAAGTTCGAAAGACTAAAGCACTTATGTAATATTTAAACAAGTTATCTATTTTCGACATACGTTACCACTATGTTCGCGAACAATATCAAAATGGTGCTTTTGATATTGAATATGTGTCTGGGAATAAACAGGCGGCAGATATACTAACGAAACCTATACCACGAATTCGTTTTCAATTCCTACGCAACTTGATTGGAATGGTTGAACTGGCAGTACGTGATGCTGATCAAATATGATTTTTCTTTGTTTTGTCGGACAATTTTAGTTTAAGGGGAAGTGTTGTAATATTAAATAAAATTGCCTAGGACGTAGGTATATGTTGCCAAGGTAATTGTTAGAAAAGTTTGCTTTTTTGTTATTAATCGAGAACTGTCAATCATTATGTAATTTTCGTTATTTATTAAAGTATATTAATAAAAGCTAGGTTTTTTTCACGGGGAATAACCACAACACAGACTGCCTAAAAACACACTACTGAAGTATCTACGTATAGTTATAAGACACCGATAAAATTAACTTAGGATAGGAAACAGTGGAGAGCTACGACAACTGCACCTTAATGTTGGGATTAGGGAAAAAATAAAACTTGTGTTGAACGTGAATATGATTCGGTTTTACATGCTTACTACTAATTTTAAATCTTTATTCAAAACAAAACATTTTGTACATTACTTTACATAATTTTGTATTTAATGGAACACAACAATTTAAGTGTATAAACACCATTCAAATTATAAAAGCTCTTATTATTTGTACAAAAAACTTTCTTCTAGGAATACACAAGAAGCTACTTATTACAAAATTACCAGTCAAATAAAGTGAGATTATTAGGGCGCCGCTTCTTCGGTGTAGTTGAAGTAACGGATCCATCCGAACCTGATGACGGAAATTCAGGTTGAGCACTCTGAGTGGAACTAGACGGTGTAAATGATTTTTTGCGCAATCGTCTTTTTTTCTTAGTCCTGGAAGATTTTCGTTTAAATGATTTTATAGGTGACTTCTTTTTTGTGTTTGGAAAAGCAATCTTATTGTTCAGGTGTGGCAGATTTGCGGTGCTTGGGACTGGGAGGACTGATAAATAATTGTGTTTAGTCGATGGTGCTTTATTATCGTATTTTTCATAAACCTGACCATACTTATCAAAGTGGTTAACGTTTTGTAAACGAACCCCCGGGGTAACCGCTCTTCTTGAATTAGTATTTAACCAAAAATATTTTCCATCTCGTGATATTATGTTGTTTATTAGTCCGTACTGTAACGCAGCTTCTACAATTTCCCGAGATCTAGTGGAGTTATTCTCAAGTATTTCTGGTAAGCCCTGACTCCTAACGCTATTTCTGCGATCGACAGTTTCGTGATTTGTAGAAGTGTACCTGTCGGGACATGGAAACATAGCTTTTGTAACTTGTTTTGACACTCTTTCTTCTCTTAAATCTTCGTTCTGTCTTTCAAATGCCTGCATAGCATTTTCTTTAAAGGGTAAGGGTGCGTTAGGAGTTTTTACTTCATTTTCGGACGTATCTTCTGAGACTAGTTTAGAAGATACTCCCAGGTAGTGCATTACCTTATGTAAATAATACAGAATCTTATGTTCCCATGCTGGAGTAGGTTCACTTACTGGACAACTTGGTTTATTATTATCTTCAGGATTTGAAAGTATAGTATTGGACTTATCATCGTTAGTAACGCTAATTTCACTTTCGTTAAATTTAACTGTTTTGTCTGGATATCTTCTTTTAGCTGCAGGACGTTTACGATTTGGAGGCGCCATGCCAATTTCTAAACATGCCTAGACGCACTAAAAATTTGGTGACAGCTTGTCATTTAAATGAATTAATGCCATTTTGTATTAATATAGAATTGTTCAAATTATTCAAAGCCGACTATATAGCAAGGGAATATTTAAAAATAAATTTTGGAGTTTGTACGTTTATAAATGTGCAATAATAAATCGTTAGACTTTAATTCGCAAAACTTGATACAAACAACGACAGGAGCATATCAAACAAAAAAATTATAAGTTGTATACAACAAAGGCGTAGGTTACTATTATATCATATCCTCTTTTTTAATTATTGTTAGTCCTTTAGATACTTAAGAGAACACCGACTTTGCGGTGATGTTCAATGTTCTTTAACTTTTTGACCCAGAGGAGAGTCCAACAAATCTTCACGACCCATCTTGAATTTGCACTTAGAATTTCAATGTTTTTTGTTTGAGAAACTTTTGTTCGGGTACTTTGGCGAGCCAAAGGTGTTTGAGATAAAGCTTCCTGGATTTCTGAACTTTCTTCTTACGTTAGATAGATAGATAGATTTAATTGGGAAAAGTGACACATGCCACACGCACTTAGGCCTCTTAGTGGGCCCATAGTGCTGCCTTCCTTGCTCTAAGTTGGTCCTTCAATACTCAACCACCCAACCTTACAGGTAAATTTGAGAATGTCGGACCATGGGGTGTCTCGAATTCCTGCCTTCCCAGGCCAGAATTCCCCCAACATGGATCCTCGAAGTCGGGCGAGTGACGGGCAGGTGCACAGAATGTGCTCCGCTGTCTTATGCTCATGTTGACAGCCACGACAAGTGGAGTCGTCTGACAGACCCATCCTGTGCAGATGCTTCCTTGGTATGCAATGCCCGGACAGTATACCCACTAGTAGCCCTAGTTTCTGTCTCGGCAAGCATATTACAAATTTTTCGATTTTGGTGGTTGGAGGCCTTATAAACATTTTGGCCTGTCGGCAGCTTGTTGTACAATTCCACCTGTCCTTGTGACGGTGGTGGGTTATTTGTCTTATCATGAAGAACATCACCAATGGCGCAATAGCAACCGATGGCTCAGGGCCGACAAAGCCCCGAGCCGCTCACTGCTTCGCCAAAGGGTCTGCCTCTTCGTTGCCATGTACTCCTGAAAGCCCTTTGCTCCAAACTAGCTCAAGGGTGTTAGTATTAGAAGCGAGCTCGAGAATGCGATGGCATTGGCAAACCACCCCCCAGAGAATCTTCTGCTTATTTAAGCTCAAGGGAGCTGCTCTGCTATCGCTCAGAATATGTATAACTTTATTTTGGATTCTGCGTTCCAGTATGGCATTAGCACCATGCATGATGGCTATGACCTCCGCTTGAAAGACAGTTACCAACCTGCCCAGCGTAACACTTTTATGAAGATCTAACTCATCGGAGAGGATGCCTGCCCAGGTACCTTCATTTGTTTTGAATCCATATATGTAGATGGATATCTTTGTTAAGGAGGCGTCCTCAGTGTTCAGACAAACCCCGAAGCGCTTCTTAGAGAACATTGTGGGTGCGATCGCATCAACCACTCCTCTCAAGAGAGGTGTGTTCCGCACCGCCTCTCTTAGTATATTGTGGTGCCTACCACCGCCTCCCTTATCGATCCATAGATTTTTGAACCGCAGCCTCATTGCCGCTCTCAGGGCCATCACCTCCACATGTAGATCCAGCGGAGTGAGACCTAGGATGGCTTCTAAGGCTGCAGTAGGTGTAGATTGCATTGCACCCGTAATGCCTAGACAGACCACTCTTTGGATATGAGTAAACTCTTTAACTGCATGGGCCAGTCGGATCCTGGGCCACCAGACCACAGCACCATAGCAGAGCATCGGCCTTACTATCGTGGTGTATAGCCACAGGACAGCCTTTTGAGGAAGACCCCTAAGTTTGCCTATAACACGTCTGCATTGTCAAAACACTTGGTTGGCTTTGGTAGTTATTGCTTGTAAGTGTTTGACCCAGTTCAGCTTCTTCTCAACTATGATGGCCAGGTACTTGACCTCTTCTGATAGGGCCAAAGACGTTTGGAAAAGTATTGGCGATCTGGTTACCAACAGCTTCCTTTTATTGGTAAATAGCACCAGTCCGGTTTTATTGGGGTTGATGGTTAAAGAGTTCTCTGAGCACCAAAGTTCCGTGATCATTAGTGCTGCTTGCATCAAATTACACAACACTTGTTCAAATTTGCTGACTACTAAAATAGCTATGTCGTCCGCATAATCTATCGTGTAGAAACCTGCCTCATTAAGGCGTTGGAGAAGGCTGTCCATTACTATGGTCCATAGTAGCGGTGACAGTACCTCCCCTGGGGACAGCCTTTACCTACCGCCCTAATTACTAATGTTACTCCAACATTTATGTGTACCCGTTGACATCGCAAAATCTGCATAGTTAGCTGCCGAAGGCTGTATTCAGCTCCATGTGCCCGCAGAGCTCTATCAATGCTTGTGAAGTAGTTTCGCTAAACACACCCTCAATATCAACAAATGGGCCTATGGAGGACATGTTGTTGTTGAGGGTTTTTTCAATCCGTCCCACAACAGCGTGGTATGAAGGCGTGCTGATTTGGGTGAAGTAGATAAGAAAGCATTATCCTCTCCCTCATATCATTGTCGCACAGTCTCTCCAAAGTCTTTAGCAGAAAAGACGTAAGACTGATTGGTCTGTAGGATTTAGCCTGGGAGTAATCCCTCCGGTCTGGTTTAGGAATGAAGACAACTCTAACCTCTTTCCAACTGCTGAGGATGTATCTAAAAGCGATACAGCCCCTAAAAAGTACCGCGAGGAATGATGCCAACCTCTCCACGCCCTACTGTAGTAGGGCGGGGAAGATGCCATCCATTCCAGGTGACTTAAATGGTTTGAGAGTTGAGATGGCACATTTAACTTTTCTTTCATCCATTACCCGGATAGAGACTTCTCAGTCCGCCCCATTAGGTGGCAAGCTGGGTTGATCCACCCTGTATGCGGAAAGTTGTGATACACTCCCTGTAAAGTGGGTGTCCAAAAGTAGCTCAGCGGTATTGCAACGTTGGTGGTGTATGTACCATTCAAACGTTTCAGGCAGCATGGTTGATGGCGAGGATCTTTGGACAGAATCTTGTTAATGCAAGAGATTGCATTGGCAGAGTCGACTGCGTTACAAAGGGTTTTCCAAGAGTCTCTCTGTCGTTTTCTAATTACCGGTTTGTATAGTCGCTGGTGGTTTTTATAAGCCTCTCAGTCAGCCCTACTTTAGATGCTTTTGCCTTGTTGAACAGTTTGCCTAAGGTCTTTTTCAGCTTCTGTAGCTTCTCATCTCACCATGGGGTGATGGAGTGGGAAGAATCTGTCTTGACCGGGCATACCTGTTCAAAGGACTCTACGATGGAGTTCTGAAGAAAGACCGAGTAACTCTGTAGCTCTTCTATTGTTTTTGGGTTGTTACTGCCTTGCAATGCCAATAGTCGTTTCTCCAAGCTGTCTAAATAGACAGACATGTTGATCGCCTTTGGGTTCCTATATTCCTTATTTTAAAACTTAACAATCTGTGATCTGACAGTGTAGTTTTATGCGTCACCTGCCAGTTCAAGGTATGTCTTGATATGCCTGCCAATGCCAGATGTTACAAACGTGTGTTCACTGCCCCAGTTAAACATCTCCAGATTCTTGCTTAATATGTATTCGAGCAGTACTTTTCCACGAGGGTGTGTGTTAGCGCTACCCCATATCATGTGGTGTGCGTTGGAGTTACATCCGATAATAAGATGCTTTTTGTGCATATCGCAATGAAAATGACTGCCGTCAACTACAGATGAGGTGGGTCTTGGTCAATTGGAAAATAGGCTGAAACAAAGAATATGTCAGTAATTTCTACTACCCTGCAAATGATCTGAACGGCTGAGACGTTCCGGCCACTCAGTTGTAGCAGGAAAAGAGCATTGATGATGTGCCTGGGTATATAGATGCATGCCCTATGCTTAGGTTAGTTACTAGCCCCAAAAGTATTTTCCATTTAGGCTTCCCAGCCCCGAGATTCCTGAGCTTCAGCCAGGGTTCTTGGATAAGGCCAATGATCTGCTTATTGCTAAGGTGTCTGCATAACGATGCTGCAGCCGCCCGGCAATGTTGTAGGTTTACTTGTATTACATTTAGTCCCGCCATTGGACCACGATGGATTAGACTTGCGTTTTAAGCCTCACTGCGTGGGCTATTCAGTGACGCTTTCCTATACTCCTCCGCGAGCCACTCCACTAGCAACGGGTCAGGGTCTGCTGTATCCATCTGACTGCTTGACGCTGTCGATGGTTCGCCTACCTCAGGCTCTAGAGGTTGCTGCAGGAGCGGAGCTTGTTATGGCTGCTCAGGAGATAACGGTGGACACTGCTGTTGCGCGGCAGCGGTTGGACTGCTTCTGCAGCAGGTTGTGACTTTTGTATTTTAAGGTTCATGGAAGTGAGCTTGTAGTGCAGTTTACCGCCCCTACTGTTGATAGTCTCCCTCGCGTCTTCCCCAACACCAAAGACTGTTAGCCTCCCTTGGCGCTGATCTCTTGTGGCCGTGTGGAAGACGTACCATTTGGACGTGTCAGCCCAGCGGTTCTGTACACGTAAACGCCTTCCAACGACATCCACGTCTTCCGGGGGTCCCGGAATTCATAGCGCCGCCTTAAGGAGTCTAGGTATCAGTCCCACCTGGACGACTGTAAAGCGTGCAGCTTCCCACGGTTGTGGTAGGTTGCCAACAGCTTCTGTAATCCATGCTAGGGAGTGGTCGTCCTTGCACCAGATTCGGAAGATCTCCCCCGAGTACGCCCACCTCCTAAAGATTGGAGGAGCACTGTCGTTGGGAAAAGAGAATAGGTGGTCGTCCAATACCTTCTCAATGGCTAGTTGCAAAGATTCTGCTTCAACTTTGGTAATCTTACCCCAGGGGTTATTCTTGTCAATGACAGCCACGTAGAAGTGCCTAGCGGCTGCCTCCCCGTAGCTGCCAACGACGGGCCGATTTGTGCCAATCTGACAGCTTCTCTTCCGCGGTCTACTTTGCGGAGTTTAAAAATTATTAACAAAAAGGTGTCTTGTATTTTAAGGTTGTATGATCAACAAATACGCTAAACTTTTGCAAGTTAGTCTTGTTCTCATTACCAAATATAATTCTGTAAATGCGAATCATCATCATTAAGTCGTCAGTCCCGGAACCAATTACACGCGTACCTCCATTGTTTCTTATTCTGAGCTAACTTACACATTTTCATGAGATTCCCTGTCTACATCTTTCACTATCCACGTGCAATAATCTCATCTAGGTCTGCCTCTACTTCTCTTTTTTCCTATATCTGCTTGTAATATAGCCCGCACTATTCCTCATTAGTGCCTAAAAACAAATCCTTCTATTTCTCCTATTTTGTTTATTTTCCACAGATACCTTTATTTCCCAACTATTTCAATATCCTCTTTGTTATTACCTTTGTCTGTTCATCATATCATTGTCATACATCTGAAGAATAATATTACAAAGGAGTAGATAAGCTACCTATGTTCTAGCCCAAAAAGTACAATTTTCCCATGTTGAATCCCATAAGGAGGCTCTAAGGTCCATTCTGGTCATTTTTGTACCAAGCATTGAAATCCCCATAAGGAGGCCATTTTTGTCAGATACAAAGGTCATCCACCCCGAGGTAGCCTTTCAGCCCAACACCCACAATAGATGGTTGACAGGGTATCTGTGACCTCATTTTCACCAGCATCCTCATTTTCACACACACATCTGGACCAAATAGCATTCTTCGACTAGTCATTTCCACCCACAAGATAAATTTATCTTGTTTGGTATCAATTAATATTAGATTTTTCTCAGCTACCAGAATCTCTAGGAATTTTTCAGATAGCATCATCCCCCAGGGAGCTACCCTCCTTTTAATATTTTTTGCTGGTAGCGATTTCTAACCATCCTTATAAATTTTTTAGCTACGCGAGTTATAGGATCCCCCATCTATTATACATATAAAACTATTAACTTTATTAGGAAATATTAGGAAACATTAGGAAATGTTAGGACAGTGCAACAATGTCGTTGCAACATTTTATTACATTATATTATGATGATTTCAGTTCCCGCGAGTGGAAACGCTACAAAGTAGCACAAGGATAAGTGACACTGCAGATGTCAGGTCACAGACGGTCGCCGGATGTCACGTACCGAGATTACGCAGAATAAGCCTGCAACAATGTAATTTATGAATAGCTCTTAAGATAGCAACTAAGTATTGTAAAGTGCAAGCGGACATTACGTCCGCAGGTTCCCACAGAATTGTGAGGGGGAGAAAGTTATATAAGGACCAGGAGCTCCACTCCTAGTCAGTTCATCAAACGTTCAGCTTTTACCTTGCAGTTCGTAGATAACTCACTGTACAATTAAGTATTAACTATTCGACTTAGAATAAATTAATTCAAGATTGTAATTGTTCAAATCTGTAAAACAAATAAATGTGTTAAGGACCAAAGAAGTCTTTTTAAAAAGGACCGCTCGAAGCCACGAACCTTAACTCGCGATACATCAAATTAATTAAGAATTTTACGCAGAATCCGAATCTCTAAATAGATTTAAAATCGGACCACCCTTTACCATTTTACACACACACACACACACACACACACACACACACACACACACACACACACCCTAAATTATAACTTTCCTGCAGCTCATACCTAAAAAAAAATCTAAAAACCATTCTTAAAACTTTTTATTACAGACAATTTTTACTAATACAGTTTAAATTTTGTAAACCACATTTCTAAATACATATTCACAATTTTTATTCTTAACCTAGACCTCCTCACATCGGCTTATACTTATTAATATTTATTTCTAAATAGAGCACCTTTTCCAAAGACCAACCGGACCCACGTGTTTCAAATTTCTTTGATTTTGTTCTCATGGTTTCGCTTAAGACCTCGTACATATTTTCCAGATTACCAGAAGACGTTATAACCATATTTTTTGTGTTAAAGGATTTCACATCGGTAGTCTCTTCTCCCATTTTTGAGTAGACACTGTAGAGTTCGCAATAGACTTTTACTGCTGTATGTTGTGTTCTTTTTTCATTAAGTAATCAAATAAACCGCTCTTTCTGCTACCAAAGAAACTCGAAGACTCCATCGTCGACACTGGCGTTCCTTATGCGATAGCTAGCCATACGGTTGTTAAATGCTGTGCTAACCATTTCTATACCATCTTCACCAGTAGCGGTAACTATGGAATTTTTATGTCTGTTGCTTCTCAAGTATGCGGCATAGGTAGTTTTTTCCATTTCGAAATCGCATACTTTACACATAATTCGAGGTTGTTTCGTACAAGACCCTTTAACAACTGTCGGAGCTGAACGTATACGGTTTAATGACATACCGTGCTGTTTTTCCTTGTATTGCTGTAAGTTGTCCATTCTCGTAAAAACGATACCACAAAACACACAGTTTAAGTACTTTGCTGCTGACGGATGTATAAGCTTAACCCTGGACAATGTTACACCACGGCATTTGTTCTGGTGTCGTTTGAAAGCATCCCTCCTGGTAAAGTAGACGCGACAGGGCTCGCATTTAAAAACGTTTGCAGATACCATTTTAGTACAAAACAAAATTCGCACTATAGGACTTTGGTGAAACTTGTAAGCGAACTAACTTATAACTAAAAAGTTTACTCTTGCGTAGCTGCATGCAAACCGAAGGTTTCCGAAGACAGCCGAACGATATTAAGGATTCAGCGGAGAACTAAATGACATCATCTTTTGCCAATCCTTGCTACTCGTCCAGTACATTTAGCACCAATACATACACCCGGTTCGCATCGTCCATGCTGCGAATGTACTTAGTAGAAACACCGGAAACGTCTTCCATGTTATACAGATCAACAATCGCATCGCGTGCATATTAAAAATCCAAAAGGGTGATAGCTCACGCACACAAATTGGTTGCAAGTGTTGCGGTGGAAGATGCAGTGCTACTATAAACAAAAACTCAACCAGGATAGAAGCAGGAAGTATTTGGAAGAAGGGAAGGTGTGAGAAGAACATAAAAATTATGGAATCTTAAAACTAATATATATAATAGATTTACAAAATCTAAACAAATATAAACAACTATCTTATATCTTTATGATACCATGCGTAGATTGCTGTACTATTAGGAATGATGTACCTTTTGTCATCTTCGCTCGATAAACTAATTTTATTAATAATTTGTGTGTACAAATCGTGTTTTTACTCCGGATACATGCACCAGCAAGTACTCCTTACCACCCAAATAAAGAATTAGATGCTTGGTGACTGTTAACTTCCGCTTCCCTCGTGTACGTTAGACACATCCCAGCCCATGCGCACCCCTGCCCATGCGTACTCCTGCCCGTGCGCACCCTTGTCCAAGCGCACCCTGTCCATGCGCACCCTGCCCATTCGCACCCTGCCCATGCTCAACCCATGCTCTGTGCGACTACTATTTCGTGGTGACGTCATAACCTTTTATAAATAAAAAACAATGTAATACTATTCTAAAATTTTTATTATGACATTATACATAACAAAATTTAAAAATATTTAATACCAAGCATGGAGTCATTTAAACTTAACTTTAATACAAAGTTGTACACAGAAGACAGTCCTTTCTTTATGTTTGTTTGGAGTAGTTTTAATTTTATCTAATTTTATTTTCAGCTTAAAATTTAAATCGACACTTAAGTCTTCTATCTCCTTTTCTAGCCAATAGTTTGATAGATAGAGACCGTCTAAGTTTACCAATTGTAAAATGTACCGAAGTTTGACTCTATATATAAAGTATTTGATTCTACCGACAACCAGATCCATTCCCTTGTGTAATTCTTGCAGTTTGTGACAATCTTTTAGTCGCGGCTTTCCTACTATATCCTGCATACGTATCTTGTTAGCTTGATCGATTTCTTTTTGTCGATATTGGAGGAAATCCTTATTCTCCCACGCACTGTTGCGTAGTTGCATGTCCACCACTTTTGAAAATATATGGTTTTTATAGGTTGTAAGACCCTCGGTTTTAAATGATCCGAAAGGTTCTTCACTAGGCAAATGTACAATGTTTAGCGGAACCCCTTTGCGTGTGGTGTACACCAAGGTTACGAAACCCGCATTCCGTAGTTCGTCTATGTTATCTGCCATTTTGATAAATACGTTTTTAGAATAACCTTTAAAAAGTATACGGATTTAGTACCATCCTTTTCTGCAAGAACGCCTACATAACTAAAAGAGTCTTTCTTACTAACCGCAAATGCATATAGCTTGTAGAACCCGAATGTATTTAAGTCAATCCATTGACACATAAAATAATCTTTTAATTCTTCCTCATTTTCTCTAATAAGATGTTCTTTGTCTAACACATCTTTGTATTGTTTGCGTATTGTCGCAGAGTTTTCCATGTAGTTCAATTTTCGTCTTTTTGCATCCATTTCCTCTAATTCCAGTTGTCTTTTCCTTCCACTTACAGCGTATGGCATGCATAATGGGGCAATTTCCTTTAGCGTAAACGGATAGAGTTTACTACCAATATTTACGCGTTGTCGTACAACCACTGGGCGAATGTTAGGCGTATTTATCAACCCCAATTCCAAAATGACTATTTTTTTGGAGTTGTAGAAGAAGACGGTCCTTTCTTTATGTTTGTTTAGAGTGGTTTTAATTTTATCTAATTTTATTCGCAGCTTAAAATTTAAATCGACACCCAAGTCCTCTATCTCCTTTTCTAGCCAATAGTTTGATACATAGAGACCGTTTAGGTTTTCGAATTGTAAAATGTACCGAAGTTTGTCTCTATATATAAAGTATTTGATTCCACCGACAACCAGATCCATTCCCTCGTGTAATTCTTGCAGCTTGTGACAATCTTTTAATCGCGGCTCTCCCACTATATCCTGCATACGTATCATGTTAGCTTGATCGACTTCTTCTTGTCGGTATTGGAGGAAATCCTTATTCTCCCACGCACTGTTGCGTAGTTGCATGTCCACCACTTTTGGAAATATATGTTGTTATGGGTTGTAAGACCCTCGGTTTTAAATGATCCGAAAGGTTCTTTACTAGGCAAATATACAATGTTTAACGGAACCCCCTTTGCGTGTGGTATACGCCAAGGTTACGAAACCCGCATTCCGTAGTTCGTCTATGTTATCTGCCATTTTGATAAATACGTTTCTAAAATAACCTTTTAAAAAGTATACGGATTTAGTACCATCCTTTTCCGCAAGAACGACTACATAACTAAAAGGGTCTTTCTTACTAAGCGCAAATGCATATAGCTTGTAGAACCCGAATGTATTTAAGTCAATCCATCGACACATAAAATAATCTTTTAATTCTTCCTCATTTTCTCTAATAAAGTGTTCTTTGTCTAACACATCTTTGTATTGTTCGCTTATTGTCGCAGTGTTTTCCATGTAATCCAATTTTCGCCTTGTTGCATCCATTTCCTCTATTTCCAGTTGTCTTTTTCTTCCACTTACAGCGTATGGCATGCATAATGGGGCAATTTCCTTTAACGTAAACGGATAGAGTTTACTGCCAATATTTACGCGTTGTCGTACAACCTCAGGACGAATGTTAGGCGTATCTATCAACCCTAATTCCGAAATGACTATTTCTTTTGGAATTGTAGAATATGGTGTTGCAGATTGTGTAAAATATGTACTACCTGCTTTAATGTAGCACTTGTGTAAGATTTTTATTTTATCTTGGCTATCTTCCTCCTCTACTATCTCCAAATAATTTACAGGTAAATAGTTAAAACTAAATGCCGAAAGCAAATACTTTATCAATTTTTCCCTTTCCTCTAGCTTTTCGGACAACATAATTTGCAAGCACGTCAATTTCTTTGTATTACCATTACCCCAATACACGTACTGTAGCAGGTTATTATACACTAAACAGCAGCTAGTTTGTAGCTTGTCCAATAGCTTACTCCACATTCTGACGTATCGTAATTTATGATTCTATCGGTAACTAATATTAAAACTTATTTATTCTTATTACGATGTAATAATAGCAAACTTCTGCTATGACTCCGTTAATGACGCGTTTGCATTATGACTATGTTGGAGATGGTCGATACAATTTGTTTCTTTCGTTTGGCATTATCATAGCATACGTTTATGTTTGTGTATAAATGTTTCTTTTGTCAATGTATTTGTAGTGGTGTTTATTCAAATGATAGAATGTAGGTTAGCCATTGTAAACCTTATTGCAATACAAGCTGGAAACCGTTCATGGTTTGTATGGTATGCGTGTGTTTGGGCTTTTGCTGAATTTTCTAACATTTTATACCCATGCGGGGTTGAACATTGGTAGTCAAGGTTCTATTTTCTCGGTATTCTTCCTCTTCAACTTTAGAACGTATCATGCCGTTTTATATCTCCAATTTGTTTTTGTTTTCCACAGATAGCCACATTCCCCTACTACTTGTATAATCTCTTTGTTATTAATTTTGTCTGCCCATACAATCATACTCATACACATGAAGCACAAAATTCCAAACGGCTTCTACTGTTTTACTGTTTGCTTCTCTTACTATCTCTATTTCATAAGCGCACTGTGCTGTGCTCCACGCATATGCTTTCAACAATCTTTCCTTTGTTTCTGTGTTTGTAGTCTTGGAACATAGCTGCTACTCTTTCTTGTTAGATGCAGTTCGGTTCTCTTTCTATTGTATTACAATTATACACCCTATTTCACCAATTTTCAGCGGAATGTGAAGGGGGTTAAGCAGCCTGCCACTACCAAGATCCCCCAACACTTGAGCGTTTGCCGAATGAATATTTTACTTCCAATATATCTTTCGTGAAATCAACATTAGTTGTTAATACCAGACTTACGCAAATTAAATTCAAAAGATTCTTATTGTAAGCTTAATAATGGTTTTAAGCGCATCCTTTTCTAACCTGTCAATCATCCCATTTGACGGTGTAATATCCTAGGGCGGTTATTAGTAATCCTTTGTGTACAGATGCCGCGTTTACGTTCAAATGCATTATTTTGGTCAAAGGTAGACTATGCGATACTTCGTTACAGTCCCTACTTACACGAGTATATTTTTACGATTGTGACATTGTATGTATAAGAAGTCGATAAAACCATTCAGAAACAAATCAAATTCACTCTGTAATTTTCAAAAGAGGTTTTTTTCTATTTATACTTCACCTCATGCATACAAACAACACCCAATAAGAAATGTAAAACTGTTTTCTAGTCAATTCCTTCAATGCTTTCTTATAAAGTAAATGAAATACATGGTTTAAACATAACGGATTTTGTGGCAACCAATAGAAAACGAGACAATAGTATGACCACGCTGTCTACATATAGTCACGGTACAGTAATGAGATCCATATTAATTAAACTTTCAAATACGCAGGGTTTGCTGCCCAAATTCATGACAATGCCGCCTATCCTAAATTATTAGGGATAAAGTAAACTAAATCAACTCCTGTATCTTTATTGAATAAAATGTATTTAATTTGGGGGTGGTTTATGTATTTCGAAAAGTCGTTAAACACTCTTTTAGTATTTTTTGAGCAAAAAGTCTGCTATATAGGGCTCTATATTATAATTCTATCTATGGTTCTTATATGTGTTGACATCTAATAAACACGTGAACAAGTGACAGTTGACAGCAAACATCAAACTCGCAAGTACAAACCGAAATGGATGCATGTACTGCTGTAGAAAAGGAATTAGAACGTGTATTATCAAAATTTGGTGCTATAAATGACCATGCAAGTCGTATTCTCTATGATTTAATAGCATACATCGAAAGTTTAAAGAACGAGGTCAATTGTGGTAAGAAAATAGAGGAAGTTATTTTTAGTAAGTGCCGTTAACCTTTAACACCAATTTTCTTTGTTTGTTTGATTAGTTCCCGCTGGACAAGAGCTAACTCCCTTACAGGCAGATTTACTTAAACAAGCAATGACAAAGGTAAAAGATACTGTTTCACGTTTGGCTTCAGATCACAGAGATTTACATAGCACCGTTTCTAAAGTTGGAAAATCAATTGATCGCAATTTTACTGCTGATTTTGCCGTCACAACACGAGACGACGGTTTTTCAGAACCCAAGAGGATAGATTTATTAAACCAAGTCATATACCAACATTTCTGTAGGCAAGGAATGTTAGATGTTGCCGAAGCACTTTCAAAGGTTTGTATGTATTTATATTGAATTTACTGAGAAGTTCCAACTTAAACCATATAAATGGGCTTAAGATGTTTTTTTCTTAAATAACTTATAACATCAGTTTTAACACTTTTTTTTAGGAAACTACAATCCAAAACAAAAACGATAGTTCAGAAATGTTTTTGGAGTTGAATCACATTTTAGAATGTCTTAAAAATCAAGATGTAGATCCAGCACTTGCCTGGGCCACTGTCCATCACGATAAGCTTGAAGCCCAGAATTCGTCATTGGAGTTCAAATTACATCGCCTTAAATTTATTGAATTGATGAAACAAGGTGCTAATTTCCAGAATGACGCAATATCGTATGCTAGAACACATTTTGATAAATTTGTTAATAGGCATGAAAAAGGTACGTATCCAACGTGTTTCAGTGGCAAATTAAAACACATTTTCTTTATCGTTTTATTAAATTATTTTTTAACGGAAACATATTTCTTATGATTTTACTTTAGGCTATGGTGGATTATTATAAACCACAATTAAAAACTAGTACGTTGGTGCAATTACTAATCAGAAACAGTAAAAACTGGACATAGATTAAATTTGTGCCTAAATGTACTTTGAACTTTAGTTTAAACATGTAAACAAAAGAAGTGTTGTAATAGGTGGAGGTTAGTTTGTAGCAATTTTAGGTGTATTAACAACTCCAAGTAATAAAAAATTAGTACAGCTGTTCATTTATAATCTACGCCCACTATATTACGACAGTGAAATTAGCAGCCAAATATTTAAGAGCAGCAAAAATCAGACTTGTGGTGAACCAGCCTTTTAATGATCGTTTATGTAGTTCCCGAAATGCCTGTTGCATACTCAAAAAAAAAAAATACACAAATCCAAACCAAACCTAGGGGTCCAGCAAATAATATTCTTTAGGATACTGGACACAGGGCGACTTTCAATTTAAAAGAATTAAATCTTCGCATCTATGTGGCGTTAATGTAATTTTTGAAATCCATACTACATACTGTTGCGTACTAAAAAAAATTGTGAATCTTTAACCAGCTGTAGGGGTCGGGCAAAAAATATTTTTGATAATATGGGGATCGGGTGATTTTTAATTTAAAAAATTTATACTTATTTATTTATTAAACATTTAGTAACAAAATAATTCAGGTGCAAATGTTAGAGGTATGACAAATCATTACAAAGATAGTGCGGAAATTTCTAAAACAGTTACATAATTGTTTAATTGGTAATATGTCAGCAGAGCTGGTTTTCACATATAACAAAACTACTACGAATCAGTATTTTCCAAACAAAAAGAAATTCACATAAAGAAATTTAATAACCTATTTATAGAGAAAAATAACACTCAAAATAAAACGTTAGAAAACAGCAACACCATGCTAAACACCGTGATAAATTTATCAAGCAGAACTATTAACGACACAGAAAAATCAATTCTATCAAAAGGCCTTAACTTTGCAGTAACGCCAAAATCAATACCAACCTTTCTAATAATTAGCTGTATTGAGAAAACAGCAAACCAACTTGAAGAAGATCAAGCAAACGAATTTAGAGTACGATGCAAAATCGAAATAGACAAGAATCACAAAATAAAGTCAAATGTAAGTAATAACGAAATAAAAGCAATTCGCAATCTAAAAAACAATAACTCAATTATAATTATACCTGCTGACAAAGGCAATGCAACAGTAATAATGAATAAAAACGATTACAACACAAAAGTCAACGAACTATAGAACACTGAGAATTACACCAGTTTAGAAACTGACCCAACAAAATCAATTCAAAATAAAATATACAAAACTCTATTTAAATTTAAAAATGAATTCGAAGACAAAGAAAGAAGTAAACTGGTCCCACATTACAGTAAACCACCCCACTTTTACGGATTCTTTCATTAAAAACAACCAACACTTTTTAGAAAAATTATCAAACAAAGATTGAAAATACACACACAATGGTAAGCTTTGATGTAGTAAATCTCTTCACAAATGTCCCTATAAACAAAACGCTCAATATTATAAAAAACAAACTAGAAAAAGATGGCAACCTTAAGGAAAAAACAAAACTAAGTATATCATCGATTATGGAATTACTTGGCTTTTGCGTCAATACCACATATTTTCAAATAAGTGATCAATTCTACAAACAAAGCTTTGGAATAGCAATGGGAAGTCCACTATCACCAATCTTTAGTAATATATTCATGGAGGAATTCGAAAAAGATGTAATATTCACACAAGAATTGAAACCACTAATCTGGCGGAAATACGCAGATGATGTCTATACTATTTGGCCTCATAAAACAGAACTAATTAAAAATTTTGTAGAGTCCATTAACAAAATAAAACCAACTATTATTCACATATGAATTAGAACAACATGGAAAACTTCCGTTTTTAGATATTCTAGTTAGCAAAAACGATACAACAATTAATACATCGGTATATAGAAAACCAACGCACACAAACAGATACTTAAACTTCGATTCAAACCACCCACACTGTGTCAAACGAGGAATTATCAAAACCATGTATGATAGAGCAAAATTAATATCATCAAACGAAGAAATTTTAAAGAAAGAGAAAGACCTAATCAAATGTACGCTAATAGAAAACAAATATCCTAAAAAAAATAATGAAAAAGAAATGAATAAAAACCCTAAAAATAAAGAAAAAGAAAACAAAAAATGCTCTCAATACCATACATAAAAGGATTCTCTGAAGAAAAAAACCAAAGAATAGGAAACAAATTTAGAATTAAAACAGTATTTAGAACCAACAATACACTAAGAGCACAATTAACAAAAACAAAACCCATAAATGCAATACAAAGTTCAAAAAACTGTATCTACAAAATACAAATGTAACAAGTTCGATTAAGAGAACATAAATCATATATAAAAAATAGAAAATTTGAAAAATCCATGATTTGCCAACATGCATGGGACTCCAGTCATAAATTAAAATGGGAGGACGCAAAAATTATCGACAAAGAAGAAAACCACCAAAAACGCAAAATCAAAGAACTGCTTATATAACCCTACTTAAAAATAACTGCGTTGGAAACGAATCCATAACTTTCAGTAAACAATGGATTCCATTACTAAAAAAAATAACAAATGAAAATCAAATGCCCACAATATCTAGGTAGCATTGCAAGTTTTTCCTTGCGATATTAACATGAAATACAGCCTGCATACATGATTTCTATTTATACATACAATAACTAATTACATAACAATAAGCATATCAACAACGCCTGTAAAGCAGCATTGGTATCTGACAAGTGTAAACCCGCAATAGGGTTACCTCAAAACCATATACAATCTACGTTGAACAGTATTGGTATCTGACAAGTGTAAACACGTCTTAGGGTCGCCTCAGAGCCATATACAATCTTCATAGAACAACATTGGTATCTGACAAGTATAAACCCGCCATAGAGTCGTCTCAGAACCATGTTAAAATCTACCAAAGAGGTAGCCTAAATCATAATTATTTTCCCCCTCGAAATAAATATAAAAACGACTGCTTAAGCCTTACGGTAATGCAATCGCACACTTCTTTAATACCATCTTCTCAATTGTATAAATAGAAAATATTAAAAAATGTTTTCCAATCCACAAATTATTGAATTTATATAAAATTCACCAATAAAAATTAATCTGCTGATTTCACGTTAAGCATATTGGCTACCTAAAAAAAGTCGGTCTCAGGCCGTAACACAAATTGAAGGCAATCATTCTTTTAAACTTTAAAAAATTTTACTTAGTGTACTCAAACCAAATATATCAAACATTAATAGATCAAAGTCGCCTTCAGTTTATGTCATAAATGTCAAACTTGAGGTTTTATTATTTTGACAACGATCATAGGTCTTGGATCGAAACGTAAATAAACATGATTTTAAAAACTATGAGTGGTTTAATTCCCAAACAAGATTAAGAAGAGTGTATAGGTATAGTTAATGTGTTGTTGTTTCTTAAATTAAGGTTATGGTTAGTACTTCTAAATTTAAATATTTTGAACACATAGCGATGTTCTCGAAATTTATAGATATTAAAGAGACAAATTGCAAGTAATACTTCGCATCTATATTTTATTCTTAAAATTTTTAACTCATTGTAAATCGGAGTAACATGTTCTCTATTATTAATATTATATTGAAGCATATTTTTTATATATAGCTGGCCCCACGCATATTTTTTATACGTTGCGGCGTCAGTGTTACAAATTTTTCTAAATGGGCGCCAGTGAACAAAGTCTTCCGACAAAGCTAGGGGTCTATTCCTGGGTAGAGCAATGAGAAGTGGGAGGGTAAGTCGAATTCTGTTTGCAAACCAAAGTTAAGCTAAATCAAATAGGCGCCACCATGTCCTGAGATAATTACGATAATTGCAAAGCACAGTTCTAAGGGTGGACGTGGAAACCCAAAGAAAAAAATGATCGCATTCGTTAACAAAAACCTGTCTTAACAAAATAAGACGCAGCTCCTGTAAGAAATTGCAATGGTTAAATAAATAAAAAAGTAGAACACTATTTGTGTCCTGTAAAAATATATAAAGAAATAATAAAAAAGTATTTCTAATATAATATTGGCATCAAATTATTACTCAGAAAAATTTTAGCTTTATGTACTTAGATTTGATTGTACTTGACCAAAATAAAAGCCTTAGATTTTGAACTAAATGTTTACTAAAAAACTCTTTTAAAATATTGGAACTTGTAACAAAAAAAAATTTCATAATCAACTACATCAGAATTAAAGTATTAACTTTCCTTTTTTCTTTCATTAATCAAGCTAATTTACTCAAAACATGAACTTGTTATACAAATTAAAGTAATAATGATTGGCAAGCATAACACAGTGAATTAAATTCTAACCTGGGCAGATCTTTTCAGGTAGATAACAAATTACTAGTACCTAACATAATCAGAATTTGAGCTTTCAAATTTATGTTTAATAATCAAAGTATAGATAAAGCTGATCACAAAAATAGGCATGTTTGTTTAAATTGTATTACAGCTGCTCAAAGCATTTGCTTTCGAGACAACATCTGTCAACTGTACAAAGTAGAAAAATATTACGTCGAAAACACATGTTGAACTTATCGACGGTTCATATGGAACAAAACACGTTACTTCAGAAAGCTAAATCAACAAAATTTCATTTCACAGCTTGTAAAACTAGCTCAACAATTAATTGGAATTTTTACAATTTACGTGTACTAAACATAAAAGCAAGTTAACGTGTTCTAAACTTTGAAACACATGCAAAAAAATCTTATAGCTATCTACGAACCAAAAACTGCATTAGCTGCTTTACAACAAACTGAGACGGGATCTCCGTTCAGGCAAACTTCTTATCAGGCAAAGTTTAAATCAACTGTTCTTGTCGAATTACATTTCATCGTTGTCGTGTTCTAAAAGTTGCTTTACATATTCCAAAGGTTACATCTTACGTTGTCGCATCTAAGGTTCGCTGTCCGTGTCGCATTTTTAGTTGTCGAATTCTAAGTTGTCATACTGTAAGTTGTTATACTCTAAGTTGTCGTACTCTAAGTTGTCGCGCGTTATTAGAAGATATCTTCACACTTTATAATTGATTCGAAGGTTGCCGGACTCTAGCCAAAAATACATGTTAACAGAGCTGCTGCCTGTGGCCGACCATTCATCGTAACCAGAGCCGAGCGGTCGCGGCGTCAGAGGGGAAACACGAAACAATCAAACAGATATGTACTGGGAAATAGCTTTATGCGACACAGATATCTTATTATAATTTGATCTCTGAGGAATAATACATGCCTAGCGTGCTTAGCGTGCGATTCAATGCAATTACATTACTTCTTGAAAAATAAAATGTTAGAATATGAAAATCGAAGACATGAATTTTGAAGCACTTGCGGTTTGTTCTTATTAATTCTGTTAAGAAGTTAAAATATACAGTACTACAATAATAGACATGGCTTAAAATAGGCACTGACAGAGACACCATTTTGTTGAAGAACACACCAACATTTTATATTTATAGAGGGACCTAAGTATGTAATAGCCGGTACTGCAAATTTTATTGACGTGGCTATCATATAAGAGACTAGTGTAAGACTTTTTGCATTTCGCGCCATTCTTAAGATGGCGACATTGTTGTGAAGTTCGTGCTTGAGTCGAGTTGATTACTTTATGCTTATGTGTACAGGTGCTTATGATTTTAGAAGAATAAAAATTAGTTTATTACTTTGCAATCGGAGTATTTTTTTTAATAATTTATGAGCCAACCTTACAACCTCAGGTGTGGGGTTATACCGTAAAAATTAACGTGAATTGTATTTCCGATTATGATGTGAGGTTATGTGCGACGGCTACATATTTTAATTTGGATAACCACGTTTTGTTTATCTTGAAAATGGAGGATAGTGTTAACGAAAATAATCCTGTATTAACAAGTAATGAGAATTACGAACAATTTGTGCGTCAATATTCACAAGCCACTTCGGCGGAAAATAAATTTGGCGTGTTAAGGAATGTTAATCAGGATGGTAAACGATTTTTGCAAGTTTTAAGTAGTAGTAACGAAAAAGTCAGCAGCGACTCCGCCGCATTTATGAGTACAATTACTGCATTATTACAACAAAATACGCAAATGCTAGAGATGCTAAAAATTTGTCAACAACAAACACCTAGACAGCATCCTGAAACCACTAGCATAAACATGATACCTGATGTTATGAAAAAGCGGCTATTATTCATAATTGGCCGGACTCTGTTATGTATCAAATAGCAGTTTCAAATATTACCGGGGCCACCAAACATTGGTTTTATGCTCGTATAGAAGTAGTAAATAGTTGGGCTCAATTTAAAGCGGCTTTCACGAAAACATTTGTACATGAATCTAGTGAAAGTGATTTATGGCAAAAAATGCAAATGAGAATACAACAATCTCGCGAAAATGTTACAGCTTATTTTTATGAAAAAGTTCATTTATGCAAAGAATTGGGCTGTATTTTGCAGAAACAAAAGAACAAATTGTTATTGGACTGTGGTCAAGAGAATTAAGTAATTTCTTAATATCAAAGAATCATTTTGAAGAAGATCAATTATATAAAGATATAATTACGTTTGAAAAAGTTGATGACGCCAAACGTCACCGAATTAAAGAAAAACAGGTGAGCGAATCTAAACCAACGTATATGAAAAAACAAGGTGGAGAAAAGTTTAAGAGGAAACCTACAAACTGCACAAATTATCAAAATCAACTCAAATGTTATAATTGCAACCAACCTGGTCATTATGCTAAGAATTGTATAAAACCTGTTCGTCTAAGAGGTTCGTGTTATAGCTGTGGATCTACCACTCATTTGCAAGGTAATTGTCCAGATCGTACTTTCGGAGCGATTAAAAAGGAACCTTGACCTGCGTCAACCTTGCTGTTGCAGCGTAAGCCAGTCAAACCGTTTCTGTTATCTATCGAGATAGAAGTTCAAGGGCACAAATTTCAATTAGAAAGTGTTTTCGATCCCGGTAGTGCCATAACTTTGGTAAGAAAGTCTATTGTTAATGTTTTTAATATGCAAGATAATGTTGTAATCAATAAATACCAAGGTATTAATCATTCAGATTTAGATATTTTTGGAGTGATCGATGCTAGAGTTAGTATTTCTGGTATTGCACTTGATTATGTTCTTTATGTTGTGCATGATTATGCAATACCATGTGAGTGTCTGTTAGGGCGTGATTTACAATGTAATGATAAAATAAGTTTTACGATTAAAAATGGAAAATTGGAAGTTAGGCCTGTTTCAAGTAATAATATGTCTGATGAAGATATGTCAATTTTGAATATTAGTTATACAGATAAGAATGAAATACATCTAAATATTAACCCTTGTGTGAATTCTCGAGCCAGGCAGAAAACGGTTAAAATTTTTATTGATCATTATAAAAATCCCGAGCGGCCTCAGCAACCGGAGACCAAATATGAAATGAAAATTTTAGTGGACCTAAGTCACACACCAATTTTATTTTAGGCCTAGACGTTTGGCATATGTAGAAAATCAGGCATCTCAAAAACTTATAGAAGAAATGTTTAAGGAGAGAATAATTCCCACAAGCAAATCCAAATATAGTTCACCGGTTGTTTTAGTAAAGAAAAATACCGGTGACTATAGATTATGTATAGATTTTAGGCACTTAAACAAAATATGTTTACGTGATAATTATCCGTTACCATTAATCGATGATTTGATAGATAGATTATAGGGTAAAAAATATTTTACGGTACTAGATCTTAAAAGTGCGTTTCACCATATTGATGTTGAGCCACATTCTATAAAATATGCGTCGTTTGTTTTGCCTTCAGGACAGTATGAATTTTTGAAAACTCCATTTGGATTCAAGAATAGTCCTTCTGTTTTTGCTAGGTACGTTAGCTCAATATTTAGAGATCTTGTACATGAAAACAAATTATCTATTTACATTGACGATATGATGATTGCTACAGAGAGTATCGGAGAAAGTTTGCAGACTTTAGAAAATGTGTTCGATAGACTTGTCCGGAATAAACTTAGTTTAAGAGTAGATAAATGTAGTTTTTTAAATACTAAAATAACATATCTTGCGTATATTATTGATGGTGGTAGTGAACAACCTATTGAAGACCATAATAAATCAATTAAATATTTTCCAGTGCCCCGTACAGTTAGAGAATTGCATTGCTTTATTGGGTTAGCATCGTATTTTCGGAAATTTGTTAGAAATTTTGCACTATTAGCAGGTCCTTTATACGAATTGCTAAAAAAAAATGCAATCTTTAAGTTTGACGAGAAACAGAATGAAAGTTTTAACGCTATTAAGAATGCTCTTATTACTCAACCAATTTTGGCATTGTACTCGCCTTTTTCTGAAACTCAACTCCACTGCGATGCTAGTTCGCCGGGATATAGTGGGATTCTTATGCAAAAGCAAGATGATAAATTGTTTCATCCTATATTTTATTACAGTAGGCGTACTACTGAAGGTGAGTCAAAGCTTCATAGTTTTGAGTTAGAATTATTGGCAATAATTAGTAGCCTCAATAGGTTTTGGGTTTATCTTCAAGGTTTAACATTTAAAATTATAACAGATTGTAATAGCTTAAACTTGGCTCTTAAGAAAAAGGAAATTAATCCTAAAATAATGCGATGGTCGTTGGTGTTACAGAATTTTGATTATATTTTAGAGCATAGGGACAGCGCTAAAATGAGACACGCAGATGCCCTCAGTCGACATTTTTCTCGCATATTAGTGTTAGAGGAAAATAGCTTTGAAATACATTTAAGTATAAAGCAAACACAAGACGAAGCAATTATAAAAATTAGAAAAGAATTAGAAGTAACTGAGAGTAAAATTTATGAGTTACGAAATGGTGTTGTTTTTAGGAAGGATCAGGGAAAGCTTTTGTTCTATGTACCAAAAGCTATGGAGAGTAATGTGATTAGGGCGGGTCATAATGATGTAGGTCATGTAGGCGTAGATAAATGCATTGAGGTGATTAGGCAAACTTATTGGTTTCCCTTAATGCGAGAAAAAGTAAAACTTTATGTTGCAAATTGCCTTAAATGCGCTGTTTTTAATTTTAGTAATAAAAAATCGGAAGGGTTTCTTCACAGCATTCCAAAAGGGACAGTACCTTTTCAAACAATTCATATTGACCATTGTGGTCCGTTAGAGACATCATCCAAACGAAACGGTATATATTTGCCATTATTGATGGTTTTACCACATTCATTAAACTTTATCGTGTAAATCGACAGGTTCTGATGAAGTGGCTAAACATTTAGAGAACTATTTTAATACGTTTAGTAGACCATTACGCATACTTTCTGATAAAGGCACTGCATTCAGCTCACACTTATTTACCGATTTTTTAAAGATGAATAATGTTGAGCATGTCCGAATTGCAACAGGAGTGCCTCGTGCAAATGGGCAAATTGAGCATTTTAATCGCACAATCGTTCCAATGATTTCAAAATTAGTTGATGCACCCAAGAAATGGGATCAAGTTTTATCCGTTGTAGAATTTGCTATAAATAATACAAGCAACAAATCGACGGGACAATCCCCTTCTATTTTGTTGTTTGGTGTGAGACAATTAGGGAAAATTTCAGATCCTTTAAAAGAATTTTTAGAGTCCTTAAATGATGAAGATCCCGAAAGGAATTTAGAAGAGATTAGGCAAAAAGCTACTGATAATATCGTTCAATCGCAAATATATAATGAGTCTTACTACAATAAGAAGCATAAAGAAGCGACGGAATATCAAATAGGTGATTATGTTATGATTCCAAACATTGAGGTAACACCTAACGTTAATAAAAAATTATTACCAAAATTTAAGTTTTGCCTAATGATAGATACGTTATATCAGATATTGAAGGTTTCCAGATTACGCAAAGGTCTTATGAGGGCATTTTTGCAAGCTCTAGGATGAAACCATAGGTTAAAAGTCAAATTAGGGATCTGATTGTTAGTTAGATTTAAGGAAATTTATTATTTAGTCATACTTGCGAATGATTATTAATACCTACCTGATTGTATTGTTTAAGTTAAAAATATATTTAGGAAAAATTATGCTAAAGGACAATTTAAGGTGATAAATATATTAGGAATCTTTACAGGTCATGTTTGTATATTATGTTTTATGATATCTTAGGTCTCAAGCTATGAAATATGTTTATGCTTACGTACTTTATGAATTTTAAGTTTATGTACTGCTCTTGTGCTAATTGTTATTATGGTATGTCTTAGTTATATTTTATGTGTACTTGTCATAATCAGTCGATTGAAGTCAATCAATTATGTCAGGTTAGGCCGAGTTGTAAGACTTTTTGAATTTCGCGCCATTCTTAAGATGGCGACATTGTTGTGAAGTTCGTGCTTGAGTCGAGTTGATTACTTTATGCTTATGTGTACAGGTGCTTATGAAATTAGAAGAATAAAAATTAGTTTATTACTTTGCAATCGGAGTATTTTCAACGAACTTCGTTCGTTTATGAAATCGATTTGTCGTCCGTCTGTCCGTCCGAAGCCTTTCTAATGGTCGGACATCAATGTGTGATACATCAATCGATTCAGCTCGGTGTCCTGAGCTTAAGTTTTGATGTCAGTTGAAATCGGGCCACGGGGACGCCGTGCCCCCGCGATATTCCGTTGGGAAAATTAAAATTTCAAAATTAATGTGCGATACATATTTAGAATCCTCTGAAAAAACTGAATCGAAATATGATGCCCCCTTATTTACACACACACACACAAACACACATACATACATACATACACACAACACATATATAGCTTTTAAAATATTTATTCAATAAAATAAAATATATTAAAATGTCTCTTTTGTTGTTTATAAATTTTTGTATTTTATCTGAATACTTATAATTATTACAACATAATAATTTTAATTTCTTTAAATTGTTTTAAAGTAAGTCTACATTTGGAAGTTCGTTGCGACAATGCCTTGCATTTTCAACTTGTTTTTAATAATTTATGAGCCAACCTTACACTAGCGTTGCAAATAACACCCAGATTTTTATGTTTATCACTAAAACTGATTTTAGAATTGCTTAAAACAACATCTAACGAACGGTGATTTCGAAACACTGCACAATAGTGAGGAATTCCTATGCATTGTACAACTGTTTTTTTTTTGTTTAAAACTAGGCCATTGTTCAAATTCCAATTCAGCACTGCTGGTAAGTTATTATTGATTACTGTGATTGCCTGATGAGGATAGTAAGGATCGTAAGGCACATATATCTGTGTATCGTCCGCTTACATATGAATCTCACAGTTGCTAGAAATTACTGAAGGCAAATCAGTTATGAAAATGGCATATAACAAAGGGTCAAGGGTGCTTCCCTGGGGGAACGCTTTGAGAAATAGGTAATTCATCAGACATCAAACCATCAAACAATACTTGTTGTGATCTCCCAGTAAAGTAACTAAACATCAATTTTTGAGCAGACAAACTCCAACCATAATAGTGAAATTTTGCTTGGATTAATGTGTGTTTGATGAGATCAAGAGGCTTACTGTTATCTAAATAGACAATTAACGTAGTTTTAGATGCATCAATGTTCTGTACGGCATCGTTAGATATTTTACACAATGCAGTTGCTGTACTATGTTTTATTCTAAATCCTGACTGTACCTCAGGTAAGATTTCATATGACTATGAATTTACTTGTACATTAAGTATTCCAATATCTTCAAGAGAGTTGGTAATATGTTAATTGGGCATAGTTCATCGTAGGTGGTGGCTACTGCAATTTTTGCTAACGGTTTAACGATTGACTTCTTCCAGATATCTGAAATGGAAGATGTTTGAATGATATGATTTAATAGATAAGTAAGATGATCTACACAAAAAGGTAGTATTAGCTTCAACATTTTTAAAGAAATCCCGTCCACTCCAACTGCATTTGACCTTGGCATATTGATAGCTGAGATCACATCTTCACTGCTAAGAGTAGTAAAAACTAATTCTTTTTTATGGATGGAAATTTCTTGTTTGTAAAATAAGTCGGAAAATCTTTGTTAAAATTTGTTGCAGGTATGTTTTTAATAAAAAAAATTGTTAATCAGAGAAGGATCATTGTTAGATAACTTAATCGTATTGAATGGTTTCCTGTGTATGTAAGTTTATTCAAAAAACTTAATCGAGTTGTTCTGTTACGTGCGATTGCCACTTAAACATTGTTTTAGGTTAGTTTTTGGTGTATGGAAGTTTCCCGCCATATTTTCAAATACGCGAGACGCGGGAATTTTTAAATAGACTAGGCGGTGCTTCCGATACGTCAGAGTAGTGAGTTTGCGTAGTGTGCTTATCCCTAGAGGGGTATAGCAATACTAGACAAAGGGTGGGAGAGTTTCGCGGTTCTCTCTGGATAACGTGGCTTTTTACGGGGTATTGTGAAGGGAAGTAGACGTTTCTCCTTGGTGACGTATCGTTATCGTATCTATGTAGATTTCCTTGCTTGCTTAACTTTTGTTGTCTACCTCCATACCTTTTCCTGTCCAATCCCTACATAGGTAGGTAAATTTGCAGCCACCTCGAGGCAACTGGAGCAGCCCACGACCCCGATGTCCAAGCTCTACCAGCAGCACCGGAGCCGAGGCCTACCGTAGCGTGACTTCCTGCCGGATACCGGATCCCTCATGTGAGTAAATTCTCTAATTTTCATTGTTCTAATTTTATGTAAATCTCCCGATTATGGCGCAATATAAATTAGCGGTGACGTCATGGTGGTTGGCTACGCGAAACCTGTAAAAGGGGTTCGTGCTTCCGGCCGTCAGGGCGTAGCATTGCTTTTTATCCATTGCGCTTGCGCGATATATCTTTTGAACTTTGGTAACTGTATTACAGGCTTTTAATAACCATCTATCGCCATATAAATGTACCACCATCTAAGTGTAATACTTTGTTAACTGTATTACCGACTTTTAGAAACTTTCACCAGTAATAGTGGAGTAACAGTTCCTGAATACGAAAATATGTGATTTGAAATAAGCTTTCTTCTCATTTTTGATGGCAAGAGTGACGTAATTTCGTAAGTTCTTAAAATATAGCAGGTCTGATGCTTTCCTCGATCTATTATACTTTGTTAAAGCCATATTCTTAAATTTTATCATTTCCTTTATGGGTCCAGTCAACCGCCCTGGCAAGGTGTGCATTCATGTAACTTCCGAGATGCATACTACATACTGTTGGAGATACTCGAAAAAATGAGAACTGTTTACCATGCATAGGGGTCGGACAAATAATATTTTTGGGGATACTGAACACTGTGTGAGCTTCAAGCTAAAAAATTAAATCTCTGTATCTGTGAGTTATGTTCATGTAACTTCTGAGATGCATACTAGATACTGTTGGACATACTCAAAAAAATTGGGAACTCTTAACCAGACGTAGGGGTCGTGCAAATAATATTCTTCAAGATACCTGACACCGGGTAACCTTCAATTTAAAAAAATTAATTCTGTGCATTTGTGTGTTAATGTAGTTTCAGAAATGCATACTACTTACTGTTGACTAAAAACTTTAAAACCCTTAACCACGTGTAGGGGTTAGGCACATACTATTTTTTGGTATATGGGACACCTGTTGACTTTCAAGTTAAAAAATTAAATCTCCATATCCGTGAGTTGTGCATTCATGTAACTTCTGAGATGCGTACTACATACTGTTGGACTTTCAAAAAAAAATTGAGAGTTATTAACCAGACATAGGGGTTCATAAAAATTAAATTTTTCAGAATACCTGGCACCAGATGGCTTTCAGTTTAAAAAATTTAAATCGCATCTACGAGTTCTGCATCCCATTTCAGAAATTACATGAACTTATAGCTTGCAAATGCAGAGATTTAAAATTTTTAATTGATAATCACCCAATGCCCATATCGTGAATAATACTAGTTGCCCATCCCCTATACTTGCTTAAGGGTTCCCAGTTTTTTTGAATATGTCTAATAGTATGTAGTTGTTACACTCCAAATTTGGAAATGTACATTGTTAAATATGTGAATAAATTCCCGCCAATATTTTAAAATAAACTTGTTAATTTCCGCCATCCTGGACAGTTGTGTTTGCACAAAAGAATGCACAGGTGCGGAGTGAATGGCACATGTGCGCGGGGTGACACAAGGCCATTAGCCACGAGACGTTGAAGCCGAAAACAGCTACCTGTGTTGTGGTGTCTTTTCTCTTCTCTTTTTAGGTGGTAGGTTCCTTATCTTTTACCTTCTATCGTTACATCTACCTGTATCCTTGCCGCACCCCTACGATCAAAGAGGATGAACGACTAAATTTGGACTCAATAATGGCATAGCCAACCCACACCAAGAAACAACGAGGGCCGTGAGATGTAAAAGAAATACACTTGAGTACTCGTCCTATTTATATTGTGCTTGTACTTTAAGAATTGTATCAATTTTAAACGTGTTTGGTGTTTGATACAATTTGCAGCATAATTATGTTATAATATACGATTGCGCAATAATGTGAAACGCGGAAGCGTATCAGTGTTAAATGCAGTGTTAAAATAACTTGGGAAAAATGTCAATTTTGCTGTTCTTCTCTTACATTTCTTGGTTTTATTATCGATGGAACTGGTCTCCGGGCAGATCCTCCTAAAGTCGATGCTATTACTAAATTTAAAACACCCAAGACTGTTACGGAAATTAAACTTTTAATAGGAATGATTAGTTATTATCGCATTTTTCTACCTAATCTCTCAACTATATCTACATCCATTACCGCCCTAATTAAAAATAAAAAGAAAACCCAATGTGTCGAATGGAGCTCAGAAGCTCAGCAGGCTTTTGAACAAATTAAAACATTAATCACGTTTGCACCTATCGTAATTTCGCCTAATTTTGACGAAAGATTTTATATACAAACCAATGCCTCACTTACTGGTTTAGGCGCTATGTTGTTTTAGGTGATCAATTGATTAGAACACCCTATCGCTTATGCTAGTCGTGCTTTAACTTCTGCTGAACAAAAATATTCAGCTACCGAACGTGAATTATTAGGGGTTATCTTTGGTATTGAAAAATTTAGAGGATATGTTGAAGGTACGCATTTTTCAGTAATTACTGATTGTGCAGCCCTCACATGGCTAAATAACTTAAAACAACTCGCAGGTCATTTGGCAAGATGGTTCTTGCGTATCTCTCAATTTACCTTTGACTTTAGGCATAGACCTTGCAAATTAAATATAGTACCTGATGCCTTATCTCGTGATGTCGCTTCTCTTAACCTTCCAGATCTAATTCCTGATGCCTGGTATCTAAACATGATAAAGAAAGTTTCTGAAAATCCCGATAAATTTTCCACCTTTTGTGTAACAAATAATAGATTATATAAATTTGTATCTTCCTCATCTCGCAAAATTTCTAACATCACTGAATTGAAACTTGTAGTTCCTATCGCTAATCGCAGTGAGGTTCTTAAATTGTGTCATGACGACCTTATAGCTGCTCACCTTGGTGTTACAAAAACCCTAGCTAAAATATCTGAATTATATTACTGGCCTACATTAAAACAATCTGTCTGTCGCTATATTAGAAACAGTAAAATTTGTGGGTCTCAAAAGACCTGTATAACGGCTTCAAGGGGCCACTCTATCTTATATCTTTGTGATATATGACAAAACAGCTTGGTGAGCTGGGGAAATCTACGCTATATCTTTAATGTATATAGTCGTAGCGTGCTGGGACGTTTCGGCTCCATCTATTGTTATCTAGTTTTATCTTAATATCTTTATCTTACCTATTATCTTTGATAATAACTTGAGACTTTGTCTTACCTTCTTTTGTCTTCTTGACGTTTGGTATTTATGATCAGACATAGGAATTATTTTTTGAGTATTGAGTGAAGAAGCTATCCTGATGGTAGCAATGTAATTTGTTAGGTTAGCTACGTAAGAAATTAGTAAGTACTGTTGGTAAATATGTTAATTCACAACCATGTCATGAAAAAATTTTGATGTGTATTGTTTATTAAGCCAATTTACCAATACAAAAAATTTGCTAAAATGTATAGTAACTTGCTCTCTTGGGCATTTTGAAATTTGAGCATTTTCTTGCCAAAGAAAAAACAGTTTAAATGCAATGCGTATGTGCGTGTGCACTTAAAAACTGAAATGTTAGCTTTAGTTATTGTATATGTGTTAGGTGACTTGTCGCATTTGTTTTAGTTATAGTAGTGTTTCGTACTCTCCAACAAATTTGTGCTGTCGATTATAACTGCGCCACATCAAAGGCTCGTGTGTGCATTTATAGATGTAGTTCAAAAACAATGGGGCTACACATTCCGTTTTCTGGTTACTCGTAAGACATGTTATCGCTTGAAAAAACTAGGTGGCGCCTAAAATAAACATTTTCTAGAATGTAAATTAGGGTATATGTAAGTTTGTCAGGCTTTAGATTTGAAGTTTTTACCGTGCTAACAGTCTTTTTCTTTTTTAAGATTTTTTCTTTTATGGCTTTGTCGTGATTGTTACATTCCAAATTTGGAAATGTACATTGTTAAATACGTGAGTAAATTCCCATCAATATATTAAAATAAACTTGTTAATTTCTGCCATCCCGGACAGTTGCGTTTGCACAAAAGAATGCACAGGTGCAGGGTGAATGGCACAAGTGCACGGGGTGACACGAGGGCATTAGCCACGAGACTTTGAAGCTGAAAACAGCTACCTGTCGTGGTGTGTCTTTTCTCTTCTCTTTTTAGGTGGTAGGTTCCTTATCTTTTACCTTCTATCGTTACGTCTACCTGTATCCTTGCCGCACCCCTACAATCAAAGAGGATGGACGACTAAATTTGAACTCCACAATGGCGTAGCCGACCCACACCAAGAAACAACGAGGGCTCTGAGATGTAAAAGAAATACACGTGAGTACTCGTCCTATTTATATTGTGCTTGTACTTTAAGAATTGTATCAATTTTAAACGTGTTTGGTATTTGATACAATTTGCAGCATAATTATGTTATAATATACGATTGCGCAATAATGTGAAGCACGGAAGCGTATCATAGTTTACTTTTCAAAATTACATTAATGCAGAACTTGCGGGTGAAGAGCATTGATTTTTTAAATTGAGAGTAACCCTGTGCTCGGTATCCCTTAGAATATCATTTGCCCCATCCCTACACATAGTTAAGGGTCCCAGTGTTTTTGAAAATGTCAAACAGTAAGTAATATGCATCTCAGAAATTACATGAACGTACAACTCGTGGATGCATATATTTAATTGTTTCAACTTGAAAGCCACCTGTATCTCGAAATATATTATTTGCCTGACCCCTATACCAGGTTGAGTGTTCCCAATTTTTTTGGCTATGTCCAGCAGAATGTGGTATGCATCTCAGGAGTTACATGAGCGCACAACTCATAGATGCGGAAATTAAATATTTTTAACTAGAAAGTCGCCTGGTGTCCTTGTATCCATAAAAATATAATTTGCACGACCCTTATACCTGGTTAAAGGTGTCCAATTTTTTTTAACACATTCGACAGTATATAGCATACATCTAAGAAGTTACATGAACGCACATCTCGTGTATGTGCATATTTAATTGTTTCATCTTGAAAGCCACCTGGTGTGCTATATCCTGAGAAGTATTGTTTGCCCAACCCCTATATTTGGTTTAGGATTCCCAATATTTTTGGGCATGTTCAACTGTATGTAGTATGCATCTTGGAAATTACAAGAATGCACAACTCGCGGATGCAGATATTTAATTTTTTAACTTGAAAGTCGTCCAGTGTCCTGTATCCCAAAAAATATTGTTCATCCAACCTCTACACCTGGTTAAGGGTTCCCATTTTTTTTATATGTTCAACAGTATGTAGTATAAATCTCAGAAGTTACATGTACGCATAACTCATGTATACGAAGATTAAATTTTTTAACTTGAATGTCGTCCAGTGCCCTGTCTTCTGAAAAATACTATTTGTCCGACCCCTACGCATGTTTGAGGGTCTACAATTTTTTTGAATATGTCCATACGTACTATTCATCTCAGAAATTACCTGACCGCGCACCTCGCAGATGCGGAGATTTAATTTTTTCAACTTGTAAGCCACCCGGTGTTCTGTATACCAAAAAATACTATTTTTCCCGGCCCCTGTACCTGGTTGAGGGTCCCAATTTTTTTGGGTATGTCCAACAGTGTGTAGTAAGCATCTTAGAAGTTACATGAACGCACAACTCGCAGATGCAGATATATAATTTTTTTAACTTGAAAGTCACCCGGTGTTCTATATCCCGCAAAAATTATTTGTCCGATCCCTACACCTGGTTAAGGGTTCCCAATTTTTGGGCATGTTCAACAGTATGTAGTATACATCTCAGAAGTTACATGAACGCAAAACTCGTGTATGCGGAGATTAAATTTTTTTTAACTAGAAAGTCTCCGTGTGCCCCCACACTCCAGAAAATTATTATTTGCTTGATCCCTACCCATGGTTCAGGGTTCCCAATTTTTTTTTAATATGTCCAACAGTATGTGGTATGCATCTCATGGCGACTCCGTGGCGTAGTGTGTGTGACTACTACACCCAAGGTCCCGGGTTCGAATCCCAACACGGTCCGCATGAAAAATGTTAGGCGAGTATTTTTCACAAAAATACACCCTCGTTCGAATGAGAGGTAAAATGGAGGTCCCGTGCGTGAGTGTTGTCACGCACGTTAAAGATCCCTACCTTGCTTGGAGCAGCAAGGGTTCGGCAAAATTTCAAATTTTTCAGGTAAAAAAACTCGCTTCTTGGCCAGTGTAGTACCTTCGGGTGGAGCATTGGGGAAAAAATCACATATGATCAGTTCCTGCCTTAGGAACTATGTGTGCGATGTGGATGTAGCTCTCATCTACATATACAATCGGTCTTCTTTCACCTTTATATGTAATCAGCTAGTTACGATAAACAATTCATTTGTAGTGAATATCTTGTGACTCCATCAATAAACTATGTTTATCAACCGCTTTTTTCCACCTGAAAATACCAAATTAAAATCAAATAACATATATATCTCTGTTGAAGTAACATGCTTAAGACCCATGCGTAGAATGACCTTCTATAACGTCGATATTCCACTCTCAAATTCTACTCCACATTGTCAAATGACTCTAGCTTGTTCTTTTCAGCAGAGTAATTGTGATTAAGTTGGAAAACCAACGGAAAAAATGCATTCTGAAATTTCTCAGATTCATAATTTCTACTCTAGATTGTTTAATTTGCTCCAATATGCGGTTCAAAGTTGAGCGTATTTTATCAACAATATAAAAATCATTAATTACTCGTCTGATAGTTTCTCTATCGCCAACACTGACATCTGCTTTTGAAGATTGCCGTTGCCTTTTCTTCGACGACTGCTTCTCTTGTTTAGCTTCCTTTATAATGCGGTTATAGCTGCTTTTATATATTTTAATTGCTTCTAACACCCGTTTCCTAAAACAATAGAATGGAATAACAGGTCCTCTATTTTCTTGCTCTTGTTTCATAAACTACATCACATTTAAAACCATTTCTTTGGTTTGTGAATGTAGGATCTGTCCTTTTGAACCGTTTATTGGTCCGCGCTATTGCATATTATCTAAAAATACAGGAATTAAAAAACGCATATAAAGTTTACCAAAGTAATTACCTTGTTGTTGGAAGTTAAAATATTGTAGTTTGCAACAATATAATCAACAATAAAGACCTAGTATTAAATAGGTAATCAACTTTTTATAATACTTAGTTATGAAAAGAACCGTTTTTATAGAAAAGTGCAAGATATAAATGATTATAAACACACGAATTGCAGATGTCGGATTGTCAACAATTCAACATACAAGTTGATGTTTGGCAGTGCAATAGGCGGGATGTGCACATGTATCATGTAGTGATTTTATATTAGATCCGTATGTAGTGCAGTATATTCCTAAACAATCGAGAAAGTTTTCTCGTTTAAACATTGAATTGAATTCTGTCATTACTCTCAGAGATTATACTATGCTAATAATATCAGATGACAATCAACATATCACCCCTTGAAAACTGTATTGGACTATTCCGATGTAAATTTGTTGCACTACACATTGTTGACGTACCTTTCTTAAAAAAAATTAGGTATAACACGAACGTGTTACAGTAATATTCTAACAAAGCATTTCAAGTATTATGCAATCAGCCTAGATGTTTTTCAACTGTATAAGCATGGTATTTGCCGTGCTTAATCAGTATAACTTTGAGTGATGTCATATCTATTGTTTTGTTATTAAATTTTCTTTTTTTTAGATATACAGACATTAATGGGCATGTTTCTATTTGTACCAAATGGTCTTGATACATCACCTTATAGCTGCTTATTGGATAATGAATTGTGGATTGAAATTTATGAAGTATTTACGCGTGATGCTTGTCTTTTACTAGGAATAAGTGTTGAAAGCCCTCTTGCAACTTGTGTTAATGCAGGCTGTACTGCCATTCCTGCACTTTTGAATATTAAACAGGTTATGATGCAACGGCAAGTTACTGGAATTTGGACTGCTAAAGATGAACTGCCTGTAAGTACTTTTAATTTTTAACCATCTAACTTTTAAAAAAGAATATTTTTTTTTTATTGGTATAACCAATTTTTTAGAATAATAATATTTTTGATTACTTGTACTATGCTTGTACTTATTTAAAGTATACGTTTGATTTTTATTTCTAGACATTATTAAAAAGTATGGAAATGTGAAAGAGTTCTGTGCTACATATTTAGAATGCGCATATATTTTGTGAAATATTCAAATCAATTCTCTTCAAGAAAATTTGCAAAATTTGTAACATAGCTAAAAATAGAATCGAATTACTTTGAACTTGGTCATCAACAGAATATAACCTTTGTTGTGTTATGGAACACTTTTTGAATAACATAGTTGAAACATTGGGATTATGACAATCGCAAATAATGCCAATAAACAATTTAAAAAAGGATCTTACTACTATAGTGTTTTATTACAAATTGTTTCGGACTGAGGTTACTCTACCCACTTTTATACATGCTTTTAGATCTAAAGCATCTTTTCTATTCCTAAGCCTATGGGCAACTTTAAGACTTTCAATACCTTCATTGAATATTTTGATAGGTTAGTTTTGTGGTTCCTATGGACTCCCAGGGATGTCTATGATTGTTGTAAATAACTACACTTTAGTTATTATGGGATAATTTAATAAATGCAAAATCATTATTTGATAACTCAATCTTCATTATGATTTTTGTTCATTCACATCACGTTCTGCAGTCATGCCTCGACGTTGACAATGTGCGATTTCAACATAAATATTAATATATGTTAAATTGCAACTAATCTTACAATATGCTTTATTTTCTTTTTAACAAAATAAAAAAAAAGAAAATTTATCTTGAACTTAAAACATTTTTAACTCGCATCATCTAAATCTCTTAGGCTTTATAACAAGCCTACCACTACTAGTGTTAAAGACATTTGCGTACAACACAATTGTACCTTGACTGTCCTGCACTTCTGTATTAAACAGTTTTGCAGCAGACTGTAACGTCTCCTTTTTGGTTTAATATTGGTTTGTTTTATTTGTATTGGTGACAAATAAAACACCTAAAACGGATACCTACAGTTTCAATATAAAAATAAGCTCTTGAGCCTATTTTTACTCTTTCTTTTATAACAATCCTGCAACAGAGTGTTTCTAAAAGATAATCATTATCCCTTATTAAACACGGTAGGGGATACTTTTAACACCTTAAATTTTTTTAGAATTTAAAATTTTTAAAAAGCTTTACCCTGACTTCCAATACTTGTTCGTGAGCCACTTACAAGCTTTTACCTAACTGTATTCAAACTTATTTAAATAAAAAAATGTCTTCACAAGCAACTTCTTTACTTTGATGTAAAAACAAAATACACCACGGATCTATTTCTATGCATACCTAATTCCCTAATTAAATACTCTTAACCTAGTTATTTTGTATACTACAGACAAGTATGTCATAAATCGCCTTAAGGGTCAATTTAACATTAAAATTACTTACATTACATGCGCCGCTTTTCACTACCAGCGTTGCATATACGATACAAAATACAAAATACCGCCAAAAGTATGTCACAGCAGTAATAATGCACAAAAAATCTCAGGGTTAAAATTAAAACACTTTATTCACTACTAAAAACGAAACCTCAATAACGAGTGTGAAACTGACCGATACATTTCAGGCAAGCTACAAAACTATACTTGTAAATTATTGATAATATCAATATTGAAACTTATATTAATTAAATTAAGAGCAGTCATTTTTGAAGCCATGCTCCTACGGTTCCTGTCCACCTCACTTTTACTCTCTACCTGCACCTACCTGTCGTAATTAAATGGACCCACATCCCCTCTTGCAATAAATTTAAAAAAATTGTCATTTAATTTACAAATCTTACAACATGCCGTCCTACATTTAATTATGAGAAATAAAAATTTATACCTTGTAGTGTTACTAAAAATTCGCTAAATGCCTCTTATGTAACTAAAGCATTAACTTAACTCACTTTTCTACGACAAAGTCTTTTAAGGCTTTAGGTTGACAATTTTTGCTTGCCTAAATCATTGTCCTTCTGACCACTGTATAACGGGACGGGGCGCTCGCAATACAATGACAATGAGCAAGGGGGGATTTCAAATTGCATTCTAATTTACAACTAAAATCGCTAATGAGGTAAGCAAGGTAAATGCTTATCGGGGCAGTCGGAGCAAGCAGCTTCAATGTACCCTGAGCTAACCCAGTAGCGAGGCAGGGAGTGGGGTAAACCATCAACCAAACCTCTTGCCAAAAATGAGCGCCACCTAACTCTAACAGCTGGGCTCCGACGGAACTGAGATAGGAAATTCCTCGCGGTCACAAAAATACCCACACAGCATACAATCCAGCTAACATACGTTGACACACAGTAATGTACACCTCATAGCTATTCAATACGTTTACTATACAAGAATATATCAAATTAATAACAATAACCACATACACTATAATTTAATTAATAACTGGACTTACCCACTTGTTATGGTGCAACTTTAACGATACATGGATCAATACATCGATTGACTAATTCGAATTTTACTTTAAAATCAAATATTAACACAGCCAACAAGGCAACATAAATTTGCGACCATACGGTCGATTTAAAAGGACTATTATGCAAATAAGGGGTTGCACTAGGATCCTAGTAGAATAGCCCTTAAGTACTGAGGGTATCTGAATTAATACCTGTAGTAATAATAATAGGCGGGTCGTTGGCTTAGTTTTACATATTCTATTAAGTATTGTGAATATGCAATGTTCAACACCCTAAATTAGAACCCAACCCTATTATAATTGTATGGACACTGCAACCCTAAACCCAATAATATTACAATGTAATTCACCAGCATGCAAAGTCAACCAAACGGTTGCGATGATAAAATAGATATGGAACGGACTCATCAACTGCTGATGCGTGAATGACGATGTTCCAGCTCAAATGGTGCGTGCAGGTAGAATATTGCTACCTATATTCGCCTGGGTCCACTGGATCCTTTCTTGTAAACATCTTCTCCTTTTAATTACAGATGCCACATCTAGAACTCGAAATTCGGCATACAGTTTACAACGGTACTGGAGCCTTGAATAGCAGAACGTGGAACTTGGAATGTAGCACGTGGAACAAAACGTGGAACATAAATCTTGAATGGAACTAGAACTAGAACTTGAATTTGAACCTGAACTAGAATTAGAACCCTAAAAATATAATTCCCTAATTTCAGTCAGTAAAATCGCGGTTTATTTACCGATCCACAATCGGGTTCAATGCACAAACAAACAAAATGTGTAACAGGTGGTTACCAGATAGCAGTCGAGGACTCAACTTTAGTTAAATAAGGCGTGATCCCAATTAGGCAATAAGGAAAATTATATTAAATTACTTCAGAATAATTTCCTTTCAAATTAATTCGCTAAAAATCCCTTCCACGAAGGCGGGCATATATACGAACCCAAAGCGTAAATTAAAAGTGTACGATTCAAATTGAAATATCACGTGAAGATGATACCACTTAAGCTGGTTTGCAAACTCGTACCTGATAACGCGCTATCAATATTGAAGTATGTACAATCTAATACGGAAAGAATTAACTATTTAATACACTGCTAAAATTCAAATGTTGTATTGAAAATGTCAACCGTAACAACTTAGAATATAAGAATTTGGACCAGCTATCCTAACTATTCGAAATGAGCCTTCAGCTTAGCAATCGAGCCATCAATAGCAGCTGATGCCATCTTAAAAGTACCAAATCACCCAGTTTACTTGATAATCCAGTGCTCCTTGCAAAATATCTCATGGTGCTTATATGCTCGGTTTAATATTTTGCCACGTGCCAGCTCCCATTATGTTTCAATTGGTCGTTCTAACCCCACTGCATCCTTTTGCAAGGACAAAGGAGTATAACCAATACTTTCGTACCACATTATTCAAACACATCTCAACTTTCTCAACTTCATATGCCCACTTTGTATGGCGTTCAGAACAATAAACCCTTAATAACCAATCTACTTTCTTATTGACTTGTCAGTCGTGTTTCCTTGAGGGTAATATGTAGAGGTTGTCTTGACCTTTATCCCTATACTCCTAAGTTTTTTTCCCAAATTTTAGAAAAACTGCATGCCATTGTCACTCAACGTGCACTTTGGCATCTGAACTTTTAGTATACAATCTTTAATTACACAATTTAAAATTGCAATTACAGTGGCCCTCTTGAATGACTATAACCTTATCTACAAATATTTCTCGTCAATTGTTTCAAAAGCCTCATGGCTTGCTTGATTCCACTCCTGCTTCTCAATAGTTTTAATAGTAATAGAGTATATTTGACCTGATTTTTACAAAATCTTCTGTTAAAGTTAATTAACCCCAAAAACACACGGAATTTCTTAATATTTCGAGGATGAGGATAATTCTGAATAGCCTCGGCTCACCGTGAATCTGCAGCGAATCCATTAGCCGAGATAAGTGCTTCAAAAATGACACTTGTTTACTGGCAAATAAGCATTTCCTTAATTTTACTATCATACCCACCTTTTTCAATCTTTTAAACAACAAATTCAAATGTTCTAGATGTTCTAGTATGGTATCTCAATAAATTAAAGTATCATCAACATATATACATACAAATATCAAAAATTGTGGTTCCAGCACCTGGTCCAGGCAGCGAATTAACTGAGCTATACCTGTTGATAACCCAAATTGAATAACCTTAAAGTGATACGTTTTACCTTCAAATAAGTACCTTACATATTTACGATGTTCCACCTGTCAAAATGATACTGTCAAGTTTATGCTGCTGATTATCTCTCCCTTTTTAAAATTAGCCAGCAGCTCTATAGGATTGGGTGGAATGCACTAACCATTGCGATGCGAGAAGTTAGATAGTGGCTATCGAAACGAATTCTATGCACTAGTGGTATTGGGTATGCCTTTTTAACAAAAGAGCAGTTATTCTTCATTATTATCTCATGCTGATACCTTATAATCCACCCTGGGTTCTTAGAAAACGCCTCCTTATATCTCATCATTAAACCCCGCAAACCCTCCCTTTCACTTCCATTTATTAATTCGGCATTCTCACCAAAGTTTGTTATCTCCATGTTTTAATAGCGATGCTTTTTTAGTAACTCGCTCGTTCTACCCTTTTACAAGCGTTATCTCTATTTTATTGGATGCACTCAAAAAATTAATATCTAAGAATCCTCTCCTTTCTTTATTCCATCGAAGCTCTGCTACATGATATCTATCATTACTCACAAATCTTATCTGTGACCTTTTGAAATCTATACTTGCACAGTTCTTATGTAACTAATTGCATTCTAATATGCAATCCTTATTTAGGTTTGGTATGACTAAGCACACAGCTTCTACTTCCACATCGTTTATCTCAAAGGTTGATAATACCTGTCACCTAACCTTTTGCTTCTTGACGCCCATGGCCACTGCAATGTCAATATTTGTAACTGGCAGCACCGACAAATCCTGCAGACTTTAAAACCTCATAAAAATTGTCTGATACTGCAGAAAAATCATTGCCACTATCTATCAACACATGACAATCCATTTGAGCTACATTAGCGCTTATACATGGTACTAAAACAAACTCTTCCTCTTCGGCACCCTCATTATTGCTTTACAAAATTTGAACATCAATATAAAAATGCATTATTGAGCGTACATTTCTCCTATCATTTGGGTTAGATTCTTGATCGGTGACGCCCCCTTGTATCGTAATTATTACCATTAGTCGACCTATTATCAAACTTATTTTCATGCAAAGTACGATCTTTTGTTCCTTTATAATCCCTAAAATTTCTACGTTTTTCACTGTGCCAACTGTAACCTCCTCTATGGTCTCTATTATAGGTTTCGTCGATCTTAAATAGATATTTCGTAACCTCCTCTATTTTTCTAAAGCCCTGTGTAGCAAAGTGCCATTCTATGGCACCTCCTTGTAAACAACTAAGTACCGAGATTAACTTTATAATTATCAGATACTTCTGCATCATTAAAACACTTTTCGATCATATTCAAAAATACAATTTGATGCATAACTTCATTAGGGTTAAAACTTTGCTGTGATCCCAAGTTCCTTAAATTTGTTAAACAAGCGTTGTTTTCCACAACTCCTTTTATTTTAACTTCATTTTCACATTTTATCTGCTGACCCACCAAAACTCCGACTGCGCTTTGAAGCAAAGCAAGTCCTTCAGTTAAACATAACAATATTAATTGCAAATTACTAGATACTGAAGTTGGTTCCTCTGATATTTCTTTTGAAATCGCCTAACATTCCTTTTTATTACTTGTCATTATAACCCTAATTGTTTTCTTTTCAGTCACTATGCTCTCGGATTACCAACTATAATTACTTTAATAACAATCCAAGTGCAGTTCTTTTTATTACTTTAAGCTTAAACTGAAAATATCTGACATTGAATTAATAGTTCATCTTTTAAAAAATGTCATTGCATTACTAACAACATTTATGATTAATAATCAATAGGTCATCGATAAATTCTTACCGCCCGCATGAATAATTCAATACCAGAATTGTGATTTTAATTCAGTAATGCGTATTTACATACCTTTATTTAAGCTCTCATACATATACCCTATCTTCCTGCAAGTTCCACTTGTAACAAACGCGACCAGGTGTATCAACTTCTGACGGCGTAGCAAGACTGTTGCACTCTTGGATATTCGTCTTTCATGTAAATTTACACCATTTGCGGTCACTCGCACTCATTTATTGCACCACTTTCAATTCTTATAGTTTTATATCTTGCTTTGCTTGTTAATTTAGTTTCAAACATCAATTATAAGCCACTGTTGATGCGCCACATACGTTGAGCCTCTTGTGTTTTACAAAATACCGCCAAAAGTATATGCCACAGCTATAAAAATGCACTAAGAATCTCAGGGTTAAAACACTATTCACTATGGATCCTCTATAACGAATTTGAAACTGACCCATATGTTTCAGGCAAATTATATTTATAAATTATTAATAATATCAATGTTGAAACTTATTTCAATTAAATTAAAGCAGTAATTTTTGAAGCCACGCTCCTTATGATTTGTATACAACTAGCGATTCCTGTCCATATCGCTCTTACTCTCTATCTCCTACCTACCCGCCATAATTAAATGGGCTCACATCAAATTTCAATGATATTTCTAAATTCCTCAATCGTGAAGTTTGATAAAGAAATGTGGATTTTAGAAGCTGCATATTTTAAAATTTTAATTTGGTCATTTTTGAAAACAATGTGTACTTTATAGTATGGAGACCAAACTTGAGAAGCAACACTAGAATACTGCGACGCAATGGAAAGTAGAAAATTTACAATCGAGTGTAATTCTTTTCTTGAATTGTAACATTTTCAAAACTAAATTTATAATAAAAAGAAATGTTTAGTGAAACTTAAACTGGGTTCCAAAAGAATAGCAAGATCTTATATGGAGTTGACCTTAAGTAATAGCAATTTTTTCAACGAATATTGAAATTTTTACAGAATAAAAAAGTTTGCACTTAGGGATATTAAATCAATTTCCAGGGGTGTTGGACTCAGTCACTATTTTATGTATAAGTACATATTTCTTGAAAATTGTACATAAAATACATATTTCTGTTCTATCGATTTATTTTTAATTAACAAATTATAAAGCACATTTCTGTAACTTGTATTTTACTCTGCCTTTAAAATTGTCGTGTTTTTATTTTATCACGCAAAACTTTTTACTTGAAACATCGAAAAGTGACAATGAGACAAAGATTGTTATTTAAGAGTTGAACAACAGAGCGAGATAAGTTATGATGAATGAATAGATGACGTTTAAAGTTTACAAACTGAACATGCTTTCAAGGTTTTCAAATGTAAACAAAATTCAATCCACAAATAATATGCAAGGCAACAGTTTCATCTAAATACAATAGTTGCAGTCGTTAGTTTATATTTTTCAACTGGTTCTAACCTATGAACCGGTTGTCTTGTTCCCGTGTTTAATTTTATTTTGCTTCGTGATTTCAATACATTTTTATACAAACGGCGGTGTTTGAATTTAAATTCAACAAGTTTAGAAAACAAATATCCTAAAAGAATAATAGAGAAAGAAATGAATAAAAACCCTAAAACTAAAGAAAAAGAAAACAAAAACAACGATACACACCACAAAATGCTCTCAATACCATACATAAAAGGATTCTCCGAAAAAATTCAAAGAATCGTAAACAAATTTAGAATTAAAACAGTATTTAGAACCAACAATACACTAAAAGCACAATTAACAAAAACAAAACCCAAAAACGCAATACAAAGTTCAAAAAAACTGTGCGAGTGTTGAAAGTTGTATATAGGGGAAAGTTCCAGACCATTTGAAGTTCGATTAAAAGAACATAAATCATATATAAAAAATAAAAAATTTGAAAAATCCATGATTTGCCAACATGCATGGGACTCCAGTCATAAAATAAAATGGGAGGACGCAAAAATTATCGACAAAGAAGGAAAACCACCAAAAACGTAAAATCAAAGAAGCTGCTTATACAACCCTACATAAAAATAACTGCGTTGCAAACGAATCCGTGACTTTCAGCAAACAATGGATTCCATTACTAAAAGAAATAACAAATGAAGATCAAATGCCCACAATATCTAGGTAGCATTGCAAGTTTTTCATGGGATTTCCTTGCGATATTAACATGAAATACAGCCTACATACATGATTTCTATTTATACATACAATAACTAATTACATAACAATAAGCATGTTAACTGGAAAACCATTATTTCGGCAAAAATCTAAGTGTTGGGGGATCTTGGTAGCCACAGGTTGCTTAACCCCCTTCACTGAATCTCGGTGAAATAAGGCATAAAATTAGAAAACAATAGAAGGGAAACGAGCTATATACATGCTGTGTGAGCATTTCAGAGAACTATGTAGGCTAGCTCAGAATATAAGTAAGTGCAGGTATGTGTCCAACCAGTTTTGAGATGAAAACCTAATGATGATGATGAAGCATATTAACAACCCCTGTAAAACAGCATTGGTATCCGACAAGTGTAAACTCGCAATAGGGTTACCTCACAACCATTGAAATGTTCTTTAATTATATACGCCTCACGTTGCCGGCGCCTATGAAATATCATTTTATTTGAAAATGAAGTTTTTCTCTTCTTTACTATATTCGCGGTCTAGTCTGGGAATTACCCCAAGGGTGAGCAATGAGTTTGGGCGTGGGTATATGGTGGGCTCGACTACAAACGGGAACAAAAAAAATAAATGGACGCTACTGCATCTATATAAGCAACAAGCAAAACTAAAGTATCCTACAGGAAGACGCAGAAACCTATAGGATATTATGATTATCAAAAAACTTACAAACCTCAATATACAATATCTCTGGAAATCTCTGCTTTAGCTTCCGCGATGTCGGACCTGCAAGAAGATGTCACACAAAAATAAAATATAAGACACCGTTTGTGTCTTACAGCAACAAAATATCTCGATCTTTATAGATCGATTAGCCTGAATTCAAAATCTTAATAACACCTTACGTATGAGAAAATACTCTACTGGAAATTACTTATTCCATTTCTATTACCTGATATTGTATCAACTTTTTCCACATTCAAAATTTTCTGGTCTAATTTGATCAATGTTAATTTCAATAAGTGAAATAAAAGACAAAGGTATCAATTCAATGTTTAATCTAAATATATATCTCTTTTGTTGCAAAAATTACTTGTAAATAAATTTCATTAATCAATGTATAAACTTTAAAACTTTTCTTAGAGTGTTCCTCTATAATCAAAATAATCAACATTAAATAAGTTACAGAAGTTTCTGAATATACTTCTCTACATAGAGAGGTATTAGCATTTATAAGTTAGTTAATACAGTTTAGTTTCTTAAACATCCATGAAACAGATCTGTTTTGGCTTACAAGATTTTTATCTAAGGAACTTGTTACATAAACAGTTCATATGGTTTAAGTATGAAAATAATAAACTCAGATTAACATATGTCAAAAACAGCTTAGTTCTTCTACTAATTACAACAAATTGCTAGAAAACACCTTTCATCCAAAGGTGGACTTTATACATGTTTTTATCACTTGACAAGTGCATCATAAAAGCACTTTGAATAACAACTTTAGAGCATCTAAAGATTAAAAAATTCTCTTATAAAGCAATCTAGTTCGAATGAAAAATATTTGACTAATTAAATTTTAGGTTATGTTTCCAACTAAATTTTTACGTAGTATATAAGCATAAATACATTTAGCAAACAAATTTGAAATTTACGTTATTTAACGAAGGTTTCTCATGATTTCATAAATAGTAATTTAAAGCTTTAACCTTAAACAGCACACGAAATTGATTTTCAGCAAAAGGTTCATAAGTACCTGGTAGATTTAGTTTTTACAGCAACGATGTTGACGAATGTAATCGATGAGCTCGGACACTTTACTTCCCATCTGTTTGATATTTTGAAAGACACAAAACAGGCCTGCACTAACCGCAACTCCTCGGACGCTCCAAAACAATCAACTTCCCAATGCTCGACCAAAATCCAACACCATCGCTTAGCGTGTTCCTCAAATTGTGCTAAAGGGATTGAATCAAGTATTACTATTAAACACGGCTAATTAATTACACGGTCCTTACCACTAAGGATTTCTCACCACGTGTTGCAGCTGTTGCTTTGAATTGACTGGGCGGCTTCCACGAGAGCTCTTCGTGGAGCCTCCACGCGACAATCCAACAGCCCTACCATTCCTCTAGAGCTATCCTCCTCTTCCACTTACAAGCAGAATTCACCATCCTTGTAAGTGAAGTCTACGTACCCACGGTTGCTTGCAAGATGGCCGTATTCTTTATTTGTCGATGCTCATAGCCTTCGCGTCATTTTCGCGCAGGCGTTATGTTTAACAACGCTCTAGTGGACGCCAGAACGCCCGCAATATATGCAACACAAACCACGCTCAAGGCATCCTCGATATTGAAAGTATAGAAGTCTGTTAAATACTCCTTATAGGTAAAAATAACATAAACGGAAAAAGTTGTTCTTCTTTATAGTTCATTAAATTAATTAATGATTACACGCTAAATGACAGATTCGCAAAATAATAGCAGTTAGAACTGTTTTTTCTTTATAGATATGAAATGTAACAAAAATTTTGTTACACTGCCTCCGATCAAAAAGAAAAAAAACTTTGAGGTTAATTATATCTTAATATATACATAACCGAGAAGTTTTTTTTTATATGGACGAAAACTATCGCCTTAACCAAAAGATAAATACAAAAAAAAGAAGCATTACAACAAATCGAAGTATGAACAAAGTAAGTTTGCACTTTGATTTCTGAACTAAAAAAATCATGAATGAACTCTTGGATTAAGAAAAGGAAAATGGGGTGCAACCAAATGAGTGTGTAGGTAACTCTGCGTACCACACATCCGTCAGGAGTCAATATAGGTATGTCGTAATCGGTAAAAAGTCATAATCGGTAAAAGTCAAAATATTGTAGTCTAACACTCGAGTTGCAACCAAACGGGGGACCAAAAAAAACAACCCACTTCTCAAAATATAAACTGAAATTCAAACAAAAAGCCTGACATGAACTATCGCAAAATAACAACAAAAAGATTTACTTTCCTACTACTACCCTTGACATGACAACCTTACTAATATTAATAGCAAAACAAAAACTCACACCTATATACAGAAATATCAATACTGTCCAACAATGATTATGTATTTGCTGGTCTCAAAAATTCCAGCTCAATACATTCAGCAAAATTTGATTATTGCCTCTACCAAAAATAAACTGCTCGTCAAGCCACTACTCATTGTAGCTTACTAATGAATACTTGGCTTCTTCAGCTTATAGCTATTCATAGCCCAATCGCTACTCTTTTCTTTGGGACACTCCAGTCTCAAAAAAAAATCCTCAACTCTACTGTGGCCACACCAAACATCTCGAACCAAAACTACTCAATACTACAATGGCCTCACCAACTAGGTTACTCCGACCTACGACAACAAACAGCACCTACCTTCCTCGCTTACTCTAGACACAACAACACATGACGCGATCAAAACACGTCCACAAACATGAAGCAACAAACATTTGCCTCACTCCCACTTCGGGCTATAACAACAACACGGCAAAATAACCTTTTTTTTTTTGAATAATCCATTAGTGCACATTTAAAACAACACTAGTTGAGAAACTTTCAATCTCTACCAGCAACGATATACTGGCAAAAGCCTTCAATTTGTCTTCACCACTCTATCTCATAACCAAATTTATACTATATTCTTTACGACACAAATACTAAAGATAACCAATCAGTCCTCTGGTACATATTCTGGATCTACGACAGAATAGGGTTTTAGATCCTTGACATGCCACCTGCCTGCTTTTGATCCATCTAGATTAATTAGATCGTACACCACATTCGAGCACTTCTTCTTGACTACACTCAAAATAAATTTTGGAGCCAGTTTAGCAGCAAATTTATTAGCCGCGCTCGACAGCACCTTATTGGACCTCCACACTTTATTGCCAACCTCAAAAGAAATGTTTCTCCTCCTTAGATTATATCGATTGCTTGACCTTTGATAAGCTACATGCAACTTCGCACGAACGTCTTCAAATACTTTAAATATACCTTGGTGGTCTGAAGCATATAATGGGCGGCTACCAGGAACGATTTCAACATCAGCTTCAGGAATAAATCCACTACCGTAAAATTTACCGGACATGGGGACGTGTCGGCCAAAAACTAAAAATTCGGAGTATAACCCGTCGACTCATGCTTAGCAGAATTAATAGCAAACTGAATCTGCGCTAACTCAGCATCCCAGGTATCATGTTCTTCGAGATAGGATCGAATAGCTGTCCCTACCGTCCTATTAATCCTCTCAACAAAATTACATTGTGGCGCATAAACAGCATTATACCATATCTTTTGAATTTCAAACCTATTACATAATGACTTAAAAATTCGACCAGCTAAATTTGAACCATTATCGCAAATAATAAATTGGGGCACTCCAAACATTAAAAACACTTTCTGTTCTATAAACTGTTCTATGACATGTGACTTTGCACTGCGTAGAGGATGTAGAATTGTATATTTTGAGAACCAATCTCCTACTACCAACAACCATTTAAATCCTAATTTTGAGCGAGGAATGGACCCATAAGATCTAACGCGATAATTTGAAATGGAAACTTGGCCTCTTTCTCCTTTCCCATTAAGCCTAAAGGACCTGCATTAGAAGATTTTTGCGCACCACACACTAAACATGCACGACAAAATTTCAACACATCTAAATTCATCTTGGGCCAATAATAATGTTCTTGGACTCTAGCATTTGTCTTCGAGAACCCAAAATGTCCTGCAACTGAGGGTCATGACACGATCTAATGACTTCTTCTCTTTGAACCTTCGGCACTAAATATTTCCACTCTACTACATTTGACAACATAGGCAAATTTGATGGGATAAACTTAAAACAAAATCGTTCTCAACTTTCCATTGAGGGTAATCCTCAGGCGACGCCAAAATTTTCTCACGTAACGACACATACCAATTTTCTAAATTATCAAGCTTGACCTCTATTAAATTTATGATATGATGTTCTGGAATTGCACGACTAAGACAACCGGGATCAACATTAACTTTACTCTTTCTATGTACTCAAAACAATGATAACTTTAGACTTAATAAAATTTATACATCAAATTGCTTTCAACCTTCCATTGAGAATAACAATAACTAAATACTTTGGTACACTCTTACACTATACTCCTAATCAAACTGTTAAGAAAAACTAAAGTGCTTCACAACGCATAAACTTGCTAGCATGACAAACTCCTCTGTGAGCCTCACCTAGACTAATTAACAAAAAATTACATCATAACTAACCTCCAATAATGATGACCAAATTGCTAAAGCGACAAACTTACCACGAGTCTCGTTTAGACTAATGTAATGCTGAGCGGCCAACTCTCCACGAGTCCCGTCTAGACTAACATACCGCTATCCGACAAACTACTACGATAAATTTCGCTTAGACTTACAAACCTCTTAACATCCTGCGTTGCAATGCGGATATAAATAAAAATTGCTACCAAAACGAATCAAATCAAAAGTGTGCCGATGCACAAGAGCAAATTTTCAAACAATACCTCAACAGTATACACCAATGTACCAAATACTTAAATCATTATTTCTTAAATCAAGAAATTAAGACAACAACTATTATAACTAATAAGAATGGAAGATGAACCTACTATCGATATAGTACATCCAGAATAAAATAAACCTATACTATCTATATCGAACAACTTTACTATCACACATGGTCGATTATCACCAGATTTTTCAATAAATAATGAATTAGTCTTGGGTTGTGAATTAGTATGACAAAAAATTTTACTACACTTAACCAATCTGACCAATCTTTCTTACTAAAATAATTCCTCTGCTCACAAATCATCATTGCTGCCTTTTTAATCAGTTCAACTCTGAAATAACGAAAAAATTTACTTTAATACGAATTTATACCTGCTACAACATTTAGACGACTATCAAACAAACTTTGAGGTTCCAGACACGACATGAGTACTATAAAAAATTTTAACCAAACTATTTTGAGTTTACCACAAGCCAATAGTTAAACGATGTTGTAACAACTTGTTACTAATCGAGCAAACCCTTTTTAAACGAACGACCATCGAGCCTCACACGTTGTGCGCCAGTGAAATGTTCTTTAATTATATACGCCTCACGTTGCCGGCGCCTATGAAATATCATTTTATTTGAAAATGAAGTTTTCTCTTCTTTACTATATTCGCGGTCTAGTCTGGGAATTACCCCAAGGGTGAGCAATGAGTTTGGGCGTGGGTATATGGTGGGCTCGACTACAAACGGGAACAAAAAAAATAAATGGACGCCACTGCATCTATATAAGCAACAAGCAAAACTAAAGTATCCTACAGGAAGACGCAGAAACCTATAGGATATTATGATTATCAAAAAACTTACAAACCTCAATATACAATATCTCTGAAATCTCTGCTTTAGCTTCCGCGATGTCGGACCTGCAAGAAGATGTCACACAAAAATAAAATATAAGACACCGTTTGTGTCTTACAGCAACAAAATATCTCGATCTTTATAGATCGATTAGCCTGAATTCAAAATCTTAATAACACCTTACGTATGAGAAAATACTCTACTGGAAATTACTTATTCCATTTCTATTACCTGATATTGTATCAACTTTTTCCACATTCAAAATTTTCTGGTCTAATTTGATCAATGTTAATTTCAATAAGTGAAATAAAAGACAAAGGTATCAATTCAATGTTTAATCTAAATATATATCTCTTTTGTTGCAAAAATTACTTGTAAATAAATTTCATTAATCAATGTATAAACTTTAAAACTTTTCTTAGAGTGTTCCTCTATAATCAAAATAATCAACATTAAATAAGTTACAGAAGTTTCTGAATATACTTCTCTACATAGAGAGGTATTAGCATTTATAAGTTAGTTAATACAGTTTAGTTTCTTAAACATCCATGAAACAGATCTGTTTTGGCTTACAAGATTTTTATCTAAGGAACTTGTTACATAAACAGTTCATATGGTTTAAGTATGAAAATAATAAACTCAGATTAACATATGTCAAAAACAGCTTAGTTCTTCTACTAATTACAACAAATTGCTAGAAAACACCTTTCATCCAAAGGTGGACTTTATACATGTTTTTATCACTTGACAAGTGCATCATAAAAGCACTTTGAATAACAACTTTTAGAGCATCTAAAGATTAAAAAATTCTCTTATAAAGCAATCTAGTTCGAATGAAAAATATTTGACTAATTAAATTTTAGGTTATGTTTCCAACTAAATTTTTACGTAGTATATAAGCATAAATACATTTAGCAAACAAATTTGAAATTTACGTTATTTAACGAAGGTTTCTCATGATTTCATAAATAGTAATTTAAAGCTTTAACCTTAAACAGCACACGAAATTGATTTTCAGCAAAAGGTTCATAAGTACCTGGTAGATTTAGTTTTTACAGCAACGATGTTGACGAATGTAATCGATGAGCTCGGACACTTTACTTCCCATCTGTTTGATATTTTGAAAGACACAAAACAGGCCTGCACTAACCGCAACTCCTCGGACGCTCCAAAACAATCAACTTCCCAATGCTCGACCAAAATCCAACACCATCGCTTAGCGTGTTCCTCAAATTGTGCTAAAGGGATTGAATCAAGTATTACTATTAAACACGGCTAATTAATTACACGGTCCTTACCACTAAGGATTTCTCACCACGTGTTGCAGCTGTTGCTTTGAATTGACTGGGCGGCTTCCACGAGAGCTCTTCGTGGAGCCTCCACGCGACAATCCAACAGCCCTACCATTCCTCTAGAGCTATCCTCCTCTTCCACTTACAAGCAGAATTCACCATCCTTGTAAGTGAAGTCTACGTACCCACGGTTGCTTGCAAGATGGCCGTATTCTTTATTTGTCGATGCTCATAGCCTTCGCGTCATTTTCGCGCAGGCGTTATGTTTAACAACGCTCTAGTGGACGCCAGAACGCCCGCAATATATGCAACACAAACCACGCTCAAGGCATCCTCGATATTGAAAGTATAGAAGTCTGTTAAATACTCCTTATAGGTAAAAATAACATAAACGGAAAAAGTTGTTCTTCTTTATAGTTCATTAAATTAATTAATGATTACACGCTAAATGACAGATTCGCAAAATAATAGCAGTTAGAACTGTTTTTTCTTTATAGATATGAAATGTAACAAAAATTTTGTTACACTATATACAACCTCCGTTGAACAGTATTGGTATCTGACAAGTGTAAACCCGCTATAAGGTCGCCTCAGAAACATGTTAAAATCTATCAAAGAGGTAGCCTAAATCGTAATGATTTTCCCCTTCAAAATAAATATGAAAATCGACTGCTTAAGCCTCTCAATAATGCAATCGCACACTTCTTTAATAACCATCCTCTCAATTGTATAAATAGAAACATGTTAAAAAATGTTTTCCAATTCCCAAGTTATTGAATTTATATAAAATTCACCAATAAAAATGAATCAGCTGATTTCGCGTTAAGCATATTGGCTACCTAAAAAAAGTCGGTCCCAGTCTGTAACACAAGTTGAAGGCAATCATTCTTTTAAACTTTAAAAATTTTTGCTTAGGTACTCAAACCAAATATTTCGAATATCAATAAATCAAAATCACCTTCAATTTATGTCATAAATGTCAAACTTGAAGTTTTTATTATTTTGACAACGATCCTAGGTCATGGATCGAAACGTAAATAAAGATGATTTTAAAAACTATGAGTGGTTTAATTCCCAAAGAAGATTAAGAAGAACATCACTAGCTATTGTAATAAAAACTATTTTGTGCATAACCCACGGTAATGCATCCGTTGAATGTGGATTTTCTCTATCATGCCTTATTGTTACAAAAGAAAGAGCTCAAATGAGGAAAGAATGCTGGATTCAATACTAACAATTAACAATACTGTGAGTAACAAGTACGACAACGAAGTGGAGTTGGTTTCCATTACTAAAGATTTATTAGTACTAGCTAAAGGCACGCACAGTTCTTACAAACACTATATTGGCAAACTAAATGAAGAGAAGGGAAAGAAGCCAATAGTAGATGTAAGGAAAGAAAAAGAAATAAAAAAAGAAAAGCTTAATCCAGAGAAACGTGAATCTGATAGGAAAAAAATTTGTGAGCTCGAGACTAGTTTACAGAAATTAGAAAAACAAGAATTTTGCAAAAAGGAGCTGATAAACTTTTAAAAGAAGGAAATGAAAAATTGAACTTATCATTAAAAAACAACGATCTTGTGGGAGCAAATGTAGTCCTAGGGATAATAAGCGCATTACAGTCCATGAATGATGAAGAAGCATCTTATAAAACCCAGGTAAAGCAACTTCAAAATAATATTAATTAATGTAAATCGGACTTGATTTCAAAATTTTTTCAAAAAAGGCTAAAATTTGATATATATGTATACCTATTCAACACCAAGTATTTTTTACGTTTGCCATAAAGGTTATGACTTTAAATAGGTGATACTCCACAATTGTAATTTTGTTTCAGATAAATCTCTAAAGTGGTACATATTTTTGAATCTCTTTTACATATTTTGAATAACTGGTTCGTTTTGAAGCAACAAACAAAGGAAATTTTAGTAAAAACCCTTCAATCCAACTATTCGTGACCTGTTCCTACGGTAGTCGTTCAGATGATACAGTAAATTCCTACGAATTCCAATGGCAAATAGTTTAGATGACAATTTTAAGTGGTTAACCTTATCACATGCCTTGGAGAAATCAGTATACACTGCGTCAACTTGATAATCCATCTTCAAGGCAATCGAAAAAAATTGTGTTATTAAATCAAGGTTAGTAATTGAGGACTTTCTCCTTGAGAAGCCATGTTGTTCAGTTATTATTTTATTAACATGTGATGAGACACCAGGAACAATCAAACTTTCAGATAATTTCGGAATTGAGCTTAAGATACTGATTGGCCGATAATTAGAGACGTCAAGATTTATTACATGTTTTAAAGATAGGAGTAACAAAACTTGTTGTCCCACTTAGCAGAAAACAAACCACTGTTGATGCACCCATTAAATGGAACTAGTAATGGGCATGCTAACGACAGTTATCAATTTTTCAGAAATATCAGCGGCAACCCATCTGGACGAGTGCTGCTATTACTATCCTCCAATTCATTAAGTTTTGTAATAATATCGTGTTTAATAACAAGATGATTAATATCAACAGTGTTGTCATATACAAATTGAGGTGAGTCCTTTTATATCCTTATACGAGTGTTTTGTTTGTGTTTATAGTTAATTTATGGGTAGTTATAACATAAGATGAAGCTTGCAGGTAAACTCGCATCCGCCCTGTGAACATTCAAATGTCATTAGATTTATCGCGATTCGGCCTTCAAGCTACTCTGTTTTATTGATGTACTGCAAAAACTTAGTTTAACGTATGCTGTGTGTCACTATGGTTTTTTGTTAGACAGACACGAACTTATGTCAAAAGTCGACATTGTTTACTACTACACCGCTAAATTTAATAACTTAGGTAAGCACTTCAAGGTTTCTACTATTCTTATTGCTTTTAAATATACATGTCCATTGATCTCACCATCTGTGGTTATCGAAGTTAACCGCCGCATTAACAACGAGCATACAGCAGAAAAATGGTCAGCAAAAAAATTCATTATGGAATTGGCCTTCAGTAGCCCTATTTAAAAACATTTCCGTGGGAATTTCATTATATCTTCTTTCAGAATGAACAAAACTCCAGAAGCCTTTTAAATTATTTTTCAGCAATGATTCAGTTTTAGAGACAAACACTAAACAACCTTTTACAGCTTGAACTTAAGTTACAGAAAGTAACGTAGTTGTCCAGTAGTTTGGTACATTTGTATATTTTATGAGCAGCTATCTTGTCTTTTATCAAATCTGTAAGTGCTTTATTAAAACAAATAGGACAACTGTTCCCATTAAATAGCTTTTTAAGACGAACTTACGTTTGTAGCACAAAAGAAATAGTTTCATAGAACATTTGCGTAGCTAGTTTTATATCAGAAATGAACAGTAATTCCACCCAATTAATATTTGAGAAATAGTTGTTAAAACTACAGTAATCTGTTTGGGAAAAATTATAGGAGTAGTTCTCATTAACCAAACTGCATTTTCTGGTAGATCTCAACCGAGATAACAAGAGGCAGGTGATAACAATCAATAGGTGGTAATGGATCATCACAATATATAACAGTAGCATTAGAATTATTTGTAAAGACAAGATCCAGCAAATTATTGTTATCATAAACACATTTTATTTGATGCAAGTTTAGGTAACCAAAGCTTTCACTCATTACTAATCCAGCAGCATTCGCAGTTGATACATGGAACACCAAGAGCATCATTTTCCCACCTACATTTAGGCAAATTTTAATCACCAAGAAGACTGAAACAATGTCCAGGATACAAATCAAATAAATATGCCACAGTAGAAGAATGATTCTCATATAGTTGTAAATCACTTCCAGAGGTATATACACACATTCAATTAACAAGGATTCAACATTAGTGTTAACTCGAACAAGTCTTTGTTCAACTGACATATAATGTGACTACAGTTGAGTGCATATCAAATTGTTAAGAATTGCTATTAAGACACCTCCACCACTGCTTTTGTAATTGGTAGAACTGCTTCTGTCACAACGATAAATTGCATAGTTTACAAAGTTAAACTCAGCTAAGTGTGATGACTCTTTAAGGCAAGATTCACTCAATACTATTATATCAGTCGAACACAAAAATTAACATCGATTAAAAGCTCCTTGAGCTTAGATTTAACACCACGAACATTCTAATAGTAGATTTTTAAGTTGCCTGACACTATTGGTTTTTCAAATGTTAATATTGTTATCGACTATAGTAGCAACACCATAAGTGTAACGTATTACTTTCGAAGTTTCACTGGAGGTATGTAAGTCTTTAAGACGTAATTTCAATTTCAAATAATATTGTTGCTGCATCTTAGTTTGATCATGATAAATTATGATGCTTGAAGATACACTGATGATTTTAGATCTATTTCTTTAAACCGCAGAGCTTTGTCTCCAGACTACATAATCACCTTTAATGGCCTAGGTTTATTAGAAGAGCAAATCCAATTTGAATTTTTTTACTTTATTTAAATTAATATTTAATTTTAGAAGGGTTAACATACTCAAAACCAATTCAGTATCATCGGTCTTTCTTGATTCTGATTAGTCAGAATCCGATTCTGCGACATTCCTAATGATTATGTTGTTCCTTCTTTTTGCCTCTCGCACATCTTGGACAATAAGGACCTCTAGATGTTTCAATGAATCTATATTAGTTTAAGTGTTACTTTTTAGTAATACTCGAATTAATTATTAGAGATTTTACTGATTCTCTTAATTACTTTGTAACATTTAATCTTCTAAGATTAAGGGCGAGTTGTACCAACTCGAGTTTACCTACGGTTTTAGTAACTAATAATTAACTTTAACCTTGGATTAAATACCAAAGGCATATTTATATTATGTATACAAAGAGAGGAGTATTAAATTGAAACTAAAGTTCAGCGTAATTAGTGTATTATTTATTAATATAAAATTAAAGTGAAGATTACATTTATATGCAAGGAAGTGGGACGCACAAAATAGCATCGCAAAGCAATGGCAAATTGACATGTTACAGCATGGTAAAAATTCTAATTTTACTGTGAAATTAAGTGTACAATTTTCACATTAAATAATGGATGATGCAAGAAAGCCAGGTAACCTAAATTCAAATGGTAATGTCAGTGCCAATTGGAAAACATTTAAACAAAATTATAACATTTACATGAAAGCTACTGAAAAATCTACTAAAAGCGATACAATTAAAGCAGTTATTTTGCTTAGTTTAGCTGGTGAAGAAACTGTTGAATTATTTAACACGTTCAATATGGATGACAAAGAGCGAGAAAGTGAACAATCAATATTAGATGCTTTTGAAAAATATTGCAACCCTAAGCAGAATATTGTGTATGAACGGTATAAATTTTACAAGCGAGATCAGAAAGAAGGTGAGTCGTTTGTAAGTTTTTTGACGGATATTGAAAAATTCTCAGAAACGTGTGAATTTAGTATACTTACAGGTCAGGAGAGATAGAATGATAGGGCACCAGTTAAGACATGAGGGACTATTTAGTAAGGTCTTAGATTATAGACTACTAAATAAAAATAGAGTAGGAAGACTTAGACAAAGCTATATTAGACAAATTATTAGAGATTTAGATTGTGAAGGATACATAGACCTTTTAGACTAGCTCAGAATAGAAAAGAATTTAGAGCTGTGTCAAACCGACCTTAAGTTCGAAAACAAAACAAAAAAAAAAAATAAATAAAAATCAGTTAACTAAATGTCACCAAGACGTAACTCACAATTAGTTAGTGGCCTGGCATGTTGGCAGCGATTCGTCGTTGAAGTCTTACCATAACATAATTTAACACATTTCCTTTTTTGGAGGGGATAATTAGGTAATATTTCATTTCCTTATAAATGGGAATCATCTAAACATGTTGAAGTTCTTTAACAACCATCAGGGTTGCTAATATCTATGTAGAGTCAGGTAGATAAAAAAAAAGGTAGAAGAGTATAGGACGACTTAGACCAAGTTATATTAATCAAATTATTAGAAATTTAGGTTGTGAGGGGTATTTAGAACTTTTTAGACTAGCACAGAATAGAAAAGAAGTTAGAGCTGCGTCAAACCGACCCAAAATGATGATGACATGATATAGTCTGAGACAGAATTATAGTATTGTAGATTGAAATTTGCAGGAGCGTTTGCTTAGAATAGATGACTCGGATTTAAAGAAAGCTGTAGATTGTTGTCGTGCTGCTGAAATTTCAAGAATACAAAGTCGAAGTTTACAAGCTAAAATTAACATAGATGCAGTAAAGAAAAGTAAGAATACCAGAAAAACCCCAGAAGTGTGAAACTAAAATTTAAGACGGAAAATTTAAATGTAGACATTGAACGATACATGAACCCTTACATGTGATTTTCCAATGCTCCACCCGAAGGTACTACATTGGCCAGGAAGTGTGTTTTTTACCTGGAAAATTTGGAATTTTGCCGAACTCTTGCTGTTCCAAGCAAGGTAGGGATCTTTAACGTGCGTGACAACACACACATGAGACCTCCATTTTACCTCTCATCCGAACGAGGGTGTATTTTTGTGAAAAATGCTTACCTAACATTTTTCAAGCGGACCGTGTCGGGATTCGCACCCAGGACCTTGGGCGTAATAGTCACGCACATACCACTATGCCATGGAGCCGCCTGATACATGCCCTGCTTATGGACGCAAATGTAAGAAACGTGGTATACTCAATTATTTTGCAGTATCCTGTCGGGTAAGAAATGTTAGAGTTGTTGAAGCTGAAACATCTAGTGAAGTGGTCCTTATCAGTACAATACATGACAAGTAGGTGGGTAGCATCTGTTGCTGGTATAAAAATATTTAAAAAAAATTGATAAAGTGTATGTGAATTTTAAATTAGATACAGGTGCTGAAGTAAATATTATACTATTAAAAATATTAAAACAGGTTAGCAGTATGAATTTAATTGAGCCAACAAACATAAAATTAGATGCATTTGGTGGAAACATGATGAAACCTGTAGGTAACATAAATTTAAAATGTAACTACAAAGGTATAGAGTCTATTGAAAATTTTTTAGTTGTAGATAACATAAACATACCTTTGTTAGAGATAAACACTTGTGTTATATTTAATTTGGTTAAGGGAATTTTTGAAATCACTAAATTTATTAGTAGAGTTTTGTAAAAAAATGTCCAAGAAATATTGGATTAGGCACTTTTAAAGAAAAATGTTCATTGAGGTAAGAGAAAATTGCGAACCGATTGCTAATGCTTCACGTAGAGTACCTCTTTCTATTCGTGACAAGTTAGAAAAAACATTATTAGATTTACAGCAAAGGGGAATAATTTCTAAAGTAGAAACACCTACGGATTAGGTCAGTAATCTGGTTATAATAGAGAAAAAAGACAACAGTTTGCGATTGTATCTTGATACAAAAAATTTGAATTTGGTTATTAAACGTCCAAAAAAATTTTTTAATACCTACTTTTGAAGATATCACATATAAGCTATGTAATAAAAAATTAAATACTGTGTTAGACCTTAAAGAGGAAATTTGGCATGTTGAGCTTGATTATAAATCATCAGACCTATGCACATTTTCTACTCGTATTGGTTGTTGGAAATTTAATAGACTTCCTTCAATATATAAATAATAAAAATTTTGGTGATATACAGGGAGTACAAATATATTTTGATGACTTACTGATTGCAGGAGCTAGTGAAGCTGATCATGATGAAATCTTAAATAAAGTTATTGAAAGAGCAAAAGTGCAAGGTGTAAAATTTAATAAAGAGAAAATTCAAGTTAGTGTCTTCAGTTAAATATTTGGTACATATTTTCTCAGCTGAAGTCTAAAAATAGACCCAGATAGAATAAAAGCAATTTGTGCAATTAAAAATCCAAACAATAAAAAAGAATTACAAAGTATCCTAGATATGATTAATTTTATGCGGAAATTTTTTCCTAATTTATCTAAATTAACTATGCCGTTAAAATGTTTATTAAAAGATAACGTAATATTTCAATGGCTCTCTTAACACACTGAATTCATAGAAAATTTAAAAAAAAAAATTTTAGAAGTTCTGGTCCTAGCGAATTTTGACTCTACAAAAGAGATAACTGTTCAGGCAGATGCATCTCGATATGGTTTAAGATGTTGCCTGCTCCAAGAGAGCAAACCAGTTGCTTATGCTTCCTGTTCATTAAGTGAGAATGAAGTAAAATGCTCAAATAGAAAAAGAGTTTCTGGCTATTGTTTTTGCCACACAAAGACTTCATAACTTTATTTATGGTCGGAAAATAAATATTAGCACGGATGATAAGCCACTTGTTAGCATATTAAATAAAAATGTTTGTGACATTTCCTTCTCGCGACTTAAGAGAATGAGAACTAAATTATTTTAAGTATGACATTAATGTGAAATTTTTACCAGGAAAGTACATGTATGTTGCCGATCTGTTGTCTAGATCATTTTTAAATGATGATTCTGAAAAGACTGATGAGTGGATTAGCAAAAAATGTTCATTCTATTAGTAAAGGTGTGAATATAACACCAGAAAAAGGAAAGGAGTTTACAATGGCTACATCAGAAGATTTAGTTTTGTGTAAATTAAATAGAAGAGATATGCAAGAAAACGTAAAATTCTATTTCAAACATCAAAATGAAATTTTCGTTGGAGATAATTTAGTGTTCTTTAATTAACGAATTATAGTTTCAGCAATTTTAAAGAACTATATTCTAAATCTTGAGCCACATTTTGGTATTGTAAGACAAAGGAACGTACAAGACAGATTGTATATTGGCCAGACCTCATGTCCGATATTGAAAATTTAATTTCTTTTTGTACGATTTGTGAGAAGTTTTCTAATGCAAAGTGTAAAGAACTATTAATTCCACAAGATATACCTAATCTTCCATTTAATTAATTAGCATGTGATTTTATGGAATTTGGAGATAATAGCTACTTAGTAGTTCAAGATTTTTGTAGCAAATGGCTAAAGATTATAAAAGTAAAAAATAAAACCTCTAGTGAAGTAATAAGAAACTTTAAAACATTATTTGCCACTCATTTCATACCTAAAACAGTAATTTGTGACAACATACCATTTGGGTTGTTTGAATGTACAAAATTTGCGAAACTTTGGAATGTTCAAATAGTAACAAGCTGGTCTCATAATCCTCGTAGTAACGGACAGGCAGAAAGAGCTGTTCAAACTGCTAAGAAAATTTTTTAAAAATGTTTTGTTTCAGATCAAGACATAGAGATTGCATTAATTCAATTTCGAAACATGTCAATTGATAATCTACACCTATCGCCAGTACAAATATTATTCAATCATAGAACTAGAACAAAAATACCTTTTCATTCTGATCTACTCAGGTCTACTAATTAAAAAAATAACAATGTTTACCAAAACCTAAGGTTAAAGTAGAGTAAATATAAAAAATATTATGACAGACATATTAAGAAACGGCCAGATGTAAATGTTGGAGAAAATACTTTACTGAAAGTTGAAAGAAACTGGAAACCAGCAAGGATAGTAGCTAATCATAATACTCCAAGGTCGTATGTTGTTCAAAGTGAAGATGGGTCAAAATTAAGACTTAATTCAAATCACTTAAAGTGGTCTTCTAATGAGTTTGAATTGTGCACTGATCTGAATGATATTCTTGTTAGTGAACATAATGATCAAGTTGTTGAAATCTCTGTTGTGACTAATACTTCTGAAGCTAGTAATAAGTCTACTAATTTTGTAAATGCTCGAAGTACTAGGGTCTGTAAGACTCCTAGTTACTGAAAAGATTATATTACTTATTAAGAAAGGGAGATATGTATAATGTGAACATAGCTTAAGATTTACAATTATAGTGATGAGACACAACATGGCAACCAGTTATGAATCTTAACTATGTAACATAATTTTTTGCCGTTTAATAGAATAATGTATCCATGCTGTATCTAAAATAGTTCAAAATAAGCGGTTATAATTTCATTGGTGCGAAATTAAATTGAGAGAATATTATCACGGTTAAAAATAAAGATACGGAGTGTTTCTTAACGAAATCCTGAATCAGAACGCATCGATATTGGTACAATAGAGGTTACGCGAGTTCATTACTAATGCTCAACGATTTCTGGTCGAACGGAGAGTCACGTCGCAACACAAAACGAGTAAGCATGGTTGATAAAAAAAACGAGGTGACTTTCATATTTCTTAGGTGCTTGTAGAGGGTCTCCAGGTACAGAGCATTTATCAGTGGTATGTAATTAATGTTTAAGTTTCATCACATAAAGCCTTAAGTTCTAGCGCAAAAAGAAAGAAAGAAAAATATCAATTGTTGAAACAAAATTATAACTTCGGATAACAGAATGTAAAAATTCACACATTTAAAGAAAGTCCACCTTAGCAACACAATATGACGAAACCACATTAGGCGTTTTACACGAGGCGTGGAAATACAAAACGACAACAACTGTTTGAAGATTCGTTTGTTGAAGCTTGAATATTGAATTTTGTGTTGACTGTTAGTTTTACATGCTATGAAGATGATGAATCAAATACAAAGAGCTGACGAGGATTTTTTATATCTAACGTACAATGATGATGAAGTTATTTTGTATTTTATAATGTCACGTTGCCAAAATGTTTGTATTGATATTGGTTAGCTTGAAAGTCGAATATCCTTATGTTCGGTTAGATAATTTTGAAAAATATTACTAGAGCATTTCATTAAGGAAATTTTGTTGAGTGAAGATTTAAACTATAATATTAATACTTGTTCGGCGGTTATCATAAATGTCATTTATACAAAAAGGAAAACAATGAGCGAAATTTAAATAAATAAATCTAAGAGCTTGTTTGCTTAACAAACAAGTTACATGTGTTGTTAACATATTTGAAATAATTTATCCTTCAGTGACCTGCATTTTTAATTGTTCAATGTTGCACTTATTTAGTAATTTGTTATTTCAACTAAAAAAACTATTTAATTAATAGAAACATATGCGAACTAATTTGTCAGGATCTGATTCTTGGGGAATTTGAAATTATTAGTTGTTAATTTATAAAAAGAAACTTAATGTTTGACTATTTAAAGAATAGATAATTACAACTTTGAAAATTGGGTATGGTACTAAAATATTTTGTACATATCTGTCTTATGAAACCAAGAGAATATTTATTCAGTTTTATTATAAATGTTGAACTAATTTAGTAATTTTCATTTAGTGAGATTGATTTAAAAGAGATGAATGTAGTATGATGCTAAAATCCAGTGAATATCCTAACATAAATACCCTTAGTTGGTTTTGAGAAGCAAACAGCTGTCTCCATTAATTTGTTTTAATATATTTATGCATTTATTATAGATACTAACTATTACGCTAGTAACAGCCAAGTGTGTTAATATTTTGAAAGGTTTCTGCACTTTCCTTTCAGGTTTTTCTATCACAAAATGTTATATTTAAAGGTGTAGTGGCACCTGGCAAATCCGTCCTTTTACAGATTCCCCTGTGTCTTATCGAAATCGGCTGAAGTTAGAGTTCAGAGTTAGACCGAGGACCCCATAAAGGACCTTTGACGGAAAACTTACATCTCATGTGTAATAAGAGTCTATGTAGTTATCTCTGTGAGTCTCTTTGCCTTTATTGGGGAGGGTATAATTATTTTCTATAAGAGAAAATAATAGATAATAAAATATACATTTCAACTATGACATTTGCGGTATCGTTTTTTACTGTATTTGTGTAATACAAAATTAATAAAAGTATCTTCTGCTTAAGGTGTTTTTACTATACGAATACATGACACCTGCATAACTAAAACCCACCCCTGCAGGGAAATCTTCATTAGCCAAGATGTATTATCTCTTCGTATCTCCCCTAAATATCGAACCCTTGTTAACCTTATTCATAATTACTATGATAACACCTATTTATTAATCAGTAATGTTTAAATTTCTGCCCATCAGGTAACTACTGACTTTAAAAAAGCATATCAAATTTATATGAAATGTGATTGTTTATTGTATTTCAGATTGAAATTGATTTGGGTACAGAACAACGATATCACTCAATGTTTGCATGTCCTATTTTAAGACAACAATCAACTGAAACAAATCCACCAATGCGACTTTTATGTGGTCATGTCATTTCGAGAGATGCTTTAAACAAACTCTGCAATGGCAATAAGTATATTTTGAACAGTACAGTTGTGCTGGATGTATACTTTTCTTTTTTAGAATGAAATGTCCATATTGTCCTGTAGAACAGAGTCCTACAGACGCCCGTCTTATATTTTTCTAGACGTCTTATTTTAAGCACCACATTGTGAATAGATGAATTTGTTATGTAGTTTATAATTGTATGGATAACTACTAATTTTGGCTAGAAGTTTGTGTTCTATGTGATCTCCTTAAACTTAATAATTATTTTCTGTATAAGTTTAGAAAATCGTTTCTTCTTGTACAACTACTTTTATTTTATTTTATATACCATAAATGTTACACTTTAGTTTAATACATTTTTATAATGATTAATCGCCATTTGAGGTGATTTTAGAATGAAGTAATTAACAATTTTTGTATAAAAAAAAGTGTTTATAATAAAATATATGTGCACAAGTGTTTGACCGATTAATAACATGTAATGACAAGATTCTAGAGATGGGAATATCACAAATTAATACAAATAAACAAAATGATTAACTGAAGTAAGATTCAATATTATGTTCAATTCTACCCTTATACTATGTTCATTTAATTTAGGATTCTTTTTTAATATCCCCATGTTTCCGTTCCGATATTTTGTGTAACTACCTGGCATGGGAAACGCCCCTGATTACACTTTATAATTAAATAAATCGATTAGTTCCTCTAAAGCACATCCTGATGCAATTGAAGCGAGTACTTTTCCAACACTCTGTAGAACGTTATTAGCATGTGTAGTTTAAGTTAAAAGTACTTCAATTTATCTTTATTGTTTGAGATACACAGCACATATACTCGATTATTTACAATCCTTGTTTTCTGAAAAGAATATATTTGCTTTATTAGTAATAATGCAAATTTGAATAGCGTACATCTTCTACAGTTGTATTTGTATTTGCCGGTTTACGTTATCTATTCATCCATAACGACTTTAGAAGTGTGATTTTGACATATGTTACTCAAGAATTGGAAATGCTTCAGAATTTGACTTTCAGTCTGATCCTGCTTTCTGTGCTAGCATGTACACTGCGTTAATGAATTGTTACATCAAGAGCAATGCACATTTCCTTGGATAGGCTATATCCCTGTGCATTGGTAAGTTTGGACGTGCTTATTAATACTAATGTTTCTTTTTTAGCTTTTCTGCATAGGCCATGCTTTTCTACGTACACCAATTTATTATTTTTGTTACGTAGCCCCAAATACTCTTGCATTGGCCCGCTGTTGCAAGTATGGTCCCAGCATTATTGGATTCTGGCTACTGTGGCGATGTTTAGCTGTTTCGCCTTCGATGGTTTGGCTGCCAAATGAATATCCCAGCACATGAAGGTATGTGATTTGTTCTTTTTCTTTTTTTACTTACCTAGGGATAAACCGAAGTCGCATTGCACAGACAGGCGAAACATGTATACCGAACCTGTTCAAAGACTAGCTTCACTGATGTTACTTATTATTTTAAATTGCAACTAAAATCGTTCTAAATGTACTATGTTCAACTTTAAATTGTTTTTCTTTTGTTTATTACCGATTAGCTTTTCTTCTTAGCTACGAAATGCGCCCTTCGTAAATCAATTGTTAAAATTTGTTCGTAGAGTATATTTGCTTTATTTAAATAGTAACTTTTATTTATTCTTTTGCTTGTTTAAATATAAATTTTTATTTTTTTTTTAATTGTAAATAGAAAATCGATGGCGATGTACTTTTTGTCTATGTGAATCCATGTATTCTGCATTTCTTAATTTTACAAATTTTACCGTTACACATTTTATTGGTCTAATTTATGTTTCTCACTTTCTCTGCGCACCACCAACTTTACTAGAAGAAATTCCCGCACCTTCTATACTACGTCATTATTTATTTATTGAAATTGAAATATACTGAACAAGCCCTAATTACATATTTCACTACTGTAAAACAAAGTGTGAGTATGCACTACTGCGTATGTATGTGTATGATAGGTAGACATATGTGTGGTGTGCATTTTTGTATGCATGCACGATGTGTGTTAATTACTAATTAACTTTTGTAATATTGAGTTATGCTGCTAGTACATTCAGCATTGATGAATTGCACCTTAGTTCTGTTCTCAATATTGGAAGACGACCAAAATATGTACATGGACCGGAAAGCCTATTTTATTCAATATATATAGGTAATCATTTTCATTATCTAGGGTTTTATGTAAAAAGAAAATGTTATTGTTGTTCGACGTTTAGAAATTTTATTAATCGCAAATATTTTTGAGAAATACTGTACAAGTGGAATCCTATAGGTGTATTAAATTGTTTATAATAAGCGTATGATACAAATGAGATTTTAAATTAGTTATGATTGAATTGCAGTTCCAGAATTCTAAACAATAGAAAATTCTAGTTTAGTGCGAACCAGAGTTATACAAATTGATGCAATTTACACTTGTGAATGACTGTTAGAGTTTCATATAAATTATTTTATGTTTTGAAAGCCATAGAAATATTTTAGTAAATAATTTAGTTTCAAATGAAGGTTTTCTATATCATTAATTAGATTTTTTTTCTTAATCTTCTTTGGGAATTAAACCACTCATAGTTTTTAAAATCGTCTTTATTTACATTTCGATCCATGTCAAAATAATAAAAAATTCAAGTTTGACATTTATACCATAAATTGAAGGTGAATTTGATTTATTGTTCGAAATATTTGGTTTCCGTACACTAGGCAAAAATTTTTAAAGTTTAAAAGAATGATTGCCTTCAATTTGTGTTGCGGCAAGGGACCGACTTCTTTAAGTAGCCAATACGCTTAACGTGAAATCAGCTGATTAATTTTTATTGGTGAATTTTATATAAATTCAATAACTTGAGGATTGGAAAACATTTTTTAACATGTTTCTATTTATACAATTGAGAGGATGGTTATTAAAGGTAACAAACTATGATTTTGATAAAATTCTCGTTAGTGCAAAAACCTACTACGAATCAGAATTTTCCAAACAAAAAGAAATTTACATAAAGAAATTTAATTACCTATTTATAGAGATAAATAACACGCAAACTAAAACGTTAGGAAACAGCAACACCGTGATGAATTTATCAAGCCGAACTATTAACGACACAGAAAATTCAATTCTATCAAAAGGCCTTAACTTTGCAGTAACATTACATGTGATTTTCCAATGCTCCACCCGAAGGTACTACACTGGCCAGGAAGCGAGTTTTTGTTACCTGGAAAATTTGGAATTTTGCCGAACCCTTGCTGTTCCAAGCAAGGTAGGGATCTTTAACGTGCGTGACAACACTCACACACGGGACCTCCATTTTACCTCTCATCCGAACGAGGGTGTATTTTTGTGAAAAATGCTCGCCTAACATTTTTCAAGCGGACCGTGTCGGGATTCGAACCCGGGACCTTGGGCGTAGTAGTCACACACATACCACTACGCCACGGAGCCGCCACTTTGCAGTAACACCAAAATCAATACCAACCTTTGAAATAATTAGCTGTTTTGAGAAAACAGCAAACCAACTCGAAGCAGATGAAACAAACGAATTTAGAGTACGATGCAAAATCGAAATAGAAAAGAATCACAAAATAAAACCAAATGTAAGTAATAACAAAATAAAAGCAATTCGCAATTTAAAAAAACCATAACTCAATTATAATTCTACATGCTGACAAAGGGAATGCAACAGTAATAATGAATAAAAATGATTACAACACAAAAGTCAACGAACTGTTGAATACTGAGAATTACACTTGTTTAGAAACGGACCCAACAAAATCAATTGAAAATAAAATATACAAAACTCTATTTACTTTTAAAAATGAATTCGAAGACAAAGAAAGAAGCAAACTGATTCCACATTACAGTAAACCACCCCACTTTTACGGTCTATCAAAAGTTCATAAAAAAGACATTCCTTTAAGACATATCGTAAGCTCCTTAAATTCACCATGCCATAATTTAGCAAAATTTCTCTTAAAAATTATAAATCCATTAGCAGGCAAAATGGACTCTTTCATAAAAAACAACCATCATTTTTTAAAAAAATTATCAAACATAAAAATTGAAAATACACACACATTGGTAAGTTTTGATGTAGTAAATCTCTTCACAAATGTCTCTATAAACAAACGCTTAATATTATAAAAAACAAACTAGAAAAAGATGGCATCCTTAAAGAAGGAACAAGACTAAGTATATCATCGATTATGAAATTACTTGGTTTATGCGTCAATACCACATATTTTCAAATAAGTAATCAATTCTACAAACAGAGCTTTGGAATGGCAATGGGAAGTCCACTATCGCCTATCTTTAATAATATATTCATGGAGAATTCGAAAAAGATGTAATATTCACACAAGAATTGAAACCACTAATCTGGTGGAGGTACGTAGATGATTGATTGATTTATTTATGTCCACAAAACATTTTCATGTTGTAGGAAACTACACTTATATTAATTTGCAAAATTATCTTAGTCTATTAAAACATGTCCTCATCTAATATAATTACTAGTCTTAATTACAATTAAATGTCACAAATATCACTGTAGTATCAACTGCTCTGGGGGTGTATTCTCGACTTCATGCGTTATTTTTCACTGGTGATAATTATCACCGAAAAATATCGCATGCGAAACTGTTGGAAGCGAAAGTGGTATTCTCGACTGAAAATGATATGACATATTCAATATCGCGTGGTATGCGTTGTGTCGTAAATAGATTCGTACGTACATCCCAAAAACAACCAATAGCCGGCCGACATAGCTATCACGTGACAGCATTGACAGTAGAATTAACACAATATACCCTAAGCCTAAATTATCAAAGCGTGCTTGTTTCGGTATTATTGGTAGTTTTTAAATGTTAAGATAATAGGCCACGGTATAAAGAATTAGACCATAATGTTATGTGTTTGAAATGTCGGACAAGCCAAACGTAAGAACGGGATATGTATTCAATGAACAAAAACAGAAACTTGCAGAATTATTGGTACTCAAAGAAAATTTAAGATACGGAAAATTTAATTAATTTTAATTTAATATCTCATCAAGATTTGCCACGTTTGATGACTACAATACAGAGATATTAACCCAAGAACTTTTTAGGTTAAGCTTTTATATTTACAGTACTTGACATTGACACTTGTTTCATGCGATATAATTTTATCGGGTAATAAACACCGCACGTTGCATACCATGCGATAAATTTCTCAGGCGAATTTTCAAGAATACACATTTGACGTTTTCATGCGAAAATCGTAAAATATCGCATGTGATAAATATCACATCTATTCGAGAATACACCCCCTGATTTATATGGTTTTGTCATCAATGTATTCATGCACTGAGTAATATGCCTTCTGAAGCAGCAAGACTTTAAGCACCCTTTTAAATGTTATAAGTGAATGGTTTTTAAATCTGTTAGGAAGATGGTTGTACAATTTAACACCCATATATTGCAAGCTGTTTTCAAATTTTCTTGTATCATGTCGTGGCACTACCAGCAATTGGCTCGATTGCCTGGTTTTAAGTGTTTTGACGACTTCAATGAGTACATTTTTAAATTTATGCACAAAGCACAGACATTCAAAGATGTAGACACATGGAAAGGTTAACAACTCTAAGGATACAAATAGTTTTTTGCAGCTTTCTCGCCTAGGAGACTTACTAAGTATGCGAATGGCTGTTATTGTTCGAGGAAAATTCTATATGCATGAGATGATATACCGCAAAACATAATGCAATAGCGCATTATACTATAAAAGTATGCATGATATACCATCAATAGTGTTGAATGTGACATTAATGTAAGAAGTTTGCGCAGTGCAAAATTGGCTTTCACGAGACGTTTATGAATTTGAGTAATGTGATTCTCCCAATCAAGCGAGCAATCTACAGTAGCTCCCAGGAATTTTATATTGTGAATGACCTTTATGCCAATGTTATCCATGGAAATTGTGATCTTTTTATTGAATAATATGCAACTAGTTTTATCCAAATTTAATGTGATTCTATTTCATTCACACCATTCAGTTACTCTTTGAGCTTTTTTGTATTGAACTACTCAATCCTAAGGGAGTCGTCGACTTACAAATAAATAGAGCATCATCCGCATAGAGATAACTACGGCCAAACTCAATGTTTGCTGGGAGATCATTGACATAAACCAAAAATAGTAGTGGTCCCAAAATGGAGCCCCGAGGAACTCCTTGGTTTAGTACAGCTTCCGATGACAAAGATACCCTACCATCAATACCACCAATTGCAACATATTGGTTTTCGTTCAAACAAATAAGAACAAATTAAGTCATAGGCTATACCTCTAATACCATAATGTTCTAATTTAAATAACAGTATTTCATGTTTTACGGACTCGAATGCTTTACTGAAATCGCAGGATATACACCCAACATACAGCTTCTTATCTATGCTAGTATGAATATCTTTTGTTATATTATAAAGTACGTTTCCACACTTTATCCTTTGATGAATCCATGTTGTAAACTAGAGATAATATTGCATTCCTTGAAGAAACTAATAAATCGGTTGTAAATTACTTTTTCAAAAATTTTTGATAAGCATGGAAGCAATGCTATTGGTCTATAATTATTAACGTTGTGTGAATCACCTTTTCTAAACACTGGTATAACTGTGGCTGTTTTAAAGCATTCTGGAAAAATCCCTCGTTCTAAAAACAAATTAAAAATATACACCAGATTTTCAACAATTGAATACTTGCAAGGTTTAATTACTATGATGGAAATTGAGTCTAATCCAGATGAAGTTTTATTTTGAAAATCATTTATTATATCTATTATCTCATATCGATTACACGGTGTTAGGAAGATTGTTCTACTATTTTGGGTCATAACAGAATTTAATTTAGATTTTATATTTACTTCACAATTATCTTTACCTGTACTGAAATTTTGAGAATAAAATCTAAGCTGCTTATTAAACAAGTTTGCTATTTGTAAAGAATCCAATATAACATTGTCATCTATCCGAATTTTAATTTCGTTGACATTTGTGTTGCTAGAGAGTTCGCCTTTTATTATACTCCAAGCCATTTTAGATTTATTATTCGCCAATAAGATTTGTTTATGTAGGAAATTCTTTTTGGCCTGTATGATTACAGTCTTTAGTGTTTTGCAATACACAATTACATAGTTATGAAACCAAGATGCTTTAAAGTATTTATAGAGAACAATTAAACTTCTTTTATTACAACAAGAAACACGTATACCTTTGGTAATCCATTTGTTATCTCTATTACGTTGTTTCGATTTTACCAATGGAAAGCACTCATCGAAACACTCTACTAGTCTAGACATGTAATCCTTAGCTAAGCCATTTATATTATCAGTTGTTGCTATCACAATGTTTTCTATTTCATTAACAAATTTTATGATGTTATTATTCTTAAATGTGCGAAACCATTTGTACTCTTTTTTGACCCGTGATGCACCACTGATCTTATTCTGTGTACTTACATACAGTGAGAAGTGGTCTGATATTTTATAAGGTATTACACCTGACTGCAAAATATAAGGATAATTAGTATATATGTTGTCAATGCATGTACTACTTGACACTGTTATCCTAGTGGGTTCTTGAATAAGTGGCCGCATACCATAGGTTGCAAAAAAGTTCAAAATTTTAAGTTTTTGGTTTTGTTATTTCGTAATAATTAAAATGTCTATATTGAAATCGCCACATAATACAATATGATTTTTAACCACTGATAGTTTGTTTAGGAGCCAATCGCATTTTTCCAGAAATAATTCCAAGTCCCCCATCTGGGATTCTGTAAACACACACAATAAATATGTTTTGAACACTTATTATTGAGGTCTAAAAATGCTTCTCAACACATAGTTCACTTAGTCTACAAATTTTCGATGCTTTGATACCTTTCTTTACAAAAATACAGGTGCCTCCTTGTAAGTTGTGAGACCTACAATAATATTCCATCATCTGATATCCAGTTATGCATGATTTATAGATTTCAATTTCCTCTAATCCTAGGTGATGTTCACTAATGCAAATAACGTCATATTTTTTGTCATAACTTTCTATTAGTATATGTAATTGAAGATTCTTAGAGTTGCGAAGAGATCTAATATTAATATGAATAATATTGAGCGTACACTTTAGTACCTTGTCAAAGGAATTAAAAAATGTTGATATACATTTTGGCCCCTTATAGAGGTTGATACTGACTTTGAATTTGAAGTGTTTATGGTGGTATAGATCTGAGCATTATCACTAATGTTTGTCTTAAATTGTTTTGATGTTGGAGCTATTTCTATTAGATTGCTATTACATGTGTATGTGTTAATTTTCCCTGTATTTTTGATTTGTAATAGGTTAACTATTTTTTTACATAGTTTAATTTTACCAAGTGAGTTCATATGAAGGCCAAGTTGTGTAAAATCCCTGGCATGTAATATTTTATTTAAATCTACATAGTGATGGTGAGTATTCTGTACTTCTTTATAAATATCCAAATTAAGTTTGTAAATAAATTGATTCAAATAAGGACGTCCTAACCAATATGGTGCAGTTACAAATATCACATTAGTATTTGTGGCAACCTTTAATATATTACGCAACTTCTCTTTATCTATAAAATTTCCATGAATAGCATTATTGAAACCTGCTAAAATGACTAAATAGTCATCCATGTCAAAGTTTTTTATAGTAGATTCGACACTTTCAGTAACGGCTTCATATGTAGCACCTGTTTAAATAAACATGATATTTTAAAATTGTCATCACCTATCAGTGAACGCAACATGGATACACATTTCCGTCCTTGACTATCTGCAAGTATTGTTATCTTAGGTTTTGGAAGTCTTGGCAGTTGATTATTAGATGCAGTTGATCTGATGTTTCTTCCTTCATTCAAATTTAATTTGACAGGTACAATGCTATTACATTCATTATTTTGGACAATTGTGGTATCCTTAGATGTTAATGTTTAGTTACTATCATTTTTGCACTTGGAAGTGTTAAGTGGAGATTGCTTATCAAGTTCCTCAGTGTATGTTTATGAATTTGCATTAATAGATGTTTTACTGTATCTTAAGATACTTTCTAAATTTGAATTTAAACATGTTCCAAGTTTGTTTGTGTTGCTATCTTTTACCTTAATATTCATATCTTCATATTTTGTTTTACTTGACCTTTCCTGAGCATATGTTTCTTTGTTTACATTAGAATTATCATTTAAGTATATAACCTTATCAGGTGATATAATGTTATTAATTAATGGTGTTTCGATTTAAAAATAGGCGAATATCCAGTCATTATTTTAAACCATTCATCAGAAAAGCTTTTGTCCAAATCTTCGTTTCTTGTTACATGTGTACTTTGCTCATTGTTTATGTAATGTGTCTGAGTTTGAGTAGAAACAAATTCCTTATTAACATTGGTTGTAAGTAGCAGTTTCTCCAACTCCACCCTTTTATATTCAGATTTGTGCAGTAGATCAGTCATAATATTTTCTTTTTCAATTGCTTCTGTAACAAATTCATCAAACTGCTTTTTGACATTATTTAAAAATTTATCTTTGGCTTTAACATCTGCAATGCTTTTTTCAAGTTCAGTTATCAAATAATCATCTGTTTTCTTTTCATTGTCCACAAACTGCTTGTCAACACAATCACCACAAACTAGCACGTTATCATATAGTAATTTTTTGTTCTTGATACAAAAAAGACAACTTTTATGAAATAATTTTAAACAAAACTTACACACATATATTTTACATGCTTTGCTATTGCAGCATTTAAAGTTTAATTGTGGAGATTCACTGTGTCACTTTACTTTCGGCTATCTTGCCACCGACGACATGCTATTTGGCCTCATAATACAGAACTAATTAAAAACTTTGTAGTCAATTAACAAAATAGAACCAACTATTAAATTCACATATGAATTAGAACAACATGGAAAACTTCCATTTTTAGATATTCTGGTTAGCAAAAACGATACAACAATTAATACATCGGTATACAGAAAACCAACGCACACAAACAGATACTTAAACTTCGATTCAAACCACCCACACTGTGTCAAACGAGGAATTATCAAAACCATGTATGATAGAGCAAAATTAATATCATCAAACGAAGAAATTTTAAAGAAAGAGAAAGACCTAATCAGATGTACACTAATAGAAAACAAATATCCTAAAAGAATAATAGAGAAAGAAATAAATAAAAACCCTAAAAATAAAGAAAAAGAAAACAAAAACAACGATACACACCAAAAAATGCTCTCAATACCATACATAAAAGGATTCTCCGAAAAAATCCAAAGAATAGGAAACAAATTCAGAATTAAAACAGTATTTAGAATCAACAATACACTAAGAGCACAATTAACAAAACAAAACCCAAAAACGCAATAAAAATTCAAAAAACTGCATCTACAAAATTCCGTGCGAATGTAACAAGTTTTATATATGGGAAAGTTCCAGACCATTTGAAGTTCGATTAAAAGAACATAAATCATATATAAAAAATAGAAAATTTAAAAAATCGATGATGTAAAATGCAGTAACAAACTACGATAGCTAATTAGGAGAGAAAAGTGGATTGTATATAAATTTAAGTGATAATTTGCAAACAACATATAATTAATGTTTTTAATCAGTTCAAAGCGTTTACTAAAAGCACTCACCTTGTTGTTTACGAAGTCGTGCCAACGAAAAAACGATGTAACATCTTCTGTGTTTTTGCGGGTGAAGCGAAGCACATTTTGTGACGATAACGGTTTTGAAGAAAAGCGGTTCATTTAATTTGTTCTATGTGAAACGTGTAAAATAGCGATGCGGCCAGTTTGAACAACAAATCAATTCTCTTCTAGCTTCGTGGATTTTTCAGTCAATACTACACTGTTTGCACATGTGGAATAACAAGAGTTTTATTACTCGCGGCACTGGTTGGCCTATGCTTGAAGTAAACGGAAATTTTACTTTAACAAATTTAAATATCCCGAGACGAACGTAAATAATCAACAAACTCAACGTATTAATAAATTTGGCTGTAAATTATTTACACTATAAACTGAACAGATGATTTGCCAACATGCATGGAACTACAGCCATAAAATAAAATGGAAGGACGCAAAAAATATCAACAAAGAAGAAAACCACCAAAAACGCAAAATCAAAGAAGCTGCTTATATAACCCTGCATAAAAATAACTGTGTTGCAAACAAATCCGTGACTTTCAGTAAACAATGGATTCCATTACTAAAAGAAATAACAAATGAAAATCAAATGCCCACAATATCTAGCTCGAATTGCAAGTGTTTCCTGGATTTTTCTTGCAATATTAACATGAAATACAGCCTACATACATGATTTATATTTATACATGCAATAACTAATTACATAACGATAAACATATTAGCAACCCCTGTAAAACAGTATTGATATCTGACAAGTGTAAACCCGCCATAGGGTCACCTCAGAACCATATACAATCTTCGTAGAACAACATCGGTATCTGACAAGTGTAAACCCGCCATAGGGTCGCCTCAGAACCATGTTAAAATCTACCAAAGAGGTAGCCTAAATTATAATGTTTTCCCCCTCAAAATAAATATAAAAAAACGACTACTTAAGCCTTACGGTAACCTAATCGCACACTTCTTTAATAACCATCCTCTCAATTGTATAAATAGAAATATGTTAAAAAATGTTTTCCAATCCTCAAGTTATTGAATTTATATAAAATTCACCAATAAAAATTAATAAGCTGATTTCACGTTAAGCGTATTGGCTACCTAAAAAAATCGGTCCCAGTCTGCAACACAAATTGAAGGCAATCATTCTTTTAAACTTTAAAAATTTTTGCCTAGTGTACTGAAACCAAATATTTCGAACATCAATAAATCAAAGTCACCTTCAATTTGTCATAAAAGTCAAACTTGAAATTTTTATTATTTTGACAACGATCCTAGGTCATAGATCGAAACGTAAATAACGACGATTTTAAAAACTATGAGTGGTTTAATTCCCAAAGAAGATTAAGAAAAATGCTAAACAAACCACAACAAACATACGGGGAGTATTTATTAGATTTACAAGCATTAAATCATATATCTATTCTATTTAACAAGCAAAACATTAACCTTGACAGGAGGCTGCATATTATCGCTGCGTTCACCTGTCTGCATGTGAAACAAACGAGCCTTTATTCAATAGTCGTTCATTCGGTACCTTTCTAAATACGTTCTCAGTGGCCGTATCCTTTATTTATTATTTGTTAAGGTGCGGGCTACTCTAATTATATCAAGATCGTAGCTTTACATAATTGGCTATTAGTTATACCAAGTAGAAATTGGTTGTGCTATGTAGAGTTCCTGCTGCTCTACAATTTCTGCTATTTACACTTATAAAGATTACTGATTGATTTCAAATAGGACAATCGGTGTTACAAATAATTTCTACTCTTTCGTATCGCAAATGCGTTTCTGGAAATATATAAATAACAAGTCTCTTGCGGTAAAATAAATATCATGCAATAATCATTCTTAAAACCATTAAATTAATAATAACCTTGTTATCTCAAACCATAACCACATGTTTCCTTTGGTGTTTATTAGTGCTAATCGAATGAACTTTATTATGCCAATGGAGAAAGTTCATTCGAATAGCAATACGTTAGTGAACTTGAAATATGCTAAAAATCATTATAATTACAATATTACTGTACATTTGAATATTATTCCGATGCAAATAGCAGGTGTTATAAAATTTGTACACTCTTAGCGAACTGAATTACGACTAGTGATGTTATTAGTTGTTGTTATACAGTATATGTTCGATTAGTTATTCATTAAAGAACACCACTATACCATTAAGCATTGTTATTGTGTTCACCTGCTCTGTCTTTCTTGGTCCTTTGAATTTCTCACTAGTGTCTTCGCACCCTCTAGCATTACAGTTCAGTGCTCTTGGAGAGTTCTTGTACGTCTGTGTCACCTCCCATCTCCATGGTCAGCTTGGACACGAAAGTCCCGGCACTCTCCGTTCATTCTCACTCAAGACCTATATTTTATATGCGGCTGCTGCTGTAGATTTAATATGAATATCAAAATTTAAATGTGTTCTAAATTGTACTCAGGTCCAATTGTCTTTTACCTCTTTTAGTCTAATATTTGTTATTGAATAATTAAACTTAATTTTATGTTTAGTAATTATGTATGCCATTTTTTCATATTTGTTAATATTCAAATACAGTTTATTATCATCACACAAAGCATGTATATTGTCCAAATCGGTTTGTAAGGTGACAAACAGAAGCTCTTTTTATTTTTTTATATATATTTTCAAATCATTGGCAAATAAAAAATGTTTACTATTACAAATGGACTATGGTAGGTCATTAACGAAGCTAAGGAATAAAAGAAAGCCAAGATTGTTTCCTTGTGGTGCACCAGAGATTGGAATAAAGCATTTAAATGAAACTTGATGAGACCTGGTATAGATAAAAGACAATTTGAAATAATGGCTGGTGTTGTTAGATTATAGGTAATGTTAGAATAGAGTTAAGGAAAGTTTTAATTTTAAGATAGAAAGTGGTATATAAGATGTAGTTAGAAATAAAAATAATAGAATTACTTATCGATGCAGAAATATGGTCTTCTCAACATAAATGCATTGGGATTTTGGGGAAATTGATGTGATAATAAGGTCACGAGAGGTCATTAAACACTAAAAAACCATCCCAAAAACAAGAAAAATGGAGAAAACTAAAATTTCCGTATATTTAATTTTCCACCCTGTATAAAACGTATTTCCTTATCACAGAAAATAAAATTCCCATGTAAAACAACACTCTTTAAGAACACATAGTATTGTTAAACCGTTTAAGAATAAAGTCCTTATTAATTATGTAATTAAAATCAGTGTATAGGCATTTGTTGCAGAATGGAAAGTACGTGAAAAGAATATAAAATGTAAATACAAAAGCCATTCATTTCAGCCGTGTGTAAATAATTATTCTGTAGCTTTTAACACCGAATTTTCATTGCATTTACCGTAGAACATGTTTAAAATACTATCAATTTGACGTATTTATTAAGCAAAGCGTATTTTCTGTGTGTAGATATATCATTTAAAACAAAACTAATGCATTTATCTCCATTAAAAATAGCACTTTGAGTTATAACAAAGAATACCCTTCTCTCAAAGAAGTTCATTTCGGGTTAATTTTAGAACAAATTACATCATTAAATCCAAAACAAAAATATCTAGATGGGTAACTACAATTGGAAAATTATGCAAATCAAAATCATGTACACAACCATATATCAACCTTACTTTCATGTTTGGCATTTTTGTCAATCATATCTTCCGACATTACATTTGATTTTCCAATGCTCCACCCGAAGGTACTACATTGGCCAGGAAGCGAGTTTTTTTTTACCTGGAAAATGTTGAATTTTGCCGAATCCTTGTTGTTCCAAGCAAGGTAGGGATCTTTAACGTGCGTGACAACACTCACACACGGGACCTCCATTTTACCTCTCATCCGAACGAGGGTGTATTTTTGCGAAAAATGCTTGCCTAACATTTATCAAGCGGACCGTGTCGGGCATATCTTCCGACAGTCAAATTTTTTGACTTATGTTAGATACAGATAGTAAACGACGCTCAATAGGATTATTTGGGCTTATTCACTATATATATACCGGGTGTAGAATTGGTTCACGCACTATAGGGATTTCCTTGTTAAATTCTTAATGTTCAAATATTGGCTTATCAAATTATTTTAGAGAAAAAATGTAAACATGTTTCTTGTAGAGAAAAAAATACTGTATGCAACCATATCAATACTTATTTTCTTACTCTTCAGGGGGTTAAAATTAAGAAAATTAAAGTATAAAGTAACTGTTTTGTTAAAATTATTTATTGAAAACTATTTGCTCAACCTTTTAAATAAATTTTTAATAAATATTCGTCGTGGGTAATAGTTTGTTTACATGTATAACAAATATTAAATATATCCTTAAAATGTAGTTGAACTAACATGAGTTTCTTTTTGTATTATACTGGAACATCTATTTATAATGTTTAATATGTTAATTTAGTTAACATTTTGTTATTTATGATTATATAACATTTGGTTATAAGTAACAACTGTGAACTAAAGCCTATTAATATAATTTAACAATCGTCTAGTATCTTGCTGTTGCTGCTCACTATCAGAGGAACCATAATCCTGATTAAGAATATGGAAATAAATATTGTGTTTTGTAGTAAGTGCCTAAAACAAAAACGAAATTCAATATTGTAGAAAGTCTACAGTTTGAGTACTGTAATTTGCATTAGTAAAAATTTAGCAAAATAATATAACCGTAAAAACAAAATAAAACTCGAAACCTTCCCCATGTATAGTGTAATAAAAAAAATTTAAAAATATTAAAATTACAACTAGTTTCAATATCAATCAGATATCATCTTCAGATGATTATATTATAGAGGGGGAAAATATTTTTCTAAAAATATTGATTACATCTTATGTTTAAATTCACAATATTCAGATTATAAATTACAATAAACGTAACATTCTTTTATATTTACTTAGTTTAACGAAGAAACTACTCATGCTTTCAGAGAAAGCCAATGAAAAAAAACTAAGTAGATACAACAGAATATTACGTTACATTGTAATTTATAATCTGAATACTGACTTTTAAACATAAGATGTAATGAATATTTTTAGAAAAATATTTTCTCCTGTTAGTAAATTATTGTAATGATTGTGCACAGAGAAATTTGTTAACGAACATTATTTCAGAATAATCGTAATCACCAGAGGATGATATCATTGAGATTGAAACTTGTGACTTTTGTATTTCTAAAAAATTTTGTAATACACTATACTTGGGGAAGGTTTCGAATTTTATTTTGGTTTCACGATAACTACCTACAATCCCATTTTGAGAAAAAAAGACGAAGTATGGTTATTTAAGAAAATAATATAACTTGAAAGAGTTTGTTGTTGTAAGATAACCTTCAGTACAAAGATGAATATATAAACATATGTAAAATTTTTAGGTGGTAGGAAAAGCAAAATCGTGCCTTGTGCTATCACAAAATATAAATAATAATCAGAAACCAAACTTTTGAATAGCTTTTTTGATGTTAATGCCAACCACTAAATACCCTTTGCTAATTCAATAATATAATTTTACCAAATTACAAAGGCATTGGTACGTCTCACTGTGTTAAATTCTATAAAGGAGTAACGGCAATCGTTAGTAGTGGAGTAGGACCGGTTTCAATCCAAACTGCTGATATAGAAAAATACATTATAACAATTTCAACTGTAACGTTTTAAATTTTTCACGGCATTAAAATCATAATTGAATATAGTTGCATGTTGTTTTGGAGACGACGCACCCTGTATTATGTTTGTTACTTTCTATCATGTTAAAAAATTATAAGGTCGTGCATATTGTAACACATCTGGGTTGTTTTCTTCTTTAAATTCATTGAAAACGGTTTATATAAATTCATAAACTTGTAATACATACAAGTATTTCCACATATTTTTAACAAAGTCGTTGCACTATAACGTGATAATGAAGTTCACACACAACATGTGATGCATGTTTGTTCCATTCAAGGTTTATGACTCCTGATTGTCGTTTCAATTTGAGGAGTTGCTCGTTAGGTTTTATCAGTAGAAAATGGCAAAGAAATTTCCTACGAGCGATTTACAGCTTGCTGTAATTATTTTTTGTGTGGGTGTCTGAAAATTCAGACATTATGTGCTTGTGAAGTCTCAAATCCAAATGGTTAGTAATTTCCATTTATTTTAAATACGTCTAATTTCACTTTTTTACTGTGCAACCATGTTTTAATATATTAAAACAATTTATTAGTATTTTTGCTACAATCTGTTGGTAAACGATAATGACGAAGTATGCAGAAACTTCATGCCGAATCCAGTATCTGGTAATTTAGTTAATGGTATGATATTACAAGATTCGATTCCATTTTGAAAATTATACACGAAGAACTAGTGAAATTTCCAGTCATGATTGACAGATGTCGAGGTAAACACAAAAGCGATGCATTTGTTTGAGTTGGTACTTAGATCTAAACTTTTTAAACAGGCCTCTGGTTAGTGTCATTTTTCTGTTATAAAATTTTCGTCCCTTGTATTTTTCCTTAAATTCAATAATCTGTAAAATGAAATAACCTAAGTTTTTTATGTATATACCTGTACGCTATAAAAGTCGGTGTTGAACAACTTAAATTAATAGAAACATATATTCGGTATTCAATCTTATGATTTCAGTCTGTAACAGTGCTGAAAGTATTATGAACACATGTCGATAAAACGTCCAACAAAGTTTATAAGGTTAACTGCAAAAACATATGAAAAGCGATGAGTAGTTTTCACATAACAAGTTGAAGGCCCATTAGATTTTCTGTTTTGGAAGTGGTTGGACGCGTACCTCCATAGATTTCTGCTTTGAGCTAACCAAAACACTTTTTTGAAAATCGCACAGGCTACATCCTTCACTATCATTGTGCAATAATCTAATCTAGGTCTACTTCTACCTCCCTTTTTTCCCATTTCTGCTTCTAAAATATTCCGCACTATTCCCTCATGCCTTAGTATGTGTCCTATCATCCTACCTCTTCTATTTTTTACTATTTTCCACATATTTTTTAGCAGGAAGTTAAATTTAGAAAAGTAAAATGTTATAAAAAAATTAATAGTTGAAAGAAAATGTAGAACAAACGCAATAAAAATAAAGTAAAGATAGATGATTCCATATGAACAACAAAAACAGCATGCAATAAAATATGTCAACTTACTGTTGCACGGGATGAGGTATTTTTCATACATCTGTGGGTGGAATTATTGTCGTAGTAACGGTTTAGAAGGGTGTTGGAATTTGGATAATTTACTCCACCATTAAATTGGAATTTTGGATTGTGTTGGATCAATGGTAGCTGTCGTTGAAGGAAGAAATGTTATGCTTTCCCGCCTTTCTTACTATTGCGCAATTGTTTAATGTAACGTATAATTATGCGGCAAATTATCCGCCATTTTGTATCAAATACCAAACACGTCTATAAGTGATGCAATGATCAACTTTTAAGCATAATGTAAATAAAAGCAATGTACTCACTTAAATCGCACCTTACAGCCAAATCTCAAGACCATCACATTTTGTGGGTCACATCATGCCATTGCTGAGTCAGATTCCAATCTGTTCTCCTAAAACTTTATGTTCGTAGAGGAATGAAGGAATACCAGGTAGAGGTACCACAAAGGGGGAAGTAAAGGAACCTACATCCTAAAAAGAGAACAGACACATACACAACCCCGGTAGATGTTCTTGGCTTCAGGTCTCGTAGCTTAATGCCATCCTTACACACACTCCACACCTGCGCATTCTTTTGCGCAAAAGCAACTGTCCGAAATGACGGAAATTGAGAAGTTTGTTTAAAAATATCCGCGAGAATTTATTTACAAATTATAAGAATGTACATTGCCAAATTTGAAATGTAACAATCGTGACAAAGCCATAAAAAAATCTTAAAAAAAAGAAAGACTTTTAGCACGGTAAAAACTTAATGTCTACAGCCTGACTAATTTACATATAAACTAACTTACATTCTAGTAAATGTTTATTTTAGGCGCCACCTGGTTTTTTCAACCGATAGCGCGTCTTGCAAGTAACCAGGAAACGGAATCTGTAGCCTCATTGTTTTTCGAACCACATCTATAAATGCACACATGAGTCTTTGATGTGGCGCAGTTATAATCGACAGCACAAATTTGTCGGAGAGCATGAAACACCATTATAACTAAAACAAATGCGACAAGTTGCCTAACATACCTTATTTTGGGAAACATTACTGGCCTACATTAAAACAATCTGTCTGCCACTATATTAGAAACTGTAAAGTTTGCGGGTCTCAGAAGAGTTCTCAAGAAGCTCGTTCTGGTTAAATAGGTAACTTCAAATGTGTATCTTATCCCTTTTAATTAATATCACTCGACTTATTAGGACCTCTCCCTCAATAAAAAAAATGTAACCAATATCTTTTAGTTGTCACCGATTAGTTTTCTCAATTCGTTATGGTACAACCGTTAACTAAAGCCACATCTGCTGCTAGAATTAAATTTTTAGAACAAAATGTATTTCTTATCTTTGGTGTCCCTCAAATTATTCTCTGTGATAATGGGGCGTAATTTATCTCAAAAGGTTTTTAAAATTTCGTTAAGAGTTATAAAGTACAAAAAATTTGGTTTAACGCAAAAAAACCATCCCCAGGTAAACCCTACCGAAAGAGTAAATCCAGTCTTAATTACTGATATCTCCTCATATATCGATTCAGACCACACTAGGTGGGACGAAAATATCTTTAAAATCGCTCAAGCTTTGCGTACCTCTAAACATGAAGCAACTCAATTCACTCCCTCATTTCTTGTTTTTGGAAGATGTACGCCAATTGATGGGAGTTATTACGGTTCAGTTCTAGATGATACTAACGTAATTGAATTTGACGAAAAAGTACGCTGGGACAAAGACCAACAATCATTACCTTCTATCTTCAATGACGTTAGAAAAAATTTGTTAAAGCTTACGAAAAGAGTTATTTCTTTTGCTTTAGGTGAACAGGTCTGGAAAAAGAATTATGTCTTATCTGATGCTACTAAAAAATTCTCTTCGAAATTAGCTCCAAAATTCATTTTATGTGAGGTCACTCGTGTTATTAGGCTACTTATCTATGAACTCCAAGACACCAAAGGAAAACGTCAAGGAGGGTGGCATATCAAAGACCTTAAACCTTAAGACCTTAATGGTCTACCAAATGTTTTTTGTTCCCATTTTGAATTTGTTACCTATATCTATTCGTTTCATTTCTCATACAGCATTCACCCTCTAGATGTTTGGCTTATTTATCTCAATTTAGTTATCTTTTTGGTAGCTACTAATTTCACCTTGAATTTATTGTCAGCCACATATCTGTTTGTTATGTAGATTATCTAATATAACTCTGTTGCTTCATTTAATTAATCCTGGCATCTTTTGTCCGCCATATTACTTTGTTTTTAGCATTTATCTTACGTTGTTTAATTTCGTGGTGATTGTCGTAACTTTGGTTGTAATAACTCATTGAATTGTTATGATTGGTTTTAGCTGATGTTGAGTAAATGCTTTTTTTCTTTGGACTCGCATAGGAGCCGCAGCCTATGCCTTTGTAAGAAATAGTCCATATTCGCAGTTGCAAAAAACTAGGAGTTTCAATTCCATGTGTTTTTCTTCTGAATTATTACAGTCGCTCACTTTATCCTTTATCATTACTTGTTTTTTTCTTCTGTTAAATCATCCGAACATATAAACATTTTTTTGTTATTTTTATCGAACTTCGTGGTGAGGTGCTATCGTTCTTTATTGATACCTTATCGAATACTTGGTTGTTTTTAGCATATTGGGACAGTATGGTTGTATTTAACTGCTTATAGTTAGACATTCTTGTGTGTTTATTACGTTACTGTTTCTGAAAATTACCTTGGAATAGTGGGTTTTTTGTGTGAAGGTATCTGCAGTGATACTTTTAAGTTGTTGTTTCAACTTTTTGTCTAATCTTCTTATCGTAGTGGATGCACTCGTTAGGAAGATGATCGTACTAGTTCTCATCAAGAATCTAGTAATTTTTTAACTTATTATGTGTCTTAATTTGTCTGACTAACATAGCAGGTGGTCCTTCTGACCAATCCGCATTTAACACGGACAACTCTCTACTGTCTCTCGAACGCTTGTCCAAAACTCTACTTTTTCTTATACCGCTGTTTTCGTTTCCGCCGTATTTTTCATTCGGTAGACCTGTTCTTGTGCCGGAACACCCGTCTACCACATAAGAGTGATTTTTCCCTCACTCTGGGTTACTGACCACACTGGCTGGTTGAGTAGTGCTTTTCTATCGCGTTTGCTCAATGCGACCCCTTCTTCTATTCTCTTCTACCTGGAAGTGTCACTAGTACATTCCAAAATGCCTACTTCTCTCTTTTTACTTTTCCTATATCTCTATTGCCTTTTCATTTCCGTTAGTCACCGTTTGGTTGCGTGGGGGGTTTTCACAGACACCTGGACCGCGTCTCTGGGAATCCTTCGTGAGGTCATGCGGTGCCGCTGTCAGGCCTACGTTGGGCGCCACTGTCAACGCTTTACCGTGTTTCTTACTATTGCGCAATTGTTCAATATAACGTATAATTACGCGCCATTTTGTATCAAATACCAAACACGTTTAAAAGTGATGCAATGATCAAATTTTTAGCACAATGTAAATAAAAGCACCTTACAGCCAATTCCCAGGGCCATCACATTTTGTGGGTCACATCATGCCATTGCTGAGTCAGATTCCAATCCGTTATTCTAAAACTCTATGCTTGTAGAGGAATGATGGAATACCAGGTAGAGGTACCACAGAAGGGGGAAGATAAAGGAACCTACTTCCTAAGAAGAGAAAAGACACACACAACACCGGTAGATGTTCTTGGCTTCAGGTCTCATAGCTTAATGGCGTCCTTTCACGCACTCCGCACCTGCGCATTCTTTTGCGACGCAACTGTCCGGAATGACGGAAATTGACAAGTTCATTTAAAAATATCCGTGGGAATTTATTTACAAATTATAAGAATGTACATTGCTAAATTTGAAATGTAATGGAAATACATGGAAATACTTAAAAATTGGAAGACTGTGTAGTAGACCCGCCTAATTTTCGTAGTATTAGAATATTTAAATTTAAACGATTCGTCGATTTTCGTGGTCGTTCGAGTATACGGTGGTGGGATGATGAACACTTTTGACAGGAAGCGGGGACTTGACGTTTAGAAAGTGAAGGATAAACATTAATAACAATGGTAGTTTAACCTATAGTGAAAGGTCATATGGTGTGTGGTGTTTAAATCTTATTTTAGGAGATAGGAGGAAGTATAACCGACACCGTGTATATCACGGCCCTTCTAAAGGCAGCTAGAAAATACGTAAAGAACAACAGGGCGCTTAGTCATGCACGGCACAACATTGTAATTCCAGCCGGCTATTACACAGTTACCGGTTATAAAGGTAACAAAAACAAACTTCGTTCAGCATTTGAATGGACGCTTGTAACTTGCAGGTTCTTCTACCTATGCAAGTAAGTGTTACTATTAAAATTAAGTTGATTTATGAACTATTGTTCCCTAATTAATTTTGAAGTGTCACCGGGAAGTGTTTCTCGTAGAGGATTCATTGTTTTTCAAGTACTTTTCACGCAGCTGTTCGGAAACTGGGGTTCGGAATTACGCGGCACGGGAGTAATTTAGTTATTAGCAATAAATTGTCTGATTATAATTCAAATAACATAAGTAATTTGGGTTTATGTTGTTACGTGCCAAGTGGCACTTTAACATGTATTAGGTTAAGTTGATGTGCCGAGGTTTCGCGCCAAAATTTCAAAAGACGCGGTGCGCGGAATTTTAATAGACTAGGCGTGTACTTCCGTTACGTCATAGTGAGTTTGCGCAGATCGCGCGACGCTAGAGGGTTGGACGAATAAGTTCGCGCCGATGTGTAAAAGACAAAAGAGTGGGGACGAGTTTCCTCTGCTCTCTATAACGTGGCTGTTTGCCTTGGATCTTCAAGGAGTGTGGTCGGTCAGGTATCGTATCGTGCTTATCTTATCTATGTAGACTTCCTTTGCCAGGTGCTATTGTTTCTTATTGTTATCTTATTAAACTCTCGGTGGCTTCAAATTTATCTACCTATGCAGGGAATGGGCAGGAATACGAGGTAAAGGCAACAGACAAAGACAATTAGGCAAAGGAAGTCTACATAGATAAGATAAGCACGATACGATACCTGACCGACCACACTCCTTGAAGATCCAAGGCAAACAGTCACGTTATAGAGAGCAGAGGAAACTCGTCCCCACTCTTTTGTCTTTTACACATCGGCGCGTACTTATTCGTCCAACCCTCTGGCGTCGCGCGATCTGCAAACTCACTATGACGTAACGGAAGTACACGCCTAGTCTATTAAAATTCCGCGCACCGCGTCTTTTGAAATTTTGGCGCGAAACCTTGGCACATCAACTTAACCTAATACATGTTAAAGTGTTTTTTTTTGTAGGATTTATTTTAGCACTAATTGGTCAGATTTGAGTTTAAGAAATTTTTTTTTTAGGAAAGTAAATTTATATTTTTATTAATATTACTTAATGTTAATAGAGGTTAACTTTAGGTTAAATTTTTTTTAATTCTTTTAGGCACTAGGTATAGTCCGCTAATTGTAAAAGATATTCAGCTACCTTAGTGATGGAATCTTATTTGGAAGAAACATTTTATTTTGAGAAATTTCTTTAAATATCATGAGAGTGTTTTTAGGGTATATTCAAGAAAGTAGGATATAAGGTTATAAAATTTAGGATATCGAAGCAAGGGAGATTTATGTAGAAAAACCGTCTTCCGTGTAGATGTAACATCCAAAAGGCGTTGCGGTGGCGGACGGTTTAGCACCCCTCGATTTTGACAAAGAAAAACATTTTCAAAGTGAGCGCTAATGTGGCGTAAAATTTGTGTCTTCAGTTTTTTTATTTATTATTTTTATTCCTTTATTATTTTTATTTTCTTTTATAATTGTTCCATAGAAATCAAAGCCCACACCACTGCAGTTGGTTAGTGCACCCTTACATTGTTACAGAGTCCTCGGCCCTTCAGGACAAATCTAAATTTATTAACTTCATGCACATTTTTAGCCATAACAGAAGTCAAACTAGAAGGTGAAGTTATTTTAAAGGGTAAGCAACATAATGGTTTGTATAGACTATTAGTTTGTACAGTTACACCTGAAAAACCTGCTCATGTTTATGTAGTAGAATCCCTACAGCATGAGAGGTTAAGTCATCAAAATAAAGTTAATGTTGAATATGTGAAGGAAAAGAATATTAAATTTGTTAAAGATGATGTCATGTGTGAAAGACGAACTTTGGGGAAACAATATCGAAAAAGCTTTGGCGCATGCAAAGATAGAGCTATACTACTAGGTGAAGTTATTTGCATGGATGTATGTGGTCCGATGTTGAAGAAATCAATAGGAGGTAAACGGTATTATGTGGTTTTAAGGATGATTTATCGAATCGAGCTGTTTATTACTGTTCAAAAAATCCGATGTTGCGTATTAACTTTATCAATTTCTAAAAGAAACCAAAGCAGCTGATCGCATAGTAAAGGTTTTGATTTTAGACAAGTGGCGAATTTGACAATAACGCAGTTAAAGTTCTCAATACAATTTTGCTAGTAATCACATATGTTTTTATACAACTTGTTCCTGATATTTCAATTGTATCCTCGTGAATCTAAAACTGAGATAAATATTTGTTCATGCATTAAGTGCTTTATTTAATTAATTTTAATCCACCTTAAGCCACTCAGGCCGTACCCCAAAAAATAATATAGTCTTTGAATATTTTTTTTAGATTCCAAAATATTTGACAAGAGTTTATTTTATGAATCAAATGACTGATATTACTTACCATGTATGCACTCCCTCGTTTATGTCTAGTCAATGCCGACAACAGTCTCATACTATACAATTCTTCTTTAAACGGCACCGAGTAAATAGGATACATATCACTAAGAGCTAGATCCCATAGGTATATTGTATTGCTACGATCCTTTACATATAATACGCATGGTTTATGATACGACCATTCCAAAAATATAATTTGATTATCCTGTGTGTTATTATCTGTATTGTATAAAATTTTTAGTGGCTTTTCTACTAGACATGAGTAAATTGCCAATATACCATTTTCGTATCCAGCAATCATGTACTTTGGAGAAAATGGACAAAATTTCAAACAGGTTACTCCACATGTAGTTGCTAAAACATAATTAATTTTATCGTGTGTAGTATTTATAAATTTAGACTTTTATATTAAACTTAAACTTTCTAAAAACTAATAATGTTATTTAAGCTTGTACTACAGTTTTTTGAATTGAGTTTAACACTTTGGAACTTTGCATAAAACCATGTGTATCTTTCATGGACGATTGTTTGAAGAGAAATTGGTTATCTCTATGATTGGTATTTTAAATTAATGTTACACGTGTATCATTAAAACATAAGTTGCACTTCAAATACTGTTACATACTGCGTATTTATTTTGTATTTAATTTTAATTAGTACATATCTATATTGAATGAAAAGACGCACCATGCACCCCTTGTCTATTATTTGATAAATTCTGCAGATGCTTGAGAAACACAGCCCAGATTTGTGATGTAGACTTTGGTTAATAGGATTGTACAGGATTTTCAATGCTGTTGTGACAAATTAAGAAGTTGTAAAAATTCTACATAAGATTGTTTATCAACTCATAAGTGTGGTCCAGTTTGTTGAGTATTTAAATTGTTAGGTGGAGCAGTAAATATATAGTACAGGTGTCATGTTTTTGAATATTTTTGTAGTGGTTTATCGTTCGGGTGTGTTTGATTACTCTGTTTTAGGACCATTATGTCATACAATTTTGTTGTTTGTATGTGTAAACATATTTGATGCTAAATCTACTTGGATAATTGTTGAGACGATAAGAAGAGACCCCAATTACGTATGCAATGTGCCGTAATACTCCAATTTAATTGGGAATATATATTACAAGTTTCGTAACATGTTTCGTTTATTTGACAATTTTTCGTTTTTTGTCACAAATAATGGAATAATGAAAAAGTAAATCGCAAGGATATACAACAAAATGGCAGTTGTCTATTTGCAAATAAATCTTTACTTTATTATTATTATTATTAATATTAGCAACACAATGCTGTTGTCGGTGGTGGAAACAATACAATTTCAATTACATACAATTACAATAATGATCATTAATTCACTAAATTTGGCACCCAACAGTCTTTATGTATTGGTACTTTACATTTCAAATCTTAGAGAGTGCCGACTGTAATTTAATTGCAACTTATTACCACTTTCGGCTTAACATTTTATTCAATTTTACCCAAGGATATATGCCAACTTCCTTTTTCAAATAAGTTATAATATTGAGGTGTATTACTATTGACTTTTGAAGGGGGAAAATGCAGTTACCAGTAGATCGGTTGGTTAAAAAAAAGATCTTTGAACTTTTATGTAGAGGTGTTCAACCACCGGAATCACGTAATATAAAAGAGTTACAAAAGTTATTACGAGAATTATTAGAGCTAGAAAGGCAGGGAAAATTATTTAGAAGTAAAGTTCAGTTAGTAGTTTCTGAGAAACAGTAAGGGAAAAAATACAATTAATTGAAACTTATTTATTAAACCTCTTACGCCCAGTTATATAAACAAAATTGTGTTGTGTTAAATAGAATTGAGCAAATGCATACTTCTGATGAAACGGAATTAGAGGAAAAATCCAAAATATTTTCATTGCTATTAGGTAGAATTTCTGAATTTAAAGATATAGTGGATACAAAAAAGTAAACCACAAGAAGTATTAGACTTAGGTTAAATGATTTAACTTTGAACCCTTTCGTTACAGCTGGGAAAACTATAAATACAGACTCATCTCCTACAGTTACAGCAAATATAAGTGATAAAGATTTGAGCTTAAGAATGTTAGAAAAATCAAATTTAGGGAAACTTCAGAATTAAGTACTTGGAGATTGAAATTTAATGGTGAAGACGATTTGCTAGGTTTAAATGATTTTTTGAAAAGAGTATTAGAGCTAAGTGAGTCGAGCGGTGTGTCACTAAAAGACAATTATTTAGAAGTTGCGTGGATTTACTTGAAGGCAAATCATTAACTTGGCATAGAAGTGTAAAGGAAAAAGTTTCTAATTGGAATGAATTATATAACCTGATGAAAAAATAATTCTTACCTTAGGATTATAGTAAAAAATTATGGAACCAAATTAAATCTAGAACTCAAGGTGCAAAAGAATCTATAGGAATTTATGTCACAATAATGAATAACTTGTTTAATAGATTATCGGTAGAGATAGATGAACATATAAAATTTAAAATTCTTAGAAAAAATATTTTGCCATTTTACCAAAGTCGGTTGGTGTTAGTATATTTCAGTCGGTTGAAGAACTAGTAAATTTAGGTCATAAATTAGAAGAAGCTAAGGCAGCCATGTCAAACTTTATACCTCTCGTTAAAGATAAAACAACAGTAGAATCAGATTTGTGCTAAAATAGTGGGATCTGTAAAACATTATATAATATAGAAATGTCTTATTCTAACAGTAAACCACAAGTGTCTTTTCAGAATAAAGGTGGAAATAGTAAAAATAAATTTTGTAATTATGGGGGGGAAATATTTAAAGATAATAATCAAATGTTGCATAGAAATAATTCGAATAAAATTGAGAACAGGAGTAGGAATACTAGTAGAAATTCGAGCAGGAATAGAAATGACAGTACAGAGCGGGTACAAAGTAACAAAAAATTTAATAGAGATAGGGAAAATTATGAAGTGCAGCATCATAGTAGAAAAAATTTTAGTAGAGACAGGGACCAACCATGGAGAAATGAAAATGTAAGAGTTCTAGTAACGACAGAAGTAGATATGGAGATTTTTCAGGTTCAAGAGATCAAAGTTACCTCGAAGTGTTGTAAAATTTTCCAGATATCCACGTAATAGTAGCAGAAACAGAAATAAATATCTTAGTAATACTTCTACTTTTCAGGGAAATCCTTTACAAAATTTTGCAAATTTGATTAAAATAATATGTAATAAATGTAATTCTAGGAATCATTTACACAACCATTGTTTAACTAAAAAATGTTTTTCTTGTGGCTGAATAAGATACACTAAATTGATGCCCTATTTGCAATTTGGGAAATTTCCGAAGAAAACAGTTTTATATCGTTAGCAGGTTTCTTTAGGGATTGGAACTGTCAATGAAATCTGTAATTTCATGCATTCTAATTGCACAACAGAGCAAGTAAATCAGTATACTTCCAAAAGTAAACCGATATTGGACTATGTATTGCACAGACCGAAGAAGGAGAATGTTCTTATGTAACAGTTGAAATTTATGGTACCTAGTAAAATACGAGACTTATTGGATTCTGGAGCAAATAAAATATTCTTAGGAAATACAGGAATGGATTTCATAAATAATTTGGGAATAGAAATAAAGAATAATGTACATTAGCTAATACTGAAGATATGAAGTGTTTAGGAGTTGTAACTTTACCGATACGGCTGAAAAATAAAATTCAATTATTTAACGCATATGTTGTTCCACGGTTAAGGCACACATTAGTCTTGGGTACTATTTTTTGGATTAAAATAGCATTAGTGCCAGATCTTAGAAAAGGGGAATAGAGGTTTAGCTCTCAGAATCACAATACAGAAATTAATTTGCTTCACACATCAAATGATTTAACATTTGAAGAAAGGTAATTATTAGATAATATTGTTGAAGAATATTTTAGTTCTATTAGTCAAGTTAAATTAGGTCGCACCAATTTAATGAAACACAAAATAGTCACGAATAGTCATGCTATAAAATCGAAATACTTTCCGGTAAACCCGGTTATGCAGAAAAATATTGATGATGAGGTAGACAGGATGTTATGACTAGGTGTTATAGAAAAATGTGACCCGAATTGGAGCTCTCCTATCTTAATGGTTCCCAAATGGGAAAAGGAATATCGTTTTTGTGTGGATTTTCGCAAGTTAAATGCTCTAACAGAGAAAAATGCCTGTTTGTTTCCTTATGTTAGTGCGATATAGGACAAGCTAGGTAATGCTAAATATTTAAGTAGTCTTGACATTTTAAGCGCTTACTGTCAAATTCCTATAGAGAAAATTGTAAGAAATATACAGCACTCACTATCCCATCATGGGGATTATTTCAATTCAATAGATTGCGCTTTGGACTTTTTCAGGCACCGGCAACATTTCAAGCACTGGTTGACAAAATTTTTGGGCCAGAACTAGAGCCATTTTTATTTAAATTTTTAGATAATTTAATAATAGTCGCACCAGATTTTGAAAATCATTTAACAATTTTGCAGGAAGTTTTCAAAAAACTACAACAGGTGGGTCTTACTTTAATTAAAGAGAAGTGCAAGTTTTGTAGAAACGAAATTAAATTTTTAAGTTATATAGTAAATAGAGCAGGTCTTAATATTGATCCGGAAAAGGTTAGTGCAGTAGTCAATATGCCTATACCAAAAACGTCCAAATAAGTCGAGCGTGTTTTGGGAATGATTTAGTGGCACCTAAAATTTTTACCAACTTAACTAAAAACGTACTAACTTTATCTCGACTGCGGAGTGTGGTAATGCATTTTCAGAGGTGAAAGATGCATTCATTTCAGCACCAATATTAACGTTTCCAAATTTTAATCATCGCTTCACGCTACAATGTGATGTTAGTTCTTACGGGTTAGGGGTGGTTTTAAGTCAGCAATATAATGGCAAAGAGTATGTAATTGGCTACTTATCAAGAGCATTAACTAAGAATGAGATGAAATACTCCAAAACAGAGAAGGAATGCTTATCAGTTCTTTGGTCAATTGAAAAGCTGCATGGTTACCTAGAAAGCATACCTTTTACAATTATCACGGATCATCACAGCTTAGTCTGGATTAATAATTAAAAAATTCGACAGGTAGGTTAAGTAGATGGGCTTTAAGGTTACAGCAATTTGATTTTCAAATAGTTCATCGAGCTGGTAAGGATCATTTAGTCCTTGATCGTTTAAGTAGAGCTACGCCAAACAGGGAAAATATTGTAAATCCACAAATGACTCGCATTACAGTTAATAACGATAAAAAGGATACATGGTATGGAAAAATGTGTAGGACTGTAATAAACAAACCCGTGGATTACCATAATTGGAGAGTAGAGAATAGTCAATTATACAAACATATGAGCTGTTTATTTTGAAAGTGGCTTAAGTCCATTTTCATCTTTTATCAAGTTGGCACTTGTGACATTTATAATTTATGCTGAACTGTCAAAAAAATAAATCGGTATTGAAATATACTTAGTACATTTGAAAATTTTATATCACGTACATTTTCAAAATAATATTAATACTGAAAATCCTAATTTTGAAAGTGACCTAAGTCCACTTTTTATTGACGATGTGCGGCCCAAAATGTTGAAAGCGGTGATGAAGGTAATTTAAATTACGTTTTGATATTAAATTGAAATTTAAAAAATAATATTTAATTTAAAGAAATTATTAAACCCATGGGAAAGGATAAAATAACAAAATTTCTTGATTCTGAAAGTGAAGAGGAATTAAACTCATACAACAGATTTAAAAAAAGAAGAAAAATTTTAGAAGTTCATTCTTCAACAGAAGAAGAGGAAGTAATTAAGAATGAGAATTTACAAAACAGCACTTTCAAAGAAGGATTCGGAGAACACAGAAGTGGTACTTATATTCAGAAAATTCGTAAAATTAAACGAAATTCAGGGAAAAGATACGATACACAATCGGGAAAAATTATTCCTGCCAAAGTTTTTCAAAATGAAAATTGCCAATGCCGAAAAGACTGCTTGAAAAATTTAAATGAAACAGAAAGAAAACGTATTTTTGAAATGTTTTGGAACTTAGGAGACTTTAATAATCAAAATATATTGCTATACGAAGCGACCAGACGCAGTGTTGTAAAAAAAAGACGTCAGAGAAACGGAAAAGGTTCATGTAGAAATGAGAGTTTTACGTATTGGTTAAATTCTAAAACAGGCAAAGTTGCTGTTTGTAAAAAATTCTTTTTAGATACTTTTCAAATAAGCGAAAGACGATTGAAACGTATAATAAAATCTAAAAACGTTGGCAAAGATTTACGTGGGCGTTTGCCTGGATCGTCGAGAAAAATATGTGATGAAGCAAATATGATTGTTCAAAACCATATTAACAGTTTCCCGAAATTTGAATCCCATTATACTAGGGACCATAATGCCGACAGAAAATATCTTCATCCTGAACTGACTATAAAAAAAATGTTTAATTTTTATGAGCTTCACTGTGAAGAAAATAATTTAAAAACAGTTAATGAATGGACTTATAGAAAAATATTCAAAAAGGATTTTAATCTACATTTCCACCAACCACGCAAAGACACATGTCAAAGATGTGATCTATTAAACATTAAAGTCAAAGCATCAGAAAACCACGAAGAACTGAACTTATGGAAGAACATGATATTCATTTGAAGCTAGCAGAATTGGCTAGAAATGCGTTAAAACACGATCAAGAGCGAGTATCAAGTAATCTGTTTAGAATTAATAGGGTTATATTGTAAATTTGTGGGTGTAAATTTTGTTCGCGGATAGACTAGTATTTTAATTTAGTGAAACCACCACTCTCGACCACCCGCTGTGGTTAGTTACCTGATGCATGAAAACCGGACATTCCGGGCTGTTTGCCGCCATCCTTAGAGACGAAAGGACGTGTTGTGTTGTGCCCAGAGCACAGTTGGAACGTGATGTGTTTTGTTCAGGTGAGTGTGTTGAATTTACATATAAATTGAAATACTTGGTCCCATGTGTGTGTACATATGTATTTATGTACTGGTCCTTCGAAAATTTAGGCTTGATTAATTTAATCAAAGTACATAATCCATCACATTATTTTGACTTTTCATTCGATTTGCAGAAAGCGTTACCATTCCCAAAGTTAACTACTTCAGTAGCTTATTATAAATGTAACATGTATATTTTAAATTTAGGCATACACAATTTCCACAACTATAATGTATACATGTACGTTTGGGATGAAACAAAAGCTTCTAGAGGTTTCCAAGAAGTGACTTCATGCCTCTTGAGACACCTAAAAACCCTGAAAGGTGAAAAACACATCATTGCATATAGTGACATGTGTGGAGGACACAACAGAAACATCAAAATATCTTTAATTTTTGATATCAGGGCATTTATTTTTACCTAATGACAGAGATTTTGGCGTTATAGAAATGTCGTTAAAAAGAAATCAGTTATTGTATGTGCCACAAGATTATTATAATATAATTAAAAAAAGGAGAAAAGGTAATACTTTCATACTAAATGAAATGAAACAAGAGGATTTTATATCAACAAGACTCTTGGAAGAAGCAGATTACAAAAGATCCAAAAATACCAACGGAGAAGAAATAAACTGGCTTCAAATATGCTGGATTTTTAAGAAATGAACCATATAAAATTTTATACAAAACAACCATGGATGAGAACGCAGAATTTAAAATTCTTGATTTGTTGCCACGTCGGGGTAGACCTAAAAAATTTGGGAATATTGTATTGCCATAGTTATATAAAAGTATAAGAAGCATCACATCACTAAAATACCGACACATGATGGACTTATTGCGGTATATACCTCCGGAACACCATAACTACTTCAAATCACTCCCGCATACTGAGAATGTTAACGAGTAACTTGTTACTAAATTTATTTCTATTATTTAAAAATATAATTTAAATGCTTTTTTTTCTATTTTTTAAGCTATATGTAACGGACTTAAGCTCTTTCACTTTTTGTAACAAAACAAAATTTTATTTTGAAAGTGACCTAAGTTCTTTTAAGGTAAGCAAGGTCATATTATACACTTAAAAATAGCGACTTTTTAATAGGATGTATAAAATTAAATCCCTTAAATGCGATTTAACATTGCAAGTCAACCATATATATCTTACGTATATTTTTAATTTTGTAAAAACGCAAAACCTTAAGTATTTCAAATTAAAGATAAATGGACTTAAGTCACTTTCAAAATGAACGGCTCATATTGTAGATAATTCATTTTATGCTAATCAAAATAACTGAAAAATTGTTGTTCCAAAAGCAGATCGTTCTGAAATAATAAAATCTAGTCATGATTCGCCTCTTGTAGGTTATTTAGGAATTTACAAAACTCCATAGAGTTCTTTCTAGACATTATTGGCCCAGTATGAAATTGGATATATTCAATTATGTACAAAGATATAAAACATATTGCAAAACGAAACCTGAACAATGGAAGGAAGTAGGTGAAATGGGTTCTAAAATGAATTTTACTAAGTGTCGGTAGTATGTTACTACAGATATTGTTGGACCTTATCCTCGTAGCACGCACAGGAACAGATTTGTACTAGTTACTTGTGATTCTTTTAGTAAATTTTCATTGCTTTTCCCAATGCGAACAGCAACTGCATCAAAAATAACTAAATTAATAAAAGAAAATGTATTTTTAATATTTGGATTTCCTGAATATCTTAAATCAGATAATGGGGTACAATATAAAAGTAGGGAGTTTGCTAACTTACTGAAGAGTTATAATACAAAATTTTTAACGACTTTGCTATATTCTCCGGAAAATAACCCAACAAAGATATAATAGAATATTTAGAACTATGATAAGAGCGTATATAAATGATAATCAAAAACTTTGGATAAAAATTTTCCTAAACTGGGTTGTGCTTTATGTACAGCTAGGTCAGAAGTGACTAAAAATACACAATATTTTATTAATTTTAGTTGTGAAATGATGTTAGATGGGAAACAGTATAAAGACGATGAACAAAAAGAGTTAATTGAGAATAATATTAATATAACAGATGACAACAGTAGTACAAGAAAATGTAATAAATTAAAAGAAATTCGAAAGTTTGTAATAAAAAGACAACGAAGCTCACACAAGAGCAGCACATAGTTATAAATTAACGCATAGACCTGCAAGTTTAAACGAAGGTGATTTTTATTGGAAGAAAGAATATCATTTGTTAGATGATTCAAAACATTATTCGGCAAAATTATGTATGTTCTAATTAAAAATTGTAGCATGCGATTGGCAATGATTTCTTGGTGGTATTCTGAATATGGACAGTTGTCAAAAACTTCTTCAAAGTTTTCTTTCTAATTAAGGGGAGTATGTAACAGCCCGATTTGGATATTGGTTTATTACTAAGTTTTGTAAAGATACTTCATAAATAATAGCTATATAAGAGGGTGATGATAGTTATTTATGGGGAGAAGGTTAGATACTCTCCAATGTATTTTAACAATAATTTTTATGGATTTTACTGTGGTCCCATATTTGATATTTGTGGCATTTGATTTTTATTTGTTATTTCTTTTAGTAATGGAATCCATTGTTTACCGAAAGTCACGGATTCCTTTGCTACTCAGTTATTTTTATGTAGGGTTATATAAGCAGTTTCTCTGATTTTGTGTTTTTTGTGGTTTTCTTCTTTGTCAATAATTTTTGTATTCTCTCATTTTATTTTATGACTGGAGTCCCATACAAGTTGGCAAATCATAAATTTTTCAAATTTTGTATTTTTTATATATGATTTATGTTCTTTTAATCTAACTTCAAATGGTCTGGAACTTTCCCCTATGTAAAACTTGTTACATTCGCACGGTAGTTTGCAGATACAGTTTTTTGAACTTTGTATGGTGTTTTTGGGTTTTGTTTTTGTTAGTTGTGTTCTTAGTGTATTGTTGGTTTTAAATACTGTTTTGATTTTAAATTTGTTTCCTATTCTTTGGATTTTTCGGAGAATCTTTTTATGTATGGTATTAAGAGCATAATTTGATGCATATCGTTGTTTCTGTTTTCTTCTTTTCTATTTTTTTGGGACTCTATTCATTTCTTATCTATTATTCTTCTAGGATATTTATTTTTTATTAGTGTACATTTGATTAGGACTTTCTCTTTCTTTAAAAATTTTTCGTTTGATCATATTAATTTTGGTCCATCATACATGGTTTTGATAATTTCTCGTTTGACACAGTGTGGATGGTTTGAATAAAAGTTTAAGTATCTGATTGTGTGTGTTGGTTTTCTTTAACTGATGTATTAATTGTTGTATCGTTTTTACTAACTAGAATATCTAAAAATGGAAGAGTTTTGTATGTTTTATTTTCAATTGATTTTATTGGGTCCATTTCTGAACTAGTGTTGTTGACTTTTGTGTTGTAATCGTTTATATCCATTACTACCGTTGCATTGCCTTTGTCAGCAGGTAGAATTATAATTGAGCTATCATTTTTTAGATTGCGAATTGCTTTTATTTCGTTACTACTTACATTTGGTTATATTGTATGATTCTTTTTTATTTCGATTTTGCACCGTACTCTAAATTTGTTTGCTTGAACTTCTTCGAGTTGGTTCGCCGTTTTCTCAATACAGCTGATTATTTCAAATGTCAGTATTGATTTTGGTGCTACTTCAAAGTTAAGATCTTTTGATAAAACTAGAGCACATGGAAAACTTCCATTTTTAGATATTCTGGTTAGCAAAAACGCTACAACAACTAATACGTCAGCATACAGAAAACCAACACACACAAGCAGATACTTAAACTTCGATTCAAACCACCCACACTGTGTCAAACGAGGAATTATCAAAACCATGTATGATAGAATAAACGTCACCATGACATATCTCACAATTAGTTAGCGGTCCGGCATGTTGGCAGCGATTCGTTGCTTAAGCCTTACAATAACATATAATTTAACACTTTTCCTTTTTTGGAGGGGATAACCAGGTAATATTTCATTTCCTTATAAATGGGAATCATGTAAACATGTTGGAGTTTTTTAACAACCATCAGGTAGCTAATATCTATGTAGGGCTAGGTAGATAGGAAAAAGATAGAAGAGTAGTGGAAGACCTAGACCAATCTATATTAGTAAAATTATTAGAAATTTAAACTGTGAAGGGTATGTACAACTTTTTAGATTAGCACGGAATACAAAAGAAGTTAGAACTGCATCAAACCGACCTTAACTAAGGTCAAAAACAAAATGATGATGTATGATAGAGCAAAATTAATATCATCAAACGAAGAAATTTTAAAGAAAGAGAAAGACCCAATCAAATGTACACTAATAAAAGCAAGTATCCTAAAAGAATAATAAAAACAAATGAATACAGTCCCAAAAATAGAAAAGAAGAAAACAGAAAGAACGATACGCATCAAAATATGCTCTCAATACCATACATAAAAGAATTCTCCGAAAAAATCCAAAGAAAAGGAAACAAAATGAAAACAATATTTAGAATCAATACACTAAGAACACAATTAACAAAAACAAAACCCAAAAACACAATACAAAGTCCAAAAAACCGCATCTACAAAATACCTTGCAAATGTAACAAGTTTTATATAGGGGAAAGTTCTAGACTATTTGAAGTTCGATCAAAAGGACACAAATCATATATAAAAAATAGAAAATTTGAAAAATCCGTGATTTGCCAACATGCATGGGACTGCAGTCATAAAATAAAATGGGAGGACACAAAAATTATTGACAAAGAAGAAAACCACCAAAAACACAAAATCAGAGAAACTGCTTATATAACCCTACATAGAAATAACTGCGTAGCAAACGAATTTGTGACTTTCGGTAAACAATGGATTCCATTACTAAAAGAAATAAAAATCAAATGTTCCCAATATCTAGGTAACATTGCAAGTTTTTCCTGGGTTTTCCTTGCGATATTAACATGAAATACATTATAATTTGAATTAGGGCCGCTATACTTGCGGCCACGTCCCCAATGCTCCACCCGGAGGTACTACATTGGGTTGACATGAAATACAGCCTACATACATGATTTCTATTTATACATACAATAATTAATTACATAACAATAGGCATATTAGATAGGCAAATGTTTGAGTATTGAGGGATCTTGGTAGTCGCAAGGCTACTTAACCCCCTTCATATATCACTAAATATCGTAGAAATAGGATAGTTTTCCTTCACAAGATAAATATAAAAAAACGGCTGCTTAAGTCTTACGGTAACGTATTCGCATACTTCTTTAATAACCATCCCCTCAACCGTATAAATAGAAACATGCTAAAAAAATGTTTTCAAATCCTCAAGTTATTGAACTTATATGAAATTTAACTATATAAAAATTAATCAGCTGATTTCAGGTTAAGTGTATTGGCTACCTCAAAGTCGCTTCCAGGCACAACACAAATTGAAGGCACTCATTCTTCTAAAATTTAAAATGTTCACCGAATGTATTCAAATCAAACATTAATAAATCAAAGTCTCCTTTAATGTATGTCATAAATATCAAACTTGAAATTTTTATTATTTTGATAACAGTCCTAGCTGATGGATCGAAATGTAAATAACGACGATTTTAACGACTATGGGTGGTTTAATTCCAAAAGAAGATTAAGAAAAATACAAAACAAACCACAACAAACACACAGGGAGTATTTGTAGAAATTGCTGTAAAATGCAGCATAATATTGCATTCTGGCTGCACTCAAAATAGGTAAGCCCTTTAAGTGAAAATATTGTAGTAAGGGTTTATGGGTCCATAAGTAGAAGGAACTTTCTACTGTCTAAATAATTGCAAAACTTTTTGATGCCATTCATGATACCATAAGCTTCCCTGTCAATTTGAGTATTTTTTTGCCGTTTTATTTAACACCTGACTAGCAAATTGTAATAGTCTCTCCTAACCATCTGGATACATATGGCTAATAACTGCTCCGACCCTATACAGTAAAATGTCAGCAGTCAAAATTAGTCTTAATGAAGGGTTAAAGTTACATAGCACTTTATCCAATTGTATTTTGTGTTTAACATCATTAAACGCTTTCAGACACTCCAGTGTCCAACTAAAACACATCGTTCCTTAAAAGGTTATTTAAAGGTTTTAAAATTCTACTTCTATCTTTAAGTAATCCCATGCAATAATTGATAAGTTCTATAAAAACCCTTACTTGAGCTTTATTTTTCAGTACAGGCACGTTTTGAACTGCTCCCACTTAGTTTTTACTTTTAGTAACCTGTTTTTATTTATTACATGACCGCAGAATTCTATTTCATCTGACAGAGAAACACTTTCGTTAATATTTACTCTAAACTTATAGTCTGTCATTTTTTTAATACTATCTTTAAGGTACGTAAGTGCGATTTTGTATCTCTGCCGGTGACCTTAATGTCATCAGAAAATACAGATACTCCAGAAATACCCTATATAATCTGTTCTACCACTTGCTGCCAAATAGCAAGTCCACTAGATAGTCCAAATATTAAACATGCAGGCCGATACAGCTCTTTATGTGTAAATAATGTCAACAGTTCCCTCGTCTTCGGTTTAATTTCTAAATGTAAGTATGCTTAGCTGAGATCTGTTTCGATAAATTTTGTGCGTCATGCCATCTGTAAAAACAGTTCACCAATAGTGGGTAAAAGATGCGTCCTGCAAAGGAAGTCAAAAAGTTTCAGCAATCTCCAATGGTATGAGATCGTAAAACTGTTCCATGACGTTTTTCACTTGAGTACCTGTTAATGTTTCTGGAAAATCTGGAGTCACTTTATCACTCAGTAAGTAATGTAATGTTAAATATTTATTATTTGAAATACCGTAAATGCAATTTCTAATCTTTTCACCCATCTGGCCTATCTTGCATTACTTGCATCGAATGTGTCCAGTGTAAAGGTTGAGTTAGTAAGTGGCCAGTATGAACATCTCTACATAGGACATTAATCTCGGCCAGAAACCTGTGCATATTTTAGCGCTGTATTCGTAGTTCGCGACTTGCCGCTAGGGAAATGGAGGGCGATTTTTACATGCAGTCTTATGGAGCAATCGCTATTTTTTTCATAAATAATTATAAATTCGGATTTTATTCAAAATTCCAGTCATTGAAAGTGGAAATATACACAAATTCTTAACAATTACCAATTTAATACTCCCGTATTCTTATAAGAATTTCAAATTATTAAAGAATCAAAATAGCATGCTGGACAATGTACCCATACATAAATAATATTTATGATACAAATACAAGCGGCTATAAAACAATAGGGGATGTCGTTCATACGGAGAAAGAATGTTTTATTTCTGGTAACACTAGTTTCCAGGAGATCAATTTAAAGTTATTGTTAATTTATGTAGTTAAGTCTATACTATAAAAATTAGAAATTTTAAGACTTTTAGAATCTTTGATGGTCCAGAAGGATGAAGTACATGTATTATTGAGCACACAAAAATCTGACCATCTTTTTGGGGATAAAATAGTGATTTTATTGAAGCAAAAAGTATTATATTTAACAATATAAAATAACAGTATATCTAACTTTTTTTTATACACACTTTTAATTAGAAATAAAAATGTATTATTATAACAAGAATCGTATTAGAAATATATATGCTCAGGTAGATACTTGAATTACAATTCTTACCATCCAATTGCACATAAAAATAAATTTCATTATACATTAATATATACACAAAAAAGAAAGAAACCTTGTCACTTCGAGGAATAGTTTGTCTCCACTTTTCTAATGTTTCCACAACCTACAAATACATGTATTTAGAATCTCAATAGTATCACTAAATGCCAAAAATACCTTGGGAGCAAAATAAATACTTCTCCTTATGTGTTTGAATGATTTATATCCAGATTTGCACCAAGGGACAAAACAACACCTTATATTTTATATCTATAGATAAGTTATAGGCCGCAAGTTTTACACACAATTGACTATCACAGCTATAAGTACCAAATATGATGATCTTAGTCTAATTAGACCTCACAATTTTATAAAAATGCGATTTTAATACTAGTACGCCATAAGACACAATAGAAAATTGACCCTCCTTTTCCCTAGCGGCAACATTATTAACTAGAGATTATTTGTCACAGTTTTATAGTATTGCAGGATAGGAAGATTAACGTCCTAAGTAGAGAGGTCCATAGTGGCCAGTTTCTTGATTCTTCTGATGTATTAGCAGTGTTCATTCTTGTAGGTTCGTAATCTTGCAGCTCTTTGCCAATTCTCTGCTGTGTATGGTGTTTAGTTGTAGTAGTTTAATAATAACACAGTTTTGTATATAATTACCAGAAACCTTTATTAGTTATGTACAAAAATACTGCTGCTCTCATACATTAAAAGATGATATCTTCCCAAAACAAAACCCACTGGTATCATAGATACTCTCAACCTATATCAGCAATGTTCATTACCAAATATATATCAGACACACGTTAAGTTAGACAGCTAGTAAAGCCTTTCAATGTAAACAGTAGTTGCAAAAAGTTTTATATTTCGGCGATTGTATACATCAGATTTTATCATTTTGTCAGAGAAACCCACTTCTACACCACTGAAAATTAGCGGGTGTGCCTTTAAAATTGTAACAAATTTCCCGCCCATTCTGGGTAATTCAGAATTAATAGGTAATATCATTTTTACTCCTAACCAGGTTTCCTCACTACTGCATTAATACAAAATAATCACAGTGTTATGAGTAGTGTTGTAGCCAGAAAGTTAATTTTATATTTAAAATGCAAAATGCAACATATTGTTATTTTCAAGTTGATAACTCGTGGGTGTTGAAAGTTCAATTTATATTAGTTAGTTACGTTATTGCTCTTTGAATGTGAATGTTGTGTTTCCAATAGCATAAAGTAAAAGTTTTAGTATCACCGTTCCAAACATCAACATCCACCTCGAAGAACACATCTGCAGTCACCAACAGCTATTTTGATTAAGGGCACCCCTTTTGAATCTAACAGCTGTGTGGTTTCCTGTTCATTCACTAGAAGTTATGCTGATTTGGTAAGTACTTTTGTTTGCACTTGCTTTATTTATGTAATTGGAAACTCCCGCTGAAAGTCAAAGTAAAAATAACTGTTTGCACTACCGCTACGTTAAATCACTTATGTAAGTAGACTAGATTAAAATATTCTTGAAAGTTCGAGTAGATAATTTACATGTTAGAAAATGATAAAATATATTTACAACAATACCAATGAAAACCAATCAATCTGCTGCATTGATTTTTCGTAATAAAATTTATCTCTAAAAAGCAGTTTTTAGAGATAAATAACAGGTGCAATCGATTTTGCTTATTAAACGAATAATACTTAAATCAAGCTGTGAACTTAAAAATAAACATATTTATCGAAGTTTGGTAGAAAAATATATCAAGATATACATGCTAGACTTTAAAAAGCATATACAAAAATCAACATTTCAAGAAATTAAATACTGGATGTTTAAAATTAAACAATTAAATGATGTTACATTTACATGGTCGCCTTACCTGGTGCATACTGCTTTAAGCCTTTTCTTCTACCTGATACTACACAGTGTAATATGTAACCATAATTTGTTGTTACATATACATGATTTTGTTTATCAATAATCATCTCCAGACATAATAAATTTTTTAGGTTAGGATTCACATTACCTAAAAAAATTTTGCTATTCTGAATCATACTAATGTGGTTTTTATTTTTAAGTATTAAACTCCAAACTATTAATGATCCATTTTCTTCTAAGGTGCAGATCTGTAACAAAATTTAATAATTTTAAAATCGCTAATAAAAATTTATAAAAATAGTGCTAACAATAACAGCTTGAACTTCTGATGTATATCACTTCTTTATTTTCTTTGAAAGTATTTTGTGCCGCGTACTCTAAGGAATCAATAACGTATACATATTCCTGCCTGGGTGTTTCAAAATGTGGAGGCTGGGAAAAACATATATCGAATAACGATTTAAATATTTTCCAATCTGCATTCTTCATGTTCCATTTAGAGTTTCTAGTAAAGAGCATGTCGTTGTATTTAAATGTTACTTGCACATTTAAATAAATCACATAATGATCTAACCCAAGAGTTTCGTATATTCACATAACCGAACTATATTAGGGGAAATTATAGTGAGGGCAACCGCTCATGGATTAGTACCGTAGGATCGTCTGGTGGATGAGCCGTTGTTGATTAAGACTAGGTTGTGATCTTCAATAGCATTCAGTAGTGTAACTCCATTGTTGTCGTCATGCATTGATCCCCATAGTCTATTATGACTGTTAAAATCTCCGCCGTACACAACTGGCGTGTTCAGTTGTGAAAAGATATTAGACCAGTCTCTCGCACTATGATTAACCCTCAGAGGTCTATAAATAGCAACAAAACTTATATTAATATTATTTTTAATCGTTACTCCACAAACCAAAATGTTTTGATTGTAATTTTTTAAAAATTTAATGATTTCGTAGTTAAGTTTGTTGAGTATCAGGATAGCTACACCTGCTTTTCCATCAAAGTGATCTGTTCTAACTATATTGTACCCTTTATAACAGACAACAGTGTCAGGTTTGTACCAAGCTTCACTTAAAAGTTCAATATCAACTGATTATTTAAAATATATAATAAATTACCACCGTTAGCCACAACTGAACGACAGTTCCATTGAACTACTTTTAAGTTATCTATATTATCCATCCTTGCCATTTAGATAACTAAAAAGCAATGATTCTAAATCTTTTTTAAAACGTATACATGACAAGTTTGTTATGTTAGTTTGAGATTTAATCCACTTAATTATGTTTTTCAATAAATTTTCCAATTCATATACTCCATTAGAGTCTTCTAAACTATTTTTTGCAATCTTATCCATGGGATGCTGAAATGGAGGTAAGGATTTTAAGGGGAGGTTTGGTCTATCGTATTCTCTTTGAATGTGTTGGGGTTTCGGAGTTAATTGTGGTATTTTCTTTCTTATAGGTTATATAGATGTAAAAAAATTGGACATTTTAGTTATTTGTATTTACAGATTTTCGGTTTAAAGCCGGAAATTGAGTGTTATCATTTAAATTGTATAGGGCGGAATACTTGTTATTTAAGGATACAGCATTAATTCTGCCTCCTTAAAAGATAAGTTCTGTTCTGTCATTATAGATTTAAATTTTAATTGCTGTTCATACATAGGGCAGGTACGAGAAGTGGTGCTGTGCGTATTACACTTACATTTAATGCAGTAAGGTTTGTTGGTACAATCGTCACCATCAGTATGAGTAGATTTCCGCATATTTTACGTTTACTCTGACGTTTTGCACTGTGAAACTACATGACCATAATGGAGACAGTTATAGCATTGTACAACTCGAGAGATAAAAGGTTCCACATAGCACCATACACTGTTAAGAATAATAAAATTTGGCAATTTCTAACTAATGGATTTCTAACTAATTTGTTTACAAGTGATGGTGATTTCATTTCTACTCGGATTCTATTTTTTCCAACAGACCCTATTTCAGCGATAGAATTTTTAATTTTGAGTGTGTTGCGTAGAAAGTCTCCTATCACTATACTATGTAATCTGGCGATATTTTTATCAACAGATTCTATAAAACAATAGAATGGGGGTTGAATTGTATTGGTTAAATCGTATTCGTTATAGACATCAGTTAGGAACTTTTTTTGTTAGTGCGAATTATCCTTTTCCGCGTCTACATTTCTGTCTGACCGGTTACGTTTTCTACCTTCGAGATCTTGGGTAATGTAATCGCTTTGCATGTCCGAATTTTTATTGGAGTTGTTTATATTCATTATTGTGAATGCATTTAAACCACTATCATCACGGACAATTTTAGAAATATCTTATTTGCATGGTTCAATACTGCCCACATTTGTAGTCATGCTGTGAGACCAGGCCGGGTATATAATCTTTAACACACCACTGATAGGAATTCATTTAGCACCGATAACGACACTAAGTTAACCAAACGTCCTTGCACGCTTTATTTAGCTAGTAATTGGGTAGAGTAAATACACCTACATTTACTAACGGCTAAAATTATACTGGTAGGATCTTATGTAACTGTTATTTTAATTTCCTGCTATTGTATATATTTCTTGCAGCCGATGTAAATAAATTATACACATTTGTTGTCTCTATGCATTAACCAAACAAACGGTGACTCCATAAAAATATAAAATTGTTAACTGAGCTCCCACAATGGAATTAACGTCGGGACGACCGGTTAAAAAAAGGTTAGAACCTAAAAAGTTAACCCCTCCAATAATTTGGATTTTTGTGTTGTGTTACTGTAGTTGTGTTAACTGGACAGACAAAAAATGGAAATACTGATGGTTTCTGGGCATCTTTGAGTTTAACGATGTATTAAACAGTGAGTAATGTATGAGGTTTTATTTTAATTATGTATACTCGATTTTAAATGTAAAAGTGTTTGTATTCATGTAGTAGAAAATTAATTAAACTTGGAAGGTACCGATTTTGTTGAACGATGAATTAGCGACGGAAAGTGTGCAAAGAACTTTGAAATAGTTAAAAATATTAAGAAATTTGTATGTATTAATTTTAAATGTAACTTTAATGGTGGAATTTAGTATTAGTTAAAGTATTTTGAATGAATAATAAAATAATACACGGAAAGTTGGTATTTAAACATTTCTGTTTGTTATTAAAGGACATTTCCAGAAATGTAATTTAGAAAATAATGTAATTCAAAATGGTAAACTCGAAAATTGAAATGATAGTATTATTGATTGATTTAATATAACATGTTTATTCTTTTAATTATTTTTTTTGGTAATATCGGTCTAGCTTGATTATAGAAAATTGGGTTTTTCTTTTAGAAACGTATATTTGTATTTATGTTGCAATTATTTATGTCAATAGAGGTTAAGTTGAATTTATGTAGAAAATAGGTAAACAGACTAAATTTTAAAAGGGTATCCAGTCGTCCCAGTTATGGAATCTTATTTGAGCACGGCATTTTATTTACAATTTTTTTTAATTTGAAGAATGGAATGTTTCTAGGTAATTGTAGAAAAGTTAACGTATAGCATGATAAATTTAGGAAATCAATAGCACAGGAGACATTCAGAATAACCGTCTTCCATGAAGAACAATGTCGAAAGGACTGCTGAGATAAGATAGTTTGGCGCCCCTTAAATTTGACAATAGAGAAAGTCTTTCAGGGTAAGTAAATATTGCAATGTAGTATTTCAGCAATTTCAAATCTTTATTTATATTTTTATTATTTCTTTCATAGGAACCCACACCCACATTACTGTAGCTAGCTGGTGCATCTTAAAATTGTTGCGGGAGGTCCCAGGCCCTTTTGGACAAATCTGAATTTATAAATGTACCACCCATTTTACCAGTAACAAACCATCATTTTACTAGATACATTATTCCTTGATGTTTACGGAAGTACTGTTTCTCTCATTGTCCATTTCAATAGGTATAACAAACACTTAATGTAAACGCTCTTTATCTAGCTGTGCATCAAATTTATTTGCGATCCAACTGCAACTAATCATATAAATTAAATGAATATACTCCCACTGTGGTTGTAACTTCAAATAACTATAAAATTTGAGTCGGTTTTTGCTCTGGGGTTGAGATGGCAAAGGTGGTACAAATCGGGATTTACTTCTATGGGGGACAGTCCAAGAGGGTCGCAAACGGGAATGGTCGGTTGATTATAATGTCCTACATCTGGTAGGCGGGTTTTCGTTGTGTGGAAACGAATACTTTAGAAGAAAAATAGCGTTTTTTCGGGATTTCTCAATTTTGCGCTAACGTCATATTTTTTACATGTCGAAAAAGTAAAAATCAACTACATTTACATGAACCTAGAAGCCGAACGCACCCTGAAAGAGAAAAAGTAAAGTTAGTAAACACATCAAAAAGTCATAGAAACAAGTTTGAGTTGGTTTCAAGAAATAGACATGGGACTTTTAGAAACGTTTAATATGCTTGGGGACGTCCTAGAAGCAAATTAGAACTTAAATTCGGCGCGGTTTCGCATTGAATGGTGTACTTTTTAAACATTTGTGTGTACAATTTTTAAAATTAAATCAATAACTATCAAAAAATGGTATCAAAGGCAGCCGGATCGATACTGTCAAAATCTAAGATGACAGATTTATTTTCATGTTTCAAAATAAAATGCTCTGAAGTACCTAATATAAATTTTTGGGCTTCAAAATAAATTAAGAATATAAAAACGCATCGATTTTTAATATAAACAGTCTATTTTGAAGAAAAATAATTAAATTTATTTGACGGAAACGAACGGGCCCAGCCCGTTCGTAATCATTGCATAATATTTCGTAAACACATAAATAGCACAAACTGGATTGTCAGATTTGTCAGGCACAATAGCACTCCACAAACAATTAATAACATGCACAACATTATGGGTTCGATGCCCGAGGCAATTTTTTTTAAGGTTTTATAGGGTAAATATGTTTCATTAAAGACAGTGTATTTCTTTTAGGACACAGATAAATTTTCGTTCTAATATTAATATTTAAATATCCACCACGTCAGAAAAATTGCTTCTAATTTATGTAGGGTCCATTATAAAAACGATAAATGTGAAAATTATTTTACAGTTTTTTTTAATTGCATGCTTTTTAGGTGGTTTTACGCAAAAAAAAATGTTGCAAAGGTGTTACATGCCGAAAATCGGCTATGTATCATTTTTAATTTTAGTTTTAAATATGTGACTGAAATCGTGCCAATATTTTAAAAAAGGACTTGTGCATTTCCGTAACTTGGGACAGTTGCGTCAGCGTCAGAGAATGTGCAGACGTGGAGTGAAAAAGGAAGTGCGCGTTTTACGACACGACGGGACGAGTCAACGAGTTGTCGAACAGTGAAGTTCATCGGTGTCTTTTTATCTTGTCTTTTCTCTTAAAATGTAGGTTCCTCTATCGTACCTATTATCGTTCCTTACCTGATTGATCCGACCCACGCCCAACCAACGCCAAGATCCACGATGAGCATGGCTTTTGCCGCAAGAATAGCCGCAATGTCGTGAAGAGGTCCACATTTTATTTTTTCCTATAAGGCTCATCTTATATCCTAATAAATATTTTTTTGTATGTGATACCATTTGAGACGCAATAATGACGTAATATCTTGTGCAATATTATGTACGTGTTTATTTTGTGTTGCCAACTGTCGTAATGGCTCTTATCAATTACGCCGGGACTTTAACGGTTATACCATAGACTCTCATAGTCGTATGAATTATAGCAAAGGGTGGCATGCTGCTGCAAAACTATTTTAAGATAATTCGTAAATCAAATTGCTCTGGTTAAACTTTCTCATAAAAATGGACATCCTAATGCAACACTTTGAAAATGGGAATATTACGATGTGATTTTTGCTTGAGGATTTCTGTTATTTGTTGCAATTATTGGAGCGTCAAAATAAAAAAAGATAATTATGGCAAGTATTTTTAGCAGTTACTTCAATTTACATTGGAGGCTACGGGGTGAAAAGAGGCCAGGGCGAAAGACGGATGGGGCGAAAGGCGGCTGGGGCGAAGGTGAAAGGCGGCCGGGTCGATAACAACTTCTAGTATGTTCCATAAAACTTGAGAAGGTTGATCCAACTGCTCACGTAACAAATAAATATTCAGAGATGTTTTTCATACGGCAAAACTGATAGAATCATAGTATAAAAAAAAAATTTTAATGTAACTTACCTGATTACTATTTGAATGAATATCTCCAGTGGCAGATTTTGTTAAAACACTAATACACGTTACTTTTGAAGTATGCCCTGTTGCAATATCAGTCACATAACTTGGGTTTGTTATAGTCTCATAAAATTCATTGTTGCGTAAACACCAGCCAGCTATTAATCTTAAAAAATATTGCATAAGATAAATAATAAATGTCTACTTGTACATACCCATCATTTAATCCAACGCAAACTACATTCAGTTCAGGAATAAAATTACAACTACTAATATTACTATTGATACCTAAAACATATTCAGGTTGATTATCACTAGTTTTCCAAACACAAATTAAGTTTAAAAACTCTGAATCGTCATCACTAACTTGTTTGTTTTTATTATGCACAGTAACGAACCTAACATCAGTAGTAACAAAACAAGCCGATAGTGAATGTGAATAGTTTTGGAGAACAGTACTTTCGTTGAAATCGATTTTAATATGACCATCGCTAAAGGGTACTTGCTCTGTATTATTATGAAAATTATTACTATTTTTGAGTTGCATTTCATCCAGCAATTTTAAAATAGTCCGTCCTGCACCTACAATAAACTTTTCCAATCTTTTACTGTTATAATTTTGAAGAAATTTTTCCTCGCAATTAAAAGTATTTACCGGAAATTGCGTTGATTTACTACACATTTCAATAAAATCAGTTTGATTGTCTTCACTAACATCATCTTCACCTGTTTGTATCGATACTTGTACAGTATTTCTTTTACCATAGGTTTTAATAAATGCATCATAGCTTGCTGGCTTTAATTCAAACAATGTAAAATTAAAACAGTCGAGTCGTATCATACTCAAAATCTCTTCACCTCGCTTTTTTCTTTCAGCTAAATATTTATTTTGATTTAATTTTCTTTTGGCATCTAAGAAGTTTATAAACTGCAGCGATGACTCTTCAAACCCTTCATCAGATAACGAAGCCATAGTGTAAGTAACTTCATTGTTGGTCTCTTTTATGTCATTCAAAAATTGTTTATGTTTATGTTCAGGTAAATCAAAGTGACCGGAGTCTAGCATTCGCTCTTCTTCGGCGCTATGTTTTGGGTTATCTTTATCAGGTAGTGAAGTTGATGATGATGTTATTGATGAAACGTCAGAAGAAACATACTCTTCAAAATCCGATTCATAAGATTCAAAATCATCTTCATAATCGTTGCTACTAGCATCATGCGTATCCAAGTGAGGTAGAATGCCTATCAGAGTACTCTTCTTTAAAGTGGCTGTCCTTGGTCTTTCTGTATGAGTTGAACTAAATTCTGGTGAATTAATAATTATATTGTCTTGTTTTTTACTAACTTCGTCTTTTGCACTTATTAAAATAGGTTGAGACTTGATTAACGATGTATTTATAATACCCACTTCACTCCTATCTTGTTTACTAATAACTTTATTTTCCCTATGCTTCGAAGTTGTAGGTTGCGGTTTCATTAGCGACGCATTAATAATTGCCATTTCACTGTTATCTAGTTTGCTACTAACTTTATTTTGTAGCAGGTGTTGTTTTATTTGCTGTTCTTCTATTATGTTACTGTAGCGGCTTTTTGATGGTAGAAGCTGGGTTTTCGTTATTCTCTTACTAGGCGGTGTTTCTGTAGGCTTCCTTGTAGGTTTTTCCAAAGTTTTTGAAGTTATTGGAGTTTTAGTTAAACTGCTTTTGCTGGTTGATTTCTTAACACTTGTAGGAGTAGATGTTGCTAAAACTTTAGAAGTTTTTGACACAATTTTTTCCTGGCTAGATTCCCTAGGTTTTGGTTTTGTTATACTATTATTACTATTAGTAGTTTTCTTTTGTTTAATTGTTGGTTTAGACATTTTATTCTTTAACAAAAACTATCACATCAAAAGCTTTTGACACATCATGTCAATTTCAACAAAACTAGTTAAAAATACATACTTGTTTCCTACAAAATAATCAATATTTTAGTTATGCATGGCTGATTCCCCTACACTAGGGGATCAATAACATAGTATTTAGGTTGAATAAGAGACATAATAGATGCAAATTCTTTACTACACTATAATAAGTACAATAATATCACAGTTTTTTTTAACTATAGGCAGTTTTATGGCAAACAACATCACATTATATTCTTAAAATTTGAATAACACAAAAAAGTGAATAATAAAAAATATATACAAAATGTAGGTACCATATTAGTACTACCACCAGTAATACATTCATGCATGTTATTTAAAATGTCATCATAATGTGCCTTCATGTCATCAGTATCTCTTAAAATAGGAACTTCTCGTAGTGTCATAGTAGCATCATGGAATAACACATCTTCTTTGCCATCAAATAAACCAAATAATGTAAACGAATTTCTTGAGGTCTTGTAGTCTTTGCCAAACAAACTATTCATTTGAAGGAAAACATCTACACTGTCTTTAATCCACAAACTGCTACTGTTTCCCCTGATCATTGCTTGCCCTGGAGGTGCCCAACTTAAATGACAGGGGTTTCCACTATCTTGGCAGAGTATTTCATAATTGTCATAATCTAATTCAATATTACCCTTTTGTTTCAAATCTGAAAAAATAAGTCCTTGTTATTTAGTAGTAAATAAATAGATGGATATTATATTTGAACACATGGTGGTCTTACATCAATATTAGAAATTAGGTTATTATGTAACACATTTGTTTGCGCTATTGCATTATTTAAATTTGATACACTTTTATCCTGGCCAGCTGTTATTAAAACACCTGACTGATAAAAGGAAAGGAGTCGAGTTGAGCTTGATATGTATATGGAAAAGGAGCTTTAGTGTAGTTGTGAGATTAAGTTTGTGCAAATTTATTTGGGAAGCCTAAGTGGTATTAATTTATTATATCAGGATTCTTATCATCCCTTTCCTTTATCCTAATATTTAGTGTTTAAGATATTGTCCTGGGGTAAGTAAATTTGTTTAGTTACAGTCCACTATAAATTATTATTTTGTTTATTTGTTTTATCAGCACGAATATTTTTTTTGGCATCCATCGAACTGGATGTTTATAGTTTTTGGACATACTTGAATCTTGCAATTGAACCTATTAGTTAAATTTTGTTGTTTGTAGCTAGTTAAATTTGTTAATGAGAAATTGCTTACCATATGTTTGGGTTTTTGGATTTTGGTTTAGTTGATAAGGCAATACTCTCAATAACATTGTGAGTTATTAATATACATTTTCCAAATTGAATGTTTTGTTAATTGGTTCAATTTAAATTTGAATATATTGGGTTTGTTTTACTGTTTGGCATATACAAATTAAGCTCAACTATGGGAAATGATAAAAAATCGTTAGAAGCAAAATTAAAATTATTTATTACTAAAAAAGAATTGTATTTTTCTCGAATACAAAAGGTGTATGATTACATTTCACAGTTAGAAAATAAATGATGTTTAGAATTTTTATTAGTCAGTTAGAATCATTAGAGCAAACTAATTCTAATTTTGCTGATGTCGTGGATGAAATTAATTTAATCGAAATGCACTTAGATGAAAATGTTGTTCCGGATCTTAAACCTTTGGATGCATTCAATGACTTACACTGTCATATTTTAGTAGCTGCACAAGATCCACGAGTTAAATTGCGCCTTTCAGATAATAATTCAGCCAATGTACCAAGAGCTAATATAGAACCTTCTAGCACACCACGTTTGCCGAAATTGTCTCTGCCAAAGTTTACTGGCGATCCTTCTGAATGGCCTATTTTTGTTGAGTTATTTCGAAGTCTTTTTCATGATAATGATCAATTAAAGGATGTGGATAAGGTCAACTATTTAGTAGGTCAATTAAGTGGTAAAGCCACTAGTGTTTGTGCTGGCTTGCCTTCTATTGGTGCCTATTATGCAATTATTTGGAAGACTCTTAATGATAAATATCAAAATCCACGTACTCTAGCAGTAAATTATTTAGAAAAAATTTTAGATTTCAAACCTGTACAAACAGCCTTTGCTAATAATTTAAATAATATTCTTGAAAAATGTGATTCTTGTAACACCCAAGAACAATTTTAAATTAATTTAATTTTCAAATAATATTTTCGGCCAATCACAAACAATTCTATCTAAAATATAACCTATCACTGATCATGAATTAATACAGTTATCCAATCCTTGTTCGACTTTGGGGTGACAATTGACACTTTAAATTAACATAACCTATCAACTGATATTTAACATTCAGTGAAATGTAGTAGATTTTAAATTTAGGCGCCAAAGAGAAATGCTAATTTGTTCTAGAAAGTTCAAAACCGGAAATACGTAATAAAATGTTATTTTTCGTGATATCTATAAAAATACTAACAGGAAATAGTTTAGAATATTGCAGAATAACTTAAATTTAATTATAGGGCAGTTTCAGTTAGCAATTGCAATAATAAAAATGGATTTAACCATTAACCTAAAAACACGTATAGGGATGATACACAATTGTGCAATATGTAAGGTTTTTAATTGGCTAGAATAATCACGTGATCAAAGGTATATAAATAGGGGAAGTGAAGAAATTAACACACACGACTCACAAAGACAAAAAACGATATACAAAGGCAAAAGATATAAAAGAAGGCACGAAATAAAATAAAAAAGTAACTAGCCCGTAGTTAGAGCAAGTTACGCTGCAATGGCGCGTAACTATCGTGGTTATTTGACCGCGTAAATTAAAGTAATGTATAAGTAACAAACATAAGAAGTGAATACGTTTATTACGGGACGATTAGTTGTTTTAAATAATGGATAAAGGACAGTATAATTAGACGACGAAATGGTTAAGTTGTAGGACGGTTAATGGTTGGAGACGCCGGTTTGTTACCGGCATAGAAGATGAAAACTAACCACACTTATATGGCTCATTTTGATTGATTGTTGGAAGTTTGGATTTTGGAAGTTCGACTCCAAACCATAAGTTGTTATAGAAGTAGCGAGATATCCAGAGTTCCAAGCACGAAAGTTATCAATAACCGTGTTAACAGTTTCAACCCTGGTGAGAATAAATTACCTCAGCGCCTTGTATAGAATGGAGCAATAGTGGGTATTGCATACCCAACACAGGTATTGAGTGAATCTTTGCATACATGATTCGAGAGAACGGACGTGTATTTGCATGCATACACGAGGTTTGCAAGTATGAATTTATATATAGTTGTATTATATATATATATATATATATATATATATATATATATATATGTGCTTTTACATGAATATGTTAAGTTGCTAGATTAAGATTGAAATTCTTGGACTTTATTAACGTTACTACTTATTATTATGAATTGTGTATAGAATATCAAGAGTTATTGGCTAGGTTTCAGTTGGAAGCCAATTTGTTTAAATGTAGAATTTGCAATGCTTAGTATAATATAACTACCCGACTTAAGGGAACGTTAGTTAAATAAGAGATACTGATTTTATTGTTTTCAAGTATGTCAGTATAGTAAATGTATATAGTTATATCACCACATTAAAGGTTATTAAATTCATTACTTGATAATTTTGAGATATATAATTAAAAGGGATTTGTTGAAATACATTTAGGTACAGATACTTTGTGAACTTTTGGGTAAGTTAACTCACCAGTATCGGTTTCAGAATTCTACGCCTATCCACCCTGGGACATGTCCATGTCCTCTCCGCTGTAGAGTAGCCGAGGCGTTTGAAGAAAGAGTAAAGACTATTGGAATAGGTAAGTGGACCCTTATATTGCAATTTTGAATCATAAAAGGTGATACAGACTTTGCATTTGATTATATATGTATTAGGTAACTCGTTACTTGTTTCTTTGACTACTAGATAGGTCAGGAAAGGGGGTAAAGTGTTACATGCTGCAATTAAAGCGTTAAAAACCCTTAACATCGAGAATTTGGTCGATTTCTTTTTTGCCTATTTGTTATGGAGCAAATTGGATGTAGAAACTCGCTCTATTTTTGAAAATCATCGACGCAAAAATGACATTTTTACATATACCGAAGTGTTAGATTTCATAAAGAAACAGGCCCAAATTTATATGGTGTCCTCTTCTATAAAATCAAGCACTACATTTAGTAGCAATAAAACAAAATCACGTTCGTTTTTTGTAACAAAGCAGTCAGTAGATCAAAATTGTTCAGTTTGTTCTGCTAAACATTCCATTTCACAATGTAGTAAATTTTTATCTTTATCCCCATTTGCACGATTTAAAATCATTAAAGAGAAAAATCTATGTATTAATTGTTTTGGTCAACATAGAGTTTTGAGTTGCAAAAGTCGTTTTTGCTGTAAAATTTGTAAATATAAACATAACACACTTTTGCATTATATTGAGCAACAACCTTCAAAAAAGAAATTAAACTTTACTACGAGGGGAAATGCTTAACACAAGAAGATATTACTACCAAACATCCTCCACCAGGTTTTTCAACAAGTTCAGTTGAAGCTTCGACAAACCAACATGAGCCTTTTAGTTTTTATTCCACTACAGGAGTATCTATGATGAATTCCACACTTTTATTGTCGACAGTAATTGTACATGTTGTTGATAACCGCGGTATTTTACACACTGTTAGGTTTCTATTAGATTCATGTTCTCCAGCTCATTTCTTAACTACTGAATGTGCAAGATTACTCGATCTGAATATTAGTTCTTGTGATCATTCTGCTTGTGGTATTGGTGTTAGTGGTAGCTCGGTTACAGAAAAATCAAACTTGATTATTTTGTCACGTTTTGATTCCAATATTAGTTATAAGTTGGAAGTTTTGTTAGTCGACAAGATAACGGACGGGCTCCCTAATAATAAAATACCTAGTGATTCACTTATGCATTTTATGGACCTTCCATTGCCAGACCATACTTTTAATCGACCTGGTCCCATTGATGGTATTATTGGAGCCCAATTGTTTCCATTTTTAATAGGTGCACGTAAAGTTACCGGGTCACTGCATTCACCAATAGCAATAGAAACAAAATTGGGATTTGTGGTAATGGGTTTAGTCCCCACTACCCCTTCGTTAAAAAATTCATTTTGTTCGTTTCACTCACAAGTGGAGCCTTCTTTAGATAATTTAGTGTCTAAATTCTGGGAGGATGAGGATCTTCCAGTACAACGTTATCAACACCCTGATGATATTAATTGTGAACAAATTTATCAAAGTATTGTTCGGCATGAAACTTCAGGGCGATATACAGTGATGTTGCCTTTTAGACTAGATGCTTCTGAGTTAGGGGATTCATATTATACTGCACTAAAATGTTTGTATTCCTTAGAAAATAAATTTCGCCAGTTTCCACTAGTTAAGGAACAATATAGTGACGTTTTTAGAGAATCTATTAGACGGAATTATATGTCGTTAGTTAAGGAAAGCAAATTAATCTATACAAATTATTTTATTCCGCACCATGCAGTATTCAAGGCAGAGAGTACATCTACGCTTCTGCGATGTGTATTTAATGCATCGTGTAAAACTTCAACTCAAAAATCATTGAACTGTCTTTTATATACAGGTCCAAAATTACAACCTCACGTTGGGAAATTTTTTTTAAATTTTCGATTATTTCCAATAACTTTTACTGCTGATGTTCGTCAGATGTATCTACAAATTGGTATGCATCCTGATCATAGGCGCTTTCAGCAAATATTATGGCGATTTTCTGAGGAAATGCCAGTTGAGATATATCAGTTGAATACTGTTACTTTTGTTGTAAAACCATTCATTTTTAGCCATTCGAACATTACAACATCTAGCAACTGACGAATCACATAAACACCCAGTAGCAGCTGATATAGTTCGTCACGAATTTTTCATCGATGATTTGGTTTCAAGTGTTTCGAATTTAGATGAAGCTACAACTGCTGATTATCAATTAAATAGTTTGTTTGAAAGTGCCAAGTTTACATTAACTAAATGGGCTGTTAATTCGGAATTGTTGTTATCAGAGATTCCTGTTGAGAATTGCTGTCCCAAAGTAGTTAATTTTAGTACCAATTCTTTGAAAGTTTTAGGTTTACAATGGTATCCTAATTTGGACATATTTACTTTTAGCATACAAGTGGAAATACGTGACTGCACTAAGAGAAACGTTCTATCAACAGTCGCACGTTTATTTGATCCTTGTAGATTTTTAAGTCCGGTTACGTTACTTATTAAATTGCTTATCCGTACGTTGTGGTCCTTTAAATTAGACTGGGATGAAGTTCCTTCTGGTAATATTGGGAATGAATGGAAAAGGTTACAGGAGGACTTACATTGTTTAAAAAATTTCAAGATTGCACGTCATTTAGGAGTTATCCCAGATGCTCATGTTACGTTGATTGGATTTTGTGATGCTTGTTTAAATTCCTAATGGTGCTGTCGTCTATATTAGAACCATTACTTTTAGTGGTGAAGTTAAAGTTCGCTTAGTTTTAGCTAAAACTAAAGTGGCACCTATGAAAGTTCAGACAATACCACATTTAGAATTGTGTGCTGCTGTTTTATTGGCTAATTTATTGGATTTTGTGGAAAGTAGTCTAAAGACTCGTATAAAAGTTGATCAATTAATCGCCTTATCGGATTCCACGGTGACACTGAATTGGATTGCTTCCCCTCCTTATCGTTGGCATACATTTGTTGCAAAAAGAGTTGCACGTGTTCAAGATTTGGTTGCTCCCTCTCACTAGTATCATATCTAAGGAGATAAAAATATTAGTGATTGTTTATCTCGTGGGGAACAACCCTCTAAACTAATTGTTTCGAAAGAATGGCAGAATAGTCTGCAATGGTTAAAGGGGGATTTTTGTTCATGGCCTATTCGTACAATATCATCTATGCATCAAGATAATCTACCCGAGGAAAAAATTGTTGCATTACCAATCATAAACGAAGAACAAAATGCATTTTATGATCTCATTAATCGATGTACTTCGTGGATTAAGTTGGTTCGTTCGACTGTTTACATTTTAAGATTTTTGCGATTATTAAAAACTTCTGGATTTATGATCGCAAATGATTTGGAAAGGGCAGAGTTAGTGTTAATTAAAATAACTCAAAATCGTTATTTCGCGTCTGATATTTTACTCTTGGAAAATAAGAAAATTGTTTCTACCACGCTATGTATGTTGGACCCGTTTGTGCTAAAGTGCTTACTTAGAGTAGGTGGGAGACTTAGTAAATCTAGCTTGCAGTTTGGTGAAAAATACCCTTTAATTTTACCTCATCAAGATCATTTGGTTGATTTGTTAATTGATTATTACCATCAACAAAATTTGCACACAGGTCATTTGTTAGTTTTAATATTATTACGTCAAAGTTATTGGATATTGGGGCGCGTAATGCTGTTCGTTATCGAATTCTTAAGTGCAATTATTGTTTTCATTTTAAACCTCACAATGTATTTCCTAAATGGCAGACTTACCTACCATTCGCGTGCATGAAGCGAAACCGTTTTTGCATTGTGCTACTGATTTTGCTGGCCCCTTTAGAATTACATTAGGGCGCCGTAGGGGAATTATTAGCCAAAAGGCTTATTTATGTTTATTTATTTGTTTAGTGACAAAAGCCAACATTTGGCACTTGTGTCAGACTTGTCTACCAATATGTTTTTAGCTGCTTTGAAGCGTTTTCTCTCCCGGCGTGGTGCCTGTTCCATTATTTATAGTGATAGAGGAAGTAACTATATTGGTGCTAAAAATGAATTGGATAGACTTTATAAATTGTTAGAATCTGACGAATATAAATCTACTATTAGCAACGAATTAGCTTCTCATAAAATTTCTACGATTTTTTGACCCCCCTTAAGCCCTCATTTTTCGGGAGTATGGGAGTTACAGATTAAGTCTGTCAAGACACACTTATAAATACTCCCTGTATGTTTGTTATGGTTTGTTTAGTATTCTTCTTAATCTTCCTTGGGAATTAAACCACTCATAGTTTTTAAATTCATCTTTATTAACATTTCGATCCATGACCTAGGATCGTTGTCACAATAATAAAAACTTCAAGTTTGATGTTTATGACATAAATTGAAGGTGACTTTGATTTATTGATGTTTGAAAATTAATATCAAACTTGAAGTTTTTATTATTTTGACAATGATCCTAGGTCATGGATCGAAACGTTAATAAAGATGAATTTAAAAACTACGAGTGGTTTAATTCCCAAGGAAGATTAAGAAAAAGACACACTTATACAACGCAATTGGTGAAAAAATTCTAAGCTATGAAAAATTAAATACTGTTCTTATTCAAATTGAAGCATTACTTAATTCTCACCCCTTGTCTTGGCTAAGTACAGACCCTTCCGATCCAGTGCCTTTGACTCCGGCACATTTTCTCACCATCACTCCTTTAACCTCGTTACCTGCGTCAAACTCTGTAGAATCTTCATCTAATCTTTTAGACAGAAAACGATTGCTCGATCATTTGGTACAGTCTTTTTGGGAACGTTGGAGGTTGGAATATCTAATGCATTTACAAAAGTGTCAAAAATGGGATCTGACAAGTCTATCGGTTACTGTGGGGACACTTGTTTTAATTAAACAAGATAATGTTTTACCTTTACATTGACCCCTTGGCATGATTGAAGAAGTGTTTCCTGGATCCGATGGAATTATTCGAGTGGTAAATGTGCATACAAAGGATGGTATTTATAAACGTCCAGTTGTACATTTATGTCCCTTACCTACCCAGTGAGAATTAGTTAATTAATAATTTAATTTCTTTTTCGTTTTCTTTTGTTGTGTGTGATATATATATATATATATATATATATATATATATATGTGTGTGTGTATATATATTGCTGTGATTTTCTCCTTTGAATGCGGGAACTGGGTCATTTCAACAAAAAAATTCTAGTCCCACCGATTGGGCGTCATAAACTGCTGTGATCCTGTTTTCGCCTCGGCTGCTCACCTAATTTTATAAACCTCATTCATAAAATTAAACAACACATTCCTACCACAAACATCAACGTTAACTCTATTTACATCAATATTCAGAATACATTAAATTTTCAAATTAAATTTCAGCATAAAATTCAGTTTTAAAAAGAATTTCAAGATTAATTTTATTATCACTTTAACGTGCATCCAGAATTAAAGTCCTTGTTGGATGCCTACTAATTAATATAACAATATAAGCAGACCGAGTCTGAGTATAAAGGAGCATCTACCACCCCTTTACGTTAATTAACCAGGTTCGTCTAACTGAGCTCAAAGACATACCCAAAGTTTCATCATAATTCAGAACATCAATACTAAATACCCTTTCTACTTAAACAAGCAAATTTCATCTTAAAATTAAAATTTTATGGTTAGTACAATTTCACTAATGTCCATTTAACGTAAATCAATTATAAAGTTATTCAACACACACAAAAATGTCAAACAAAATAGTATAATTTACCTGAAGGTTATTGTCCTCGTAGCTTCAATGTACATCGTCCCTTTAGTTAATCACACCATTCCAACAGGATTATATTTACGGCTTCTAATTGTCAACGCTTTTAAAATTTTCTCCATCACCATTTATTTAAAGTTGTTTCTGGGCTTTTCCGGAACTCATCTGTGTATATCTGACCCTTGTTTCGTGGATCCAGACACGTATATGAACCATTTAATTATTAACACCCCGAAAATAGCAAAGAAATTCATGCGTCTTTCACCAATATACGCCAAAACTGCCTACTTTTGTGTATACATTTGTCGTTGTAAATTTTGCTAATTGGTACAGTGATACTAAATTTTATTACCTTGTATCTAAGTGCACTGAAGTACATTCATGTTAGCACGTAAATAACAAACTATTTTGAATCACTAAAATATACGAGCAAACTTTAAATTATTTTATCAAACTAAAATGCACTGTTTAACATCTTGAATCAAGTCGCGGATGTAAGAGCTTTTAACGCATCGAATAGTCAAAAGTCTAAGAGTCTAAGAGGGCTTGTTTATATTCATCTCGGTATATAGCAAAAAGCCGGCACGTCGCTTTTGTCCTCAAAACGGGTAATTCTAAAGAATTCCTCATTCTATGTTCCCAGTCTGTCGCTCGCGCGTCGATTTTTACGAATTTTCACTCGTCCCATTTAAATCTCAGAAATTTCAACACACGGCACGCAAGCATGTCCGAGAAAAATAATTAATTTTGTACAGAAATTGTTGTTTCTACCTCTGATATTTGCATCCTATTTTCAACCAATTGTGACCCTCGTGACGTTGCTTAAATCCCGCCTTTTACTATATGTGTCTTTGCTTGACGCATTTTCTCTTTCCTTTTCTAACCTGTTCGTATTGGTGCAAATTGATATTCTTTATTATCGATTATTTTAGTCCACATGGAGTGTGAAATACCCCACCTTTAGCATTTCTCGTAACTATTATGCGACGTTTTCCCCAAGATTCTCTGAAACTATTTGTTATCTGCAAACTTTTCGCCGTATGTGACATTTAAACTACGCAGGTGTTCAACATAATATTAATTCTAAGAGCTTTATTTTCTGGTATTATAATCTTGGGTTTTTACAAGTTTCTATAGATATTATCTGTTACTAACGGTTCAATTAACTTCAATTAAAATTAATACTCTTTAATTTTTAGTGAATCCTAATTAAATATTCAATTATTATTTGTACATTTCGTTTAATACTCGTTGCCCAAACTTGAATCAATTAATATAAATCTTGCACGTAATTTCCATTTGATTCTTTACTTTGGAATAATTAAATTACACGTTGAGCATTTTAAAACTGCTTATTTTTATATAAAGCGTCTTGTAAATAATTTTAATCTCTTATTTTAATAAAACTAATAAATTTTTATGCTTCACGGGTTTTTAATAAAGCGTATTATCTAATAAACTTCCTTATACACGGTGATTAAAATTATTTGATGTAATCCATTAATTTTCTACCCTGGTCTAAATATGAGTAATATATATATATATATATATATATATATATATATATATATCTTTTGTTTTTTTTCTGTAAATTACATGAGCTGAAAATATTTTTTCAGGGCGGGGGGTGTGTTTGCGCCATTGTATTATTTAAGTTTGATACACTTTTATCTTGGCCTGCTGTTATTAAAACACCTGACTGATAAAAGGAAAGCATTTCAGTTGAGCTTGATATGTATATGGAAAAGGAGCTTTAGTGTAGTTGTGAGATTAAGTTTGTGCAAAATTATTTGGGAACCCTAAGTGGTATTAATTTATTATATCAGGATTCTTATCATCCCTTTCTTTTATCCTGATATTTAGTGTTTAAGATATTGTCCTGGGGTAGGTAAATTTGTTTAGTTACAGTTCACTATAAATTATTATTTCGTTTATTTGTTTTATCAGCACGAACAACATTAATAGTTTACAAGTATTTTAGTTTAAACCGTAACAATTAAAAAGTAGCGTATTATACTACTCATGAAATAATACAATTATAAATAGAGTTTCATGAATTTTAATATGGTAAATGAGTGGTTTCAAAGCTTTCGCTTAAGTACTTCTTTACCGTGTAGTAACAGCACTCACAAAGCAAATTAAATAATGCTGACCTATATTTATTTAAACTGTTTACAACTTTAACATTATTGGATAATTTATTATAAAATATATACAAAGTGGTCCATCGAAAACAAAACATGCATGTTTTTGCCACTTTACCTTGCTTTTAGAAAAATTACCTAAACATGTAAATCATTTTAATAACGGAATATTTTTTTCTCTATTTCCAAATTACCCATTTCAACCCTTTAAGGATAGCAAAACTAACTCCCAAAATTTTAAATTGCAAGTGAGGTCAAGTGTCTTATCATTTTAAAACTAATTTTTTTTCAGTGATGCCTCATTTTTAGGGTTCAGTACCTTATAAGGTATAAAGGAACCTTTATAAGATCACTCTCGCTTCCGTCCGTCCGTCTGTCACAGAGGTCTTTCTAGAAAACTATGTGACGTAAGAATTTGAAATTTGGCACAATACTAGGTCTTTATGGCACGCACATATATCGACAGTCGGAAAATAGAAAAAATATTTTTAGATTCAAATGGTGGGGGTTAATTCGGTCAAAGGAAAAAAAGTTTTAATAAATATATCATGTGAGGTATCATTTGGAAGAGGATTCTAAAATGCTTCTAAAAATATTTTTTATTTATAATGTTCGGTCAGCTTAAAAATAAACGCCCCCCCCCCTTGTTCTTCTACATTTCCAAAGCCAAAATTTTGATTTTAATAGGGATAGTAGCTATTGAGTCATAGTTTATCGGAAAACTGCACATTTTTTTGACAGAGTAATAGTTGCTGGTAAAAAATTTTTTTAAACAAAGAAATAGACAACGAATTTACTAATGTACCAGTACAATGTGGGACAATATATTTATTTTTCAGTTATCACAATCAAATTTGGCTAAGATTTAAATATACATAAAAAATAAAAACAGCTTAATTTGGTTTAGTGATTGCTTACTGTAGTATTTGTACGGTACCGTAATAATGTAAGCTCGACTCGCTCTTGGCTAACTTTTTTTAAGTGCAACCCGATAGTATTGGAAATGTCATTGTTAAGATGGACATGGTGTTTTGTTTATCGTTTTTGATACATGATGTAACATAAAAAAGTGATGTTATACTTTTTTGACATAACAACCCTTATTTTATTAATTGAACACATGGGATCTCAAATCATAAATTGGGAGTATATTTCTCATCATAACTTAACTAGTATAAGTCGCTTATGACGCATAAGAATACGATTTTGAACATCCATACACTGGTAGGGACTATTAGATAATCTATTATGTTTATATACATTTCTCATGAATGGAATATTAACATAGACGTTATCTCATGCTTAATACTTCAACCAATAAGAACGGCGATATACAAGAAGTGTTTTACAAGTTGGTGTGAAACAAATGCCATGAATGGCATATTACCATGACAACCTTACTAAACAGACGAGTGACAAATCAGTGCGTTCAATGCAATGAATTACCTTTGAATTCATACCAGTCCTCTCTTAATAAATTATCTGTCATCCCAGTATTAATTATTGTAGATTAGCACAACGAACTCCGCCGTTGTTGCACAGTAACTTGAACTGTATGGAATTATGTTTACAATTTTTTTCTTTGCTATATGTTTCTGTGTTTCATTATTTAAATGTTGTTTTAATGTTAGTTATGGCTCTCTTCTAAATAATGCAAAGTTATCTTTGACTGAATAAAATAATCACCATAGGAATGAGGAGATTGAAAATGTTTAAAAAATAAGATTGAAAGGAAAAATGTCAAACCAAGTTTTTAAATATTGTTGAAATGATTACTTTAAACACAGTTGGAGGAGAGTCACCGCTAAACACATAATAGTATGTATATTTCAATGTTACATTTCGTGTACTTAAAATCTATTTTAGATTTGTAATAAACTAAACTATCCACACTTGCAACTACTGCAGCGGAGATCTGTTTATTTACTACTTAGAACAAGCGATGATTCTTTCCCACATAAGAGCATATACAATTTAGCACTTTTCAACAGCCATAATTTAAAGAAAATAAGATCCAAACGTATGTATCGAAGGACAATACTCATAAAGACAAAAGATTTAGTAACATGGACTTATTTTAACTAAACTGATTACAAGGTAAGCAATTTTTTTGATGTAAGCTATAAACATTTATTCTTGCATTGAAACTCTGTGCAATGTTATGCCTCTGTATAACCACGCTAGGTACTAAAGTAAGTTAACCTGTAATTGTCATTTAGCTATAATAAATTTGGAGCCTTAAAACGTGGTTTTTATTTATATTGCATTGACTGTTTATTTATAGTAATTTTTATATCCGATTCGCTCTTTTCAAATTTGAATATTAAAAGTGATATGTTTAAAATAAAATTATTTTCTTTTTGGATTTCTAAATTATCAACATAATAATCCACTGATATATCCCGAAAGAGGGCAGCAGCTCTTTCGGTACTTAGATTGACAGAGACTAAAAGGGCTGGTATGGCAGTCTAAGACACACTACCGCGATGTGGAAGGCAACGGAAAACCACCACATTACCTCCCAAGTACGCAGCGTACTTAAATTGTAACAAACATTATGGCATTCTCTGGGATAAAAGATTCCGGAATTAAAATAGTCCCCCATTCGGGTCTGCGGAAAGAGACTACTTCGGAGGATGCTATCGAAAAGTCCAGAATAAGAGTCGCGAACATGTTGCGAGTCGGAGCATGGAATGTTAGAAGTATGAAGCAAGTAGATAACCTAAAGAACTTAAAAATAGAAATGAATAGGTTAGCACTAGACACAGTAGGGATCAGCAAAGTTCGGTGGCCAGAGGCAGAGGATTTTTGGAGTGGAAACTTCAGGGTAATTCATACGGGAGCAGAGGAAGGAAATTTGGGTGTGGGGATAGTTATGCAAAAAAATAGGATACTGTGTAGAAAATTACTTAGAAAAGAACGAAAGAGTACTCATGGTTAGAATCTAAACCAGTAAGCACAGTAATGATACAAGTGTACATGCCCACCTCTAGCTACAGTGACGAAGAGGTAGAAGCAATCTACAAAGATATCGAAGACATATTAAGATGCATAAAAAGACATGAAAATTTAATAATTACGGGGGATTTTAATACAGTGGTAGGTGAGGGTAGGGTGGAGCAGTAGTAGATTTATTTGGTTTAGGCACGAGAAACGACAGGAGAAATAGGCTGGTAGAATTTTGCGACAAGAACAATTTATTCATCACAAACACATTATTTCAACATCATGCTAGAAGACGATATATGTGGAAGATGCCAGGAGATATAGGAAGATATCAAATAGATTACATTCTTGTTAGACAACGATTTAGGAATCAAGTAAAAGACTGTGGAAACTACCCGGAAGCAGATATAGACACTTATCACAACATCGTAATTATGAAGGTCGCACTTAAATTTAAAAATTTGAAAAAAGAAAAAAAAAAGGCACTTTGAGAAACTAAAAGATAAAGATATTCAAGAAAGATTCGAAAAAAGTCAAATGAATTGCTGAAAGATATCGGGAAAGTATGTTATACTAAGGAAGTAGAAACAGAATGGAGTAACATTAAATCCAGCCTAGACATGGCAGCCAGTGATATTCTGGGGTATATACAAAAAGAAAATAAGAAACCATGGATAACAAAGGATATAGGGTGAAATTTGACTGTTATGTCAATCAACTTTACTTACATCGAATTTACGAGGTTCGTCGAAAACCTTAACCTACAAATGTTAACCTGTAATCCACGTTTATTACGAAGATTATTATAAAGTGTAATTATTGTAAAAGCACCATAAAAAATGGTTTCAGTTGTTTAAAGTGCAATAACACTTACCATAAGGCGTGTGCCGATCGTTCAGGAAATTGTTGTGGAATTGATAACCTAGAAACTTTCCCACTGCATTCAACTAACAAAGATATAAAATCAAATACTCTAGAACAAGTTGATCTTGGCTGCGATTACATTTTTAATTCATTATCCACTATGAATAAAGTAATGCCCAGCAAATTAGTAGACTTACCTGAAAATCCCATCATTAAAGAACTTATGTTAGTTGTGCTTTCTTTACATTAAGCAGTCACTACTATGACTGCAAGATTTGAAGAATCACAATCTGATAACAGAAAGGTATTGAAATTTACAAATGAAAACAATATACTAAAGAATGAGCTTGAAATTTCTAATAACAAAATTGATAACCTAGAGCAATATTCTAAAATCAACAACGTAGTGGTTCAGGGAATTCCTTTTAAGCAAAGTGAAAATGTCTTCAATATTATTGAACTGATTGCTCAGGTTATTAACAGTCCAGTCGCTAAAACTGATCTAGATACAGCACATAGAATCCCTACATATAAAGGCGATAAGGATATTGTAATTAAATTTCTATCAAGACAGAAGAAATCTGATTTTATGGTAGCAGCCAGACTATATAAAAATAAGTCACACTCCAAGTCTCTAAAAATTGAAAATTTAGCAAGTACAGTCTATATAAATGAACATCTAATTCAGAAGAATAAGGTTTTACATAAGCTTGTATGCAAATTTGCATTGGAGAATAACTTTCGTTACGTGGACCAAAGACTGCATTATATTTTTGAGAAAAAACGACAAATCTAAGATAGTAAAAATAACTACTGCTTCTGATTTGAATTTGTCATCATTAAAAGATAGTATCTCAGATAATTAATATTTTAAATAAAAGCAAAACAAAGTACAGGATTCGATGGGTAGTTGACTAACTCGGCTTTGTGTTTATTCTTCTTTTTTTTAATTTTTTTTCTTCTTTCCAGTTTCCCTTTTTAAATATAATGCTAATGAGTAAGTCTCTAGTATATCAAAATACACGAGGCTTACGAACAAAAACTCATGTTTTTTTACCAAAATGTTCTCCAAACTGAACACGATTTTATTTTTCTAACCGAAACCTGGCTAAATCAAGGTATTCATTCAAGTAAGTTATTCACGGAAAATTATAATGTGTTTAGATGAGACAGGGAGTCTACAGCATCAAATAAAACAGACGGGGTGGTGTATTAAGTGCAGTAAATAAAGGTATTCCATGTGTTCATTTTCCTAAATGACAAAGCAATGCAGAAGACTTGTGGGTGTCGATTTCTCTTGATAATTCATCACGAAAAATATTTTTTGGCTGTGTTTATCTGCCTCCTGGAGATACTAATGCCCTTCTCTGTTTTGTGAACAAATTATATGATAATCATGATGCTACAGGAGATAATATGATACTTATTTGTGGAGACTTTAATTTGTCTTCCGTGACGTGGTATAGGAAGGGCTCTCCTATGTTTCCCAACAATAGTGATAATAAATCATCTTTGTTATTAGATGCTTTCACGTATGGTAACTTATTTCAATATAACCACATTGTTAACAGGAAAGACAGTATGGTGGATTTGATATTGATTAATCAGGATTTCAACCCTAAACTTGAAAACTGCCAATTTCCTCTGGTTCCTATAGACAACTTGTAACAATTTTATTTTCGATAATAACTCTTTGCATATAATTTCAAGAATAGTGTAACAATTTTATTAATAATAATAATTCTTGCATTCAACTTCAAAAGTAATACGCTAAGCCTGCATCGTCCTTTAATAATCTAGTTATATTCAGATATCTGTGTCGTATACAGCTATTTACAAGCACATCTCTGTTTGATTGTTCCCCTCCTGACGGCGCGACCGCCCTAGCTGGTTATAAGGTAGTCGGCCACAGCTGATAGAGATATCAACATGTACCCTTGGCTGAAGGCCGGCAATCTGCGAATCCATTTCAAATAGTGAGGTTATCTTCGAATAACGGTCGGTAATGTATATATTGTACGAACATGTATAATTTGAGATAATTTATTTAACGCGACAAGTAGGATGCAACTTTAAAAAAACACACAAGGACACAGTAAAACACATGTAAGATGCAATCTTTAGAAGGTGTCGTAATTCAACTTTGAGAGTACGATTGCTGCAGAATGTAAGGCGACAGGATATGATTCGACACGTGGAACGAAGGAATTATAAAAGTTGGTTTGGATGAATTGGTTTCAAATTGCAAACGCTGTTATCGTTGCTTGAAGAATGGGGATCCCGTCTTCCTTTGTCACAATGCGACAATTGCAGTTTTGGTTCATAGATAGCTATAAGTTCATTTTATGCGTTTCAAAATTTGGAACACGTTAACTTGCTTTGATGCGTAATACATGTACATTGTAAAAGTTCCAACTAATTGTTGAGCTGGATTGACCAGTAGTAAAACGAAAGTTCATTGATTTAATGTTCTAAAAACAACATGCTTTGCTCCATATGAATCGTCGGTAATGTCAACAGGTGTTACTGACGTCATATTTTTTTACTTTGTACAGCTGACAGATGTTATTTTAAAAGCAAATGCTTTGAACAGCTTTAGTACAATATATGTAAACATGTCTATTTTTGTGATCAGCTTTATCTACATTAAAATTAGTATACATAATTTTGAAAGCTCAAATGCTAATATTGTTAGGAGCTATTAATTTGTTATCTACCTGAAAAGATCTGCCCAGGTTAGAATCCTATTTGTACAACAAGTTCATGTTTTAAAGTAAAGTGTTTGATTGAAAATAATAAAGACAAACATGAAAGTTAAAAGTTTAAGATTGATGCAGTTAATGATTAAATTTTTTGTTACAAGTTATATTATTTTAAAAGAGATCTTTTAGTAAACAATTGGTTCAAGATTAAAGGTTTTTTATTTTGATCAAGTGTGATCAAATCTTATTACATAAAACCCTTCTAAGTAATAAATTGATGCCACTGTTATATTGGACATACTTTTTTATTATTTCTTTATGTATTTTTGCAGGACACAAATGGTGTTCCACTTTTTTTATTTATTTAACTATCACAATTTCTTACAGGAGCTGCGTCTTATTTTATTAAGACAGGTTTTTGTCAGCGAAGGCGATCTCTTTTTCTTTGGGTCTCCACGTCCGCCCCTAGAACTATACTATGCAATTATCGTGATTACATCAGGACTTGGTGGCGCCTATTTGATTTAGCTTAAGTTTGATCTGCAAACAGAATTCGACTCACCCCCACCCACTTCTCATTGCTCTACCCAGGAATAGACCCCTAGTTGTGTCAGAAGATTTTTGGAACAATAAGTATCACTGACGCCACGCCCATAAAACAAAAGAAATACGTTTCACTGGCTCACAACATGGGGCTGGCATATAAAAATTTAGTTACACATAAGTATTACTTGCGCCAAAACAAATAAATAACAAAAAACGTTTCAAACTATCATGAGTCAATTGAATTGATAGTGTCGTTTAGGACAAGAAAAACATTTACGTCATATGCAAATAAATTGTACGATTTCGATCAATGCAATTATGATAATCTAAATGAACATATTGCTTCTAAAAATTGGGATGTGTTATTGTCTGGTAATATCGTAAATGAGATTGTTGAAGTGTTCTATAATGTTATTCACGAAGCTATTGAGTTATATGTGCCAACTAAACTTAGAACACCTCACTTTCCGGTTTTTTTATTCTTCTGCAACAATTAAAGCCACAAAAAAAACCTTAAATACCATAAACGTTGGAAGAATTATCAAAATTTGGATGACTATAATGTCTTCAAATTGCTTCGATCTAGAGCTAAATTTCTATCAGATGCTGATTATAAAAGTTATTTACAAAATGTAGAATCTTCCATACCCAAGAATTCTAAAAAGTTTTGGAATTTCATTGCAAGTAGAACCAAAGCGAACAATATCCCTCTTACACTTATTAATAATGATAAAACGGCAAATGGCTTTTATGAAATTTGTGAACTGTTTGCAAACTACTTTCAAAGTACCTTTGTTAACTCGACCCCAAGCAGCATAAATAACACTGCCTCCACTAATAATATTAATATACACGATGCTCATATCGATGAGATGGATGTTGCTTCCAAATTAGATAATTTAGATGCAAATAAAAGTGCTGGTCCTGACAAAATTCCACCAAGGTTTATTAAGAACTGTTTGTATTCCCTAGTTCAGCCACTATTAATTATTTTTAATGCATCATTACAACAGGGTTCATTTCCTAGAAGATGGAAAATAGCAAACATGGTTCCTATTTTTAAATCTGGTTCAAGAAACTCGGTAACTAATTACAGGCCCATATCTAAATTATGTATTTTTTCAAAAGTGTTTGAATCCTTTATATTTGATATTTTATACAATACTTTGAAAAATATCATTTTCCCACAACAGCATGGCTTTTTCAAAACAGATCTGTAGAAACTAATTTAATTCATTATATAGAATATATAATTACTTCTTTCTTAGACGGTACCCAAGTTGACAGTCTATACACAGATTTCAGTAAAGCTTTTGACTTTAATGATCATTACATCCTATTGCAGAAGCTAGCCAATTGTGGGATGTCAGGTAATTTATTAAGGTGGTTATCTTCATATATATTAAATAGATCACAAATTATAACTATAAGCGGTTATTCTTCTGATAGATTTTCAGTTACATCAGGGGTTCCGCAAGGATCTCACCTTGGGCCTCTTTTGTTTTTAATTTTTATTAATGACATTGGTGAGTACATTAAATACAGTAATTTTTTGTTGTATGCTAATGATATGAAAATCTTCTTGAGAGTAAATAGCATTCATGACTGCTCAAAACTACAACATGATTTCACAAGTCTACAGAAATATTGCGAAATTAATAAACTCCGATTGAATTTATCTAAATGTAATATAATCACTTTTTCCCGCTACACTGATCCAATTTACTTTAACTACTTGCTGGGTGGCTACCCTATCGCTAGGGTACAAGCTATAAGGGATTTAGGTGTGATCTTTGATAGTAAATTAAGATTTCATCTGCATATAGACACGCTAGTTAGAAAATGTTATAGGATGTTAGGCTTTATAATAAGATCGACATATAAGTTTACTAATCACAAAGCACTCATAACTTTATGGTTCTCATATATTCACAGTCAATTAAGTTTTGCATCAACAATATGGAGTCCCAATTACAATATTCATATTAATAGAATTCAAAGAATACAAAATAGATTTTTATCTGTATTAGTTTTCAGAGCCAAACTTGATATTAATCCAACTGACTGTAAGTCTGCCCAAATATACTTTAACTTAAAACCTATGTCAATATACAGGATCATTAGAGATATGTTTTTTTATAAATTAATGAATAACATGGTTGACTGTGCTGAAATTCTAACATTAATCAAAATTTAATACTCCAACTTATACGGTATGGACTCAACAATTACTCTACCAACCCTTTCATAGGACTAACTACTTGCTTAACTCACCAATATCGAGGATGACCTCCTCATTTAACAAATATTTAAGTTCGGAAGATATATTTACAATAAGTCATTATACTCTAAGGAAAGAGCTACTGACCTCTATTTTGTAAGCGACGTCTACTTCTAACTGATTTCTACCTATATCGTCGATAAATCCTAATAACTAAAATTTATACTACCTAGTTGTCTTATTTATGAGTCTGATAAAACTAGACTTATCCCTTGACAAATTATATCTAGTGTGTAACTCTTTTTTACTAATCACTTTTCAATCACTGTTGGAGCTGGTAAACTACATACCTGTAAATAGAGTTGTTCTATGTTTTCTTTAATTTTAAATCTAGTTTGATTTATAAAAGCTTTGGATGTTTAATTTAATTAATTAATGAATTAAGTTTAGTTTTGTATTACTCAGGAAATCTATATTGTTATTGTTATTTATTTACTAGTTTACCCATCATGTAATTTCTTTTTGATATTTTGTGGACAATTCACTGGGTTCGTTCTGTTTGTGCTCCAAAGGAAATAAATAAAATAAAATAAAAAAATATCCTCAATTTAATAGAAGAAAGACAAAATACAAAAATAAATCAAACGAAACAGGAAAACAGAAATACAAAGCCATAAAATGGGAAATTATTCGCAAATGCAGGAAAGCTAAAAAACAATGGATTGATGAAAAGTGCAAAGAGCTACACACTAAGATGGAAATAGGAAAGACAGACGAAGCACACAAATTAATTAGAATGAATTTTAGGCATATAAAACCGTATAGCAAAAATATAAGGGACGCACAAGGAAATGTCATCTTAGAAAACGTAGAGAAAGTGGGTAGATGGCAAGAATATATAGGGAATTTATATGCAGGAGAGGAACTAACAGCACTAGAACAGCAATCAGACATTGAAGATAATGACTTGGGATATCCTATACTTAGAGATGAGTTTGAATTAGCATTAAAGGGTTTAAAAAAGATAAAACGCCGAGTACAAATCAGGTGTAAGCAGAAACTCTAAAAGCCGCTGGACAAGCAGTAACAGAACGTCTCTTCCAACTTGTAAGCTATGTGTATGAGACAGGCGAGACGCCCAAAGATTTCAAATGCAACATCATAGTAACTATACCAAAAAGGAGAGGTGCGGATAGATGTGAAAATTTTCAAATAAGTTTAACAGCACACGTGTCAAAAATATTAACTAGAATTGTACAAAGACGAATGGAAAAACGAGCTGAAGAAATATTAGGAGAAGATCAATTTGGGTTTATGCGAAACAGGGGAACACGAGAAGCTATTTCAGCTCTGAGAGTGATAATGGAGAAAACTAAAAAAAGATGAAAGCGTGTATATAGGGTTTGTAGACCTGGAAAAAGCATTCGACAATGTAAAATGGAAAAAAATGTTTGAAATACTCAAAAAGATCAGAATGAGTTATAGGGATAGACAAATAGTACATAGCTTATACAAAGAGCAAACAGCAGTAACAGAATTAGAGCAGGAACATAGAGAAGTAAATATTAGGAAAAGGAGAGGGGGATGTGCCCTATCCTCATTAATTTTTAACTTGTATATTGAAGAGGCAATGAATTCTGTCAAATGCAGGAAGACATTTTGAATTACTATGAGGGACAAAAAATTAATATGTTTAGATTTACAGATGATATAGCGGTATTAGCATCTAGCAAGGAAGAGTTAGATGCAGCTCTTAATGAAACGAAAAATTAACAAAAATAAAACTAAAGTACTAGTATGCAAAGGTGGTGAAAATAAATCAAAACAAGAATACAAATAGGTAACTAGAACTTACAAGAGGTTAAGAATTTCTGCTATTTAGGAATCCAAATAACGCAAGTTGGGAAAAGCGCAAAAGATATAAAACAAAGATTAGCACAAGGTCGTGCTACATTTAACAAGAAAAAGCAACTACTGTGTTCAAAGACAACAAACATAGAAATAAGGAAAAGATTGCTTAAAACATGTGTGGAGCATAGTACTGTATGGCTGTAAAACTTGAACAGTAGGAGAAACGGACAGGAAAAACATAGAAGCCTTTGAAATGTGGTGCTACAGATGTATGATGAAGATATTACGGAGAGACAAAGTTAAGAACAAAGACGTACTAGAAACGGTAGGGGAAGAAAGAAATATGTGGGAAACAGTAAAATATAGGAGAGATAGGATGATAGGACACATACTAAGGTATGAGGGAATACTGCAGAATATATTAGAAGCAGAGATAGTAAAAAGGACAGGCAGCGGTAGACTTAGGTTAGACTATTGCACACAGATAGTGAAACGTGTAGGCTGTGGGAATTTTAAGGAAATGTGTAGGCTTGCTCAGAACAGAAATCAACAAAGGTACACGTCCAACCAGTTCCAGGATTGAAAATCTAATGACAAAAAAATAACTGTACTTAAACCTGATGATTATAATAAGCAACTACAGGTATTGATAATGCAATATTCTCAACTAATGTTAACTGTGTAAAAGGATTTACTGGGAAACTATGAATTTGCCAAATGTGTTGGGAGATCTTGATAGCCACAGGCTGCTTAACCCCTTCACATGCCACTGAATATCAGTGAAATTAGGTCTCTATTTATAACTAATGTTGATTGTGCGAAACAATACATTGGAAAACTATTAATGTTCAAGTAGGGGGAGATTGGTAGCCGTAGGCTGCTAAATCCTCTTCGCATACCACTGAATATTGGGGAAATACGGTATATATTTGTAAAACAATAGAAGGGGAACCGAACTGCATGTAACAAGAAAAAGCAGCGGCTATGTTCAAAGACAACAAAGATAGTAACAAGGAGAAAATTATTGAAAACATATGTGTGAAGCACAGCACTGTACATCTATGAAAAAGGTACAGTAGGAAAAGCAGACAGAAAAACGTTGGAAGCCTTTTGGAATGTTCTGCTTCAGACAAAGTTAATAACAAAGTTATAGAAATAGTAGGGGAATAAAGATGTCTGTGGCAAACAAAAAAAATAGGAGAAATAGGACAGTATACGTTTTAAGGCATTTTTGGTGAATAGTGCAGAGTATATTACAAGTAGAGATAGGAAAAAAAGAGGTAGAGATAGACGTAGATCAGACTATTGCACGCAGACTGAAAAGTTCAGGAAAATGTGTAGGTTAGCTTAGAGTAGGAAACAACGAGGTATACACGTCTAACCAGTTCCAGGACTGAAGACCTAATGATGATGTATGTATGTGTGCTGTCATCTTTAGAATATACCTTAACTTATTCTGTAGTTATCTAGATTTATAAATTGGATATTGAAATAAACGCTGTTCCTCTAACAAACGGTTTCCAATTATGCAATAAAGTCCCAACCATCTTGGCATGCAAAACTATACCACAATTAACGAAGTAAAAATTGCAAGATCGAACCACGCTGTTTAGATCAACCACATTTTATTTATTGTGAAATTAAGAAAATTCGGAGATTTGTTTAAGTACACATTATAGACATGTTTATTGTTTTGTTTTAGTTCAGTAATCAGTTAATATACATTTTTTATGCATGTACACATTTTTTATTCTGGTGATCCAGATGTACATGAGTGGTTATGGTATAATCTTGAAACCTTCAGAAGTCCACCTAAATATTGTTACTTATTTTATTATTATTATGAGAAGTAAACTGTGATTTCATGTTGTATTATACTAACTTGTTTTTATTTCAGGAATGCCCTGCTTATAGTCAAACTTTTCCTTATTAGGTATAGTTACCTTAGTGTTCCTTCACCATTTCTAGGGTAACAACAACTAGTGCTTATACGGATGTAGTGGCACCTAAGTTTTATTCTTTCACATCTTAGTTTTACACCTGAACCCCCCAGCCCATTGCAATAATGCTAGAGTAAAGTCCAGAGCTAGCAAAAACACTTTAATCATCTTAGCCATGGGTAAAAGTGTTTCACTAGCGCCGCAACGTATGATACTCAATTACTTTAACTGACTTCAACTCATAAATGACTTTGTTTGGCTGCAATTCGGTTTGATTTAATTTGAGTTTCTTGATGTAGCTTATCAAGTAATTCCCTAGCGTTCAATGTGTACGGTTTGGAAATTTCACAGACAGCCAACAGCTTAATATATTTTCCTGTTATACCACCCTAAATATTTATGGACGATCTTGTCTGACTAATAGTCATTGCACAATGTAGTTAAATTGATTTTATAAAATCATTTACTTTTATTTGGGGTTATGAACCTCAACTATAAATTAATATTACTTCGTTCAAAAATCAGATTGCCTTTAGATACGAGGCTTGTTCAACTGAAACCCATCTTTGGTTCAGGAAAAATTTATTGACAACTAAATTTACAAATAATTACCACTATGATTCAGTCACATATCCCATTGTTTCGTCAACCTATGTATACCCTGCCTAAAGAAATCTTGTGGCTGCTGCTCAAAGAATCCTTTCATGGCGTTTTACACTTCTTCGTCGAACTGAAAACGGTTACCTTTTAACACTTTTTTCAGTGGCCCAAAGATATGAAAATTGCAAGGCGATAAATCGGGATTTTCTGAAATTATTCTGATTGAAACTGTGACAAGCCGCCATGTAATAAATCGTAGTTATTAATTTAAAGTATGTTATTCCTGTTATATGATAAGTTTAATTGTGTCGGGTAGTAGCGAGTTACATACATGAAGACGTTCGCATCAGGTGGACACGGCAGTTTATTGTGGGGTTGCGCGGATCGACAGATGCAAACGAAGGGGTAGCGGAAGTTACACGTTCACTCGGTAAAGACGTCGGACGATTTTAGTGGAGTTTTGTCGAGGTAGATTTGCAAGGATAGTTCAATGATGCTTGCTTTATGATTGAATAAAATTAGGCGGGTGTTATTAGTATAGTATAACTGAAACGAATTCTTGGAGTTGATTTTAAGTTTTTTAACAATCGTTTATCGTGAAATACGCATCAAAGTGAAAAACATTATCTTACACAAACGCGAGTTTACGACGGTAGTCAGCTGAATTACAACGGGGTGTTGTTTGCACTCCTTAATTAAACTGAAGGTCGAGTGCTGCTCTATTGACTTTGGCACGTGGAGTTGAAGTAAGCCGGCTTATCGTGGAATTTGTGAACATTCATCATGCCAAAGGTGAGTGAAATGAACATGTGATTTTTATTGCGCTTGATTTAAACAAAATATTATCATAACATTATTTAGGGTTCATGGTTTATTGTAATATGCGCTTAGTATTAGATTATTATTTGATATAAGATTATTTCTTGTGTTATCAACGAAGAGTTTATTAAATTTGGCAGTTGTCTTTGACTGGAATTCGTGTTTTGTATAAATTATTAGTGTTGTAGGAGAACCCGATAAGTAGAATATTATTTAATATTTATGAACTAAATATTTGGTACCCTGGGATTACTTAGATTGGTTAGTGTTTCTCATTAATCCGATATAAAGAAGGAAGTCTTATAGCTCGAATGAGGGGAAGAGCCCCCGGCCTGTTACAAAACTCAACAATTTTCTCTAATCAGGCCTTCCACACATGCCATATTCTTGTCTGTTGACGCAGTACACATTCCACCTGGTCGCGGCTTATCATTCGTTCCTTAGCGTCTATTCTTAAATTTTCGACACCATTCCTTGACAATTGGATACGCAATGCGTTTTCATACACTGCTTGCATTCGTGTATGAATTTCCAATTGTTGTCAACCTTCAGCACACAGAAATTGAATGACCGCACGCTGATCACATTTGGTCGGATTGTTAACAACAAACATCATTTCAAAGTCACAATACTTAAAATTGCTGTCAAATATATACAATAGAAATTGACCAGTAGGAAGTTTACAAACACCACTAACGTTGCAAAACGTCAGTTGAGTGATTACAATTGTTTCAAAGGCTAACCTGGCCAAAGATGGGTTTCAATTGAACAAGCCGCGTACAATTGCACTCTATGTATTTATTACTAAACAATTTTTTTTGTTATTTTAATATTTTATTATTTGATTTATTCTTTAGCTGTGCAGACTAAGGTTCTGCCATTATTCAATATTTTTATGTACTAATAATTTTTGTGCAGCTGGGCGAATTATTGTTTTGTGTTCTTATTCTCCGCACCCCAATCTAAGACTGCTGCTAGCCATTGCAATTTTTTTTTCTCTTTTTGTGTACTGATAATTTGCACAGTCGTCAAATTTTTAATTCTTCAAGGATTACCACGACAACGTATTAATAAGTAGAGTGTATGATACAGAGACCTTAAACTTACCTTTAAAGAAGGTAACAAACGTATTATTAGAAACAAAAGCTACATCTCCATTTTCATGAGTTAAGCATCGCATTGCTCCATAATCACCATCGTATATTTCGCCTTTACAAATACTTCGTAAGGTGTTTGAGGCAGTATTAGGTAAATTAGGTACACAACTAACGTCAAAAAATTCAGCAATTCCCTCATTAAACGGACATTTCATTAGCAGGCTAGCTTTGTTTAATACAGCTAACACAGAATTCCATGCAATTCCATTGTATTCCGGAAAACACGCCCGTTTTCCTCGAAGATCACTAAATGATTTAATTCCTGAACTTTTTTTTACAACAGCAACTGTTATGTATTTGTCTTCATCATGAGAAGTTTCATAAAACAAGGGTTTCAAGTTGAACTCACTAAAAAATACTTAAATACAATTTAGCTAAAAGCTATCTTACATTACCTTCGTGCAACATTTATTTCATCAGGACTAACCATTACCAAATCAGCTAAATTGTGAAAAACACCTTGCATGCAATGAGTTTTATTATCAGCTTTGACACAATCTATATCAGGTTCCACCCCATAAGCTGCTGCAGCTTCACGTAACCAACTGCATTTAGAGCTTTCACGATTTGATGAGGTACAGATGCGTATTGTTCGAGGTGGATGACATCCAGGAAAACTGTTTGCACTTAGAAAACCAGTGGCTGTTGCCAGATATCCCTCTACCGATTGTATAGAAGTAAGTGTATCCACATCCATGTGATAAGTTTCCATTAAGTTCAGTAGAGCTGACTTCCATGAGCTACTGTCATTATGCGATAGTGAAGAAACAAATTCCTGTATTTCTTGAGCATTTCCTCTGAAAAAAGAAAGGGTTTGGTTACAAATATTTTAGTAATAAACTACAAATGACTAGTTTTCTACTTTTTGCTGGCTTTGAATTTTATTGATTTCTTTGAAATTTACGGGTGAAATATTTTTGTAATACCAACTTCTTAGAGATCAAATTAAGGACTTACTGTTATATAAACAACCTTTTATAGACTCAGACTGTAATTGATTAGTACGCTATACCTAAGGTTGACTTAACACAATTGCTATAGTTAATATTAACGACAAATAGATCTCATTGGCTGCCACTCACACATCTTCAAAATGCAAGTACTTTTTGCAGATGTCATTTTGACTTTTTTCAATGAAAATACCGACTGTTATGTCTAACCCAGTTAGTATTAGCTGGCCCGCACCGTACATAAGGGCAAAGTCATGTGGTGCACGATGGCGCTGAAAAGCCTCAAAACTCAAAAGTAGAATAAGGATAAAGCAACAAACAACATTGTCAAAACAAAATTTTTAATGATAAAAAAAAACAGTAAGGAATTGCTAGTTATTACATTGTTTTTTATTTATTTTGTGGAAGCTTCTGTTTGTATCGTGCTTGATCAAATTTTAGTCGCTTCCCAATGAAGATAGAATGGACTGTAGTATGATGCTTATAATTTAAATTATGTTTGACTGGGTAAGTAATAAAACTTGAACTTGTAACAGGTTAAGCCTTTTATTACTGAGAACTGCACTTATAATTATTGGTACATGATACATGTAGAGTAAAGTATAACATTTGATTGCTACAAAGTTTATGAAGCTCTGATCTATTTCTTCCTAAAAAACGAGCGAACCACTCGTGAAGCGACCCTACCACAATAAACGGATGGGGGCGATTACTGAATACTGTTACATGCCAAAATTGGCATTGTAAGTTTCTAATTTGCGAGTGAATTCGCTTCGATATTTTAAAAGACTTGTGCGTGCATTTCCGTCGCTTTAGATAGTTGCGTCGGCGCCCGACAATGCGCAGACGCGGAGTGGGGAAGTAAGTGGTGATTTCCGTCACGTCATGGACTAGTCAACCAAACGTCAAACAGTGAAGTTCACCGGTGCCTTTTTTTGTCTTCTCTTTCAGGTAATGTAGGTTCCTTTGTCGTATCTATGCCCTGTATTGTTCCTCACCTTATTCCTGTCGTACCGCTACACAAGAAGAGAGAGAGAGGTTTCAACGGGGGGCAAAGGCCGAACCACGACCAAGAACGCCCAACTAACGCCACAATAGCTGCAATGTTGTGAAGAGCTCCACAGTTTACGTGAGTACATTTTGTCTTTTCCTATAATCGCAATAAACATTTTTTGCATGTGATACAGTAATTTGAAACATAAATATGACGTAACACCTTATTGCGCAACATTATGCACGTATCTATTTCCTGTCTGAGCTTGCAATGTATGAAACTTTATATATTACCCTTCAGGTAACGAAGAATTCTTTTAGCACGTGTCCAATGTTCTAGTGAATATTTAGTATTAAATCTGCTAAGGTAATTTATAGCAAACGCTATGTCAGGTCTTGTACATGTCGATAAGTACATAAGGCTACCTATAAAACATTGGTATGGTACATCCGGTAATTTTTTTTCAGACTTCTGCAATTTTAAATTAACTTCCATTGGAGTTTTAATCGGTTTGCAGTCTTCTATTTTAAATTTCTTAAGAAGATCAAGAATGTACTGAGTCTGATCTAACTTTATTGTACAATTTCCATAGGTAATTTTCATTCCTAGGCAAAACTCGGCTCTTCCAAGATCTATTAATTTAAATTTAGACATGAGTTTTCTTTTTACCTCTTCCTTTTCTTTTTTGTTATTTGAAAACAATAAGAAATCGTCTACATAAAGAACCATAAACATGGTTGTTTTCTCTGAAAATTTGTAATATATACAAGGTTCATACCTGCTTTGAGTAAAACCTAAAGTTAACATTGCATTGTGGGCTTTAATATTCCACATTCTGGAGGCTTGCTTCAAACCATAAATGGCCTTTTTAAGCAAATAAACTTTGTTTAGTTCACCAGGCATTACAAAATTTTTAGGTTGCTTCATGTAAACTGTCTCATTAATATCTCCATTTAGGAATGCAGTTTGCACATTCATGTGGGTAATTTCAAGGTTTTGGTGTGCTGCTAATGCAATCAACATTCGTAAAACTTCACGTCTGATTACTGGAGAAAAGGTTTCCTCGTATTCAATGCCTTCATGTTGAGCAAATCACTTTACAACTACTCTTGCTTTGTACCTTAATGGCTTACCATCTGAGCCTTTCGTTAACTTGAATACCCATTTGCAAAGTATAACGTTTACGTTGTCTGGTTTATCAACTAGCACAAAAACTTCCTTTTCTATTAGAGAATTAAATTCATCGTGCATTGCTGCTAACCATTCATCCTTGTCGGGTCTTGAAAGGGCTTCAGAAACAGTAAGTGGATCAGAAAGGTTTTGAACATTTCAAAAATACATATATGATCAGGAAAATCTTTGGTTTTCCGTAATCTTAACGGATATTTTCGAGTTATTTCTTGTTCATTTTCCATTTCACCTACACTATTATTATGGTTTTCATTATCAGATTGAGTTTCTTCCGGTTCAATTTGATATTCATTTGCACCCACTGAAGGAATTGGATTAACTTTTTCAAATGTGCTATTATGAACTGAAAACTCTGGTAGAAACACAATCTGCATTAAAATTGTCAATAAAAAATTGGTTTTTTCCTGCTAATGGCTGTTCTATAAAATAACCATCCCTGGCTATAGTTATTTTCTTATCTTTAAAGACTCTGTAACCGACCGAATCTTCACAGTAACCTACAAATAAATATTAATTACTTTTTGGATACCATTTTCTTCTAAGTTGATTTAGAATGTGTACAAAAACGCGGCTGGCCAAACACCCGAAGTTTAGATAGATCTGGAATAACCCATGTCCACACTTCTTCCGGCATCATTTTTGGTATTTTTGTATGTAGGGAACGGTTAAGTAGATAGACTGCAGTATTGCAATCTTCTGCCCAAAAAGACTTTGGTAAATTCTTGCAGTAAACACCTAGCCTTTTCGCATATAGAAAGTATAGCTCTCTCAGTTACAGGATTAAGTTCAGGAGTGTAAGAGATCGTGAAATTGTGTTTGATACCGTACTTATTTAGAAAGACAGCGAATTCTTTATTCACGTATTCACCACTATTATCAGATCGGAGAACTTTTATCTTCTTGTTTGTATAATTTTCGACAAGTGCCTTGAAGATTTTGAATTTATCCAAAACTTCTGAATTTTTTTTTAGGAAATAAACAAATTTTATTCTAGAAAAATCGTCAACAAATACAAGCATAAAACGACAACCTTCTATGGATTGTATTTCCATTGGTCCTGCCAGATCTGTGTGAACTAGCTCTAACATAGCTTTAGCTCGTGGTACAGTTTTCTTAAAGGCCTTTCTACACTACTTCCCTTTCAAGCAAGCTACACAAGTTTCATCAATAATATTTGTGAAGTTAAGGCCTGTTGACATTTGTTTTAATGTCTTCATATCTTCAATATTCAAATGTCCTAGACCTTTATGCCAGATTTTTCGACAAGTATCTGCATTTGAAGCAATATTTGCTAATTTTGTGGTTGAATGCATCCTTAAAATATCTGCAACTGAAGTGGTATCTAATTTATACATGTCATTTATCTTTGATGCAATGGCACAACTTTTTCCAATGATTTTTACATCCTCTGTTGGATAAATTTTGCAACTGTTGACATCAAAAATACAAACTAATTGTTTTTCAGCAATTTTACTGATCGACAGTAAGTTCGTTGACAGTTCTGGCACATATAAGGTGTTTGTGATGTGTTTCACGCCATCCTGTGTGCAAATAGGAACATCACCAATAATAATAGTAATAATAATAATATCTTTATTATGTCACGGAAAATTTAAGTCAAGTTGACGGCCGCTAGAAAAGTGCTTAGGTAGCAGCTTTTGGGTTGGGGGTGGTGACAACTTTTGCTCCGGCTTAGTCAGGGTGAGACTCTAATTCAGGGTAGATCAGAAAATGTACTGCACAGATTAAATTAATAAGGGTTAGTATTCAATCAGAGCCTGGACAGGGAATGCCAAGGCACCAGGAACTGATAACAATTAAGGAGCGTATGAAACCTAAAGTCCTAGTTCCAACAGACTTCGAAGGAACCCCCTTCCAGATCATAAATATAAAACACGCAACTTCACAAAATAACTATCTTTAATATCGCATCGGAACACAAAACAATTAATAACAAAATTCCAAATACCAGTTGAATTTCAATATTACATCAATTATGATTAACACAAGAATAGAAAATACAAAATTAGTAAATATTACCGTAAGGAACCCGCAAGTGCATATCAGGGAAGAAGAACTTTTAATTTCTCATTCACTTTAAAGTTATTTATTACTCACGTACTCATATACCCTTGGGCAAGAAAGCATGTAGTAGTACGTAAAATGCACCATAAATTAAGTGCTAGGTGTTCTAACCTCAATTTCAAATAAGCACCTCGTGGGAGCAATCTCTAACAATAGTGTAAATATTAGATCCCTTGAAATATTTCATTAATAATCTTAATAAATCACCCTAGGCCGTAAAGAGGGTGCCTAGAAATATACTAAATGTGGATTTTTAAATATTAAATTTTGTATATCAGTATTACAGAATTTTGAATGAAGTAGAGGTACTTCCTATGAACAGCAATACCTCAAATTATTGATATTAAGTACTAATAAAGGAAAATAATAAAACCACAATCGCACCAAATAAGCACAAACACTAACAACGAACAATAAATACATGGAATAATCTTACTCAATGATTAGCTTCTGTACATAGTTATCTCACATCAACGGTCGTCGAAGTCCTAGGCTGCTGGAATGGTAACCCAGAGCAACGACAGCTGGTCGCCAACGCCAATAAATGATAAATAATAAAGTTGATAGTGCGACAACGTTCTTGAGATAACGGAGACAAGAGCATACATATAACGCACAATGAGAAGGTGTAGGGAGGAAAAAGAAGAAGAACCCTAAAATTTAATATTAGAAATCAAGTTGCAAACAAAATTGAGATATTAATTACCACGTAAGTGGGTCAATTAAATGTGCACTAACTGATTTAGAGATAACAGGACGTTACAATATTTAGATTTCAATAACGAACATCTGCACCTAGAAAAATTAAAATAATAAAATTTAATCTATTTTAATTCATACCAATTATGAACAGTGATGATGAATTTAAATCCACTACAAGTGAAAATCGAAGCTTGCAAAAGGTATTCCAGAACCATACAACCAAAATTGCCAAACTCCAATAATTATTGGTCGGTTCTACCTAAATCCGTAATCAATACGTTTATATCGGCAGAATCCAACTTTCACCAACAACGATCGAAATAAGAATGCCTCTTATCCACAAGGACACAAGCAAAGTACAGCTTATTATCATATTTGTAATTTACAATGCAGATAAGTAACGTAAATTTGAGTTTTACGGCAATAACTTGTAATTATGAAGGTTAACACGAATGAAGCGCAAAGGTAACAACGATATAGATAGCAGGACAATGCTATCAGCAGACAATTGAATTTAGAAATATTTTATAAATAGAATGCTGACACAGAAGTGTCGACCGGAAGGTTACAATTATTTATAAGCAAATCTCGATACATATGAGAAAGAAAAGATACTCCTAGCGAGGTTTAAGCTATAAAGCCCACTCTTACACCTAACTAGGACGTATCTTGTACAATAAAATATTTATTTAGTACAAACAAAAACTATATATACTTACATACGCCACCACACTTGCATGCACATTTTACACAAACATCCACCCCCACCCCCCCTACGTACAAAAACACATCACGCACGCTGGGCCCACTATTCCCCCATTCCATATTAAGAAGTTTAGTTGCAAGATAGTAGATACTCCTGATATGCTTTTCTAAATTTAAGTAATGTTGTGCAATTTCTTATATTTATGGGTATACAGTTCCAGAGAGACGACCCGGATACCAAGAACGATGAATGATACATTTCAGTACGGCGCATTGGTATTAGCAGTCGTTTTTCATCTCGTGTGTTATGGTGTCCTGTGGAAACGTAAGAGAAATTTGAGGTTACGTACGAAGGTCCAAGACCACGTAAGAGTTTATAGAGCATTATTGCCTGATGTAACTGTCGCTGTTTCACTAATTTTAACCAAGAGAGCTTATTGAAATATGGTGTAACATGCTGACGACGTTTGATGTCAAAAACAAACCGAATGCAACTGTTGTGAACTCGCTGTAAACGATTACTGTTGTCCATAGACAAATGATGATATAAAACATCTCCATAGTCAAAAATCGGTAGAATAAGCGACCTCATACGTTGTATTCATAAACGAACTGGTAAAAATCGTTTTATGCTCTTAAGACTATGTAACGAAGCATACAACTTTTTACATATATACATTGTGTGGGCTTTCCATGACAGATTCGAGTCGATCATTATACCAAGATTCTTTACTGTAGTAGACAGTGGAATTGCTAAGTCATTTAAATATAAGGGTGAACGAGTTAAAAATTCGATTTTACTCAACAATTTGGATGACCCGATTAAGATTGCTTGGCATTTTAACGGATTTATAGTTAGTTGGTTGTCCAGTCCCACGAATTTATACTAGCAAGATCAGTGTTAAGATTATTAATAGTACGGAAAATATCGTTGGGATGAAAATGTGAATATACCTGTATATCATCTGCGTAACAGTGATATTTACTGAATTTCAAGACTCTAGAAACATCCTGTATATACAAGGAAAAGAGAATAGGGCCAAGCACACTTCCCTGTGGTACTCCAGCTTCCAAATTCAGCCAATCTGACAAGTTAGCCCCATCCTCCGTAATGACACGCTGTCAACGACCGCTCAAGTACGACTCAAACCATTGCAAAGCATCATCTGAGAAATTATTGAGCATCTTTAACTTGGCAAGTAAATTTTTGAAGTTCACACTGTTGTAAGCTGAACTGAAATCAAGTAATAGTATAATAGTTAGCTGTTTGCAGTCCATGGCTTCCTTCGCATCATCGATTATGCGGATTAAGGCCGAAGTTGTAGAGTGGTGCTTACGAAAACCGGATTGAAATTTGTCAAATAACTTATTTGAATTTAGAAAATTTGATAATTGATCAAAAGCAATATATTCAATAGATTTAGAGAGGGCAGGAAGAATACTAATTGGGCGGTAGTCAGATGGTGATAAAGGAGATGACTTTTTAGGAAGTGGATGAATAAGCGCCTGTTTCCAATGATGAGGGAAAGTATTTGTACTAAATGAATGGTTAATGATAGAGACAAGAGACTGTAGAGCATGAGGAAGCACCAATGAAAGCATTGCCTTGGATATTTGGTCAGCGCCTATTGCACTTGATTTAATGCGCTGAATTGATGTATACAAGATGTCATTTGTAACTAGATGGAAAGCAAACTTAGGGCACATTGGAGTATTTAAGGAGGATAAACTTATAATAAAGTTATCCATGCGTTCTTGATCAGTGATCTTTTTAGAATTAAAATGGTCATTTAGAGAATTTAGGCATAAATTGTGTGGAATACGAACAGGCGCTTTCCCAACCCCTAGTGACTTCGGCTCTTTCCAAGTTTTAGCGGAATTTAAATTCGTGGATAGCGAATAATAGTAGCGTAGCTTGGAGTTTCTAATTAGCTGCTTGGTTTTATTTCGCAGGTACTTGAAGTAGTTATAATTTTCAACTGTAGGAACACGTTTAAACCTAAATGCCGCAGCATTTCTAATTTGCCGCATTTCATTGATGTGATCATTTAGCCAGGGAGCCTTCGGTTTTGTGATACGAATAGTTTTGTATGGAGCATGAAAATCAAAGAGATGTGTAACAATAAGATTAAATTTATGGAGTTTGCAGTTTACGTCATCAAATAAGTCAATATCACTCCAAGAAATTCTGCCAGCGTCAATCACAACTCTGCCAACATCCATATCTTTGAAGTTCCTAAATTTCTTATATTTTGGAATAAGCTGCGGCAGCTTCACTGAAAATGACGCGTAAATTAGGTCGTGTTTAGAGAGTTCTAAAATAGGAATTTGCCCAAAGTTGATAACTTTATCCCTGTTTAAGGTGATAATATGATTTATAGTGGTGTGCACCTCAGTAGTTGCAGTTATAAGATGATGAGTTGGTTGTAGTGGTAATATGTGTAAATTGCAGATATCTGCAATGTTCCTTAGGTAACGAGCATCCGAAGCGTCACCATTCAAATTTATATTGAAGTCGCCTAACAAGATAATGACATTATATATAGGTAGAAAATCACAAAGAATCTCTTCTATGTCAGACAAATAACCAATATTTGGAGGGCGATACACTGTCATAACGAGCATTTTGCAGTGTTTGAATAAGATCTCAACACATATATATTTGAGCCTATCACAATGAGTAGTTTGTGACTTGACAATTTCTAGAGCTTTTAACCCCTCTCTTATGTATAAGGCAACACCGCCGCCACGTTGTTGTTTACGATCATTCCTGAAAAGGCGGTATCTGTGTAATTGAACTAAATTATCAGGCAGAGAGGGTTTTAACCAGGTCTCTGATACGGCAACACAATGCGCGCCACTATTTTCAAATGTATTAGTAAAATCGTCAAATTTACTCAAAAGGGATTGTGCATTTACGTGACAACAGTGAAAAGCCCTCGGATGGATATTCAGAGCTTCCTGAAGAAGTGCAGATGCTGACGGAACACTCGGAAGAATAGACAAGACATCGAGAACATAAACATCATTAGGAATTTCCACATACATCTTGCATAAATCTATAAAACTGTCAGCCATATTCAATTAAATAAAATAAATATAACAATAAATAAAATACGGTTTGGAGGAAAATAGCGAATTCATCATTCATACACCAATAAACACAAAAACAAGCATATCCTAAGAAGTACATAAATAATAGATAGTACTCACTAATTGTAATATAAGTATACAAAAGAGTATTCCACACCATATGCATTCACGCAATATTTGTGAAATATAAGACATGAAGCAACCTCAACCCATTTTTAACTAAGTTGGGATGTTTAATGAATATCATATGTGTTAATAAATTGTTAATCAATTTAATATTTATAGATAAAATAAAACGGATGTATGATATAGGAACCGTAGTTTACTAATTAAATGTGTGAGCAATTTGTATAACAATGTCTGTATTCAGTTAAATGTTAAATGTTTACTGTTGCACGCAATAAAACAGAAAGTTAGAAAGCATGAATGAGTAACAATAACAAAAACAAAGGAAAAAAAACAAAAACATAATCGCTGTGAAAGTTGCAATGATGTAGTATTACCTCGACTGCGTGTATTATAAGCTCCGCCTTTCTTAATGCCGATATCAACTTGTTCAATATCTGACGCATTTTTAACCGACATAATTCTGCCATTTGGTAAGGAACAATATACTCTTCCATCAGATGTCCAAGTCCTTTTGTTTCCTAATTTAGTTTGCATTTCTATATAAAGCCTCCTTTTGGTTAGAGACTCGGTGATAAGTAAAGGGGTTCCTTTAAGTTTACTCTTGAGAATCCATACTTGCTTTCGAAACCGATAGGAGCAGAATTGTACTAAAATGGCCCTAGATCTGCTTGTATTCGCTTTACCCACGCCGATGCGATGGCAGCGATCAATCATAGTATCAGTGCAGAAATCCGCAATACATAGCGTGTCATGAAACAGCTTAAATAGCTTATCAAATAAATCCTCCTTTGTTTCCTCCGGTATACCATGAACTACTAGCAAGTTTCTACGGCTGTACTGCTCTAGTTGATCAATCCTTTCATTTACATTAGCCACGAGTTCCTTTAGTGCAGACACACTTACTACCATTTGGTTTCTAAATTCCTCAAATTCTATTTGAATATTTTTCACTCCTACAGCTGGTAAATTTCCGCTTATGGCGGTTTGTAGTTTATTTTCAAAATCACGCATTTTTATTTCAAACTGTTCTTCTAACGATTTAACTGATTTGTTTACATCTCCATGATCCATTGCAAAAATAATCAAACGTGTCTTTAAATATCTCAACTTTGATAACAATGCGATTACACTATATTTCTAGCTCGTATACACAAAACCAGTTGTGCTGTTTGCAATATTGGATAGATAAAGTAAAGTATCTAGTCTTCAATTTACTTCATTAATTGAAATAATATTCCAATACCTTTTAAATTATTAAACCAAATTTCGACGTTGGACACTAACAATTTCTACTCAAAGCTGAGTTATCGTTTAAATTTATAATTAATGCACAGTATTAACACTATAATTGAGAATAGCTGGGATTGGTTGCACGCGTGGCTTACTCTGCCATGGTCACATACATACCTTTTGAATTTATCACTTGCTTATTAGCACATATGATTTCAGTAGCTGGTAAGTCTGCTTTGAAATTTCTTATCCAATCATTATGTCTTGACATGTGATTTGAACATCCAGAGTCTAGAAACCAATCACGATGTGATTCATCTACATCGACCATCATAACATATTAATTTTTATTAAGAACTTCATCAGTATCCACTGAGTTACTATTTTGATAGATCGTACTTGAAAAAACTTGTGATTTATTGGATTTACATTGATTATTTTGATATTTTGAATTTTCTTCTGTGCCTGACTGTTTAAAAGGACATTCACTTGCCCCATTTTTTACAAATATTGCATTTAAATTTCCTTCTCGAGTTTGTTGATGTAAACTGGTTGTTAGAAGTTTGATGTGGAAAATTATGCTGCTTCTGCTTTGTTCCATAAAATGCTGCAGACTGTTCAGTCTGAGAATCTAATCAAAACTCCATATTGATCAATCTTTATTTAACATCTTCTGATCGTAGTTTTGTCGAAGAAGACTCGAACCCCATAATGAATGGATCATAGTATTTCGGTAAACCACTCAAAAAAATAACAGCAATGAATTCGTTTTTGTGTTAAAGATGAAACATCGCTTATATATTCAGACATATTTTTGTAATTGCTAAGTTTTACTGAAAATAGTTGTCTCAGTACTTTTAGTCTTCCTATAAGTCCACGATCGCCTAATGTCTTGGATAGAGTATCCCATGCCGCTTTAGCATTCTTTGCTTATTCTACATGAGGATATAAATGTAGTTTTATAAGAAGTACTATCTTGGCCATCCTTTTTAGCCCAATCTGGATGCTTGTCATCCATGGTTCCATCTATGATCATCCAGAGCTTTTCTTGTTTGAGATAATGCTTCATGGCGAAACTCCATGTTTGAGAATTAGACACACCGTTCAGTTTCTCGATAACAAATTGATGACTGCTCATACTTTATTGCATGTAATACAGTTTATCAGGTGAAACGGCTCAAAACTTTCTGTCAAATATTTTCTTGGCTTTCTTCCTGTTAATAATATATTAAATGTAGCCCGGACCCATAACCTATTGGAGGTCTTTATGGAAGTGTTTATTTATATTTTAACATAAGGATGAAAAGTAGAATAATCTTTTTATTGACAGTACTACAAAAAAAATCAACAACACGTAAAAACAAAAACATCACAATCACAGTAACTGGATTATATAGTTCCTAAAGAAGTAAGTGCACAAGTACTAACTTCAACAACAAACCTTAAACCTTATCAGTTGCTAATTGATGATTCGGGTACTGTTAACAACTGTAAATAGTTAATAGTTGGTTGTGCTACTATAGCATTTATTATTATTAGAAAGTTATTAAAAATAAGGATCAAGGACTATAGAAGTCAAAATTTGAAAGAAAAATTTAATGAATTATTTTTTGACAAGCCTAAAAATATTGGAGTGTATAGAAATCTTGGAGGGTTACATGCGGTTTTGCAAGTAATTGTTAGAGGCCACAATGTAAGTGTATTCCAGACTAGCTATTAACCTGTATTAAGACAATATTTTTAGGAAATTTATAACGCTATTATAAACCTAACATTTTATGTGGAGTGAATAAAGCCGTTCATAAATTGGCGTTTTTAACAATAGCTTAGAACCAGTAGTCGGACAGCCCACCATAGAGAGCCAATCCTACATGTTGTGGTAGAGTTGCGACTTTGTGCATCAATTGCAACTAGCTGTAACAGGTGTCTACTTTTCATAGTTCTGCTGAGTAGCTTCTTGCGACACTGTAGTTTGTTAGTTTAGTTTAAGATATATTTTAAGGCATGACTGTTCTTATCAATTATCATCAATTATTATCGTTTAAGTTGGGGCGTGGTGTAACAGGTACCCCCTGATATTATTTAAGTTGTGTATTAGCTATTAAGAGTAGGGTAAGGAAGCAAACAGGTATAAAAGTGCGCGGGAGAGAGTGGATAGAGAGGTTCGGTAGCGAGTTTCTTAGTATTTGATTAAAATAATAGAAATTAATTATGTTTACGTGTGTTCAAGTAGTACATTATTATGACAACATTCGTTTTAAATGTTACTGCTCTGACTTTTCATTATCTTGCAAACTAAACTCAAGTCTTCTAATAACATCATGTTTTATTTATTGGTTCCGAACCCTGATTTCATATAATAAAACTGGGATTAACATAGTTTGGTATGCAAATTCCAAATAACATTTAAGTGAAATAGAAAAATATAATCACCTGCTATAAGATACCAAGAACATCGAAGGACCTGGACAATCATGTTGATTCCTAAATCCATTTTTAATAGACCATTCAGAAAATAAACAAAATAAGCAGAGTTATCATTTTACTAATTTAATATATGTATATAAAAATCAGTACGGTTATAGATATGTAAACCACTAAAACGTTATTTCCGTAATTGGTTAATTCATTCTACCATAATATTTACGCAAACTAAATTTATACTATATTTACCTTTGTGTTGCAATAACTGACCATGGCTTGGCAACCCAGATACAAGGTGCTTGTGTTGAATTAACTGGAATCATTGTACCATTAGGACACAAGTAACTAAATCCTTCAGGACTTGCAAATTGTGCTGACTGGGACAATAATCCAAAGTGGAGGCGAACATCATCGAGTCGTGCCCAGCTAATATCACCGGCACCATCAGTTAAACACAATAAAGAGCCCCGACGTCCCCAGTATTTATCATCTTTTGAACATACACTAGGAGAGTCACATAATTCACACAAATTTGGATACTTTTGCTCTTAAGGATTATAAATTAAAATTTACAATTACTCAAACTAAAAACTTACTTAGTTCACGATCCAATGCTGGTTCATTAACCCACGGACCAGATTTACAAGCCGATTTGAAGTATTTTGAAGATGATCGAATTCTGTTTTCAGTTAAACTTAAAAGCGAGTTACAGGTTTGTGGTACTATAGAAACTTCGAAGTACTAAAATAAAATTATTAATATATACACTGAGTCCTTATTTACTTGAAATTACATTGGAAAGCATTCGAGTCCAATCCGTTTGGTAACCATATCCAGGATGGCAAAATCTTTTATCTCTTAAATCATACCTGTTGCGAATATCTGCTGCATCATTTACTACGGCTACTACTTCATATTCATATCGATCTAAAAGAAAAACATGTGCAAGATTAGAATTACTGCAAACACTGTCTTAGACATTTTATATAAGATGTGCCGTTAACAGTCACAGTTATTTTTATTTATGTCAACAAATATTAATCCTAAAACGAAATGTAGTACCTTCAAGAAGAGCATTGGGGACGTGGCTGCAAGCATAGCGGCCCTTAATTAAATTATAATGCCTTCCACATCGCAGTAGTGGGTCCTAGAATGTCATGCCGACCCCTATGGTCTCTGCCACTCCAAGTACCGAAAAAGCTGCTGCCCTCTTTCGGGGATTTGTCTTAGTCTGGTTCCTCATTAAAGACCCACTAATTTGGTTAAACCTATAGTTCGGCTCTTTAGCTCATTGAAACGTGCAAGCCATTCTACCTGTTCTAGTATTTTAGAACGTTGTCAAGGTGCAGGTCCGTTCAGAATGGCATCGATATTATAATAGGAAGTAAAAAACCTTTTAAAGTTAGAGTAAGTAGGGTATACAACGACTTCAGTAACACACAGGTTTATCATACTACCCCGCTCATGGGGCACTTAGATGCATTGGGTGGGGCACTTTAATAAAAAGCGTAAATTGTATGAAAAGGGTAATTGTTTATAAAAGAAATTAATGAAAGATACCACTTTTATTGTTAGAGATCATAAACAAAATGCTTATAAAAATAAGATAATTAAAGTTTAGCTTTTATTGAATATTATATCCACTTAGTCGATAGAGAAAATATAAATAGATGATGTGTGAGAAGTGGCTTTTGAGAAATTTAGTTTTAACAACTTTTAACAACGTCCTTGAAATCAACGCTTGCTTGATCAACTACAAGATGGACAACAACCATACAAGACCCTGTTTTTTCCTGAGATATGACACGTGATAATTGGTCACATTATATTTATAAATGACTTTGGACGCGTAGTAAACAATAGTTTTTTTCCTTTTCAAATTTAATCAGTAGAAAATCCCAACATTTATATTTTCATAATTGTTAAATCCAAAATTTATATTCGCATCTTCTGTGTGATCAGATACAAAGTCAAAATCTATTTTCGCTATTGTCACTCAATTTCACAGATTCATTTGGACAGGTATCGGAGTCATATTGTAAATGTTGGCGTTTTTTTCCGTTAAACCCAAAGAGTTTGTTGCTGCTTTCAACTCTTTTGCTCCCTTCATCAGTTTTACTTGTTGATTTTTTTCCTTTTTTTCGAACAATGTCTGTAATCTATCTTTTTCGGCCAGATCAGTGAAGACTCTCGGTTTCCACTTCTCTCTCCCTTTCTTCAACGAGGAAGAATATGTACCAATAACTTTTGTTGCATATGATTTACTTACGGTATATTTTGACTACAACATCTAACATTTCGTCTTCTTTGCAGTTTTCGGCAACCTAATCATTTTGACTAATATTCATGTTCATAAGAACTTGTCCTGTGTACTATTATTTTCATTTTTCACACCCATATCGTCAGGAATATCTTGAAAACTCGAAACAAGGATTTGCATTGGTGCGAAAACGTCATTTCCTAATATTTATTTTTTTTATTTATTTATTTATTTCAGAAAATCATTTCCATAGGAATGTACATAAAAAAACATTATGGAACAAGTCAACATTTACTATTACCTATAGAAACATTAAATATTAAATATAACATTAAAATTTTAATATAACTCTGTATTTCATATACCACACTATAACTTATGCATACTTGGCAAGTTTCAAACTATAGGAGAAAAACTCTTCAATGTTGTAAAAGCTCTGAGCTACCAAGAAACTTTTTAGTTTAACTCTAAAAATTTTTACATTGTGTGAGGACTTTATTTCTTGAGAGAGACTATTAAAAATTTTTTGACCAAGATAAGTGGGAGATGTCCTTCCAATTCTATACTTAAAGCTGGGAATCCTGAGATCACTTTTATTGCGAGTGTCATGGTTATGATAGTCGTAGCCGTGCGAGTAATCTGCTTTATTCTTATAGATTAGAGTGGCCACTTCTAAAATGAAAATCGAAGGTAGAGTTAAAATACATAATTGCTTAAAAAAGGCACGGCAAGATGTAGTTTGTGAAATACTAATGATATTCCTGACCACCCTCTGCTGACAAATAAAAACATCACGTGCATCGGACGACGCACCCCAGAAACTGATTCCATATCTCAGTCTTGAGGAACAATGAGAATTGTATACCAACAGCAGTTGGTTTGTATTCAAAAATGATTTAAGGTTTCTGATCAAATAGCATATAGTGAATTTAATTTTGCGCACACTTTCTCACAATGAGGCTTCCAATTTAGATTTTGATCTACATTCACACCCAAAAAATTGATACCACCTGTTTGAGGTATTGGGGTGCCATTGAGTGTAACGTCAATGTTCACAATTTTGCTATTGTAATTGTGAAAAACAATAGTCAATGTTTTGCTGGGATTAATGTATAGAAAGTTCATAGAGAACCAATTGAACAAATGATTAAGATTGTTTTGCAGGTTTGACTAGAGAGTAGGAGGATTCTGATTAGAGGTTACAATTGTAGCATCAACAGCATATAAAAACAATGAGCATTCTTTCAAATGCATGTTGTTGTCATTAATATACAAAAGGAATAGCACAGGGCCCAAAACTGAGCCCTGTGGCACCCCGACCCTATTTTCAAGTACCGTCGAGTTAATAGACCTACGTCTGTTACCCATAGTGTGTTGAACCGACACATACTGTGAACGACTGTCTAAATAACTCTGGAGCCATGCTAAAGCTTTTCCTCGAATGCCATACTTCTCCATCTTTATAAAAAGTATCCAGTGCAACACACAGTCGAAAGCCTTGATAAGGTCACAAAAGGTTCCAACAGGATTCTCACCAGATTCAATGGAATTAGTAACGACTTCAACAAACTTGAAAATTGCATCCACTGTGCTACGATTTGGTTGAAAACCAAATTGATTTGTAATTATGATTTTGTTGGAATCAAGAAATTTCGATAGTCTATCCAGATAACAGTACTCAAACACTTTAGAAAAAACTGAAATGAGGGCAATTGGACGATAATTATCCAATGAGTCTACATTACCTTTCTTGAAAAGAGGAAGAACCTTGGTAAGCTTCAGTTTCTTTGGAAAAACACCATACTCAAAACTGAGATTAATGAGAAAAGTTAGGGGTTTTACAATTTTCCTAAGACTTTTTTTATAAGAAAATTTGGGATCGCATCGAAACCACTTGACTTTTTTGATTTTAGTTTTTTGCTGATTAACGAAATAAACTCTTCCTCCACAAAAGGAATTAGAAATAGTGAGTTACTGTTGTTCTTTATTTTTGTAGAAAAAGGTACCTTAGGGATGTGACTGATAATCCTATCTGCCACATTTACAAAAAACTCATTAAATTTATTGACCACCAGCGCAGGATCTTCAATAAAAACATCACCATCTTGAATTTTAATTTCACCTTCGGGTTGCCTTTGATTGTTTACAGAGTTAATTAATTTCCAACTGGTGGATCTAAGTGGATTTTGAGCCATAGTTATTTTATTCTGATAAAATAATCTTTTTGTTTCTCGAACTAGGTGAGAATGAGAATTTTTATATGCTTTATAGAATCCCTATATTCCTGAAAAGATTTTACCAATGTAAAAAGATCCCTTAAATATTTACTGGATTTTTTGACCATATTGTTAACCCAATTTCTTTTTTTATCATTATTCTCCTTCATGTACTTGCGCTTTAGTGGAAAGTGAATATTAAAATAGAACAAGAATATATTGTGGAAGTTTTCAAAGGCATCATCCACTTTCGTGCACATCATTACATCACCCCAGGTCTCATAAGCTAAATCGCCCAGAAAGTTTAGGATGACATCTTCAGGATAGGCTCTTACGTATTCATATTTAATTTTGACAATTGGACCCATTTTAATGTTTTCTTGAAATAAAAGTGCCCTGTAATCGGAAAAAAGAGTGTCAATCACAGTAGTTTTTGTTTTGAACACAGAAGTACTAGTAAAAATATAATCCAATGTATAATTTAGACGAGTTTTATCAAAGACTGTATTTCTGACTGAGAAACTATCACAGAGACTAGCAAAAGTTTTGAATTCATTGCAATTCCTATCTGGGTCGAAATTAAAGTCACCACACAATATAATCTGTATTCCAGGTTTATGAATGCAATTCAAGACCTTATTCATTTGCTTATGAAAAATTTGGAAACTGGTACCATTTGGGGATCTATAACAATTTAAAATTACTAATCTACTATTAACAAAATTAATTGAGACGCCACAAATTTCGAATTCTTTTTCTAGGCAGATTTCTTGTAAGTGTAACGGCAGTGCTGTTATTGTGTTTCGACACCATATTCCAACACCCCCCTTCCTTGGTATGAGATCTGCAATAGCTGGCGGCCAAGTAAAAGTTTGCAAACACCATGTATTTCAAACTTTCCTCATTACACCATGTTTCGTTAATACATAAAAAACTGATGTCATGCTTATTTATAAAATCGGCAGTTCTAAGATCGACTTTCAATGTGTTCAAACACTGGCAATTCATTGATAACAATAGGAACAAACTTGGCACTACGTTTTCCTGTCTGAAATGGCATGTTAAACCGTTGCCATTATCATAAACATCATTATGGGTCTCTACTCGGAGATTGGTTTGATTGTCCCAATATCTAAAAAAGGTCCAGAGTTTGATGAGCTTAATGACTGATCAGCATTGTACATTTTAGGAGGTTTATTAGCCTTTGGTAGCTTAAAGCTAAATTCACAAATAAGAACATTATTTGGCCAATACGATGGTTCCATAGAGTAGTCCCTAAGATGATTAGGAACTCCAAGTTTAAATGAACTGAACTTATTATTGCTATTGATTCTAAAACAGATTGTGCCAAGAGCATCTTTTTTTAAATAGCTGATGATGTCCTGGGCTATGCGTGCCTCCCCATTTGGCTTATGTGCTATTCTACTTAAATGAAACCATGTCCTCTTGCCAACACCAACTAAAGTGTCATCAGAAGTTTCTAAAGTAGGTGCTGCTGATCCAACAATGATTTTCTTTTTAGATCCTTTATTCACAACAGCAGTCCATTGAGATCTGTTATCAATAGGTGGCTGTGTTTTGCTCCCAAAAGCCTTCATATCACTTTGTATATTATTAGAGTTGATATTATCATTGTTAAAATTATGATAATTAGAAGAGTTAGTCTTATCTACCTTTAATATACTTAAATCAACTTGCTGAAAATATGAAAATTTTTTCTTATCACATACTAAAGCTTTATTGCTAACAGGTTCATCACATTTATCTGCTATTGCAGTGATCATTCCAACTGCTGTACTACATGAATTTATTAAAGAGCCTCCTTCTTTATCTGTTTTATTTGGTGGTGCTTTAGAATGATATGGTGTGTTATTGAGCAATTTTACCAAATCAATATTGGATTCTTTGAGATTATATATTTCTGTTTGTAAGTTATCAATTTTCTGAATTAAAGCCTGTGTTTCACCTTTTACAATATTTTTGACTATTTTTCTAAATTCAGCACCTTGAAGAAAATTAACTATTGCTTCATTCTTGTTGTCCAGATGTTGTCCTGTCTTATCAACAGTTTCACAAGTTGAAGTTTTGCTATTTTGAGAACAAATATTACAAACAATTACTTTAGAACCATCTGCTTGTTGCTTAATACTACAAATCCTGTCACTACATGATGTATGAGCTCTTTCACAACACTTACTACACTGCACAAATTTATTTGAAACATTTTTTTGGCAATAAATGCACAATTTTTGGAGAACTGGTTCCAGCCCAATTTTATTTTCCGCCATCTTCTTCTATTGAATGGCTAAATGTCTGGTTTTAAAAACCCGCTTGCAATATTCATCGAGGTGGAAGATTCAAGGAAAGCTTATTTTGTTAGTTCAGCATCATTATATGTGGACAAAGTGTTTCCTACATTACGAACGTGCCAATTGTTAAAAGCGATTTTTAGTTTGCTCTCAGAAAGCCCAAAAAATGCTGACGTCCAAAGGTTGTAATTTTGATGCGTATGATAGATGAGACAGATAGATAATACCACTGTTATGACAAGATTTATCCGCTTTGATTGAAATGTGAGACTCGTGGTTGTCACATTTGATTAGAATGGGATTGTTCTATTTTAATTCCTTTATTTTGTGTTGTTCTATTTCTGTTAAACACTTAACTATCGATGTCAGAAGCCACAAACTAAACACATTTAAAAATTTTATACATACTAATGTTACAACCGTATAACAATCTTGAATATATCTGACAACACTCGTACATGAGGCTTAAAGTTAAACACTCTACTTGTTTCTGTAAATTAAAAATATTCTAGAAAAACTTGAATCTGAATGTTAGCGTAGTACAAATGAATTATTTTAGGAAACACTGCTGTATTCCGTGCTGCATCTGTACGAGGTTGTTGTAAATGTTGCATTGCGTTACAACACGACAGAGTCATTTTTGTTTACAAAAATATTTTCATGTCTGTGATGGTTCGGTTAAGTTTAGAGTGTAACAGGCCCATTTAGTATTACTTATATAAAAGATTATTAGAATATTTAATTAATGTAAGTAGGTTTTGGTTTAGGAACTGACAGTTAATAAAACGACAAAAGGAAGAAGTTTTTTAAATTGATGTACTTAATTGTTATTTAGTAATATAAAATAATAAGTATTTACAAATGTAAAGAATTATTATTATCAGTAGTTTGGGTGCGTTGGTGTTGTAGGTGGTCGTAGCAGGTAAATTAATGACTTAATTTCATGCTGTTGTAGAATCCTGTGGAGTACAGTTTGAAATCTACTTTATCTGAGGCTCACTGATGGTAGACCAAAATCGTGAACTGGCAGATATCAAAGTAAGTGATGTCAAATGCTTTAATTGCAATTGACCTGTGTTAAACTGTACTTTTAACGTGTTGTAGTTGTGTGCAATGCTGAAGCTCTGGCTACTGGCATTATTGACATTAAGGTAAGAAATTGGTCTTGTACTTATTGCGGCCCAGTTGTCCCTTAGTTGTGTTAACTATTGTAGTGATACGTAATTATATCCTGGAGTTATTTAAGCCGCCAGTAGACTCTTGTGCAGCTTTTGCATTCTGTAGTTAAGAAACTATTAGGTCAGTCAACTGTTTGCCATGCTCTAACTCACCCCCTGTGATAATTAATAGTGAAGAATTAATTTCTGATTGTGTACACGAAATTTTCCAATAAAATCCAAATGAAAGTATTCTTGTGTAAAAATATAATATTAAATTTTTTTTTATAAAATGACAGCAGAGCGCTTTTGGCGTTAGCCATCTTCAGTGCCATGTCAACTTAAACAATAATATTCTATCATACTATTACATTAAATATAGGACATTTTAAGTATTAATTTATAAGTTGACATGGGGGTAGTTTAGGGACTCAGGCGCATGTAGCTTCTATTGTGAGTCAAAACCGCAGTTATGTATCTGTTTGGAAAGATGTTGGCGGAATGAACCTACACATTTCACAAAACGGTGTTTTATATCCAGTGTTGTTTATTAGGAAATTAGAGAAAATGTTTGATGAGGCAGGAGTACCATATGAAAAGCGGGTATTTGTTGCAGTAAATTGTTTGAAGGGTTCAGCTGAAAATTGGTCAGAAATAAAGGAATCACTTTTTATAAAGTTAAATATGGGTTTTATGAAACTGGGTCTAGGGCCGATTATTTTTTGCGTGTCATTAAGAAAGCAAAATACTTAACACAACCGTTTTACGAAAGGAAGCTAATTAATTTGGTGGTAAATCACTTAAATGTAGACATAAAACGGGGTGTTTTAAATTCTGGATTGTTTAGTATTGAAGAGGAAACGCATTTATGCAGAATCGATGCTGCTTACAACGAAACTTCTAATAATCAGGGTAATCGTCAAGTTAATGTAAGTAATAGTCGACAAAATAATTTTCGGCGTAATGTTAATACAAATAATAGTGCTCAGGTTTCTAATTTAAACTAAAATAGAGTAGATTGGTGGGCGGAAAATCGTGAACAGAATCGCCATGATAATAGTCGTTTTGACAATGGTCCTAGTTCTTCTGATCAGAGGAAAGTATCGACAATTTTTAATTCAGATTTAAATGATTGGGTGGAAGAAAATGAGGAAAAAGAGAGTACTAAACCTGTCGCTTTAGTACCTATTGTGGATATAGTAGTTTGGGATGATGTTAAGACAAGGGCATTAGTTGATTCAGGTTCGCAAATAACAGAAATTTCTGACAAGTTTTAAAAATTAAAGGTGAATAATTTTGTAGTCCCACTAGTATCATGCAGAAGCGCTACTTTGACGGGAGCTTCGGGTAATAGAAGTATAAAAGTTAGAGAGCAAGTTTATTTATCAGTAAGTATGAGAGGAATGGAATTTGAGTATCCGTTTTTGTCGGTACCTGATTTGATCAGGGATGCTATTTTAGGTTGTGATTGGATTCAGGACTGTGGAGTTTCGATAGATTTCTCAGCAAATACGGTTAGAGGAAAGTTTTTGAAAGGTCTACAAGAAGTAAAATTTGTAGGTGAATCTAACTCAGGGGTAAACATTTGAGTTACGGAAATAAACAATGAAAACTACGAGATTAAAAGTAAGAAAAAACTTCCAGTCTTGTATTCTGAAAACGAAATTATTGAGGTATCCACTAGGGCGGAGTCGTATTCTATGGCGCAAAAAGAGGAATTAAAAAAGTTATCGATTGAGTATAAAAGTATATTCTCAAATCAACCGGGGCTTAGTAAGGGGTAAGTACACGAGATTAATCTAAAAGATGAAACTCCCATTTATTGTATCGATTAAATTTCTTGAACATATTGTAACAATTTTATTTTTGGTTAATAAATCCATTCATAAAAGTGCAAGAATTATAAAACACTTTTATTAAAATAATAAGTAAAATACATTTAACAACTTTGGTAATACGCTAAAGCGGCATCTTTATGTGGCATTCTATGTATAGTCGAATATCTGTGTCTTCTATAGCAATTTGCAAGCGCGTTTTGGTTGACAGCCTCCTCCTGGGACACTCCGTTCGTCCGAGCGAGTTTGATAATCAGTCGGCCATGCGTGATAGAAGAGTCAAGATGTACGAAAAAACGCAGGCCGCCAATTTGCGTATAAATTTTGAGCAGTCGGGACACATCTTTGAATAGCGGTTGGTATCCTATGAACGTTATTTAATTGTTTAATTGAGATATTTTATTTAGCGCAAGAACAACATTAACCATGCAACTTTGAAAATAGGAAATCCAATCACTTTTGTTAAAACCACTTTGTATTACGACGTGTAAAATGCAACTTTGAAGATAAGAAATTCAATCCTTTTTGTTAAAACCACCGTGTTTTACGACGTGTAAAAAGCAACTTAGAAGACCATTTTATTATACAGCGTAAAGATGCTATTTGGTAAGGCAGCGTGATTCAACATATTGCAGCACCTGGAACAATTCCATGTGGTAGAAGCTGTTTAGGATGAGCTGGGTCCACACAACATGCAGTAAACTCCGCTTGATATAACAAGTACCTCATCAAGGCTAGAAAAGCAGTTTTAGTTCGTAGTTAGCTTTAAGAATCTTTTTTGGTGTTACACATTAGAAACACTTTAATTTGTTTGATTGTGTAAAAGTACGAATATTATAAAAATTTCAATTATTTGTTGAGCTGGAATTTTCCAGTGTTAAAATTATAATTTACTACTTTGATGGTTTAAGAAACAACACACGTGGTTCATTATGTACCGTTAGTAACAGCAACAGGTGTTACTGACGTCACTTGTTTGTCTGCAGTATACTGCTGACAGATGTGTTCTAGAAAGCAAATGCTTCGAACAGCGTTAGCCCAAGTTGAGTAAACAAGAATACTTTTGTGATCTGCTTTTTTTTAGAAATTAAAACTAATACAAGTAATTTAGAAAAAGAAAAACTTGAGTAGCAACATTTTTAAAATGTAACCTTCCTGAACAGATCTGCACGGGTCGGACCTTTTTTGTGTAACAAGTTTACACTAAGCTGTAAAATGTTTGATTATGAATAATTTTGATAAACCTTAATTTAAAATTCACGAAGTCATTTAATTATTTATTAAATTTTGTTGCATTGCATTTTGTTTTAAAAGAGATTCTTTTGAGTAAATTATTGGTTCAAGATTAAAGTTTTTTATTTTGATCAAATATGATCAAACCTAACAACAGGAAACTAATATCTTTAAGAGTAGAATTTTGATGCCAATTTTATATAGAAAATATCTTTTTAATATTTCTTTAGGTATGTTTGCGGGACACAAATAGCGTTCCACCTTTCTATTAATCTAATTATTACAATTTCTTACAGGAACAGCGTCTTATTTTGTTAAGACAGGTTTTTGTCATCGAAGGCGATTTTTTTTCTTTGGGTTTCCACGTCCGCCCCTAGAAATATGCCACGCAATTATCATAAATAAGTCAGGACTTGGTGGCGCCTATTTGTTTTAGATTAAGTTTGACCTACAATCAGATTTCGACTTACCCCCATTTCTCATAGCTCTACCCAAGGAATAGACCCCTAGTTATGTCGGAAGACTTCGTTACACTTGCTCATAACGTGAGACCAGCTATATGTAAGAAAAATTAGTTTCACTGGCTTTCAATAAACGTAGGGCAGTTGTTTCAAAAAAAATAAGCTTCACTGGCGCCCATTTGAAAAATACGCTTCAATATTATATCGTCTAAGGGTATAGCTCTATACGCTGAAAAAATTAATGCTATAATTAGCATGAATCAACCCAAAAATAAAAAGATCTGCAACGATTCCTTGGTATGATTGTATATTGGGCTAAATTTATCCCAAATATATCCCAAGAAACTGTTCCACTTAGGCATTTACTTAGTAAAAGTCAGAGTGGTATTGGTCTGAAAATGAGGACGTTCGCTTTAATTACTTAACTGGAAACAACTGCCCCCGTACTATCATTTTTTGATAATTAAAAACCTATTGCTTTAAATAGAAAAGTATGTGCCCAGCTATATGGCTTAGCTGCTTGTGGAGAGTGGGATGAGTAGATAACCACTCGTGGCAGAGGCCAGGTGAGATTGGCCAATCTCAAAGAAGGAATAGAAACTCGGAAGGTGCCAGGGACGCCATAGAGACAAGATCTAACGTTGCTGTCCCACTGCGACGCGTAGGTACCTAGTCACACCACTGCGGGGGAAAGAAGCGTAGAAGATAGAAAAATAGTGGTCATCGAAGGACAATGCTAGCTAAAGGAAAATATTAGTAATTAAAATAAATAAACACCAGGATCAAAATTCTTTGGTATACAATGAAGTACTGAAGTAAAGAATTTCTTGGTGCATCAGAAAATATGTTCCAGTCTTTTCACTGTCTATTTACTACGTTATCTGCACCATTGAGTTTGATCTCTACACATTTCAAAATATTTGGTTGAGTAATTTATGAGTAAAAATTTGATATTGGGACAAATTATGTTTTCCTACTATAGTAAAGTAAAATATGCATTCAGTGCACTTTGCATAGAGTAAAAAGTTAAAGCGTAGATTGCAGTGTTCAAGAATAAAACAAGAAAACGCATTTACAGTAAAATAAATTTGAAATGTAGTACAAATCGCCTATAAAAAATAACGACGGTCCCGTGTCCCCAACACAGAAGTACAACTTAATACACGATCCTAAAGCTCACTTTGTGTTAAAATTTATTCCTGTAGACTAATATCCTAAATTTAAAGTGCACTTCTCAAGGATTATTCGGAATATTGTCATTTTCCAATGGATCATTTAAATACCATCGCTTAACCTGTTTCCAGGTTTTAAAGTCCGCACTAAAACGAACTATGACGAACAGCTTTGGATATTACAAAAGTTGGCCTGCACATTAATAGTAGTGAGGTTGTTTTACTAGTATCACGACACAGTTGATACAATATTTTAAGGTAGGTATTTATTTTGCTAAATAAATTTTAAATAACTATCTAATTATATTTATGAAAACGTATGTTTTTACTATATAACAACTGTTCCGTACACTAACAAAGTTCATGACAATTAATACTACATCCGATTTTGCAGTAACCTAGCACTGAGTGACCGCTACTTTTATAGGTTATGCAGTACAGACTCGTTTCAATTTGTGATGTTGTAAATTATGTGAAAAGTATTTCAGTAACGTATATGGGGGACCGAAATTACTTTTCCGATAAATGACTATGTTCTAAAGTACATGGTTAGTTAATTGTATTTTTGACGTAAAATTAATATAATGTATCTTTTGTAAAACATAATATATAGTCAAAGGACCTTTACCTAATCAAAGTTTTATATTGAAGGCGAAATATGGACACACCTTCGGTTATTAAAGTAAAACTTTAAGATTTTTCGAAAAAGAAAAGAATTACAACTAGTGATAATGTAAGGAAAAGTAATAATTCTATCAATTGTAAAAATAACAGAAAAACAAAAACTTCCACATTAAACATCGCTGTACTTGCCAAACGGCGAGAATATGAGAGAGAGAGAGAGAGAGAGAGAAAGAGAGAGAGAGAGAAAGAGAAAGCGACGACAGAGTGCTAAAATGTCTCATGACAAAAAAAAGAAAAAAGATTAAGGGACCGAGAATATAACCAGACAAAGCGGAAGAAAATAAAGGATATGACACAGAGAAAGGAAAAGAGCGAGGAGATATCGAAAACAAAGAGCACAACAATTTAAGAAAAAGAATAAGCTTTTAATACAACAACAAAAGTTAGTGGAAGCCATTCCCCCAACAACGGATTCTGAGCAACAAGCGGAGCCACATTTACCAATTTTGTCTTCATCTAGAAATATATTATGTGGATGCAAAAAGAGAAATAGGAATAGAAGTAAAACATATAGAGGCAAAGAAATTGCAGCAACAGTAAGTATTGGCAAAACGTTGAGTAGAGCGGTATAAATGCAGACTTAGCAGATTAAAAAATAGAAATCAAAAGTCCATGGCCAAACACCAAACTAATGAAATCGTTTGGAAGTCCTTCATTAAAACTTCCTCCTTCTATTAAAAAAAGATTTTTGTTTGCAGAAGAAGTTATTTCACATTTAAACGAGCAAAAAAAGGATGCTTCTGGTGAAATACAGCATTCAGAATATGCAAAATTGGTTGCTGCGCCCAAGTTAAAAAGTTGAGATTAATAAATGAAGCTTCGTCGCTGTTATCTTATAAAACGTTCAGAAAGACAATTTATGGAAACTTAAATAGGGAGAGAAGAAAAGACTATATACTAGGTGAGGCAACAATATCTATAAAATCCTTTTGGAAGAAGATGTAAACAGCCGCCTTTGTGCGGGTAAAAAAGATACAATAACGGCTAAACAGCAGCAAGTCTAAAAAGGGATACTTCTTCACAGCTTTAAAGAATTACACATAAAATACAACAAAACTCATAATAAAAAAATATTTTACACATCTTTCTGAAATGTAAACCTTTTTACATTGTGCACACCAAGCTTTCAGATAGAAACACGTGCATGTATATTAAGCATGCCAATTTAATGTACATCTTATATGAACTGGTTTATTATAAGATGCCTAATTATAAGCAGTTAAATACAGACACACTGTCCCAATATGCTAAAACAACCGAGAATTTGATAAGATACCAATAAAAAGCGATAGCACCTCACCACGAAGTTCAATAAAAAATAACGAAAAAATGTTTATATGTTATGATGACTTAGTAGAAGGAGAAACAAATAATGATATAGGATAATGTGGACGACTGTAATAATTCAGAGGGAAAAACACATGGAATAGAAACTCCTAGTTTTTTGCAACTGCGAATATGAACTATTTTTTACAATGGCATAGACCGCGTTTCCTATGTGAGCCCAAAGAAAAAAGCATCCACTCTAACATCAGCTAAAACCAATCATAAAAATTCAATGAGTTATTACAACCAAAGTTACGACAATTACCACACAATTAAACGATGTAAGATAAATACTAAAAACAAAATAATATATTGTAGAAAAAGCGCGAGGATGAATTAAATGAAACGACAGAGTTATACTGGAGGATCTAGAGAATAAAGCGATACATAACTAACGGTAGGTTCAAGGAAAAGTCAATCAGAAGCAAAAAGATGGGTAGTTTAAGGTAAATAAGTTAAACGTGTAAAAGGTATATGCTGTATAAGAGAAGGAGTAGGTGATTAAAGTTAATTAATTGATAGTAAGGACAAAAACCATTGGGTAAATCGTTAAGGAAATGAAACGTGAAAAACTTTTGGATGTACGTAGGGTTGAACGATTTTAAAGATAATTTTATGCCACCTAGTGTGGTTTAAATCGATATGTAAAAAGATAACAGTAATCAAAACTCGATTTACTGATAAAATTGTTGAAAAACAGAAAGATATCTTGTAACACATATATTTGCTAGGATGACAAGCTCTCGTTGGAGCTTTACCCAGACTAATGAACAAAAATTCCAACATCATTCTTAAAAAAATGATTTACAAATTGCTAGGGCGACAAACTTAGCTCCGAAGTCTCGTTTAGACTTAAGTAATGCTGAGCGACCGGCCCTTTAAGAAAAATTTCGTCTAAACCAAAAAATGCTGCGTTGGAATATCGATATATCTAAAAAAATATGTTATCAAAACAAAATCATATTCGCTACACAAAAGAAATATTCTACGATACATGTATAGAGAAACAGTATTCCAAATTATTAAAATATTCTTTTGATATCGCGGAATTTATCAACAACTATCGTAAATGAGCTTAAATACAAAACGTTAACAACAACTTCATTATTGTAGTGTATAGAGAGGCAGATATAAAGAGATCCAGTTTATTATAGCGTTTTGAAAGGTAAAAGATATACTTAGATATTCTTTAAAATGGGATTTGTAGGTTATAGTTGTTTAAATTACTAAGAAAACACTTTTAGCACGATATCAGAGCAAGACAACGTTTAAGGGAACAAGTATAACAAAATTACGTTACTGTAACGTTTTAGAAGATATACTAAAAACTCAGTTAATTACAAAATCTATATTTCGGGAAGGAATTTTCTTTATAAAGGTAATTGAAATTTATAATTGATTATTTAGGTTATAAAGAGACACTCAAAATCATAGTAAAATACATTATATGTGTTTTTTTGAACGGTAGGTTTAAAAAATTGATCTCAAAATACTAGTTAAGATAGGCTAAAGAAAATTTCAGAAGTAAAGTGATTATTTTAACTAAACTTAAGTCAGTTTAAGAGATTTCTTCCTCTTCTTCTTCATAATGGATAGAAAATAAAGCTATTTACTTATAGTTAGAAATACTTACAGACAAAATTATATAATCTAAATATGTGTTTAAGTGAGGTTGTGTTATGTAATATACACTCCTGAAAGATATGCACTTTTAATTTTATTCCGAACCGAATTAGGTACTTACATTTAAGAGAATTTAAGTTAGAAACACACTATTTTTATAATATTACGAGAATTGCTTGGATTTGCAATACATTTTAAAAAGTATACCAAAAATCAATAAGCAATATGGCTACCGATGTTAAATTAGCATAACAGCTGTCATTTCACTTCATTTCATTAAGGTTGCTATAGCAACAGCAGTGCTACCACTCTAAATTTTCAATTAACAGATATTAAAAAATTTAAATAATTATTTATTTGTTAAATGAAAAAGTTACAAATATAGTTAATTAATACATTATAAGATATAAGAAGATACAAAAACAAATGATTATCAACCTAAACACGTTGGATGCGTCACTATTATAACCCCGCCGGTGCGGTACGCGAGCCACTACAGTCAGTTGGTAGCAATGTTAAATAATTGCGATATGACGCGCAAATAAAATATTACGTCACACAATTATATAAAATTACTCCATCACATAAAAAAGAAAACGAAAACGCTACTTACATAAATTGCAGGGCTTCTCGCAGCGCTACTCCGTGATGGCTACAGCGGGGCTCCGTTGATCTTTTGAGCGTGGGTAATCGTTGAGCCCGGTCGAATTCAAATTCAGATTTGTCTTCTTCTTTCTGTAGCGGAACACAGGAATAGAATAAAGGACGATAATTATGTAGAAGGTAGGAAACCTACATCTCAGGAAAAAGACACGATAAGACACAAAGGTAACTCCATTTGTTCGCGTCTCGATCACCAGTCCGACACGTCTGCGGAAATCACCACCACCACTATTGGCACACCTCGTCGGCGCAATCTCGCGCAACGCACTGTCTAAAGTGACGGAAATACGCGCACGTCTTTTTAAATTCTTGGCGCAAAATTCTTACAAATTAAAACTAAATAAAAAATGTTTAGTGCCGATTTCGGCACGTAACAAAGTAAATTGTAAACTAGCAGCCTCTATAAAATTGTTTGTATATTTTCCTACTGAGGTTCATAAACTAGCTAAGATTGATAGGTATTTTTCTATATATCAAGGTATGCATAATTTTTGCTCTAACATTGCACAATGGAAATACAAATTTCAAGTCGGCATAATTACTCATTACTTTAGAAATATTTCTGAATTAAAGCAACCTTAAGCAGATGAACTAATAAAAGCTTTTAGGCCCACAACATAAAAATGTGACAATACAATATGATACACTATGTTTACGTTTATGGTATAAATAATAGACATTCTTTATAAAATGAACTCAAAAAATGTACCCTTGTCCCTAGGAAGCTGTTATTACAGATTCAGCTTATACCAATTGAAAGAAACAAAAATTTATGTTGTCTGGAGTTAGGTTAGGTTAGTTGGACTTGTGCAGACTTAGGTTAGATAGCAGGAAAAATTGATAGGTTAGGTCAACGCCGCGGTGGTGACCTAACCTATCAATTTTTCCTGCTATCTAACCTAAGTTTGCACAAGTCCAACTAACCTAACCTAACTCCAGACAACATTAGCTAACCTAACTCCTAAAAAGTCCAACTAACCTAACCTAACTTCAGACAACACCGACTAACCTAATATGTAGGATGTTAGGTTTATAAAGCAATTTCACCCTATAATATGCACAACAATAATCTGGTGACAGATATTGGTAATATTTGTTATGTCCAAGGTGAACAGATGCTGACTGGTGGACTACACACACCAATTACAGAACCATTTTGTGACAATATAATGTTGGTTAAAATTTGTGACCTTTCTGATGCCAAGCAAACATCTGCAAACAAAAGGATGTTTATCCTAAAAAAAAAATTTGTGGTGCATTTAACAGCTATCTACAAAGAAAGTTTGACCGATTTGTTCCCGCAAGGCATGGTGTTAAAGCTAAGCTTATGTTTTCTCTGGAAAGCACTAATAAGATGGGCCTGGGAGTAAAAGAAAATTATCGGAAAAGAAGGCCTCGAAAGCATTAATAAAAAATTCCAAAATCCTATGTGTTTCGTACAAAGTGGAACTAGCAGATGCTAAGTTGGAAACTTTATTGGAAGAACTACCAGATACTTTAGACGGACTCAAAAAAGTTTATTATTATCGTTTTGACATGGATGTAATCTAAGATTCTGTTGGCATATTTAGCAAGATGGAGATGTTTAATTATTTAACTACAAACCTTAACTTTTGTTACAAGGGAAAATACGAAGAACACTGCAATATTATAGTTGACAACGATAATACTGTGGGAATCTATTGTTTAACATGGTTAACAACCAATGCAAAAATTAAAATATACAACAAATTTGTGTGTCAGATAAGCGGGTGGGTGGGCGGGCGGGCGGGTGGGCTGGCGGGCGTCAGATAACAAGTCGTGGTGTTAATAAACAACTTGGAAATCATATATTTTTTACGTTGTCCAGATGCACGTTTAAGGAAACATTCATGTCTACTTTGACCAAAAACATGGTATTATGCAATTGGAAGAAGCGAAAATATACAACTGTACAATTGGAAACTATGTTGGTGCGGAACAGGTGTATAATCTTTTAAAAGATTGTTTAACCTTATTGGAAGATAGTAAGTTATACTTGCTAAAGACATCAATATACTCGGTACCACTTGCCAAAAAGTGGAGTAAGCTATCCGGACAAGCTGCAAAATATCTGCTGTTTAGTGTATAATAGCCTACTACAGTACGTGTATTGGGGGAATAGCAATACAAAGAAATTGACTGGCTTGCAAATTAAGTTGCCTGAAAAACTAAAGCAAACGGAAAAATTGATAAAATATGTGGTTTTGGCTCTTAGTTTTAACTATTTACCTGTAAATTATTTGGAGATAGTAGATGAGGAAGACATCCAAGATAAAATAAAAATCTTACACAAGTGCTACAGTCAAGCAAGTAGTACATATTTTACACAATCTGCAATGCCATATTCTACAATTCCAAAAGAAACAATCATTTCGGAATTGGGGTTGATAAATAATCCATAACATTTGCCCAGAGATTTTACGACTACGCGTAAATATTGGCAAACTCTATCCGTTTATGCTAAAGGAAATTACCCCATTATGCACGCCATACGCTGTAAGTGGAAGAAAAAGACAGTTGGAATTAGAGGAAATGGATGCAAAAAGGCGTAAGTTGGACTACATAAAAAACACTGCGACAATACACGAGCAATACAAAGATGTATTAGACAAAGAACATTTTATTAGAGAAAATGAGGAAGAATTAAAAGATTATTTTATGTGCCGGTCGACTGACTTAGATACATCCGGGTTCTACAAGCTGTATGCATTTGTGGTTAGTAAGAAAGACTCCTTTAGTTATGTAGGCGTTCTTGAGGAAAAGGATGGTACTAAATTCGTATACTTTTTAAAAGGTTATTCTAAAAACGTATTTATCGAAATGGTAGATAACATAGACGAACTAAGGAATGCCGGTTTCGTAACCTTGGTGTACACCACACGCAAAGGGGTTCCGCTAAACATTGTACATTTGCCTAGTGAAGAACCTTTCGGATCATTTAAAACCGAGGGTCTTACAACCTATAACGACCATATATTCCCAAAAGTGGTGGACATGCAACTATGCAACAGTGAGTGGGAGAATAAAGATTCCCTCCAATACCGATAAATAGAAGTCGATCAAGCTAACAAGATACGTATGCAGGGTATAGTGGGAGAGACACAATTAAAAGATTGTCACAAGCTGTAAGAATTACACGAAGGAATGGATCTTGTTGTCGGTGGAATCAAGGACTTTATACATAGAGCCAAACTTCGGTATATTTTGCAATTCGAAAACCTAGACGCTCTCTATGTATCAAACTATTGGCAAGAAAAGGAGATAGAGGACTTGAGTGTTGATTTAAATTTTAAGCTGAGAACAAAATTAGATGAATTTAAAACCACTCCCAACAAACATATATAAAGAACTGTTTTCTGTGTATAACTTTGTATTAAAATTAAGTTTAAATAACTCCATGCTTGGAATTAAATATTTTTTAATTTTGTTATGTATAATGTCGGAATAAAAATTTTAGAATAGTATTACATTGTTTTTTATTTATAAAAGGCTATGACGTCACCACCAAATAGCGGTCGCACAGAGAGGGGTGCGCATGGGCCGTGCGCATGGGCAGGGGTGCGCATGAACAGGGATGTGCCTGGGCGTACACGAGGGAAGCGGAAGTTACAGTCACCAAGCATTTAATTCTTTATTTGGGTGGTATCGAGTACTTGCCGGCGTATGTATCCGGAGTGAAAAACACGATTGGTACACGCAGCTTATTAATAAAATTAGTTTATCGAGCAAAGATGACAAGTGGAACGTCATCTCTCGAAGTATATTCATCTATGCATGGGAGCATAAAGATATAGGTGTAAGATAGTTGTTATATATTGGTATAGATTTTGTAAATCTATTATATATATTAGTTTTAAGATTCTATAATTTTTAAGTTCTTCTCCCACCTTCCCTTCTTCCAAATCCTTCCTGCTTTTATCCTGGTAGACACAGTGTACGTGATACTTCCCCGTGGTGTTCGCTGGATGGCTCATCTTTTTTGTCTTTATTATCTGCAAAATACTAGTTGACTACCAACACGTTTCGCTAGATAATGATGACTCTTTTAGTTTAACATCAGTGTTAAATAAAAATTAGTAAAGCAGATGCAAAAGAAGAATGATGGTTTAAGTCATTGCCTACTGCACGAAGATAACAATTTAACTTGCGCTCGACAGACTGTTGTTTTTATTCGAAATGAATTTTGTTGTTAGATTAAAATGTCTGTATTGTTTTAATAAGCATCATCGAAAAAAGATTAAGGGAATTAGCCATAGTGTTGTGAAGGGGATGTCTTGATAGTTTTAGGGATATTGTAAATAATAATTCTGGGGTCCTTATGCATAGCATGGTAACTATTCGGAGTCATAAACACCAGCTTTATACATAGTTAAACAATAAAATTAGTTTGTCGGGCAAGGATGACAAAAGGTACGTCATCCTTAATAGTGCAGCACCCTACGCATGGGGACACAAGGATATAGGTTAATTATTTTTTTTAGCAAAAAAAGGTTATAAAGATGGAGTTAAATATAGATGGGCAAAAATTGGAGGTTTAGGGTGTTTTCGACAAGAAATTAGGTCAAATACAAATTGTGTTTCTCCAAAATATCTATTTAGTATCGAGTTAACTAAATGTAAAACCAGAAAATTAATAAAATTTTGTGTAAAGGTTTACCCTGTTTCAAATTTTAAAAATCATATTTTTGAATATTCTAATTTAAGAGTGTTGTTCTTGTTACTAAACTCGACCTTCCCATTTATATATTAAAAACACATTACATTGGAATGTTTTACATTCAAAACCCAGAACATTACTGTTTGAAAATTGTTTTAAATATCAAACACTTGTGGTTTATAAAGGGTTCATTTATAAAATTCCAGCGGTACATTTTCTAAACCTAGTCTATGCGTTTTATCAAGTTTCCCTTCAAAGGCTTAAATTGATTTTAAGGTTTTGAGAAAAATGTGCAAGTAATTGTGAATCTTTAGCGCTTATAAGAGTTGATCTTATTTTCAAAAGTACTAGAATTAGAACCCGCGCAATACTTTTATACAAATTTTAATAAGTTTGATATTAGGTATAAGGGTACAATTTTCCCGAGGGTTGCTCCGATTTCAAAATTCCTAAAGATTTGGGTTCCCAGAAAAATCTAGGTCGATATTATGCTTCGTACCCTAAGACAGTTTGGACAACTTCCAAAAATAGGGGTATAACTTTTGTACGGGTGGTTTGATTTAAACAATTCCGACGGCTTTAAATTATAATGGAAAATTCCAGGTTAAAACGAATATCTCGGATAGCGAAAAAAAGGTTTTAAAGATCGAGTTAAAATTAAATAAACAAAAAATTTAAAGGTTCGATGCTTTAAAAGGTGTAACTCGGTAAGGGTTGGTTTGATTTAAATAATTCAAACAAGGTTAGATTGTTCAGAAAATTCTAGATCGGACTAAAATGGTTAGTCGAATAAAACTCTTACCTAGGTTAGATATGGATGCAATGCGCAAAAACGAGGCTTTAATAGGGTGTAACTTTGTAAGGAGTAGTCCGATTTTAAAAATTCTAACAGGGTTAGATTGACCGGTAAACTAGGGTCAGGTCCAATTAACAGACCACCCAAACATCCTCCAGGAACCGAAATACGGGATAATGCCCAAAAACTGTTCTTAAAACCCTGTCAATGTCCTACTGGCACAGAATAATAGTATAGCACCTTGCAATTGAAAATAATTACAAATTCCAAAATAAAATAGTTACCTGAATCATCGAAACGTAATTCATTAGTGACTAAAACCTCCACTCTTATATTAGAAGCTGTTACTAAATCTTCTGGAGTAAAAACTGAAAAGTCTGCTTTACGTTTCGATATCCTTCTGAGGCAATCTAGCCTATCCAACCCAATTACACATTCTGCTCTACTATCTGGTCCATCCAGTGTTGGACAATATTGTGCTGCTTTTTTGTAACTACCTCGACCATCTACTACACAGAATTGAACTGAAACCAAATGTAATTATTAATAATAATATTTATTGCTAACAATAATAAATTATATATAGAATGGCGGAATATGTAAAATAATAGTTGATTTATTTGCATTTTTTAATGTTACTAAATTCATAAGTGTGGCATTCTAATTATTAGAAAGTAAGCACCTTATAAGAATATCGTATTAACACATTTAAGTATTCATAGAACGATATTTGAGTTATAACAAACTTTAGCAAACAAATAAAATAGATTCGTTGTATCAAATATTTGCAATACCTGCAAAAACACGAATCACAGTGAAATTTCCAAAAAGTCTAATTAAAAGCACAAACACAGTAGAAAGATAATTGATACAGCAATTGTGGTAGCAAATACAAAAATCTAAATATTTCCAATTAACCCAAGTAAAGTTGATACAAATATAAACTAGCTTGGATAGGAATATCCATATAATGTTATCAGATGTATTATCTGCCAGTCATGTAATGTTTATTTTATTTACTTATTTATTTTTAAAGAAGGATACCAAACAGAAGACTACGAACTCCCAACACAGGTACCACTAAATTACATTGCTGCATAAGAATTAAGAAACAAGAATGAAACAATAAATACACAGTAAATTATAACAATAAAAACGAAGTGCAATAAGGTACATAATAACGGTAACGCTACAAAATATTACCTATATCTAATAAGGTGTTATAATCTACGTCTGTTCTAGTCAAAGGTATAACCGTTAAAGTCCCGCGCGTAATTGATGAGTCACTACGACAGTTGGCAACATAATAAACACGTGCATAATATTGCGCAACAAGGTATTACGTCATTATTGCGTTTCAAATTTGTATCACAAAAGAAAAAGATAAAATGCACTCACGTAAAATGTGGAGCACTTCACGACATTGCAGCTATTTTGGCGTTAGGATCTCGGCGTTGGTTGGGCGTGGATCAGCCTTCACCCTCGTTGAAACCAAATTGGTTTTGTCTTCCCTCTTCTTTCTGTAGCGGTACGATAGAGGATCAACCAGGTAGGAGGAACGATAATAGGTACGATAAAGGAAACCTACATTCTGAAAAGGAAAAGACAACGGCACGACACAGGTCACGTCACTCTTCGACGTCTAGTTCACTAGTCCCTGTCGTGTCGGTAAACGCGCACTTCCTCCCACACTCCACGTCTGCGCATTCTCTGACGCCGACGGAAATGCACGTACAAGTATATTTTTAAAATATTGGCGCGATTTCAATCACATATTTAAACTAAAATCAAAAATGTTTACATAGCCGATTTTCGGCATGTTACGAAGGATAACTACACTATAAGAGTTGCATTAGAAAATAGCTAAATTTCAAAACCCCGCAACTGAAAATATCTAAATTACTACAGAATTCATTATGGTTAAGCTTAATTGTTATAAAAGAAGAGTTAATAAAGTGATACGTTTTGAAGCTTCCATGCTCAAACAGTATATGATTTTTGACTGAATATGTTGCTACATACATCGACGTAGTCTGAAAGATAAAGCAAGCATGACCAGGCTCAATCGGTGAGTTAGCGGAGTCTAACAAATACAAGAGAAAAATAAAGGAAAGGCCTACAATAAAAATACAAGCACTCATTCATAACTCACAACAAAACATAAAAAAAACCTCAATTAAAAAAAATATATTACAAACGCACAGTAGTACCAAAAAATGAACACAAAAAGAATCAATACTTATCACTATTATGCATGACCTTTTGAAGAGGGATAAAAGCGCAGTATTACCAAACAAAAAAATTCAATAACCACAATGTACATATATCCTGAGGAACAAAAAGTTACTTTTTACAATTGCGAGCTGTAGTTTTTAGGTCACTACCCTATATTAATTACCAAAAGAAAAACCAAATTTCCACCTTAAAAACAACAGCTCTAAATTATCATCGTAAGCCTAAAATGAAATACATACAAACGTCACAGTACAAAAATCAATAAATAATACCATATTAATAAATATATAAAATTTCACAATAAAGAAGTTAATAACTAATATAAAATTACTAATCAATGCTGTTGTGACCCTAAAAGTACCCACATAAAATTGTCCAATAAAGAAGTCAGTACATAATAAAAAGCTAATAATCAATACCATCGTACACATAAAGATAATCATTCTACACATACACAGTTTAGTCATCAATGGGACTATATACACATGCTATTGCCACAGTTACCCAGGACCCATTTAAGAAAATAGTGAATAAACACTCACTCTTAAGTCAGCAGCGTAGGACTGATCATACCCTCTCGATGGGCAAGGCGGAGCAGATGGAATTGGGATCACGTACCCCATGTATTCCCTCCACAAAAGAAGGGGGCAACCGCCTCAATAAACAGGGCCAAGGCCACAGGCGGTTCTATCCACCGGAAGCAGCTACAAAAAGTATAGACAAAAATTAGACCCCTTACAAAAGAAAAGTACATGTTCTAAACAATAAAAGTATTTACTACACATTGGTGTGTGCACGAAATTTTATAGACAACGAAAAATGTAACCAGTATTCTTGGTCGAATAGCTGCAGAACGAATCAAGTAATCAACTCGTTTTCTAGCAAGAATTAAATGCAATACCCGTGTTATCATACACAGATGTTAAACAGAAACTTGGAGAAGTTCGATCTACTATTTCAACGAGTTTTCAAGTTGTAGTAGTATAAGAAGTAATTGTACGCTACAGCAATGTACACTACAGTAGTTTGTCATACTGTAGTAGTTGACAAACTTTCTAGTTAGTCGTTGAAGTGTGCTGACGTGTTTTACGGAGCTCCCGCTTCTGCAGCAATAAGTAAGTTTTTATTATATTTATAGCTTTGTTATTTATTGTGTTTAATTTTATTATTGTGTGGCATTAATTTTAATCCACGGGACTATAAATAAAATTTAAAAACAAAATTTAAATCGAATAAATAATATATAAATCGCGTTTTTAACGTAAATTGTAACTAAAATCAGCGTTTACACCTAACAAAATTAAATCCGGGTTAATTAATTGGTAATCCATTAAACAAATACCCAAAAATAAATTCGAAATAATGTAAAAAGGCGTTTTTAATAAATTTATAAAAAATACCCGCGTAAAAGCATCACATTAGTGTGTAAAAATTTTATAGTGCACGTATAATAAATTAACAATCTAAAAACTAAAATCTGGGCCCTTTTTCAATTAAACAAGTAGCTTAAAAACAGAAAAATTTGCGTTTATTTAAATAAAAATATTCAACATTTTGAGTACACGCGTACTTAAACATTCTTAAAGTCGAGTTTTCAGTGTAATTAGTGCTGTAACACTTAAAATTCGTGCCAGGCACCGAGTATACACGCGATAAGTGCGTTACCGATACAACATTTTAATAGCGTCTGTTTTTATTTGTTTATTTTCTATATTTAAATTTAAAGTGCAGTATTTTATAAATTAGATTTTTAGAAGTAATTAGCTTGTTTAAATTTAGAATTTGATATTTCGGTTTTAAAAAATTTAAATAAATAAATACAGTGTTGTTTACGGTTTATCTTTAATCAAAGTATTTTTATTAGACCAACGTTTGTGTTTTTGCCGTCGCTGATATTCGTGACGTTTAGGGGTTTATCTAGCAGCAACAGTAGCGTTGCCACTAGCCACCTTGATGGGCTGGAGTTTTTGAAGTTCGGGGTGAGAAAGGTGCACGCGGTCAACTGCGGGAAGGTGTCGACGACCTACGGTACTATCGTTGTGGAAGACAAGAAGGCGATTCGGCACGCAACGGATGATATCCGCGACGTGACAAATCAACTTATAGGTATGATTAGGGCGTTGCGGCTATGTGCAGGTGAATCTGGTAGAACCAGCTTTGTTGTGAAAGTTCAGCGAAGAATTCTGTTGTTTCAGGGGGTCAGAGTTTGCAAAGTCAGGGAGCGTCAGTGCAGCGCAAGATTTCCTATGCCACAGCAGCCTCAGGTGCTACGCCTGCGTTTGCAGTCAGAGTTGACGCCAGGCTAGGCCAGGCCAGATGGATAATGTGATGACAACCCTGAAGCAGAAGGTCGATCGCGCTCGTGATGGGTTTGTTGTAGTCGGAGCTCGTCGGACTCGTAGGTGCGGTGTTGTAGTTGAATGTACAGGCCGTGGAGATGTGAAGAAATTGCAATCGAAGGTTGGCGGGTACTGCAAAGAGCTCGTAGCGAAGACGATCGAGAAGAAGCGTCCACGGGTTGTTCTTCCGGAGGTCGAAGCGGAGATGAAGGCGGAAGAGCTGGTGCGGTTCGTTGATCGCGAGTCAGAATCCTGCTTTGGCGATTTGAAGATTAGAAGACCACCTGAGACAGAAGTTCAGGTTTGACGAAAAGGGCCCTAGGGATTCCTTTGTCAACGGAGTTTTTGAAGTGACCACCACACTTCGAAGGCGGTTATTAGCTGATGCTATCAACTTTAGGTGGCGAAGAGTATGGGCCCGGGACCACTTCTCGATGACCCAGTGCTACAGGTGCTGCGAGTACGGCCATAGGTCGATGGAGTGCAGGGAGAAGGTACAGTGGTGCGGTAACTGTGCCAAGGTCGGTTACGAATTCAAGAATTACCGGAAGGCAGTCCCCTGCTGTGTGGTTTGCGCTAGGGCAAACGACAGAACTGGCGGTGGCGCGAATGTCGATATGCGCCACGAACCAAGTCAAGTAGATGCCCCACGATGTTACGGTTGAAGAACGCAATCACACGTAACATCGATTATGGACTGTGAAGATAATAGAAATTTTATAAGAAGATAGAAGATACAATTCGCGCAACTTAATCTCGGGAAAGGAAAATGGGCTTCAAATAACTTCGTAAAGTTATTCTTCGAGAAAAATATCTTCATCGGGCTTATACAGGAACCGCACCTGTATAGTCACAAAATAACAGGTGTTGGGAGGGAGTTTACCGTCTTAAACGCGAATAGAGAACGACCGGGCAGCGGAATAATAATAAATAATGGGACGTGCGCCGGGATAATATTAAATAATTTATCGAACGAGTTCATAACCACCGCGGAAATAAAAACAGGGTCAAACACGTTATAAGTGATAAGTGCATACCTTCCGCAAGTCGACTCTTGGCAGGAAAATCCTTAAACTGAGGAATTGATAAATCTAATAGAAGGCATCTTTCGAAAAATTGGAAGAAATAAAAAACTAATAATCGGGGAGACTTTAATGCCAAGTCGCCATTATGGGGTAGCCCTATTGAAGACGATAGGGGCTCACAGGTTGCTGATATTTTAACGGAATGGGATCTTAGTGTGATAAACACTAATGATTCTCCTACGTTTGAGGGGCATAGAGGCAGCAATTTTATAGATATTACTGCAGTTTCGCACGAGATGTCAGAAATAAATTATAATTGGGAGCTTAGGTCGGACGAGATAACGCTGTCTGATCATAAATTACTTACGTGGGATAATGATGATATGAAAAGTGCAAAAATCGCAATTAACCATCTTTCCGCGTTTCTGTAATAAAAAAGCAAATCTGTAGCGGTTTAAACATAAATTTGGCGAAAGCATCCCTGCACTCGAAAACGAGCTACTTAACTGCCGAGAGGCAGGCGAAATAGAAACATTTAAGAAACGCGAACGAATAATTTTAAAGAATTCTGCACGCGTAACTCCGAGAAAGAACCATATGAAACGCGTAATAAGAAGAAAACAAAAGAAAATTGCGCTCGGTAATATAAAGAAAACAAATGGCGAATACAAGGTTTTAAAACCACGGCGGAATAGTTGTTAGGGAAATTCTTCTTATCGGATAATTCCGAGGAAGATGAGGGGTCGCACGATTTAGTACGTCGGGAAGCTACAGATGCGCAAAGAACAGGTGCCGATTAGACAATCCTAGTTCACGAAGTCGCAAGGGTTCTTAGGAGGATGCACCCTAAGAAGGTACCGGGGCATAACGAAATCACTTCAGACGCAGCTGTGGAGGCGTGCCTGTTAGCCCCCTGTGGCTTTGCCGGGTTGTTTAATCTTTGTTTAGAAAAAGGCGTATTTCCGCGTTGCTTGAAAGTCCAGAACGTGAAATTTATCCCTAAATCTAAAAAGGCGGATGCGTCAGACCCGAGCAGCTATCGTCTAATTAGCTAGCTACCGGTGCTGGGGAAAGCTTTGGATCGAGTTATGACCACGCGCCTTGAGTACTTAGTAAGAGACAGCGGCGGTTATATTAATTGACAGTTTGATTTCATAGAGGACAAGTCGACTATCGACGCGTTAGAGTTCGTTGTCGAGGAAATTAAGCAGGCGAGAGATGCTAAAGAGTACTATGTTGTTGTTACTTTGGACATTTCAGGAGCATTTGATGCTGACTGGTGGTCGTCAATCGCTTGCGAGTTAAATCGTAGGGGTTGTCCGCGAAACTTGAAGTCTTTGGTCAATAGTTATTTCTCGTGACGATTTGTTGCGCGAGGTGGAAAGGGGATACCCGTAGGGGTCATGCTGTGATCCCACATTCTGGAAGTTGTATGAGAGCATCTTTAAGATCAAGTTGCCCACGGGATGCTCGATCGTTGGGTTTGCGGATGATACGCTTCTAATTATCAGATCGCGATTATTAATGGACATGCGAACAAAACCAAAAGAGGCGCTAAATAAGTTGCACGAATGGTCGCAGGCTCTAAAATTAAAATTTAATACGTCGAAATCGAAGACGCTCTATTTCGGGACGAAACCGGGACAGCAACCCCCTAGGCTAGAGCTAGGAGTGGAGAAAATCTCATTCAAAGAAACCATCACGTACCTCGGTGTTAATGTACAGTACGTATAAAGTAAGGGCAGCGAAATATCAAATAAAATGATGGCCGTTACGAAAATAAACTGGGGTTTCAGGGGCGAATTGCTTAGGACAGTTTACGCCGGAGCAATAGAGCCGGCGATGCTGTACGCAGTGTCAGTTTTGGCGAAGAGTTTTAAAGTAAGGGAAATTCGACAGTTGACGAGGAAGTGTTTCGGTTTCAGACCAGACTCGCGAACTGGAGCACTTTCTTCCAGTGCGGATTGGTTACTATACGGGACGCTATCGATTATGTGATAAATTACACGGGTAGAAACGTGTATTACATCATCAGAGATAGTAAATCAGTGCTGACGGCTTTAACAAATATGAACACTTCAACAGACCTCTAAGCGGACAACTGAAGGATAGCACATACGACACGCGAGTTTCGAAATTAAAAATTTTGTTGGGTTACATCGCACGATGGTAACGTAGGAATTGATAGTGATGATGAACTAGCTAAAGATGCTTTGACAGGCGACTTTCGGATATCACATTCGTCGAATTGAGGTCTCTGATTAAAAGAAAGCTACGCAAAAAGTCAATTCGACAATGGGAAGAGAGGTGGAACAACGCTGCCACGGGCAGGTTGACACACAAATTCATTCCGAGTATAGTAGCTAGAGATAAGATCGAGGTGAAGCTCGACCATTAAATGGCGCAGCTGATAACAAGGCACGGCGTCCTGAATGCGTATTTGCAAAGTTTCGGTTTAACCGACAATGATCGCTGCGAATGCTGTGAGGGCGCAGAAAGCGCAGAGCACATGCTCTTCCACTGCCAGCATAAAATGGCAATTCGTGGGCTAGCTGATAAGAAATTAGCTATCGTAGGGCTAGCACGGCCAAAGAGCCTAGAGGAAGTTGGGGAAGTGGCTGACCAGAAGACGTCCTGGATAGCGTTTAAAGAATTTGCGGGAAAGGTCGCGAGATTAGATGGCGATAACCGCGCGTAAATCAGAGGAAGGGTAAGATTGGAAAACTTTAGATTATGAATTCGTATGAAAATGATATATGAGCAGGATACTCTTAAAACATATTTAAAAAAGCTCAGAAAGAAATAACCATATGTGTTAATATGCACGACAAACCCCCACACCACTAAAACAATCACTATCTCACCTTGTACGAGCGAAAAATCGGAATTGGGAATAAACAATAAGCAAATAAATAATAACAAAATAAATCAGGAAACCTTAATTAAATTAAACTAATGAAATAAACAAAGAAATAAAACAGAGTGAAACCTCGTATCTACCCAGGACTTAAAAGTGATAATGATTGTGACCCCCCTAGAACGTTTAGTGCATACCCACCAAGACTTTAGCAGTGCATATCCATCTCCCCCTAACAGTAAGTTACAAATAGATGTAGGCAGACGACCAGATCTTTGGATGCTGGAAAACTTTTTATCGAGGTTTGAATAAAATTGTGGCAGTTGTATTTGCATAAGCATTGATTTATATCAATAAGTAGATTTTGAAATAATTTAACGAGCACGTTTTTGTATGTACTGGCGCTAGTCGACATAATGCTTATTGTACGCGCCGTTAGGGACCCTCCGCTCCCCCCTTTCGCGACGGCCTTTGACGTTAGCGCGCACTGTCAGTACTGAGTAAGCGAGAGTTCCGTACCGACTGCGGAATAATAAACTCCTCCTTATTATCACGCTCTCGGCTACTACAATGACTCACACAGATCAAACTCCACTTCCTTCAATTCATATCCACCTACCATAGTCCTAGATAATAATCAGTAAGTGAGTGTTGTGCTACCAGAAACCAAGTTTGAGGTAAGTGTATTTAAACCATTCCTTTGTGTATCGTCCGTATATGACAAACCTCAATAACCCCTATTTTACAGTTCATACAACCCCACTCAGTTGTTCTCATAAATTCCGTTGGTGGCAACACTTGTGCAAATGCACCTGATATTTAGGGTTATGCTTTTGCAATTTTATGCACTGCTACACTCTTAACGCTTATTTAGATGTTTATTTATATATTTATGTTATGTTTATATTTATATTTTTGCCTGAATTTTATTGTTTGGTGCATGATTTGATTTGTTTGACGTTCTACTGCCTATTTATGGTCGCAGTATCTATATGAAAGAAGATTGTAATCATAATATGTTAGGGACGAATATAGGATTGACTTAGAATAAAATACTTAGACCAGGGAGCGCGACTTTGTAAATTTATAGAGCAGGCAAAATAGCTGGATTCACTATTAAAATATTTGGCGAATGCTTAGAAATTTGAATCTATATTTTAGACTAGTTAGATAGATTTGGATAGTTTTAAGACGACCCTTCAGGTCGCTCCGGTGAACAGAGCTAGCAGCTGTTATCCGGTATTACGGATTCCTTCCCTTTTCATTTTTGCTTGTGTTTTGTTGACCGGACACACTTCCAAATTAAAGCTAGGGGATACCATTATTCAAACAATATTTTAGTGTTAAGCTATTCTCTGATTTGCATTGTCAGATCTATATCCGACTGCGGGAGTTCTAATGGCAAAGTTTCCCTGACGCCAGATACCCTGTAGAAGGTCTACAAATGAGGAATAATTTATTATTATACAAAAACGCTCACATGACTACTTTAAACTGTATGATTTGTTAATATTAACTTAATGATATTTACTATGATGTTTTGGCGTTTGTGCGCATGCTAGTCTATTGTGTGTGCCTCTGACGTATGCTGGATTCATGGAGATTGAGGCATAGTTTCATCTCGACGACGGGCAAGTAGGTTATGAGATAAATGTTAACGCACTGTACTACCTTGTACTCAAAGTTCACAGTGAATGATACATAAACATAATATTTTTATATTCTGATTCTACTCCACCAGGTGGAAGGTCTGTTACAACAATCACTCAACTGTGTTGAGCAGTCTTTATCGCTGTGGCACTCGGTTAATTGATGCCTAAATGTTTCTTTGAAAACCTTTCAATGCTGGGAGCTTAGCATTAATACCGATCGCTGTAAAATCCGTCTACCTTGGACTATATAAATTGTACTATTGACTTCCAAGTGGCTGTAATGGGTATAAATTAATCCACGGCTGACCTTTGTCTTTAATCATTATTAATATATAGCGGTAAGAGTCTAAACTTTGTAGAGTTGGAATTTATTTACGCACATAAAGAAAACAGTCTTTATTTGTCAATAAGTGTTAACATGACGACTAGTTAATCTATAACATTATCCTGCATCCAAATAACACTAATAATATGTAAATGGAACATAACATTTAAAAATTTCTTTTTGGTAATATTTTCAGTTCAAAGCGATTATTCTATATTGATTGCTAATGGTCGGAAACAGCTCCTATTGCTTATTGAATCTCTAATTCCTACGCCCACTTCATCATTTGATGGAGCGCCAGGGAACGTCTGGAGCGCATTGGGTTGCGTCTGATCTACCTACACATCCCCATCCCCACCCCTCCACACACAACTTAATTCTTCATTCCCCATCTCCGCCTACATACACCACCTTCACCTCCTGCTCTTTGCAAAGCAATTCCAGTTTACATTTACTGATTGGGTAACGTATATGTAGGTCACCCGGGGTGAATGACTTTCGTATCTAGCAAAAATGACCAAAATGGACTGTTTGCGCTCCTATTATCATAGCTTATCTACTTACAACTAACCATTACTTTACACATATGTCGTGGCAATATAAATTTAAAAACAAACTGAACTTCAACTAAAAGCAATAGAAGATCAATATTGATATCAGCAAGTTGTCGCTTGCAGTCAGTTGATAAGAGATCGTTATCAATTTATTTAAGTAAGCCCTAGTAAAGTTATACTTAATTAGTAGATTTATTGATAAAGAGTTTTTAACGAAGATCAATCAAATTATTTTTCATAAGAGTAAAATAAAGAGTATGTGAACAAAATAAAGCAGACAAGACAGACACCATAAGAGTATCTAATAGCTTAAAGAAATTATACTTCGACTACAATAGTATTAAATGTTCTTTAAAAAGTAACTACTTGATAATTCCATAATTGTAATGAATTCTACTTCATTTTTCTTTTATCCATGTAAGGTGATGTAGTATGGCATTTTGTTTTCGACCTTACTTAAGGTCGGTTTGATGCAGCTCTAACTTCTTTTCTATTCTGTGTTAATCTAAAAAGTTCTACATACCCTTCACAACCTAAATTTCTAATAATTTGACTAATATAGCTTGGCCTAGGTCTTCCTATACTCTTCTATCTTTTTCTTATTTACCTGGCTCTACATAGATATTAGCAACCTGATGGTTGTTAAAGAACTCCAACATATTTACATGATACTAATTTATAAGAAAATGAAATATTACCTGGCTATCCCCTCCAAAAAGGAAAAGTGTTAAATTATATGTTATGGTAAGGCTTAAGCAGTGAATCGCTGCCAACATGCTAGACCGCTAACTAATTGTGAGTCATGTTATGGTGACATTTAGTTAACTGATTTTTATTTATTTATTTTTTTTGTTTTCGAACTTAGTTAAAGTCGGTTTGACGCAGCTCTAAATTTTTTTCTATTCTGAAGTAGTCTAAAAAGGTCTACATATCCTTCACAACCTAAATTTCTAATAATTTAAATAATATAGCTTTGTCTAGGCCTTCCTACTCTATTTTTATTTGGTAGTCTATAATCTAAGACCTTACTAAAGAGTCCCTCATGTCTTAACTGGTGCCCTATCATTCTATCTCTCCTGACCTTCAATTGCTTCCACATACAGGGATCCTCACCTATCCTTCTATAAACTTCCTCGTTTGTTACACTATCAGTCCAACAAATTTCTAACATTCTCCTATAACACCAAGTTTCAAAAGCTTCTATCTTTTTCTTATCTACTTCTTTAATTCTTCAAGTCTCACTACCGTATAGTAGAACACTCCATACGTACGACTAAGAAACTTTTTCTATTATCTAACCTATTACCATTAGCTATTAGTAAGTTTTTCTTTTTTAGAAACATTTTTCTAGCTTGAGCTATTCTAGTTACTATATCCCTTCTGCTGCGTCCGTCCTTTGTAATTATACTACTTAAATAGCAAAATTCATCTACCTCCTCTAACTCGGTATTACCTATTTTTAATTTTGGTTTAGAACTAGGCTGTAACTCACTTGTCATTATCTTTGTCTTTCCTGAGTTAATTCCCATACTGTAGTTACTCTGTAGTATCTCATCTAAAATATTTAAACACTCTCCTAACTCTTTTCTAGACTTTACTATAATGGCTATATCATCTGCAAAACGTAACGTGTCTATTTTCTGTCCCTGTACACTAATACCTATCTGTTTTTCTCTCTCTAGCTAAGTTTAAAGCTTCCTCAATATAAACATTAAAAATCAAGGAAGATAGTATATATTTTATATATATTTTATATAGACTGTAAATAATTTTTCTATCACTATGAGAGATTCCTATTTTTTGCAAAACGCTGAACATAACAATCCAATTAACCCTATCAAATGCTTTTTCTAAATCTACATACGCGTAATGAGTCTTTTAATTTTTTGTAACCTTTCTTCGATAATTACCCTATTCATTAGTATCGGTTCTCTAGCCCCTCTGTCTTTACGAAAACCATATTGCTCTTCGCCTAAATAATTATCAGTCAAAGCTTCTACTCTATTTTTAATTATTATTGTTAGTATTTTGGAAGCGTGGGTAGTTAAACTAACCGTTCTAAAATTCTCATAACTATCAGATCCTGATTTTTTTTGCCATTGGGATATTTTTTTCGAAATCTATTGGGACCTGACCTGTGTTATATATTACTTTTACTAGTTCATATAACCTGTCTAAAGTTTTCTGACTTGCATATTTTTTTAATTCTGCGGGTACATCGTTTATCCCCGGCGCTCTATTTAGTTTTAGATCCCAAACAGCTGTATCAAATTCCTCTCTTAATATTGAGAACCCTATTTCTACATCTTCTTCTTGGTCGTTCTCTAAGTCATATATATATATATCATCTCCTTTATATAAATTTTCAAAATATCTTTTCCATCTACGAGGGGTGACAAGAAAGTAAGGTCTCCTATTTTTTTTCATAGAAAATGACATTTATTTACAAAGTGTGATACATCGTTGGAAAGGCCAGGGTTTTGGCTATTTTTCAACATAATCGCCATTTTTTTCAACACTTTCAGCATTCGGGCGATGTACTTTTGTATGCCGGTATCGTACCACTCTGAGTCCGTCTCGCGCAACCAGGTGTTGACCTCGTTTTTAACCTCTGCGTCCGACCCAAACTTTTTCTTTCCTTCCAAGTCCTTAACAGTCGCGCGGCGATTGCTGAGCATTTCCGCTTCCTCTGCCCGAACAATCTCATCCGAGAGCGGCGGCCGGCTACTTCTGTCCTCGTCGTGAACGTTAGTTCGCCCGGAATTAAAACTCGCGGCACCACTTACGCACGTTTTTAATGTTCATACAGTTTTCCCCGTAAACTTCAACTGATTGACGATGAATTTTTTGGTGTCACCTTTTTCGCACTTGAACGCTGACGCGAGGGGTACTTCCATTGTTGACGGCTGCTCAGCCAAGACTGAGCCGTCGGGTAATGACGCGCTCAGCAGCAAAGTTGTAGTGGGGGAACCAGGCAACACGGCGCTGTTGCCAGATTTCGCCTAGCGCAGAACCCGGCGAAGTTACAGCGTTGGAGACCTTACTTTCCTGGCACCCCTCGTATCTGCTACCTCAACTTTATTTATTAAAAGCTCATTATTCACATCTTTAATACCATTATATTTTTTCCTATCTTCCCCGAAAAACTTTTTAACTGCCCTGTAAGCTCTGTCTCTCATACCTACTCTCAAATCATCTTGTATACCCTTACAATTCTTGTCCATCCATTTATTTCTAGCTTTTCTACACTCATGTACTATCTTATTTCTAACTCTATTGTATTTTTGCTTACTTTCACTATCCAATTCTCTGAAAGGTTTAAGTTTTCTTCTATTCCCTATTAAATCCAATATCTCCTTTGTTACCTAGGGTTTTCTCGCTTCTATTTTTTCTTACCTATAGTCTGTATTGCTGTATCATGTACATTTTTATTTCTTTATATCTATTTTGTACGTTTCTTCCTATGTCTATCTCTTTGATCTTATTATCTAATACTTGTTTATATTCCTCTTTTACCTCACTAGCATTAAGCTTATCTTGATCACATCCCTCTCTTTTAGCCTTTCTCAATTTTTTGAATTTTATGTTACACTTCATTTTAACTAAGTTATTATCGCTATCTATGTCAGCCCCTGGATAACTACGACAGTTTTTAAATTGGTTTCTAAATCTTTGTTTAACTAAAATATAATCTATTTGGTATCTAGCCCTATCACCTAGCGCTTTTCAGGTATATCTTCTTCTAACATGTTGTTCGAATAGGGTGTTTACAGTTACTAATCTATGTTCCTAGCAAAACTCAACTAATCTTTCCCCTCTATCATTTCGTCTACCATACCCAAATTTTCCTACCATTTTTCCCTCTCTACCTTCTCCCACTGACGCATTAAAATCGCCCATAACTTTTAAATTCTCATCTCTCTCTACTTTTCTCACTATACTATTTATATCCTCGTATACCTTTTCTACTTCCTCATCTTCGTACTGAGTTGTTGGTATGTAAACCTGTACTAAAACAGTGTCTGTGGGATTCGTACTCAATCTAATCATAATTATTCTATCACTAAATTGTAAGTACTCTTTAACTTTACGTCCCTATCTTTTACCTAACACTATTCCTACCCCTGCCTGTCCATTAATTGAAGAAGTTGTAATTATTCTATAATGATCTTTCCAAAAGTCATTACTATCTGCCATCTCACCTCACTCATACCTAAAATGTCCAGCTTCCTTTTCTCATTTCGACTAATAAATTCGTTAACTTATCTACTCTAAGTAATGACTTTACATACCAAGTCCCTATCACTAAATCGAACCATTGTTTTACATTCTTACAATGACGAGCCCCAAGTATCCCCTCCCGGAGATCCAAATGAGGGGGTATTTTACCTCCGTACAACAGTTTTACTTGTGAGCTCTCCATCATACATAGTTCGTGTTTTAGGCCACGCAACCTGGGAAATATTGTGGTAGGTTCCCATATCTTTCCACAACGCAGTTTTTAAAGATTTTAGCAAAAAGCCGTATCTGTCATGGCCAACACCCAACAATCTTGTAAATTATTGAGGATCGCTCGAGACCAATCGACCCTCCTCCAATATCTATCAAGTATAAAGACTGGTTATTTTATACATATATGATATAATCTACTAATGGAGCAAAAATACAACGTTCTGCAAGATAAACTAAAAATAATATTAGTAAAAGACAAACCTACTCCTTTCGGGAAAGGCCTGATGTATTCTATGTATGTATGTACAAAGGCTTGTCTTAATAAAAACGGTATAGAACACTATACAAACGAATAGTAATCAATTAGTTTCAAACAAATTATACAACTTTAAAATATTCAGTTTCAAGCATTATTTGTCATACCAAATTGTTAAATTAATAATTTATAAGTCTGGCATAATATAATATCCATGTATTACATAATCAGAGTATAGAAAAACAAAATTTGCATACGATTTTATCATTTTAAATTAAACTAAGTATTTATAGAAGCTCACCGACACTGGTTATTCTTAATTCCAAGTAGGTATATCTAAAATCTCTTAATTCATTGTACAAGTAAGCAGTACAATACTACCCCATTTATAATGTGTCATTCAAATACTTGGTTTATATAAAATCATTTCTTTTACAAAAAACCAATCCATGGTAATAATATTATATTAATCTCTTGCAAAAGTTTTTATACGTTTATGCCACACAATAACTAATTGGTAGATTTCAAGCATGAATTTTAACCATAAATAATTATAAGCCGGATTACCTCGAAATGGTATATAAAATAATATTCGAGACAAGCCAAGGATATCGTAAAATATTCTAGCAAAAAAAATAAATAGACCTTATTTACATATCTGTTAAACGTTAAATTCGTTCCATCAATGAATGACATTACAGAAGTAGGTAGACATGAATAATATAAATTAAAATTCACTTCAAATATTACAGAAGGTTGCTTGAATTATTAACATATAGTATATTCTATGTTAAACATGCTGTCTGGTACACGTTGGAGTGTATAAAAAATCGAGACAGCTCCAGAACGTTTCCCAAAACGTAAAGCTTAGCAAATGGACTGTAATTGTATGCAATTGGAGGTAAGGCGCGAAAAACAGTAACATGGGTCAAACCGTAATTAATGCTGCTTACCTTGCAATGTTGTTCGCCAATTTACTCCCGCGAATATAGGTGTTGTTTACCGATCGACGCAACCTGGTCGGGCAGCACCACTTATGCACTCGCGGTTATAGTTATTAGGTGTTGAGTCTTTGAAACGATACGAGAGACTCATGTTGGTGAAGCGAAAAGGATTTATCGCTCCGCCATATGTGTAGCACAACAATAATATACGATAAGCCCATCTATATTGTCAATCGCTGACCTCCAACTGTATGAAGTTTTAACATACCCCCCACCCAAAATGGTAACATTTGTTGTATACCGTGAAATGAATGGAAGAAAAAATGAAAATAGAAATTTTAAAAAAATGTTTAAGTATGTATAAATTAATCGAGTACTCTGCATTTTGCTTCCTGCATTAAAATATAAAATAAAACATAATTTGTAGAGAAAGAAGAAAAAAAAATTGCATGTTAGAATGCTGAATTAGTTATGGAGGAGGAAGTGGTACCACCCTGTTAATTGGGCGGACCGCTTCGCCTGTGGGTGTTTTTAGTTTTACAACTCTTGTTACACCATCTTTACCCGGTAAAAGCTTCGCCACTCTCGCCAAAGGCCAATACGCCGGGGGTGAATCGGGAGTAAAAAAAAGTACTAGATCCCTTTCTATGGTTTTGGAAGGGGTGTTCCACTTAGGTTTTTGCTGTAAGCTGTGCAAGTATCCTATGGACCAGCACTTCCAAAAGCTCTATACAAGTTGTTGGGACATTTGCCAACGACTAAGCCGATTCGCAGGAACATTTTGTAGGTCCACTTCACACCGCGTAATTAAAGGTCCACCAGTTAGAAAATAGCCCGGAGTCAAGGCATTCGTGCCTTCGTCAGGTGACGTTGTAAGTGCGCAAAATGGACGGGAATTTAAGATTCCTTCTATGTGGGTCACAACTGTGCTAAATTCCTCCAGAAAAAATGTCGTTCTACTCACTATTCGTTTCAAGTGAAATGTAGCACTCTTGACGCCGGCTTCCCAAAGCCCCCAAAATGGGGTGCATAGGGAGGGTTGAAACACCAATATATACCCCTAGAGGATAAGTAGTGCGCAAGGACGGGGTTAGCTTGATCAAAATGTTTATATATTTCTAACATTTCTCTAGCCGCCCCATGAAAATTTCGGCCCTGATCGGAGTATATGTTCGTGGGTAACCCGCGTCTGGCTATAAATCTATCTAATGCAGCAAGACAGGCTTCCGTTGTTAAAGCTGTTACAACCTCCATATGAATGGCACGTGACACCATACAAATAAAGAGGGCAATATATGCCTTTTGAAATTTTGTCGATCGCAACGAGGATAGCTTGATTGTAAAAGGACCGGCAAAATTCAAACCGGTATGCGTAAAGCATCATCCGGGTTCGAGGCGATAAAGCGGAAGATCTGCCGTAGGAGGCTGAATAGGTCCCCCTTGAAAGCGATAGCAAGTCAGGCAGCGAAATATTGTACTTCGAATTAATTGACGGATATAAGGAATCCAAAGTGTACGGGTAACTAATGATTGAGTTAGCCGCGGACCCCCATGACCAGGCGTCGCCGTGGATCAATGTAGTAAGCGTAAGACTACGGATCCCAAGGTCCTGGGTTCAAATCCCGACACGGCCGACTGCTTGAAAAATGACAGGTGAGCATTTTTCACAAAAATTACGCCCTCGTTCGGATGAGAGGTTAAATAGAGGTCCCGTGTGTGAGTGTTGTTACGCACGTTAAAGATCCCTACCTTGCCTGGAACGGCATGGGTTCGGCAAAATTCTAAATTTCCAGGCAACAAAAAACTCGCCTCCTGGCCAATGTAGTACCTTCTGGTGGAGCATTGGAAATATAAATGCACGGACCCCCATGACCTGAATATATGTGATAGTAATCACACACTAATACAGCTAACCTGCTGTTTTTTGGGATAAGGTAGGGATGTTTGCTAGTTATGGAAAGGCTGGAATGGCGCAAACGACCCCCCACCATGACTAATCTCGTGGGAGAGAGAAAAGGTGACAACGGACGGTACATTTTTGTGCTAGGTTGCCCTTTTTCTAGTAAGACGATATCGTCGTAGATGTGCTCGTACTGAGCAATTCTAATGGAAAATGTGAGAGCGCTACGATACTCAGAGGCATTTAACGGGCCAGTAGTCCTTGCAAGATTACGTTTGCGTGCAAGGCAGTTAAACGTGAACCTTTTAACGTACGCAAAAATTCGTTGAACTTTTAGCAAGTTCGAGGACCTTTGTAGTACTACCAAGTATTGTTTCACATCAACAGTAGAGACGAGTGCGTATTGTACGGCTTCCAACCCGTCTGCAATATTGTGTGTGTATTTATCACTTGGCCAATCACAATAATCGCGGTATAAAAAATCAGGACCCTGCCACCAGAGTGTACAATTCAGTAGTTCGAATGGTCTCAATCTTCGGCTTGCAGGATCGGAAGCATTCGCAGAACTGGGAACGTATCTCCATATGGCTGTGGGTTGATTTTCATGAATTTGCACCACTCGGTTCGCAAATAATTTTAACTGATAAGGTGGCGTACAAATCCACGTCAGTGTGTTTGTAGAGTCACTAAAGCATATTGGATCTACTAAATTGATGGTGTCAAATGCTAATGCTAAATGTTTCATTAGTTTTCCCAAAAGACATGCCGCTCCTAATTCAAGACGAGGAATGGTCCACGTTTTCAAAGGGGCTACACGTGTTTTGAAAGCTATCAAATGTACATATATTTTTTCATCAACTTCTAATCGCAGATACACAACAGCAGCCATCGCTACGGAACTGGCGTCGGAGAATCCGATTAAACTGGCTTGACTGTTGCCGATTTTGCAAATAGATCGTGGTATTGTTATGTATTCGAGAAGTGGCAGTTCAATTTGAATTTGCTGCCATTCTTGAAGAATTTCTGCGGGAAATTGTTCATCCCAATCCACCTTTTGTAGCCATAGGCGTTGCATAAGGCATTTGAGAAGAACCGTAAATGGACTTAAATAACCATTAATATCGAAAATGCGTGCTATGCGTGACAAAATTCCTCGCTTAGTAGGGATGTCTGCAATATTTGGAACTTTACATCTAAATGTATCGGAACCCATATCACAACAGAGACCCAGAACATCACGTGTTGTCAAAGTAGGATTAGAGTTCGGTAGATTTAGAACGTTCGTCTCCGACTTATCAATAACTGAAGTGTGTGAACTTCCCCATTTTCCTAAGTCGAAGTTACCTAATTTTAGTAAATTGATCAATTCATTTTTTAGAAGGAGAGTTTCTTCTACATAATCGGATCCAGTCAAAATATCATTAATGTAAGTTGATGATCTAAGGGCTCGGGAAGCCCGGGGGTACGAGTGACCCTCGTCTTCTACCAACTGCTGTAGAACACGAAGGGCAAGGAAAGGGCTACAAGTAGCGCCAAAAATAACGCGGGTATGTTCATATTCCGTTAAAGGTTCACAAGGGTGAAACCTCCAAAAAATATGTAAAAATTTTCTATCTTCTGGGTGAACGACTATAGATCTAAACATTTGTCGAATATCGCAAGTGAGTGCGACTTGAGGTATTCGAAATCTTGTTATTACAAGACCAATATCAGATTGTAATTTGGTACCCGGTAAAAGAATATCATTGAGACTTGTACCATTAATATCCCTATCGGCAGGACTAAACACGACTCGAACTTGAGTACTAGAGGGCTTATTTTTAACCACGCCATGGTGAGTCATGATATATAAGGACTGTTTCACAGCGGGAGTGAGTTGTCCCTGCGATATATAATTAGCAATATTTTTTGAATATAATTTATAAAAGTTTTTGTCGCGTGCAAATCGAGCTTTTAGTTTTAGAAAGCGATTGGTAGCTAATTCTCGTGTTGAACCTAATGTTCGGGAAATGTTTTCTATGAACGGTAGTCGAACCACATACTGGCCTAACTCGTTTCGTATAGTAGTGGACTTGAAATAATTTTCACAAGCCACGTTTTCAGGCGACATTGGCGGCGTAAATGGTATTTCTTTAGCTTCGCAGAAGGCACGAATGGTGTCGCTAAGGGACGGTTCTTCCGAGATGCTAGTGTACAACGCAACACCTGAATACGGTTGACTTAAATCTGGTACATCACCCATAATAATCCAACCAAACGAGGTAAAAAGCGCCGATGGCTTGCCTGTTAAACGCAACGAATCGTTGGGTGTGGCATCTAAGACAGCTTGAACACCTAACAGCATATCGACCGGAGCGGATATGTGAAATTCAGGATCCGCCAATTGTAGGGACGAAAATTTGTCTATTAAATGCTTAGATAAATTTGCTATCGGAAGATCTGCGGTAATGAGAGATAAAACAACAGCCTGTAAATTTAAAGAAACGTTTTGATCATATATTGATGTAACGTTAGGTAGCAATTCCATGAACCCTTTTCAAAAGGACATTTCTTGCGTTTAAGACCTAACTTGTTAGCTAAAGATAATGTGATGAAATTAGAATGCGACCTTTGATCTAAAACCAAGCGACAGCGATGCTAACTACCGTCACAGGCTAAAATTCGTACCTGCGCCGTGGCTCAAAGCGCAACGGTTTCCTGTTCGTTTGCACAAGAATGAACAAGAGAGACTGGAGCAGGAAAATGTTCAGCCGAATTAGCGGCACCTGAAGAGTGTCCTACCGCGCTTTGTGGCGGAGTCGGAGTACTGCATGAAATTGGTGCCTCGATACACAGTAGCGTATGGTGGACTTTACTACCGCACCGTTTGCACTGATTTTTTGACTCACAAGTCGAAAGGGGATGTGGTGATAAACACGCAAAACATCTATGATATTGCTTTACCATGTATTGCCTTTCTAGAGTGGATAAAGCTAATAATTTTGGACATCTGTAAAATTTGTGGAAGTGATCGTCGCAGGCAGGACAGGGCTTAGAAACGGCCTGCTTTGCATTAAATCGTCGTGAAGTAACTTCCTGTGCGGACATTGTTACACGCTTATTGTTTACAGAATTTGTATAATATGGTTGAGGGTTAGCCCTTTGTGGTGGACTAGACACATTTTTTGATGGTGGTGTATTATTGTTACCGCTCACCAGTGCTAAGATAGAACATTTGTTGCGTAAATATTTTATAAAATCGTTAAATTTTGGAAATGGGTGATTTAAATGTTCCTTTTCGAATTCTTGTCTTGACTTCGGGTCTAATAAACCGACGAAAAAAAATAAAAATATGTAATCGGCCAACTCAGGTAGCTGCATGTCGATAAAAGCTGTGACGTTGGTTTGCAGGGTTTCACATAAATCACTAAGAACGTTTGGGGAATGCGTCTTTAGTTGAGTTAGTGAAAATATTTTGGATAAATAATGATTAGCAATTAGCCGTTTATTAGTGTAGCGTTGAACTAAGAGATTATAAACAACCATGTAATTTTCTGGAGCAAATCGAACAGATTGTGCTAAATTCAATGCCGTCGCATCCAAATAAGAAAGCATTTATGTGAATTTTTCGCAATCATTAAGTGCGTTATTGTTGTGAATAATGTTGTCATATAGAGATTTAAACCCACCGAATTTCTCGGGATCACCTCGAAATATATCTATTTTTATTTCTGGTAAATGAACATTAGATCTGGTATTTCCAGAAATATCAATAGTATTTACATTTACATTGTGTCTGGAGCGACATAGCGCGCCGCATTAGCTAAAATATCATAGTACATAGTATTGAACGTAGATTCTAGATTAACGGTATCCGTAAATAAGGTTTTATAAACGTCAGAGAGTGACGATAATTCATCTAAGACATCTAAAAATTTTGTTCTTATGTCATCTAGCTGACTAACACGAGCTTTAAATTGATCAAGATTAGTTGGTAACGTTGAAATTAAATCGTAACAATCTTGCAAACGTCGCCAGTACCTTTCTTTGCGATTTGTTAATTGTTTAAATTCAACAATAACTTCACGTTCTGGTTCCATATTCTACCAGGTATACTCGTAACAAATTGAAATCACAAATAACTAATAGAAAATGTAACGCAGTTGCAAAGCCTTAAAGGTAAACACAGTACTCGTGGAGAAGCAATGTTAATGTTGGTACAGACTTAAACTAATATAAGTGAATTCAGAATAAAGTGCATTAGGTACGTAATATTTACAAACAAAAATGTAAACAAACAGTTTCGTTAAAGTCCTTTGACTTACTTTGTTATCTACACAGCTGATTGATAAGCGTAGTAACAAGATGTTAATGAACTACAAACTTTAAATAAATTGGAACAAGTTTTTGAACACCTGTGATGCTAAATACAAAGTACTCGTTATGTTGATAATAATTGAAGTTTAAAATCTTTAATAGAAATCATGCATTTTAATATTCAAACCCACTTTAAGAAAATAGTTTTGAAAATGAATTAATGTATTAATTTAAATTTTAATGATCCCGCTAATGAATTATATTCATTTTGACTATAATTCAAAGCTTATTTGATCATAAAATCATATGGGGCTCAGAAAGGCCACTTTTTGTCTGGTACACGTTGGAGTGTATAAAAAATCGGGACAGCTCCAGAACGTTTCCCAAAGCGTAAAGCTTAGCAAATGGACTGTAATTGTATGCAATTGGAGGTAAGGCGCGAAAAACAGTAACATAGGTCAAACCGTAATTAATGCTTGCTTACCTTGCACTGTTGTTCACCAATTTACTCCCACGAAGATAGGTGTTGTTTGCCGGTCGACGCAACCTGGTCGGGCAGCACCACTTATGCACTCGCGGTTATAGTTATTAGGTGTCGAGTCGGTGAAACGATACGAGAGAATCGTGTTGGTAAAGCGAAAAGGATTTATCGCTCCGCCATATGTGTAGCACAACAATAATATACGATAAGGCCATCTATATTGTCAATCGTTGACCTCCAACTGTATGAAGTTTTAACACATGCAAATTACAAGTATATATCCAAATCATCCAAACAATCTGCGACTAACTTGGAAATTAGTTCAGGCGCTAGGCATGAGAACGAACTGGGTTAATTTTGTTAAATCTCATTAAGAGGGAAAGACATCACTGGGTTTAGAGATACACAAGCTATAATAGAAACAAAAGGGGAACGCAGAACCCCCAAAGTATTACTGAGAACAAACGACGAGGATGTCTCGTGCATGGACCTACAGTTTGAGTATATAAAAGCAGTATCGAATTAAGTCTGAAATAAAAATACACATAAATAAGTTAAATATTAAGAACGCCGTTTATGCTCTAAGCCACAATAAATAAATATCATAAACTGAATTTCTGTACGACAACACAAAACAAATAGTGCTTCACCCTTTTAGCACTAACCATAACCTTGCTTTTGTAAAACCTGAGATACCTGTTACGATAATCTGTGCGGATAAAAGAAAAGTATAGTACAGTAAGACCGCACCGAGTACCGCAACAAAAACAACGAAATTCCAAAAAAGTATTGCCTTGCTAGCTAAAACGTCGTGGAATGGGGTGGGTCACACAGAAAGAAAAAGGAAACCTCGAGAAAGACAATCTATTTACAAAACCTTAAGAAATCAACATGTTATAAGAGGAAAACCAACTCATTTAGAATATAACATTTATCCAAAATATCCCTGAGGAATTACATAGTGCAAAAACCCTCGCCAAATAATTAATACCCTTTTTTTGATTACCTTAACCTAATTTGCTACTTTAATCCTAGTGTTTATACAGAAAAAACTAATCAAATATATTTACAGTGAACTATTTTCGGCACTGTAGTTATCCATATAAAAATAGCCATAATTTCATGTGAGTAGAATTTATTTAAGAAGAGCCTGTACGTCATTTGATATATACGCAAACCTTGAAAGTCAGTGGCGAAGCGGATTTAATAATTTTTAGGGTTTTGAAAACACTCCCATAGAGTAAATATTCTAAAATCAAGTTCTATTTTGTTGGTGGTTTAAATTCACATGACGAATACGAGAATAAGCAAGGCATAAAACACAAGAAGCAGAAAGAGAACTATGAAAGCGTAAGAAATAAATATAGAATGTCAAAATCACAAATGTCAATTGACATTTAACAGCAAATTATCTACGCCACTGATATGTTGAACGAACACGCCTATTTATAAACAATGGACTAATGTGACACCGTTTAAGCCGTGTGCGCATGATGACGTACAGGCTCTTCTTAAATAAATTCTACTATACTTACGTATTGTCCTCAAGTAATTTTGGATAAACAAGTACAAAAAAAAAGTATCGGTAAATTACAGTCAGTAGCAAAGAAATAAACTTGCTATGAGTCAAAATACATTTTTCCTAATGGCTGAGAAAACATTAGCAAAAAGCCACACTTTACATAGTGTATTCTAAATCAAGTATTTTGTTAGAAAATTATATTTTAATATTGATACCCCAAACAAGAAAAGCTGTCCTCATTAGTATATTTCGCCAGCTTGAGTGAAGTAAGTATAATTTCAACATCATTTGGGCGATGAGCAACCGGAAAAACTTAACAAAACAATAGGAATTGTTACAGCTTGACTGGCTTAACTGGTTATAGTCGACATCTGCAGGATCACGTGACACACATAACAAAATCTTTTCCTGAAAAACTAAATGAATCAATTAATTCGTTAACACGGGCAGAATGTTGACCTAAAAAATCGAGCAGTTTAAACGCACAAAGTGTAACAACGAAATTTTTGAATAAGGAAGAATGTTATATAACGATTAGGTTCGTAAAACTTAAAAAGTTAGTCAAGAAAAAATGATGAAGTAATGGCAGTGGACGTGTACGCTGTCCCTCCGGGTTAACACGTGGCCCACTACGAACTGTTTTAAATTTTGCTGGATAAGCAGGTTAAAAAGCCCAAACACGTGTGTGAGCATAGAATTAAGATCGCCTCGGTGGCGTATCAAATACAGAAATGACGTAATAAAAGCATGACACGCTGGTTTTTACTCTGCAACAAAATTTTGCAATTTAATGAAGGATCTAACGTGTCGAAAAAATAAAAGACGAATTATTGGCGTACATGGACATGTTTAAATTTTTAAACCGCGAACAGAATATTCGCTTTTTGTCTAGTTAATATTTACAATTATGTACTTGTGGATTTCAAATTCTACGACTTGTATTTATGAAGTGGAAAACTAACACTCTGTTAAATAATTATTGTGGTAAATTATGAAATAGCGACGGAATTAGTTTTGTTCAAATTTAAGAACCAAATTATCGAGATAGGAAGTTTGAATATTTGAAAAGCAAGAGATGTGTAAATGTAAACTAATTTGTGGAATTATTGTTAGTCAAAGGATAAAAACATAATATTTTTACTGGATATTGAATGGGTAAAAAAGTCGGTATTGCGTTGTTCTTCTATGTATTGATACTAAGACCATTTCCAAATATGGGATTTAAAATGGCGTACAAATTAATTTTGGAGACTAGTACAATGGTATGATAGTATTATTTTTGGAGTTGTGTTTATTTTTTATGGATTCCTATCAATAAAACCGATCCAGTTGGATTTTACATTAGGATTTTTTTTAAAGATTGATGTACTTGTATGTATATTTCCGGAATTTACTGTTACTATAGTTTAAGCTTAGCTGAAGTTACTTATAATATAGAAAATTATGGTGAAAGACTATCCAGCTACTCCAATTATGAAGTTATATTTGGGAAAGGCTTTTATTGTAAAAATTTTTTACTATGACAAAAATTTTTTTCCATATGTTACCGTACACCCCGACACTTACTTGTCTAGAAGTTATAAAATTATTATCACTTACAATTCACGGTATACGGCGACAAGCTTTTCACAGGGTCTTGGTGATTCGGATTTTCAAATTTTATAACGTGTTACCTCCAATGTCTTTATTGAGTCGTATAAGGAAAAGGTAAGGAAGGCTGGAATGATAATTGTGAACGCCACATCGAAACATACACGGTAACGACATTCCCCATGGCTTTTGTGAATTCCGGCACTAAAGTGTTTACGTAATTACCCCATATCACAGAACTTGTTCGTTTCTCACAGCATTGGACTATTTAAACAGGAGGATGTCTTACATCCGATTAGAATAAAAAACACAGTCACCTCAATAGCGAGTGTTTACATAATTTTTCCGAGAGTTATAAAAATGCCAGAGGCGGTATATTAACTTTTCGGAACCAGTTTATTCTTACACTATAAATAATAATTTATTAAATTAGGAAACAAAAGGAATTTCTTTAATTATATACAAAATGCAATAGATTTAATAAATATAAGACGGAAACTTAGATATTCAGTAATTAGAAGACGTACGTTACGAGTAACAGTAACAGTAACAATCGAGGCAAAACTACAAAAAAAAGAGAATCCTCTTGTTCACCCAAGTCCGGGCAACTACTTATAACCTAAAGACTTTTTTCGAGTTTCTTAGGTACGCCCTAATTTTTTAAAACAAACCACACTACATCAGGAAACGGAAAGAAAGTAGCCAATAATTGATAGACTACCCCAGTATTACGCGCACAGTTATATTTTGCCGGAATTCCCGCCCGTAACATATTTTGTCGGAAAGCAGAAATTTTTCTTAGCCTAAAACCCTACAGCTCTAAATTGAATTCTAAATCCTAAGGTATAATTTAGTTTAACTAGCTAATTGTCTCTATTTCTTGATAAAAATTTTAACTTTACTATTTTCTTTATCTTTCTTAAATTTAAACTGTTGTTCCATTTCGTGTTTATAAATTTACTTACATCATTTAAGAACCATTTCAATTTCTACTTATTTTAATATACGTATTCGCTACATTTTCATTAAGTCAAGTTAGCTCAGTTAGGCAACCAACGTTGCTTGCCCTTTATTTAATTCACAAATCCACCTGTTTATATTACACGTTGTGATTTTTTATCTAGGCATGTGGTGGATACGAATTTCTTGAATATTGTTAATTTAATTGTAATTAGGTAGAACAGCTGTATTATCTTTAAAAGATAGAAATATGCTCAAACTTATTTCTATTTTGTATGGAAATTCCATGATCATTTTTCAGAAAACAATTTTATAAACAAATTGGTTGAATGAGTTTACTGTATTTCTAGGGTTAGTTCGTCTTGTTTTTTCTATGATAAATATTATCAACCCAATGGGGTAGCTACAAAATCGTTATGATAAAAAGTTATGCTGTTTATGTGGTTGATAGGTAATTGAAGGACAATGTTTATTTTATACAAATGTTAATATTTGCTGCCCAGTTTGTAAGCAATATTCTTCGAATTTTAGGCTCCACTTCTTAGCTTTTTTGAACTAATGATTACCTGGTCGTACTACAGGAAGTCGGCCTGCGGCGGGACGCGTGCGGTACTTGTGCTGCTCATGCCTTTCACTGTTGCAGTTCCAAGCCCGGATAAAGGAGAAAGGGGCTTTTTTGGGTTTCACATTGCTTCCTTGGTACTCCATTGTACTAATCTGTAGGTGGAAACTCTCCCTCACTAATCTTTTCTATCAGAGGTCAACCTTCTACCTACTATCAACCTACTATCGACCCCGACCCTAAATTTTTCGGCCGGACGGATGGGCCTTTTGGCAGCTCCGTGGCGTAGTGGTATGTGTATGACTACTCGCCCAAGGTCCCAGGTTCAAATCCCGACACGGTCCGCTTGAAAAATGTTAAGCGAGCATTTTTCACAAAAATACACCCTCGTTCGGATGAAAAGTAAAACGGAGGTCCCGTGTTTGAGCGTTGTTACGCACGTTAAAGATCCCTACCTTGCTTGGAACAGCAAGGGTTCGGCAAAATTCCAAATTTTCCAGGTAAAAAAAAACTCGCTTCCTGGCCAATATAGTACCTTCGGTTGGAGCATTGGAAAATCACATGTAAGAATGGGTCTTTTCCTATCCTACTGCGAACACCGCATTGAAAATGAACACGCTTCTTGGACATGGTGAAACACAAAGTTCCGAAGAACTTGACAGGACAATGCTGGCGTCGCGGCGCGTATGGTCCGAGGGGAGAAAGAAAAAGTGTCCCGAGGAAGACCCCAAGCATCCGTTGGAACCTCTGCTTGGCAAGTGTCTGGGGTAGGTCACCACGTCGTGGGACCTCTGAATGCTTGAAAGCAAGTAAGAACCTCAGTAAAATCGTATGCACTGGTGATCGAAAGAAAGGACACACACTATAGATCCCTACTTAAAGAGATAAAAGAAGATATAACAAATAGCGTGGTATCTCAAGCTATTCAAAGCGTACGCAGTAGTAGGCAGGAAAAATTGCTCTGAGAGATGAAAAATAACGAAGGTTCGACTAACAATATCAAGGATGTGATAACACGAAATGATGCTAACATTAAGTATAGGTAAGCGGGAAGAGCGAAAAACCGGGAAATAGTGATTATAAAAAGGATAGGTGCAACTACAGTGCGAAGTGAGGTAGTAGTGGCCTTAAAATAAATTGAGAAACCTGGAGCACAATAACTGTACAGTTGGAGAGCTGAGACCAGACGCTAGAAACACGTAGGCGATTACTATCTCTCTAAACAAGGAAGATGCAAGGAAGATACTGACAAAAGGACTGAGAATTGGATTAGCATAATGCTCGACTCAGAGTAGGGTAGATGCTCTAACATGCTGTAGATGTTGGCAATAGTGGCATATAACTAAAGATTACAATGGGTCAGATAGATCCAATCTATGCATCAGCTGTAGAGTCGAAAGACATAAGGCCAGCCAACGGGAAGAGGAAAAATTCTGTACCTTCTGTAACAGAGCTGGACATGGAATGATGGGAAGGGGGCGATGCGAGACCTTTAGGAAAGCCCTGACAAAAGCAAAAATTGCTAGTAATGCTGCTGTGAATCGTCCATTGGACAAATGGGAAAATACCAGTAGCGACAGGATAAGTGTAGCTTAAAAAATAAATCTGTGATACATTAAACGGTGATATTTTTTTTGAGAACTTTTAACTGTGCTCAAAAAATTAGATGTTGTGACGTTCTTATTTATCTCTATTTATCTATTTATGGTGAAATCCCCCAAAAAAACGTTAACAGAAATGGCACGCATGACCTGGCAATGATCGCTGCCGCAAGTCAAAAATGTGACTTCATCTCTATAAGCGAACCCATGGTAAAGTTGCAACCAAAAAGGGATGCATACATAAACCCCAAAAAGACGGCAATGATTATCAATAGTAGTTGCTGGTACAAGGTGGGAAAATATAGTTTTGGTAATTGTTATGCCAGTATAAACACCCACTTCAGTCGAGTGATCTCGGTATCCATTAGTCCAAATTGCAGCGCGGACTATTTCTTACAGAGTTTGAAAAAAATTGAAACCATAGCCCGGAACAGTGGCAAACAATCACTATAGCAGGAGACTTCAATGCGAAGAACACGTACTGAGGTGGGATAATAACGATTGATCGTGGAGTGAAACTTTTGGAATAGGCGAGCGCAATGGACTTAAACTTTCTGAATAATGGTGAATTGCCGACTTGGTGAGACACAATGGGTACTTCTATATACATGTCACTATAGTAAGCAATTCCCTATGGGAAGACAAGCTAAGTGGGAGGTGCTGGACGACCAGACCCATAGCGATCATAGGTACGTCCTCTTCGATGTGGAAGGCGCCACAGGTAGCAGTAAAATATGGGTATATGGAAACATATTTTGTTGACAACATCGGAAAATCTAGAATACAAAATCAAATAGAAGATTGTACAAAAGAAACTACCGACGCGTATGAAAAAACAACCCAAAGGATCAAAGTAAACATAAGGTCAATTTGCCGTACTGCTGGAATGAAGAAGTGGGTGACTTAATACAACAGACTTGGTGAAAAAGGCAACTATACCAGAGAGCAACTATGGGCACACAGCGAAAAGAAGAGCTTAAAGAAATCTATTCTGCGGATAAAAAAAATTAAGGACACTGTAGCAAAATGTAAAAAGATAAAATGGGGAACAATGTGCGACCAACCAGCTATCGACATATTTGGCGACGCCTATAGAATATTAAAAAGCCAAATGAGAGCCAATACTGTCGAAGGTGAATATCTCACCTGAGGATAAAGTAAGAACTTTCAAGGAATTGTTCATAGAAAACAATGAAGAGCGAGAAATAGATCATTATTACTAGCAAGTGCCCGCAGAATATCAACCTTTTACCAAAGATAAAATTGAAATGGCAGCAAAAAGGATTTAGATCGAGAAGGCGTCAGGGCCAGATGGCATCTTACCTGATACACATAAAGCCATTGTAGAAACTAACCTGGAATACTTTAGGCAATTATTTAACCATTTTTTAAGAGTTGAATAGTTTTTCGGATAAATGGAAGGAGGTTAAATGGTCCTTATTGAAAAATACCAAAAAGGAGAGCAACGAGGTCACGAAATATAGACCGATTTCTCTTCTCAATACATTTGGCAAGCTCTACGAAAACCTAACTCACACCAGATTAAGAGCAGAAATCGAGGACAAAGGGGGTTTTCACCCTAATCAATGTGGTTTTCCCCAAGGAAAAACTACAGCGGATGGTATGAATGAGGTACTGCAATACGTCGAAAGGTGTAATTGTGGAGGAAAAAGATGGTGCGTTATGATTTTAGTAGATGTCCGTAATATTTTCAATTGCGCGTCATAGGGCCTAATAATGGACAAACTTCGAAGAATGGAGGTGTCAGGATACCTTCTACATATTCTGGCACCTTACCTGAGTCGCAGAAGACTCTATATAAAAAAAGAACAAATTCTAGGCAGCTGGAGAGTGGAGTCCCACAAGGCTCGGTGCTCGACCCAACCTTGTGGAATATACTGTATGATGATGTTATGTCCCTGGATGTCCCCGAGGGAGTGAGATTGACGTGCTACGCGGATGACCTATTGGTTACAATTGCCGCAAAAACAAAAACACAACTGAAAGAGCTAGGAGATTGGAGCTGCTTATTTCAAGTAGCGACATGGATGAGGCGCAATAAGCTAAAGATTGCCTTAGAAAAGACAACGGCGGTGATCTTGAACCTGAGCCCAAAACCAAAGGAGATATCTTTCGAAATGGATGGATACAAGATCCATCCAAACCTTACGGTAGATTATTTCGGCATAACAATAGATTATGGATTGACCCTTTTGAGGCATGTGGACATGGTTACACTTAAAGCAATGAATACTTTGAATGCATTAAATGTTCTGTTGCCGAACTTTAAAGGACCATTGACCAATAAAAGAAAAATACTACATATGGTAAAGCAGTCTACGGTACTGTATGGAATGCCGATATGGTACAGAGCACTAGTTGTTAACAGTAGTTAACAGGTGCCAAAGATCAGCACTGCGTATGTGTAGTGCAGTCTCCACGGAGGCGCTACTAGTAGAGGCGGGATTATATCCGGTAGCGCAAATCGCCTGGGAACCCAATGTTGTTTTTCAAAGGAAGAAGAAGCACCTAAACAAAGGGGTAATAGATATTAAGAGGTAAGCTAGACTGGAAATGTAAAAGCGCTGACAAACCAATTGGAACCAGTCAATAAAGAGGAGATGGACTGCCAAGTGAATTCCCTAGATAGATCCGTGGGTGAAAGGAAAGCATGGGACAATAAATTTTCATCTGACATAGGCCCTGACTGGGCATGGGTGCGTCGAAATCTACCTCTGTAAAATCTAAAGGAAAGTAGATGCTAGATGCTGGTATTGTGACTATGAAGATACTCCGGACGACACTCTGTTTTGTTGTATACGCTGGGAACGAGAACGGAATAGGGCAGAGATGGCTATTGGAGACAAACTGGATGAAAATATCATAGCTCAGCGGACAAATGGACGGCAATGGAGTTAAAACTACGAAATGCAAAGAAAAGGACGAAAGATCAAGAAAAGAGAACGAAGACGATTGATATAGTAAAAGAGCTCCGCAGCAACTCTGAAGTAGATGCCATTTGGCGGTTCCACAGTTTGCTCGTCGCTAGCGCGAAAAGAGGAATGGTCGTACTACAGATATTTCACATTGCTATTACCACATATTTCGTTTGGCTGCCGTTATATGCAGATGAACTTATGACGAGATAAGAACCTTGCAATTACTTAAGGCCTCCAAAAGCCTACGTAAACAAATCTCAAATGCTAACAGGTACGATTGTTTTATTTACTTACGATACGTAGATTTCCTGGGAGTAGTTAAATATTTAGAGATAATTAGCAACACATTGTTGTTTAACTAATACTGTTATTATTGGAATGAGGATTTAGTGTTGTTCGGTAGGATAATGTTTTGATATTGATGGATAACTGTGTTAATTGGTTTCGTAATTGTAGATAGACTTGATAATTATCCATCAGCTGCGGTATTTGATTAACTGCTAACATTCATTGTGCCTAAAGACATTATTGTCAAAATGCACTTTGTTTCGTAGGTGTTAATAAGTTCTATTTGGGGTAAGCTCGTCATGGTCAAAGTAGGTAAGATACTTGCTACATTTATAGATGATATTTTTCTAATGTTATTAATTACAATGGTTAAATGCTTATTATAAATTATGCGGCAATACCTAAGGGATGTATAATGGAATAGTTCTTTTATTTGTAAAACAAAGTTCAGTCTCTTTGCTACTTTGAAATAATTAATATTTAATATTGTTTTGTCATTTAATTTCATACGAAGGGTGCTCAAACATGAACATTTAGCTGTGAAAAAGTTATGTGCGCATTGAATCCCACGTAATTTGAGAATCGCTTAAAAAAGACTCGTGTCGATTGGTGCAAAGAAATGCTCAAAAAATACGATTGCTGTGTTTCAAACGCAGTGTATAACATCTACACAGGTGACAAATCTTGGATTTATTCGTTTGAACCCGAATGTAAACAACAGTCGACTGTATGGGTCTTCCAAGATGAACGAAATTCAATAAAAATTGTCCACGCTCTAATCACTTCTGTTCTGTTCTTTCGAAATAAATGAACATGTTACGACCGTTGCTTTAGAGAACCATTTGTTTGCCACAAGTTTTCGGAGAAATAAGAAAAATAATCCGACGAAGCCGAATCATTCTCCATCACGACAGTGCAAGCTTTCTCATACATCGGCTCAAACAAGTGACTATTTGAGCACTCAAAACATCGAATTTATGGGTCATCGTCGTATAGTCCTGATTTGGCACCCAATGACTTCTTTTTGTTCCCACACGTGAAGAACAAACTGCGTGGACAACAATTTTCAACAGCAGAAGAGGCGGCTGATGTGTTCAAAACCCATGTTTTGGAGACATCTCAATCGGAACGGAAAAAATGTTTTGAAAATTGGTTCCAACGTATGCAAAAGTGTATCAATCATCGTGGAAAATATTTTGAAAAACAGTAAAGAGGTTTCGCACTCTAAGTTTTTTTGTTACTTATTCCCGATGTATATCTTTCGTAAAACTTACTATAGTTGTATTATGAATGTGTTTTTGTGTTTAATTTCCATTTGTAACGGTAAAACGCACGGGTCAAGCAGAAATAGAAAGGAAAGCGAAGTAAGGGTCTGCATGAATCACGATCACATTTAAAAAGATGAAGAAATTTAGAAATACCGGTCTAGCTACAAATGCGAAGAGTGAGGTGGTTCACATGGACAAAAAAAAGTTCATCGCCATCGAATTTTTATAGCCAATTAACACAAAAATTTCTATTTAAAAAAAATTAAGTTATATTTTACCTATAATTTTTATAGTGCCGATACGAAGTACACATTTCGAATGGTTACATGTACCATTTATCAGTCATAAACAAAAAGTAATGAAAATGATTTATTTTAGACAAACCTTTTTAAGTTGAACATAGTAAGTAAATTATACTTCACACACGAAAACACTAGTAAAGCTAGTTTTTCAAAGGGTTTTGTTAGCTAGTTTCGTCCGTCGACGCAATGTGATCTGAATTTTTCCGCGGTTGATCTGTTACGCACAGACAGCAAAAAATGAAGAAACAAGATAAAGAGATAGGATCGGCACATACCTCCAAGTGTCGAGATACTTATCTTGTATATGAATCCGTTGAGGTGAAAAAGCTAACATAGTGCTGCTGTGTACGTATAATCATCCGCAGAGTTGTACCAGGAAGATATCGTGACCTCGCCCACTGAGAGGTTGTCTTCACGGTAGTCAGGACCATAACTGAAACAGCGGACCTACGCAGAAGAGCAATTGTTCCTATGTAAAAAAAGCTAAAAAAGAGAACCCTACTAGTATTAATGAGCACATAAGAAAAATAATGATGCACCGGGGATAATAGTTTCTTGTGAAAGACGCGCATCGCTCTTGAAGTAATTGAATTAGCCGCGCAGAAAGCACATGCTAGGACAAAACGCAGAATCTAGGAAATGATATGATAATAGATTGAAATATTAGGGTGCCACATGTCAAAGGAACACGTCTCAAGTCTTTTTAATACAAAAATAGATAAAGAAAACTGGCAAATGCGAATCCAATCGCCTTTGTTAATCACACATGTAGAAAAGCTCTTTTATTTAAACTTATATTACTACGTTGAAATAAAACGAACATATTCTTTCAGAAAGCAAAAGTTGTAGATAACCGAGTTATATCAACCAATAAAGATAGACTGAGGTACTTTGACTCGAACTAAATACACTAATAACATTTTATAGGGTGATGAACAAGCACTTATTTCAATCGTATTAGGATGGGTTTTATAAGAATAAATAGATTTATTAAATTATAGAGCGTGATCATGGACGTCTTCAATAACAGGTAGTTAGACAGAAGTTAAAGTGGAAGCGTGGGAATATTTAGAAATCGAATGAAAATATTTAGTAGGATATAATTGAACGTATCAAATTCAGGTATAGATGTTCTACAAAAGGCGCATTAAATCGTGTGTCTTGTTGTTCGGTACTTAAGAAAACCTCCCCATTCGCCGACTGTGTTTAGTGCGGCATTCCCTTTTTTTTTCTGTATTTCCCTTCCTTTATTGCACTTAATTCAGGCGAGCATTACGTTACTGATTTTGTTCTTTTCTTACATGTCATATTGCCTTACGGGTAACAAAACGTTTTAATATATAAGACAATCTATAAAAATATTTATAAAAAAAACAGGTAACTTTCCAAACCTTATAATACCTGTTTAGCATCCGAATTAAACAATTTTTCTTGTAGTCATTTAGATTTACTACGATATTACTAACACAAGTTTTCCCTAACTGCCCCGACAAATTGTAAAGCTAAAGCCAGTTAAGTTCTTTCTTTCAATTTTTGCCTTTCACTGGGATTATTATTTTGGTTTCAAATACCAGCCAATTAAAATTCCCAAAAAATTTTGTCCGATTAATTTCAAGATAATTCCCAAAGATAACTCAAAAATAAAGATACAATCTCCAAATAATTCCCAAAGATAACCTCGATTAAATCCAAGATCAGTCCCAAAGATAACTCAAAAATAAAGGTACAATCTCCCAATAATACCCAAAGATAACCTCGATTAAATCCAAGATAATTCCCAAAGATAACTCAAAAATAAAGGTACAATTTCCAAATAACTCCCAAAGATAACCTCGAGGTAGAGTAAAATTCCAAGACAATTCCTAAATATATATCTAAGCTAAAGGTAAAATGTCAAGATAAATTTTCAAAAATAATTCAAGACCACTATACCAAAAAAAGAGGGATAGATTGGTGTAAAAATTTTCGAATAATAAATTTGACAGCACTGGTATCAAAAATATTAACTAGAATTGTACAAAGACGAATGGAAAAGCGGACTGAAGAAAAATCAATTTGGATTTAGACGAAAAAGGGGAACACGGGAGGCTGAGGCTGATAATGGAGAAGAAAATAAAAAAAGGAAAAAGCGTGTACATCTGGAAAAAGCATTTGACAACATAAAATGGAAAAAAATGTTCGAAATACTCAAAAAGATTGGCATGAGTTTTAGAGATAAACGGATAGTACATAGCTCATACAAAAAGCAAACAGGGGTAATAAAATTAGAGTAGGAACGTAGAGCAGTAAATATTAGGAAAGGGGTGAGACGGGGATGTGATCTATCCTCGTTAATTTTTAACTTTTATATCGAAGAGGCAATGAATACTTTCAAATTCCGGAAGACACTTGGAATTAGTATGCAGGGAAAAAAATTGATATGCTATATTTGTAGATATCGGCATGTAGCAAGGAAGAGTTAGAAACAGCTTTTAGTGAAATGGAAATGGTTCTAACAGATAGATGCGGTATGAAAATTAACAAAAATAAAATTAAAATACTAGTATGTAAAGGAGGGCAAAATAAATAAAAAAATAGAATACAAATACGAAACGGGAACTTACAAGAGGTTAAGAATATCTGCTACCTAGGAAACCAAATAGTGCAAGATGAGAAAAGGTATAAAACAAATATTAGCACAAGGCCGTGCCGCATTTAACAAGAAAAAGCAGTTGCACTGTTCAAAAACAACAAACATGGAAACAAAAAGAAAATTGTTGAAAGCTTATGTGTGAACCACAGCACTGTATGGCTATGAAACTTAGACAGTAGGAGAAGCGGACAGGACAAAGATAGATGGCTTTGAAATGTGGTGCTACAGACGTATGATGAAGATATCATGGATAGACAAAGTTAAAAATAAAGGGGTGCTAGAAATGGTAGAGGGAAGAAAGAAATATGTGGAAAATAGTAAAAAATAGGAGACATAGAATGATAGGTCACATAGTCAGACATGAGGGAGTAGTGCGGAATATATTAGAAGCAGAGATAGGAAAAAAGAAAGGTAGAAGTAAACTTAGGTTGGAGTATTGCAGACAGATAGTCAAAGATGTAGGTTGTGAAAATTTCAGGGATATGTGTAGGCTAGCTTAGAATAGAAATCAATTGAGGTACGCGTCCAACCAGTTCCAAGACGGAAAATCTAAGGCCGAAAAAATAATTGTACTTAAACCTGATGATTATTATAAACAAGTAAAGGTATTAATTTTGCAATTTTCTCAACTAAAGTTGATTGTGCGAAAGAGACTGTTGGATAACTCTTAATTCAGCAAATGTCTAAGTGTTGGCGGACTTTGGTAGTTGCAGGTTGCTTAATTCATTCACATACCACTGAATATCGATGAAATAGAGTATATATTTAGCTGTATTTAACAAGACAATGTAGTACCTTCGGGTGGAGCATTGGGGAAGTGACCGCAAGTATAGCGGCCCTTATTCAAATTATAATGTATTTAACAAGAAGGAACGGTTACAATGTTCGAAGACAACAAACATAAAAATAAAGAAAAATTTGTTGAAAGCATATGTGTGGAGCATAGCAGTGTACGGCTATGAAATGGGTACAGTTGGAGAAGCAGGCAGGAAAAAGGTAGAAACCGTTGAAATGTGGTGCTTCAGATGTATGATGATGCATGGTCACACGAAGTTAATAACAAAGAAGTACTAGAAATGATAGCAAGAGACATATATCTGTAAAACACAAAAACAAAAGAGAAGAAATAGAAGGGCAGGACACGTTCTAAGGCATTTGGGGAATAGTGCTGAACATATTACCAGCAGAGATAGGAAGAAATAGTGGTAGAAATAGACCTAGATCAGACTATTGCACGCAGATAGTAAAAGATGTAGGCTTAGGGAGTTACCGGTGTGAAGTTAGCAGTAAAATTCTAGCAGTAATTTTTACGAGGAAGGAGATGTACAACTGGCAGTAAATTCCCAGCAGTAAATTTTTCGTGCAAACTTTATTGAATAGACAAAATGCGATTTCAGAAATGGAGCTACACTTACACCTTCCGCTTTGGCACAACTATTAAAATGACCACCTTTACAGTCCCAGTAGAACCAATTATCTTTCAACCCATATGGATTTCAAAAACACTCCTTAAATAATAAAGTGAAACAAATCAAATGGCAGAATTACACCTTCCACTTAGGCATATATATTGTAAAAACCTTCCTTAATGCACCTGCAAAAACCAAAATTACTTGCGACCGGTATGGATATCATAGCCGACCTGTGTAAGCTTCAAAAACCATCTTTTAATGATATCAATAGGAAAAAAATCAGAAGTGACAGAAGGTTATCGAGTTACACCTTTTGCTTTGGCACATATATTGCTAAGACCTTCCTTAATGTACCTGCAAAAACCAAATTTACTTGCGACCCGTATGGGTATTAAAATCGACCCCTGTAAGCTTCAAAAACCAACTTTTAATGATATAAATAGGAAAAAAATCAGAAGTAGCAGCAGGTCATCGAGTTACACCTTCTGCTTAGGCACATATATTGCTAAGACCTTCCTTGATGTACTTGTAAGAACCAAATTTACTTGCGACCCGTATGAGTATCAAAATCGACCCGTATAAGCTTCAAAATTCAACACTTAATGATATAAATAGGAAAAAAATCAGAAGTAGCAGAAGGCCATCGAGTTACACCTTCCACTTTGGCACATATATTGTTAAGGCCTTATTTGCTGTACCTGTAAAAACCGAATTTACTTTCGACTCGTATGGGTATCAAGTAAATACCAAGTAAATTTGGCTCTTACAGGTACATTAAGGAAGATCTTAGCAGTATATGCGCCAAAGCAGAAGGTGTAACTCGATGGCCGTTTTTTCCTATTTATATCATTAATAGATGGTTTTTGAAGCTTACAGGGGTCGAGTTTGATACCCATACGGGTCGCAAGTAAATTTTGTTTTTGCAGGTACATTAAGGAAGGTCTTAGCAATATATGTGTCAAAGCGGAAGGTGTAACTCGATGGCCGTCTGCTACTTCTAATTTTTTTTCCTATTTATATCATTAAAAGATGGTTTTTGAAGCTTACAGGGGTCGAGTTTGATACCCATACGGGTCGCAAGTAAATTTGGTTTTTGTAGGTACATTAAGGAAGGTCTTAGCAATATATGTGCCAAAGCGGAAGGTGTAACTCGATGGCCTTCTGCCACTTCTGATTTGTTTTCCTATTTATATCATTAAAGATGGTTTTGAAGCTTACAGGGTCGAGTTTGATACCCATACGGGTCGCAAGTAAATTTGGTTTTGCAGGTACATTAAGGAAGGTCTTAGCAATATATGTGCCAAAGCAGAAGGTGTAACTCGATGGCCTTCTGCACTTCTGATTTTTTTCCTATTTATATCATTAAAAGATGGTTTTGAAGCTTACAGGGTCGATTTTGATACCCATACGGGTCGCAAATAAATTTGGTTTTTGCAGGTACATTAAGGAAGGCCTTAGCAATATATGTGCCAAAGCAGAAGGTGCAACTCGATGGCCTTCTGCTACTTCTGATTTTTTTTCCTATTTATATCATTAAAAGATGGTTTTGAAGCTTACAGAGGGTCGAGTTTGATACCCATACGGTCGCAAGTAAATTTGGTTTTGCAGGTACATTAAGGAAGGTCTTAGCAATATATGTGCCAAAGCAGAAGGTGTAACTCGATGGCCTTCTGCTACTTCTGATTTTTTTCCTATTTATATCATTAAAAGATGGTTTTTGAAGCTTACAGGGTCGAGTTTGATACCCATACGGGTCGCAAGTAAATTTGGTTTTTGCAGGTACATTAAGGAAGGTCTTAGCAATATATGTGCCAAAGCAGAAGATGTAACTCGATGGCCTTCTGCTATTTCTGATTTTTTCCTATTTATATCATTATAAGATGGTTTTTGAAGCTTACACGGGGGGTCGAGTTTGAAACCCATACGGGTCGCAAGTAAATTTGGTTTTTGCAGGTACATTAAGGAAGGCCTTAGCAATATATGTGCCAAAGCAGAAGGTGCAACTCGATGGCCTTCTGCTACTTCTGATTTTTTTTCCTATTTATATCATTAAAAGATGGTTTTTGAAGCTTACAGAGGTCGAGTTTGATACCCATACGGATCGCAAGTAAATTTGGTTTTCGCACGTACAGTAAGAAAGGTCTTAGCAATATATGTGCCAAAGCAGAAGGTGTAACTCGATGGCCTTCTGCTACTTCTGATTTTTTTCCTATTTATATCATTAAGTGATGAATTTTGAAGCTTATACGGGTCGATTTTGATACCCATACGGGTCGCAAGTAAATTTGGTTTTTCCAGGTACATTAAGGAAGGTCTTAGCAATATATGTGCCAAAGCAGAAGGTGTAACTCGATGGCCTTCTGCTACTTCTGATTTTTTCAGATTTATTCAGTAAAAGAGGTTTGATTCAAGCGAGTTAACCATGCTCGCTATTTGTTTTTGAATTAATCTTAGATTTTGAGCTAAGCGAGTGTACCATGCCAGTATTTGTTTTCAGTACATTAGAGGTTTGAATTAGGCAAGAAGTACGGGCCTTATTTGTTTTCATTACATTAAAAGTGTTTTGAGCTAAGGGAGTGTACCATGTCGCATAATTTGTTTTCAGTACATTAGAGTTTAAATTAGGCAAGAAGTACGTCCTTATTTGTTTCTACATTAAGAGGTTGAACTAAGGGGTTAACCATACGTCGCATAATTTTTTTGTTTACATTAGAGGTTTGAATACAGAGGTTAACCATGCTGATTTGTTTTGTAATAATAAAGATTTTGAGCTAAGGAGTGTACCATGCCAGTATTTGTTTTCAGTACATTAGAAGGTTTGAATTAGGCAAGAAGTACGGGCTCGTATTTGTTTTTTATTAAATAGATGTTTGAAGCTAAGGTATGATACCTCGTGCATAATTTGTTTCAGTACATTAGAAGGTTTGAATTAGGCGAGGTGAACTCGGGCCTTATTTGTTTTTTCATTACATTAAAGAGGTTTTAGCTTACAGCGAGTTGTACCCATGGTCGCATAAATTTGTTTTCAGTACATTAAAAGGTTTGAATTACAGAGGTGTAACCATGGCTCGCTATTTGTTTCATTTACATTAAAGAGGTTTTAGCTTACAGCGAGTTTAACCCATGGTCGCATAAATTTGTTTTCAGTACATTAAGAAGGTTTGAATTAGGGCGAGGTGTAACTCGGGCCTTCATTTGTTTCCATTTACATTAAGAGGTTGAAGCTACAGAGGTGATTTGATCCCTCGTCGCAGTAAATTTGTTTTCCATACATTAAAAAGGTTTAGCATAAGGCAGCGAGTTAACCATGGCTCGCTATTTGTTTCCATTTACATTAAGATGAATTTTGAAGCAAGGTGTTAACCCATGGCCAGTAATTTGGTTTTCCAGTACATTAAAAGGTTTAGCAATATTGCCAAACGGGTGAATATGGTTTGCATTCATTTTTTCTTTAATATATGTGAATTTGAAGTTATCGGGCTTTTGTACCCTCTGATTTTGTTTTCCAGTACATTAAGGAAGGCTTACAATATTGTCCAAAGCGAAGTAATTGGCTTTGCTACTTGATTTTTCATTTATTCAAAAGAGGTGAAGTTAAGTCGAGTTTGTACCCTAGTCATATTTGTTCATAATAAAGCTTAGCAATTTGTCAAAGGGTCCATGCTTTGTTTCGTTTTTATTATCTTAAATGTGAAGCTAAGGGTCGATTTGTACCATGGTCCTATTTGTTTTAGGTAATTTGAAGTAGGTTTCCAAGGGGATAATTGGTTTCGTACTTAGAGTTCAATTATTCAAAAAGTGAGTTTTGGCTTCGGGTCGTTTGATACCCATACGGGTCAAGTAAATTTTTTTGCAAGGTATAAGGAGGTCTTAGCCATATGGTCGCAAAGCAGAAGTGTATTTCGAGTCATTAAGAAGGTCTTAATTTTGCCAAAGCAAAGGTGTAACTCGATGGCCTTCGCTTACGGGTGATTTTTCTATTTAATCTTAAATATGGTTTTAGCAGGAATTTGAAGTACCATAAGGTGCAAGTAAATTTGGTTTACTTGAGGAGTTCTTATATATATTCCATTAAAGTAAGATGGCTTTGATACTTCAGGGTCGATTTATATCATAAGTGAATTAAAATTGGGTGCATGACTACGAGGTCTAGCAATAATTTGAATGAGGTTTAACTGATCTTCAGCTATATCTGCAAATTTTAAGTTAATCATAACGATGGTTTTACTTCGGGTATTTGTATTAAAACATGGTGAAGAATTAGGTCAGTTTATACCAAGGTGCAATAAATGTGTATGCAGGACTTAATCGATGCTTCGCTATTATATTTCCAAATGAAGGTTAAGATGGTTTTCACTTCGGTTTTATTTGTATCAAGGTTTTGAAGTTAATTGGTTTTGAGTTCATTACGGAAGGTAGAATTATTTCAAAGCTAAGTTGAATCTACCTATTATTCATTGAAGGTTTAATCATTAACGTGTTTTATCTTCGGATTATTTGTTACCGAGGTTTAAGTTAATTGGTTTAGTTGTACATTAAGGAGGCTAAGAATTGTTTCAAGGAATGGTAATCTGCCTTTCTATTTTTTTTTAAGCAATTTTAACTTAAGATGGTTTGACTTATTTTTTTCGTTTTACCTAAGGGTTTGAAGTAAGGTTGTTTGTACCTAAGGAAGGTCTAAATTGGTTTTCAAGAATTAGTAATCATGGCATTATGTGAATTTACAGTATTAAAAGGCTTCTGAAGTTATTGTTTCGATTTGAACCAAGGTTGAAGTTAATTGGTTTTGTGTACCAAGAGCTAGAATTTTGCCAAGCAAGTGAAGTCTTGGCCTTTTATTGCTATATACTATTTTATCTTAAAAGTGTTTGACTTCAGTTTTGTTTGATACCCATAGGGTGAATAAATTTGGTTTTGCAGGTACATTAAGGAAGGTCTTAGCAATATATGTGCCAAAGCAGAAGGTGTAACTCGATGGCCTTCTGCCACTTCTGATTTTTTTCCTATTTATATCATTAAAAGATGGTTTTTGAAGCTTACAGGGGTCGAGTTTGATACCCATACGGGTCGCAAGTAAATTTGGTTTTTGCAGGTACATTAAGAAAGGTCTTAGCAATATATGTGCCAAAGCAGAAGGTGTAACTCGATGGCCTTCTGCTACTTCTGATTTTTCCTATTTATATCATTAAGATGGATTTTGAAGCTTAAGGGTCGATTTTGATACCCATACGGGTCGCAAGTAAATTTGGTTTTTCAGGTACATTAAGGAAGGTCTTAGCAATATATGTGCCAAAGCAGAAGATGTAACTCGATGGCCTTCTGCTATTTCTGATTTTTTCCTATTTATATCATTAAGTGATGAATTTTGAAGCCTATACGGGTCGATTTTGATACCCATACGGGTCGCAAGTAAATTTGGTTTTTCCAGGTACATTAAGGAAGGCCTTAGCAATATATGTGCCAAAGCAGAAGGTGTAACTCGATGGCCTTCTGCTACTTCTGATTTTTTTTCCTATTTATATCATTAAAAGATGGTTTTTGAAGCTTACAGAGGTCGAGTTTGATACCCATACGGGTCGCAAGTAAATTTGGTTTTGCACGTACATTAAGGAAGGTCTTAGCAATATATGTGCCAAAGCAGAAGGTGTAACTCGATGGCCTTCTGCTACTTCTGATTTTTTTCTATTTATATCACTAAAAGATGGTTTTTGAAGCTTACAGGGTCGAGTTTGATACCCATACGGGTCGCAAGTAAATTTGGTTTCTGCAGGTACATTAAGGAAGGTTTTAGCAATACATGTGCCAAAGCAGAAGGTGTAACTCGATGCCTTCTGCTACTTCTGATTTTTTCCTATTTATATCATTAAGTGTTTGAACTACGGGTAGTTGTTTCCATAGGTAAGAATGTTAGAATTAGGAAGCAGAATGTAACTCGATGGCCTTCTGCACTTCTGATTTTTCCTATTTATATCATTAAAAGATGGTTTTGAAGCTTACAGGGTCGAGTTTGATACCCATACGGTCGCAAGTAAATTTGGTTTTGCAGGTACATTAAGAAGGTCTTAGCAATATATGTGCCAAAGCGAAGGTGTAACTCGATGCCTTCTGCTACTTTTTTTTTCCTATTTATATCATTAAGATGTTTAAGTTCGGTATTAACCCTCGGGTAAATTTGGTTTTCAGGTACATTAAGGAAGGCTTAGCAATATATGTGCCAAAGCAGAAGGTGTAACTCGATGGCCTTCTGCTACTTCTGATTTTTTATTTATATCATTAAAGATGGTTTTGAAGCTTAAGGTCGATTTGATACCCATACGGGTCGCAAGTAAATTTGGTTTTCAGGTACATTAAGGAAGGCTTAGCAATATATGTGCCAAAGCAGAAGGTGAACTCGATGGCCTTCTGCTATTTTTTTCTATTTATATCATTAAAAGATGGTTTGAAGCTTACAGGGTCGAGTTTGATACCCATACGGTCGCAAGTAAATTTGGTTTTGCAGTACATAAGAAGGTCTTAGCAATATATGTGCCAAAGCAGAAGGTGTAACTCGATGGCCTTCTGCTACTTCTGATTTTTTCCTATTTATATCATTAAAAGATGGTTTTGAAGCTTACAGGGTCGAGTTTGATACCCATACGGGTCGCAAGTAAATTTGGTTTTGCAGGTACATTAAGGAAGGTCTTAGCAATATATGTGCCAAAGCAGAAGGTGTAACTCGATGGCCTTCTGCTACTTCTGATTTTTTCCTATTTATATCATTAAACGGTGGTTTTTGAAGCTTACACGGGTCGAGTTTGATACCCATACGGGTCGCAAGTAAATTTGGTTTTTGCAGGTACATTAAGGAAGGTCTTAGTAATATATGTGCCAAAGCAGAAGGTGTAACTCGATGGCCTTCTGCTACTTCTGATTTTTTTCCTATTTATATCATTAAAAGATGGTTTTGAAGCTTACAGGGGTCGAGTTTGATACCCATACGGGTCGCAAGTAAATTTGGTTTTTGCAGGTACATTAAGGAAGGTCTTAGCAATATATGTGCCAAAGCAGAAGGTGTAACTCGATGGCCTTCTGCTACTTCTGATTTTTCCTATTTATATCATTAAAAGATGGTTTTGAAGCTTACAGGGTCGATTTGATACCCATACGGGTCGCAAGTAAATTTGGTTTTGCAGGTACATTAAGGAAGGTCTTAGCAATATATGTGCCAAAGCAGAAGGTGTAACTCGATGGCCTTCTGCTACTTCTGATTTTTCCTATTTATATCATTAAAAGATGGTTTTGAAGCTTACAGGGTCGAGTTTGATACCCATACGGGTCGCAAGTAAATTTGGTTTTGCAGGTACATTAAGGAAGGTCTTAGCAATATATGTGCCAAAGCAGAAGGTGTAACTCGATGGCCTTCTGCTACTTCTGATTTTTTCCTATTTATATCATTAAAAGATGGTTTTGAAGCTTACAGGGTCGAGTTTGATACCCATACGGGTCGCAAGTAAATTTGGTTTTGCAGGTACATTAAGGAAGGTCTTAGCAATATATGTGCCAAAGCAGAAGGTGTAACTCGATGGCCTTCTGCTACTTCTGATTTTTTCCTATTTATATCATTAAAAGATGGTTTTGAAGCTTACAGGGTCGATTTGATACCCATACGGGTCGCAAGTAAATTTGGTTTTCAGGTACATTAAGGAAGGTCTTAGCAATATATGTGCCAAAGCAGAAGGTGTAACTCGATGGCCTTCTGCTACTTCTGATTTTTTCCATTTATATCATTAAAAGATGGTTTTGAAGCTTACAGGGGTCGAGTTTGATACCCATACGGGTCGCAAGTAAATTTGGTTTTGCAGGTACATTAAGGAAGGTCTTAGCAATATATGTGCCAAAGCAGAAGGTGTAACTCGATGGCCTTCTGCTACTTCTGATTTTTTCCTATTTATATCATTAAAAGATGGTTTTGAAGCTTACAGGGTCGAGTTTGATACCCATACGGGTCGCAAGTAAATTTGGTTTTGCAGGTACATTAAGGAAGGTCTTAGCAATATATGTGCCAAAGCAGAAGGTGTAACTCGATGGCCTTCTGCTACTTCTGATTTTTCCTATTTATATCATTAAAAGATGGTTTTGAAGCTTACAGGGTCGAGTTTGATACCCATACGGGTCGCAAGTAAATTTGGTTTTGCAGGTACATTAAGGAAGGTCTTAGCAATATATGTGCCAAAGCAGAAGGTGTAACTCGATGGCCTTCTGCTACTTCTGATTTTTTCCATTTATATCATTAAAAGATGGTTTTGAAGCTTACAGGGGTCGAGTTTGATACCCATACGGGTCGCAAGTAAATTTGGTTTTGCAGGTACATTAAGGAAGGTCTTAGCAATATATGTGCCAAAGCAGAAGGTGTAACTCGATGGCCTTCTGCTACTTCTGATTTTTTCCTATTTATATCATTAAAAGATGGTTTTGAAGCTTACAGGGGTCGAGTTTGATACCCATACGGGTCGCAAGTAAATTTGGTTTTGCAGGTACATTAAGGAAGGTCTTAGCAATATATGTGCCAAAGCAGAAGGTGTAACTCGATGGCCTTCTGCTACTTCTGATTTTTCCTATTTATATCATTAAAAGATGGTTTTGAAGCTTACAGGGTCGAGTTTGATACCCATACGGGTCGCAAGTAAATTTGGTTTTTGCAGGTACATTAAGGAAGGTCTTAGCAATATATGTGCCAAAGCAGAAGGTGTAACTCGATGGCCTTCTGCTACTTCTGATTTTTTTCCTATTTATATCATTAAAAGATGGTTTTTAAAACTTACAGGGGTCGAGTTTGATACCCATACGGGTCGCAAGTAAATTTGGTTTTTGCAGGTACATTAAGGAAGGTCTTAGCAATATATCTGCCAAAGCAGAAGGTGTAACTCGATGACCTTCTGCTACTTCTGATTTTTTTTCAGATTTATATCATTAAAAGATGGTTTTTGAAGCTTACAGGGGTCGAGTTTGATACCCATACGGGTCGCAAGTAAATTTGGTTTTTGCAGGTACATTAAGGAAGGTCTTAGCAATATATGTGCCAAAGCAGAAGGTGTAACTCGATGGCCTTCTGCTACTTCTGATTTTTTCCTATTTATATCATTAAAAGATGGTTTTTGAAGCTTACAGGGGTCGAGTTTGATACCCATACGGGTCGCAAGTAAATTTGGTTTTTGCAGGTACATTAAGGAAGGTCTTAGCAATATATGTGCCAAAGCGGAAGGTGTAACTCGATAACCTTCTGCTACTTCTGATTTTTTTCCGATTTATATCATTAAAAGATGGTTTTGAAGCTTACAGGGTCGAGTTTGATACCCATACGGGTCGCAAGTAAATTTGGTTTTGCAGGTACATTAAGGAAGGTCTTAGCAATATATGTGCCAAAGCAGAACTTGTAACTCGATGACCTTTTGCTACTTCTGATTTTTTTCCTATTTACATCATTAAAAGATGGTTTTTGAAGCCTACACGGGTCGAGTTTGATACCCATACGGGTCTCAAGTAAATTCAGTTTCTGGGGCTACATTAAGGAAGGTCTTAGCAATATATGTGCCAAAGCAGAAAGTGCAACTCGATGGCCTTTTGCTACTTCTGATTTCATTTCCTATTTATATCATTAATAGACGATTTTTGAAGCTTACAGGGGTCGAGTTTGATACCCATACGGGTCGCAAGTAAATTTGGTTTTTGCAGGTACATTAAGGAAGGTCTTAGCAATATATGTGCCAAAGCGGAAGGTGTAACTCGATAACCTTCTGCTACTTCTGATTTTTTTCCTATTTATATCATTAAAAGATGGTTTTTGAAGCTTACAGGGGTCGAGTTTGATACCCATACGGGTCGCAAGTAAATTTGGTTTTTGCAGGTACATTAAGGAAGGTCTTAGCAATATATGTGCCAAAGCAGAAGGTGTAACTCGATGGCCTTCTGCTACTTCTGATTTTTTTTCAGATTTATATCATTAAAAGATGGTTTTTGAAGCTTACAGGGGTCGAGTTTGATACCCATACGGGTCGCAAGTAAATTTGGTTTTGCAGGTACATTAAGGAAGGTCTTAGCAATATATGTGCCAAAGCAGAAGGTGTAACTCGATGGCCTTCTGCTACTTCTGATTTTTTCAGATTTATATCATTAAAAGATGGTTTTTGAAGCTTACAGGGGTCGAGTTTGATACCCATACGGGTCGCAAGTAAATTTGGTTTTTGCAGGTACATTAAGGAAGGTCTTAGCAATATATGTGCCAAAGCAGAAGGTGTAACTCGATGGCCTTCTGCTACTTCTGATTTTTTCCTATTTATATCATTAAAAGATGGTTTTGAAGCTTACAGGGGTCGAGTTTGATACCCATACGGGTCGCAAGTAAATTTGGTTTTTGCAGGTACATTAAGGAAGGTCTTAGCAATATATGTGCCAAAGCAGAAGGTGTAACTCGATGGCCTTCTGCTACTTCTGATTTTTCCTATTTATATCATTAAAAGATGTTTTTGAAGCTTACAGGGTCGATTTTGATACCCATACGGGTCGCAAGTAAATTTGGTTTTGCAGGTACATTAAGGAAGGTCTTAGCAATATATGTGCCAAAGCAGAAGGTGTAACTCGATGGCCTTCTGCCACTTCTGATTTGTTTTCCTATTTATATCATTAAAAGATGGTTTTTGAAGCTTACAGGGGTCGATTTTGATACCCATACGGGTCGCAAATAAATTTGGTTTTTGCAGGTACATTAAGGAAGATCTTAGCAATATATGTGCCAAAGCGGAAGGTGTAACTCGATAACCTTCTGCTACTTTTAATTTTTTTTCCTATTTATATCATTATAAGATGTTTTTTGAAGCTTACACGGGTCGAGTTTGAAACCCATACGGGTCGCAAGTAAATTTGGTTTTTGCAGGTACATTAAGGAAGGCCTTAGCAATATATGTGCCAAAGCAGAAGGTGCAACTTGATGGCCTTCTGCTACTTCTGATTTTTTTCCTATTTATATCATTAAGTGATGAATTTTGAAACTTATACGTGTCGATTTTGATACCCATACGGGTCGCAAGTAAATTTGGTTTTTATTATTTAAGGAGTGTTTTTGAAATCCATATGGGTCGAAAGGTAATTTGGTTCTACTGGGACTGTAAAGGTGGTTATTTTAATAGTTGTGCCAAGGCGGAAGGTGTAAGTGTAGCTCCATTTCTGAAATCGCATTTTGTCTATTCAATAAAGTTGGCACGAAAAATTTACTACTGGGAATTTACTGCCATTTGTGCATCTCCTTCCTCGTAAAAATTGCTGCTACAATTTTACTGCTAACTTCACACCGATTAGGGAGTTCAGGGAAATGCGTAGGTTAGCTCAGAATAGAAAACAATGAGGGGACGCGTCTAACCAGTTCCAGGACTGAAGACCTAGTGACGACGATGAACCCCAAGATAGAGGTAAAATTTCAAGATAGTTCCCAAAGATAACCCCAAGATAAAGATATCGAAATATTTAAACTATATTCAAAAAGTGGTTCCGTGCAGTTTCCTTGTGCCAAAAGCGGAGGTTCGAGAAGTGATATCCGTTTTGTTGAACTCACAAGCAAGGAATCGGTTTACAGCGGGTGCAGGATCGTCTGTGCCCCAGTTATGAGTCGACAAAATATGCAATCGACAAACAAATTGGTAGCAAATTAGATTTGGTACCTTTCGACGTTGGTCAGGTATTTCAATATGAATAGGATTACTGTAATTTTTACATGGGTTAATTGCTGATCTTTTGCTTCACAGTAGAAACCTCCAATAGCGAATGCGTTAAAAATGTAAATAAGGTAACATAATAAAACGTCTTACAATTCAATGGCCAAATGCAAGGTTACGAGTTCGATTTCTACTTGCGGCAAGGTTTTTTTCCATTTGCATTATGTGTCGTTACTATGACTATTTATAGCGTATCGCATCTTTAAAGTTATTTATATTTGTGGGGTTCCCTTAATACAGATAATTAAAAAATAAGAGGGAAATGCGATATACATTTTGGGGTGTCATACTGTTTTATTTAATCCATCCCAATAATTTTGAATGACTGCTATCTTAAACAGAAACTTGAATTTGATATTTATGAAAACGCCCAAAAATAAACAGTTCACGGTCAAGTTGGTGTTCATAGAAATAAACTTGACCTTTTAGCATCTAAATACTTGATCTCTGCCCTAACGATGGAAACCCAAGAACCACCAAGAACCCCGCTCGTCTAATGAAATTAACAATTATTTTCGAAAAGGAATAATGGGTATTCCGAGATTTCTAGGTCACATGAATAATTTATAAACATTTAAATAATAAAATACCATATCGAAGCTTTGAATACTCTGATAACACTAACGCATGTTGCTGTGATAATGACATTTAATTTCTTTTAAAATGTCGTAAAACGTTAATCCAGTAGCCCTAACTAGTTAAAATAGGCTGAACAGTTTAAATATACTTAAAATATACGTGCTTTTAATTAGATGTTTAAATCTTAATAAGCAAGATTCTTATAAATTAATTATAAAAGTTTCTAACTACTAAATATTAAAAACTTACATTTTTGTCGGCCTTCAACAATTGAGAAACATGCTAATATTCCAACGATAAAATAATACAAACAAAAGCTGTGCATTTTTCTACGCTAAATGTTTTAATGGGATCACTTAACGAAATGACTGTCGTCGCAACACTAAACAGAGTGATAAATCCTAATCTTCTAGCCACCAGTCACGGTATACAGATGTTCCAAAACAAAACACAAGACCACGTGACTATTGGAATGGGATTTCCTCTACGCTTCTATGTCCTTCTCTTTTTCTCTTTAAGTTTGACATTTTCCTTGAATGCATTAAAACTAGTTTTTGTTAAATTACAAGGACGTCTTGTATTCGATGGGTTTTTACATCATACTTATAAGGGAATATGATCCATCTTAATTTACCTACTTTCCATTTCCAGGTAATAAATTGCTAAAAATCCAATTTATAAATAGTTGCACGTAAGTTACACATGAAGTACATTAACACCTACAAAGAATTCTTCGTATTGTTATTGCGAACATAATTAAAAAGACCCTGGAATATCCTGAAAATTAAATTAATTTTTTGTATGCTAATAACTAACGATCGGTCTTTTTTATTATCTTCTCAGGGGCGTAACCAATGGCCATGCCGCGTACTTCTTGCGGGGCATCGCGAGGACCCCTAAAATCCAAACCTATGTATGCGAATGTGTTCCTTGTTAAGTAAATTTCCACAGCCCCCTCACACTCGAAATTTGAACTTTTTTCTACGTCAATCGTTTGTGCACAGTGAACGAAAGTTTGTGCACCCACGAAGAAACGGCAGCCCCCGCAAAGAAGAAATTCCGGATATTTTATCATAGCCAATCGTTTATGCATCGTAGGTGCACAAATGTGCACGGTACACGAACGTTTGTGTAGATTTCTGAATGGAGATACGAAGAAAATAAAGCGGAGGAGCTGTAGAAACGGCAGCTCCCCCCCCCCCAAAAAAGAAATTCAGGATTTTTTAAAACCAATCGTTTGTGCATCGTAGTTGCACAAATTTGCACGGTATACGGACGTTTGTGCACATTTCTATACGGAGATACTAAGAAAATAAAGTGGAGGAGCTGTAGAAACGGCAGCTCCCCCACGAAGGAAATTCAGGATTTTTTAAAACCAATCGTTTGTGCATCGTAGTTGCACAAATTTGCACGGTATACGGACGTTTGTGCACATTTCTATACGGAGATACTAAGAAAATAAGGTGGAGGAGCTGTAGAAACGGCAGCTCCCCCACGAAGGAAATTCAGGATTTTTTAAAGCCAATCGTGTGTGCTTCGTAATTGCACAAATTTCCACAGTATACGGTCGTTTGTGCACATTTCTATACGAAAATACGAAGAAAGGAAAGTGGAGGAGCTGTAGAGACGGCACCCCCTCCCCCCACGACATAAATTCAAGATTTTTTAATAACCAATCGTTTGTGCATCGTAGTTGCACAAATGTGCACGGTATACGAACGTTTGTGCACATTTCTATACGGAGATACGAAAAAAATAAAGTGCAGTAGCTGTAGAAACGGCTGCCCCCACGTTAGAAATTCAGGATTTCTTATAGCCAATTGTTTGTACATCGCAGGTGCACAAGTGTGCACGCTACACGAACGTTTGTGCAGATTTCTGAACGAAGATACGAAGAAAATAAAGTGGAGGAGCTGTAAAAACGGCAGCCCTCTCCCCCACAAAAGAAATTCCCAATTTTTTTATAGACAATCGTTTGTAGAAATTCAGGATTTTTTATAGCCAATTGTTTGTGTATTGTAGGTGCGCAAATGTGCATGGTACACGAACGTTTGTGCAGATTTCTGAACGGAGATACGAAGAAAATAAAGTGGAGGAGCTGTAGAAACGGCAGCTCCTCCCCACGAAAAAAATTCGGGATTTTTTAAAGCCAATTGTTTATGCATTGTAGTTGCACAAATTTGCACGGTATACGAACGTTTGTGCACATTTCTATACGAAGATACGAAGAAAGTAAAGTGGAGGAGCTGTAGAAACGGCACCCCCCACGACATAAATTCAGGATTTTTTATAGCCAATCGTTTGTGCATCGTAGGTGCTCAAATGTGCACGGTATACGAATGTTTGTGCACATCTCTATACGGAAATACGAAGAAAATAAAGTGGAGGAGCTGTAGAAATGGCAGTCCCCCACGAAAGAAATTCCTGATTTGTATATAGACAATCGTTTGTGCATCGTAGGTGCACATTTGTGCACAGTATACGAACGTCTGTGCACTTCTCTATTCAGAAATGCAAAGAAAATAAACTAAAAATATAAGAAGTTTCATGTTGATCTTGGAGATCAAAATATTTTACTTGTATGTATTCGTATGGTGGACAAAAGCGCATCAAAAGAAGATATATGTTCTTGTTATTGTGGTTTGAAGCATCCGTCAAAATTCTAAATTCGATTTACCATGATCAACATTTAATTCTTCAATCGCTACACAATAACTTATGTTTTCGTCCGATTTCTTGAAAAATTTAACATCGAAGAACTCGAAGCGGTGGCACGGTCGACTCATTTACGTCTTTCAGACTTTATATGCTGTTCAATATTACCGGTACCGCTATGAGACACGCTGAATTCTGTACGTTTACGCATATGACTTCCTAGGATGTATTCGTTTGCTTAATACAGTTTGCTTATAAACTAATATTAAGTATGGACTTGCATTTCGGCATAGTTAAAATGAGAGTTTTCAAAACAAAACACTTCGAACGCGAACGTTAGTGAAAATAATCTACAATTGAAAAAATGCGATAAATAGTAAGAAATACTCAAGGCGTGGACGGTAAGCAAACCAAGACGCCCCTCCTCTGTCCGCTCATTCCTTCGCGTCTCATTTTGCATTATCCGCCAACAACAAAATTCTTGTAAGAAAACGTCGTTCATTTGATGGGCGCTAACACTTCGGCAGTTGTATGTTTATTTTTTTATATTATAGTTTGAGCAAGTGTACAAACGCTACGCCAGTTAAGGTTCGTGGCTTCGAGCGGTCCTTTTTAAAAAGACTTCTTTGAACTTTAACACATTTATTTAATTGTTATACAGAATTGAACAATGGAATTTTACAATCTTGAATTAAATTATTCTAAGTCAAAATACATTAATTAATAATTGTACAAGTGAGTTACCGACGGACTGCAATGTGAAAGCTGAACGTTGATGAACTGACCGCGAGTGGAGCTCCCGATCCTTATATAACCTCCCTACCCCCTCACAGTTCTGTGGGAACTTGCAGACCTAATGTCTGCTTACACTTGACTCTATTCATGATACATAGTTGCTATCTTAAAAGCTATTCATAATTACAATGTTGCAGGCTTACTTCTGCGTAATCTCGGTACGTGACTTCCTACGACCGTCTGTGACCTGACATCTGCAGTGCTACTTTGTAGCGCTTCCGTTCTCATGAACATTTATAAACTGAATAAATTGTAATAAATTGTCTTTTAATTACATTGTTGCATTTTCCTAATATTTCCTAATATTTGCTAATAACTTTATTAGTTTCATAGGTATAACAAATGGGGGATCACATAACTCGCTCTAACGAACAATTATCCATAACAAAGAAAAGAAGTTTGTTTGGTAAAGAGTTACCATTCCTGCGGTCTCCAGTTTTCGCAAATCGCTTTCCTTTTACCTTAGTGTACGAAAGTGCACAGACGTTGAGATTTTTGCAGAATTTTGCACAAATATGCACAATGAACCAACGTTTGTGTACTTCTCTCTACAAAGGTACGAAGATATTAAAAAGGTGGGGCTGTAGAAACGGCAGTCTCCTCACTAAAGCAATTCTGAATTTTTTATAGGCAGTCGTTTGTGTATCGTAGGTGCACAAATGTGCACAGTGTACAAATGGTTATCCACTTCTACATACTAAGATATGAAAATATTATTTTTGGGTGCCCAAGCATCAGCGGCGACGTACCACCGATGCAATCCCATATTAACTTAAAGCCAATAGCTTTCGCATCGTAGGTTGACATCAGTGCACAACGTGTAAACAATTGTGCACTTTCGCAATCGATGTGAAATACTAACCAATACAGGTGCATGAAGTTAGCCGCATTTTTTCTTAATTTTACAGAAAATTTTGTGCTATAATAACGCGACATTTTGCTCTCTCTTAGCATTCAAGTTATTTTAAAAATATTTTTTTTCGGCCAAGTTTACGTAGCCACGCTGTTTTCTCCAAAAAAATTTGTGTCCCAAGTAGCCGCTAATTAGGCGCTATTTTGTGCCGATAAAACAAAATTTTGCGCCCATCTGGCAAACAAGTTATATTGAAAAAACCATTGCTCTGACAAAGTTCAAGTAGTTGCACTTTTTCGGTATTATGAAAAAAATTTTGTGTCATAATTAGGCGCTCATTAAATGCCAATTTGCACCCTTGAAATAAAACTTTGCGTCCCTTAAAAAAAACCTCCAGTAGGCGGTTCACGCATCTACGGAAAATTTCCTAAATAATTTTTTTAATATAACTTATTTACTAGGTCGCCGTAACATTTTGTTTTAACGGAGCAAAATAACGCCTAATTATTTTACAAGAAATTTTTTGAAATTTAAAAAAGTGCGGCTAACTTCATGCACCTAACCAATACTAGCTATGCAGAAATTAATTTGAGTTGTCCACATAAAGAGCAATACCTCTTTTTACGCGCCATACTCAAGGTTTTTAGTGATTTTTGTTGGCGTGTATTGTACATACATAAGTCTTCAAAAATCTCAACGTTTGTGCACTTTCATACACTAAGGTAGAAAGAAAGCGATCTGCGGAGCCGGAGACCGCAGAAATGTTAACTTCTTTACAAAACAAATTTCTTCTCTTTTTATGGATAGTTCCATTTCGAATGGACCTGAACATTGCCAAAGTTCTAGATTACTAGAACAGGTGAAATGGCTTGCGTGTTCTAATGAGCTAAAGAGCCAAACTACAGGTCCAACCAAAGTAGTAGGATCGTTGGTGAAGAACCAGACTAAGACAGGTCCCCGAAAGAGGGCAACGGCTCTTTCGATACTTATATTGGTAGAAACTATAGGGTTCAGTATGACAGTATGACATCGCTACCGCGATGTGGAAGGCAAAGGGAAACCACCACATTACCTCCCAAGTACACAGCGTACCTAAATTATAATAAAATGATGACATTCTCAGGGGTAAAAAATTCCGGAATTAAAATAGTCCCCCATTCGGATCTCCAGGAGGGGTCTACTTCAGAGGATGCGATCGGAAAGCTCAGAATAAGAGTCGGGAACATTTTGCGAGTCGGAGCGTGGAATATTAGAAGCATGAAGCAAGTAGGTAAGCTAGAAAACCTAAAAATCGAAATGAATAGGCTAGCACTAAACATATAAGTGTTAAAACTTATGTATAATATTCAGCATGTGGACACGACACGAGAAAGGGCAGTCGTTTTTGTAGTAGGCTTGGAACGAATAGAATAGTTATTAAAATAAATTCGGGTTTTTGTCATTGTCAAAAAAAATTAGAAATTAGTAATTTTAGTTAAAAAAATAATAAAGAATATAAAACATGGCTTGTTATATTCAAGAACTTAGAAGCTGCGTGTAGAACTGCGTAGGCACGGCAGCAAAATAGTAATTAACATATACCAACTACCAACAACGTAGTAGTCGAAGAAACCTTTTCCGGGTAGGAAAAGCGCAATTCTTAACAGTAAGGATCAGTGAAGTTCGGTAGCCAGAGGCGGGGGATTTTTGGAGTTGAGACTTCAGGGTAATTCATACAGGAGCAAAGGAAGGAAATTTGGGGATGGAGATAGTTATGCGAAAAAAGATAGAATACTGTGTAGAAAATTACTTACAAAAGGACGAGAGAGTACTCGTAGTTAGATTAGAATCTAAGCCAGTAAACACAGTAATAATACAAGTATACATACCCACCTCTAGCTACAGTGACGAAGAGATAGAAGCGATCTACAAAGATATCGAAAACATATTAAGATACGTAAAGGACATGAAAATTTAATAATTACTGGGGATTTTAATGCAGTAGTGGGTGAGGGTAGGGAAGAAGCAGTAGTAGGTTTATTTGGTTTAGACACGGGAAACGACAGGGAAAATAGGCTGGTAGAATTTCACGACAAGAACAATTTGATCATCACAAACACATTATTTCAACATCATGCTAAAAGACGATATACGTGGAAGATGCCAGGAGATATAAGAAGATATCGAATAGATTACATTCTTGTTAGACAACGGTTTAGGAATCAAGTAAAGACTGTAGAAGCTACCAAAAAGCAGATATAGATACTGACCACAACATCGTAATTCTGAAGGCCGCACTTAAATTTAAAAATTTGAAAAAAAGAAACGGAAAAAGGGATTTTGACTTGGAGAAACTAAAAGATAAAGAAAAATTCGAAAATAGGTCAAATGAATTGCTGAAAGATATCGGGAATATATCTTATGCTAAGGAAGTAGAAACAGAATGGAATAACATTAAATCCAGCCTAGATGTGGCGACCAGAGATATTCTGAGGTATACACAAAAAGAAAATAAAAAACCATGCATAACAAAGGATATCCTGAATCTAATTGAAGAAAGAGGAAAATACAAAAATAAATCAGACGAAACAGGAAAACACGTATCAAAAATATGAACTAGAATTCTACAATGGCGAATTGAAAGACGAGTTGAAGAAATACTAGAAGAACACCAATTTGGGTTTAGGCGAAACAGGGGAACACGGGAGGCTATTTTAGCTCTGGGAGTGATAATGGAGAAAACAATAAGAAAAGGGGAAAGCGTGTATATGGGGTTTGTAGATCTGGAAAAACCATTCGACAATGTAAAATGGAAAAAATGTTCGAAATACTCAAAAAAAAATGAAATGAATTATAGGGATAGACCATAGGTTCCCAACCTTTTCTGAACCACCGCCCCCTCTACTGGAAAAAAAACTTCCAACGCCCCCCTCCTCATCATAGTGCATTATAACGAATATTAAAATATTGTTGCATAATATCTATATATATATATATATATATATATATATATATATATATCATATACATAGATACTCATATACGAACGTTGCACTTTTGACTGCTATTACAAGCGTTCACTAAAGCGTTGGACAAGGTATATATATTAAAAATCGCAAAAGTACACCTTAATTAAAACGACTATCAAATGTAGTACAAACTTGTTTATTAAAAACTTGAATATGAATACATAATGAACAGAAAAAAAGATTAAGAAGAAAAAATTAATGAGATAGTTGAGGCTGGTGAAGTTTTGCTAATGTCGGGTTCCAATTTCGTTAACATCAGCCGCAAATCGCCACGTTCAGTAATGTGCAGTCTGTTCCTTTTCTTAGACAATAAATTAGCTACTGCACTGAACCCACGCTCAGCCAAATAAGATGAAGGAAATGCAATTAAAATATCTGTACTCTTGACCACAATCCAGGGTAAAGAACTGGTATTGGTTTTGAAGCCAGAACTCTTGATATCCATTTCTGAATTTTACTTTTAGTTCTTCGTTAGTTGTGAGTTCTACGAGTTCCTCTTCTAAATTTGATGATTCTGCTGTATCTGCATTTGCGAAAGGATCTAAAACCCAACCCGGTATATTCATGTTTAAAATATCCTGGAATCGCTCCACACAATCAACATGAAGAACGTCCAAGTGTTGGCAGTAAGTAAGTAAATCTTCATGTTTTGCAGAGACTGCTGATAATGTGGGAAAGTGGCTGTATTCACCTCTCCCTAGATTTCGTTTGAATAGAAGAAGTTTTCCCACAAAAGCACCTATGACGTTTTTTGTTTTAATTAAATTCCATTCGTCACCTTGCAATTGTAAATTGACTTCATTAAATATTTTAAACAAGTCTGTCAAATAAGCGATGTCATTTTTATGTATAATCAGGTTTTCGAGCAATTTTTCGTTTCTGTTTTCAAGAAAGTCCAGTACTGAATCAAATAGTTGAAAAAAACGGTTCATACAAGTACCTTTTGAGAGCCAACGAACTTCTTTGTGCAGCAGCAAGCGATTGTAATCTTCATCATTTTCACTACAAAGTTGGCTAAATAATCTGTCATGCAATGAATTGCTTCTAATCATATCTACTGCTCTAATAACGTAATGAAGCGACGAATGCAAACGTTCGTTCAGATTTTTTGCAACCAAGTGCTGACGATGAATAATACAATGTATAGCGAGTACATTTGGTACTGCTTGTTTCAAATGAGCTATGAAACCCTTATGACGTCTCGTCATTGCTGGAGCACCATCAGTAGCTGCCGACAAAATATTATGCATAGGTATTTCTTTCTCTTGAAAAAATGTACTCATGGTATTAAATATCGTTTCTCCCTTTGTATCAGTTTCCAAATTTTTTGCAAATAATAACTCTTGATAAATTTTTTCGTCTTTTATGAACCGAACGTATGATAACAGCAGTACTTCGTTATTTGATAGAGTGGATTCATCAAGTTGAATGGAAAAATTGCAAGTTTTAAGTAATCGCATAATGATATTTCAACGTCTTGAGCCATTTCGTCTATTCTCCTTTGCACTGAGTTATTACTCAGAGGAATTTTTCTGATGACATCTGCCGATGTCTTATGATGAAGAACAGTTTTATTACCTCTCTGACTGCCGGCAAGATAAGTTCCTCGCCAATGGTATGTGGTTTTCCCGTTTTGCGATTAACAATGAAATGTTATATGATGCTCGTAGTCCATCATCTTCTTGTTTAGAAGACGACGCAAATAGGTTTGATATAGTTGGCTGTTTCAAATATTTCTTCTGCAGTTCTTGAAAATAGGACAAATCTTTGTCCTTTTATCAGTATGCATTTTATTTAAATGTTCTTGTAGCCTAGAAGGCTTCATGGCTTCATTTGAAAACTTTTGGCAAAGTAAACACATGGGTAATGATGGGTTTACAGGAGAGTGCGTAAATCCATATTTCAAATACAAAAGACTGTACTGCCGGCATTTCTTCTTAGATTCAGACATTTTGAAATCCAAAACTTGCCACGGTTTAAAATAAATTAACTTTTCAACGAATTTATAGATAATTATAAAATTAATGGTTATAATGACTTATATAACTTATCACTCACGAACATGGATTATTTGCGAAGCACACAAATAATAACACATTCCTAGAGCTATCCCTGCCTTTTATACGTTTGATTTCATACAAGCATCAACTTGTATGTTTTATCTTGTTTGCGATGCCGGTGCACTTTGTAAAAAGTCATATCGCGTCTTTGCTTATCAACTTGCAAAGACTTATTGCGGACAATATTAAACGGAATTAGGTATTCATAGACCTAATGCTGAATTAAATGTTTTAAAGTATATTTTCTCGATAACAATAACAGACATTTTAGATAGCTAAATAAACTGTCTATTCATGCCAACTAGGTATTTTCAAAGTATTTTAATATATTTATTTTCTAAAAAGGTAAGTACGTCACGAACGCCCCCCTTGATCCTCCTAACGCCCCCCTTTTGCCCCTGTACTCGCTACCGCCCACTTTGAAAGCTACAGCGCCCACTGGGGGGCGGTACCGCCCCCGTTGGGAACCTATGGGATAGACGAATAGTACATAGCTTATACAAAGAGCAAACAACAGTAACATAATTAGAGCAGGAACGTAGTGAAGTAAACATTAGGAAAGGGGTGAGACAGGTATGTGCCCTATTTCCATTAATTTTTTCTTGTACATTAAAGAGGCAACGAATACTGTCAACTACAAGAACACATTTGGAATTACTATGCAGGGACAAAAATTTGATATGCTTAGATTTGCAGATGATATAGCGGTATTAGCATCTAGCAAGGAAGAGTTAGAAGCTGCTCTTAATGAAATGGAGACGGTTCTAACAGAGAGATACGGTATGAAAATTAACAAAACTAAAACTAAAGTATTAGTATGCAAAGGAGAGGGAAATCAATCAAAAACAGGAATACAAATATGCAACACGAACTTACAAGAGGTTAAGTATTTATGCTACTTAGAAATCCAAATAACGCAAGATGGGAAAAGCGCAAAAAAATATAAAACAAAGATTGGCACAGGGTCGTGCTACATTTAACAAGAAAAAGCAATTACTGTGTTGAAAGACAACAAACATAGAAACAAGGAAAAGATTGCTTAAAACATATGTGTGGAGCACAGCACTGTACGGCTGTGAAGCCTGGACAATAAGAGAAGCGGACAAAAAAAGGTAGAAGCCTTTGAATTGTGGTGCTACAGAAGTCTTATGAGAATATCATGGACATACAAAGTTAAGAACGGAGAGGTACTCAAAATGGTAGAGGAAGAAAGAAATATGTGGAAAACGGTAAAAAATAAAAGAGATAGGATGATAGGCCACATACTACGGCATGAGGAAATAGTGCGGAATATATTAGAAGCAGAGATAGGAAGAAAGAAAAGTAGAGATAGACATAGGTTAGACTACTGCACACAGATAGTGAAAGATGTACGCTGTAGGAATTTCAGAGAAATGTGTAGGCTAGCTCAGAATAGAAATCAATGGAAATTCGCATCCAACCAGTCCCAAGATGAATAAATTAACGACGATAAAAGTACTTGTTCTGGATTATTATAAGCAACTACAAATATTGGTTGGGCGATATTCTCCAATAATGTTAATTATGTGAAAGGATTTACTGGAAAACTATTAATTCGGCAAATGTGTAAGTTCTGGGGGATCTTGGCAGCCACTGGCTACTTAACCCCCGCCGTGGATCAATGTAGTAAGCGTAAGACTACGGATCCCAAGGTCCCGGGTTCAAATCCCGACACGGCCGACTGCTTGAAAAATGGCAGGTGAGCATTTTTCACAAATATTACGCCTTCGATCGGATGAGAGCTTAAATGGAGGTCCCGTGTGTGAGTGTTGTCACGCACGTTAAAGATCCCTACCTTGCCTGGAACGGCAAGGGTTCGGCAAAATTCTAAATTTCCAGGCAACAAAAAAAATTCGCCTCCTGGCCAATGTTGTACCTTCAGGTGAAGCATTGGAAATGTAAATGAACGGCTACTTAACCCCCTTCACTGAATTTCGGTGAAATAGGGCATAAAATTAGAAAACAATAGAAGGGTAACCAAACTGCGTGTGAATTTCAGGGACCTGTGTAGGTCAGCTCAGAATATAAATAAGTGCAAGGACGTGTCCACTCAGTTTTGAGACGAAAAACTTAATGACGAAAAAATAAACGCAGATAAGTCTGATATTTATTACAAATAAGCGCAGAAAAATCTGATGATTGTTATAAACAACTACGGGTGTTGGTTGTGAAATATCTGCAACTAATGATGATTGTGCGAAAAGATATATTGGAAAAATATTAAATCGGTAAATGTTCAAGTGCGGGGGGAACTTAGCAGCCACAGGCTGCTTACCACCTTTCATAACCACTGAATGTCGGAGAAAGAGGGTATATAATTGTAAAACAATAGAAGGGGACCGATGCATCTAACACGAAAGAACAGCGCCTACGATGAAAGACAACAAACATAGAAACAAGAAGAAAATTGTTGATAGCATATGTGTGGAGCACAGCACAATATGCATCGGAAATACGGGCAGTAGGAAAAGCAGAAAGAAATATGGTAGCAGCCTTTTGGAATGCTGTGCTTCAGATGTATGAGGTTGATAGCATGGACAGACAAAATTAATAACAAATAGGTTACAGAAATAGTAGGGTAACAAGGATATCTGTGGAAAAAAATAAGATAAATAGAAGGGCAGAATACGTTCTTAAGGCATTTTTGGGGAATAGTATGTGATATATTACAAGCAGAGATAAGAAAAAGTTGGTAGATGTAGACCTAGATCAGATAGTGATAGATGCAGACTGTGCAAATTTCAGAGAAACGTGTAGATTAGTTTAGATTAGGAAGCAATGGTGGTACGTGTCTAACCAGTTTTAGGACTGAAGACCTAATGATGCTGATATGGATAACTGTTTGTTAGGGGGTAGCGTTTGTACACTTACTCAAACTATAATATAAAAAAATAAACATAGAACTGCCGAAGTGTCAGCGCCCATCACATAAACGACGTTTATTTCAAAAATTTTGTTGTGGGCAGATAATGCAAAATGGGGTGTTTTGTTTTGGAAACTCCCATTTTAGCTATGCCGAAATGCAAGTCCATATTTAATATTAGTTTACAAGCAAACTGTTTATTAAGCAAACGAGTACTTCCTAGGATATCATACGCGTAAGCGTACAGAATTCAGTCTCATAGCGGTATCGGTACTATTGAACAGCATATAAAGTCTGAGAGACGTAAATATGTCGGCGTGCCACCGCTTCGAGTTCTTCGATGTTAAATTTTTCAAGAAATCGAACTTAAGCATAAATTATTGTAGTAAATATATTGAGACGTACAACGATTAAAGAATTAAATGTTGATCATGGTAAATCGAATTTAGAATTTGGACGGATGCTTCAAACTACGATAACAAGAACATATATCTTCTTTTGATGCACTTTTGTCCACCATACGAAAGCATACAAGTAAAATATTTTGATCTCCAAGATCAACATGAAACTTTTGATAGTTTCAGTTTATTTTCTGTGCATCTCTGAATAGAGAAGTGCATAAACGTCCTTATATTGTGCACATTTGTGCACCTACGATGCACAAACGATTGGCTATAAAAAACCCGGGAAAATCTTCCATATAATGGCTGGCTCCAATTTATTAAAGGTAGGTTTTTTTATACGTAATCGAACCCCCTGATACCGAATCTGAAAGAATTTTTTGGCGAAAATTAGGTTTTTGACCTTTAAAATGACATTTTAAGGTCAAAAGGTCAAAAATATAAAATTTCGAAATAGACATGGTTTTATAGGTTTTCAACCATGGGAATCCGATTTTGAGGTCCATTTGACCATACGAGGCCTTTTACCCTTATAAAAGTCTAAAAATCCTTTTAAATCTTAAAAGACTCAAATTTTCAAAAACTAAAGTTTGCTCTACCTAGCTCTATAATCTAAACAAACATACCCATCAAACTTAAGAAATAAAATAGATTTACAATTCAATTAGTTTTAAAAGTATGCAATAATTAATGTATCAATTTATATAAAGCGATTTATTGAGTTCTTTAGATTTAGTTTACATTTTAATGTACAAAAAAGTTACCAGAGTAAAATATATGAACATTATGACAATTTTATAAATAATTGATTAAATATTTTAAATGGATTTTTAAAATTAAGTTTTATAGGTAGTCAATTTTTTTTAATTTTAATTTTAGAAAGTAAATTAGTATGTATTTTTAATTGCCTCAATAAAGGCTAAAATCTGTCTTCCCCTTGTGTAATTTCATCCACAAATACTCACACAAATGCTCAGCAATCTTGGCCTTTCCCCCAAAACCCCCTCGTTGTAGACGATTTTTGATTGGCCTCAATTTGATTCAATGGTATTTGTGTGGACTCCCTTTTCTGAATTTACAAACTCTTTGGAGTGGTTCACAGTCTGGTGGAAAAATCCTTCTTGATCCAGAGTATCATACGCCTTCCACATATCCGAGTAAATTATGGTACCTGGCAAAATATGCTTTTTTATTAATGGTAAAAGAGTAGCACGATCTCTTTTATTATCTGGGCATATTTCAACACGAAAGTTTTTCTTATTATCCCTTTCAATCATTCCAAATATCCAATTCCCCTCAACCATACGACCTTTATTGAATTTTCGCTTCCCAACCTATAAAAATAAGATTTTAAATAACAATACTCAGATATTGGGTATGCATATATATTATAGAATTAAAAGCTTAGGTTTTAGGTATTCAAATTTGAATACCTAAAACCTAAGCTTTTAATTCTATAATATATATGTATACCCATAATCAGTTAAAATTAAGTGTTATGGGTCAATTTGTCAATTTGGAATTGTCCGGGATCAATTAAGTCAAAATTTAAAACAAAAAAAATAGTTTTAACCTTTGTAAGATCCTTCAAAAGACGAAATGTAGACATTTTTTTTAAAAAAACCTAAAAAATCACATGAAAAAAACTTATCTTCGATTCGTCTATTTCAACTATTTTTCCCTCACCACCAATTTTACCATTTTGTTCAAAATACCGGTCTAAATCAACCATGCAAACTTCTCGTGCATAGGAAAACCAGTCTGACACCGTCTCAGATGAAGTTGTTGTTCCGGGAATGGAAGTTTGTATGATTGTATTTTCATAGTTGAATTTCCAGGCAAAACAGTAGGTCATGAACATGATTCGGTCAATTGACAGCTTTGACCCTAGCATAAAAACCATTTTTAGGTTAAAATATAAAAAGTAAATTGATTGGAACTTTAACTACTTTCCCATCCCGGTGGTTTTTCAATAATTGGCATCGAAAGACAGCAATTCCACACTCAAAACTAATTTGCATAAAGTTTTTTTTTTTCGTACCTTTGGCACTCCTTGCAGCACATTTGTTGAGGTAAAAGTCCGGTTTCTTGACACCATTTTAACGATGAATCAAATGTTTCACAAATTTTTGAGAGTTCACGTAATGAGATCATTTTTAATAAGCCAAAATTGCAAAATTGTTATTTTTTTAAAAACTATTTTGCTGAACAGCTGATCATATTTCGTTACCAATAAGCTAAATAATGTTTAAAAAGCGTGTTTTGTAGCATTGCATGTTGCATCAAAATTTGTGCTGCTGGCGAACTCTCGAAGGTAAGATTTCGGTCAAATAAGATTTTTATTAGGTTAAAGAGGCCACGTATGGTCAAATGGACCTCAAAATCGGATTCCTAATGGTTGAAAACCTATAAAACCATTTCTAGTTCGAATTTTTATATTTTTGACCTTTTGACCTCAAAATGTCATTTTAAAGGTCAACAATTAATTTTCGCCAAAAAATTCTTTAAGATTCGGTTTCAAGAGGTTCGATTACATATAAAAAAACTTACCTTCAATAAATTGGAGCCAGCCATTATATGGAAGTGTAGCGAAAACCCGGAATTTCTTTGGCGGTGGGGTTGCCGTTTCTACAGCCTCTTTACTTTATTTTTTTGTATCTCCGTATAGAGATGCGCACAAACCTTTATATACGGTGCACATTTGTGCATCTACGATGCACAAACGACTGGCTGTAAAAAATCAGGAATTTCTTTGGTGGGGAGGCTGCCGTTTCTACAGCTCCTCTACTTTATTTTCTTCGTATCTCCGCACAGAGATGTGCACAAACGTTCGTATACCGCGCACATTTGTGCACCTACGATGCACAAACCATTGGCTATAAAGACATCAGTAGAGTATAATTGGGGCATCCACCGCCTCATTTCCCCCAGAATCCCTCATTTCCCCACACATCTGGACCAAAAAGTTTTCTTCGACTAACCATTTTTCATCTTTCGAGATAAACCTATCTTAAATTTTTTATGTTTCGAGATAAATGAGCATCCACATTTCCTCCTTATGGGGATTTACATGTAAATTTGGGAGGAAATGAGGAGAATCCCTCATTTGCCCCCACATCTGAACCAAATAGTTTTCTTTGTCTAGCCATTGCATCTTTCGAGATAAACCTATCTTGTTTGGTATTAATTAACACTAGATTTTCTCAGCTACCCGAATCTCTAGGAATTTTTCAGATAACATCACCCCAAGGAGCTACCCCAATTTTAAGATTTCTTACCTGCTGCGATTTCTGACAATCCTTAAACATTTTTTAGTCATGTGATACATTAAATTAGCTTAGAATTTTACACAACCCGAATCTGCAAACAGATTTAAAATCGGGCCACGCCTTGCGAAGTTACCCCTTTAAAGCTCCCAAACCTCTACATTTTACTCTTTGCTTTATAAGCAAAACTAACAAATACTTTTCTTTGTCTAGCCAATGCATCTTTCGAGATAAACCTATCTTGTTTGGTATTAATTAAGATTAGATTTGTCTCAGCTACCCGAATTTCTAGGAATTTTCAGATATCATCACCCCCAAGGGGGCTACCCCCATTTTAAGATTTCTTACCTATAACGACTTTTGAGCGTTCTTATAAATTTTTTTAGTCATGCGATACATCTTGTTAGCTTAGAATTTTACGCAGAATTCAAATCTGCAAACAGATTTGAAATCGGACCACGCCCTGCAAAGTTACACTTTAAGCTCTCAAACTTCTAAATTTCGCCTTTGCTTTATAAGCAAAACTAACAAATAGTTTTATTCGTATAACCAATGCATCTTTTGAGATAAACCCATCTTGTTTGGTATCATTCAATATTAGAATTTTCTCAGCTACCCGAATCTTTAGGAATTTTTCAGATATCATCACCCCCAAGGGGGCTACCCCAATTTTAAGATTTCTTACCTGTAGCGACTTTTGAGCGTTCTTATAAACTTTTTTAGTCACGCGATACATCTTGTTAGTCTAAAATTTTACGCACATCCCGAATCTGCAAACAGATTTGAAATAGGACCACGCCCTGCAAAATTACACACATACCCTCTGCGAGATAAATCTTTCTCCACATTTCCACCCACGAGATAAACCTACCTTGTTTGGTATTAATTAATATTAGATTTTTCCAGCTACCCATATCTCTTTAAATTTTCAGATTGCATCATCCCTAAGGGAGCTACCCCAATTTTAAGATTTTGTACTAAGATCAATTTCTAATCACCTCTCCTTTTTAATATCTACAATCCTTTAACCAAACACGTAGCAGTATTAACATAAATTAAGCATGCGAAAATTTATTTTATCCAATTACAGTTTAATAAACTAATTACAATTTTTACAAAGTATAACATTATTTCCGGTGTGTGCCGAATCCAACTAGTTTAACCTGTAACAAAAAAGATTAATGTGTTGTTTAAATAGAGCTATAACAAAAAAGAGATTAATGTAAAAAAGAGGAAACGTGTTTTCGGTTAATAAGACATATTATCGTTAACCTAACAATATGTTTTACCGTCCAGCGACACCACGTGGAGGTAAACACATTCCAATGTAATGGGTTTTAAATAGGAAAGTACGCTAAATGCTAGTCAATTAACAGCAATTAAATATTGCTTACTGACCTACCTTAATTAGGTTGCTAATGGGTTTTTAATGAGAAAACACATTAAAAAGCAATTAAGTCATATGGTCATGCGGTCATATGGTCATGTGGTCATATGGTCATGTGGTCATATGGTCATATGGTCATGTGGTCATGTGGTCATGTGGTCATATGGTCATGTGGTCATATGGTCATGTGGTCATGTGGTCATATGGTCATGTGGTCATGTGGTCATATGGTCATGTGGTCATGTGGTCATATGGTCATGTGGTCATGTGGTCATATGGTCATATGGTCATGTGGTTATGTGAGCAGGGAGATTAAATTTGGTATATAAGGAAGTAGTTTTGGGTGAGCTTAGTTATAGTAAGACATTTTTAACAACATATTCGACTATTTTCGGTAATATACGCCCCACTCTGTAGGATACATAAGGGAACAAATTTTCGTATTCAATTTAGTATTTGACGGTAGCTAGAACGGTAAACATGAGCGTCTCCAAGGTGATTAACGTTTCTCAACTTCTTGGGAATAAAGTGAAACCGACAAATGAGCGATTTGGATTATGGCTGTTGGCAGAAAATATGTGCAACAATAATCTGGTGACAGATATTGGTAATATTTGTTATGTCGAAGGCGAAAAGATGCTGACTGGCGGACTACACACACCAATTACAGAACCATTTTGTGACAATATAATGTTGGTTAAAATTTGCGACCTTTCTGACACCGAACAAGCATCTGCAAACAAAAAATGTTTATCCTAAAAAGAAATTTGTGGTGCATTTAACAGCTATCTACGAAGAAAGTTCGACCGATTTGTTTCCGCTAGGCATGGTGTTAAAGCTAAGCTTCCGTTTTCTCTGGAAAGCAGTAACAAGATAGGCCAGAGGGTAAAAGAAATTATCGGAAAAGAAGACCTCGAATGCATTAATAAAAAATTCCAAAATCCTATATGTGTTCCATACAAAGTGGAACTAGCAGATGTTAAGTTGGAAACTTTATTGGAGGAACTACCAGATATATTAGACGAAGTCGAAAAGATTATTTCTATCTTTTGACATGGATGTAACCCAAGATTTTGCAGGCATATTTAGCAAGATGGAGATGTGTAATTATTTAACTACAAAGCATAACTTTTGCTATAAGGAGAATACGAAGAAAAGTGTAATATTATAGTTGACAACGATAAAACTGCGGGATTGATTGTTTAACATGGCTAACAACCAATGCAAGAATTAAGATTTACAACAAATTTGTGTGCCAGATAACAAGTCCTGGTGTTAATAAACAACTTGGCAATCATATACTAGATTTTTACGTTGTCCAGATGTACGTTTAAGGAAACATTTGCGTCTACTTTGGCCAAAGAACATGGTATTACGCGATTGGAAGCGACAATATACAACTGTGCAATTGGAAGCTATGTCAGTGCGGAACGGGTGTATAAACCCTTAAAAGACTGTTTAACCTTATTGGAAGATAGTAAGTTATACTTCCTAAAGGCGCCAATGTACTCGGTACCACTTACCAAAATGTGGAGTAAGCTATCGGACAAGCTACAAAATAGCTGCTGTTTAGTGTATAATAACCTGCTACAGTACGTGTATTGGGGAATGGCAATACAAAGAAATTGACAGGCTTGCAAATTAAGTTGTCCAAAAAACCAGAGGAAAGGGAAAAATTGATAAAGTATGTGCTTTCGGCTTTTAGTTTTAACTATTTACCTGTAAATTATTTGGAGATAGTAGAGGAGGAAGACAACCAAGATAAAATAAAATCTTACACAAGTGCTACATTAAAGCAGGTAGTACATATTTTACACAATCTGCAACACCATATTCTACAATTCCAAAAGAAATAGTAATTTCGGACTTGGGATTGATAGATACGCCTAACATTCCTCCAGAGGTTGTACGACAACGCGTAAATATTGGTAGTAAACTCTATCCGTTTACGCTAAAGGAAATTGCCCCATTATGTATACCATACGCTGTAAGTGGAAGGAAAAGACAACTGGAATTAGAGGAAATGGATGCAAAAGGCGAAAATTGGACTACATGGAAAACACTGCGACAATACGCGATCAATACAAAGATGTGTTAGACAAAGAACATCTTATTAGAGAAAATGAGGAAGAATTAAAAGATTATTTTATGTGTCGATGGACTGACTTAGATACATCTGGTTTCTACAAGTTGTATGCATTTGTGGTTAGTAAAAAGACTCTTTTAGTTATGTAGGCGTCCTTGCGGAAAAGGATGGTACTAAATCCGTATATTTTTAAAAGGTTATTCTAAAACGTATTTATCAAAATGGCAGATAACAAAGACGAACTAAGGAATGCGGGTTTCGTAATCTTTGCGTACACCACACGCAAAGGGGTCCGTTAAACATTGTATATTTGCCTAGTAAAGAACCTTTTGGATCATTTAAAACCGAGGGTCTTACAACCTATAACAACCATATATTCCCAAAAGTGGTGGACATGCAACTACGCAACAGTCTGTGGGAGAACAAGGATTTCCTCCAATACCGACAAGAAGAAGTCGATCAAGCTAACAAGATACGTATGCAGGATATAGTGGGAAAGCTGCGATTAAAAGATTGTCACAAGCTGCAAGAATTACACGAAGGAATGGATCTGGTTGTCGGCGGAATCAAAGACTTTAAATATAGAGGCAAACTTCGGTACATTTTACAATTCGAAAACCTAGACGGTCTCTATGTATCAAACTATTGGTTAGAAAAGGAGATAGAGGACTTGGGTATCGATTTAAATTTTAAGCTGCGAATAAAATTAGATAAAATTAAAGCCACTCCAAACAAACATAAAGAAAGGACTGTCTTCTGTGTATAACTTTGTATTAAAATTAAGTTTAAATGACCCCATGCTTGGCATTAAATATTTTTAAATTTGTTATGTATAATGTCAGAATAAACATTTTATAATAGTATATAACATTGTTCTTTATTTATAAAAGGCTGTGACGTTACCCCGAAATAGCACTCGCACAGAGAGGGATGCGCATGGGCAGCACGCATGGGCAGGGGTGTGCACGCGCAGGGGTGTGCATGGGCAAGGGTGTGCATGCGCAGGGGTGCTCATGGGCTGGGATGTCTGGGCGTACACGAGGGAAGCGGATGTTAACAGTCACCAAGCATCCAAACCTTTATTTGGATGGTATCGAGTACTTGCCTGCGTATGTATCCGGAGTAAAAAACACGATTTGCATACGCAGCTTATTAATAAAATTAGTTTATCGAGGGAAGATGACAAAAGGTACATCATTCCTAATAGTACAACAATCTACGCATGGGGCGTAAAGATATAAGATAGTTGTTTATATTTGTATATATTAGTTTTAAGATTCCATAATTTTTAAGTTCTTCTCCCACCTTCCAAATCCTTCCGGCTTCTATCCTGGTTGACAGAGTATACGTGTTATCTCCACGTGGTATTCGCGAGACACGGCGGTTTTAGATTTCTCGGGAGATGGTTAGTTAAGGCATATGTCTTGCATAGCAAAAAGGGTTCTAAAGATGGTGTTAAATAAAGATGAGCAAAAATTAATAATTTGGGTCTTTAAAACGCATAACTTTGTATGGGGTGGTCCTATTTAAAATCTGTTTACAGATTTGGGGTCCCTAGAAAAATTTAATATTAGTTGATACCTAGCAAAATATATTTATCTTAAAAGAGTGACTACCCTGCGTATAATAAATACAATATAACACTTGTCAAAAAAGTTGTAGGAAAATTAAAGACGTATTTAATGGGGGTCCAGTATTAGAATTTGTTGGTAATAGGGCTAAGTCCTACTGTAATGTAGGCGAGAAAGATACTATTAAAAAGATTAAAGGGGTTTCACGAATTGTAGTTAAGTAAAACCGAGGGTCTTACAACCTATAACGAGCATATACCTCCAAAAGGGGTAGGCATGCAACTACGCGGCAGTGCGCGGGAGAATAAGAATTCTCTCCAATAAGAAATTAAAGTTTCCATGTACGTAGCACCAGTCATTGGGTAATGGTCGAAATGTGGGACCTATAAAGGCGATTATTAATTGTGGTTTAGAAAATAGTAGTTTTCGTGGACTAAATAAAATAGCTTAGACTGGTTAATGTATATGGTTACATACTCGTACACATCCACAAACATCTGTTTACGTCCACAATGGTGATACCGGTGGTTTTGTTTAACAAATAGTAGGAAAGATACGTCACGTGTTAGTGCGTGGAAGCCCATAGGATCGTTGGATTCAAAAAGAACGGTGCGGTGGGATGTATGGTGGTTCCCGTTAGAATAATCGAAAGTGGTTAATCGGTCGTATTAGATGTTTAAATAAGCGAAAGTGTAAAGGCCTACATAAACAAAAATTTAATTAACCGACAAAAAAGTGTGCGATGTGCTACACTTATAAATAAAGTATGGAATGGTGCTTTTAGCGGCCGTAGCAGTAAAAAGGGCGACTGACTTTTCCAAGCAACTACAAGAATAGCAGTAGCGCAGAGAAGGGGTATGCATGTATTATACAGTTGCTGCAAAATATGTTAGTTTACGCGTAGCTCGGATGTGTAATTGATCACGACTTAAAGATCCTCGGAGGTTTAAAAATTCTCAGCCCATTGTCGTTCGAAAAATGTTTGGAAATTATCAAAACGGTAGCGGGTCGAAGTTTAATGGATGATTGACCGAGTTTTTCTACCTTTTACGAGGGAATCTGAAATTGATAGACATCGAGCATCTAATTCTCTATTTGGACGATATCGAGTACTTACCGGTTCTAGAAATCAATACGTGCGGCCGACCGCTATGCGAAAGTGTAAAAGCCTACAGAAGCATAATTATCAGACGAAAAAGTGCGCGATGTGCTATAGAAAGTATAAAAAATGGTGCTTTGCATCGCTCCTAACAGTAAAAAGGAGAGTGACTTTTTCTAGCAATTACAAGAATAGCAGTAGCGCGGCGAAGGGGTATGCATCTATTATACAGCGCATTGTTGCTATAAAATATGTTAGTTTACGGGAAGCTCGAACGTACACAAATTAAATTTTAATCTATAATTAACCACAGTCGTAAAAATGGGATATTAATGGGTAATTTGAATACCGCTAAGCATATACTTTCGCTTGGTGATTCATTTGGAAAATATTCAAGCCTATCATTTCCTAAAGTATGACGTAGAAGTTATTTAAAATTAAATTGTTGTAAGTATCCTGTAGACAACAAGTTGGTATTTTCTTAGTAATGGTTTAAAGTGTTTTTGGTTATAGTAGCACTGCATCTTCTACAGCACGACTTGCAGACAACTTGTGTGCGTGTGCTACCGCTCTTTGGATTTTTAATATGCACGATCCGTATAACATGGAAGACGTTTTCCGGTGTTTCTACTAACGGCATTCGCACCATCGACGAAGCGGACCAGGTGCATGCATTGGCGCTAAATGTATTGGACGAGCAGCGAGGATTATGACGTCATTTAGTTCCCCGCCGAATCCTCAACTTCGTTCGGATGTCTTCGGAAACCTTCGGTTTGCATTCTATAAGGAGCATAAATCAGGTACGCTCGAGTAAGCTTTTTAGTTAGTTCGCTTACAAGTTTAACTAAAGTGCTATAGTGCGGGTTTTGTTTTGTACTAAAATGGTACCTGCAAACGTTTATAAGTGCAACCCTTGCGGTGCTTCCTATACCTGGAAAAATGATCTCAAACGGCACCAGCACAAATGTCGTGGTGTAACATCGCCCAGGGTTAAGCCGTCCGCAGCAAAGTACTTAAACTCTGGGTCTTGCGGTATCGCTTTTACGAGAATGGACAGCTTGCAGCGACACAAGGAAAAACAGCACGGCATGTCATTAAGCCGTAAACGTTCAACGCCGCCAGCTGTTAAAGGGCCTTGTACGAAACAACCACGAATTATGTGTAAAGTGTGCGAGATGGAGATGTTAAAGTCTGCATACCCTAGTCATCTACGGAGCAACAAACATAAAAATGCATCAGTTACCGCTACTAACGAAGATGGCGTAGAAATGGTTAGTACAGCGTTTAACAACTGTATGGCTAGCTATCGCATAAATAACGCCAGCGTCGACGATGGAGTGTCCGAGTTTCTTTGGAAGCAGAAGGAACGATTTATTCGATTACTTAATAAAAAAAGAATACAACATATAATCCGGAAAATACGTACGAGGTCTTAAACATCATTCCTAATAGTACAGCAACCTAATTAAGGTAGGTCAGTAAGCAATATTTAATTGCTGTTAATTGACTAGCATTTAGCGTACTTTCCTATTTAAAACCCATTACATTGGAATGTGTTTACCTCCACGTGGTGTCGCTGGACGGTAAAACATATTGTTAGGTTAACGATAATATGTCTTATTAACCGAAAACACGTTTCCTCTTTTTTACATTAATCTCTTTTTTGTTATAGCTCTATTTAAACAACACATTAATCTTTTTGTTACAGGTTAAACTAGTTGGATTCGGGTACACACCGGAAATAATGTTATACTTTGTAAAAATTGTAATTAGTTTATTAAACTGTAAATTGGATAAAATAAATTTTCGCATGCTTAATTTATGTTAATACTGCTACGTGTTTGGTTAAAGGATTGTAGATATTAAAAAGGAGAGGTGATTAGAAATTGATCTTAGTACAAAATCTTAAAATTGGGGTAGCTCCCTTAGGGATGATGCAATCTGAAAAATTTAAAGAGATATGGGTAGCTGGAAAAAATCTAATATTAATTAATACCAAACAAGGTAGGTTTATCTCGTGGGTGGAAATGTGGAGAAAGATTTATCTCGCAGAGGGTATGTGTGTAATTTTGCAGGGCGTGGTCCTATTTCAAATCTGTTTGCAGATTCGGGATGTGCGTAAAATTTTAGACTAACAAGATGTATCGCGTGACTAAAAAAGTTTATAAGAACGCTCAAAAGTCGCTACAGGTAAGAAATCTTAAAATTGGGGTAGCCCCCTTGGGGGTGATGATATCTGAAAAATTCCTAAAGATTCGGGTAGCTGAGAAAATTCTAATATTGAATGATACCAAACAAGATGGGTTTATCTCAAAAGATGCATTGGTTATACGAATAAAACTATTTGTTAGTTTTGCTTATAAAGCAAAGGCGAAATTTAGAAGTTTGAGAGCTTAAAGTGTAACTTTGCAGGGCGTGGTCCGATTTCAAATCTGTTTGCAGATTTGAATTCTGCGTAAAATTCTAAGCTAACAAGATGTATCGCATGACTAAAAAAATTTATAAGAACGCTCAAAAGTCGTTATAGGTAAGAAATCTTAAAATGGGGGTAGCCCCCTTGGGGGTGATGATATCTGAAAAATTCCTAGAAATTCGGGTAGCTGAGACAAATCTAATCTTAATTAATACCAAACAAGATAGGTTTATCTCGAAAGATGCATTGGCTAGACAAAGAAAAGTATTTGTTAGTTTTGCTTATAAAGCAAAGAGTAAAATGTAGAGGTTTGGGAGCTTTAAAGGGGTAACTTCGCAAGGCGTGGCCCGATTTTAAATCTGTTTGCAGATTCGGGTTGTGCGTAAAATTCTAAGCTAATTTAATGTATCACATGACTAAAAAAATGTTTAAGGATTGTCAGAAATCGCAGCAGGTAAGAAATCTTAAAATTGGGGTAGCTCCCTTGGGGGTGATGTTATCTGAAAAATTCCTAGAGATTCGGGTAGCTGAGAAAAATCTAGTGTTAATTAATACCAAACAAGATAGGTTTATCTCGAAAGATGCAATGGCTAGACAAAGAAAACTATTTGGTTCAGATGTGGGGGCAAATGAGGGATTCTCCTCATTTCCTCCCAAATTTACATGTAAATCCCCATAAGGAGGAAATGTGGATGCTTATTTATCTCGAAACATAAAAAATTTAAGATAGGTTTATCTCGAAAGATGAAAAATGGTTAGTCGAAGAAAACTTTTTGGTCCAGATGTGTGGGGAAATGAGGGATTCTGGGGGAAATGAGGCGGTGGATGCCCCAATTATACTCTACTGACATCCGAAATTTCTTCGATGGGGGCTGCCGTTTCCACAGTCCCCATTTCTGTTTTCTTCATATCTTTGTATAGAAAAGTGCACACACGTTCGTTCACTGTGCACATTTGTGCACCTATGATATACAAACGAATGACGTAGAAAAAAGTTCAAATTTTGATTTGGGGGGAAGGGACTGTGGAAATTTACTTTTCCTTGTTACGCTCCTATAGATTACGCATCTTGTTCAGTCGACATATTCAGCAGTACTTTCAGTAATTAAGGTGAAATTGAGTGTGTGTAAGCAATAGAGCATAGGGGAACAGTATTAGCAGGTTAAGCGCCATGGCAGACATCGGTGTCCGCTAGAAACTCTTAACAATGGCGCCATGGCGGACACGGGTGTCCGTTCAACCACATAAAACATTGGACTGTGGTATGCGCCAAGCGGTAAATTCTAATACAAAATTATTACAGAGCGTGTCCACCGTGGCCTGGTAGTGAACTATAGCAATAGCAAGTTTTTAATAGCTGCATTATTTTTTCAGATAAGAGTATCATTAGTTGATCATTAATTACATAAAAGGACAACAAACGAATTGTGTATTAGCCTCATATGAAATAAATAAACAATACAAATAAATTTGTCTTAAAGTTACAACGTACTAGTTATGAAATTTATAGCGTTTTCTATCGATAAAACCACTGCAGCACTAGTGCAATTTATTTGTTCTTTTGGCAGTTTTGGTACAAAAAGTGTGTTCTATTGGAAATCCGGTGCAATTAAATTTGCACTTAGTGCGCACTCAGTTCAAGATATCTAACACGAGCTCTAGAAGCTCGTGTTGCCTTCAGCGCAATTGTCAAATCAAATAACAATTCATGTCATTGTCGATAATATTGAATTATCCTTTTAATTTTACTGAAAATATGGACAAATAAAAATAAAAATAGAGTAGGAAGACCTAGACAAAGCTATATTAGTCAAATTATTAGAAATTTAGGTTGTGAAGAGTATGTAGAACTTTTTAGAACAAATCATTCGAAATTATTTCTGATTTGTTGATATGTTCCAGTGATGACGACGAAGATACGTTATTTGTTACTTTGATGCGTGAAAGAGTTCCGGTACCAAAAATACCCAACCTTATAGAAAATGTTGTATACAGGTTTACAGATTCTCAGGTAATTTCCATTTTTTGTGTTATTATGTTCCTCTTTAATAATACTATATAATTATTGTAGTTCAAAGCAAATTTTCGCTTAGAAAGAGAAACAGTATATTGGCTCATTTAAGTTTTTGAAGCTTCCCAATATTTTCCAAAGGATAGTATGCACGGAAGTAAAACACCCATATCCAGGGCCGGTCCGGGGCATTTTTCTAGCACATGCAAGATATAAATTGCCCCTCCCCCCAAACTATAAATAAAGAAACAAATAAACGCATCTGTTTTATAAATTTAATGAAATCATAGAAACTAAATAAACGTATACCTGATACATTTACTTCAATCTATGACAAAAGGAAAAAAATTTTTAAAACCAACAAATGTTAAGCAAATATTCTTCTTGCAAAGTCCTTTAACATTAAAACAGTATCAATTAAATTCAAAATTTCACTTTCAATAGCTAACGTTGCCAATCCACTAAATCGTTCCTGAAAAATGGTTGATCGCAGGTAGTTTTTGATGTGTTTTAGTTTTGAAAAACTCCTTTCTCCGCCGACTACTGAAATTGGTGGTGTAAGCAGTATTCTTAAAGCTAAACATTGGGGAAGATGTCAATTAAACAGTTTTTTATTACATAAGTTAATGTTGTCTCAGGACAACTATTTTTAGACAACATTGGTGCCAAAATTAGAATCTCCTCAAGCAGTTCGTCCCCATTGATGTCACTATTATCGTCTGCTATTAATATCGACTGTAGATCTTTTGAATTAACTTAATTCTATTAGCATAAAGTGACAATTTTTGACAAACTTCAAACCTGGACACTGTCTGCCTAGGTACGAGTTGCTTGACCGGAAATATTTTTGCGCATTCCCATTTTTTCAAAATTGATTATGTAAAAAAAGCTTAAGGAATATGGAAAATACAGAAATAAAACATAATTTCGGTAAAGCTAAAGCTTTCATACACAGCATCGCCCAAAATACGTACATATCTAATTGTGATTCTTATATTTTTGTGATGAATGCATAGATTTTAATAATAATTCATTTTCCTGGACGTTTTTATAAAATTCCATGCAAAAGACGTTAAAATTATATTTGGTAATTAACATGCACTTAAAGGTCTGAACATGTAATTTAGCTTTTTTACTGGTCTACATGCTGTTCATAAATGTAGAAACTTCTTACGCAGCTGAGTTAGTTTCTGGTAAGCCTAGATCGTATTTTATCAATTTCCCAACGTTTTTGTAGGACACATCATTTTTATTAAATATTTTGAGTATTTCAATCCACAAAATAAAGCACAACTCATTATACAGATCATTTTCTATTAGATTGATTTCGGAACAATATAATCACTACACACCTGAATTTTGTCATAGGTGGTTTGGGTGTTTAACGGAATTCAATTAATTATTTTCGAGTGCTAAAAATGTTCTTGCCATTGTTCTAAAAATTTTGAAAACGCGTTTCATAATATTCAATCAGTTTGCCTTTAAAAATAACAGGTTTGATGAAGCCTTCTTTTTCCAGCTTTTTCAAATTTTTCCGTATTTATAATGATAGAAACGCAGCTTTTTTTTCTATTGATTTTGCTTCTAAGTCGTTGTAAATTGTGATAGTTTCAACAAAAGAAATCCCACGTTCTTTTGTTTTCAAAATACCAATGTGAAACCTCAAATATATATTATGTAAAATAAATAGTCATGACTATGTCTTTTGGTTATTTAAATAACTGTTGATGACTTTGTGCGGCCATTGGAAATTGTATTAAGATTTTTCTATATTTTAAAATGTATGCTCAAACATACTCGTTGCGCCATCTAATTGATAAGTTGTTAGTTGCTTCGGCAACTCCGCTATTTTCCTATCCACCACAAGTTGTCAGATACTTACTCGCGATGAACCAACACCCGTTCAATTTAACAGTTTGTTGTGTTCTGATTGTCTGGGGGTCACCTTGTCAACGCTTTGAAATGCAGAAGAATACAACCAACCATACTCCTAACAAACTGACCAATAAGCACGCAGCATACAAATAAATAACAAGCATGCTTAAAACACCCATCAGCCAATAATGAACTCGTCCGACACCCCTCCAAATACATAATCGTCCGAATGTACAATACAAACAAATCCACGATATAAAAGGAGGTCCAAATGCTAGAGCAACTTACTTCTTAATTGGTCTTTTTTTAAAGTAGTCAACAAACTTCTTGAAGAGAACTTAGACGGAAGTAACCAAACTTCTAGTGCCCTGTTTTTCTTCAAATTATCTCGTTGTAACCACCAAATCTCACGGAACAACATGAAGTGAGCCCTCACAATGTTATGAACTTGATCACGTTATCACTTGGATCAATCTATCTCCAAAGCCACCAGGACCACATTCTAGAGCACGTGACGCCAACATACTTGCCAGGATTGGAAACATTCCGACATCAACTCGCTGCAATTTCTACCAACCAAGGACGTCGTCCGTATGCCAGCATCTCCGCCTACCAGCCCCACGGAACCGAAGCTTGAAAATCTTATGCCAGTCACTGCCGTTAAATTCCGCATTGTATTCAGCAAAACGATAGACATCATCCTCTTGTGGCGTAGTGGTAGGTGTGTGACTACTACGCCCGAAGGTCCCGGGTTCGAATTCCGACACGGTACCGCTTGAAAAATGTTAGGCGAGCATTTTTCACAAAAATTCACCCTCGTTCGCATGAGAGGTAAAATGGAGGTCCCGTGTGTGAGTGTTGTCACGCACGTTAATGATCCCTACCTTGCTTGGAACAGCAAGAGTTCGGCAAAATTCCAAATTTTCCAGGTAAAAACAACTCGCTTCCTGGCAAATGTAGTACCTTCGGGCGGAGCATTGGAAATCACATGTAAGGACATCGTCCTCTACTTAACACCAGATCAGGTCTTCGTCCTGAAACAGCAGCATTCAAAGGCACAACGTAGAAATACTTTCCGCAGCTTTTCAAACTAAAGTACTTTGAGTGATTTAAGACAGTTGCAAATACGTACACAAAAGCTTTTGTAAATATTTTTCTGTACGTCATGTCATGCCTTTAATGTATAATTTGTTCGTATTTTTAGCTTGTAAATAAATATTATCTCTATTGTTACGAAGCATTAACAAGGTGATCCCAGACAAACCAGAACACATCATCAGTAACAGATATAATATTTATTTACAAGTTAAAATATTTATATGAACTTATTTTACATTAACATTAAGGACATGACGCGCACAAGAAACTATTCAGAAATGTGTTTGTATGCGTAATTAAATTGCAAATGCTCTTTAACACTAGAGCTGAAGCACTTTAGTTTGTAAAGTTGTGAGACGCGTTTTTATGTTGAAGAAATAAATGTTGCCGGTTCACGACGAAGGCTCGTGTGTGGTGTCATGTAGGGGATGATGGCCATGATTGTAAGAAACCCTGGCCTGAGTTACGCTGAATGTAATATGGCACCTCGTGGGTTGATTGCAGTCGGATTTCCATAGCTTCGGTACCTAACGGTTTGTGGGCTTACCCTGGTGTACAGAAACGACTTCCTGGGTTAGTGCAAATTAATGCGGGCTAATGGCAAAATGTTCCCAATCCCGGGGTGCTTATTAGCGTCACGTGCTTTAGGAGGTGGTCCTAATGTAGTGATGGTTTCGGAGGTACATCGGTACAAGTTACGGCGGGATGGTGTCCGTAGTGTTGCAAGAGTTCACTTCACTTTATTCCATTAAATTTGGTAGTCACAATGAGATAACCTGAAGGAAAACCCTTAGTGTAGGAGGAGCTTGGTGACTTTCGTCTTGCACTAATCTTAATATGTTTGTAAAAACTTTGTAGTAAAATTTGTCAATACAGTATGTCAGGGTTCGATAGTATTTACTTTTCAGCATCAGTCACAGCCCTATTGATACAGTTCCCCATAATTCAAAAACAGTATTCAAGAAAGTAAATAATTAGTAAAGGAATTAATCTACACATTTTTAACTATCCAATACGGCTTTATTACGTCTTCTACAATAGAGCTCTTATCATTTGATGCAAAATAGCATTTCAAAACACGATGTACCTACCTGAAGTTTGCTACGTACATTGACGTAGCTGGCCGCACTAAAGAAAGGAATGCCCGGGCTCAGTTGGCGAGAGGGCGGGGTATTACACATACAAATATAAAGAAAGGCCTGAAATAAAAATACACGCACTCATTTATAACTCACAAGAAAAACCATAAGAAAAACCTCTAATTAGAAACTATGTTACACATTAGCAGTAGTACCAAAAAAAAAAGAAAATTAAACAAAAAATTAATAGCAGTACTACCAAAAACATGAACCTAAAAATAATCAATATTTTCTCAAGTACCCCGTAAAGTAATTTACAACAAAACTAGGATGGGCTACTTTCAGTCTTGCTATATTTACAAGGATTAAATTTTTATTGTCAAAAGAGTCGAACTTTTAATAAATACGAAAACCAAGAGTTACTTACATATTGAGCAACATTACCGATAATTCATTGGTGTCTGAATTCATTCGTCCAGCCGCGGTAGGTCACAACATTGTACCTAAACCGTATACTCTCGCTAAAACAAAACATATAAGCCAATAGCAGGTAACTAGGTAGCAGGGTATGACTTAATGGATATAATCCATAGTGTATACCGTGTTACGTGCCAATCCAATTGGCACTTAAACATTGTATTTAGGTTAGTTTTGATGTACGGAAGTTTCGCGCCATATTTTCAAAAGACGCGGTGCGTGGAATTTTAATAGACTAGGCGTATACTGTGTACTTCCGTTACGTCATAGTGCCTTTGCGCAGATCGTGCGACTCTAGAGGGTTGGACGAATAACTTCGGCGGATGTGTAAAAGACAAAAGAGTGAGGACAAGTTTTCCGTGACCCTCTTAAAACGGGGCTTTTTGCCTTTGATCTTCGAGTGAAGTGGTCGTATTTTGGTAACGTATCGTTAGCTTTACCTATGTAGATTCCTTTGCTTGATTATCTTTTGTTTGTCTACCTTTACCTGGTTTTTCCTGCCCATTCCCTGCATCGGTAATAAATTTGAAGCCAACGAGGCGTATCGGACTGGACGACCCGAGATGACGAGTCACCATCTGTAATTACTCCGGGATGGAGCCTTGAGGAACCTTGATAGAGGCCAACTTTGGTTCAACCCCGCAGAACGTTCGGATTTCCGGGGTAAGTAATACCGTGTTTAATTTGTTTAAATTTTTATATTTCCGATTATGGCGCAATATAATTTTGTGCAATGGTGACGTCATGGTAGTTGGCAACGCGGAATCTGTAATAAGGTTCGCGCTTCCGGCCGCCAGGGGCGTTGCATTGCTTTCGTATTCATTGCGCTTGCGCGATGTATTTATGAAGTCTTAAACTGTATTACCGACTTCGTAACTGTTTTATCGACCTTTAAATGGTAAGAACTATCACCAAGTAAATTGTAATAACCCACGATCGGGAGAGAAGTGAAATCGCTTTCCAATATCCCAAAACTTGAGAAAGGACAAGACAAAAAAATCAATCTAACTCCAATCCATTGCTGATGAAGTCATCGACGGTCGTGGTGAAATTATCAGCTGGGGATGATGTTCCGCCTCACTTTATACGATAGGAAAATTAGCTCCAACCAACTGAGCTATGCAGTTGGTTAGAGCGTTGATCCGGCAAATCAATGGTCGCATGTTCAAATCCTGCTGCAGCTGTTCTTTTAACGGTTTTCAATTACCAGTTCGATTTAAAATGGTAATTCAACTTTACATAAAAAGATGGGTTTTCATTTCATCTTATAACTGTTAATATATTAATATATATATATATATATATATATATATATATATATATATTGCCGTGGATCTCGGGTAAAAGCCTCACCAATAAAATTATAATCGAACTTTTTCTTACATTTTCAAAACGCGAAAATTGTTCATAATAGAAAATTTCGCAAAGATTAAATAATTCAAAAACATAATTTCTTACCCGTTTTCCTTCCTTCCTCGGTTGAATCGCCTTCTTCAACTGCTTCCGGCTAGCTCAGTTGGACCTCCTCTTGGATATCTAGATTCACTCTCATATTCTATCATTCACGCACACTCCCAATAAAACCACAAAATACAACAAGCATACAATCTTTTATTTTTCACTATTTACAAATAAAATTAAATTTTATCCACATTTCAGTGATCAAGTTACACCTCAATAAATCCTATTTTGTAATGTCGAGGATTTTAATTTAAATTATGAAACACATAGAATGTACCCGGAGTAAAAGGGCCCTGAATAATATTTTATCTCTCATTCCTTTTATATAATTTATTTTAAATCTAAGTAAACTCTGGAGTATGGTGAGCTCATGATAACCCAGTTAATTATGAATAGTGTATGCCCTTATACTTTGCATACTCTTATAACAAACAAAAAACAACACCCATGTACTCTTCACAAATTGTAACTTCCTGATGGAACGTTAATACGCTTTATATACACCTTCAGATTTCTATTTAAATACCATAATAAATTTAGTTATATGTATTATGTTCAATACACAAAATAATGCACAATACCTTCAAAATTACTCTCATACGTCACTCAATATTCATAGTTTATAACAACACAATTTCAAAGCGTTACCTGGAATTTCTAGAAAATCTCCGCTCCGTGGACGATGGTATTTGTTTTTTTTCTCTGGTTTGCAAGCCGCTTCTGGCTATTAGTAGAAGAACCCCCTGTAAGGGAGCTGCTAGCTCTGCCTTCACGTTGTCTCCAATTTCTAAATCCAAATTAATTCTACGTCTTTCACAATTATTTACTTTAATCCACTTTACTTAACGTCTCGACACGAGCTTGTTAAAAAATTTATAGGTGATACATCAATTAAAATTGTAATCTCGGCACACAAACCGCGTACAAATTATGAGCAATTCACCATGCAATATAATTAAAAATAATTTTATCATACTTACAAGCTCGTGATAACTTGCATACGTCGTCGGACGCGATCGAAATATTAAGGGCTTTCATTAGGTTTTCGAAAATCTTTTATAGAACTTAGGCCGCCACCCCCTGGCCGCCTTTCGTCCGAAATCCCCATCTACTACAACACATTCTTAAAATTTTGCTCAACCGATTTCTAAGTCCGCGAATTTCAGCACGTCGTTACGATATTTTTCTGAAAATTACTATACACTATGCTCGTATTTGTGTCGCGTTCAACTAACCACATCGACCCAATCGTATATTCACTGACGTCCTACAAGTCCTGCATATCTCACGCTGTCTCTTGCTTATGCGTTTTCTACGTCTCTTTCTAACCTGGTGTGAGTGGTAGAAAATCAATATTCCGGACCATCTACCCCACGTGGACTGTTACGTGCTTTAAATCACTCCTCGCTAGTATTTACTGCGAACACATGCGATGGTTTACAGATATTCTTTGAAACTTGTAGCTTTATCTACAAAAATAATTGGAACTTGACATTTAAAATTCTGCAGGTGTTTAATCTTAACGAGCGTTTTAAATAACACTTCTACGAGTTGGATTTTCCACGTATTTCAACCCCACCGATATATTTGTTTGTTAGCAACGCGTGTCACCTTGGTATTATTGATTTTTACACGCTTTTATGCATATTTAATCTTTTAAAACCATTATAATATATATATATATATATATATATATATATATATAAAATATAGTTTAGAGATAATGACCTTGTATAAATATGATGATATATTATTAATGGGTTTTTTAATTTTATTTTATACAAGTTATACAATTTTCTTATAACAAATTGAAGCAAAAATCAGTTAAAATAAGATTTCGATTTAATTTTAATGTTAATTTAATGTTTAACCTCGTCTTAAAGCCTGTGATCAAGAATTTAAATAAAATTCGAAAATTTAGGCCTTAAAAAGATATTATTTTCCTACAGCTGACCTCAAACCCACTAATAATATATCATCATATATATATATATATATATATATATATATATATATATATATATATATATAATAAAAATTTATATACATTTTGTCACTCTATTGTGGACATGAAGCCATCATGCATATTCTATAATAAAATCAATGTATTTGCCGCCCTTGACAAAACCACTAGCTTCGTTTGACAATTTAATTTGTGCAAGTTCTCGTGGTAAATTGCTGCTGATAATTTCAGGACGCATTGAATAAACCGGGAGTTCGTTCAGAATCTAGAGAGCACTTCACTGTCAGGTGGTTATGTCTGCTCTCTTGATCTACCAAATTGCTCCAATTTGAACTAACAATCGATGCACGGCTATACAAAGATGCGACGACGCAATTTTCTGTTCTTACAGAACTTTAGAAAATCCTTACAGGACGTTTTCCACGTTTCAGCATTGTCCTCGTGCGAATAATACAACAATAGAGGTATTAGTGATTGGTGGCCGCATTACACGACGCGAATTTAATAGCTAATTCACATTTTTCTATATAAAATGCGATAGAAATGTTCGAATAGTGAAACCTCATAGTTCTAGCACATTTTTCATAAACCATAAAATATTTTTATGTTTTGGTCAAATAATGTTCACAGACAAGCCGAAACATGCAATTTTCAGGAACAAACGTAAACTGTAAACTTAAAACTTTCATTCGCTTTATATTTACCAATTTTCTTGATTGTAGAACTGTTATTATTTTTATTTGCAGATAGTCTTGAAACAGATACATGGATTTGCACTGGAATACCATTAAAGATGTAGGCGAATATGAATCTCTGTGTCGAAGAAGACTATTCCGTGACGAATTATTTGAATTAGTTAGCAAGGTAAAACGGATTAATAAAATTGGAGCTATATTTAAAAAATGATGAAAAACTTGTACAACAGTTATAATGGGAAGATTTTGCAGTACACCCGCCGGCAAATAAAATAGGCGATAGACGGGATTTACATTACATATAAAACAAGATTGCAACCGTCAAGGAAACCCAAGTAATTCCGCGCTCCTGTTTTAAAATCTTCAAAAATACAAAACCCCACGTAATTACAATATCTTTCAGTACACTTAAATAAAAATTCCCCAGATAGATCAGTATGGTGCAAAGAACGGAAGTTGGATTAATTCTTATACAATTTTAAAGATTCTTTCAGCAACAGTAAACTTACCCTAGCATACAATGTACTTCTGACAAAATGTGATACTAAACGATTAATTATCAACCCGTATAGTAATATAGTTAATTTAATAGCAAATCAATGTTCATGTATTTCTTAAATAAATGCATAATATAATAAAAATACTGGGCGACATATTGTAACATTATTTTGTAATGTTAACGATTAAACAAATCAATTAATTAAAAATTCAGTAACTTGCATAAAGTATAGACTAAAATTCACACAATAAATTACCTCATTTTAGTTAGGCTCTTTTCATAATTAAAGACCAGCTTTACAAATAACTTCAGGCTACTAAATTTCAGTGGCAGGTCATCATTTAAAGCTCTAGACCCTCGTAATTCAAATACAATAAACCTCTTAAAAGTTTAGGTCGGTTACAGACTGACAAATCCGATAAAATTAAAATGTAATAGTGCCTTTTAGCGTAAATGAAGGAAACCAATTTCAGTTTGAAAAGCTTAACCTTCTTAATACTTTCGTTGATTGACAGCGGGTTATACAAAACAAAATATTATAAATAGCGCAAAACTATTTCCAATTTGATTTGTTCAAATATTACAAGTAATTTTAAGTAGTCTGGAGACATCCATTGTATTTAAAATCCATTTCGGCTCAAGTAGGTTAGCCGGTCTTTGTTAATGGCAGACTGCTGTTGCCATAGATAGGTTCCACATTGCAATAGCTAAGTAATTCGTAGAAGGTAAAATATAATTTAAATTCTTGGAAAAATAATTGCTCCCGTGACTCTCATCTAAAAAGGGGTTGGATTTGGTTTCTGAAATCTTGTTTTGTGGAAGGTTCAGTTCAGTCATTGGATAACAGAAAATGACGTACATAATTATTAGGGTAGGAATTAGTCTATGTAATTGAAGGCTTTAGCCAAAGACGGAGTTTTTTTCCAATGGGGCCGTCCGTGGTCAAGAAGTAGAGAGAAACGTAGTTCGCGGGTAGCGTTCTCCGGTAGCACAGATAGAATATTTCACTTCGTATCACGATATTAAAAATTGGAAAGGAGCGATAAATCTTCCAGTTTCGCGAGGGTTATGCCCATATGTTTGCGGATTTATAGTGATGCAAGATAAATATTAAAAAGCTTGTAGGCGTGTGACGCACAAGTAAGTGATATTGTCAAGAAGATTCTGCCGGGTTCGTGTGCCAGTCAATTCTTTAAAAATTATAAACAGAAGCAACAAGCGAGATTCTCTTCCCAAATTTAAGAACTGTTCTACGTTGGAAGACAAACCCTCAAACAATGGACAATTTTTAGTAAGTAAGTTTTTATAGTTAAGTAGCATGACCAATTTTTAGTTAGTTTGTTTGTTAGGACGTTTTGGCCATAAAGCGTAGGATTAAATTAGTGTACGATTTATACTATAAGTTTCTTTCATATACAAGTGTTTGATAACTACTTATGTACTCAAAATTTTCATAAATTCCATAGTCACCTATTCACTTAAATTTCTAAATCAATGAATGTAAGAGGTTCACGTTTCTTGCTCTGTGAATTAAATAGTTTTGTTTGCCGTTGATTAAGTCAATAGTCTTTTCTTATTTTTTTATCATGGAAGTTTTATAAGTAGTAAAAAAGTGAGGACTTGATTAAAAGAAACAATTGTCCTCCTTGGGATGACAAGTCTCTCAAGGTTTTGTACGAACATTTGGACATTCTCGACTTGTCTGGCGCCCTTGGCAATTGCCATTAAGCCACAATATTTTATGAAAGGTAAGTGCCAAATCTTTTGTAGTATATTATAAATTAATTTAACCCTTTTTTTCAAAATTTTAACCCTCTATATGATCCACGACCTTCCGCTAGCTAGTGCCGGTGACCCCCCTTTAATTTTTGTTTTACAGGCCGCCCCCATTTTATAATTTGACTGGAAAAGATACACTTAGTAGCTTTTCCGCCTGTAACAATATTATACACAAAAAAATGTAATTACCGATCATAAAAGTAATGTGATATGATCATATCTCACATGAATTGGAAAAGGATAGATGCAGTTTATAATCTAAACCTGTTAAATTAAGCTTAAGTAAATAATAGAACAAATACCTTGAATTTTTTGTTAACTAAACAATATGTTGGTTCATAGACAAGCAAAAATTAAATAAATGCAGCTGGATCAGTAGTGCAAAGGAACCAGTCATTATGATAACAACTTAAAATATACCATTAAAATAATCTTTGTACATCTGGTAAAACAATAATTTGTTAACACAAATGGGTGTCTATATGTAGTAAATATACATAGATATAAGATGGATTGTCAAGTAATTTCTCTATTACCAGTTTTTTTATTGCAATATAGCACTTGAATTAAATTGAGTACTGTACTCACAGTTAGCAGATGTAGTTGAAGCCGACTTACAGTTTCATTCAAAAAATGCTGAAATGAACGTAGCTGCAGTTTCCAATGTCTTGTAAAACGAATCTAGTTTAGATAGAGCATCTTAAATAATTTCATGAATATTTTCTTCTTAAATGGAAATTTCAATAAGAATCTGCAATCCCCAAAATAGATATATAGGAAATATTTCATAAAACAAAACAATTTCAGTCTCAAAATTATAATTAAATTACAAAAGGAAAATCTGTTAGAATATGCTACGTACATGGACGTAGCTGGCAGAACAATGAAAGAATACCCGGGCTCAGTTGGCGAGTAGGCGGGGTATTACACATACAAGAATAAAGGAAGGCCTGAAATAAAAATACACGCACGCATTCATCACGCACAACAAAACATAAAAAAAGAACTCTAATTAAAAAAAAACATGTTACTCAAGAACAGTAGTACCAAAAACAAATGAAAACAAAATTAATTAATGATCACAATATACATATATTAGGAAGAACAAAAAAAATCAATTCTTAAAATGGCGAGCTACTGTTTTTAGATACCTACCCCTATATTAATTAACGAAAGAAAAAGAAAAAGAAGTTGCAACTCTAAAACAACAGCTTTAACTCATCATTTTAAATATAAAATTGAATATATCAAATCTTTACAATAAATACAATATCAATAATAAGTATCATCTCACATACAGATAATCATTTTAAAACTACAAAGTGTAGCCATCCAACAAAACTGAAATATACTGGTTCGACCAGTTTTTGGAGCCCATAAAAAATAGTGGATAAATTCTCACCCACGTGTCGATGATGCTGGACCTATCACACCATCTTTAGGGCCGGAGCGGGGCAGCGCGGCCTAGGACCACGTAATTTGTGCCATAAAAAAAGGGCGGTAATCACCTCATCAATTATGTCCAAGGTAACAAGCAGTCCTATCCACCGGAAGAAGCTATAAAGAGTGTAGTCACAGATTAGACCCTTCACGAAAGAGAGTATATATATTTTTATAAAAATTAAAAGTACTCACCACACAGTGTGTGCACAAAAAGTTCGTAAATACGGAAACGTCAATTTTTCGCAGTCGTATATCGAAGCAGAAATGAATATTAAATCGTTTAGTAACATGAATTCGTTTCCATGCCGACGTTATCAAACCCAGGTGCAATTAGCGATTCGAAACACGCTTTATCAAACAATATGATACCTCATTTCAACGAGTTACTAGGCTAAAGTTATATACGAAATAATTATACGCTATAACAATATGGGCCAAACCACCAGACACCTAAACAAGGTACCGACTATCCGACTGTAAAAGAGATTTTCGTGTTAACATAAATAAACTTAAATGCAAATTATTAGGTAGCGTACTTATTGTAGGAAGGCAAAATATACAGGATGTTGTTGGAGTATTGAAACAAAATCTACGTGAATAAATAATGTAAGACGAAGAAGGGTGTGTTTTAATTTACCGTCGAAAGTGAACGTAACAAATTCCCTTTCAGCAAAATTGAAAGGTCGGAGTAGGAAAACAAAAGTAACGAAGCAGGCAGTATAGTACTAACCAAAAGAAACAAAAAAATTCTTTTAAGAAAATTAACAAAAAAAAACTCAAAAAACAATGAAAGAATTTTCATCCGGCTCCAAGAACCAAGGCACCCGTCAAAGAAAAAAAATTGGAGAGAAGCACAGGAAACGATAGGTAGGTAGTAGTCATGAGAGAGGACGAAGGTAGAACGGCGTTAACACTGTCAAAGTTATCAAACGACGGATGCTTCTTCAGAAAAAAAAAAACGATTGGTTTCTTGCAGAAAAAACCAAAAGTAAAGGAAAAGAAGAGAGGAAGAAAACCAACAGTAACAGCCAAAATGACAAAAGTGTCAATCCTCACAGTAAGCTAGAGAACAACAAGAATGCTGGATAGGAAAAAATTAAAAGTACTTCTGCTGTGGTACCAAAGAATCGCAAAAACGAAGAACCAAACAAGGCCTAAAGTCGACTAAGTCCTGGTTTCCGAAGAAAAGAAAAATGGTCTAGAAGCACAAATCGCAGGAAGTGGATCTAAAAAATTTTACCAAGTCAGTACGAAGACCGACAGAAAGTTAACACCAGCCACAGGATAAAGGACAGGAATGTGGAAGGAAAGGAACGAGGAAAAAAGAAACAAAACCAAAAAGAATAACACCAAACAACAAGTACAAGAACCACAAAAAACCCATAAGAATTGCACAAAAGAAAATAAAATCTAATCCCAGTGTAGTTATGTATGAGTATGTGTGTGAGTGTGCGTGCGTGTGTATATGTGTGTGTTGATGTATGAGTATTTGAGTTTGTGTGTGTGTGTGTGTGTGGGTGTGTATAAGAAGTGTGTATATGTGTTGGACGGCTTTAGTCGCCTCTTACGACAGGTATGTCGTACCATGGGGCTATTATATTTCCGGACTCACACGGGTGGAGTAAAAGGAGAGAACGAAAGAAAGGAGAACCAAACAGAGATGTGTGTGTTTATAAAGTGTGTGTGTGTATGGTTGTGTGTGTGTTGTGTAGATGTATGAAGTGTGTGTGTGTGTGTGTATGTGTTGGACCGCCTTAGTAGCCTCTGACGACAGACAGGTCGTACCATGGGACTATTCTATTCTCGGACCCATACGGGTGAAGTACAAGAAGAGAACAAAAGAAAGGAAACCAAACAGAGATGTGTGTGTTTATGAAGTGTGTGTGTGTGTGTGTGTGTGTGTGTGAACTGTGTGTGTACATGCTGGACCACTTTAGTCGCATCTTACGACAGGCAAGTCGTACCATGGGGCTATTCTATTCCCGGATCCACACGGGTGAAAGAAAAAGTAAAGAATACCCAGCAAAACAGGGAAGTAAATAAAAGAATCGTAAAGTCCAGAAATCAAGTCGTAAGAAGCGTAAAGTCGGCATAAAAATCTGTGGGGCGAGGACTAGGTATTGAGCTTAAGACGTTTGCGCCGTCAGCAAGAAAATGAAACGAGATCAATGACATTAGGATTTTGCCGACATATATCTTCAGGTTCGCAATCCGTATAGACTAGTTTCTATCTCTTTTGGGCAGTTTTCTGCAAAACAGAAGTAGCAGGGGGTGTAGCAGTTGTAGCACGCGGTTTAGGAGGTGGCGAGGGTGGAGGTAGTAGTGGTTGTCGTAGTTTATGGAACTCAGAACGCGTTGTGAAAGAAAGTTGTTTGTTGTTAGGATTGGCGGTAAGAAAGTCAATAGTAGAAAAGGAAACATCATGAGTTGTCAGAATATCAACGGTAGAAAAAAAAAGTATTGGCTGTACCACAATCAACCTTACGAAAAGAAAGACAAGCAGAGCACACTTCAATTACGTTAGATAAAGGGACAGAGGCAAATAAAATTTTATCGATGTTAGGTAAAGGTCTAGCAGTATCACAGTTAGCACAGAAAACAGCATTGGCTGTAGAAGTATCAACCTTAGCAAAAAAAGTAAAATCCGGTAACACTTCAGTAGCAGTACCTAAATGACAGAATCAGGTAGGCGAAACAGGGGAATACGGGAGGCTATTCTAGCTTGGAAAGTGATAATGGAGAAAGCAATAGAAAAAGAGGAAAGCATGTATATATGGTATGTAGATGTGGGAAAAGCATTCGACAATGTAAAATGGAAAAAAATGTTCGGAATACTCAAAAAGATTGGAATGAGTTATAGGGATAGACGAATAGTACATAGCTTATACAAAGTGCAAACAGCAGTAATAGAATTAGAGCAGGAACGTAGAGAAGTAAATATTAGGAAAGGGGTGAGACAGAGATGTGCGCTATCCCCATTAATTTTTAACTCGTACATTGAAGAGGCAATGAATACTGTCAAATGCTGGAAGACATTTGGAATTACTACGCAGGGACAAAAAATTGATATGCTTAGATTTGCAGATGATATAGCGGTATTAGCATCTAGCATGGAAGAGTTAGAAGGTGCTCTTAATGAAATGGAAACGGTTCTAACAGAGAGATATGGTATGAAAATTAACAAAACTAAAACTAAAGTTCTAGTATGCAGAGGTGGGGAAAATAAATCAAAACAAGAATACAAATATGTAACACGAACTTACAAGAGGTTAAGGATTTCTGCTACCTAGAAATCCAAATAACGCAAGATGGGAAAAGCGCAATAGATATTAAACAAAGATTAGCACCAGGTTGTGCTGTATTTAACAAGAAAATGTAACTACTGTGTTCAAAGACAACAAAGATAGAAACAAAGAAGAGATTGCTTAAAACATGTGTGGAGCACAGCACTGTACGGCTGTGAGGACTGGACAGTAGGAGAAGTGGACAAGAAAAAGGTAGAAGCCTTTGAAATGTGGTGCTACAGACGAATGATGAAGATATCAAGGACAGATAAAGTTAAGAACAAAGAGGTATTAAAAATAGTAGGGGAAGAAAGAGATATGTGGAAAGCGGTAAAAATAGGAGAGATACAATGACAGACTATATACTACGGTATGGGGGAATAGTGCGGAATATATTAGAAGCAGAGATAAAAAAAAAGAAAAGTAGAGGTAGACCTAAGTTAGACTATTGCACACAGATAGTGAAAGGTGTAGGTGTAGGAATTTCAGGGAAATGTGAAGCATAGCTCAGAATAGAAATCAATGGATGTACGCATCCAACCAGTCCCAAGATTGATAAACTAATGACAAAAAATAACTGTTCTTAAACATGATGATTAATATAAGAAACTACACGTATTGGTTGTGCAATATTCTCAAATAATGTTAATTGTATGAAAGGATTTACTGGAAAACTATAAATTCGGCAAATGTCTAAGTGTTGGGAGATCTTGGCAGCCACAGGCTGCTTAACCCCCTTCACATACCACTGAATCTCGGTGAAATAGGGCATAGACAAAGTTAATAACAAATAGGATATAGAAATAGTAGGGGAATAAAGATGTGTGTGGAAAAATAGGAGAAATAGAAGGGCAGAATACGTTGTAAGGCCTTTTTGGGGAATAATATGCAATATATTACAAGTAGAAATAGGAAAAGGAGGTAGATGTAGACCTAGATCAGATAGTGATAGATGCAGACAGAATTTGAGAGAAATGTGTAGATTAGTTCAGAATAGAAAGCAATGAGCGTACGCGTCTAACAAGTTCCAGGACTGAAGTAGAGATAGGAAAAAGGAGGTAGATGTAGACCTAGATCAGTTAGTGATAGATGCAGACAGAATTTGAGAGAAATGTGTAGATTAGTTCAGAATAGAAAGCAATGAGCGTACGCGTCTAACAAGTTCCAGGACTGAAGTAGAGATAGGAAAAAGGAGGTAGATGTAGACCTAGATCAGATAGCAATAGATGCAGACAGAATATGAGAGAAATGTGTAGGTTAGTTCAGAATAGAAAGCAATGAGCGTACGCGTCTAACAAGTTCCAGGACTGAAGTAGAGATAGGAAAAAGGAGGTAGATGTCGACCTAGATCAGTTAGTGATAGATGCAGACAGAATTTGAGAGAAATGTGTAGATTAGTTCAGAATAGAAAGCAATGAGCGTACGCGTCTAACAAGTTCCAGGACTGAAGTAGAGATAGGAAAAAGGAGGTAGATGTAGACCTAGATCAGATAGCAATAGATGCAGACAGAATTTGAGAGAAATGTGTAGGTTAGTTCAGAATAGAAAGCAATGAGCGTACGCGTCTAACAAGTTCAGGACTGAAGTAGAGATAGGAAAAGGAGGTAGATGTCGACCTAGATCAGTTAGTGATAGATGCAGACAGAATTTGAGAGAAATGTGTAGATTAGTTCAGAATAGAAAGCAATGAGCGTACGCGTCTAACAAGTTCCAGGACTGAAGTAGAGATAGGAAAAAGGAGGTAGATGTAGACCTAGATCAGATAGCAATAGATGCAGACAGAATTTGAGAGAAATGTGTAGGTTAGTTCAGAATAGAAAGCAATGAGCGTACGCGTCTAACAAGTTCCAGGACTGAAGTAGAGATAAGAAAAAGGAGGTAGATGTCGACCTAGATCAGTTAGTGATAGATGCAGACAGAATTTGAGAGAAATGTGTAGGTTAGTTCAGAATAGAAAGCAACAAGCGTACGCTTCTAACAAGTTCCAGGACTGAAGTAGAGATAGGAAAAAGGAGGTAGATGTAGACCTAGATCAGATAGCGATAGATGCAGACAGAATTTGAGAGAAATGTGTAGGTTAGTTCAGAATAGAAAGCAACGAGCGTACGCTTCTAACAAGTTCCAGGACTGAAGTAGAGATAGGAAAAAGGAGGTAAATGTAGATCTAGATCAGATAGCGATAGATGGAGACAGAATTTGAGAGAAATGTGTAGGTTAGTTCAGAATAGAAAGCAATGAGAGTACGCGTCTAACAAGTTCCAGGACTGAAGACCTAATGATGATGATACTAAAAGTATTCCTCTCAACAATTTCTTGATTACAGCACGGAAAGGTAAGTAATATTAAACAAATATATATTCCATAAATGAAAAATATTATTAAATATAATGTATTAATTAGTAAACAATGTAAATTATTCATAATTATTTATTTTTTAATGATATATAAACTTTATACGGCGTATTAGTCACCGGCACTTACGGTTGATCTTGCATTATGCTGTGAAAGGGTAAGCGCGGCGCGCTCTCCGCCCTCTAACTCAAAAACAGTCGAGTATATAAGATAATGTTTGGGACAAAAGTCGTAGAGAATTTTATTTTTATTTTTTATAATAAATGCAAATGGCAATAAAACCATAGGAATCGAGATATTTACAAAAAAGCGATTTTTGTGACCTTTGACTTGAATATCTAAGACGCAGACACGAGATTTTATGAGACTTTTGAGACAACTTTTACAACGCCGAAAAAAAGATTTATACAAGTTTACAGCTTAGTATCTCTCGTTCCGAGGTTGACTATTTTTTTTTTGCTTAAATTATCCGACTATAAAGTTTTTAAATCACTAAATATTTGAAACAAAGTGAACATAATACTAAAGGGAACCTAATGTGCACTAATAAGGTACTTGCCGAAATTGTTGAAGAGTGTGCGTGACTATGTTAGAAAGGAGGTGCGTACCGTGTAGCCTATATGCTTGTGCTTTTATATGTAGATATTTGTTCCTATTTGTGCTTATAGACACGCACACGTGTTAATATTGTAAATAATTAGTCATAGTGTCGTATATTAATTGCCAGTATAATAAATTTATGGTTTTTGTTTGTGGAAATTGATTTATATGTTGCAGTAGGATGTCCTGGTAGATTCCACTACTCGTCCTGGTATCAACCTGTTACACAATTGTATTATGTAAGTAGATTTGCATATTTTATACTCAAACTGCCAGTTCGAAAATAAATTGACTATAAATATTCTAATAATAGAATTGTGTATATTCTTATGAAGTTCAACTAAACTTTTATGTGATAGAAACACATGTAATTGAATTATCTGTTTGACCTTGATAGTTAATGTTAAAAATTTTACAAATGCATATTAAAGAATTTTACTATGTTGTTGTAAGTTTTATTTTAATATTTGTTGCATAACTGTATGACGCCAGAACGGCAATTTGATAATTGCAATGCAACCCATGCGTGTAAGTAAGTGTTTCAAGTTGCTCGTAATTTAAAATTATCTACAAAGTTAAACAATCAGTAAGTAGTAAAACTACAAATCGTGGGATTTTACCTACAACTTATAGATAGCTCATCATTGTACCAAGTTGCTGCTGAACGCTTCGATTTTCAATTCCGATATGCAAGTAGATACGTAGACTGTATGCACATAGTTTGTGGTTAGATTAGATTTCAACTCAAAATTATTATTCCTTGATGGTATAATGAGGTATAAAGTACTCCACCAGTTGCAGTGCAATTTTTTAAAGTAATATCTTACCGCTTTGCGAATGCCGGTAGATGTCTAGCTAATTTAGTAATTTTAAAGTAACAGGTTTATTTCATTTGAATTGCAGTTGTTGCCAAGTAATAAGCTTTAAATATAAGACTGGAGAGTGGCATATCCCATCAAGAGTAACATGATGATATTTATCTGATGCACCAACCAGTGGCATTTCCTTGCTCCATATACTGAATGTGTTGTATGCTGAGCACTTTTGTTAGCATTACCGATAAGTTTTATGCAGTAATAAATGCGAATATGTTTGATTCTTGCCACACATACACGTTTTGAGCTGATTAATAAAAACGCCAAATTATTATCGTTCGAGTGGGCGGTGTCTGAAATAATTTAGGCTTGGCTTGATTATTAGATTGATAAGCAAAAATAATTATGTTTCATAAGTACATGAAAATAAAACTGAACTAGTTAAAATTGAATGATTTTAACAGTTTGAAGTAGTTCGGAAGTTTTCGGTAATCTTCGGAACTCCTCGGAAGGCTTCGTGGTTGCTTGTGGAACCAAAATAAACATAAACACTTATTGAATGAATGTATATACAGTATAAAAGAGTGTGCAAGTCTTCGGTAGTCTTTGGAACTCTTCGAAAGGCTTCGGAATTTGCTTGTGAATCCGGGTAGGAACTTGAATAACGGTAGCTAGAAAATATTTACAGTTTGTAAAGGTCCAGACGTCTTCGGCGGTCTTTGGAACTCTTCGGAAGGCTTCGTGTTGTACTTGTGGGACAACTTTAAGTTACAAAGAATTATGATATGAAAATAAAAACTATTAAGTGAACATATATACAAGCATAGAGGGCTTCAGAAGTCTTCGGTTGTCTTCGGAACTCTTCGGAAGACTTCGGAATTTAGTTGAGAGACCGAGTGAGAACTTGAACAACGATAGTTAAAAAATATTTGCAGTTTTAAGAGGCCCAAACGTCGTCGGTGGTCCTCGAAATTCTTCGGAAGGCTTCGTGTTTTTCTTGTGAGACAACGTGAGGGTATGCAGAATTGTGGTGTGGACGTATGTACAGCTTGGAGGGGTTCGGAGGTCTTCGGAAGGTGTCGTGGTAGTGGTGGCTTAGGCCTCGTCGGGTGCGTTGCCGTTGAACTACACGGGGGTGTTCTCCCGGTGGTAGACTTGGCAGACGCAATCACAATAATGACTTGTCGGTGAAGTATGGAACGGAGCTTAACGCCTATACGTAGTTTGTTAACTATTGATTGATGAATTATAGTGACATGCCTCAGGTACGGCGGCGGACATCGTTACCGTCGGACAATACGCAGACTATGGAGAGCACTGCTCGCTGAAGGTTTTGCAGGCTATGCAGAGCACTGCAAGATGATTTTTTAGACTATGGCGAGCACTAACGAATGTCTTTCGGAGAAATTGTAATTATATTTATACACTTCCATTTCCTATGCTTCCTGTGTTGAAAAACGTTAATGATGTCTTTAACCAATGAAATTGTGTGTTTTAAGTTTCGAGTGTAAAAAAATCTCAAAATTTTTGTTGACCAATGAGCGTACTGATTTTTGGGTACCACAAAAATGAGTTGGAAATTCTCGCGATTCTTAGTTTGTTCTGTGTTTGGCTCGTGTACTTTGATATAATCAACAAAATGCTCTTTTTTAATTTAAAACAATTTACAAAAAAGATCAGTATTTCTTTTTATTGAAAAATGCTGAATGAAATATAAATAACAAGCAATAATAACCGAGAAACTACTACTGTGGGTGTTCAAGGAGAGAATTAAAGTGGAGACTTGGCGATTAGGAACAATTCTAAGACATCGCTTGAACTGCTAGATGAGCTACCGTTCTATACAGTAGTAGACTGCGGCATATGTAAAAATTCTTTTGGAGAAGAGAGGGTGAGGAACCACAACCACTTGAATGAAAAATTTAGTTGTGAGGCTCATAGCCATTGTAATTTAAAGTATGCAGTCCCAAACTTCATCCCAATAATTTTCCACAATTTAAGTGGATATGGTGCTTATTTCATAATCAAAAAGCTGGTCTACGACCAAAACAGTGTTAGTTAGTGTCGTCCCAAACAACAAGGAGTGGTACATCTCGTTTTCAAAAAATGTTAGATTGAATGAGTAGGACATGGAGGATGATGAGGAAGAAAATGATGCAGACTGCATCCAACTTCGTTCCATTAACTTTCTCCGGTTCATAGTATCGATCTTGAATAAATTGACGAAAATTTTTCACTCCGATCAGTTTGTGGAACTACGAAAGTATTTTCTAGAGGACAACAAATTCAAATTGGTGAAAGAGAAGTGCGTATTTCTGTAGGATTATATTACGCTCGCACTGGTTTTGAATGCGAAGTCGCTTTGTTTTACAATAAGATGTTATTGTGCGACATCTCCTTGGCCAAGTACGAGCGCGCGCAGAAAGTGTGTAAAACATTTCAGATGGAATCCTTCGGGGAATACAACGATTTATACTTCAACACAGTCATCCTGTCGTTGGTCGACGTTCACATAGATTTAGAAACGTTTGCAGTAACATCTACGACCTCGACCCGTGCCGAAATCTGACGATTCCAAGTCTGAGCTGGGACGCGATATTAAAATACACCAATGTTAAACTGTAATTAAACACCAACATTAACATGGACAATTTCGTAAGTGCTGACATAAGCTTTTATTTAAACGTTGAAACGATTTATTTCTTGCATGGTAATCCATCAGTAATGTTCAGTGATCACGCTACCAATTTTTCTGACACAAGAAATCAACTTCAAGATTTTTACGATTTCTGCAAAAATAAAATCAAACTACAAATCTCTTACAGAGTTTTTATCTCAGAAACAGATTTTGCGGAAATTTATTCCTTCGAGATCTCCCAGATGGGGTGGGATTTGGGAATTCGCAATAGAAAGAGCAAAATATCACATGGTAGTTATAAATTTTCCTACGAAGAATTCCTCAAAATGTTATGTCAAATTGGTGGTATAATAAATTCAAGATCATTAAGTCCTTTGCGGAACGATTCTTCAAATTTAGGCTTCTTAACTTCAGGCTATTTCCTTGGTTATTAACCGCTTGTTCTGAAAATGATGTCTCTCATCTGTCAGAAAATAAACTCTCTGTCTGTTTAGTAACGGATATTTAATATTTGGCAATTCTTTTGGAAACGCTGGACTATAGAATATTTAAGTAATCTCCAAAATAATCCAAAATGGTTTCAAAAATAGACAATTTTAAAGTAAATGATTTCGTGTTGTTCAAAGATAGCAATGCTCCTTCTCTTCAATGGCCTCTTACTAGTATTTTGGAAACTATTTCAGGCAAAGACGAACAAGATCCGGTTGTCAAAATTGAAACGACCCGTGGCGTACTTATTAGGCGGATAATTAAATTATCCCGTCTGCCAAATCAAAATGACCTTTCATTAAACTAATAATTTCTACATTCTCCTTATGCTTCTCTTTTTTGTTGTTTGCATTCTGTTATTGTTTATTTAACATAACGTGAGTAACGTAGTTAATCGGGTGTGTCCCTAAGTATAACATCTCCGTTGAGTTGTCCCAACAAAAGAAACCTATGCTCTTCAAAGAAATTGTATAATTCGTGTTGAAAAATGTTTACATTAAAATTGACAGAACTTAATGTTAATTCCGCCAAACAAAAATCAAAACTTATACATTCATCCGCTAGCTACTATTAAGTTAAGAAAACCGTATTCGCGTATTACGTGAAAGGTTTATAATCTGCCTCTTTTTCGATACAAATTACTCCCCTCACGTATGTTAAATTAAAGGAAACTACTTTCGAATTAATTAGAAAAGGATAAATCTAACCATATATCGCCCGCCTTGAAATGATCCTTTTCAACAGAAACACAACAATTAAAAATAAGTGTCAATTATCACAAGATCAATAAATCTAAATCTAAATAGTTCATTTTATTCTACTGGTATTTTTTCTATAGGAAAAACATACACACTGCTTGTAGCGCGCTTAAAAACATTCTCGGTTTTCATAAGCACAACACATACCACTGAATCTTCTCCTGAATATATTTGTAGTATTCGACCTACCTTTTATTGCGCCGATGGAATTGCCCTTCTTTTAAATTTTTTGTAAATATTCTTCACTTTAGATGATTTTGAAGGTATGCAAGGTATTTTAATGACCGCCTCTTCTACCAGTGCTACTTCAGTTGTTGGACACAATCCCCACATGATAACCGATTAACAGGAATATCAACATAGTTAGGCTCAGGTATGGTTGTCAAGATTCCCTTATAAGGAAATGTGAAGGCGTCAGTATGGAAAAATTATTAGGATCTTCAGACATCGGTACCAAAGAACGTGAATTGAGACAACCTTCAACTTGAACTAAAATCGTGCAATAATCTTCAAACGTAAAAACTGAATCTCCCGTGATCAGTCTTAAATGATACTTCAATGACTTGACTTGACTACGGCCTCCTATAAACCTCCAATTGTTGGTGCTCTAGGAAGGAATAAAATGCCTTGAGAAGCAAGGACTGTTAATTCTTTAAGCTTTTTATTGCCTTTCACAAAATTTGTGGCATTGTCTGAATAAATATTAACGCATCGTCCTGTCGTGCCATCATACGTTTTAGCGCAACAAGAAATGCATCTGATGTGAGACTAGATACCAACTCCAGGTGAACAGTCTTGTTGGAAAAGCAAAAAAATATGACAATGTAACATAAATGAGTATTAGGGTTCCACGGCGATGACTTTCTTTATTTGTTACTGGACGGGCATAATCAATTTCCACATTTAAAATCTATACGGATTTACTCGATGTTTTGGTAAATTTTCCATTTAAGGAATACTACCTGCAGGTTTGTGACTGAAACAAGTTATGCATTTTCTAACAATCCTTTTTGCGGAGCTTCTTCCTGCAAGTGATCAATATTCGCTTCTTAATGAAGCAAGAACTGCCTGCGAGCCTGCTTGTAGCAATTTTTCGTATTCATGATCTATCAATAACTCGGTCAATGCATGCGATGACTGTAAAACTGAAGATGTCTAAATTCAAATGAAAGTTTTACTTTATATATTCGTATTTCAACTCTTATTAAATCCTCATAGTCCAAAAAACATACTAAATCAAAGTTTCCTACTCCTGCGCACCTCCGTGTGTTTACGCAACGCCGCTATTTCGTTTGAGAACGCATAAGTTTGACCGACTTTAACTAAGCACATAAGAGCTGCATATAATTCACCGGCTGTTAAATTTCCTTTAAATTTGTTTCTAAAGCGTAAACAATATGCAACAACTCGTTGTAATATAATGATCAACGAATACCTTTCAAATAAAGAAACATCCTGCACTACATGTGCGCTCAAACAATTAACAATCTTATTTTTTGCCTCGGTTTTAACCTGGGCGTCTACTGCTTCAGATAAAATACTGGATAAAACTTCTGATTTTTTTGGTAAATTCCTGTGCAGCTATTTAGGCTCGTACCACCATAACTAATTTGAGTAGTGGGGTAGGGCCGGTCCTAATTCAAAACGCGACAGACGTATTTTCCATGTGTAGAATACACGTGCACCGTTTTGAATTAGGATCGGCCCTATATAATTTCAATGTAAAATAGTCGTGAAAACATTTCAATGTAAAATAGTTGTGAAAACATGAATTCTTATATACTTTCAATGTAAAATGCTTGTGGGCACGTTTTGAATTAGGATCGGCTTTATATTGCTTTCAATGAAAGATATTTCAAAACACACGTATGTTGAAAAATGTAAGTGCAGAGAAGAATGTGTGTAGCTGTTTTGAATTCGGTTTTCTAGCGAGAAGTTACACGTGCACCGTTTTGAATTAGGATCGGCGTTATATACTTTTAATGTAAAATGTGAAAACCTGAATTCTTTTCAAATGTAAAATACTTGTGGGCACGTTTTGAATTAGGATCGGCTTTATATTACTTTCAATGGAACATACATACATACTTCAAAACACACGTATGTTGAAAAATGTAAGTGCAGAGAAAATGTGTGTAGATGTTTTGAATTTGGTTTTCTAGCTAGAAGTTATAAAGTATGACAGATGCAAAAATATCGCATTTAAGTCAATTGTGTTTAATTAAAGTGGATTTTGATTTATGTTTAGAGGCTGCAAATACACATGGGCCGGTTTCAATTCAAAATGTGTTCACTCTTGTGATAGGTTGAAAAGTGGGTTGGCAAAGTACGCAGATGGTGGTAATCTGCTATATAAGAAGATTGCTCCTAATATTAATTTAATTAGTCGAAGTTTACTGCATATATAAGGTTATCATAATGTAAGGGATATATTTTAAATTATGATAACTTTTTAACAAATTAAGTTAATAACAAGAAATAAATGAAATCTAATTGCTTATGAAATGGGATTTAGTATGCCCAAAACAGGTTACGGCAATTGCTCAATATGACCACCATTTTGTTGTTGTAAGATCACCATCCTTACCTCCAAATTGTACACAGCATTTCGTAACATTTCTGGTTGAATTGTACCAATTTGCTCCGTAATACTGTCTTTTAATTCTTGTAGCGTAGTTGGTCGTCTTCTAAACACTAAACTTTTTAAATAACCCCACAGCCAGTAATCCGCTGGGTTTAGATCAGGTGATCTTGATGGCCATGAATTTACGAAATGTCTGCCTAACACGCGATCTTGAAAAACGTTGGTTAACAATTCTTTGACTGGTCGAAAAATGTGCGGGTTGCTCCCATCCTGCATAAAGATGATGTTTTCAATTCCGTAGTGCTCGTTTTGCAGCTGTGGAATAACATAATTTTGTAACATTTGCAAGTATCGTTCACCATTTACAGTTACAGATACGGCTTGTCCATTCTGCATTTCCTCGTAAAAATGCGGACCAATAATAAAATCAGCTGTAAAACCGCACCAAACGGTGACTTTCTTGTCATGAAGACCTTTTTGAACGATTTGTTGCGGATTTTCTGCAGACCAGATTCTACAGTTTTGAGTATTGACTCCACCATTCAGAGTAAAATGTGCCTCATCTGTCCATAAAATACGGGATAACCATTCGGGTTCAATTTCCATCTGAGCCATTACTCGCAAAGAAAAATCGTACCTAGTAGCCAAATCTGCGTCCTTTAATTCAAACAGCATTTTCAGTTTATATGGATACATGTTTAGAATTTTGCGTAAAATTTTCCAAACCGTGGTATATGGCATTTGCAATCGCTTGGATATCGCATTTGCACTGCTGATTGCGAGTGAATTGCTTCTGGCTATGTCTTGATTTTCATGAAGAACCTCTGCAACTTGGACATCACTAATTATTGGTCTTCCTGATCTTGGTAAGTCAGTTACAGACCCTGTTCTTTCAAATTTTTGTATCAAATTGCGGTACGCTTTCATTTGACAGGGTCCCGCTCTCAAAACCATTCTCGTGCGAAATCTTCGTAATCCAGCGGTGTAATTTCTGCCGGATTCATAATAGCACTGAACTAAACCAATTCTTATTTGTAAATCCATGTTATTACAGTTGAGTCGTTTGAACTCAACGTTTACTTGAGTTTTAATTTCAAAATAAAACTTCAAATTGAATAATTTCGTTTTGACACTAGTGTCAACAATTGTTATGACAACGCTTTTGTTTCTCATAGATACGGTAAAATCCCATTCATTAAGCAACTAGATTTCATTTATTTTATGTTACTAACTTAATTTATTAAAAAGTTGTAATGATTTAAAATATATCCCTTACTTTATGATAACCTAGTATTTACATACAAACATGTATATAATTGATATTCAGGGATTTAAATACAAGAAAAACGAGTTTGTGTGCAAAGAAATTGCGGTTTTGGACTTGTTGGAAGGTGTTGTTTGGCATCAAATTTTAAACTGCCAATGCAGTCTAGTTGTTTGAGTCAAGATCATATAAAACATAACGACTGGGTGACAAGGAATATTCATGGTCTTTCTTGGGATGAATCTTCAACGGCTGGAATGGTGTTATCATATATAGCGCTTTATTTGAAGCAAATTATTCGACCCGGTGAAGAAGTATTTGTGAAGGGTCTAGAAAAGAAGAAATTGATTGAAACCTATCTAATGCAAAACGTTGTAACTGATATGCTTGCACGAGGTTGTCCTAAGCTATCGGAGTTAAAAATCAACAACCGTTTAAAATATAACATCCATTGTTGTAGACACAGCAATAATAATCTGCAATGTGCAAAACAAAATACCTTGTTATTAAAAGAATGGCTTGATAATAATAAAAAACAATAGAAAGATTGTGTCTGTATTATTTATTTTAATATAATTTTACAATGTTAGCCAAAGCAAATTATCCGACCCGGTGAAGAAGTATGTGTGAAGGGTATAGAAAAGAAGAAATGGATGGATACCTATCTATTGGAAAAACAAAATACTTTGTTATTAAAAGAATGGTTTTATAATAATAAAAAACAATAGAAAAGATTGTGTATGTATTATTATTGTAGTCAGTAAGAAATCTTTAATGCTAATGTCTGCAGAAAAAACAAATAAACTCAGACAGCACGAATGGGACTCTCAACCATGAAAGCAATTATAATTGATCAACGCCATAGCTCTTTACTGGTTTTACAACATTTAACAAATTGTACAGATATCTCGAAAAATTTGCCAAAGACAGACAAACAGATAGGCAGACTGACTGCACCAATTTTCTCATTCTCGCTTTTAAAGAATAACATGTCGTAGTTATTTAAATCGCGAACTCAGTTTATCTGCAAGAAATATATAAACGTGGAAATTTATGAAATGCTCCAACTTTAAAAAAAGCCACTATCATTATTCTTTCCTGACAAGGGTAATTTTAACAAAAGTTTTCATTTTTTTTTTTATTTGTTCTATAGAACACAACTACAACTTGACAATAAAGATTGAGCGATTATCACACACATATCTTGAGTATATATAAAGATATTAAACAATAAGAACAGCAGAAAATTCAACCCATGTCAGACAGCTTTTTCTTGTCAACGATAGTCTAGTCTAATGCTTCTTCAGCATTTGCATTTCCATATTTACGTACTGAAGGCAACTCTGCAATTTTAGATCACATGCATTTTTAATTTCAATTACAAAAAAATATGAAAGCATCTATTTGAAATGCATTTCTAACTTTAATCGCAAAAAAATGAGAGCATCTATTCGAAATATGCACTCAGATTAAAAGTCAAAATTGTTTGACATCGTTCTGTAAACTGAGGTTACGTAGTTATTAAATCGGTAGTAATGTGAAATGAAACACACAATGTATTTTTCTTTATTGTAATCTGTAAAATACATATATATATATATATATATATATATATATAATGTTATGTACTCTAGAATAAACATACTATAATTCACTTAAGTTTCCAAATATAAAAGAACAGTTCTAACTCACTCCAACTCTGAACGGTTAAAAAAAATATTGCATTATCAATTCTATGAGGGCTGTCTTCTTCATCTTTGACGCGCGGTCGTTTCTGGTTGTTCTTCTTCGTGTTAACTAAAAAGATTCAAATGAATATTATATCAAGTAAATGCATTAAGAAAATTAAATCTATATATTAAGCTAACGAATACATACTATGTATTGGTGTCATTAGGTCGTACGTTGCAATTGGTGAATCTGCTCACGGCGTCAACGATTTTTTCACCAGTACTTAATTTGGATTGACTATAAACAACTCAATAATTTTAACCCAATCACAATCATTATTCTTTCCTGACAAGGACAATTTTTAAAAAAAAGGTTTTCATTTTGATTTGTTCTATAGAACACACAACTACAACTTGACAATAAAGATTGAACGATTATCACACACACATATCTTGAGTATATAAGGATATTAAACAACAAGCACAGCAGAAAATTCAACTCATGTAAGCAAGAATTTAATGCTAAGGTATTGTCTAGATAGCAATTGTAGAAAATATGAAATCTATAGAAAATTTAATAAAGCCAGTCATGTATAAATTTTTTAATGCTGACATCCACAGGAAAAATAAAAGCGAGAAATTTAATGCTAACATCTACAGAATAATAAATAAATCCACTTAGTCAGCATTAATGGAAGACCGGTCTGGCTTCGAAACTGTGCACGCGTATATACCATATTTTAAAATTAAAGTTGTCAATTGCAAAACAAAAAATTAAATTTTACCTAGAAATCATTTTGAAATATTTACTTTTTCAGTACAACTGAAAGAACTTGACTTTATACATTTTTTAATCGATATCATAGACTTTTTCTATACTGTTGGTAAAAATCTACGTGAAGTATTTATATTAAATAATAAACTGACCTGTTAGAAAAATTAAAATTTGCATCGTTTTCTGAAAAAAATGGCGTACTTTTTCAGTACAACTGAAAGAACTTGAGTTTATGCATTTTTAATCGATTTCAGACTGTACAGAAACAGTAATGTTTAATTATATCAGTCAAAAACATGATGTGCTTACTATTAAACAAAACAAAATTGTTCTTAATCCAAGTGATGATAAAAGAATTCTTAGTACCTCAACCACTGATACATACGACCAGCGAGTACTGTGTTAAAAATTGTTTTCGTAGCAGAAAGTAACATCAATTCCTTCAATATTACTGTATTAGTCGATTAAGGCATGAGTTAATTTTTTTACAACGTTTCTTTTATTCGCTTAGGGCAATGCAGAGAAGAAGTTTGAATTGGCCACATTTTTTATAATAAAATAAACCTTGATACAAAATCACATTCAGTTTTACTGAAAAGTATAGGTACTGCTCAGCAGAAATAATGAATTACATTCATTGACTGAAAAAGAAATTGCAAGAAGGCGCATAATAAAACCTAAATTAGATTAATTTCCTTTTATATTACTGCTAGCATAATTTATTTTCCATAAAAAATTAACAAAAATTGACTTTATATGCATATATAGGGATATAGTAATTTGTGCGGGTGTATGTTTTACGCTAATCATGCTGAATAAGAAAAATTCTTTAGTTCTATCAACGTACTGGAAAATGTTTTTCTTAATATCGGGTTTTTAAAAAAAAACCATGAGTGCGTGTAAATTATGATATTTTTCTTTAGATTAATTTTTCGTTTAAAAATAATGCAATGCAAATAAATCCTTAAGTAGTAATATTTATAGAATAAGTTTTAGATTACCGCTGACACAATTTACATGCATATATAGGTAATTTGTGTGAAATTCTTTAAAGGTACTGTTATATAATAAAACTGCAGAATGTTTTTTTTAAAACCATGAGTCTGTAAAAATTATTAAACAAAGACGGTTTAATTTGAGACATTTTTTTTTCAAAATTTGCTTTGTTTTTATTTAGAATATTTCATATGTAATCATAAAAAAAATAGCGTTGTAATGATAGTGTATTTTCTGTACACATCATAAATCAAAGGTCGTATAAAACATTTTTATTATTATACTGCAAACAAGAATTTTTTTTGAAGTAAACGCAACTGAATGAAAAATGATGTTGTATGCTAATTCCTTTTGCAGTTGTTTTGCTCAGAGTTGCCTTCAGTATGTAAATATTGGAAATGCTTGCATAGCGAATTGTTTGTCATAGTCACGTACTGAAGGCAACTCTGCAATTTTTAGATCGCATGCACGATTCAAGCTTGAAAATCGTCTTGAATAAAAACGTAAATAAAGGCGATTTTTTTTAACAAGTGCATTCAAAGCAATTCGCTATGCAATTATTTTGATTTGTATGCTATTTCTTTTACAGTTGTTTTTTGCTTACGCGTTTTTTTCCGTAAAAACTCAGCTGAATGAAAAAAATTATGTGAGATTGTTGTTATAGGAAAAATTAAAATTCAGTATTAATTTTTTCTGATGACGAACGTGCTTTGTTCAGGCAAGAAACGGCTGGAATGGTGTTATCATATATAGCGCTTTATTCGAATCAAATTATCCGACCCGGTGAAGAAGTATTTGTGAAGGGTTTAGAAAAGAAGAAATTGATTGAAACCTTCACAAGTACGCATTTTTTTTCGTTTTGGATTTATCTAAAAATAGGATACCTTTCAATCTACCCGAGTTTAACTATATTAGCATAAATGTATTGTAGAGAAAAATAGTAGTAGTAACCGTTCTGTTTAAAAAATCCAGTTTGTTATTGTTTAAAGATGTGTTAGCATAAGGTTGATGAGTATGTTTTTTCAATATTAACAATTGCATTGTCGAAGTAAACTTTTTCACGCACGTTCAGTATTTCACTATTCATTTTACATTTTAATTAAATAAATGCAGTCCTAACGATTGTAGAAACATCGGCTGGAATAGTGTTATCATATATAGCGCTTTATTTGAAACAAATTATCCGACCTGGTGAAGAAGTTTTTGTGAAGGGTTTAGAAAAGAAGAAATTGATTGAAACCTATATATATTGCAAAAACATTGTAACTGATATGCTTGCACTAGGTTCTAAGCTATCGGAGTTAAAAATCAACAATCGTTTAAAATATAACATCCATTGTTGGAGACACCGCAATAATAATCTGCAATGCACAAAACAAAATACCTTTTTTTATTAAAAGAATGGCTTGATAATAATAAAAAAAACAATAGAAAGATTTTGTCTGTGTTTACTAATCCTCACACTGTCTTTAATTGAATATTTAAGAATAGTTTTTTTCATTTGATTTATCAACTTTTACTAAAAGTGCGTGTAAAAATTAATAAACAACATTGACGGTTTTAATCTGAGACATTTTTTTAAAACTTGCTTTAATTTTTAATAAAATTTTTTATATGTAACCATAAAAAATAGCGCTGTAATGATGGTGTATTTTCTGTACACACAGCATAAATCAGAGGTAGTATAAAAAACATTTGATTACTATACTGCAAGCAAGCAAATTTTTTCAGTAAACGCAGCTGAATGTGGTATAAGGAGAACGTCTTAGACAAGATTTCGAAGCGATTATAGGAATTTAGCGAAAAGGATTCAGGTTGGGCAATCCAAGAAGTTTTACACTTGAAGGTAAATATAAACAATCATGATCCACTTAAAGGAGGGTGTTCAACGTTTGCTCCGGTTTCGGACTTATAAACAATACCACAATCTTTCTTGATTTTATATTAAAAGTTCCTTTCAAAGCAAGTGGAGCCCACGACATTCAAACATGGAAGTATTTATTAATTGTATTTAATAAATCCTGATTAGAAAAAAAGTTTTATGATAGTTGCTCAATCAAAAGTGAAAGAGCATATAGTAAATGAACTTCATAAACCAGCAAGAATAAATTTCAAGAGACGCAAAGTGATAGTAAAAAAGGTTTAAATGACATTCTTCAGACCGATTTGATTGAAATGCTACCATATTCGCAAACAAACAAAGGATTTAAATTCATTTTAGTAGTTATTGATTGTTTCTCCAAATACGTATGGGCTGTACCACTTAGAAGTAAAACGGGTATTGATGTTACTGCTGCAATGAAAACAATTTTAAAATAAATGTAAAAATCCACCAAGAAATTTGCAGTCTGATTTTGGTAAAGAATATTATAACAAACAGTTTCAATCCTTAATGCAGACATATGGCATAAACCATTATAGTGTTTTTTCTACAAAGAAAGCATGCATTGTGGAACGTGTAATTAGAACTTTAAAGGGAAAAATGTGGCGCTTGTTTAACCTGAACGGTTCTTACAATTGGATAAAAAATTTAAGCGATATTGTGAAACAATACAACAATACAGTTCACAATACTATCGGAGTCAAACCTGTAAAAGTTGATAAATCAAATGAAAAAACTATTCTTAAATCATCATTTACCCACATCAAACTTGCAAGCAAAATACCAAAATTTTCAATTAAAGACAGTGTGAGGATTAGTAAACACAGGGAAGCATTTACAAAAGGTTACACGCCAAACTGGTCAAATGAAATTTTTAAGATTAAAAAGGTAAACGTAACCAATCCAACAACATATATATTAGAAGATCAAGACGAAAAAGAAATCAAAGGTGCATTTTATGAAATGGAGCAAAAGGTTTAACATCCAGAAATTTACCTGGTAGAAAAAGTCCTAAGAAAGAGGGCAAATAAAGTCTTTGTAAATGCTTAGGCTTCTCTAACGTACACAATAGCTGGATCGATAAAAATAATGTTTGCTAGAAGTTGTTATAATAATAGTTAGTAAGGGTAACATTCTAAAATTATATTAAAATAAATAATACAGACAAAATCTTTCTTTTGTTTTGGGCATTGAGGATTATTATTGCTGTGTCTATAACAATGGATGTTATATTTTAAACGATTGTTGATTTTTAACTCCGATAGCTTAGGACAACCTAGTGCAAGCATATCAGTTACAATGTTTTGCATTAGATAGGTTTCAATCAATTTCTTCTTTTCTAAACCTTTCAGAAATACTTCTTCACCGGGTCGGATAATTTGCTTCAAATAAAGCGCTATATGATAACTTCATTCCAGCCGTTGGTTCTACAATCGTTAGGACTACATTTATTTAATTAAAATGTAAAATGAATAGTGAAATACTGAAAGTGCGTGAAAAAGTTTACTTCGACAATGACATTGTTAATATTGAAAAAAAAACATACTCATCAACCTTATGCTAACACATCTTTAAACAATAACAAACTGGATTTTTTTTTAAACAGAACGGTTACTACTACTATTTTCTCTACAATACATTTAGGCTAATATAGTTCAACTCGGGTAGATTGAAAGGTATCCTATTTTTAGTAAAAGTCGATAAATCAAATGAAAAAACTATTCTTAAATCATCATTTACCCACATCAAACTTGCAACCAAAATACCAAAATATTCAATTAAAGACAGTGTGAGGATTAGTAAACACAGGGAAGCATTTACGAAAGGTTACACGCCAAACTGGTCAAATGAAATTTTTAAGATTAAAAAGGTAAATGTAACCAATCCGACAACATATATATTAGAAGATCAAGACGAATAAGAAATCAAAAGGTGCATTTTATGAAATGGAGTTGCAAAAGGTTAAACATCCAGGAATTTACCTGGTAGAAAAAGTCCTAAGAAAGAGTACAAATAAAGTCTTTGTAAAATGGTTAGGCTTCTCTAACGTACACAATAGCTGGATCGATAAAAAATAATGTTTGCTAGAAGTTGTTATAATAATAGTTAATAAGGCTAACATTGTAAAATTATATTAAAATAAATAATACAGACAAAATCTTTCTATTGTTTTTTATTATTATTATCAAGCCATTCTTTTAATAAAAAAAGGTATTTTGTTTTTGTGCATTGCAGATTATTATTGCGGTGTCTACAACAATGGATGTTATATTTTAAACGATTGTTGATTTTTAACTCCTATAGCTTAGAACCTAGTGCAAGCATATGAGTTCCAATGTTTTTGCATTATATATAGGTTTCAATCAATTTCTTCTTTTCTAAACCCTTCACAAATACTTCTTCACCGGGTCGGATAAGTTGTTTCAAATAAAGCGCTATATATGATAACATTATTCCAGCCGTTGTTTCTACAATCGTTAGGACTGCATTTATTTAATTAAAATGTAAAATGAATAGTGAAATACTGAACGTGCGTGAAAAAGTTTACTTCGACAATGCAATTGTTAATATTGAAAAAACATACTCATCAACCTTATGCTAACACATCTTTAAACAATAACAAACTGGATTTTTTAAACAGAACGGTTACTACTAAAATCCAAAACGAAAAAAATGCGTACTTGTGAAGGTTTCAATCAATTTCTTCTTTTCTAAACCCTTCACAAATACTTCTTCACCGGGTCGGATAATTTGATTCAAATAAAGCGCTATATATGATAACACCATCCCAGCCGTTTCTTGCCTGAACAAAGCACGTTCATCATCAGAAAAAATTAATACTGAATTTTAATTTTTCCTATAACAACAATCTCACATAATTTTTTTCATTCAGCTGAGTTTTTACGGAAAAAAACGCGTAAGCAAAAAACAACTGTAAAAGAAATAGCATACAAATCAAAATAATTGCATAGCGAATTGCTTTGAATGCAATTGTTAAAAAAAATCGCCTTTATTTACGTTTTTATTCAAGACGATTTTCAAGCTTGAATCGTGCATGCGATCTAAAAATTGCAGAGTTGCCTTCAGTACGTGACTATGACAAACAATTCGCTATGCAAGCATTTCCAATATTTACATACTGAAGGCAACTCTGAGCAAAACAACTGCAAAAGGAATTAGCATACAACATCATTTTTCATTCAGTTGCGTTTACTTCAAAAAAATTCTTGTTTGCAGTATAATAATAAAAATGTTTTATACGACCTTTGATTTATGATGTGTACAGAAAATACACTATCATTACAACGCTATTTTTTTTATGATTACATATGAAATATTCTAAATAAAAACAAAGCAAATTTTGAAAAAAAAATGTCTCAGATTAAACCGTCTTTGTTTAATAATTTTTACAGACTCATGGTTTTAAAAAAAACATTCTGCAGTTTTATTATATAACAGTACCTTTCAAGAATTTCACACAAATTACCTATATATGCATGTAAATTGTGTCAGCGGTAATCTAAAACTTATTCTATAAATATTACTACTTAAGGATTTATTTGCATTGCATTATTTTTAAACGAAAAATTAATCTAAAGAAAAATATCATAATTTACACGCACTCATGGTTTTTTTTTAAAAACCCGATATTAAGAAAAACATTTTCCAGTACGTTGATAGAACTAAAGAATTTTTCTTATTCAGCATGATTAGCGTAAAACATACACCCGCACAAACTACTCTATCCCTATATATGCATATAAAGTCAATTTTTGTTAATTTTATATGGAAAATAAATTATGCTAGCAGTAATATAAAAGGAAATTAATCTAATTTAGGTTTTATTATGCGCCTTCTTGCAATTTCCTTTTCAGTCAATGAATGTAATTCATTATTTCTGCTGAGCAGTACCTATACTTTTCAGTAAAACTGAATGTGATTTTGTATCAAGGTTTATTTTATTATAAAAAAATGTGGCCAATTCAAACTTCTTCTCTGCATTGCCCTAAGCGAATAAAAAGAAACGTAAAAAAAATTAACTCATGCCTTAATCGACTAATACAGTAATATTGACGGGAATTGATGTTACTTTCTGCAACGAAAACAATTTTTAACACAGTACTCGCTGGTCGTATGTATCAGTGGTTGAGGTACTAAGAATTCTTTTATCATCACTTGGATTAAGAACAATTTTGTTTTGTTTAATAGTAAGCACATCATGTTTTTGACTGATATAATTAAACATTACTGTTTCTGTACAGTCTGAAATCGATTAAAAAATGTATAAACTCAAGTTCTTTCAGTTGTACTGAAAAAGTACGCCATTTTTTTTCAGAAAACGATGCAAATTTTTAATTTTTTCTAACAGGTCAGTTTATTATTTAATATAAATACTTCACGTAGATTTTTTACCAACAGTATAGAAAAAAGTCTATGATATCGATTAAAAAAATGTATAAAAGTCAAGTTCTTTCAGTTGTACTGAAAAAAGTAAATATTTCAAAATGATTTCTAGATAAAATTTAATTTTTTTGTTTTGCAATTGACAACTTTAATTTTAAAATATGGTATATACGCGTGCACAGTTTCGAAGCCAGACCGGTCTTCCATTAATGCTGACTAAGTGGATTTATTTATTATTCTGTAGATGTTAGCATTAAATTTCTCGCTTTTTATTTTTCCTGTGGATGTCAGCATTAAAAAAATTTATACATGACTGGCTTTATTAAATTTTCTATAGATTTCATATTTTCTACAATTGCTATCTAGACAATACCTTAGCATTAAATTCTTGCTTACATGAGTTGAATTTTCTGCTGTTCTTGTTGTTTAATATCCTTATATACTCAAGATATGTGTGTGTGATAATCGTTCAATCTTTATTGTCAAGTTGTAGTTGTGTGTTCTATAGAACAAATCAAAAATGAAAACCTTTTTTTTTAAAAATTGTCCTTGTCAGGAAAGAATAATGATTGTGATTGGGTTAAAATTATTGAGTTGTTTATAGTCAATCCAAATTAAGTACTGGTGAAAAAATCGTTGACGCCGTGAGCAGATTCACCAATTGCAACGTACGACCTAATGACACCAATACAGAGTATGTATTCGTTAGCTTAATATATAGATTTAATTTTCTTAATGCATTTACTTGATATAATATTCATTTGAATCTTTTTTTTAGTTAACACGAAGAAGAACAACCAGAAACGACCGCGCGTCAAAGATGAAGAAGACAGCCCTCATAGAATTGATAATGCAATATTTTTTTTAACCGTTCAGAGTTGGAGTGAGTTAGAACTGTTCTTTTATATTTGGGAACTTAAGTGAATTATAGTATGTTTATTCTAGAGTACATAATATATATATATATATATATATATATATATATATATATGTATTTTACAGATTACAATAAAGAAAAATACATTGTGTGTTTCATTTCACATTACTACCGATTTAATAACTACGTAACCTCAGTTTACAGAACGATGTCAAACAATTTTTGACTTTTAATCTGAGTGCATATTTCGAATAGATGCTCTCATTTTTTTGCGATTAAAGTTAGAAATGCATTTCAAATAGATGCTTTCATATTTTTTTGTAATTGAAATTAAAAATGCATGTGATCTAAAATTGCAGAGTTGCCTTCAGTACGTAAATATGGAAATGCAAATGCTGAAGAAGCATTAGACTAGACTATCGTTGACAAGAAAAAAGCTGTCTGACATGGGTTGAATTTTCTGCTGTTCTTATTGTTTAATATCTTTATATATACTCAAGATATGTGTGTGATAATCGCTCAATCTTTATTGTCAAGTTGTAGTTGTGTTCTATAGAACAAATAAAAAAAAAAATGAAAACTTTTGTTAAAATTACCCTTGTCAGGAAAGAATAATGATAGTGCCTTTTTTTAAAGTTGGAGCATTTCATAAATTTCCACGTTTATATATTTCTTGCAGATAAACTGAGTTCGCGATTTAAATAACTATGACTTGCTATCCTTTAAAAGCGAGAATGAGAAAATTGGTGCAGTCAGTCTGCCTATCTGTTTGTCTGTCTTTGGCAAATTTTTCGAGATATCTGTACAATTTATTAAATGTTGTAAAACCAGTAAAGAGCTATTGCGTTGATCAATTATAATTGCTTTCAGGGTTGAGAGTCCCATTCGTGCTGTCTGAGTTTAATTGTTTTTTCTGCAGACATCAGCATTAAAGATTTCGTACTGACTACAATAATAACACATACACAATCTTTTCTATTGTTTTTTATTATTATAAAACCATTCTTTTAATAACAAAGTATTTTGTTTTTGCAATAGATAGGTTTCCATCCATTTCTTCTTTTCTATACCCTTCACACATACTTCTTCACCGGGTCGGATAATTTGCTTCGGCTAACATTGTAAAATTATATTAAAATAAATAATACAGACACAATCTTTCTATTGTATTTTATTATTATCAAGCCATTCTTTTAATAACAAGGTATTTTGTTTTGCACATTGCAGATTATTATTGCTGTGTCTACAACAATGGATGTTATATTTTAAACGGTTGTTGATTTTTAACTCCGATAGCTTAGGACAACCTCGTGCAAGCATATCAGTTACAACGTATTGCATTAGATAGGTTTCAATCAATTTCTTCTTTTCTAGACCCTTCACAAATACTTCTTCACCGGGTCGGATAATTTGCTTCAAATAAAGCGCTATATATGATAACACCATTCCAGCCGTTGAAGATTCATCCCAAGAAAGACCATGAATATTCCGTGTCACCCAGTCGTTATGTTTTATATGATCTTGACTCAAACAACTAGACTGCATTTGCAGTTTAAAAATTTGATGCCAAACAACACCTTCCAACAAGTCCAAAACCGCAATTTCTTTGCACACAAACTCGTTTTCTTGTATTTAAATCCTGAATATCAATTATATACATGTTTGTATGTAAATATATGCAGTAAACTTCGACTAATTAAATTAATATTAGGAGCAATCTCCTTATATAGCAGATTACCACCATCTGCGTACTTTGTCAACCCACTTTTCAACCTATCACAAGAGTGAACACATTTTGAATTAAAAAAACCGGCCCATGTGTATTTGCAGCCTCTAAACATAAATCAGAATCCACTTTAATTAAACACAATTGACTTGAATGCGATATTTTTGCATCTGTCATACTTTATAACTTCTAGCTAGAAAACCATATTCAAAACATCTACACACATTTTCTCTGCACTTACATTTTTCAACATACGTGTGTTTTGAAATATGTTTTATTGAAAGTAATATAAAGCCGATCCTAATTCAAAACGTGCCCACAAGTATTTTACATTGAAAGTATATAAAAATTCATGTTTTCACAACTTTTTTACATTGAAATGTGTTCACGACTATTTTACATTGAAATTATATAGGGCCGATCCTAATTCAAAACGGTGCAGGTGTATTCTACACATGGAAAATACGTCTGTCGCGTTTTGAATTAGGACCGGCCCTACCCCACTACTCATTTGGTAATCACCTTTTGGCAATAATATCTATGGGATTCTGCAACGGATTGACATACCTCCAATTGAAAACATTTGTGTTACATTGAATTTCTGAAACCCGATTAGCTACAAAGGTCTTTTATGTGTTAGTGGTGGCAGAAGTCAATGAAGCACTATTGTGGAGTCTGTCCATAAATATATGGACTCAATAGGGTGTTAAAAGCAGGTGTGATGAACCTGTCCTACGTCACCGACGTCGCCGTGGACAGTGGCAACTAACTAGTATCTGGTATGTTACTACAGTAATCTAGCTGTTGCTAGACCTACCGGCTCCGTTGCGCGAGTGTAGGTCTACCGACGTGCTCTATGACAAGAGGAAACTAAGGTAGGTGAAGGAATGTATAAGTGCGCCGATAACGGCGAACCTTATACTGGGGCTATGGGCGTCGGCAATGGGCACGACACCGTGCGATGCTGAATGCCGGCTATGGGCACGGAAGTGGTAATAGCTGGTATTGGGTACGACGTTTATGAGTTCGGGGCACCGGCTAGGGGCACGGTGCGGTAGGTACTAACTATTTAACACTGGCTATGGGCACAGTAGTAAAAGAGTCTATAACCTTTCAGAGCGAGTCGGCAAAGCAGACTGGTCTCTCTCGCAAAAGCGTGCTGATTTATACCGTTGCTTGGCCGACTCGATTTGTGTACCTATTAATCCAAAAAGCGGCATAACATCTAGTAGGCATACAATTAACTATAATAACTTGAAATGTCACGTTGACGTCGGTAAATTGTCATTACACAGGCTTTCAATTTAGAAATTAGTCTTACTAATAAAACTGCTGCGCATAGCTCAAGTCTGGGTATAGTAATTAGCTTTAGTGGTGCTACCTTGTCTTCGGAACACAGGCCGAGTACACTTCATATTTTCTTGAAGTTCTACTATAGACACAAGTTCCGTATGCCTTTTCACTTGAGTCACAGAAACCATGTAATTGAAGTGACTGGTAGTTTGTGTATACTGTGACTTTTCTGGATATGCTTAATGCATTTGACGCTGCTAATTGTGTGTATAAATTGACCCAACGCTGATGTTCCTCTTAAGGTAACATGTCATCCCAATCCACCTTTAATAACCGTAGTTCTTGCAAGATTAGTTTAGCTACTGTGATAACTGGAGCCACAAGTCCAAGTAGACCAAAATCGGCGGACAGACAAAGTTAAGAACAAAGAGGTACTAAAAATAGTAGAGAAAGAAAAAAATATGTGAGAAACGCTAAAAAATAGTGGAGATAGGATGATAGGCCACACACTACGGCATCAGGGAATAGTGTGGAATATATTAGAAGCAGAGATAGGAAAAAAGTGAAGTAAAGGTAGACCTAGGTTAGACTATTGCACAAAGATAGTGAAAGATGTAGGCTGTAGAAATTTCAGGGAAATGTGTAGGCTAGCTTAGAATGGAAATCAATGAAGGTACGCACCCAACCAGTCGCAAGATGGATAAACTATGATGAAAAAATAACTGTACTGAAACATGATGATTAATATAAGAAACTACAGGTATTGGTTGTGCAATATTCTCGAATAATATTAATTGTGTGAAAGGATTTACTAGAAAACCATTAATTCGGTAAATGTCTAAGTGTTGGGGAGCTTGGCAGACACAGGCTGCTTAAACCCCTGCACATACCACTGAATCTCGGTGAAATAGGGCATATAATTAGAAAACAATAGAAGGAGAACCGAGCTATATATAGGCTGTGTGGGAATTTCAGGAAACTGTGTAAGTTAGTTTAGAATACAAATAAGTGGAGGTACGTGTTCAACCAGTTTTGAGACGGAAAACCTATTGACGAAAAAATGAGCGCAGATAAATCTGATGAGTATTATAAACAAGTACAGGTGTTAGTTGTGAAATATTTGCAACTAATGTTGACTGTGCGAAAAGATATCTTGGAAAAAATATTAAATTGGCAATAAAAAACTAATTGTGTGAAAAGATTTACTGGAAAACTATTAATTCGGCAAATGTCTAAGTGTTGTGGAGAACTTGGCAGCCACAGGCTGCTTACCTCCCTTCACAACTACTGAATGTAGGAGAAATAGGGTATATAATTGTAAAACAATAGAAGGGTACCGAACAAAAGATAACAGCGCCTATGATCAAAGATAACAAACAGAAACTGCTACGTACCATGACGTAGTCTGAAGAAAACGTAAATATACCAGGCTAACTACCAATGCGTAGAGGGGAAGGGTTCCTAGCAACACAAAAATAATACATAGCCATCGATTTTTTATTTACAATAAAAAACACAAATATAGAAATTTCTATCAAAACAGCAAAACAAAATTAGCTAAGGTTACTATTTAATAAAACAATTTTACTCTATGGACAAATTCAGTAATTGTTCCACGAAGTGCGCAATTCGTAGCTAACTTGCAATAAATCTAATCAGTACCAAAAAGAATAGCGCTGATACTTTTGTATAAGCGGAAGGGGGAATTAAAAAAACGATAAATTTAGAAACCTTTCTAGTAAGGATTTTACCATACGAAGTATTTGTTATAACTCTAATTAGTAAAAAAAAAGAATACTGCTGATACTTTCGTATAAGCAGATGGGTCAAGTACATAAAACAAAAGCATTAAAGTTCGACACTTTTCTAGTAAGGATTTTACCAGAACAAACATTAGCGTATCTAATTTCAAATTGGGTTTATCCCTGGGTATGTTAGAAAAGGAAAATAAGTCACATACATGTGTCGGGTTACTTATCTTGTCAGTCCTCGGAAGCGAATGGACACAGCATCGCTGTGGTAGTCAGCAACAATTATGCCATTATCCTAATTGCAACGGCGTTCTGCATGCGAGAGCAGTAGATCTACATCAAGGAATAATCGGGCTACGCAACAAGCAATTTAGCCTCCAGCTAAGAGCTAAAAAAAAATCTTACTAATATTAACTCAGGAGAGCTTATCCATCCACACCAAATCTACACATTTGATAGAGGAGAAACGTGCATCGCTTTTGGAGTAACAGAACGAGTACTTTTTACAAGTGCATCGACGCACAAGCTGAAGTATCAAAGTTTAAAAGGAGTTCAAAATAATACGAACTCGAAAAGAAAACATCCGAGTTATCCAAACACGATTAGAACTGGAAAACACGGTTTTACCGGAGAATAGTAGGATATATTATTTCGACAAATCTTTAGATGGGAAACCCGCTAGAACGCTATTATACGTTATCGGAAGGTATAACGCGTTTACGGATACCTAAACAGGATCTTGACTAATTAATTGTAGCATAAACTTGTCGTTTTCTAGATTTACGTTGAGAAATTCTTAGAAAGAGTATTTATTATTAATTATGCAGAAGGATTTAACAATAGACATGGAATTTATATGAACGGATAATGAATTAACAAGGGATTTGAGTTGAAAATTATGGTAAAGCGAGCTTATCTGAACAGGTACAATATATCGGGTATTGTTGGAGAATTTAATACTGGAAAAGGAATTGATGTAAATAAAGTAACCAATTATTGCCGAAAATGAACGTAACAAAACAAGAAGAAAATTTTTGAAAGCATATGTGTGGAGCACAGCACAGTATGCCTATGAAATACGGGCAGTAGGAAGAGCAGATAGAAAAACGGAAGCAGACTTTTGAAATGTTGTGCTTCAGATGTATGAAGATGATTGCATGGACAGACAAAGTTAATAACAAATAGGTTATAGAAATAGTAGGGGAATAAAGATATCTGTAGAAAAAAATAATAGAAGAAATAGACGGGCAGAATACGTTCTAAGGCATTTTTGAAGAATAGTGTGGGATATATTACAAGCAGAGATAGGAAAAAGAAGGTAGATATAGACCTAGATCAGATAGTGATAGAAGCAGACTGTGCACATTACAGGGAAATGTGTAGGTTAGTTCAGAATAGGAAACAATGAGGGTACGCGTCTAACCAGTTTCAGGACTGAACACCTAATGATGATGATAAGTATGATACCAAGTTTTAATTAATGTACCATTAGTTAAATGTTAAACTAAGACTAAGACATTCAGCAAAGGCAAGCTCGAGAGTGTACTTTTAATTCTAAGTATTTCCATAAAAAAGTATCTACTAAAGCAGAGCTACGTTTAAAAAAATGGTTCTTCGAATAAACTTTAATTTTGGCTCTTTTGTATGATGAGTTTGCCGACCACTGACCTAGGTCAATGATATCTGATTATGTACCTCTTTTAAAAGTTACTTAGAAGTTGCTAACGGCGTCGTTTGATTGGACCAGATGCTTAATTTGAATTATTCAAGAACTATTTCATTTGCTTATCTACAATTAGTGTAAGCCGTATAGTTAGTAGCCTATATTCAGTAGTACCATTAACAAAGATTTTCAGACGCTTAGGAGTAAATTCTATACCAGTCACATTACAAATATATTATATTTGAAAAAGATCCTTGCACTAAAGTTAATACAAAAAGATGTTCAATATCACCCAGAATTTTCTCATTAGATTCCAGGAATTCAAAAGCATTTATTGCTGCATATTTCCACGTATTCATTGCTCACCATCTTATAAAGTCGACGCTGCGAATGCTCCCATTTACTAGGCGAGATGACGACGCTTATTGAATTTAAGCGCTCGTCTCGAAATTCTTAACATAGCGACGATACCGATAACTACTACAAATGACTTCAATTATTGACAGGTACAGCTCTAAACTAGATCAACTTGAACATTTTCGAAAATTTACGTATAGATTTCCTAAGATTCGCAAAAGTAGAAACTCTTTGGGATTAGCTTCATGAGCTTTTAGGCATGGCGTCGTAACTTTTCGAAGGGAATATTGGTTTAGTATGTTTGAAGCACGTTTTTAAAAGCCTTGTACGACCGAAGACTTTTTTGGAGTGTAATTAATTAATGGATCACAACTAAATACACATCGCATCGCATCGCATCTACCTCCACTGTAATTAATTACAAGAGAATTGGTTTTTCTTGTTTGTTAATGAAACTGAAGCTCCTTTAGTGGATTTCTGTGTTGGTTTAACTGTTTGGAAATCTGATATAATCTACCAACCGAGCACTCAAGCATGTCTTCTATTTTCGTAATTTAATCGATATTCTAGTCACATTACCACAGTTTAAATTGGGTGAAGTTTAAGTGCGAAAAGATTCGGGCACATGAATAGCAACAAACGTGAAGTAAAATTAGATTTATTCACTAGTGTTATTGTAATACGGCTATAGCAATTCTAAAAAGTTAGAAAGTAGGCGATTATTTTGACCAAATACACGTCCTATGAGGAGAATAACAGCAACACATACTACCAGTGTACACAAATTTTGATAGATGGTAAAAGGTGAACTTGAGTCAATCAAACTATCAAACACTTAAGCTAGAAAAGGCTTAACTTTATTGTAACTTAACAAAAGACTAGAAGTGTTTCAGGACCAAGGTAATAAAAACCTTTTCATAAGAATACACGGTAAGGGAATCAATTTTACTCTCATGATAAATGTGTTGTAATTTTCTCTAAACGGACTTTAAATGAGTGAATAGAGAACAGATACATTATATACAGGGTGTCCCAAAAGTCATGGTCCAAATTGAAGGGTTTGATAGCTGAGATTAATACCTATTCAAATAACTATATATATTGTTATCCAATTGTTGATGGTTTCCTGGCATCTTCCACGTGTATGGTCTTCTAGCATGATGCTGAAAAATGTGTATGTGATGATTAAATTGTTTTTGTCGCAAAATTTTATCCGCCTATTTCCCATGCCGTTTCTCCTGCCTAAACCTAATAAACCTACTACCGATTACTGAATTTACCAGTTTGTATTCTAATCTAATCACGAGTACTCTTTCGTTCTTTTATAAGTAGTTTTCTACACAGTATCCTATCTTTTTAAGCATAACTATCTACACACCCGAATTTCCTTTCTCTGATCCTGTATGAATTACTCTAACGTCTCCGCTCCAAAAATCCTCCACCTCTGACCACCAAACTTCGCTGATCCTTACTGCGTCTAATGCTATCCTATGTATTTTAATTTTCAAGTTGTCTAGCTAACCTACTTGCTTCATACTTCTGACATTCCACTCTCCAGCTCGCAAAATGTTGATGACTCTTTTTCTAAACTTTTCGATCACATCCTCCGAAGTAATTTACTCCCAGAGATCCATATGGGGACTATTTTAACTCCGAAATTTTTTTTCTAGACTATGCCATCATTTAAATAACAATTTAAGTATGCTGTGTACTTAGGAGGTAATGTGATGGTGTCCTGTTACCTTCCACATTACAGTAGTGTGTCTTAGAATGTCATTCTAGCCACTATGTTCTCTGGCACTCTAAGTACCGAAAGAGCTGCTGTCCTCTTTCGGGGACCTACCTTAGTCTGGTCTCTCACTAAAGACTCCACTAATTTGGTTAAACTTATAGTTTGTCTCTTTAACTCACTGAAACACGCAAGCTATTCTACCTGTTCTAATATTTTAGAACGCCATCTATCATAATTTGTATTTCTGCAACTAAGGTTACCATTATACAGTATCGGTTGTTTCTGGAATCGAACTGTGCCAGAATGCAAAAAACTTGGGTAATCAGAAGAGTAAAACAACCTTCATAGTAATACAAAAATGTCTATATTGTAACACACATGCCCATCATGCAACAACTAAAGAACAAAATGAAGTCCTGTACATGTATTTTACCTAAAAAATCAGTAATATATTTATTGACGTCGTTAATTATGATTATGCAAATGCTTCCTGACTCCTTTTCATCTGCAATATATCCATTGTGGCACAATATGTTTTTAAGAGATATCTTTGCTCGAGATCTGAAATAAACTTGATCTACTATAATATTGGAAACCCTAATCTACAATATGTGGACTAAGAAAATAAAGATAGTTGATCAGTTCAAATGGTAAAATTTCTTAAATTGCAATAAATGTTCAAATTATTAAAGCACTTATTAAGTAATATCTGTACAAAAAGACTTCTTAATTCTAGAAAAAGTGTAGCGCTATAGTGTTACGTTAAACAAAAACCAGATGTAAAAAGTGGACAAATTAATATTGAAGCAATCTGTATAATTTTAATTTCATATATAAGAGTGTTCAGTAAGTATGACATTGCAATAAATTAGTAGTACATTTCAAATCATAAACTTAAAAACCACAACAGCATTGTTTTTCTCCGTTAAATACATATTAGAACGGAACTTGGAGTCATACATTATTTTAATCCACAAAAAAGTAAACAAAGCATTTATAACTGTAAACTCTCAAATGGAAAACAATGCCATTTTTAAGAAAGCTTTAAAATTATGAACTAAATAATAGTGAATTTATTAATATGCATCCCAAATACAAAAGAGTTAAATAAATTAAATGTAATGTGCATAGTTCCAATACACATAGCTGCAATTACCATAAAACAATCTCAGACACTGAGTAAGGGAAATGCACGCATATTAGATTGCAGCAGATGGTTTAATCTTTTTCATACAATATGTTGCAATGTATTAATCCAGTTACAAAAGAAAAATTGAGCACATCACATAAACCATAAGAAATCATGTATCTTTTACGTGATAGATTTTAAAGTGGGAGAAATCATAATAGTTAGACACCTGATGGAGAATAAATAATTAATTATTCATGGACCGGTAATAAGAAAATATCAAAAATGTAGCAAAACAGGAAAGTAGTGATATGGTGGATGTAAGCGCAGAATTGATGGTTGATATTGTATTAAGTTAGACGTAAAATGAAATAAAACACAGCATCAAGGAAAAAATAAATATGGATGTTCCCACATGGACAACAAACATGGTGCACGATAAAATTTTAAACTTATGTCTGCATGGGTGAGGTATTTTCAATTCACTTGAGGTAGGAATTATCGTAGTTGTGACTGCTTAAAGAAGTTGGTACTGGGAGAGTTCATCTCGTCATTAAGTTGGAATTTTGGGTTATGATGTGTCAAAGTAGCAGTTGTTTGAAGGCCAAAAAACGGAAATATTTAAATATTGAAACATTTCAAAAATATTAAAAAATATTTACGTATGGGAATTTAAATGCAAGTTCTATTGGTAGAATTTGGTGTTAGTAAAGGTATAAATAATTAGTAAGGATTTAACTGTTTGCTATATATGTGTTCAAAATTGGGTTAGAACGCCACTCTTCATTTTCAATGTTATTTATTTTAAACAGTCAAGGTTTTGTTTTGCGATAAACCAGGCGGTCTTATCTAGCACTGGTTTTGTACACTCGTTTCGAAGCATTCGGCCCGTGCGGTCATGTATTAAAACAATATACATTTTTTGGTGTGTGTGTATTAATGCGCTTCTACATAATTCCGTCAGCGGAGATTGTTCTGGTTTGAATGCTGCCAACCACTTCCATAGAAGCCAACAGTATGAACATTTAGGTAAGTGCATGATCATTGTTTGATTTACTGCTAAGAGTATTTTATCGCAACACTACCCTCAAGTCACAGTCCACTTGCTCTAAGGAAATAATCTGGGGTTTCACGCTTAGTGTAAATGTTCCCATTGTTTCTCCAACAATATGTTATGAACGACATTTCCAGAAACTAGGATTTATGAATGTCAGGTAACTGAATATTGTAAGTAGGAAAAATGTGGAGTAATAGTATTGTTGATGGAGTAGATTTAAAGTTTTTCAGATTTTTTCATCAATACCTATCCAGAATTGAGGTTAGGAATCGTTTTTTAGAAACATATTTGTATTTTAAAAATATTTTGTTAATAAAGCTTACAGTTAGGATTTATTATTTTAAAAATTATTTAGAACTAGGTAATCAGACATTTGTAAAGGACATTCAGCTACCTAAGTGATGGAATTAATTTGGAAAGCATTTTATTTTACAATTTTATTTAATTATGACCGAAGAACTAATTAGGTATTTAAGATATTTTAGATGAAGGTAAATATAATGTGATAAAGTTTAGGATACCACAGTAAAGGTGAATTATGTGGAATAACCATCTGCCGTGTAGAAATACTATCAAAGGGATTGCTGTGACAGACGGTTTGGCGTCCCTCAAATTTGACAGACAAAAAGTCTTTCAGGGTAAGTGATAATATAACGTACGCTTTTTTTATTTAGCCATTTAATTTCTTTTTTACTTTTATAATTTTTTCATAGGAACCCATTCCCGTACTACTGCAGTTAGCTGACACTCTTAAATTGTTACGGGCACCAGCCCCTTCAAGGCAAATCAAATATCATTCGCTTAACGCCCATTTTATCTGTAACGAAAGGCATTTTTATTCTAATTTACTGAAATGTCATCTGACACAGAACACTATGAAAATGTCAACATTTTTTATGATAGTATGGAAAAATGTCAAGTGGAAGTAGGAGTGCTGGAGGTAATCATCAATAATTATTACTTGTTAGAATCATGTTGCAGTAGAAAATTTGCTAATGCTATGAAATCAATTTGATTGCAAATAAGATATCTGTACTGTATATAGCAGAAGAATCATTGGTAAATATGTGGTTATGCACAACTAAAAACATTCACCACATAAGATTTGAATTACAAATCAACTGAAGCTTAGTGGTTGCTAGATAAGAAATCAAATAAGCAATAATGTAATCCAAAATATTAAAAAGACATTACTTACATGGGTTCAGTTGCGGCAATTGGCATGTTGCTAATACTAGTATAGTTTTGCAACCTTCCCAAATGAATCTTAAAGATGGCCTTCATAGCAGGTTCATCAAAACATGGAAAAGCCCTTCTAGCATCAGTTGGTTCAAATTGTGTTACTGCAATCCATTTTTGTTCTTTAGTATTGTAATCCATGTAACTGCTTCGGTAAAATCCATCTAAACTATTTTTTAATACGCCAGTAAACGGTATAAATAATAAATAATCATGGTTAACAACTAATTCTTCAGCTGAGTAAATTATTAAAAATTCCTTTGCTACAGATATTTCAAATTTATCTATTTTGATTGTTGCATTTGTGTTTAAATCTTGAAGCTTAATAGAATTTTCTTCAATGAAGAGATCGTTTAAATGCAATATAATCTGTTTTGTTGCTTGTAGACAATGTACCTGAAGAAAAAAAGTTTTTAGCTTTGGTTTAGAATTTTTATATCTATCGAAATAAATATAACAACCATAAATTTTTATATTCAACAAAGATATCCAAAACATCTGATTATGCACGAGAGGAAAGCATCAAAAGCTTGTTTTTCAAGAAATACTTTGATGTATTAATTCCCAACTATTATAAATGCAATTCTTTGATTTTCGTTTTGTACCATCAGATTCAATATTGTATTCTTTATATTTACTGCAGAATCTTAAATTGTAAATTGTGCAAGACATGGCTCTAAATTAGTCTATGTGCATACAATTATTTCAAAAACAAAAGCTATAAAAAGTTTATTTTGAAATAATCATAACCTTTACGGCAACATACAATTCAACAATTACTGAGACATACTGGCATTTATTTACAATGGTTGAGGATGCAAATTAAGCACATTGTCAAGCATTACTGCTTTGATATAATCATCATTATGATTATTAGATGAAAATTTTTTTGATGTTTAATGTAACAATTAAAATTATATTTATCTAAAAGCGCTTTCACACTATGTGGTTACGGTGCGATTTACCATGTGTGGTTTATCAGTGCAGTACCGCATGCACAAGTTTTACCAAACTTTAAATGAAACACTTTCAGATTAGTGCAGCGTGGAAAAATTATCGGTGCAGGCTGGGGAAACTGCAGGCACTGTGGCTGGTGGTCAGAAATAGGACGGTTTTAATACCGCACAGAATTTGAACGTCTATAGAAGTAAATGGGTGCTTTTACATTTGTCACTGTGCGGTGACGGAGAGTCAAACAAGGTTGCCAGATAGGTGTACTTAATGATTAGCAGCGTAAAAATGTCAAGAAAGCAATATAATTATAAAATAATTGAGCAGATAGAATTTTATTAATGTATTCACTCAATATTTTTGACGCTCAATTACACGTTTTTTCCTTCAATAGTGCATTAATGTTAAAATAATTACACTTATTCTCTTCATTATGAATAAACTAACTACTACGTACGCAATCTGTCAATGTCGAACTACAAGCCTGAACGATATTTTTAGATGTGAAAGCAACGTCCGGTTTGCCAGACGGTTTATTGCATGTGGTAAATCGTGCGGCAACCGCATTGTGTGAAAACGCTCTAACTGAAATGCTAGCACGTTATGTAAATCACCATTAAGTAGTAGAAAAGAGCTTATTAATTTCAATTAGTTAAATGAGCTTTTATCAGTGAAAGTACTCTGAAAAATTTATAGAAGCTTTGGTAATTTACATTTTACAACGTGGCTATTCCGATATGATATTAAACTGGGATATAGAAATAAACAGGAAAGCATCTAAAAGATATTAAATGCAATCAGTAATAAAGATTCATATTAAATTTAGAAAAATACAGTTATACTGAAGAAAAAACAGTTCAAAATACCATTAATTTGAATACACACCAAAACTGGACAAATACAAAAGAGATCTTACAAACATAAGATGGGAATCTTTTGTATTAACCGCTAAAATTTAGTTATCACCATCAAGGGTGCTATGGCACTAAATAGTTCATGTTGAAATAAAATCTACATTTAAGACCTATTGAAGGACAGGAGGAAAACAGAAAAGAAATGATTATTTAGATATGGTTTTGACGCATGAATAGTAGAAAGAATACAAAGAATACAAAATAGGAAGCTATACCTTAAATTGTCCTAAATATTAATAAACCAAAACAATCAGATAAACAAACCTTGTAATTGAGTAATGTTTAAAAGAGTGCGGATGAGTTGGTCTTCTGTGTTCCAAACAGGTGATTAAACAGAGGTATATTTCATTACACCTGTGGTGTTTTTCTAGACAACTTTCATATGGTTATGGCAATTGTACGTCTTAATTTTTAACACAACAATTGTGGTTGATACAATATTGTTCTAAATTAATGCAAACAAGTGCACATGATTGTGCTCTACGTCGTTTTGTACATTTTCTCAATCATTATTGAGATTCTTGCAACTTCGAAGTCTGTGATGTAATTTGGATTTTCGTTTGACTTTCGCAAGGATACACAGGTTTGAAATATTATGAAAAGTACTGGTATAATTTCTACGATTCCTTAATTAATACAGAAGAGCTTGCCATTATCAGGCTGTAGCATTCTAGATTTTAGTACAGATTTTTTTTGTAAGCTTATGTATGTTTATATAACACCTTAGTGCTCAAATCTATATTTAACTAAAAAAACAAAACTTAATCGTTATTTATTTCATCCATTACATGTTATTGTCAAAAGAAAAGTGAAAAACCTATTTTACATTTTTACTTTTGGATGATTTGAAAAAAAGAGTACTTATTAGTACTACCAGTTATTAAAAACGGACGCATTTGAATATGTTTCAGTAAATCTTTAATATTTATTTATAGCTTTCGATGATATAATCATAAAAAAATAAATAATAACAATAAAAAGTTAATTCTGAAAATTAAAACTAAATAGAATACATAACTTTAAATAAAAATATTCTTATGTCAAAAATAATGTGTTCATATATTAGTCTTCAATAATTATTGCACATTATGGTATTCCACGAAGCAATTTTTATTCATTGCTACACAAATACACACCACACCACACCACATGTAATACACTGGCTGTGTGGTTTTGATTGAATTGCATTGGCACTACACATTTCCACCTGCCTCATTTTTTTTATATCATTTTTGACCCAATGTTGCCCGAGGTTTCCTAACTATATTATATTTTCTGTATTTTGGAATGGGTTTTAGATGGATTTATTTTCTTCTACGATCTTTGCATCTTTCATTGCCGCGAATCCAAGACTAATTGATCGTTGAAATTTCAATGATGTTTTGTGAAATCGTTGAGAGTAAATAATGTAAGTGTTGACAAAAGTGATGTCGAAAAATGCCCAAAACAAACGGTGCCTCAATTTCCATGAACGACGATTCGTTCCATTGCTTTCTCACAGTTAATCCATCTTATTAACACTACCCATATTTATATTTGTACTTTTACTGGGTATATTACGTACATCTTTATCTTTCTCCGTTCTTTGTATGCTGGGTTCCTCTAAACCATGAAAGTTTGAAGCATAATGTACTTACTATCTGTTCATTTGAAAACCGATATATTAGTGTTTGCAATGCGATAATTTCTTCCCGCCTTTTAAATTTTTGTCCTATTTTAGGTTCACAGGAAATACTCTTTAAATGCTACATATTGTTCCACAATCTTGTTCAGTTGCAAATGTTCTAGTAGATTGATAGAAGTAAAATAATTGTCGAAACATGTAATTTGAATGGTATTCAAACATGTTTGACTTATAGAAAGAACCACCCGTTCACAGAGTCCAAGATTTTCAAATTCTTTTTGTAATTCTTGGTTTTTTTCTTGGTATATTTCAAAGCAGGAAATATCCCCATTCTGGTCAGCAGTACACCAAAGCTTGTATTCACGTTTGATAGAGTTCTGTGGATTATATGACTTTCGCAGACCTCTTACCTTTGAATCTGATCGTACTCTCATCAATGCTCGTGTTTCTAATTGATTTGTACATGCATGCAAAGTTTTCAGTCAAAGTATCCAACAAAGGTCTCACTTGTTATTTGTTGGAATCTTATGATTATCATTATAATGCAGATATTGTAGAATTTCCTATAATCGAATCCTTGTTATATAATTTGTAGTAAGTGGTATTCTCAAATCAGAGCTCGTATTCCAATATTGTCTTCATGATAGGATGGCAACTGGTGGTAAGAAATCAAAAAATGTATCTCAGTGAATGCTAATAGTTATAACAACTTTTGCGTTTTGTGTTAAAATCGTGCAGAACTTCGAATATTAATTTGCAATAAAAGAAATACTGACCTTTTGAGGGTAGTTCGTTTTCTGTTGTATGCGTGAATGTTGCGTGTTTAATAAATGAGGACTTTCTCAAACATTATTATCGCAAGAGAAAATCATAATTTTTCCATAATTTTGGTTCTATGAAAAATTATGCGTGCTTTTCAAACTGAAATTACTCAAAAAAAGTATTACCATCGAAAAGTGCATACCTATCCAAAAAACTTCACTAATCTATGCACTTTGTTTAAAGGTATAACTGGTAGGTCTAAGATTAAATGCATAGAAAAGTTTTGGGTAATTTGTATGTACAATCCCAAAAACAGCACTTTTATTAAGGAATTCGTAAGTAATAGCCAACTTATAATTTTCGCAAAATATAAACTCAAAATAATCAAATGTATTTAAAATTCGTTTATAACAAATGTTCGAATGTCCTGCCACTAGTTCTTATACAGAAACGACACCGTCTTAAGAAATTTCGTTTTAATAACCTGAAAGCGAACCGTCTTCTCTCAGCCTTTCAACGGCTTCGCGTATTTTTGTACAACGGTCCTGTAGTATGTGTTTCATACACATTTTCTTTCATATAACCCCACACAAGATGTAATCCAGGGGGTTGGGGTCGGGCGAATGCGGTGGCCAATAGATAGTACCTCCTTCGTCCTACCCAACGATTGGAATATGCATTATGTGCTGGAGCACCATCGTGTTGAGACCTTATATTAGATTTTTCAATGCTCCACCCGCAGGTACTACATTGGCCAGAAAGCGAGTTTCTTTTACCTGGAAAAGTTTTGAATTTTGCCGAAAACTTGCTGTTCCAAGGAAGGTAGGGATCTTTAGCGTGCATGACAACACTCACACACGGAACGTCCATTTTACCTCTCATCCGAACGAGGGTGTATTTTTGTGAAAAATGCTCTCCTAACATTTTTCAAGCGGACCGTGTCGGGATTTGAACCCTGGACCTTGGGCATAGTAGTCACACACATACCAACTACGCCACGGAGCCGCCGCATCGTGTTGAAACCACACTATACGCCTAGTTTCTAGAAGGATATCTTCTATAAGATCTCTTAATTCGTGTCGAAGAAAGTGAAGGTACCGTTGTGCATTGAGCCTGGGTGGGTTTCAACACGATGACGCTCCAGCACACAATACTTGTAATGTTAAAGAACACTTAAATCTTGCATATACCAATCGTTGGTAGGACGAGGAGTCACTAACTATTGGCCACCGCGTTTGCCCGACTTTAACCCCCTAGATTACTTCTTGTGGGGTTATATGAAAGAAAATGTGTATAACACACATACCACAAAAAACAGGAATTCGTAGAAAAATACGCGAAGCCGTTGGAAAGCTGAGAGAATACGGTTACGCCTTCAGGTTTTTAAAACAAAATTTTTTAAGACGGTGTCGTTTATGTATAAGAACTGGCGGCAGGACATTCGAACATTTGTTGTAAACGAATTTTAAATACATTTAAATACATTGGGTTCATATTTTACAAAAATTATAAGTTGGCTATTACTTACGAATTCCTGTTCTTAGAATTGTACCTACAAATTATTCAAAAATTTTCTATGCATTTAATCTTAGACCTACCAGTTATACCTTTAAACAAAGTGCATAGATTAATGAGGTTTTTTGGATAGGTGTGCACTTTTCGATGGTAATACTTTTTTTGAGTAATTTCAGTTTGAAAAGCACGCATAATTTTTAAGAAAACCAAAATTATGGAAAAATTATGATTTTCTCTTGCGATAATAAGTAAATGTTAGAGGAAGTCCTCATTTATTAAACACGCAACATTCACGCATACAACAGAAAACGAACTACACTCAAAAGGTCAGTATTTCTTTTATTGCAAATTAATATTCGAAATTCTGCACGATTTTGACACAAAACGCAAAAGTTGTTATAACTTTGAAACCATCAACAATTGGATAACAACATATACAGTTATTTGAATAGGTATTAATCTCAGCTATCAAACCCTTCAATTTGGACCATGACTTTTGGGACACCTGTATACATTTAATTGTGTCTACTGTCTGATAGCTTATCTCATATGACCATTAGAATATGATTTCATTAATTTTGTCACTTTATTCTTTAATACTGTACCAGTAATTAAAAAATATATGAAACATTCTCGAAGAGACGCTTATCAATTTGTATTAAACCAGTTTCATATGTCTAGCGATAAGAAAGGATGATTGACAGGTATCGCAATACAATAGAGTTGTTCGGATTTGATGACGCATATTCTAGATATTTCTCAGTTTCCTTGAATAAGAAACTATCATATATAAGTGTGAACCCTGTTGGGGCAGAGTCAGTTTAGTTTGAAGTCAATCCTAATAAACGTACCATGTACATAAATTGACGCAAAGATAAATTTGCCTATGTGATATAAACCAATAAGATTAGCGCTATAATAGTCTTTAATTCGTCGTAAGTAGAGAGTTAAATTAGTGCCTACAAATAGTGATTAAGTCAGTGTTATTGTAAACTAGACCCTGTAAATACTTGTGACTCTGAAGGTTAATTATTGGACGTGTATTTATTGGAATTAAAAGCCTAGGGACAATTAGAGAGTTAGTTACTATATATATATATATATATATATATATATATATATATATATATATATTCTTATGCTCCACCCCCTCGCGCCTTTTTTATTAATTATTTAATTTTATTTTATGTATGAAAATATTTATTTTTTTTATTCGTGCTTTAGCTACGTTTGGTTGGTTTATAAAACAAAACTGTGTTGATATGCCTCGACTATTTGAAAACTCGTTCTTCCCAGGGTATCCACCTACTTACCGTGGGTTCAGTGGTAAGTAGATGTGCAATGCACCAACCAAACGGCACTACCTTTTGTTTTTGTACCTGTGATATTTTACGCTTGTATATGCCAAATTTTTATATAAGATCCACGTAGCCTTGTGCCAAATTAATTAATATTACAAAATTTATGACTTTGACGTTAAAACACACAGTACTCACCTATTTTACACCTCGTCGTCGGCCTTTTTGAAAAACTGGCTCAACAATCTCACTCGCCGTATGCGTCTTTACAATGCTGGCACTATCACTATGAAAGATCTGCTGTCCAGTTTCCAGGTTTCTTTTAATGAATTTTGATGTCCCCAAATCTAAAATAAATATACCCAAATTTAGAATTTTGACTACCTTTTTATATAACTTCCCCTGCGCTAATTTTCCTGATGTTTATTCTTTGCTCGTATTAATCCTCCTGCTACTCCACTGCTTTCCTGTTCCAAATTCCGCTCGTTCCAAATTCACTGCTATCCTCTAGTTACCATTCAATACCATTAATCCTCCTAATACCATATCCAAATCTATTCCATTAATATCGCCTTCAGTTTCATAAATACCATTCAATGCCTCCACTCTTACCCGTTACACTTCGTCGTTGCTATTAATTATTCTTACTCTTGCTTATACGTACTCTTCTTTATATATTAATCAAACTCTTAAACTTTCAAATTCATTTATTAATTCTTAAAATGTTCAAAATTTAGCGCAGTTTTCAAAAATACGTCTTACTACCAAATTTATTATAAATCGACTCCTTGTTTACTTTTCCTTGGTGATTATTACAATTCAAATATGCCCACTCTTTAATACATTGTATACAAATTCCATCCAATAATATCGTCCCAACAAGTTCGTGCCACTAATACCTTACAATCTTTCTTTTACACTTTCCCTTTTCATATATAAATGTTCAATCATTGGTCCTTAATATCGCACAACCCTTCAATCATATTTGACAATACTTTTACTTATAATTTTGATATTACATGTTTGTCCAAAAGTTGATTCTATTAAAATAAATGCCGAAATGTTACACATATAAACCTGGATCTGCGTGGTGAATAGTGTAATTTCTACAGACGCATCCGGTTTCTCGATTGGCAAATGTACGTTCTATGGCTTATTCAACATACAACTCAGTGTAAATCCTTGAATACTGTGCTTTATCACGTCATCAAGTCATTGTTTTTTTTCGTCTTGGCACTTATCCTTTGACTAATATTTCAAATACTTTAACATTTGTAAAGTACGGCAAACATAAATTTCTCAGGTACGGGAACTGATATTTGGCTTTCTTTATTTGGCATACACTACCTTCAACAAAACAACCCTTAGGACCCTTTTAGCCCCTACTAACATTTCAATATATATATATACATATTTATATATATATATATATATATATATATATATATTGTCGTGGAAATTATAGGTTAAGAAGGATAGATAGGTCTAGATAATAAATTTTTAACGACTGTGTATAGAGGAAATAGGAACAATTTATTTACGCGCCAAATCAATTAGTTGTAACATTGAAAACGGACGGATAATGGCATATATTTGTATTTCTAAATTAGAATGTTAAATTTGCATAACGTGTAGAAGCTTTAGAGTACTTGAAACTCAAGGATACGCATAATTAGTTTCAATATTTTAAATCAAGCGCATTGGATAATAAACAGAGCTTTTGGGTATAGAAAATCAATAATGTAAACGAATATTTTCAATTTAACTAAACTAAACGTTCGTTTATATAAATTCTAAGAAATGCTAAAACTTGGAAATATTATTTCAGCGGACAGAGTGGTTCATAGAAAAATCTGACAGTGGAAAATAACAGGTTCAAGGAAACTTAAATGAACGTTGGAACAGAATTCTGTAGAATTGTATTTAACGGTCGGTGTACGAGCTACTAAAATAACAAATGTTTTGAAGGCAAAGTAAGACGGAATATCCATAGTGTAAATCAGACAGAGAGAACTACGTAAAACGTTGGTTAAAATACTCGTCTAAAGTACGCGGTAGGTTTGGAGGTCAACCACAATATCGATTTTCTGTTGCTTGAGTGGAATTTTAAAAGAGACAGTAAATATGGGTTAAACGAGGAAAGGTAATTAAAGGCTGGACTTGAAGAACGGAAGAAAGGAATATGATTGGTCGAATGCTAGAAATTTCGAGAAGCTCGCGACGGTTATATGTTGTTGAGCAGTTTTCAGGGTAAAAACACGATGGAATGGGAATTTTCGGATGTAGAAGTTCGTTACGTAAAAAATTTGTAGAATCAATTATGATAAAATAAGCTTTTCGACTGAAATAGGGTCCGTGAGGGGCGTAAAAAATAATATAAATACACTAGGAGAGGTAGTAAAACTCTCTTACTTTCTACTGATTCTTGTACGTCGCTTATCCGTTTGACTACGCTTTGCTTGTAATACAGCTTCCTAATTTAAAAGTGTGTAAAACGCTGTTAGTAACGTACATCGATAATTTATTAAAAGTGTGATTTGCACAAGTGGGTGTTGGCTAATAGACGGTGCTGTTACTACACGCAACAAACTAATGAAAAGATGGTACTAGGGTAAGCGAGTTGAGAAGTGTTTGAAACAAGAATACGTGAAGTTTAGTAATTACGGAAGGTTAAGCTTGGTCGAGACAATTATCGAGGTAGAAACACTGAAGGCGGTTGCAGAGATTTGGATAGCGAGTGAAAATGGGTTGGATCTATGTATAACAACGAAGTGTATGGACACAACGACGAGTGTTTTGAAACACATCTTCAGAGGTGATGATGGAAAGAGCCTACTCCAGGTAACGAAATTAATTTCTCTTGCTTTTGGTTGAACATTTGTGCTGGTATTTTGTGCTTGAGTGATTTGACTTATTGGGGGTGTATTTTATTACCATAAAAACTCATTTGAAGGGGTGTATGTAAAGGACAATTGATATTTATTATTTAAAAAGTTAATAAATGACATAAAAATTTTGTTGTCAGGAGTAAACGGGTCTTTAAGTTTGTTTTAAACAAAGAAGCGATGTTTCTAAGCATTTAAAGTAACTGGGTTTATACTGAGCTCACCATAGACCAGAATAAAAATCAATTTAGGGTTGCACGACGGGCCCATCTATTCGTCTAAAATAAAACTGTTGAAATAAATAGAAATCATAAAATTTTAAAAGGTTTAAGGATTGAGATTGTAACATTTTATGAAACTGTATATACAAATGTGTAAATATTTTCTTCGTAATGGAAACTTTTTAATATGTATAAATAAAAAGGTTGTATGTCTTGTTGCATTATTTGAGTGGTAATTTTGTTTGACTTTATATGTGAGAAAGAGTGAGCTTAGGATGGTAAATATCCGGGAAGAAGCAGATTTTAGAGCTAGTCGGGATGTGCAGAAATAAGGAGGCGTTCCAGAGGTATTGAAAGATTTTTAAATTTTTTTTACAATCTTTTTAGCAAAATTTTATGACGGCCAACAACGCTGGGACTCGAAGGTGATCCTGACTTTTTTTAGAGGCATCCACAGCAATATATATATATATATACATATATATATATATATATATATATATATATATATATATATATATATATATATAATAGAAAAGTAGGTTTAATAAGTCTTAAATTAATGCAAAGTAAAAACGAATTATTGACAAGTGACTCAAATACAGCCACGAGGGCATTCTGTCGACCCGAGTTATGGATCCCCCAATTGATATATGTATAAAGAAATAGAATAATTAGGAAATTATTAGGAAATGTTAAGTGAAGTGCAACATTGTAAAACAAGGACAATTTGTAAAGTTTATTAACGTTTATGAGAACGGATGCGCTACTTTGTATCGCAGACGATAGTGACACTGCAGATGTCAGGTCACAGACGGTCACCGACGGTCAGGGTACCGACCTTACTTATAAATTAAGATTATAACATTGTAATTATGAATAGAGTTAAGAATTAGCAGACATGAGATCTGCAAGTTCCCACAGCCATGTGAGGGGGTAGGGATATTATGAAAAGCTCGGGAGCCCCAGTCGATGACAGTCAGTCAAGTGATCAGCTTTTACATTGCAGTTTACTTGCTACTCAAAATAGTACAATCATTAGTTATTTTTCGGACTTAGAATAAATTTAATTCAAGCTTTGTAAAATTTCATAATTAATGTCTGTTTAAGAAATAAATGCGTTAAGAAGTTTGGAAATGGTTTTTTAAAAAGGCCGTTTCCAAGCCACGAACTTTAACTCGCGTTTCGCCCTAATTGGGGCTTATTAGAACAGCAGTAGCAATGTTGTAATATTTAATATATATACGTTGGGTACCCTATATTGCCAAATTGATTGCTGTAAATCGCCCCACGATTAATGTCGTATTAATTTTGCTGTAATCTCTGCCCACGATTATTTCTTTATACAACTTTGCTATGTCACAGCCCTTAACGTGGGTCTCGTGAAAATCAACTACTGAGGTAGTGATTTAGAAGAACATTCCAGGTAACGTTCTTTTTTCTTGTTGTTGAACTGTTGTAATGATATTGTGTTATCAAAAACGCTATGTATTTTGAGTTATCTTGTGCAATTTTTGGAAACTGAAAAGTAATTTGTTTGACATATGTAAAAGATAATAATTTAAATCTGAGGATGTAAATACTTGAATAAAATATTATTTATGGTGTAAGGAGTAAACGGGTCTTTAGCATAACTTGTAGATTCAATATTTTAGGCATATAAAATTAAAGGTTTATAATGAGCTTAACATAGGCCTGGAGAACGTAAATTTAGGGTTTTAGAAGAGTCCCATCTGCTTCGAATGAAATATTGTCATATAGATAACATAAAAGCTCACAAGAATTTTAGATTAATGTTTCAATAACGAACCAAAGCGTGAAATGTTTTATCGTGAAATGATTTGTAGATATTCAGATTATGGGAATAATTATTTGAGTTATATGAATTAAAAGGTGTATGTTTTTTTGGAAATATTTTATTTTTTTATCTCTTTTATTAGAAAGGTGGTGAGAGAATGAGTAGCTGTGGTAAGTATATCGTAGAAGGTAGGGAACAGAGCTAGCCGTGGTAGATCAAGTCGGGGAAGCAATTTTGGTAAATACCAAGCTAGAACATATCGTAATTCAAGAAATTTGTAGCGAAGTTTTATTTAGGTACAAATTGGCGGAGCTTTATTTCAATTTCAGAAGGAAAAATAGTGTGGGGCACGAATTAGCGAGCCGATCAAAAATGACCTTTTTAGAGAACCACTGCAATATATATATATATATATATATATATATATATATATAAATATTTAATTTGTTTTATTATTGGGGAAAGCAGTCAAATTTGATAGATTAATAAAATTATCTTTCAATCATTCAAGCTTTCGATAAATTTATTACCTTTGTCAGAAATCTAATACATATAAAATTAGTTGTTGGAATAGTTCTTTAACATTACTTACGGTTATGAGTTTTATATATACATATAACTAAGGATATCGAAAATTTTCTAAATGTACAAAGTATGAAAATTTGAAAGACATTGACATGTATTAACAGTTACTGACTATGTAAAATAATTAGTCTGTGTAGGAAACTTTACATTTTTCAATGTGTTTATAAATATGTATCAAATTAAAATTATAAATAAATTTAAACTAATTTTTGAAAAATTAAAGTGAATGATTGTTATTTTTAATAAGGGATATTAGATAAGAATAAATATTGTTCAAATTTTGTGTATCTATTTTCTTGTTTAGTGTTGGCATGTATTGATATTGAAATCATTTCTAAAAATAAACGTTTGTGATAATTTGGTTCTCTGAAAATAATTTTTGTGTCTGTATAGTTCATGGAATGTACCGTTTCAATTACATGAGTGGTAAGAGCACAAGAGTTAATTTTCCGCTTACAATCACTTTTGTGTGAAATTATTCTGGCTGAAAGCCATCTTGCTGTTTGTCCAACATAACAGGTTTGACAATTCTGACAAGGTATTTCATAAATTAAACCAGACTCCTGTAGTTTTTGAGTTTTATCTTTTACTATAGAAAATATTTATAGTGAGTATAGTTTTATCGGAATATTTTAAATCTTTAATTTCTTTAAATATGTGAGATATTTTATTTGTGACGTTTTGTATATATGGAAGTGTGTAAAATAAAGGTTGTGTTATGGAATTGTTATTACTATTGTTGTTTTTTATTGTTGTATTGTTTGTTGTATATTCCGATTTCGAAGAATTATTAAATATTAAATTTATTTATTAATCCTGGTGGGTATGAATTTTGTATAAGTATGTTTTTTAATTGGTTTAAATTACAGTTTTTTTGTGTAGGGTGTGATATTAGTTCAATTCTATTTTTCTTCTAGTACTAGGTTAATTTTGGTTTTCAGTGGATGATAGGAATGAAATGAAATAAAAATTATACAATCTACTTTGACAATTACTACACTATACTAAAATTACTGTCATATCTGACCCAGGAAAGAATCTATAGCCTCTGCACCGTCCGTCGCAACAAAATTATGAATTGTAAGTTACCAACTGATCAAGAACTGAAGAAAGAGGAACGCGGGACGTCATATGAACTAGACAACATAGAATTAAGTTCAATAGTTTAGGAAGACAACAAATTCGTCACCGTCCTGTCGACATTCTGTAAATAACAGCCAGAATCAAGTATCAAGAGATATGATAAAACCATAAAAACCACTGTTGAAATAAAGTGTCCGACTATTATAAAAGAATACAACCAACCTATGGGAGGTGTTGATCTCTTAGATGCAACCATGGCAAGAAACAAAATTTTCCTCAAAAGTAAGCAATGGTACATGCGAATATTTTATCATTCCATAGATATGACACTTGCCAATAGTTGGCTATTGTATAAAAGAATAATGAAAGTGAAAAATCCCGATAAATCTAAAATTACATTTTATGATTTTCGAAAAGATGTGTGTCTCGGTGTCTTCTGAATATAGGATTTGCTATTGAGCAAAAGAGAACTCGACCGAGTGAACATTCGGTAGAAGTACAGTTACAGAAGAAGAAGAAGAAACGTGGTCCGGTACAACACGCACTACTACAGGACGTATGATTGAACCAAATGGGTCATTGGATTTCTTGTGTTGAAACAAGAAGTAGATGTAAACTACTAAATTGTACTGGATTTTCTCAAAAAAAAAATGCAAGAAATTTGAAGTTTTTCTATGCTGTAGCAAGAAGAAATATCATACCATGCAGTAATATATGCATGCTGTTGCAGATATGCAACATATAATTTTTTAGTATACAAGTAAAATATGCACTTTTCTTGAATATAACATAATCTAATATGAATAAATGTACTGAAATTACATCAGTGTTTTTTCCCACTATACAAAAAATCATGCAATAAAGGGTTAATAACCTGACACCGTGAAAGTATAAATATCGTTTTATTTTCCAAAACTTGAAAATACAATTTTTGTCTCTTCTTAATACAATAACAATGTTGGGTTTCACATTGTCATATAAATATTTGTCATTCTAACTACAATTCTTTTCGAAAATTTGTTCTATGGATTAAAGTTCTTTACTGTCTTCCGACTTCTGTCTCAAAAAACAACAAACTAATTATCTACTGTGCTTCTCCAGTTACCCTTCTCTTAATCTACTATTTTAATTACTGGATTTTCAGTACAACCTATTTCTTACACGTTTCTCTCATTTAATATATATATTTTAATTCCACATTGATCAATCTATTCTTATTCCTTCTGATTTATGTCTAAGCTTAATTCTAATAATCTTTGTCAGATTTCTGTTACGTCCGTAAATTTTGATTTCTAATCCTGAATCCTCGTTTATAATTATAATCATTTATTAATGACCTTGTTTGTTAATTCATATCCTACTTTACATTTTGACTGTGATCTACGTTTCTCTGCTCCAAAAATCTTTAGTTTATGTTACTTTTTTTTAACTGTACGCAAGTTATGTATCCCCCAAATTACCTATATATATTGAATAATAGAATCTAATAGGAATTATTAGAAATTGTTAAATAAATTATAAGTCAATTGCAACAATGTAATACAAGGCTAAACCAGACAGGTTATTCGCAGTTCATGAGAACGGATGTGCAACTTTGTATCCGAGACGACAGTGATACTGCAGGTGGCAGGTCACAGACGGTTAACATACCGCAATTACCTAGAAATAAGATTGTTACAATGTAATAACGTGTAGAATTAAGAGTAAAGCAGACATGAGATCTGCAAGTTTCCATAGCCATGTGAGGGGGCAGGATATTATAAAAAGCCCGAGAGCTCAAAGCCCGGCAGTCAGTCTGAGTACTACAGCTTTTGCGTTGTTGTTTACCTAGACTACTCGCCTTATTTTAATTAATTAATTATTTTCGATTTAAAATTACTTTATACAGTTATTCAAAATTTCATGATAATTTCTGTTGTAGAATAAATAAATTTGTTAAGAGTTTGGAAACGTTTTTTAAAAACATCGCTCCAAAGCCTCGAACCTTAACTCGCATACTAATTTTAAATTCTAATCCCTTGCTTCACCCAAATGTATTTTCACCCTTTCGTTTTCCAATAATATATATTAGCTCCATTTCCACAGCCACCCCACAATCCAAATTTGAACTTTTTTCTACGTCAATCGTTTGTGCATCGTAGGTGCTCAAATGTGCACGGTATACGAACGTTTGTGCACATCTCTATACGAAGATACGAAAAAAATAAAGTGGAGGGGCTGTGGAAACGGCAGCCCCTCACCAAAAAAATTCCGGATTTTTATAGCCAATCGTTTGTGCATTGTAGGTGCACAAATGTGCACAGTATACGAACGTTTGTGCACTTCTCTATTCAGAGATGCAAAGAAAATAAACTGAAAATGTCAGAAGCTTCATGTTGATTTTGGAGAGCAGAATATTTTACTTGTATGCCTTCGTATGGTGGATAAAAGCGCATCAAAAGATGATATATGTTCTTGTTATCGTGGTTTGAAGCATCCGTCAAAATTGTAAATGCGATTTACCATGATCAACATTTAATTCTTCAATCGCTGTACGACTCAATATATTTACTACAATAACTTCTGTTTCCGTCCGATTTCTAATAAAAATTTAACATCGAAGAACTCAAAGCGGTGGCACTGTCGACACATTTATGTCTTTCAGACTTTATATGCTGTTCAATATTACCGATACTGCTATGAGACACACTGAATTCTGTACGGTTACGCATATGACAACCTAGGGAGTATTCGTTTGCTTGTAACCTAATATTAAATATGGACTTGCATCTCGGCATAGTTGAAATGGGAGTTTCCAAAACAAAACACTTCGAACGCGAGTGTTAGTAGAAACAACCGACAATTGAAAAAAGGCGATAAGTAGTAAGAAGTACGCAAGATGTGGATGGTAAGCAAACCAAGACGCCCCTTCTCGGTCCGTCCAATTTCTTCCCGTCCATTTTGCATTATCCGTCCACAACAAAATTTTTGTAAGGAAACGTCGTTCATGTGATGGGCGCTGACCCTTCGGCAGTTCTATGTATATTTTTTTATATTATAGTTTGAGAAGGTGTACAAACGCTACGCCCTAACGAACAATTATTCATAAAGAAGAGAAGAAATTTGTTTGGTAAACAAGTTACTATTTCTGCAGTCTTCGGTTTTTGCAAATCGTTTTCCTTAGACCTTAGTGTACTAAAGTGCACAAACGTTGTGATTTTTGCAGAATTATTATGTGCAATACACGCCAACAAAAATCACTAAAAACCTTGAGTATGGCGCGTAGGAAAAGTGTTGCTGTTCATGTGGACAACTCAAATTAACTTCTGCATATTGCTATGAACTCCTGGAATTATCGTTCTCCAACGTTGGGCTGTCTTATTAATATTGCTATCAACTCCCTCCAGGACTTAACTGGATTTTATCTTAAACCAACCTTGTCGACCAATAACAAAATTTTATATGTTACCGCCTTACCTGTTATCAATTTCGTATTCAACTTATAGCTCCTCCTTGATTGTTTAAATTATCAAATCACTCCCATTAACTTTATCTTATGATCTCGACTAGCATTTCTTTGGAATTATAAAATTCAGTTAATTCGATTCTATTTAATGAAACAAATATTATGTACAGGTTTTGTAATTTATTTAAAATACACTTTTCAATTAATTAATGTTGTAAATCTCATTTATCAAAATCATATACCTTTTTAATCAAACCCAAAGTCACCAAAAAAAACCTATTATCTTTATAAAAGAAGAAGTGTGGAACGTTCTAAACCTCTTATCATATCACGCACTTTATACGAATACAAGTCCTCTTTTTGTTGACTTTTTCACATTCATTTATATTAAGCAAATTTAATATAAAAAAAAATATAGAAAATAATGTCTTATAATTAAAAATCTAACCTGGACTATTTTCCTCGCATTGACGCATCCATAATCAGCTAATATTTCCCAGGCATTAAGCCATCCATTTGAATAAAATTATTTTTTCCCAATTCAGGATTATTACATGCCCATTCGAAATATTGTTTATCCACACGCTTGAACCATTGCATTTAAATTATTGCCATCACCCTCTGTACTACCATTATTAACTTATACTTATGCACCCCAATTTATTGTCATCTCATTCAGACTTATTACTTCTTATCAATTTCCCCAAACTTAGAATACCATCTATTCTCAGAATATCGCTTATTTTCCCCGGCTTCAAAATTGTAATTCTTGTTATCATTCTCCCCTGACTCGAAATTGTATTATTATCCTCCACGGACTCAGAGCCGTTTAATCGGCAATCGTAATTTTCATCTTAATCGCACTTATACAATTTTTCACTTTGAATTATTACGTATCACTTTATTTCATAGTGGCGCACTTCGGCTTTTGTTTAGTTGAAAACTGAGTCCGTTATCACTGTACCTGCTAATATATCATTGCTCTCCTACTCCGTCAGTGGGTATGGTCTACAAACTCGTCGCTTATTTTAACCAATCAAATATTTGCATTAGAAGTAGTTTCTGATGTAATTTTCTATGCTTTCCAATAATTGTGGCCTGGTCACAGCTGTCTTCGTTATCAAACATGCGGTGTTTTGATGAATCTAATTGCTTTTCCATGTACATAAACAACTGATGCAATTTGACTTTTAATTTTCATATCTGCATGTTATTTACGCAATTTTTAATCTTCTTTTTTATCAAAAATGGTTAACTATTTTGTACGCATTTACTATGCTTCCTGAAGCTCTATTTCTTATCTTCGTATTAACCTAATTGTTTGGAACTCTTTTGAATGCGTGTTTAATTACACTTTATTATGTTTACTTACAAAATGCGCGTGCTTCCACTGAAAATATCATTACTTGCCTTACCTAAATTAACTAAAACTTTATCTACAAGGTGTTAAATCTTTACTATCTACTTAATGCATGTCTTCCTTATTCCTACGCTAACTATGCGTCTTCCTATGTCTATCTGCGTCGCTCAAAACTATTTATACTTTATATACAGGGTGTTGACTGCTTACTATTTACAAACTATCTCCATTTCTCAATTCTTTTACTAAATAAATGCAGTTATCTGCTTCCTATGCTGATTTCTCATTTCTAAAGGACTTTTACTATAAAGTACACCCTTAAACAACCCCTTTTCACAGCAATATATATATATATATATATATATATATATGTCATATTTTTGTTTGATACAAACAGTTTTTTACGTCAAATATAAGATTACCAATAATTAAGTTGCCTACACAATCATTTGGTTTCAATAATGTCAATCCATATCTTGCTAGGATTATATAAAACAGTTTAAAAATTTGTTTATTTATGTACACTATTTGGTTTTTATACATTGAATGATTCTTATATATTTTATTTTTATAGTACAGCTATATGGCTGTTTGTCAAGTGCTAAAAAATTTTTTTTATTTATTTTTGAATTTTAATACTGGGTAATATTTAAATTTGTACACATCTAATTTCTAAACTATAAATTACTGTGTTAGTTAAGGTGTTGTATGATAACAAATGAATTGAAATATTTAGTATCAGCATGTTTTAGTTTATTCTTATCAATTGCACATTGAGTTAACATTATTTATAGGTATAATTTTATGTATGTATATTTTTCATACAGGATATATTAATTTGAACCTTATTTTAGTTGTTTTTTTTGGGTTTTTTGTTTTGTTTTAGTTTTTCCCCTTATTTTATGATATTGTGATATATTTTACTTAGATTTTGTACATCTGAGCGGTCATTAATAGCAGTGGGATGTTTTAATATATATATCATTTCTAGGTACTCTCTTTTTTTTTTATTGTGTTCAATTTTTAGAATTTATGTTTCGTTGTAATTAAATTTGTGTTTTTCATGGACTTCGTGTTTAGTTAAAGCTGTTTTATTTGTTTTATCATATTTGTGTCCGTTTAATCTGCTTTCAAGGTATTGTATGCTTTGACCGATATAAACATGTTTGCAATTTACTTGGCATGGTATCTTATATATTGTATGTGTTTTCTTATTTTGAGGTGTTTCATCTTTTAGCTTACTGTAGCATTTATTTATTAGATTGATTCCTTTATAGGTTATTTTAAGATTGTGTTTGTTTAGTAATTTTTGAAAATTTTTGGATAGGTTTGGTATATATGGCATGGTTATGTATTTTATGTTAGGATTGTTTATTTTGAATTTTTTATTTGGCTGCGATTATAATAGTTTATGATTCGGTTTTTGAAAATATTGTTTATGAGACGTCGTGGATAATTATTTGCAACTAGGATGTTCTTAGCTTTTGTTATAGCTTCATGCCTGTATTATGGATCTGACAATTTTATAGCCCTATCAGCCAAGCCTATTATAACCGATTTCTTTTGCGTTAACGGATGTTGGGAGTTATAGTTTAAGTTATAGTTTAAGTTTCTTTAGTATGCCAACAAGTTCTAATTTTATTATGTGTACGATGTAAGGTCATATCCAGAAAGTTTAGTTTTTCATTTTTTTCCCTTTCAATTGTGAACCTTATTTTTTTGTTAAAATTATTAAATACATTTATTATGTGATTGCACTTGTCCTTTGGTGTTACACATATGCAATCGTCCACATATCTTAGATATAAACTTATTGGAAATGTAATTTGCTTTATACATTCTGTTTCAAGTTCCTCTAGTATTATTTGTGCTATAACACTGGACAGAGCCATGCCCATAGCACAACCATCAATTTGCAGATAGAACTGGTTTTTAAATGTGAAATATGTGGAAGTTAGAACCGTTTTTACAGCATTACTAAAACCTTTTACGGGTATGTTAGTATGTTTTTTTATTTCCGGTCATTTGTTATTGATTAATTGTATAGCATATTCAATAGGTATGTTTGTATAAAGTGACACGACATCAAGGGATATTAGAATATAATCATCTGGAATAACAATATTTTTAATTTTTTTTTGAATTCCCATGAGTCTTTTAAAAAGTAGTCATTTTTGCCTGTTATGTTGCTCAAAATGTCTTTTAATAAGATGGATAATTTGTTAAATGGGGATTGGACAGTTGATACGATGGGTCTCATTGGGATATTATCTTTATGTAGTTTTGGTAAACCATATAGTTTTGGTGGTATTGCATTATTTGTTATGAGGTTTTTACAGGTTTTGGGGATATTTAACCTTTATTCTCCCATTCCTTGGCTAAGTCGTTATTTAATTTTTGTAAGTTACTTGTTGGATTTTGTTGTATTTTTTGATATGTATGTTGGTCATCTAATAATTCATTGATTTTGTTTATGTAGGATTCCTTTTCCATAATTACAGTTGTATTAGATTTGTCAGACTTAAGTACTATGATATTTTGGTTTTCTTTTAAGTATTTCTCTGTTTTTTTAAATTTTTTTATTAATATATCTTGGTTAACTTTTAATTTGTTTATTTGGGTGTTTTGATTATTACTAAAATTAGTAATTATGTTACATGCGGTAGCTCTGATTTCGTCACGTGTTTCTTTTGGTAATTCTATTATGGCAGTTTCTAGACTTGCTATAACATCAGGATAGGGTATTTCAGTTCTATTTGTAATTGGTATTGCGTAATTAGGTCCTAAGCTTAGGACTTCTGTTGCATAATTTTTTAGCGCTTGACAAACAGCCATATAGCTGTAGTATAAAAATAAAATATATAAGAATCATTCAATGTATAAAAACCAAATAGTGTACATAAATAAAAAAATTTGTAAACTGTTTTATATAATCCTAGCAAGATATGGATTGACATTATTGAAACCAAAAAAAAAATTCTAAAAATTGAACACAATAAAAGAAAAAGAGAGTACCTAGAAATGATATATACAGTGTGTCCAAATTTCGAGTCTCTACATTGTGATTTCAGTTATTATAAGAGATAGAAATTGGGTTAAATGGGGAAAGATTTGGAGGAATCCAGGCCAGTTTTGTATCCGTTTACAAAATTGGTGTAAGTTGTCTAGTTTTGGAGATATTCGAAGAAAACTAAAAATGGCGGATTCTGTTTTTTGATAATAAAACATGAATCATAAGTCGCACCATCACAAGACTTGCACATTATTAAGACACTTTTCTAAAAGGAGTATTTTAGCATAAACAGAATCATTCGACTGTCTTTTGTTTTCGAGGAAACGCCCACAACTTTTGTTTTTCTTATGGCCGCCATTTTGAATATTAAGTGAATATTATGCGCCTTAAAATTACCTTTTCAAAAATATGCCACATGTCTATAAAAATGCAAAACTATCCTAAATTTTAAAAATAACTAAATTTGTATGTTCTTTAACGTTTGGTAATCCCAACAGGGCAAAATTTGATTTCTACTTTATGAAAAGTACAATACACATTTTATAATGTACACAAACAGCATTTGTCAGAAATTATTAATTATGGTGGTACTAGAGTTAAAATGATATCGTTTTATAATAGTAGGCGGTGGTATGTGACAAAACGAAACAATTGAATTACAGTTATATGTCAAACAAATTCTAAAATTTAGATAAACTTGTGTGTGTTGTAAGTTTTGGTGCCGGTGGTGCTGCATTTTTAATTTAAAAATGGCACATGTCTACAAGTTTTCGAATGAGGAAAAGTTTTATATGCTAAATACTTATTTACAATCGTTTGGGAACGCTGATACGGCATCCGCCAGATATTTGGAATTGTATCCAGAAAGACGACAACCGCATAAAACATACTTCAGAAAAATTGTAATGAATTTACTGAATTTGGTGTTTTTGAACAGACTAGGGAACAATACGACTTAAACAATAGGGAACGTGTTCTAAGCATTACTGAGGCGGTAACACGAAATCCATCCACATCCGTAAGATCTGTAAGCCGTGAACTTAATATTCCAAAATCAATTGTTCATAATATTTTAAAAAAGGAAAAGTTTCATCCTTATAAACCTACTATTGTCCAAGGCCTCAAAAGAGAAGATTTCGCCAGACGAATGCGTTTTTGTAATTGGTACATCCAAAAATGCGAGGAAGAACCGCACTTTCCAGAATTGATAATATGGACAGACGAAACGCGGTTTACCAATTGCGGGTGTTCAATAAACATAACACGCATCACTGGAGCACTGAAAATCATCATCTGACGGCGCAACGCAAATTTCAAACGAGATATGGATTTAACGTTTGGTGTGGTATCTTAGGTAGTTAATTATGATATAAATATTTTAGTAAATTAACCAATGTAATTAATACTTTTATAGGTAATAATTTGATTGGACCCTTTTATTTTGTCAATAACCTCAATGGCGCCAGATATACGGAATTGTTAAGAGACCAAATAATTCCGGCTATTAGAGGACTTGTACCAAATGATGATGATTTTCGAAAACTATGGTTTCAGCAAGATGGTTGTCCAGCTCACAATTCCCGAGAAGTTAGCGCCCTTTAGCTGAACATTTTGGCCAAAATATTATATGCAATAGTGGACCAATTATGTGACCGACAAGATCACCAGATGTTACACCACTTGATTTTTATTTATGGGGTTTTGCTAAAATGAGGTATATGAGTTTGAACCGCCTCATAATATAAACGAACTGCAGGAAAGAGTCCGTGACATTCTTAACTCTATAAATAGGCGCACGTTAAGCAGAGTTGTACGGAAAATTTTAATTAATTGTCGAATGTGCCGTGATGCAAACGGACAGCATTTTCAGCATCTACGGGAAGGAATTTAGATGATAGTTTGCTGTTTCGGTCACATTTAATTTTGTTCCCTAAATTAGATAAGATAGGCTACAGTTTTATGTTTAAGTTAATTTTAAGATTTATATCCAATACTTTACGAGTTCTACTTAACAAAATGTATGTGGTGCTACTACTACTACTACTGTTTGGAAAGTAGAAATCAAATTTTTGCCCTGTTGGGATTACCAAACGTTATAGAACATACAAATTTAGTTATTTTTAAAATTTAGGATAGTTTTGCATTTTTTTATAGACATGTGGCATATTTTTGAAAAGGTAATTTTAAGGCGCATAATATTCACTTAATATTTAAAATGGCGGCTATAAGAAAAACAAAAGTTGTGGGCGTTTCCTCGAAAACAAAAGACAATCGAATGATTCTGTTTATGCTAAAATACTCCTTTTATAAAAGTGTCTTAATAATGTGCAAATCTTGTGATGGTGTGACTTATGATTCATGTTTTATTATCAAAAAACAAAATCCGCCATTTTTAGTTTTCTTCGAATATCTCCAAAACCAGACAACTACACCAATTTTGCAAACGGATACAAAACTGGCCTGGATTCCTCCAAATCTTTCCCCATTTAACCCAATTTCTATCTCTTATAATAACTGAAATCACAATGTAGAGACTCGAAATTTGGACACACTGTATATTAAAACATCCCACTGCTATTAATGACCGCTCAGATGTACAAAATCTAAGTAAAATATATCACAATATCATAAAATAAGGGGAAAACCAAAACAAAACAAAAAACCCCAAAAAAAAATTAAAATAAGGTTCAAATTAATATATCCTGTATGAAAAATATACATACATAAAAGTATACCTATAAATAATGTTAACTCAATGTGCAATTGATAACGATAAACTAAAACATGCTGATACTAAATATTTCAATTCATTTGTTATCATACAACACCTTAACTAACACAGTAATTTATAGTTTAGAAATTAGATGTGTACAAATTTAAATATTACCCAGTATTAAAATTCAAAAATAAATAAAAAAATTTTTTTAGCACTTGACAAACAGCCATATAGCTGTACTATAAAAATAAAATATATAAGAATCATTCAATGTATAAAAACCAAATAGTGTACATAAATAAAAAAAATTTTAAACTGTTTTATATAATCCTAGCAAGATATGGATTGACATTATTGAAACCAAATGATTGTGTAGGCAACTTAATTATTGGTAATCTTATATTTGAGGTAAGAAACTGTTTGTATCAAACAAAAATATGATATATATATATATATATATATATATATATATATATATATATATAAAAGTTTGTTTAGTTATGTAATTCTACTTTTAGACATGAATATCCATTGAAAAAGGCTAATATGTTCAGCCGAAACGTTTGGAGTTTAATAAAAATAAATCATCCTATTGAAAATTTACGTAGTTCATTAGACCTTAATACCCAAGAAAAATTAGAATTTTATATATATATATATATATATATATATATATATATATATATACTAAATTTGGTAACGACCTTGCTATCTAAGTGTATATAATTAGTTTTGGGTTTTAGGTCAGCAGAATTGAAGAGTTCTCTTTTTTATAAACTCAAGCTTTCGGAAATTTATTTTTCCATTTTCAAGAGTACTAAAAGTAAATACAAATGAATTAGTTACGTGAACAAGGTTGACTAATAGCTAAAATTATAATTAACTGATACTTACTAAAGTGAGATAAGATACAATTGGACGATCAATAATAATGTACAGTGTATAAGGGTATGGTATAATTAAATTTAAAAATAAAAATAATACTAATTATATCATCAAAAGGGTAAAAAATTTTTTGATTTTGATGTATACTGTCTTTAAATTTAATTTTGTAAATAGTTGTTTATATGAGAATTTTTGTTTGGGAAAGGTATCTTTATATGTATTAATTAAACGCATTAATTGTAATGACATTTTTGTAAATATATTACATTTTAAAAATATTTTTATCATTTTATTTAGTTATCTTTATAATTTTTTGTGTGAGTATGGTTGTAAGCAAAATAATATTATAACTTAATTATTTATTTCTTAATTTTTTATTTTCAAATACATTTTTTTTAAATTTAGAAGGTAGGTATATATAGAACTCAAGTCTCCAATGTCGGTTTTTTTATTAAGTGTATTAGAATTTTGATAGATGTAACACATTTCAAGAAATTCGCGTTTTAATTTATTATTTTCTATATGTAAAATTTTTGGACTGTTAAAATCAATTTTGTGGTTGGTGGTATTTACGTGTGTTGATAGAGCAGTTGAATTTGGTTTAGTGCGTATATCACTTTGGTGCTGTGTTAACCGTTGTTTGAGGTTTTGTGAACTTTGCCCAATGTATATATTGGGGCAATTTGAACAATTTACTTGATATACGATGTTCCTTTGGTCTAAAGGAATGGTTTTATCTTTAATTTTAGAAAAAAGGTTATTTAGTGTTAGATCGGGTTTTTTTGCAACTTTTATATTAAAATTTTTAAAAATATTATCTAGTTGGGAAGTTAACTTATCAAAATATGGAAATACCTTGTAACTAGGAATTGTACTGGTTTTAGTATCGGTAGAATTTTTGTAATTTATTTTATTAGTGTGGTTAAATATCAATATTTTTATTAGAGGAGCAGGATAACTGTTATCTTTTAGGATATTATATAATTTGTTTAAATTTTTTTGATATAAAGAAGGATGGCTTATGTTTTTTATCCTGTTTTTAATCCTAAAATAAAATTAATTTTCATACTCAGTGGGTGATATGAATTATAATTAAGGTATCTGTTTGAAGTGGTAGGTTTCTGATACCAGTCTAAAATAATTTTGTTAGTTTTATCTCTAATTAATAATGTATCTAAAAAAGGAACCGAATAATGTTTTTCTTTTTCTATTGTAAATTGAATTTTACTGTTGTAATTATTAAATATTTCTAAAGTTGTATCAATTTTATCAAAAGGTACAGCTGTAATAATATCATCCATAAATTTTTCCAAAAACGGTAATCTGTATGGTAGTTTGGGAATTATTTCTTGTATTAAGTCATCCATAATAATTTGTGCAATTATGGGACTTAGGTTAGAACCCATAGGACAACCATCTCTTTGTAGGTAGTAAGAGTTATTAAAACAGAAGTAGCTACTATCAAAAATAAATTCTATTATTTGTATAAAATGTTGTTTTGATATTTTACAATTAATTTTAATTTTGTTCCATAATTTGTTAATGTTGTCTAGAACCAGATATTTTGGAATGTTAGTAAATAAAGATACTGCGTCTAAACTTATTAGTACATAATTCTGAGGTAATTGAAAATTATTAATAAAAAATGCAAATTCGAAAGAGTCTTTAACATTATATATACTTTCACTAATAGATTTTTGTAAAATTTCAGCTATAAATTTGGATAGTTTTTCATTAGGACTATTGTTTGAGGCTATTATGGGTCTTAGTGGGTTATCTGGTTTATGTATTTTTGGTAAACCGTATAATTTTAGAGATGTACTACTATAGTTATTTAAAGATTTTGCTTCTTCTATTGTGATAGCATTGGATTTTTTTAATTCTTTAATAATATTTAGCGTTTGTCTTTGAAATTTTTTAGTTGGATCTGTAGATATCATAGATATCATACCTTTTTATTTTTATTCTGATTATGAATACCATCAAAATTTATACTATAATAAAGAATTTCAGAAGATCAAACTCAGTAATTTAAAAAAATTTGACAAATTGTCAAATTATGACACCCTAAATTTTCAATGCACTGAGAAATGGTTTAAAAATATTAGCAACTTTAGTTTAACTAATAATCTTATAAATATTTTATCATTAGGTCCCAAATTTAGTATCTGTCCATTTATAAACAAAACTATAATTAATTTACTTGCAAACCTAGAAAATATCATAACTACCATTGAAGAAGACAAAAAGAATCTGTGCAGATCTCAAGCAACAAATATTATCACTAACTTTATAAAACAAAATTCCAACACTAAAACTAAACTTTTAGCCGAATTTCAAAACTGTAAGAAATATATAAAGGACAACGATGATTTAATTATCGTTAAAGCCGATAAAGGAAACGTCACGGTAGCAATGTCAAAAACAGATTACAATGAAAAAATTTACAATTTGATTAATGACACTGAAACCTATAAAAAAATATCTACAGATCCAACTAAAAAATTTCAAAGACAAACGCTAAATATTATTAAAGAATTAAAAAAATCCAATGCTATCACAATAGAAGAAGCAGAATCTTTAAATAACTATAGTAGTACATCTCCAAAATTATACGGTTTACCAAAAATACATAAACCAGATAACCCACTAAGACCCATAATAGCCTCAAACAATAGTCCTAATGAAAAACTATCCAAATTTATAGCTAAAATTTTACAAAAATCTATTAGTGAAAGTATATATAATGTTAAAGACTCTTTCGAATTTGCATTTTTTATTAATAATTTTCAATTACCTCAGAATTATGTACTAATAAGTTTAGACGCAGTATCTTTATTTACTAACATTCCAAAATATCTGGTTCTAGACAACATTAACAAATTATGGAACAAAATTAAAATTAATTGTAAAATATCAAAACAACATTTTATACAAATAATAGAATTTATTTTTGATAGTAGCTACTTCTGTTTTAATAACTCTTACTACCTACAAAGAGATGGTTGTCCTATGGGTTCTAACCTAAGTCCCATAATTGCACAAATTATTATGGATGACTTAATACAAGAAATAATTCCCAAACTACCATACAGATTACCGTTTTTGAAAAAATTTATGGATGATATTATTACAGCTGTACCTTTTGATAAAATTGATACAACTTTAGAAATATTTAATAATTACAACAGTAAAATTCAATTTACAATAGAAAAAGAAAAACATTATTCGGTTCCTTTTTTAGATACATTATTAATTAGAGATAAAACTAACAAAATTATTTTAGACTGGTATCAGAAACCTACCACTTCAAACAGATACCTTAATTATAATTCATATCACCCACTGAGTATGAAAATTAATTTTATTTTAGGATTAAAACAGGATAAAAACATAAGCCATCCTTCTTTATATCAAAAAATTTAAACAAATTATATAATATCCTAAAAGATAACAGTTATCCTGCTCCTCTAATAAAAATATTGATATTTAACCACACTAATAAAATAAATTACAAAATTCTACCGATACTAAAACCAGTACAATTCCTAGTTACAAGGTATTTCCATATTTTGATAAGTTAACTTCCCAACTAGATAATATTTTTAAAATTTTAATATAAAAGTTGCAAAAACCCGATCTAACACTAAATAACCTTTTTCTAAAATTAAAGATAAAACCATTCCTTTAGACCAAAGGAACATCGTATATCAAGTAAATTGTTCAAATTGCCCCATATATACATTGGGCAAAGTTCACAAAACCTCAAACAACGGTTAACACAGCACCAAAGTGATATACGCACTAAACCAAATTCAACTGCTCTATCAACACACGTAAATACCACCAACCACAAAATTGATTTTAACAGTCCAAAAATTTTACATATAGAAAATAATAAATTAAAACGCGAATTTCTTGAAATGTGTGACATCTATCAAAATTCTAATACACTTAATAAAAAAACCGACATTGGAGACTTGAGTTCTATATATACCTACCTTCTAAATTTAAAAAATGTATTTGAAAATAAAAAATTAAGAAATAAATAATTAAGTTATAATATTATTTTGCTTACAACCATACTCACACAAAAAATTATAAAGATAACTAAATAAAATGATAAAATATTTTTAAAATGTAATATATTTACAAAAATGTCATTACAATTAATGCGTTTAATTAATACATATAAAGATACCTTTCCCAAACAAAACATTCTCATATAAACAACTATTTACAAAAATTAAATTTAAAGACAGTATACATCAAAATCAAAAAATTTTTTACCCTTTTGATGATATAATTAGTATTATTTTTATTTTTAAATTTAATTATACCATACCCTTATACACTGTACATTATTATTGATCGTCCAATTGTATCTTATCTCACTTTAGTAAGTATCAGTTAATTATAATTTTTAGCTATTAGTCAACCTTGTTCACGTAACTAATTCATTTGTATTTACTTTTAGTACTCTTGAAAATGGAAAAATAAATTTCCGAAAGCTTGAGTTTATAAAAAAGAGAACTCTTCAATTCTGCTGACCTAAAACCCAAAACTAATTATATATTTCAGTGATCGCCTAAAAATCAAAATTCTAAATTTGGAAATTAAAATAACTCACCCTTTAGTTAAAACATCAGAAATTGAAGTTAATTACGATTAAAAAGAAATGTGCCACTGTTATTCCTAATTATATATACTTAGAATATGAAAAACGACAACTATTTCATAAAATTAAAATTAATAATTTAAAAAAAATTGACAACCTTTCAAAATTACACAAACCTCAATTTAACAACATTGACAAATGGTTTGTCAATGTCAGTAGTATTGATATTCCAGATGACATTAAGAGAATTTTATCTTTAGGTCCAAAGTTTAGCATTCCTCCTACTTTCAACAAACACTCGATAAATAACTTATTGGCAGATTTAGAAGATATTATAGTTGATGTACAAGAAGATAAAAAAAACCTATGCAGAGCTTATATTACAAACATAATTACTAATTATATAAATCAGAATTCTAATCCAAAATCTAGTTTTTATTGGATTATAATAAAAGCAAACAATTTTTAAAAACACCAAGGATCTTCTCATCATTAAAGCCGATAAAGGAAATATTACTGTGGCAATGTCAGTTAATGACTATAACGATAAAATGTATGACCTAGTTAACGACATTTCTACTTACAAAAGATTGATTCAGATCCTACATCAAAATTTCAAAGACGAACCATAAAATTAATAAAAACCTAAAAGATAACAAATTCATTACAGAAAGTGAATCAAAATATTAAACAATTATAGTAGTACTGCACCAAAATTATATGGAATTCCAAAATTCATAAGAATAATATACCATTAAGACCAATTGTAGCCTCTATAAACAACCCAACCGAAAAATTATCAAAATTTATAGCAGAAATTTTAAAAAATCAACAACTAATAATAATTATAATGTTTCAGATTCTTTTGATTTTACCAAATTCATAAATAATAATAATTTTCATCTCCCAAACAACTATGTTTTAATAAGCTTAGATGTAGTGTCACTATTTACTAATATTCCAAAACAATTAGTACTAGACAACATCAAAACATTTGGAATAATATAAAAACGTATGTAATATTCCAAAACAATTATTTTTAGATATAATTGAATTCATATTTGATAGTAGTTATTTCAGCTTCAAAATGAATATTATATTCAAACTTTTGGTTGCCCTATGGGATCCAATTTAAGTCCAATAATTGCACAAATTGTAATGGATAGTCTATTAGATGAAGTACTAAAGAAACTTCCTTTTCAACTACCCTTCATAAAAAATTTGTTGATGACATAATTACATCTGTACCAGCAAATAAAATTACGGAAACACTTAGTACTTTTAACAGTTATCACGAAAAATTCAGTTTACCGTAGAAGTAGAAAATAAAACGCAGTACCATTTTTAGATACGTTAGTTATTAGAAATTCAAATAATATTATTTTATTAGATTGGTATCAAAAACCAACTAACTCTGGTAAGTACTTAAATTACTTTTCATATCACTCTTACAAAATAAAAATAAATTTTATTTTAACGCTAAAAAACAGAATTAAAACAATAAGTTACCATACATTTTATCAAAAAATTTAAACAAACTTTTTAATATCCTAATAAAAAACAACTATCCTCCACAATTAATAAAACGTCTTTTATATAACCACAATGCAGAAACTATGGATAATAATACACAAAACAACACAAATAATAATAATAAACAAATAGACACTACAGTTACATTCAAATCTCTTCCATACATTGAACACCTTACACCAAAACTAACTAACGTATTTAATAAATTTAACATAAAAATAACTTCTAAAAATACTTTAACCTTAAATTACCTTTTCTCTAAAATTAAAGACAAAACTCCGATTTTAAATAAAAGAAATATCATATATAAGATCAATTGTCTGGATTGCAATGAATGTTACGTAGGGCAAAGCAAACAAACACTTAAACAACGAATAACCCAACATAAAAGCGATATACGTATAAAACCCAATGCTTGTACCCTATATATACACGCAAATACTAAAAAACATAAAATAGATTTTAACAATCCAATTATATTACAGATGGAAGACAAAAAATCCAAAAATCAAAAAGAGAGTTTCTAGAAATGTGTCACATCTACCAACAAAAAAATACTATAAACAAAAGAACAGATGTTAATGACTTAAATTGTATCTACACGTATCTTCTAAATATCACAAATAAAAACAACCATACAACAACAAATTTATCAATGGATCTATAAGATAAATTTCTCTTAAATATATTACAAACAAAAAAACCACACAGAAACACACACTACACACACATACAGACTCATACATACACTCACAGTGTTACACGCAGGTACATACATAGTTATAATAAACATTTTTTAAGGTTGCCTTTTAATAACAATTTCTATTAAACTTTTGAGTTTTATTTATTATCAATATTTTATATACATAAGATTTTTACCTCTTGTTGTAATTTGGCGTTGTTATATACATTTTAAAAAATTTATAACGAAGATAACTTTTTATGTTAATTGCCAATTTTATTATATAACCTCACCTTAGTAAGTATAAAATATGATTTACTATTTATTCATCAATTTTGTATTTGTAGTACCTTTGAAAAAGGATTAAAATAAATCCGAAAGCTCAGGTTTATAAAAAAGAGTTTTCTTAAATAATCCAGCCGACCTAAAACCCACAATATTTTTTGAAAATTAAAAATATATATATATATATATATATATATATATATATATATATATATAGCATAATTTGCCGGTTACTATCTGAAAAATTATTATTTGACTTAACGCCTTTGAGAGATTTATCGTTTTAGAAAATTGTAAACTAATTATATATTGTTTGGAATCTAAATATACATTTATAAAGCAAATCGAAAAGTATTCAATTACGGAAGCTTTAACAGAATTATCAATCTACGAATACAACAAAGATAATTAAAAGCTTCCTTTGTAAGCTCCTACTCTTTCACATTAGGAATCTGATTTAGTTTGAAAGACTTTTAGTTTTATATTTCGCTGCTGAACAATCTCATGGCAAGAACATCCGAATTTAATACAATATAGCCTTGCGTTCCGTAATGTTATCTGGATTTGCATTCCGACTTTTATAATGAAATTTCTGTTAGGAGGATAATCCGATTTTCTTTACCCCTGATACATAAAAGCTTCGGAGAACTCGAAATGAGAAGTTGCGTCGCATCCTAAATTGACTATTCGCTTTATTTCTACCCCATCCGTAAAATTTTACAGCCGAGGGAATTTTCTGTATAGTATCAGATTTCAGGAGCTTAATAATTATACAGTAATCCTCTTTCGTACCAAGTCCTTATCTTATACATAAAAGAAACATTTCTCTAATTTAGCAACAAGTGTCATGCGTGAAACAGCCAATGAAGAGGAGCTTCGAGGACCGGCGGGGATAATTTCAGTAACTGTGACCTGGTGAAGCCAGTCCTCGTGTGGAAAGCGAATACGTGCGCAATCGCGAGGTGTAGGAGTTGGAAGTGCCGCTGTTGCGTGAGTCAGAGGCGACGGGCACGGCGAGGCGGCAGGCGCCTGGGCGACCTGCCCGCCATGGACTACTGATGTCAGTCCAGCGCCGCGGCACCTTTCTGTTCACCAGCATGTAAGTACACGGGCATGACATGCTAATATACGCTGCTTAAATTGTATAATAATTCATATTATAAATGTATAAGCATGGCTTTAACAAGCTTTATGTAACTTTATATTATTTATTATAAAATTTTTATAAATTTCGTGGAACATTTAAAAGTTTGAAGTTGGGTTTGCGACGCAACAAGTTTGATTGGTGCCTTCGCATTTTTATATGTAATTTTTAGTTGATTTTGTAAGTAAATAATATTCTCTAATTTTTTAAATATATATAACTTCAAACGATAAAAAGATAAACAGAAATTTCTTAAGAATTTATATTATGGGTTTCTTAATATTTTTATAAAATCAAAGCTCTTTTTAGTTTTGAGGCTTTATAATGGTATTGTTTAGCTGTAACAGCATTTCCTTTCTAAACTGGAAGTTCTCTTTAGCTACTTGATTTCTTTTTATTAATTAGTAATCAATTTGAAACGATTGCTACTCTAGAGATTCAAATTTTTAATTTCAGAATTCAAAATTTTTGAAAAAAAAGATAATTATAATTAACTAAGAAATTTTAATTTCTTAATTCTTTTTCCAGTGAACGTTAATTCTGCACAGATTGCAATTTGCAAACAGCAAATTTTGTTTTACAACTTCTAAAATAAACTAACTAGTACAATAATTTTTAACGTTACTTCAGAGAGTTCAAAAATTTTGGTATTTTTGAACTTTTTATTTAACAAATTTAATGAACAATTCTACAGTTTTTCACTTATCTTAATACAATGACCTTATACGACTATTCTAACAATATTAGTTTAATAATTATGAAACGTAATACATGACATATGAAATAAAAACTTACACAACTTCCCTTTATACAAAATTTGGATTCTTTAAAATAAACTGGATAAGTAAAATTCACAACGCTCTACGACCAACTTTGAAATGAAAATGGATGTTTCTGAGTATTTTAAAACCAAAAAAAAAAACAGGAATTGTATGGGCAATTTTTTCGACAATGGTAGATTGTGCTGTTTTTCATTTTATACAAATCGTTATTTTCTTTAAAATTTGTATCTGTTTAACTCATGTATTCATTATGTAAATATTCTGTAAAATAGAAAGATATTGTTTCGTATTTGAAAGCGTTAACAGCAGAAAACATTTAGAAAAATTTATTAAGTTATATACAACATCTAAAATCGGTTGAAATTTAAAAGGAAAATTAGACCAAACAGTGCAACCGTTTGCTAGTGGTTTTGGCGAAACAATTTTTTCGTTCTTTAAATGCTTTGTTAATACATCCCAAGGCCGGCGCTAGACTTTTTGCCGCTCCGGACAGAACGACAATTCGCCGTCGCTCTTATAATATATTTACTACTTCTAACTTGTGCTAATAACCTGTGGCAATTCTTGATTTCGACTCTATTAATTCACCCTGCATGTCAAATCTTCTGGACATTTAATCTCTTCATTTGTATTCCCCCCATTATCTATTTCATCCTCAAATTGATTAATATTTACGCAGTCACCCTCGACTTCTATTTTCCCCTCTTCGTACCATTTAATATATTCTCCATTACACTCTATTTCTTTGCATTCTGCATTTATCTTCAACCCCAACTTGTCTATAATATCCATCCCAAATATAATATCTATCTTTAGTCCAGGTACAACCATAAAATCATTCTCCCATTTTACATCTCCCATTTCACATCTCAGAATTACCATTTCATTTATTTATGCAAATTTCTTATTATTTGGTGCCACCAAATTACACTTCGTTATTGGTATCGCCATATCCATCAATTTCCCTCGTTTAACAAATTCTTCCGCAACAAGTGATGCTTCTGCACCAGTATCAATCAATACTCTAACTATTTTATTTTTCACCTTTAAATTAACTATCGGGAATAAGTTTTTTCCTAATTCATTTTCCGTCTCATGTTTAATAAATTCGCGCTGATGTACGTATCCGTTTATCCGTAGAAGTTTACTTGATTCATCCGTATCTAAAAATTTTGGTTTTGCGTGGAGGGTCCTGCCTGACTCGATATCTCTGCGTATGTGTGATTAGAATTCCTAGTTTGCTTGCGTCGATCCTCATGTTCGCGTCTATTTATTTTTCGGTTATTGTTTCCCTCATGATTAGTCCGTTCCATTTGTTGCCTTGGTATCTGACCCGATTTCTACTTCGCCTGAAATCATTATTAAAATTGTTGTGATTACCACTATTAAAATTTCTCCCATAATCATAATTGTTTCGTTGATAATTAATTCTCTGAATTTCAGTTTTTTTTTGCGTCCTTATAAAATTTGTGCCTCGATCTCTAATACTATCTTCCGTTCTATAAATTGATTCCAACTCATCATACCTTTGTAGATATTCTATAAATGTGTCCCGGTCTACTATATTCTGTATTGTGATATATCGTTTTACTTCCGCGTTGAAATGCCCTGCCAAATATTTTATGATTTGTTTATCCTGTAAAGGAGGATCTAATTGTTTTGCTACGGTAAACTTTCGTATAACATATAATTCCCGCGTCATTCCTCTATCTGAACTGTATTTTCCCATGATCAGGTCATTCCTAACTTTATCTTGTTGATTATCCCCCCAAAAGTATCGTAGAAATTTTTGTTCGAACTGTTGAAATGTTTCTACCTAGCTTTCAACTAAGTTATATCACTTTTCTGCTCCCCCTTTTAGCATTGATTTTACTAAGTTTAATTTATATTGATCGTTTGTTGAGCCCTGTACTAACATTTTAATATTTTTCAGAAAGATTTTTGGATTTAATTTAGCGTCCCCGTAAAATTTTGCGTATTGGTCAATTAAAAGGTTCGGTTGAATTAGCCTAATTGGTTCCCTAACATTAAAATTTCCTAAATTAGTTTTTAAATTACCTATTTCCTGGTTTATCGTCCTGAATTCTGTTTCACAATTTTGTTCAACGTTCCGTATTTTCAACCAAACCTACGAAGTAAGTTAGGTTAATATAATCGCTACGTCGTCGTCGCCGCCGTTGTCCGTTGCCATATTCCCATAATGATACAATAAATTATATATATATATATATATATATATATATATATATATATATATATATATATGTACCTTGTTTAGTTTTTTACGCTGATTACAAACATGCTATACACTTTTCGATATCTCATTTAGTTTTCGAGATAATCGAATTTATTTGAGAAATGTTAACAGTACAAACTAATATAAACTTTAATAGAAATTTTTTCAACCATTTAATTTAAAATATATAATTTCCTTTTATAAAATTTACGTAAGTTTGGTTGTAAGGCGTACATGCGTCTTAGATTTTTAGTTTCTAAATTCATGAGTTTGTCGTTTGTCTCACTTTCACATGTTTCTTGTTTGGATTTCACCATTCCAACATGATCCCATACACAGTCGATTTATTGCGTAATCCTTACCATGTTCTCTTGCATTTGTGTTCTCATCTCCGCAATTGTTTGGTTGGTTTCCCTTAATTCATCGCCCAGAATTTTTATTTCCTTGCCTAATTTTTCACTATTTTCCTCCATTTTCGTAGTCATGTTTTTCATGGCCACTTCATTTTTGTCCATTTTACTGTTCAGTGCCATCCAAATCTTCATCATTTTTGCTTCTTGTAAGGTCCGCCGTTCCTCGCTAGAACTCTTTTCCTGTATTATACTTTCTTGGGATCCTCTTTCCATTTTTGAAAAATTATATTTACACTAACTCTCAAATACTAAAATAAATTTGCCTAAATTTAATTAATATACAAATTTTTCTGAATTTTTGATTTCGGTGATTTTTCTCAAATTAAAACTCTTTAATTATAGCCCCAGTTTAATTAAATAATTTTATTTTGTTATGTTTAAGTCCCACGGTCGGATTGTCAAATTTCTTTGATTTAATTCAAGTCTCTACGTTAATGTGCTATTTTTATTGTGGTATAATATTCTCGCGTTACGTTCAGGTCGCTGTATTTTATTGTGGTAAAATATTATCGCCCCTACGTTCGGATCGCAAATTTAAATGCTGTATAATTGTCGTTCTCCGTTGTTGCGTCAGATTAAAATTGCTGTAGTACTCCCCCACGCTTGAGCAGCCGGATGTAATAAACGTCCAGCTGAACGCCACCGCTTTGTTTTTCTCTAATCTTATAACTTTATTATGTCACGGTTAGCCCTTTTTAATTTACACAGAGTGCACAACGTTACGATGATCAATTTTCATTTACCCCTTTAACTCTTACCTGTGTGAATTGATAAAACGAAGTCAATCAATATTTATATAATGAAAGGAAATAATATTTACACTTCACAATTTTTGTAATCCTTTAAACACCCTTCAATCAATTAATATTATATGGATCATCCAAAAAATTATATCTTTTTAGTTTAACTTTAAAGTTACCAAAAACGACACCTTTTACAAAAAAAACTGGAACGTTTAACACCTTTTTATGATTATTAAGTAAGTTTCAACATATTCAATATTTTTGTTGACTCCTTACAAGCTGTAGAGAAAATTAATATATTCAGTGTTTAAATTTAAGTTTGAAAAGATTCCTTAAAACTAGGTAGCTCTGACCTGTGATATTTTGATGAGTTGTTGCGTGTTGTGGATCAACACCCCCTTATTATTTTCAATCAAAACCAATTCTCTGATTTGTACTCTTAACGTACGTTGAACCAATAATTCAGTACGGTTACTCCTTGTTTCCAAAGTTCACTTTGTGCTTTATTCTATATTTCTCTGGATACGCCTTGGACCTCTTCACTTAAATACCACTTGAAATTCGTAGGTTTCTTAGTATTATGAATTTAGAATTATTCCACTTACCGTCGTGAATTAGAATTTCTGAATACCAGACTTAGGATCCTGAATTAGAAGTGGACTAGAAATGGACTAGAATTGGACTAAAATTGTATTAGAAGTGGACTAGAAGCCTTATATCATTATAAACATTTAATTTAAATTAATTACCCTATTTCTACTCACGTTTTCTGCAAAAACGGCAAAAGCTTTTTCGTATATTCTTAACGCAATTCTTACACAACACTATTTTTCACTATAATGTAAAATTTATTTATCTGACGCGTAAATATTTGATTAAGAGTATTGTAGATTCGACGTGCTTCAAATTGAGACTGACTGTCTCTTATCACCTCTGGGCGTTATACAGCTTTTGCCCTCTACATTTGGATTGGTTTTCCAAGCAGCCTTGCAACCAACCATATTTGTTCTTGACATTCCTAGTATATTTGATTTCTGATGGAACTATTTTGGAGTTCCGTATCACGCTGTTATTTACTATTGTTTTACGATCTTTGATCGCCTTGTTATTGTTATCGTTGCTGGACTTTTAGCTTATGTTTGTTGTTTTGTGTAGATAAAGCTTTTGGAGAATTGTACAAAATAAATGATGTAACATGAGTGCTGTTTTCATTTATGTATTTATTTAAACTCATCTTTAAAAGAGAATTTTCTTATCAAAGCGCTTATTGTTCCTTCTTTCTTACAAGCGTAATTGAATGAAGATTTACTAGGTTTTATCTTATCTTCTGCGTATCTGTTTTATAACTTAGTGAACGCTTTTTGACGTGTCTTAATTACATGTATGATTATTTCTCTGCTGAATACGCCTTCTATTATTGGAAGATATGCTTACTGGCATTGATTAAAGTTAATTACGGTCCATATACAGGGTGTTAAATGCTTGCTATTTACATAATGTGCGAATTATTTATTTTCTGCTAAATAAATGCAGTTTTCTGACTCCCATTGCTATTTACAGTTACTACGCGACCCTTACTATTCAATACACCCATAAACAATCCCTTATCACAGCATTATATATATAAAGTAAAAAAATTAATGGCAAGTGACTCAAATTCAGCCACGTGGGCATCCTGTCGATGCGTTTCGCCCTAATTGGGGCTCATCAGGACAGCAGTAGCAAAGTTGTAATATTTAATATAGACACATTATGGGAAGTACAGCATCAACTACCTCACCTATTTGTGTCTTCGTATCGTTTCAACTGACATCGCAGGTGAAACGCATCGACAGAATGCGCTCTTGGTTGAATTTGAGTCACTTGCCATTAATTCTATTTACTTTGTATTAATTTAAGACTCATTAAACTTATATATATTAAACTAAAACTACCCCCCTTCCCTCTTTTACTTAAAACTCAGGGTGAATAAATAAATTTTCAAAACTTTGCTAGTGGGTTCTAATAGCAAAGCTTTCAAAAACCAACAATTAGCGCCCTCTGTCTTCCATGAATTTAAATAGTAGCACAGAAACAAACCTAAATGCAGGTCTTTATAAAAATTTAAGATGTAGGCATAACCAAAAAATGTGTGAAATATTTGCAATTTATTCAATATTCCACTTTTAAAGTAACAAGTCTACTGATGTATTGAAACTACAAATTATACTTTACCAATCCAGGGGTGGTATCTCCTTACAGTCAACTGATCTGGTCCAAAATTGGGTTACAGGTAGTAAATCTATTAAATTAAAATTGTAAGTATTAGCTTTATATAGTTTTATGTAAAATAAAAAGTTTAATAGGGAAAATTGTAGTTGACATACGATTACTGGTTTAAATGCCTCTCTGGATTCTGGATCTGCTCCTCTATGGACAATCAAAAGAAACTCCAGCTCCTACACGAATATACCACAATGTACCGAAGTGGCAATCTTTTGAAAATGCTTCCTTGCTGCTACAAAAAACTCTAGGACTCCTTTTTACAAATTTACAAATTGTTTCTTTCGCCCGATGCAAAGAATCGCTTAGATTAAGCTTTAATAGCGTTTTCATCGTATTTCACCTTTGTTTTAGGCAGAAATAACTTTAACACAAAAATTTTCAACTTGTTTATTCAAAAAACGTTCTGCAGCAGCCAGCAATAATAAAACAGCCCAAAAAAATTTTACATCATCAATAATAATAAAAACAAAAATTATCACCTAGCAATAACAATCCTACTAACTATGGTCCTTTATACACCTATAAATTGACATTGAAAAACACAGATAATTATCTATACAATAAAGACAAGCCTCGTACTACTTTTCATATTAATTATGATTGGTTCAATAATTATTCATAATACAGTTAAGTATACAATGATAAAATTAACAATAATAACCAAATTCCTTTTAGGTGCTAACTACTAATAATTATTACAAGAGGTAAAATATAACTGTTAACCACACAAATAGAGTCAAACACCCATTGGACAAGTGTAATCCTCTGAATTGCATAGCATAAAATGACCTGAAGCCAAGATATTCAGTAAATCATGTCAAACATTTCACACAACAGGTTTATTACTACGTTTAGTATTAACAATTGCCTGAATATCCTTACTTTATGGGAAATTCTGTATTTAAGCCACCCAGATTCATTTTAATATATATATATATATATATATATATATATATATATATATTTCAAAGTTAGGTTAATGTATGTTTACGTACAGGATTTAAATATTTAAAATTTTCCAATTGTCATTACCAGTCCCGATGGTGTAATTGGTAAATACATCAATCGCGAAAGCTGAAGATACAGGTTAGAATCTTGTCTGGGACCTTGTATTTTCCGTCCTTCAATTATTAGACCGATTTAGAGTCATCATATAGGTTTAGCAAAAAAGTCTAAGTTATTATTTCATCTTATTAACCTTATTATCCTTAATTTAGAGTATTTACGTCGTAACTTGAAGCCCTAAATTAATAAATTGCAAAGATTTCTATTTACATCAATTATTTCTAGACTTACGTTTATATTAACGGCAAATTTTATATACACTTATGACTGCGCCCACTTTACTGTTTATTTCACTTGAAATTATTAATTTTTGTTACGTTTCAATTCTTAAACTTATAACTTTCACAAAAATTCTCTTCACGTAACAATTTTCTTTCAACTAGCACAGTCGGCGCGTAGATTATTAAAAAATGCTCCTTTATTTGTTACATTAGTTTTATAGAAACAAGTTCTTTCCAGAATGTTCCACACGTTCTCATTGGATGACAGAACGCTATCAATTGTTTGTCCGTCGAAAAGGCGTTTCAATTGTGGTTATCTGCAATGTGTTGGATTTTAGAGGGTCTAATATGTACTTTGTAAATTGCACGTATCGTGCAATTCCTTAGAGGGACTTTATTAACAAATGGTATTTTATGTACGTTGTAAATCGCACATGTTCCGTCGTTTCAAATATCCATATTTTATGGCATATGCTTGTTTTATTAAGTATAGTATTTTATACACGTTCCAAACCGCACGTATTCCGTCGCCTCAAATATCAATACTTTATGAAATATTCTTGTTTTTAAATGTTTACCTAATACAAACTGGTATAAATTTCCAAGCGTTTATTGACTTCCTTGCGCAAATGCGATTAGATTGAAAGAAATTTCATTTCACGGTTATTTTTCTTTAAATATATTGAATTTGTAATTGTTTTTGAGTTTAAGAATATTTCAAATGTTCTAAAAATGACTTGATTGCTTCCGCAATTATTTATTTTAATGAATGTAGTGAAGTTATTGATTTTATACAAGGTGATTTGTATTTGTTTTTTTATAATGAATGAATTATGTATATTTTGGGTTTAAATGTGTGTTTTTCGTGGTGTCTATGATATTTATACGAGGTATTCTTTCCTAGTGACCTTATATGACCTTAAATAACCTTATTATTATAGCAATATACATATATATTTATATATATATATATATATATATATATATTGCTGTGAAACCATGTATTAGAATCGAGCCTCACGAATTGGGCGCCAAGAATGCTGTGAAACCATGTATTAGAATCGAGCCTCACGAATTGGGTCAAGAATGCTGTGAATCCACCAAAATCCGGGAACTACGGTTTTCGAATCGAGCCCCACAGATTGGGCGTCAAGAATGCTGTGAAACCTACAAAAAGCTATTAACTTAACTGGTCTGTTGACTTTCTTCTGTTAATCGCCTCTTTACTCTTTTCCGCCTCGGCTGCTCACCTAGTTAAAACTTTCATCCTCATTCATAAAAAAAAACAAACACATTCCTACCACAAACATCAACGTTAACTCTATTTACATCAATATTCATAATACATTAAATTTTCAAAATTAAATTTCAGCATAAATTTCAGTATCAGAAAACTTCAAGATTAAATTTATTATCATTTTAATGTGCATCCAGAATTAAAGTCCTTGTAGGATGCCTACTAATTAATATAACCATATATGCAGACCTGAGTCTGAGTACAAAGGGAGCATCTCCCACCCCTTTACGTTAATTAACCAGGTTCGTCTAATTGAGCTCAAAGACATACCCAAATTTTCATCAAGAACATAAATACTAAATACCCCTTTCTACTTAAACAAGAAAATTTCACCTTAAAATTAAAAATTTGTTGTTAGTACAATTTCACTACTGTCCATTTTAAGTAAATAAATTATAAAGTTATTCAACACACACCAAAACATCAAAAATCGAACAACAAAGCATAAGTTACCTGAAGGTTAATGCACTCGTGGCTCCAATATACATCGTCCTCTGTTAATCACACCAATCCAACTGGGTTATGTTTAGGTCCTCGGATTACTGGTCGCCTTTAAAAATTTTCTCCACCACCATTCATCTAAAGTTGTTTCAGGGCTTTCCCGGAACTCATCTGTGTATATCTGAACCTTGTTTTGTGGATCCAGACACGTTTACGAATCATTTAATTATTAACACCCCCGAAAAATAGCAAAGAAATTCATACTTCTTTCACGCTATACGCCAAAACTGCCTACTTTTGTGTATTCATTTGTCGTTGCAAATTTGAATAATTGGTACAGTGATACTAGACTTTATTACCTTGTATCTTCTTTTCTAAGTGCACTAAATTACTTTCACTGTAGCACGTAAAGAACAAACTGTTTTAAATCACCAAAATATACGAGCAAACTGTTTAAATTATTCAATCAAAATCGGAAAACTAAGAGCACTGTTTAACGCATTGAATCAAATCGAAAATCTAAGAGAGCTGTTTAACGCATTGAATCAAATCGAAAATCTAAGAGAGAAAAACTCATATTAACCCGGGTATATATAATGGTTAGCCTGTCTGTCGGTTTTGTCCCCAAAACGGCCAGTTTCTAGAATTTCGCATACTATGTTCCCATCTCGACCGCCCGTGCGTCGGTTCTTATTAAATTTGCACTCGCACCAGTTAAATCTCAGAAATTTCGACACGGCTCGCAACGTCTGGGAATAACTAATTAATTTTTATACAGAAATGTTATTTTTACCTCTCATGTTTGCCTCTTATTTTCAACCAATCGCAAGCCAGTGACGTTGCCCGACTCACGCCTTTTACTATATGTGTCTCTGTCTTGCGCATATTATCCGTTTCTATCTACCCTGTTCTGAGTGGTACTAATCGATATTCTTTAGTATCGGTTATTTTCAATCCACGTGGACTGTGAAATAACCCACCTTATTAGCATTTCCCGTAAATATTAAGCGACGGTTTCTTCAACATTCTCTGTAACCATTTGTTATCTGCAAAATTTACGCAGAATGAGCCTTTTAAAAATACGCAGGTGTTCAATCGTCCTACTTCTAAATAACACTTCTACGATTTGAATATTATTGGGGTTTTACAAGCTTTTATGCATATTATATGTTACTAATGGTTCAATTAACTCCAATTAAAATAATACCCTTTAATTTTTAGTGAATCCTAATCAAATATTCAATTATTATCTGTACATTTTGTTTAATACTCGTTACCCAAACTTGAATCAATTAATATAAATTTTGCACGTAATTTCCATTTGTTTCTTTACTCGGAATAATTAAATTACACGTTGAGCATTTTAATACTGCTTCTTTTTATAGAAAGCGTCTTGTAAATAATTTAACTCCCTTATTTTTAATGAAACGAATGAATTTTTATGCTTCACGGTTTTAATAACGCGTATTATTTAATAAAATTTCTTATATACGGTGATTAAAATTATTTGATGTGATTATTTAATTTTCTATCCTGATCTAAATTTGAGTAATATATATATATATATATATATATATATATAATCAATAAAAATATTCTTGAGATATAGGTCATTTATTAAAATATAAAATTATATCAACATATATTACGCGTTTCGGTCTTATTAACCTTGATCACATATTAAAAATCTAAAAAATATTATATATAGTTAATTAATAAAACTTACAAAATCTTACGTGTAATTTACATATTGTTTTGCATTCTACTAGACTATAATGAATGGTGAAATTTATACTAGTGTTAATATGTCCAAGCAGTATCAGTATAGATAAGATTATTTTTACATAAAGATGTGTTAATTCCTATATAATTGATTATTATTTAGTATATTTGTAAAAGTTTAATAAACATTTTTTATTTTCATATGTATAGGGTGTTTTACTTAAACTGTGTTAGTTAGAATCGTAATATAAAAATTAAACGGCTTTATTATTAATGTTAGTAATTCTTTAAAATTATTTTTAAAAATTATGTGAAATATTATAATTTATTTAATGTATTAAATTTTAAAATTATTATGTCAGATAATCGTGTATGTTTCTATTGTTCTATGTTATTGTTATATTAATGTGTGAACAATTAACTACTAAAAATTAAAATTAATATAACAAAAGAATAAAAACAAAACAAAAATAAAGTACTTGAAATATAACACAAGTGTAAAATATAAAATGCAATAAAATAAAATAATCTAACAATAAAATAACAATAAATATCAATATAACTAAACAAATATAACTAATACAAATATAAATAAAATAAATGAATATAAATAATATAAATAAAATAAATATAATAATATAAATATAAATAAAATAAATAATAAAATCACACTATTGATAATTTAAAAATAAAGATAAAATATATAAACCTGTAATGATAGGATGTACGCGTAAAAAATTGACTAGATATATAATGAATGATTTAATATTATTTGTGTATAAGATTGTGGTATATGTGTGTGAAATGTTCATGATCGGTTTTACAGTTTATGCTATTATTTTGTCGTTGGATGTGAATTATTTCAGTGTGTTTCGTTTGCTATCATTTTTTCTGTGTCTATTATATTAGTATTTTCAAAGTCGAATTTATGCATTTCATTTAACGCGTGGTTAGTGAGGGCTGTATCTCTTTTATGCATTCGAACGGAGTATTTATGTTCATAGATTCGTTTTTCAAGATATTGTTTTGTATTACCGATGTATGAGCTATTGCATCCTGTACAGTCTATTTTATATACACAATGGGTTTTATTTTTATAGGAGTTGGTGGTTTGAATTTTGTAAATAAGGCGTTGTTACTATTATTGGGTTTATGAACTAATTTTATATTATAGTGTTTTAAACAATTTTGAATTTTGTGTGATAGCTGTTTATAGTATTTTATGCTTACATAATTTGTTTTTGTTCTGTTTTGTTGTTATTTTTATTTTGGGTTTATTATATATGAAATGTATGCATTCTTTTATGATGGGATTAAAAATTTTTGTGGGTATCCATTTTGTTTTAAAGTATTTTTTATTAACTGGAGTTTATTTGATCTATTGATGGGGTGGGTAAATTTCATAGCTCTGTTTATTAAGTTTTTAATCATGTTTATTTTATAAATAACGGGCGTATTAGAGTTGTAATTTATATATCTTCCGGTCCAAACTTTTTTATTATACCAGCTGGTGTGGATGCTTCCGTTGCTATTTCTTTTTATTTCAATATCTAAGTAGTGAATGGTATTATTAATTTCTTGTTCTGTTGTAAATTGTAATCTTGGATGGAAGTTATTAAATTTATTTAAGGTTTCAGTAACTTTTGTTTGTGGTATACATAATAATATATCGTCAATATATCTTTTATAAAATGTTGGTTTGTATGACAATGATGGTATAACATTATTCTCGAGTTCTTCCATTACAAGGTTAGCTATTGGAGAAGATAAGGGTGATCCCATAGCAGTTCCATGAATTTGAGAGTATATTTTGTTATCAAAGGTGAAACATGTAGATTGTAGGCATAATTTTACGGCTTCGATGAATTCTTTTTGTTTGATAGTAGTATATTGTTTGATAATATTCCATTTGTTCTTTATGATATTGAGGGCGAGATCTATAGGTGTGTTTGTAAAAAGAAGAATGGATGCATACAAGCACCAGAAAATTAAAACATTTGACAAAATTCAAATTAAATTAGCCAAAGAAAAAAATAAAAGGATATTTCTATTAAGATGTCGCAATCTAGGTATTATTCCAAAATTTCTAAGAATAAAACCAAAAACTTTTGCATTCTCCACAAAATTAAGAGGTCAGTATTTTAAGTTTTTAAATTTATTCTATATACAATGTCTAAATCTATGTATTAAACAAAATTATACTAACCTACATCATTTAGAACGTAACTATAATAACACAATACAAGAGATTACAAACATACTAAAACCAAACGAGCTCATCAAATTTAATCAACACCACCAACACAAATATAATAAAATTTTTCAGCAGATTAAAACCCGTCAATGTAAAAAAATTATTACCCTACAAAAGTATAAAGATAAACACAGCAATTTCGTAATAAATGAAAACTGGATAACCAATTTAACGAATATACAAATTCCAGATAATGTAAAATATATTTTAAGTCTTGAAATAAATTTTCCACACATTTAAATAAAATTAATTACGACCACATCATTGCAAGTATCGAAAATGTAATAAAAAGTAAACCTACACTAATAAAAAAATGAAATCAGGCATAAAATCAATAATATATTAACTAACCATAAAAACGCGATTAACATGAAAAATCCAAAACGAATTAAAATACCAAATAAATTGCACAAAAAATTTATTCAAGACAACAAAAATATTATAATCACAAACGCGGATAAATGTAAAAACTGTAGTTATGTACAAAATGAATATATAAAAAAATATACGAACTCTAAATGATACAAACACATACAAAATCGAGAAATTTAATCCAACTAAGAAAATACAAATGACGTTAAATACTATGATGAACAAACTTTTTAAAGAAAACCAAATAAAACAAGAAGAAAAAAACTTGCTAATAAATCACAACGGTAAAATTCCATATATTTACGGTCTGCCAAAACTCCATAAAAAAAATATACCCTTAAGACCGATTATAAATAACATTAATTCACCAACATACAATTTATCAAAGTTTCTGGCAAATATAATACAAAATATAATTGGTAAACTGAATTTCATATTAAAGACTCATGGGATTTTCACAAATTCATTTACAAACAAAATATACCAGATGGACACATTTTAATTTCTTTTGATGTCGTATCACTTTTTACAAACACACCTATAGATCTCGCCCTCAATATCATAAAGAACAAATGGAATATTATCAAACAATATACTACTATCAAACAAAAGAATTCATCGAAGCCGTAAAATTATGCCTACAATCTACATGTTTCACCTTTGATAACAAAATATACTCTCAAATTCATGGAACTGCTATGGGATCACCCTTATCTTCTCCAATAGCTAACCTTGTAATGGAAGAACTCGAGAATAATGTTATACCATCATTGTCATACAAACCAACATTTTATAAAAGATATATTGACGATATATTATTATGTATACCACAAACAAAAGTTACTGAAACCTTAAATAAATTTAATAACTTCCATCCAAGATTACAATTTACAACAGAACAAGAAATTAATAATACCATTCACTACTTAGATATTGAAATAAAAGAAATAGCAACGGAAGCATCCACACCAGCTGGTATAATAAAAAGTTTGGACCGGAAGATATATAAATTACAACTCTAATACGCCCGTTATTTATAAAATAAACATGATTAAAACTTAATAAACAGAGCTATGAAATTTACCCACCCCATCAATAGATCAAATAAACTCCAGTTAATAAAAATACTTTAAAACAAAATGGATACCCACAAAAATTTTTAATCCCATCATAAAAGAATGCATACATTTCATATATAATAAACCCAAAATAAAAAATAACAACAAAACAGAACAAAAAACAAATTATGTAAGCATAAAATACTATAAACAGCTATCACACAAAATTCAAAATTGTTTAAAACACTATAATATAAAATTAGTTCATAAACCCAATAATAGTAACAACGCCTTATTTACAAAATTCAAACCACCAACTCCTATAAAAAATAAAACCCATTGTGTATATAAAATAGACTGTACAGGATGCAATAGCTCATACATCGGTAATACAAAACAATATCTTGAAAAACGAATCTATGAACATAAATACTCCGTTCGAATGCATAAAAGAGATACAGCCCTCACTAACCACGCGTTAAATGAAATGCATAAATTCGACTTTGAAAATACTAATATAATAGACACAGAAAAAAATGATAGCAAACGAAACACACTGGAAATAATTCACATCCAACGACAAAATAATAGCATAAACTGTAAAACCGATCATGAACATTTCACACATATACCACAATCTTATACACAAATAATATTAAATCATTCATTATATATCTAGTCAATTTTTACGCGTACATCCTATCATTACAGGTTTATATATTTTTATCTTTATTTTAAATTATCAATAGTGTGATTTTATTATTTATTTTATTTATATTTATATTATTATATTTATTTTATTTATATTATTTATATTCATTTATTTTATTTATATTTGTATTAGTTATATTTGTTTAGTTATATTGATATTTATTGTTATTTTTATTGTTAGATTATTTTATTTTATTGCATTTTATATTTTACACTTGTGTTATATTTCAAGTACTTTATTTTTGTTTTGTTTTATTCTTTTGTTATATTAATTTTAATTTTAGTAGTTAATTGTTCACACATTAATATAACAATAACATAGAACAATAGAAACATACACGATTATCTGACATAATAATTTTTAAAATTTAATACATTAAATAAATTATAATATTTCACATAATTTTTAAAAATAATTTTAAAGAATGACTAACATTAATAATAAAGCCGTTTAATTTTTATATTACGATTCTAACTAACACAGTTTAAGTAAAACACCCTATACATATGAAAATAAAAAATTTTTATTAAACTTTTACAAATATACTAAATAATAATCAATTATATAGGAATTAACACATCTTTATGTAAAAATAATCTTATCTATACTGATACTGCTTGGACATATTAACACTAGTATAAATTTCACCATTCATTATAGTCTAGTAGAATGCAAAACAATATGTAAATTACACGTAAGATTTTGTAAGTTTTATCAAGGTTAATAAGACCGAAACGCGTAATATATGTTGATATAATTTTATATTTTAATAAATGACCTATATCTCAAGAATATTTTATTGATTTGATAAATAAAGGTCAAGAAACATACCAACTATATATATATATATATATATATATAAATATATAAATATATATATATACAGGGTGCCCACAATCTATCTCCGTATATGGGTAATTTTTTTATTATAGAAGATACAATGTTGGTTAAATTAGCAAAGTTGAAGAGAAATTTACGAGTAGTATGATGCTTTTTGAAAACTCACCTAGATGCTCAACTTTTTAGATATTTGAAAAAACTGAAATTTGCCATTTTCTTCAAACGCTAATAACTTTTTAACGGTTTAACCTATAGAGAAAATAAAAACTGCTTGTAAGGTAACTTTTTACGTAGAATTCAATAGCGTATATGACAATTTTAATTGGAAATGGGTTTTCAAGCTACAAACATAACCTCACTTTTTAAATAGAAACCATAGTTCAATATAACCCAAATGGAAAGGTTTTCTTTTCTGATTACCCTGATGTAAGGGTTGATGTACTTATTTTAGTAGTTTCTTCATAATAAAGAAAAACGATTTATTTATTTGCGGGCATCAAGGAGTCCATGGATACATATTTTAAATAAACAAAAACAACTGGCATTTGTCAGATATTATTAGTTAAAGTGTTTATTTGCTCTGGGTTGCAAATTTTGTGTAGAAGACTTTTAAATTTATTTAATTATAATATAGAGAATGTATACAAACGACGAAAAAATGACATGCTCTTTTGTTACTATGCCTGTAACAGAAATTGTGATGCTGCTGGTGATATGTATTATGAAAGATATTTGGAAAGAAGGCAGCCAGATAAACGATTGTTTTCTAAATTAGAAAACAATTTAAAAGGTTTGGTGCTTTTACAAAACCCAGTACTGATAAAAGAAAATTCAAAACTGATGATGAAGAACGTGTGTTAGCCTACATAAATTTTAAGCCAACAGCGTCCACCGAGAAACTGCAATTGAGTGCGCTACTTCTACAGAAAAAGCTCGCCTAATTTTAAAACAAAACCGCTACAAACCATACAAAACCCATGTTAGCAATACACTGTATCATGGGGATTGTGAGAGAAGACAACAGTTTTGTAGGTGGTTTCTTAATGAAACAAATAATAATCCTGGTTTTAGTCACACTATTATATTTACCGACGAAGCAAAATTTACTAACAAAAGCATGTTTAACAGAAAAATACAGTCTACTGGAGTCAGGAAAATCCCATTTAACAGAAGAAAGGCGGGATCAACATCAATTTTCGATAAATGTGTGGTGTGCCATTTTGGTAATAAAATACTTGGGCCTTTCTTCTATAATTATAATTTAAATGGTGTACACTATTTGAATTTTCTACAAAACGAATTGCAAGAAATGCTCGATAATTTGCCACTTCATTTACTGCAAAACTTATATTATTTTCAGCATGACGGTGCACCTGCTCACAATGCTCAAGCCGTTTCTGAATATCTTGATAATAGTTTTCCAAATTGGATTGGCAATGCAGGTCCTGTTCCATGGCCGGCAAGTTCACCAGAACTATCGCCACTGGATTTTTTCTTTGGGGTACTGTAAAGGATGTAGTGTATGCTAAAAATCCAATAACATTGAGCAACTCAAAGATAGTATTACAGCAGCTATTACAAGTATAAAACCACAAACGTTAAATAAGGTGCACCAAAACCTAATTAAAAGGTGCGAAATGTGTTTGCAAGCTAATGGAGGTCATTTTGAGCATATGTTAATGTAGGAGTGGGCATATTCGCATTAATTAATTTTGTTTCCTTTGATTAAGTTATTTGTATTGTATGGATAGTTTATTTTTAAGTATTTTATTTTTCTTAGTTTATAATAAATTTAGTTACAATAAACTTGTGTTTCCATTATTGAATTTTACACATTTTGTTTGTTTGTAATATGTATCCATGGACTCCTTGATGCCCGCAAATAAATAAATCGTTTTTCTTTATTATGAAGAAACTACTGAAAATAAGTACATCAACCCTTACATCAGGGTAATCAGAAAAGAAAAACCTTTCCATTTGGGTTATATTGAACTATGGCTTCCATTTAAAAAAGTGAGGTTATGTTTGTAGCTTGAAAACCCATTTCCAATTAAAATTGTCATATACGCTATTGAATTCTACGTAAAAGTTACCTTACAAGCAGTTTTATTTTCTCTATAGGTTAAACCGTTAAAAGTTAGTAGCGTTTGAAGAAAATGGCAAATTTCAGTTTTTTCAAATATCTAAAAAGTTGAGCATCTAGGTGAGGTTTCAAAAAGCATCATACTACTCGTAAATTTCTCTTCAACTTTGCTAATTTAACCAACATTGTATCTTCTATAATAAAAAAGTTACCCATATACGGAGATAGATTGTGGGCACCCTGTATATATATATATATATATATATATATATATATAAAAAGACAAGTTATAAGCAGTCCGCAATAAGGAATAGTATAAAAAATAAGATGTATCTGTAAACAAACTCTTATGAAAATAATAAGAGCTATTGACAAATACAAATCGGGCTAGTAGTTATATAGCCATTAACAAAACATTAACTTTACAGGGGAGGAAACATCCACTGACCGACGGTTGCGACTTGTTAAGCCTCATCAGAGCAGATTAGTTTCCAACCCTATGAAGTAATCGAATCTATTATAATGATATAATTTCGAAACAATCTCTGTACTATGGCAAAAGTAAATAAAACCGCCATCAGATGATAAAACACCCACACTACTAAGTGTGGAAGTACAGAATTGAATCGAAACTACATAATAGATTCTATAGATGGCTATAAAAGTACGTCTGGCCTTTGATATTTGCGGAATGTTACAGCAAAATTAATTTGCAAACGTAACAAACCTTCTCGTGGCGACACCCGGGTTCATGCCCCAAAGGCAATTTAAATAAAAATAGGCAAGTTATTTGCAGTCCGCAATAAGAAAATTGTATATAAAATAAGATGTATCTGTAAACAAACTCTTATAAAAATAATAAGAGCTATTGGCAAATACAAATCGGGCTAGTAGTTATATAGCCATTAACAAAACATTAGATTTATTACTTTACAGGGGAGGAAACTTCATAGGGTTGGAAACTAATCTGCTCTGATGAAGCTTAGCAAGCCGAAATCGTTAGTCAGTGGATGTTTCCTCCCCTGTGATGTAATAAAGCTAATGTTTTGTTAATAACTATCGATTTGTATTTGTCAACAGCTCTTATTATTTTCATAAGAGTTTGTTTACAGATACATCTATGTTATATATCTATATATATATATATATATATATATATATATACACATATATATATATATATATATATATACAAAGTAAAAAGTTTTTAATTGGCAAGTGACTCAAATTCAGCCACGAGGAAATCCTGTTGACGCGTTGCGCTCTAATTGGGGCTCGTCAGAACAAGAGTAGCAAAGTTGTAACATTTAATAGACACATTATGGGAGGTACAGCATCACCTAACTCACAGTTTGCGTCTTCGTCTCGTTTCACTTAGTATCAGGTTTTAGCAAAAGTCGACAGGGAGGCAAAAGTTAAAAACGGTGAGCTAGTTGATGCTGTATTTCCCATATTGTATCTGTATTATATATTCCAACTTTCCTATTCCTGTCCTGATGAGTCCCAATTAGAGTGAAACGCCACGACAGGATGCCCTCGTGGCCGAATTTGAGTCAATTGACAATACATTTTTTTTTACTTTGTATTAATTAAAGACTCGTTAAATTTACTTATCTTTTAAATTGTAACTTTTGGCTAAGTTTGGGAAGAGAATTGGAAATCAAATGTAGTGTGACGGCGGCTAGCTTGACTATTATCCGATGGAAAATTATAAAAAGGGCAGGGTTGAAAAATTCTTTGTAAAACAGAAAGTATAGTGGAGTTGGACGCCACTGTATCTAGCAAGTATTAAAAAAATATGATTTTAGGGTAGGTACAGAAACCTTATCGGAGTAAATAATTAAAAATTTTAATTTACCCTATTTAGAAAATTCAACATATTAATATCAGAAGGTATCTACTATATAACAAATAATTTTTATCCAATTATAAAAAGAAATAAATAACGTTCACATGCATTAGTGATATGCAAAATTGTTAGTTAAACAACATTTCGTTTCTTAGGATCTATATAAACATAAGATCTAATAATCACGTACAAACTTAATCAACAACTGTAATTCAAATAATCTTACAATAGCTATTAGTGAAAATTTCAAATAGACTAAATTTAAAGCAAATATTACGTTCAAGAAATATATTCTAAGTAAATAAATATTAAATAAGAAACAAAAATTATAATTTCTACTCAGTTGGGGGCGGGGTTTCACAGACTGGAACGATGGAGAATTTTGCGGCTCAAAACTTTGCCGCTATGGGAAAGGGGATGTAAAACCCTTACTCACCCTTAACCACTGGCCGCTGGCTGCTATACTTAGATTGGATAGTCTAAGGTTTCAGCTGGTCGCTTACAGTGACAAGGTCCCAGATAGATATCGTAGTATATGATGGATAAACTTGAGATCGCTAGCTGCTACCCTTGGATTTGTTAGGCACAGGCTCCAACTGGTTGCTTTGTTATTCTAAATATTCTTGTCATCTAACCACTTTATCTACATTTTCTATAATGATGTCTCTTTTTGCACCCCTTATATTTTTGCTATACGTTTTTATATCCTTAAAATTCTTTCTAATTAGTTTGTACGCTTCGTCCGTCTTTTCTATATCCATCATAGTATGTACCTCTTTGTACTTTTCATTAATCTATTGTTCTTCAGTTTTCTTGCACGTGCGAATAATTTCCCATTTTATGACTTTACATTTCTGTTTTGCTGCTTTGTCTGGTCTTTTTTTGTATATTCGTCTTTCTTCTATTAAATTCAGGATATCCTTAGATATCCGTGGTTTTCTATTTTCTTTTCGTGTATACCCCAGAATATCTCCGGTCAACATGACTAAGCTTGGTTTAATGTTATTCCATTCTGTTTCTACATTCGTAGTATTACAAACTTTCCCCTTGGCTTTCAGCAATTGTTTAACTTTTTCAAATTTTTTGTGGATATCTTTATCTTTTAGTTACTCAAAGTCAAAGTGCCTTTTCCGTTCCTTTTTTCAAATTTTGAAATTTAAGCGCGGTTTTCATAATTATGATGTTGTGGTCAGTGTCTATATCTGCTTGGGTAACAGTCTTTTACTTGATTTTCAAGTCGTTGTCTAACAAGAATGTAATCTGTTTGATATCTTCCTATATCTCCGGGCATTCTCCACATGTATCGTCTTCTTGCATGATATTGAAATGTGTTTATGATAGTTAAATTGTTTTTGTCGTATAATTCTACTAGCCGTTTTGCCCTACTACTGCTCTATCTATACCCTCACATACCACTGGATTAAAATCTTGAGTAATTATTAAATTTTCATGTCTTTTACGTCTCTTAGTACGCCTTCGATATCTTTGTAGATCGCTTCTATCTTTTCCTCACTGTAGTGAGAGGTGGGCTTGTATACTTGTATTATTACTGTATTTATTGGTTTAAATCCTAATCTAATCATCAGTCCTCTTTTGTTCGTTTGTAAGCAGTTTTCTACACAGTGTTGTATCTTTTTTTGCATAACTATATCCACGCCCGAATTTCCTTCTTCTAATACTGTATAAATCCCCTCCCGCTGGCTACCGAACTTCGCTAATATCTAATATATCTAATGTTGACTTATCTATTTCAATTTTCTAGTTCTCTAGCTTGCCTACTTACTTCATACTTCTGACATTCCACACTATGACTCGCAGAATGTTCCTGGCTCTTTTTTTAAACTTTCCGATCACATCCTCTGAAGTGGTCTCTTTCCGGAGATCCGAATGGGGAACTATTTTAACTCCGGAATCTTTTACTCAAGAGGATGCGATCATCTTAATTATCAATTCAAGTACGCCTTGTACTTGGGAAACAATGTGGTGGTTTCCGTTGCCTTCCTCATCGCAGTATTGTGTTATAGAATGCCATTCCTACCCCTATGGTCTCTGCCACTTTAAGTATCAAAAGTGCTTCTGCTCTCTTTCGGGGATCTGTCTTAATCTGGTTCTTGACTATAGATCCCACAAATTTGCTTTTACCTATGGTTTGACTCTTTAGCTCACTGAAACACGCAAGTCATTCTACCCGTTCTAGTATTCTAGAACTTCTTCAAGATGCTGGTTCATTCAGAACAGAATCAAATGGTAGACTGATTCTGTTTGATTTGATGTCTCTCCATAATTTTTTGTTAAATTCGTTCTACAATTTACAATGTTAAAAAACATGGTTAATTTTCTAAGTTCAGCTTTAGTATTTGTTCAAAAATATTTGTGGTATTTCATCTTACTGGTGAGTTAAACAGTTTGTTTATAGATTTGTTTTATTTTAAAGGCACATTACTTTATGCGTTTGGGATTAAAAACCTGGACCTTGGGTATACTAGTCACACGCATACCAACTACGCCAAAAAGCCGCCAAAATAACTGTCATACTCCAGTTTTTTTATTAAAAGTAGTTACCGTCCTGCAACCTTAAAGTAAAAGAAGTACTCTTGTATTAAACGATGCTTCGCAACGAACGTACCTGCTTCCTTACGTTATTTTTCTTTTGATTGCAATTACATAATGTTTCGAAAATGTCGGAAATATTCTTTATTTGTAATAAATCTTTAGCTTAAAGTGCAACCGTTGTCAATGAACGTCAAATAAAATCCTGATTTGTTCAATTATTGAGGGAATGATCGGAGTTTTGAATATTTAAAAGACGAGCAACGCCATGTGCATTCTATAGTATCACAAAGTCTACTTGAAAGTGTAGCCGAAAGAAGTGAAAGCTAGAAGCTCCTGCACATCCATGATTAAATTTTTTTTTCAACAGGACTATAACAATAATTCTACGATACTGTATGAAAAGCCTAAAGTGCTATACACGAAATCGTTTTTAAATAGCCAGGGTAATAGGAAAAAACATCTACATGGAAGGATCTCGGTGACCTACCATTTTTTTTTGTAGAAATACTGTTAAGTACACTTTGAATGAATGTTGATTATACTTTTGGGCGTGATGACGTAACTATGGTAATGTGATGGTAGAGTCTTTAGTAGCGAGAGGTGGTACTTAACTCAGGTCCTAGAGACCTAAGGATCTCTTGAGAAGTGTTAATGAAAGTAACAATTACCTGAATAGAAGTAATGAAACGACGAAATCAAACAACAGTATTTAATAATGAATAAACTTAAAACTAAACAACATGTTAATAAAACACGCAGCAGTAAAAGAGTTAAACAGTCATAATAATGTAAAGTTAAATTATGGTTGAAATTCTAAGTGACCATCTAGATTATAGTTTCTTCAGCATCTATAAAGAGTTAAGTCACCATTTCGATGAGAGCCAACTTGCTCTTCAGCAGACGACCAATGACTTGGCTAGCTGCTTAGCTGCCCACAAACTACCGATGAGTGGAAGGGTGTCTTGTCCTTTTATACATGCTGATCCAAGGATACTGGTTTCTACGGAAGGTTTTGGCATATGATAATCAGTACAGAGGTTAACCAAAACTTCGTAGTTTGTAACAATTTTACAGGAAAACTGATTAGGAAAAATATAAAGTAACTAACTAATGTGGTATAGATTAAGAGGAAATAGCATGGAACATTACCCTTTGGTTTGAAGAAGATAATGACAAAGTTTCCTAAAATACAGGATGCGAAATGTATTGATTGTTACAATGTTGCACTTCTAAAAGTAATCTAAAATAATGGCTTCTCTATATACAACAATACTAACATGTTTGCAGATACGCCGCTAGTAGAACAATAAAATAATTTTTTTATCTAAAAATGTTGCTTTGTTTCCCAGTAAAGCGTACCAAAATTGAAAATAATACGTAAATAGTTTCGAAAATACTCAAAAATAACAACTTATAAAGAAATTTTAACAGTAAAAACTTAAGTCGTTGCAAATATATTGATCGGAATGTTACTTAAATCTACCCTTGGTTAAAAAATACAGCAGAATGTTAAAAAAGGATGTAACATAAAGTATAATTGATGACCATCTCTTCATAAAATCTTCAGATGGACTAAATTGAAGGTTACAAAAGTTTACATTTACCGCTTTTAAACCTTGACTAGAAAATTCTAGAGGTTATCTCCATAATTTTAAATAGGTTCTCAAAATAAATCTGAAGGCAATGAATTAAATATATAAATTGTTGCTAAGGGTTTTAAGAAGTTTAATTATAATACTGGCTAAAGGTTGTGATTTGAAATAAATTAATTGCACATTGTATTAAAATAAAATTTCTTTATTAATTAAAAATTTTAAACATATATAAATTAATACTTGCTTCGCTATAAATCAATTAATAGTGCTTCGATAGTAATTAAGGAACTGTAGTTTCAAGAATTAGTAAATTAACTCGTAGTTTAAGCTGAAATATATCGTTATTCTTTAGAATTTCGCTGTAGTTACGCGAGTTACGTTTCGCCTTGGGAGTCGGTCTTTTAAAACTTCCTCCAAAAACTTGGAACAAATTTTAATTTATTCAATAGTGTTAACGTGGAATTTAGACAGTGTTGATTAAAATTAAAGTAAGTGAAAGAATAATTAATAATTGAACCTAATATTGATTAGCCTAATTAAACTCAATGTTAATAGCTGAAATACTTAAGACTGACTTTTTGTCTTGGGGCTTCCAGGTATTTTGTATTGCCAAGCCCTCAAATTTTGTAATTTGCAAAGAATCTTTTATTTTTTAATTTTATTTGTTATTTAGTATAATGTACTATGTAACAATTTTTTCGTTTTGGTAGGAGGTAATTTAGTACTGCGTTTAATTTTAAAGGAGTTTTGCATAACTCCTTGGGGTGTTTATATATGTCCAAAATTGATGTTTTTTGGTATAAATTCATTTTATCTAGTTGAAATTAAACATGTGCTTTTCTCAGTCTTTCAAATACTTCTCTTAATCTTTGTATATTCTGTTCAAGGGTTTAGTGAAATGTTTCTTCACAATGTTTTGTCGTAATTCAAAACATAAATTCTTAATTATTTCTATAATTTGAAGTTTTGGTATAAAGGTAAATAGTGTTAAACTTTCTCTTAGTCCCATAAGTTCAAAGGATCGTAATTTTTAAATTTTCATCTATTTGTTTCGTTGTAATTTCATTATGCTACGTTAATTGGATTTATAAGTGATGGTTCTACGAGGTAGTTATTTGGGTTTAAAATTGTTGAGTGGCGTAATTCTCTTTATATACTTGTACTAAGGAATACTAGTCCTTAGTAAATGTTTTTTAATTGGTAGATTTTAATTTTTTCCATTCGGGGTGTTACGTGTATTTATAATTAAGTTTGGGTATTTTGAAATTTAATGGGGATCTTCATATTTTTTCTATAAACGGTTTTTACCTCATGTTGGCTTAGTTTTCTTAGAGGTTCCACTAGGCTTAGTCTGTCGTAGCTGTGGTTGAATTCGAAAACACAAAATTTGTGTATTCTTTTTACATTGAATTTTTGGTAAGTAATATTAGCTATATTTGGAAAGGTAGTTTGATGGGCTGTTTTAATTTTAAAGGGTTCTGTTTTACAAAATGTGAACTAGTGTTTTTACGTAGACAAGTAATTAGTGTGTTTCAAAATCCGGTATTGATTAATAGTTTAAGTTCTGCATGGAGCATTACTATGCAAGGGTTTACGCTGAATGCTGGTTTTTAGATTCAATAACTTTGCTTAAACCTTGGTGGAAATGGAATTTTGTAACAATTTTAGTTGTCCGTTGGTGCCTTAATTGTTTGAATTGATTGTTAAAATTCTTCTTATTAAAATTTAAGTTATTACCGTGGTTGGTTTATTTATGATTGAATGGTGTACTTTAGGTCAGTGGTTGTTTGGTTGTTTGTGTCGCGGCTTGTATGGTTTTGTTGGTGAATAATTTATTCTTGGGGCTTGTATAGTCTGTTTCGATACACATTACCTATTCTTCTTCTAGTATCAATTTGTTCTAGTTCTAAATTTTGGGGATTGCATTTTGATTTTAATCTGATAGTAGTTCTGGTACTGCGTTTATGTAGGTGTCCATGCCATTTTAATAATTTATTATTAATTCCGTATATTTTGGTCGCGTGCTTCGATTTTTAATTTTGTTAAGATTAGACTTTTTACGTCCTAGAATTTCATTTCGAATTGAATATCATTGGTTATTTTTCATTCTATGGTTTATTACATCGCGTATTAGACATTTTATGTTGCGTTGATCGCCAAAATATGCAATTAATGTGCGTCTAAAGTCTCTCCACTGTTTTAAATCATCTCGGCTGGCTATTAGTGTTAGTGCCCGTCCAGTCAGCTTACTTATTATCAGGCGTAAAAGTAATACATTTTTTTCGTTGTTTCCGGGTTTGTAGGTTTTCAAAAATATTTCGCACCCTGTAATGAAATTCATTAGCAAAGCTTGATCTCCGTTAAAATTAGGGATGCTTTCGAGATAAATTATCATGTCTAAACTCATGATTGTTAAAGGTTGTTCTAATAATTAATAATTACTTTCGGTTTTAATTAATTTCAAATTTTTGTAATATTGAGATATATTTTTTGGTTTGTACTGTTACTTTTTGTTTGATTTGTTGGGTTATTTAAAGAATCGAGTTATGCGGTTTTATAATTAAACTGAGGAATTCGTGCTTGGTAATGTGTTGGTTAATTGCTGTAGTCTTGAATTTGTATTTTTATATTTCGTGGATGTGATAGTTGTCGCGGGTTTAAGTTTTCTGAAAAGTTTTATGGAATTAATATTCTTAATAATTTGCGTTAAAGTTTACATTGGTTTTTGAATTAGTTTAATACGTTTTTTCAGTCCTGCTGATTAATTGATTTTTTAAATTATCTCGTCCGGAGGTGTTGTAATTAATAAATGCATTTTCCATTGCCAATTTACAATTTATACAATAAAATTTAAATTCTAATTTTAGTCTACTGAAAGGATTTTATTTTCAACCTCGTTATGCATTAATTTTGTATTTCTTAAAATAATTTTTATCTTCGTACTGAAAATATGCAACTTACTTTATGAAATTGTGATGCGCGTTTTGAATGGACTTGTAAGTAATTGTTAAACTATTTTTAAGATATATTCGTACTGAAATATTTTTGATTCCATGATTAAGAGTTTTCGGTAATAATTTATGTAAGAACTCGTGCTAAAATTTCGAGTTTTCAATTTATAATAGGTTGCTTAATAATAATAATTACAAAGTGCTTCTATAATTTTATACATTAGAAGTGTTTCATTTAATAAGAAGTGTGATGAAGCTTACGTTTAATAAATCGTTTCTTAATTAATCGTTAATGCGTATTTTAATTAAGCTTTCATTAATGAATTGGTAAAATTAATTGTGTTTTATTTAAGTAACTTAAAATCGTTTGTGTTTTGTATTAATAATTCGTGATAATTTACAAATAATTGCGTATATTTATGCGTTTTGAAAATTCTCTTGTTTCAACATTCTCTAGCTATAAAATAATTTCTTTAATTTTAACAAATTTCTGGTCAAGATAAGTAAATTATTTCCATTAATGGTAAATTGCAGTAATAATAGTTAAAAGTCTAACTTACCTAAAATAATAATTAAAAAAGTTGTTTATTTGCAATAAAAAATAATTTGTCAAGAATCAATTGGTTTTAAGTAACGAAGTTTTAATTTTGTTGTCGTTTTCATGGACTCGGTTACGGATGTACTTCGTCCACGTGATGGTTTGGATTCGATATGCTTGTATCTGGTCCAATTTGGTTGTGGATTAGGTCGATGCTTGTACCTGGTTCAAACTTTGTTTGGGTTCTTCCAGAATTGGGAATTGAAATTTTTGGTTACCAGTCTTCCGATTTAGAAATAATTGCCTTTCTGGTTCCGTAAAACTGCACCAGTTACGTTTCGGGCTTTGGAAAGCGGAATTTGAAACCTTTTCCACAAGCTTCCGTAACTAAATTGATTTTTAAACATTCCTTAATAAGATTTTTTGAATTAAAAAATTCAATCCATATGTTATATAAATTTTCTAATTTATTTAATAATTGTAAGAAGCATTTTATTATAATAATGATTGTGAAGAAATTGTATTATTTTCGTCAATAATATGCAGTAATTGTCGAAATCATTTTGCTTTCTGGAAAACTGAATCCAAAGATTATTTATCACAATAACAATTTTAAAAATTCAATAGTCCCTAAGTCGTTTGATAAATAACGAAGTTTAATTAATTTTTAATGTCTTGAAATATTAATTTGCTTAATTGGAATAGCTGTTGTAACTTTTGTAAAAGAAATCTGTAAATGAAACACCTCAATTAAAATGTTTCTAAAAAGTGAATGTTTCAGAATATAAATTTTAAAATTTTTGAAATCGCTACTGCTTAGATAGGTTAGTTTGACGCAACTCAAACTTTTTGCCTATTCGTGCTTAATTTATAACGTTCATACCATCTTTTGCAACTTAAATTTTTAATAATGCATGAATAAAAGTTTGGTAGGAATTAAATAACTTAATTTCTATCTGATTAATGAAGATAGTAAGCAACTGAGTGGTTGAATAAATAAAGAACTGAATGAGTTAATGATTTACAATTATAAATAACGAATAATAGGACTGAGTTATCGGTGAATTAATAAAAACGTTAATTAATGTTATGGTAAGGCTTAAGCAACGAATCTGTAACATACCAGACCGCTACCTAATTGTGAGTTATGTCATGGTGACGTTTATTAAATTATATGTTATGGAAGCTTAAGCAACGAAACGCTACCAACATGCCAGACCGCTAACTAATTGTGAGTTATGTCCTGGTGACATTTAGTTAACTGATTTTTATTTTTTTTTGTTTTGTTTTCGAACTTACTTAAAGTCGGTTTGACGCAGCTCTAAATACTTTTTTATTCTGAGCTAGTCTAAAAAGGTTTACATACCCTTCACAACCTAAATCTCTAATAATTTGACTAATATAGCTTTGTCTAGGCCTTCCTACTCTATTTTTAATTGGTAGTCTATAATCTAAGACTTTACTAAATAGTCCCTCATGTCTTAACTGGTGCCCTATCATTCTATCTCTCCTGACCTTCAATTGTTTCCACATACAGGGATCCTCACCTATCCTTCTATAAACTTCTTCGTTTGTTACTCTATCTGTCCAACTAATCTTTAACATTCTCCTATAACACCAAGTTTCAAAAGCTTCTATTTTTTTCCTATCTACCTCTTTAATTGTCCAAGTCTCACTATCGTATAATACAACGCTCCGTACGTACGACTTTAAGAAACTTTTTCTATTATCTAAACTAATACTGTTAGCTATTAGTCTTTCTTTTTTAAAAACATTTTTCTAGCTTGAGCTATTTTAGCTACTATATTCCTTCTGCTACGTCTGTCCTTCGCAATTACACTACCTAAATAGCAAAATTCATCTACCTCCTCTAACTCGGTATTACCTATATTTAATTTTGGTTTAGAACTAGGCTGTAACTCACTTGTCATTATCTTTGTCTTTCCTGAGTTAATTCTCATACTGTAGTTACTCTGTACTATCTCATCTAAAATATTTAAAAACTCTCCGAACTCTTTTCTAGACTCTGCTATAATGGCTATATCATTTGCAAAACGTAACATGTATATTTTCTCTCTTTGAACACTAATACCTATCTCTTTTCTCTCTCTAGCTAGGTTTAAAGCTTCCTCAATATAAACATTAAAAATCAAGGGAGATGTTATACAGCCCTGTCTAACACCATTTCTAATCTTAGTTTCCTTTTCTATTTCATCAAATCTAATTACTACGCTTTGGTATTTTATATAGACTGTAAATAGTTTTTCTATCCCAATGAGACATTCTTATTTTTTGCAAAACCCTGAACATAACAATCCAATTAACCCTATCAAATGCTTTTTCTAAATTTACAAATCTTATTATGCCGAAAAGGTGAGTTAGTATGGGTACTGCATATGTGTTTATTGCTATTCTGTATTGAGTATTTTAGTCAGTCTTTGTTTGTATTTCTGTTTCAGTTCTTCTTTCATTTGTGGGTGTTCTATTCCTAGTTTTTGCTTGTATTCTAGATATGTGTATGTGGCTGTGATGTTCATTGCTTGTATGTGATCGTTGTTGTTTAGCGTGTAGTTTTCTTGTTCCGTTAGTTTCCTTTTGTTATACTGTTTTTCTTACATTTGTCTGTTTATGTCGTTGTTGTATGTTTCTGTTATTTTAAGTGGATGATTGAGTTGTGAGTTTGTTGACGCTATTAGTTTGAGGTCGTCCATATATAGAAGGTGAGTTATTTTGTGTGTACCTGTGATGTTGTATCCGTATTTTGTGCTGTTTAGTGTACTCGATGGTGGGTTTAGTGCTACGCAGAACCAGAAGGCACTTAGGGTAGATGCATCTTCTGTTCTCTATTGCTTAGTTTTTACGTTGCCTGTATTTCTTTTTATGAATAGTGTTGTATTCCAGTTTTTTATTATTGTATCTAGGAATTTTATTAGTGTTGTGTTGCTTTGTATATTTGTTGTATGTGTATTAGCCATGAGTGTGGTATGCTGTCGTATGCTTTCTGGTAGTCTATGTATGAGTAGTGTAAGCTCTTTTTTAATTTTTGCTTCCTGTGTTATTTCTGTGTCTATTATTAACTGCTCTTTACATCCTCGCGTTTCCTTGTTGCTTTTTTTTTGTTCTTCGTGTATTATGTTGTTTTGTGTTTCAAGTGTGACTAGTTTTTGTGCTATTATGGATGTTAGTATTTTGTATATTATCGGTAGACATGCTTGGGCAATATTTTGATGGGTTTTTGTGTTTTATATCCTTTGGTTGGAGATACGTTATTCCTTTTGTTAATGTGTTTGGTGTTGTGTGTAGTTGTGTGATACATTTGTTGAATAGCTTTGCTAGATGTGCGTATGTCGTAAATGTTTTTAGCTACAAGTTCGCTATTTTGTCGTTGCCAGATGCGTTCCAGTTGTGTGATTTGTTAATGATGTGTGATGGTTGTATCTTGCATTTCTTTTATTGTGTTGTAATTGTTTGTTTCTGTTTGGATCCACTGTGCGCGCTGGTTGTGTTGTGTTGGATTTGGCCATAGATTGGTACAAACGTGTTCGGTGTCTGTTATGTTTGGTGATTTGTTTATTGTGATTTCATGTTTGTCTGCAGTTTGGTAGAATTTTCTTTGGTTTTGGATAAACGGTTTGTTCTGTTAGTATCTTCTGAGTCTTTTTACAAGTACTTGTTTTTGTTTAGTTGCCTTTTCTTTCGGTATTTGTCCTATTACTTTTCGTTTTTTTCTGAAATTCTTTTTTGTATGAAGTTAGTTGTCTTAAGTCTTTTCTGAGTTTTGGTATTTTCGTTTGTATTTTGTGTTGCCATAGTGGTATTGTTTGTTTTTTTTGTTTGTTGTCTGTTGTTTGTTTTTGTTGGGTGCTGATTCTTGTCGTGGTGAGTGCTGCTGCGTAGATTAGTTGTTGTCATTCTTCCATAGTTATGTCGTTTTGTATTTTGTTTCCTATGATTGTGTTGATGTGTGCAATTGTTGTATTTACCTTGGTGTTATCTGGTATTTTGTGTATGAACAATTTGATGTCATTGTTTATGTCTTTGAACGCTATGTATGTTATTTTAATTTTTCTTCTACTTTTGTCACTTTTTTGTTTGTATCTTGCGTTATTTCGTGTGACACTTGTGTGTTTATTTGTTTTTATTTCTGATTATTTTGTGCTTGTGTCTTCTTATGATTCGTTTCCTTTATGTGTTTGCATTTTGTTGTATATTTGTGTTTGGTTGTTGTTTTGTAGTTTTTGCTGTAGTTGTACTTGCATTCCCTAATGATATGTTAATGTTTTAGAATAGGTTTTCTCGGGTTATTTTAGCAAGGAGGGTTTTAGTGTACATATTGTAGCAAAAACTCTTTTTGCAATAACAGTCCTTTATTATCATATAACTACAGAGACCTTTCCAACAACGCGTGGCTACAGCGAAATTCTAAAGCACGTACGACAATATATTTTAGCTAATGGCCAACAGTAAAAACACTAATTTCTTGAAACTATAGTACTATCTCCTTAATTACTATCGGAGCACTATAATTGATTTATATCGAACCACAAAGTATTAATTTATATCGATCATTATAATAATTCATATCACATAAAGAAATTTATTTTAACAGTACTGAGTTAATTCTCATACTATAGTTACTCCGTAGTATCTCATCTAAAATATTTAAAAACTCTCCTAACTTTTTTCTAGACTCTGCTATAATGGCTATATCATCTGCAAAACCTTACATGTCTATTTTCTGTCCCTGTACACTAATACCTATCTCTTTTCTTCCTCTAGCTAAGTTTAAAGCTTCCTCAATATAAACATTAAAAACCAAGGGAGACAGTATACAACCCTGTCTAACACCATTTCTAATCTTAGCTTCCTTTTCTATTTCATCAAATCTAATTACTACGCTTTGGTTTTTATATAGACTGTAAATAATTTTTCTATCCCTATGAGAGATTCCTATTTTTTGCAAAACCCTGAACATAACAATCCAATTAACCCTATCAAATGCTTTTTCTAAATCTACAAACGCGAAATGAGTCTTTTATTTTTTGTAACCTTTTTCAATAATTACCCTAATCATTAGTATCGGTTCTCTAGTCCCTCTGTCTTTACGAAAACCATATTGGTCTTCGCCTAAATAATAGAAACACAAAGTGTAAAATTGTGAAATTATTAATGTAAGATTGATTTTAATCAAATTTGAAATAAAAATGTGAATGGAATTCAAAAGTATACCGTTGAACTGACTTCACGAAAGGATATCAAATGTTAGTGTGACCCTAAAAAAATATATATAAGCCTGAGCCTCCACCAAATGTTAAGTGCGGCGTAATTCGGCGAATGTTAATCACGGCGCATCTGCCAAATGTTACCAAAAATCAAATTGAGAAGCCGGCGCCTCCCCCAAATGTTAAACATGGTTTTTCCAAACGGCGCCTCCACCAAATGTTAAGTACACTTTGAATGATTGTTGATTATACTTTTGGGCTTGATGGCGTAACTATGGTAATGTGATGATAGTGTCTTTAGTAGCGAGAGGTGGTACTTAACTCAGGTCCTAGGGACCAAGGGATCTGTTGAGAAGTGTTAATGAAAGTAACAATTACCTGAATAGAAGTAATGAAATGATGAAATCAAACAATAGTATTTAATAATGAATAAACTTTAAACTAAACAACATGTTAATAAAATACGAAGCAGTAAAAGAGTTAAACAGTCATAATAATGTAAAGTTAACTTACGGTTGAAATTCTAAGTGACCATCTAGATTATAGTTTCTTCAGCATCTATAAAGGATTAGGTCACCATTTCGATGAGAGCCAACTTGCTCTTCAGCAGACGACCAATGACTTGGCTAGCTACTTAGCTGCCCACAAACTACCGATGAGTGGAAGGGTGTCTTGTCTTTTTATACATGCTGATCCAAGGACACTGGTTTCTACGGAAGGTTTTGGCATATGATAATCAGTACAGAGGTTAACCAAAACTTCCTAGTTTGTAACAATTTTACAGGAAAACTGATTAGGAAAAATACAAAGTAACTAACTAATGTGGTATAGGTTAAGAGGAAATAACATGAAACATTACGGTTCGGTTTGAAGAAGATAATGACAAAGTTTCCTAAAATACAGGATGCGAAATGTATTGATTGTTACAATGTTGCACTTCTCAAAGTAATCTAAAATAATGGCTTCTCTATATACAACAATACTAGAGGACATGTTTGCAGATACGCCGCTAGTAGAACGATGAAATAATTCTTCTAACTAAAATATGTTGCTTTGTATCCCAGTAAAGCGTACCAAAATTGAAGATAGTACGTAAATAGTTTCGAAAATACTCAAAAACAACAACTTATAAAGAAATTTTAACACTGTAGCAAAAACTTAAGTCGTTGCAAACATATTGTATCGCCATGTCACTTAATCTACCCTTGACCAAAATAATACAGCAGAATGTAAGAAAAGCATCTTACATAAAGCATAATCGATGACCACCTTGTAGCATGAAATCTTCAGATGGACTTGATTGACAGATAACAAAAGTTTACATTTAAGAGCTACATTAACCTTACAATAGAAAATTCTAGAGGTTATCTCCATAATTTTAATACGTTCTCGAAATAATCTAAAACAATGAAATTAAATATATAAATTGTCGTTAAGGGGTTTTAAGTTAAGTTCTAATTCGTTACACTTGATTATAATACTGGCTATAAAATTGTGATTTGAAATAAATTAATTGCACATACTGTTAAAATAAATTTCTTTATGTGATATGAATTATTATAATGATCGATATAAATTAATACTTTGTGGGTCGATATAAATCAATTATAGTGCTCCGATAGTAATTAAGGAGATAGTACTATAGTTTCAAGAAATTAGTGTTTTTACTGTTGGCCATTAGCTGAAATATATTGTCGTGAGTGCTTTAGAATTTCGCTGTAGCCACGCGTTGTTGGAAAGGTCTCTGTAGTTATATGATAATAAAGGACTGTTATTGCAAAAAGAGTTTTTGCTACAATATGTACACTAAAACCCTCCTTGCTAAAATAACCCGAGAAAACCTATTCTAAAACATTAACATATCATTAGGGAATGCAAGTACAACTACAGCAAAAACTACAAAACAACAACCAAACACAAATATACAACAAAATGCAAACACATAAAGGAAACGAATCATAAGAAGACACAAGCACAAAATAATCAGAAAGAAAAACAAATAAACACACAAGTGCCACACGAAATAACGCAAGATACAAACAAAAAAGTGACAAAAGTAGAAGAAAAATTAAAATAACATACATAGCGTTCAAAGACATAAACAATGACATCAAATTGTTCATACACAAAATACCAGATAACACCAAGGTAAATACAACAATTGCACACATCAACAAAATCATAGGAAACAAAATACAAAACGACATAACTATGGAAGAATGACAACAACTAATCTACGCAGCAGCACTCACCACGACCAGAATCCGCACCCAACAAAAACAAACAACAGACAACAAACAAAAGAAACAAACAATACCACTATGGCAACACAAAATACAAACGAAAATACCAAAACTCAGAAAAGACTTAAGACAACTAACTTTATACAAAAAGAATTTCAGAAAAAAACGAAAAGTAATAGGAGAAATACCGAAAGAAAAGGCAATAGAACAACTAAACAAAAACAAGTACTTGCAAAAAGACTCAGAAGATACTAACAAAACAAACCGTTTATCCAGAACCAAAGGAAATTCTACCAAACTGTAGACAAACATGAAATCACAATAAACAAATCACCATATATAACAAACACCGAACACTTTTGTACCAATCTATGGCCAAATCCAACACAACACAACCAGCGCGCACAGTGGATCCAAACAGAAACAAACAATTACAACACAATAAAAGAAATGCAAGATACAACCATCACACATCATTAACAAATCACACAACTGGAACGCATCTGGCAACGACAAAATAGCGAACTTGTAGCTAAAAACATTTACGACATACGCACATCTAGCAAAGCTATTCAACAAATGTATCACACAACTACACACAACACCAAACTCATTAACAAAAGGAATAACGTATCTCCAACCAAAGGATATAAAACACAAAAACCCATCAAAATATTGCCCAAGCATATCTACCGATAATATACAAAATACTAACATCCATAATAGCACAAAAACTAGTCACACTTGAAACACAAAATAACATAATACACGAAGAACAAAAAGAATGAAACAAGGAAACGCGAGGATGTAAAGAGCAGTTAATAATAGACACAATATAATAATAGACATAATACAACAAATATACAAAGCAACACAACACTAATAAAATTCCTAGATACAATAATAAAAAACTAGAATACAACACTATTCATAAAAATAAATACAGGCAACGTAAAAACGAAAGCAATAGAGAACAGAAGGTGCATATACCATAAGTGCTTTCTGGTTCTGCCTAGCACTAAACCCACCATCGAGTACACTAAACAGCGCAAAATACAGATAGAAAATCACAGGTACACATAAAATAACTCACCTTCTATATATGGACGACCTCAAAATAATAGCGTCAACAACCTCACAAACTCAATCATCTACTTAAAATAACAGAAACATACAGCAACGACATAAACAGACAAATGTAAGAAAAAAAGTATAACAAAAGGAAACTAACAGAACAAGAAAACTACACGCTAAACAACAACGATCACATACAAGCAATGAACACCACAACCACATACACATATCTAGAATACAAGCAAAAACTAGGAATGGAACACTCACAAATGAAAGAACTGAAACAGAAATACAAACAAAGGCTGGCTAAAACAATCAATACAGAATAGCAATAAACACATATGCAGTACCCATACTAACTTACCTTTTCGGCATAATAAGCTTTGTAGATTTAGAAAAAGCATTTGATAGGGTTAATTGGATTGTTATGTTCCGGGTTTTGCAAAAAATAGGAATCTCCCATAGGGATAGAAAAACTATTTACAGTCTATATAAAATACCAAAGCGTACTAATTAGATTTGATGAAATAGAAAAGGAAACTAAGATTAGAAATGGTGTTAGACAGGGCTGTATAACATCTCCCTTGATTTTTAATGTTTATTGAGAAAGCTTTAAACCTAGCTAGAGAGAGAAAAGAGATAAGTATTAGTGTTCAAGGAGAGAAAATATACATGTTACGTTTTTCAGATGATATAGTCATTATAGCAGAGTCTAGAAAAGAGTTAGGAGAGTTTTTAAATATTTTAGATGAGATACTACAGAGAAACTATAGTATGAGAATTAACTCAGGAAAGACAAAGATAATGACAAGTGAGTTACAGCCTATTTCTAAACCAAAATAAAAAATAGGTAATACCGAGTTAGAGGAGGTAGATGAATTTTGCTATTTAGGTAGTGTAATTGCGAAGAACAGACGTAGCAGAAGGAATATAGTAGCTAGAATAGCTCAAGCTAGAAAAATGTTTTTAAAAAAGAAAATTTACTAATAGCTAACAGTATTAGTTTAGATAATACAAAAAGTTTCTTAAAGTCGTATGTATGGAGCGTTGTATTATACGATAGTGAGACTTGGACAATTAAAGAGGTAGATAGGAAAAAGATAGAAGTTTTGAAACTTGGTGTTATAGGAGAATGTTAAAGATTAGTTGGACAGATGGAGTAACAAATGAGGAAGTCTATAGAAGGATAGGTGAAGAACCCTGTATGTGGAAACAATTAAAGGTCAGAAGAGATAGAATGATAGGGCACCAGTTAAGACATGAGGGACTATTTAGTAAGATTTTAGATTATAGACTACCAAATAAAAAAAGAGTAGGAAGACCTAGACAAAACTATATTATTCAAAGAATTAGAAATTTAGGCTGTGAAGGGTATGTAGACCTTTTTAGAATAGCTCAGAATAGAAAAGAATTTAGAGCTGCATCAAACCGACCTTAAGTAAGTTCGAAAAAAAAAATAAAAATCAGTTAACTAAATGTCACCATGACGTAACTCACAATTAGTTAGCGGTCTGGCATGTTGGTAAGACTACGGATCCCAAGGTCCCGGGTTCAAATCCCGACACGGCCGACTGCTTGAAAAATGGTAGGTGAGCATTTTTCACAAAAATTACGCCCTCGTTCGGATGAGAGGTTAAATGGAGGTCCCGAGTGTGTGTTGTCACGCACGTTAAAGATCCCTACCTTGCCTGGAACGGCAAGGGTTCGGCAAAATTCTAAATTTCTAGGCAATAAAAAACTCGCCTCCTGGCCAATGTAGTACCTACGGGTGGAGCATTGGAAATGTAAATGAACGGTCTGGCATGTTGGCAGCGATTCGCTGCTTATACCTTACCATAACATAACTTAATAAACGTCTCCATGACATAACCCACAATTAGTTAGCGGTCTGACATGTTGGGAGCGATTTGTTGCTTAAGCCTTATCATAACATATAATTTAACACTTTTCCTTTTTTGGATTTCATTTCCTTATAAATGGGAATTATGTAAACATGTTGGAGTTCTTTAACAACCATCAGGTTGCCAATATCTATGTAGAGCCAGGTAGATGGCAAAAAGAGTATAGAAAGACTTAGACCAAGCTATATTAGTCAAATTATTAGAAATTTAGGTTGGGAAGAAGTTTTGGATTAGCACAAAATAGAAAAGAAGTTAGAGCTGCGTCAAACCGACCTAAGGTCGAAAACAAAATGATGATGATACTGACCTAGAAGCACTCAACTAGCTCACGCGATCACAATGCCACAAATTCAGAATACACCACATCCACTCAGCTATAGAAAGATTTACGATCAATAGAAAAAATGGAGCAAGAGGATTCATATCAGAAACATGTGCATCAAAGAAATAGATAATTTAAGAAACTACCTTAAAAAAAGCAGAAACGAGTAACATTACAAAGCAATCATTCACGCAAACACATCAGGCACACCATTACAACTAAGCAACAGTACTTTCAACTGTATAGAAGAAATCACAACACACACACAGCAAGAAAACTGGAAAGAAAAACACTACACGGGAAACATCCACACTACTTACACGACCACATATCGACCAAGAAGCATTAAACACATGGCTTAAGAAAGGCAACGTATTCAGTGAAACAGAGGGATTTATGATAATGATACAAGACCAGACAATCAACACACACTATTGTAGTAAACATGTCATCAAAAACAACAAAATAACAACAGACAAACGTAGACTATGCAAACAACAAATAGAAACAATAGAACACATCACAAGTGCATGCCCAATACTAGCAAACACAGAATACATCAAACCACATGACAACGTTGCAAAAATAATACACCAACAACTAGTCCTACAACACAAACTCACATAAGAACATACACTAATATACAAATACACATCGCAAAACATACTTGTATACAGAACACAAACTGTACTGGAACAAAAGCATAAAACCGACAAACAATACCACATAACAAGTCAATGGTTACATTCATCCACAAATAAAAGAAAACACAGAAGTAATAGATATATCTATTCCAAACACACCCAATATATTGAAGACAAGAGAAAAGATAGAAAAATACATACAATATGCTGAAGAAATCAAAGACATGTGGCACTAAGAATAAGAAGAAGTAATACCGATCATATTATTAAGTACAGAAATCATACAAAATAACCTACACCAAACATCCAAAAACTACAACTACATATAAACACATTCAAACATCTACAAAAATCAGTTATACTTAACACATGTACAATAACTAAGAAGTTACTAAATGCATAATATAACTTAGAGATAAAGAGAAAGCACGCTTGACAACAGTCCGCGTGCTTATCTACCATCATTCATCATTAAGTCTTCAGTCCTAGAACTGGTTGGACGTGTACTCTCATTGTTTCCTAGTCTGAACCAACCTACACATTTCCCTGAAATTTGCACAGTCTGCATCTATCACTATGTGTCTGATCTCAGTCTACCTCTACCTATCTCTACTTGTAATATATCCCGCAATATCCCCCAGAAATGCTTTAGAACGTATCCTGTTCTTCTATTTCTTCTATTTTTTTTTGTTTTCCACAGATATCTTTATTCCTCTACTATTTCAACAACCTATTTGTTATTAACTTTGTCTATCCATGCTACCATCCACATACACCTGAAGCACAACATTCCAGAACGCTTCTATCACTTTCTGTCTGCTTTTCCTACTGCCCCTATTTCATGGATGTACTGTGCTGTGCTCCATACTATGCTTTGAACAGTTTTCTTCTTGTATCTATGTTCGTTGTCTTTGAATATAGCTGCTGTTCTGTTTTGTTTGATGCAGTTCGGTCACCTTCTATTGTTTTACTGTTATATACCCTACTTCCCCGATATTCAGTTGTATGTGAAGGGGGTAAGCAGCCTTTGGCTACCAAGTTCCCCCAGCATTTGAACCTTTGGCGAAATAATAGTTTTTCCAATTTATCCTTTTGCAAAATCAACATTAGTTAAAAATATTTCACAACCAACACCTGTAGTTGTTTATAATAATCATCAGATTTAAGAGCACTTATTTTTTCGTCATTGGGTTTTACGTTTTGGAACTGGTTGGACTTGTACCTCAGCTTACTTATGTTCCGAGCTAGCCTACACAGTTCCCTGCATTTCTCCCAACAGGCTATATACAACTAGATTCCCTTCTATTGTTTTCTAATTATATGCCCTATTTCACCGAGATTCAGTGATATGTGAAGGGGGTTAAGCAGCCTGTGACTGCCAAGGATCCCCAACACTTAGACATTTGCCGTATTAAAAGTTTTCCAGTAAATCCTTTCGCACAATTAACATTAGTTGAGAGTATTGCAAAACCAATATCTGTAGTTTTTATAACAATCGCCATGTTTAAGTACAGTAATTATTATTGTCATTAGTTTTTTCATCTTGAGAATGGCTGGAAGCGTACCTCCATCGATTTCTATTCTGAGCAAGCCTACACATTTCTCTGAATTCTAACAGCCCACATCTTACACTGTCTGTGTGCAATAGTCTAACCTAGGTCTACCTCTACTTCTCTTTTTTCCTATCTCTGGTTCTAATATACTCCGTACTACTCCCTCATGTCTTAGTATGTGGCTTATCATCCTATCTCTCCTATTTTTTACTGTTTTCACATACTTCTTTCTTCCCCTACCATTTCTAGTACCTCTTCGTTCTTAACGTTGTCTGTCCACGGTCTCTTGGTCATACGTCTGTAGCACCATCTTTCAAAGGCTTTTACTTTTATCTTGTCTGCTTCTCCTACTGTCCAGACTTCACAGCCATACAGTGCTGTGCTCCACACATATGTTTTAAGCAATCTTTTCTTTGTTTCTATTGGTCTTTGAGCACAGGAGTTGCAGCACGACCTTGTGCTAATCTTTGTTTTATATCTTATGTGCTTTTCCTAGGTAGTTCCTAGGTAGTTCCTAGGTAGCAGAAATTCTTAACCTCTTGTAAGTTCTCGTTACCAATTTCTATTCTTGTTTTTGATTTATTTTCTCCTCTTTTGCATACTAGAACTTTAGTTTTATTTTTGTTAATTTTCATACCATACCTCTCCGTTAAAACTGTTTCCATTTCATTAAGACCAGCTTCTAACTCTTCTTTGCTAGATGCTAATATCGCTATATCATCTGCAAATCTAAGCATATCAATCTTTTGTCCCTGCATATTAATTCCAAATGTCTTCCTGCATTTGACAGTATTCATTGCCACTTCTATGTACAAGTTAAAAATTAATGGGGATAAGGCACATCCCTGTCTCGTCCCTTTCCTAATATTTACTTCTCTACTTTCTTGCTCTAATTCTATTACTGCTGTTTGCTCTTTGTATAAGCAATGTACTATCTGTCTATCCCTAAAACTCATTTCAATTTTTTTGAGTATTTCAAACATTTTTTTCCATTTTATATTATCAAATGCTTTTTCCAGATCTACAAACCTTATATATACGCTTTCCCCCTTCTCTATTGTTTTTTCCATTATCACCCTCAGAGCTAAAATAGCCTCCCGTGTTCCCCTGTTGCGCCTAAACCCAAATTGATCTTCTCCCAGTACTTCTTCAGCTCGTTTTTCCATTCGTCTTTGTACAATTCTTGTTAATATTTTTGAGACGTGTGCGGTCAAACTTATTGTTCGAATCTACCAATAGTAGATCAAATGTCTGAGAAAAAAAACAAATAATAATAGGCATTGCATAACGTAATCTTTTATAAACCACCTTTGAGATAACGTAAGTGTTGCATTTATTGCTTGATTCCCTTGTAGCCACAGTATACCTTCTGTGCTGATAAAAGTGGATAAATTTCTATACATTAGGAAATAGGGACACTGTTATCTATTATCAAACAGGAACTAGTTGTTACTTACTTTTTAAAAATTGTGTGATGATTAAATTTTTAAGTCCTACTTTAACAGTTCCTTTCAGATTCCCTTTCTTCTTTTCACCGTCTCTTTTTTCTTCTTTTTCTTCCTCTTGTCGTTAGATTTCTGTATGTTTGTCTAGGAAACAAGTCTGTGAATTTGGATTCTGTGCAAATTTATACAAAATCTGAACTTTTTGTCTATTTTAGCTGGATTAAACAAACAATGATTACAATATCCACTATTAAAACCATGAAAGAATGTGCTTCAGATTCAATATACAATTTATTGCTTACGCACAACTTATGTAAAAAGGTTTTTAATTTGTATAATACAAGTTACCCCATATTTTTTGCATTAAAGTAATTTTAAAAAGTTCTCGAATGTTATATTATATAACATTTGTATTTTTGAACTGAATTTAATTAAAGAAGGAAACGTCTTATCTATGACAGACTTGAAAATGAACGTATCAGCTTTCGGTTTTAAATATTTGGAAATCGAGGGTGACTGTATAAAGCCACTGTTTGATTTGTCGTTATCTTGTATTTCACAAAGCCAAACATTTTTATCTGTAATGCAAAGTTTGATTTCTGTTTATTTCTTTTTCACCATCAAGATATTAAAAGAAGTTTAAATTGTATAAAATCGCTACAAATGATATCAACTTTGCATTTTAATTAAAAATTGTATTTGTTCGATAATAATAAAGACTGCCGCTGAATGCAAGTCACAATGGTAGCAAAATTTTATCCAAAAGCTATTACAGCTACGTCATAATTACGATGATAATTTTTAGCTTATTTTTGATCTAGCGATAGCTTCTTCTGCTGTAAATAGAACTTGGTGTGCAGGAAACTCATTATCTATTCTAAAGAGGAATAATTTCTTGAGCGTATAGTTAAAAATCAGTTATACATGCGCTTGAAGAAATATAAAGTTTGCAAAAAGCGCAGTTAAACGAGTTTTAAGCCACAACCAATCGGCAAAAGGTATATTTAGTTTACTTTAAGCTTTTGACACAGTACTTCGTATTGAATAGTAACTACGGAGTGGAACTGAGTTTTACTGATCTAGCATAGCGTGGAATGCGTTATTAAACAGAAATCGAAGTAGCAAACTGTGATTGTGACATAACCAATAAGAATTTGCACTGACAGGGAAATTGCAAGTGAATCGAATGTTGTGAAACTCTGAATTTTAGACGAAGCTTTCTGCACGTAGACTATCAATTAATTATAATGTAAACGGTAACTTGCTTTCCTATAACTTCAGTTGCATTTATCATATACACCCAAATTAATTTATATTGAGTAATTAAAAAAAATAGTTTTTTTTCGAATGCATCGCCCATAATTCATTTAAAATAGAAAAGTCTAAACTTTGGAAAAATTTGCACGCCACCGAAAATTGGTAGAAACCTTTGAAATGCGATACAAATGAAACGTACAAAGTCTTCATCGATCTCACTTGTAATAAAATTTATTTTAAAAAGTTATAAACTCAGGTTTTTCTAAGAAATCATGAATGGTGAGTGTTTCATAAAAATTCATACAACAAAGTTTGTAGACTTACGATTCTCTACAAAAAAAGTACTGCAACTAAACATTTCTCCCTACGAATTATTATTTATGAGGTATAACAACTTCAAAAATAGAAAATTCTTATATGCATCCATGCATGGTTTGTATACGTTATGGTACGTTCAATCTAAGTTAAAGTCACGAGGTTTTTGTTTGTGTGTGATTCACTCCATAAACAGCATACAAACTATTTGAGCATATACTGTTGTATACCTGCTACTTATTACAAATCATAAACGATCTTAAAGAAAAAAGTACTGTTCATATCAGTGACGTAACTACAATTTGGGGGCCCTCCCGCCAAAATTATAATGAGGCCCGATTTAATAAAAATTTTTAAGAAACAAAATTCACGATAGACTTTATTTAGTACTTAACACAAAACTATAAATTAAATTTTTTTGCGGGCTTTAATAGCAGCGAAGTTGTCAATGACATCTTGGAGCTCCATTTTAGCGGCTGTTTCTGCTTCTATGTTAAGCAAAGCTAACATACATAACCTATCTTGGCCCATTCTATTACGCAAATCGTTCTTTATAATTTTCAATTTTAAAAATGATCTTTCCGCCGAAGCAACAGGTATTGGTATTGTCAAAAATAAAAGAATTACCGAAACTAATTCTTCAAATGTGGAACACATCGTTGTGATTAACAATTACTAGAAATCCAATATCTTTTAATTGTTACATGCCGAAAATCGGCATTTAAACATTTCTGTAAATTTCTAATTTGCAAGTGAATTCGCGCCAATAATTTAAAAGACTTGTGCGTGTATTTCCGTCACTTTAGATAGTTGCGCCGGCGCCCGGGATTGCGCAGACGCGGAGTCGAACAAAGGTGGTGAATTCCGTCACGTCGGGACTAGTCAAATAGACGTCAACAAGTGTGGTTATTTTTGTGCCGTTTATCTTGTCTTCTCTTTCAGATATGTAGGTTTCCTACCTTGTACCTGTTATCGTACCTTTTATCTGTATCCCTTTATCGTTCCGCTACAAGGAGGAAAATGACAAATTTAATCTGGTTTTGACGAGAGGGCAAAGGACGACCCACGCCCGAACGCTCAACAACGTGGAGAGCCCAACGCGAAAATAGCTGCCATGTTGTGAAGAGCTCTACATGTTACAAGAGTACCTTTATCTTTTTTTGTATGTGATAATAATTTGTAACATAAGTATGACGTAACCGCTTATTGCGCAACATTTTGCAAATATCTTTTGTGTTACCAACTGTCGTAGTAGCTCTCATACATTGTGCATCGGGACTTTTAAAAGTATACCTTTGAGTAGAAACTTAAAGTATAACATATTGTGTTGATTTTCTTCAGTTCATTTTTAAAAGTTTTGGTAAATAATAATATTTACAAACCTATACCATCGGATATGTCATTTGAATAAAATGAACAAAGAGATTAAGCTTTTCTAATTATTTTGTCGTCTGCCATTTGAAGTAAATTTTGAGAAATGAAAATATATCTGCCACTTCGTGAAATCCTTTAAAGTGTGTACGAATTTGAATAATTGCAATATCAACTATTCGAAAAAAAATATTAATTTTAAAATACATTTCCTCATCTGTAAATCGATGATCTTCCGCTATTTCATCAAAAAATTTCTTCTTAATTTTAGTTCTCCTTTTAGAAAAATTTTCTGAAGCTCCCAAATTTCTAGCAATATGTGTAGCCTCGGCTTTCAAAGCTTCAAACTTGTTTCTTGTTGCAGACAATTTTTTAAATATAAAGTTTCGATCGCCTTTACTACATCCATCTTTTCTTTGAAGTATTTTTGAACCAAAATTTTTTCTCCACACAGATTTGTTAGTACAATCGTAATAAAAACAAATTCAAATTTCTCCATGTTGCTCTTTATTCTGTTTGCTTCCTGAATTTCTTCGCGTTGTTTGCTTTCAAGAATTATTTTGGATAAACTCTTCATTATATTCATGTATTTTACTTTAACTGCTAATATCGAAATTAGTCTTCCAGCCTAGCGGGTTGGATTTAATTTTTTTAATGTAATTTGCGACTCATCTGTTATAGAACTTAATATATTCCACCTCATAATACTATTTCCGAAAAAGTTATAAATGTCTTGTAAATATGTAAAATAATTTTGAATTTCGGGAATTGCGTTGATTGCATCATTAATAATTAGGTTTAAATTGTGTGCTGCACAATGCACGTAAATGGCTTTAGGTTTAATGGCTTTAATTTTAGATTGAACGCCAGTGTACACGCCGCTCATGTTACTTGCACCGTCATACCCTTGACCGCGACACTTATTAATATTTACACCATCATTCTGTAGAATATTCATTATCTGCTTACTAATACCTTCAGCAGTTTTAGAATGTACTTGAAAAAACCATGAAAGTATAATAAATATAATCTACTTAAAATTACATAAAAATGATGTACCTAAAAATGTCTCGAATACAGATTCCTGTAGGCACACCCATGCCAGTTTTCATAATTTTAACTTACCGGTAAGTAATGCTAAGTTGATCAATTTTACTAATATCTTGAGTTGTGTCAGCAATGACTGAAAAGTAAGGGGCTTCCACAATATCTCCTAATAACTTTTTTCTCAAAGTTTTACCTAGACAGTCAATTAACTCATTTTAAATTTGTGGAGATAAATATTTGATGGTACTTTTGGGTTTATTAACCAGTTCTCGCATGACATCGTCGTATTAAGCAAGCAGCTTCACATCGGATAAGAAATTGCCGTTATAAATGTCATCGATAGTTTCTTGGCCTTTACTTCCTCTGAATGAATTAAGGTTTTTTACTAATTTCAAAGTAATTTTAAAAAGTCCTTCTAACACTTGTCGCCAAAAATGTTGTTTCAAAATGATCTCGGCACTTACGTTATCTACACAATTCAGTCTGTTTCAAGGCTCTTTAACACAACATGAGTCTATATGCACCACAATATTTCTGTGACTTTTAATTCTTTTAGATAAACCTTGCCAGTCATTAATGCCTTCTGGCCACCCAGACTTAATTGTAGAAAACAGCCAGCATGGTTCACAATAAACTTTGTCGTATTTTGGGGAGTAATATAGCCAAGTTAAATCAATTTCTATATTAGATGTCGATTTACAAACGTAATAATTTTTAGAATAAGACCTGTTTTTAGCATTTCTGGGAAAGGATCCTTTCGGACGACAGGGTCCGTATTTCAAATTAAATCTCTTAATGTCTGTTGTTAATTGTATACCAGAATATAGAGCCATATCAGTAGGGTACTTCTCTTCGATAAAGAATTTTATTTCGATTTCGGAATCTTGTTTTCCTATAACTAAATTATAGGTTGTAGTACAAATTCATGGAAGAAAATTTTTTGCAAAGTAAGTTTCGTACATGACACCGTGCATTTATATTTCCAATGCTCCACCAGAAGGTACTACATTAGCCAGGAGGCGAGTTTTTGTTGCCTGGAAATTTAGAATTTTGCCGAACCCTTGCCATTCCAGGCAAGGTGGGGATCTTTAACGTGCGTGACAACACTCACACACGGGACCTTTATTTAACCTCTCATCCGAACGAGGGCGTAATTTTTGTAAAAATGCTCACCTGTCATTTTTCAAGCAGTCGGCCGTGTCGGGATTTGAACCCGAGACCTTGGGATCCGTAGTCTTACGCTTACTACATTGATCCACGGCGACGCCCGTACATGACACCACACGATCTCGCGGTAAAATTTGCCTGCGTTTCTTCACCGAAAAAACTAGTATGTTAATTTTCTTTGATTCAAAGAAATTTCTTTGAGAGAATTTCGTTTTCCTTTAAGTCAAGATATTTGTTTTCTCCTTCAAAGAAATTTTTTTGAAGGAATTACATTTTGCTTTAAGTCAAAATACTTGCTTTTTCTGTGTTCGTAAATCTGTCGCGCCTGGTCATGCTTGTCGAACTTAATTAAATGCTCTATAAAAATACTTATTTTCGGATAATTCAGACTCCGGTTCAGTAACAGGTATCGTCGCTTGCGAGAGTGAAGAACTACTTAATAATACATCGTTATTAATGGCAACTTCTGACGAACGCAGAAAAGAAGTTCTGATGGGAATTGTTTCTGTACTGAATGAACATGAGGGTCTTGCATCACTTTCACTTGGAGTAAATTCAAATTTGGAGGTAGTCGTTTTTTTGAAAAATGCTGTTAGTTTTGGTATTTTTTTTACAAACTTTTCCTTGTTTACTTTTTCTTTTTTCCTTTTCTTACGCTTAGCAAAACCACTTTCATAGTGTCTTTTCAGTGTGTTAAGACGCAGTGACTTATATATTTGCGGTAACCGAAATTCGAAAATGAAAAATAACAAAGGTATTATTTTCGTGCAGTTACACTATTATGCAATGCCACATGCAACACCGACAGCAACATGCACCGGACTAAAATAATAATATGAACATACAAAACCATATAAAACGTCAAAGCTGATAACTATTACCTTTACATTAGTTGTTAAAACACCAGGGTATGAAACTCCTACTCTGTTGCACAATTACGTTTTAAGCACAAGTACATATAAACATTCTCACACAAAAACATTACTTATTCTAATGGAAAATTTTTTTGGCAAACAAAACTACTTTCTAGTTTCTCAAAGTTAATAACATGAGCGTACGATGGGTACGTTTATAAATTTATGCAATTTAAAAACTTTATTAATTTGCGCTTGCTGTAGGTGATAGTTTCAAAAGATTTATTATAAATACCTGGTGAATGATTTTTAACTGTAGATATCTCTTCAACAACTAAAAACAATTATCTCCTGGACTCGATTCGTTTTAACCTTATCCTATAGGAGCTTCTAAGACTTCCTTAAAAAATTAGATGGTCTTAATTAACATGCCACTTCAACATCAAGTTGTATACTGAAAGAAACAATTTTTTTCTAAAAATACAATTACTCAACCTGATGAGATAAATTTATTAATCATATTAATTGGTTCGATACCTCATTCTTTAAAGGTTAACTGTACCTACTGAAGTTTACATGTTATGTTTTTCGATAGTCTTGACGAAGTTCTGAACAAAAAGACATTTCTTCCATAAAAGGATTTAAAATTATTTTTCCCAGAATTTCAAAAAATGAACTGAGACTGCATATTGAAATTCTTTTTGTTGTTTTCTCTATTTAATATATGTAAAATTAACATCAACTTGGACCAGAGAAAAAAGCTTTGCTATTTTCTGCATGAGCATATTTAAGCATATGAACCTTCTTCGTTTGAAGACGATGATGTTATAGGCGCCAACATTATTATTTAAAACAAATGAATCATAAAACTGCATTAAAATAGAATACAAAGTCAAGATATTAAAACCGCCATAATAAATTTCACAATCTGTGAATATGAATAATGTAACATTACAAAATAATCCTTCTTCAAATCAAGAATGCATGTAACCTAAAATTATATTTCTTAAAGAAAATAACCCTCACCTTATTGGTGTGATTTACCATTACATAAACTCTTAAAATGAAATATAATTATAAATATTTCAAAGGAGCGTTACAACTTCGATTCGTATTAATTTGTAATAGAACGCAATCAAGTGAGTCAATTTTTTGTTTTAACTAAATTATAAAAGCAATTCTACGATGCGGTTTGAGAAACCACAAGTGCTACACCACGCCGTAGTCATCGGCGTAACCATAAAATTTGGGCCTTAACACAAAATCCTTTAAGAACATCTACAAATTTCTTTTGTACCTATAGTTACCGTATCAATTCATTTTATTTTTTAGCAAATGAAATTAACGATATTGCAAATAAGTTTTTCATCCGTCATCATAATATCAAATATATTTCAAATGAAAATCCCGTTTGACAAATGACTTTCAGTGTTTATTAAACGATTTTCCTTGTAGCATGTAAAACATGGTAATGATACTAGTGGAGTTGGTTTGTTTAACAGATTGACTGCGATAGTGGTGTGGCACATTTGAAATGGCATGCGTTACCGGCCTCCAGGGAACAGTAATTCTCTATGCCTTGCGTGCGATGCCGATACTTGAAAACCCGTAACTATATAATTAGCTTTTCTTTTTATTTAACAGGAACATCATATAAAGTATACAAAAAGTTATTTCAAATTTATGCAAGTAATACAAATGTCAACTTTTATATATAATTATATTAAAGTCTGATTATTTTTAACGATCTCTGAAGATTAGGCAATATTTTAATACTTGTAACGGCTGTAAAGTATAGAACAAGCAACCATTTCTCATTTATAGTCAACTTTTTCTTGTGCCAAAGACCAATTAACATAATGCTTGTGAAAATATAAGTAGAAGTTAACTATATCTCATCATCATCATTAGGTCTTCAGTCCTAGAACTGGTTGGACGCATACCCTCATTGTTTCCTAGTTTGAACTAACCTATACATTTCCCTGAAATTTGCACAGTCTGCATCTATCCCTATCTGTGTGCGAAAGTCTGCTCTCGGTCTACCTCTACCTCTCTTTTCCCATCTCTGCTTGTAGTATATCCCGTACTATTTCCCAGAAATGCCTAAGAACGTATCCTGTCCTATTTCTCCTATTTTTTTTTCATTTTCTACAGATATCTTTATTCCTCTACTATTTCTACAACCTATTTGTTATTAACTTTGTCTGTTCATGCTACCATCCTCATACATCTGAAGCACAACATTCCAGAAGGCTTTTCCTAGTGTCCCTATTTTATAGCTGTACGGTGCTGTACTCCACACTATGGTTTGAACAGTTTTCTTCTTGTATCTATATTCGTTGTATCTGAACATAGCTGCAGTTCTTTCTTGTTTGATGCAGTTCGGTCACCTTCTATTGTTTTACAGTTATATATCCTATTTCCCTGATATTCAGTGGTATGTGAAGAGGGGTAAGCAGCCTTAGCTGTCAAGTTTCCCCAGCACCTGAACCTTTGTCGAATTAATAGTTTTCCAATTTATCCTTTCGCAAAATCAACATTAGTTGAAAATATTTCACAACCAACACCTGTAGTTGTTTATAATAATCATCAGATTTAAGAGAACTTATTTTTTCATCATTCGGTTTTACATCTTGAAACTGGTAGGACTTGTACCTCAGCTTATTTATGAGCTAGCCTACATAGTTCCCTGCAATTATCACAACAGCCGATACACAGCTCGATTCCCTTCTATTGTTTTCTAATGATATGCCCTATTTCACCGCGATTCAGTGGTATGTGAAGGGGGTTAAGCTGCCTATAGCTGTCAAAGATCCTCAACACTTAGACATTTGCCGTATTCAGAAGTTTCAAGTAAATCCTTTCGCACAATTAACATTAGTTGGGAGTATTCCAAAACCAATATCTGTAGTTGTTTATAATAATCACCATGTTTAAGTACAGTTATTATTTTTGTCATTAGTTTTTCTATATTGCGACTGATTGGAAGCGTACCTCTATTGATTTCTATTCTGAGCTACTCTACACATTTCCCTGAAATTCTTACAGCCTACATCTTTCACAATCTGTGCAATAGTCTAACCTAGGTCTACCACTACTTCTCTTTTTTCCTATCTCTGCTTCTAATATATTCCGCACTATTCCTTCATGTTTTAGTATGTGGCCTATCATCCTATCTCTCCTATTTTTTACTGTTTTCCACATAGTTCTTTCTTCACCTACCATTTCTAGTACCTCTTTGTTCTTAACTTTGTCTGTCCATGGTATCTTGATCATACGTCTGTAGCACCACATTTCAAAGGTTTCTACCTTTTTCTTGTCTGCTTCCCTTACTGTTCAGGCTTCACAGCCATACAATGCTGTGCTCCACACATATGTTTTAAGCAATCTTTTCCTTATTTCTATGTTTGTGGTCTTTGAACACAGTAGTTGCTTGTTAAATGTAGCACGACCTTGTGCTAATCTTTGTTTTATATCTTTTGTGCTTTTCCCATTTTCCGTTATTTGACCTCCTAGGTAGCAGAAATCCTTAACCTCTTGTAAGTTCTCGTTACCTATTTGTATTTTTGTTTTAGATTTATTTTCCCCTCTTTTGCATACTAGAACTTTAGTTTTATTTTTGTTAATTTTCATACCGTATCTCTCCATTAGAGCTGTTTCCATTTTATTAAGAGCAGCTTCTAACTCTTCTTTGCTAGATGCTAATACCGCTATATCATCTGTAAACCAAAGCATATCAATTTTTTGTCCCTTGCCTTTGACAGTATTCATTGGCTCTTCTATGTACAAGCTGTATTCTGTTGTACTAGTCCCTATCAGTTATATCAATCCTATTTGGTTGTGTTATAATTTAAAAACAAATAATTATTTTTAATAAAAGAAATTTACCAACAATTGCTTTGGATTCTACAAAAAATTGATCGCGGTGTGGCTCATGTTTCTATTCATTTTGAAGAATTGCGATACGCATATCGTTCTTATCTCGCAACACTCTCTCAGCAACCTTTCTGCACCGTCCAGGTGTGAAAACAAGCTAGATATTTGAACGCGTGTCTGCATGCATAACAAATGAAGGTAACGATAAACTGGAACACCTTTAAAACATAGCAAAGCATGCTCATTTATCATAATATGAGGATCACGCAGGGTATTACAATTTTAATGATATTTCATGTAAGAAAAATAGGTGTCAAAAAATACCATACAACTGGAACGTTAGAAGACATTAAAAATTGTATAATTTGTACGCAGTTTATGGTGCTAGTCACAAACAAATCAATATCTTGAAACTTTAACTTATATTGAACGCTCAATATCGTCCAACATGAGTCAAATTGGAATTTTTAGTGTTTATAGGTTCATGAGTGATAAGTCACAGGAAAAACGTATACATAGCTTTTTTTCTTAAATTGATAATTCGAATTATGACTTTTGAAATAAATTTTTAGTTTTAGGATTGAAGTGGGATGTTGGACATTTAATTTGTAGTGGTACCACAAAGGTTTGTACCAGTTTTTAATTCAATGCAAATTTTTGTAGTTTGGACTTATATGCCTGTTTGAAATGGATCTGCGGTATCTTCGTAATAGGTTTTTTTTAATAATTACTCAAATACAAATTTTAACCCAACTGAATGCTATTCTGATCGTAAACAATAAATGTAAGAGAAAGTTTACCGCAGCAAACTAACGTTAAAATTTTGATGATTATGTGCATTTTGGTGTAAGGGTTAGACAACATTCGATTTGTTTGCTACCCTTGTGTCAATATAAATCCTTATTACAACACAATCGCAATTTGCTACCTCAATTCGTATTGAACAACGCATTTCATGCTGTGCCGGATCAGTAAAACTCCTTCCCCTTCTGTAGTGTTTTACGATTGAATACAAAGTTCACTATGTCAAGGATATAAGAATGCAGGAAATCTATTAGATATTTAATTTTAGGTGAGTTTAAAGTCTGATTGAGTTCTGGCTCTTTCAAAGTTTTGTCCAAGTCTGTGTGCAATAATTGTAACCTTAGACCCTACAAATTATTTTATTTCTAATTGGTGTATATAATGACTTACTGTATTCAAAAATCCCACTCATAGCAGACAAATGTGTCAAATATGTTCGAAATGAGCTACAAAATTGCCAATGCAATTATCTTAAAAGTGCGCAGTTTTACGGTTTCATAATTTAAATATCGTTAACGTTGTAATACGACAATGAACCTTTATTATCCAATAAAAATAATTTTCTAATCAAAGCGTAAACTTGGTAGTGGCTGTGGTAGTTTTATAGAATGACAAAGCGGAAAATTTCAAAAACGTCATCTGGCCAAACGAATGCATAGGTAACTTTCCATAAAAGTACTGCCTAACAGTGATATTGAGGCCCCTGTAATCGGTTGCGAAACAAACTGAACTCTACGTCAGTAGTATTTATTGGAAATTTTGTTACGGGTGTTGAGAGCGTTAAATTATTAAATTTGAAATTGTTCAAAAGGGCCGGGAATACCGTAACGAAATCAGAATGCTTCAGCTAACTACAGTGGCGCGGGAGTGGCTCCATATAAAAACAATGCCAAGAAAGAAATGGAAAAATAAAAAAGTTACTAAGTACAATTTCAATACTACTTACCTTGAAAAGTTTTCGACATTGTCAAAGTATGGGCGCCAACTCGTCTAGTCTAATCTAGTTTGTGTAAGTTTCCTAGACGACGAATACTTGTAGGAGATTTTAATTACTTTAACCTGATGGTGAAATGGAGATTCCTTCACAAAATGCCACCTATATGTTTAACTAAATATAATAACAAATTTCAACTTCCAATGTCACATAAATCTATTTTAGTATAACATTATTCCATTGTCCGTAAACAAGTACACATACAACAACCTTAAATTTACTTATATCAGTGTAAATATCACCGATATAACAATGTTCCTGTAAACAAATACACACACCGAATTGTAAAATTTCATAAACAGATGATATTCAATTGATCATAACTACGATGATTCAATGCCAATAATTTACAATTCGCCTCAAACCTTTATTTAAAGCTGCCAATGTCCAGATTTTAAACATATTATAATTTAACAGTATACTTTTAATAGTGGGCGTTGTTCAATCTTGTTAACTTTTGTCAAGCAACAAACCTCATGCATAAATGCCACAATACAAATACAATGCCACAATACGCCTTCAAGTAACTAAATTAATTCCACTGAACCAAGAGTAGCACATTAGTTTACCAGCGGGTTTTTATTTCCAATATTTACTTATTGCTTGGAACCAATTCGTCCACATCTTTCGGTTTCGGTTTAGTCGAAAATCCGCAGGATCTCACCATGTTACCGCCTGTCTGTTCATTCATGAGTACAAGTGTGCTCGACTAACTTCTTTTTTACGGTTATCCTTACATGTATGTTTGTTTATGATTTGCGAGTAGTTAATATATGGATTTACCTTGCACTGTCTTACCTTTGTTCTTCTTTCCTACTATTCATATGTATGGTGGGAGTTGTCGTATCACATTTCTATTCTGCGTGAATCAGATGAGACTCCATAGGAATTTATTATGCGAAACCGCCTCTCCTTGACTTAAATTTTATAATCAGGCTGAATAAATACATCGAAAACCTTTTTACTTTGTATGAAATAATATAAATTATATTGGCGAGTTCCGCTAATCAGCGTATGGGTTTTGAAATAACTATTACATTGTATGAATATATTTCTAATATAGTTTGGCTTTTACTTGGTATTACAACTATGTAATATTGATAGTATTGTATGTTACTAAAATTTGTCTATAATTAATTCCACAGTTATTTACTACATTATTTTAAAAGCTTCCTTAATATGGCATATATTTTCTGAAATAAATATTTTGTTTACCCGTTTATGGTTTAAAATAATTTATGAGCCTAGCTTCCCTTCCAATATGTATTTACCAGAAGTAAAGCCATGCATTTTTTTTAAAGCTGATTCGCTTAATAAAGCGATTGAAATATCTTGTTTAATAAATCAGAATTATACAGGGTGCTTCAATATTAATTTGTTGATTTAAGATAAATATTCCTCATTTTGCATCCGGTTTTTATTTAACGTAACGCCGATGCGAGTTAAGGTTCGAGCCTTTGGAGCAATGTTTTTAAAAAACGTTTCCAAACTTTTAACAAATTTATTTATTCTAAAACAGAAATTATCATGGAATTTTGAATAACTGTATAAAATAACTTTAAATTGAAAATAATTAATTAATTGAAATAAGGCGAGTAGTCTAGGTAAACAACAATGCAAAAGCTGTAGTACTCAGACTGACACTATTGAGTAGCTTAAACAACGAAGTATGGAGTTCGAAGACTGACTGCCGGGTGCTTGAGCTCCCAGGCTTTTTATAATATCCTGCCCCTTCACATGACTGTGGAAACTTGCAGATCTCATGTCTGCTTTACTCTTAATTCTACACTTTGTTACATTGTAACAATCTTATTTCTAGGTAATTGCGGTATGTTAACCGTCTGTGACCTGCCACCTGCAGTGTCACTGCCCTCTCGGATACAAAGTTGCATATCCGTTCTCATGAACTGTTAATAACCTGTCTGGTTTATCCTTGTATTACATTGTTGCAATTGACTTATGATTTATTTAACAATTTCTAATAATTCCGATTAGATTCAATATATATATATATATATATAGGTAAATTGGGGGATACATATGTCGCGTTACAACATGTTAAGAAAATTCAATAAATGATCGGTTTCGCTATTTTTGCAGCTCTTCAGATTAGTCTACTTTTCCCCAACAAAACGCCACGACAATCATAAAATCGTAAAATTGTCTCTACTTTCGTTAGAGTTGTAGCAGGATTGGATGGACTGAACATAGCGTCACTCTCTCCGACTCTCGATTTCACTCTAACTTAAATTAAAGCGTGCATCGACGCCACCCTTACTTGAGCTAAGCGCCTTTTAACATCACCATTGCTTAGGTTAGAACAAATGTTTTTTGATCTTTTAGTTACCCAAACTAAAAACCCCACAACTGAACATTTTCTAAATCGATCGTGTTTAAGTTTATTTTAAAGCCATTTTGTGATGATTCCATTTCTGCTACCTTTACCTGAATTGGAACGCCTCTTAACACCACTGCAACATAGGTTAGAGTAGTTTCTTTTTATATATTTTACCTCCAAGTAACACTCCCACCATAAATATCTTTTAAATCGATCATGTTTAGACTTATTTTGAAGCTAGTTTTTGGGGATTTTATTTCGTGTGAATGTTTATGCCCTAGAATCCACATAAAATCAGAAAAATCCACCCCTTGAATTTTTGAGCAGTGGGAAATATTATTTTTTGGAATCTAAGGTTTAGATTTAATATTTGATAAAACTTTTAACCTGTAAGTAAACCTAACCACTAGGATCGTTCTTCGCACAGAAAAATTAAAAAAAAAATCCAACTGGGGAATTTTTTCGGCAGTATATCGTTTCTCAAAACTTAAAGTGTAAATTTTATTATTTGGTAGAACTTCACCAGGACTCAGTGGTATGTTACTTACCAACGAGTCGTGTATAGCGGACAGAATTTTGTGGGACGGTGGTATATTTGGAAAGCAAGGAGATGGTTTAGGGCTACCCTCTAGCACAATACATTACGGTTTTCCATCCAGAAAATAAGATAAGAAGAAGAGCACTCCAAGTAATCTGCTCCCTGTCTAGGAGCGCGAAAATATATATAGGAGCAATTAGCTACACTGAAAAAGATACAGTTTTTGTGGTTTCGTGTCACTGCGATGCCCAGGGAAACGATGAACTTGTAGATTATCTGAGTAGGTCGTAGGTCGCAGATTTGTAATCTTTGGGTTACGGTATCTCAGACTTTTGAAAATCGACGGAGATTAGAGCCCATAAGCGAAAAACACAAAGAAATCGTTACTATATAAGAGAATAAGGGAGATATATAAGGCTAGCGCGGAGTGTCCTGGGTTAGGGTCAGTCTTCTTTTTCTTGACAGATCTGTTAACTTTTATTAGAAAGTCAAGTAGGTTTGCAGTGGGAAGATGCAGAAAAATGAAGTGGTCAAGACTAGGGTAGGAGGGTTTACTAAAGACGGACAATGGACCTAGTTGCTGGAAGATGCAGCCAATTCTCGGCTCCGATCGTTTGAATATGTTTGCATAATATGAGTTTGGTCCCTGTGTGAGTTATCAGACACCTTAAAGATTCCGAGGAAATTCTAAATTATTGTGTCCTAACTAATAGGAACCTTCGTGCGGAACAGAGGAAAATTCAAATATATGCGAGACTGCTGTGTTTTTCTGTAAAATATCTACCTGATTATCTGGACGCGGATATACGTAACAATCTGCATTACCAACTATCTGAGAAAGTATTCTAAATTAGTGGTGCTACTAGGAACACGACAAAGATTTTCATTATTTTCTGTGGTTTCAAGAATTTAGGAAATTTTGTAGTTTGTTCTCCAAGTGAAGGTAATTTACTTGATAAATAATTTTGCTCTCAGATGCTTCAAAGTTTTTCTTAGATGTATGAATCACAGATATATAATTTTGTCTGCATCCCCTTTCATTCGTTCAGCTAGTATTTTCTTTACAAAGTCTTGTGCTACACACACCCGTGCACGAAGATATGCACGCACATGCATACATAACACACTCAAGCTCATACTGTTACGATATTTTGACGCGTATCAAATTCCAATTGACCTAGTGTCTAATTCCTTACCGGCGACGACAGCTTTAGAGAAAACTATACTATTTTAACCTTGTCCCCTCTTCAACATACCCTTGCGCTAATCAGTCTGTTCCAGAAACACCCGCTTACCTTATATTCTCCTACCCTATTGCTGCTTCCCTCTAAACAAAATTTTAGTCAGCAATCAACCTCGACCCTATTGCCCTCTCCCAAGCATAAATTTCTCCATAACCACGTTGTTACGTTCATTTTATTATTTTTAAATATTTCTTTTGTTATTGTAATTATTTTTATTATTTGATTTATTCTTTGCTCTTTGTTTCTTCTGAAAGAATTTTATATTATTGTGTACTAATAATTTCCTTCCTCTTCAGGTGGGCGAATTGCTGTTTTTGGGTATTCTTAGTCTCCTCACCCCAATCTACAACTGCTGCCAGTTATTGTATCTTTATATTGCACCTTTTTGTTTGTGTAAGCTAATTTGTGCAGACGTCAAGTTTTTGGTGCTGCGTGAATTACCGTGACAGGTGTTACATGTACATACATTCCTATTTAATGTATGTGGACGCATGTAAGGGAGTAGACTACTTAACCTTGTATTTCCTCAATTTTAATTTATTTACACCTTTATCGTCTTTAATTACAGTTGACGATATATGACAATTTCGTTCACTGATATCCTTCCAATTTCCGATAGAAACTTGTCACTATGCCTATCAGGAATACTTGCACGTTTAATTTTCCGGGAACTGAACTTCTGCAAACAATTCTGTTTTACATTTAACACCATGCTCGAAATACCTTTAAAGATAACCAAAACTAACAAAAACTTTTTCCAAAATTTTTTATCGATGAACGTGCATTCCTTCCGCATTGTTATTTTAGATAGTACGCGCCTTCAAAATAAATATATGTAAATTGCGTAAAGGGATATTTTAACAAAACGTCTATTGTTAAACAAGGAAGCTTTGTTAGTTTTAAATTTGTTCAACATCATCCTTAGGTTTTTAGTCCTGGAACTGGTTAGATACTACTTCCGTTGTTTTCTATTCTGAACAAACATACACATTTTCCTGAAATTCATGCAGCCTACATGGTTCACTATCTGTGTGCAATAGACTAACCTAGGTCTACCTCTACCTCTCTTTTTTCCTATCTCTGCTTCTAATATATTTCGCTCTATTCCCTCGTGCCTTAGTATGTGCCGTATCATAGTATCTTTCCTATTTTTTACCGTTTTCCATATGTCCTTTCTTCCCCTATCATTTATAATCAATTTATTCCTAACTTTGTCTGCCTATGATATCTTCATGATACGTCTCTAGCACCAGATTTCAAAGGTTTCTATCTTCTTCCTGTCCACTTTTCCTACTGTCAACGTTTTACGGTCGTACAGTGTTTGATACGTTCGAATTTGACGTCAATGACCTTTAGAAATGTACGTTGCCATGAAGACGTAACAGAAAAATGCATCAACTGGCTTACACTGACGAGCGGCGGATTGTATGAAAGTAAATACAATATTTTTTAAAAAGCAGACATACTTTAACACTTTCCCTTTTACCTACTCGGAAAGGTTTCTGAACTGTTGGTCTAATTACTCACAATGAACTGGCTTTCACCTCAATAGATGGTGAGTAATCTACAAGAAAGCTGAATGATTATTTCTTATCTCGACAGCTTGATGGAACCCTGAGAATACTGTCTTTCTCTTACTTGACCTGTATTAAAACGTAAATATTGTACAACCAACAAAAATAAACTAAGCTTTATTTAATTGGCCAAATATTGTATATCTAAAAGATAAGAACATTTTCAATTTATTCCAGTTTGACTATTTAACAAATTTAACTGATACCTGTAAATTTCTAGGAATACAATTATATGGTGCTAGTTTTTATTACATTCCGCTTTTATTATGTGTGCACCAACATATAAGCCTGACAATTAATAAATTATTGTGTAAGGTATGGAATATACATTTAAAATATGGAGCAGGTAGAAAATTAAGAATGTTGTCACTTACAGCTTTTGGATTCGGGTACAAGGTTCAGCCACCCTTTCCAAAACAAGAGTAACCTAGGTGTCTGTAATCCGTAATCCAACTGGAGTTGATGGAAAATATTCACTATGGAAACACTTTCACACCGTAACGACAATTTATTTAATTCAGCGATCACTTTCATATTTGAGAGCCTTTTATCACTTGTAAGTCCGAATTTATAAAATTACCGTTGCGCGAATTACCGAAAACCGGCTCATCTGCTTGACGATCGAATTTTTAAACCTCGTCTTCAACCATTTAAATCTGAGTGCGAATGAATTAATGAATCTCGCCATTTTACGATATCTATAAGCCATATCATTTTCAGGAAATTTCAAGTTTCAAATGTTCTCATGGTTTGTCCGATTTAAACTAAAGTTGGGGTTTGGGGACTAAGGCTATCGACACATGGTAATATTAGGCACTCTCACGGCTGCTATTTAATATTGACATACGCGACATGAGATACGCCCAATACGTCTTAAACTACATTACTTTATGAGCTTCTGTCTGTTTGAGTAATTCATAATAATTTCTGTTCTTTTCAATGTATAATAACGTTTTCACATCCACGTTCGTAGGATGATTAATTATGGAAAATATGTTAGTGTTTTTCTAATTTGCTAATATGGTACTTTCGTGTGGAGCAGAGGAGAATTCAACTATATGCGAACGTTGCTGTGCGTTTCTGTAAAATTTCTACCTGATTATTTGGACGAGGATATACGTAACAACCTGTAATACAAACTATCTGAGATGAAGTATTGTAAATTAGTAGCACCACTAGGAACACCACATAAATTTTTATTGTCATCTGTGGTTTCAAAAATATAGGGAACTTTGTAGTTTGATCTCAAGTGAAGGTAATTTATTTGACAGCTAATTTTGCTCGCAGAAACTCCAAAGTGCTTTTTATATGTAAGAATCACAAATATATAATTGTGTCTGCATACCTTTTTATTCGTTCAGTTAGAATTTTGTTTACAAAGTCTTGTGCCATACACAATCACAAATGCACGTACACGCACGCACACATACTTACACAACCCACACTGTTACGCCATTTTAACGCATATTAAATTCTAGTAGACCTATTATCCAGGTGACTCTGTGGCGTAGTTGGTAAGCGTGTAACTGATATGCTCAAGGTCCCGCGCTCAAATCCCGACACGGTCTGATTGAAAAATGTTAGGTGCGCAATGTTCACAAAAACACGCTTTCGTTTAGATAAAAGGTAAAATGGAGGTCCCGTGTGTGGGTGTTGTCATACGCACATTAAAGATCCCTACCTTGCTTGAAACAGCAAGGTTTCGGCAAAATTCAAAATTTTTCCGGGTCAATACAGTACATTCGGATGGAACATTGGGCAATTAAATGCAGAGACCTACTACCATATTTCTTACCTGCGACAAGTTTAGAGAAAAGCATTGGTTGGTTTGTTTTGTATTTTTCTCGATCTTGTTTGGGAAATAAACAATTCAGAGTTGTTAAAATTGTCTTTATTTACGTTTCGATCCATGACCTAGGATCGCTGTCAAAATAATAAGAAATTCAAGTTTGACATCTATGACATAAATTGAAGGTGACTGATTTATTAATGTTTGATATATTTGGTTTGAATACATTAGATGAAAATTATAAAGTTTAGAAGAATGAGTGCATTCAATTTTTGTTGCGCCCTAGGAGCAACTTTTAGGTAGCCAATGCGCTTAACATTAAATCCGCTGATTAATTTTTATATAGTTAAATTTCATATAAATTCGATAACTTGGAGATTGGAAAACATTTTTAACATGTTTCTATTTATACGATTGAGAGGAAGGTTATTAAAGAAGTGTACAAATACTGTAGCGGGCTACTACTAACGCGTTTCACTAATTTAAAACAAGTAGTAATAAAAGTCTTTATTACTCACTATGCATAAGTCCAATTAACAGTATATGCCTTATTTATAAATGTTTTCAGTCCAATTAACAATGAAGCATTATCACACTAATGCTATTTACAAGCACTAATATCTTCTTAAACCAAATTCTTAATCATAGGTCTATTAACAACACTAAACACAACTATTTATTTATTACACTTTCGTCTATTTATGTACAGCTGTCGGCACAATATACACTTTCACATAATATAAATTTATGTTTACTTTTGGACTTACAAAACTTAACTATTTAACTGTACACAATATAATTTATATTCGACATTCTGATATAGACTAACTCTGTACTTCATCATCGGTCTTATCTATACCCTGAATTAAAAGGATGATTCATACTCCAGTAATTGCTAGAAATTGTCGGTCCCTGGAGAATATATAGTGCTTACGGCGCTTGTGTGTTTGGCGGGTTGTCTAATAGTAGCTCGTAACATTACGTTACCATAAGGCTTAATCAGCCGTTTTTTATATTTATCTTGAGGGGGAAAGCTAGGTTACCTCGTTGGCAGATTTTAACATGGTTCTGAGGCGTTCCTACGGCGGTTTTACATTTGTAGATACCAATGTTTTTCCACGATCATTTTATATGGTTCTGAGGCGACTCCAAGGCGGGTTTACACTTGTGAGATACCAATGCTGTTCAATGAAGATTATATATGGTTCTGAGGCAAACCTATGGCGGGTTTACAGTTGTCAGATTCTAATGCCGTTTTACGGAGGCTGCTAATATGCTTATTGTTATGTAATTAATTATTGTATGTATAAATAGAAATTACGTATCTACGCTGTATTTCATGTTAATAAATATCGCAAGGAAAACCCAGGAAAAACTTGCAATGATACCTAGATATTGGGGGCATTTGATTTTCGTTTGTTATTTCTTTTGGTAATTGAATCCATTGTTTACTGAAGGTCACGAATTCGTTTGCTACGCAGTTATTTTTATGTAGGGTTATATAAGCAGCTTCTTTGATTTTGCGTTTTTAGTGGTTTCCTTCTTTGTCAATAATTTTTTCATCCTCCATTTTATTTTATGACTGGAGTCCCATGCATGTTGGCAAATCACGGATTTTTCAATTTTTACATTTTTTATGTTTTATGTCTTTTTTAATCGAACTTCAAATAGTCTAGAACTTTCCCCTATATAAAACTTGCCACATTCACAGGGTACTGTGTAGATGCAGTTTTTTTGAATTTTGTATGGCGTTTTGGGTTTCGTTTCTGTTAATTGTGTTCTTAGTGTATTGTTGGTTTTAAATACTGTTTTGAGTTTGCATTTGTTTCCTATTCTTTGGATATTTTCGAAAAATTTTTGTATGTATGGTATTGAGAGAATTTTTTGATGCGTATCGTTGTTTCTGTTTTCTTCTTTTTAATTTTTTGAGACTTTATTCAATTATTTTTCTATTATTCTCTTAGGATATTTGTTTTTTATTAATGTACATTTGAGTATGTCTTTCTCTTTCTTTAAAATTTCTTCGTGTAATGATATTAATTTTGCTCTATCGTACATGGTTATGATACCTCGTTTGACGCGGTGTGGGTGGTTTTGAATCGAACTTTAAGTATCTGTTTGTGTGTGTTGGTTTTCTGTATACTGATGTATTAATTGTTGTATCGTTTTTGCTAACTAGAATATCTAAAAATGAAAGTTTTCCATATTGCTTTAATTCACATGTAAATTTTATAGTTGGTTCTATTTTGTTAATTAAATCTACAATGTTTTTAATTAGTTCTGTATTATGAGGCCAAATAACATAGTCATCATCTACATATCTCAACTAGATTAGTGATTTTAACTTTTGTATGAATATTATATGTATTTCGAATTCTTCCATAAATATATTACTAAAGATTGGCGATAGCAAAGAAGATCAAGAAAAGCTACACTGTTTTAACCTCGTCCCCTCTCCAATGTGTTCTTGCGCAAAACCAATCCGATCGAGAAACACTGTCTCACCTTATATTTTCCTTCCCTATTACCACTTCCTTCCAGACAAAATTCAAATCGGCAATCAACCTCGACCCTATTCAGCTCTGCAAAGTATTAATTTCCTCGTAACCACCATTCACATGAAAAGTTATTCTTAAGCAAAACCCTAACGACAAAATTACCATCCCAATTAGTCCGCGGCACTAGCACACTTCCACCAAAATCTTACTTATACACACACACACTACACTGTTGAGTTTGTTAATTTGATAATAATTTAAGAATTATTATCAAATTAACAAACTCAACAGTGTGTATGTATAAGTAAGATTTTGGTGGAAGTGTGTTAGTGCCGCAGATTAATTGGGATGGGAATTTTGTCGTTAGGAATAATAATAATAAGGTTTGATTCGGTGGACCTGTGATATGTATAATAAACATAACTGTTTTGCACTGTACATCATTTAAATGGTGAAATTTAAGTGTTGAAACTTAAATTTTTTCTTTAATTAATTTAATTATGGGGAGTGAGTCAATTAGTGAACAAAACCTCGGTGGACCCACGAGCTTTACTATATTTGCGGCTTAGTCTGGGAATTACCCCAAGAGTGAGCAATGAGATTGGGCGTGGATATAGGGTGGGCTCGACTACAAACGGGAACAAAAAAAAGGAAATGGGCGCCACTGCATCTATATAGACAATAAATAAAACTAAAGTATCCTACAGGAAGACGCAGAAACCTATAGGATATAATGATTATCAAAAAGCGTACAAATTAAAATAAGCAATACCTCTGGAAACCTCTTGGACCTCTGCTCCAGCATCTGCGATGTCAGACCTGCAAGAAAATGTCACACAAAAAAATAAAATATAAGACACTGTTTGTGTCTTACGACAACAAAATATTTCGGTCTTTATAGATTGACTGTCCCGTATTTAAAATCTCAACAACACCTTACCTATAAAAAAATACTCTACTGAAAATTACTTACTCTGTTTCTATTACCTAATACTGTATCAACTTTTTTCTAAGTTCCACATTCAAAATTTTGTTTATCTAATTTGGATATTATTAATTTCAATTAGTGAAATAAAAAGACGAAAGTTTTAAATCAAAGTATAATCTAAATGTAATTCTTTTTTGTTGCAAAAATTATTTATAAAAACTTTGATAATCAATATAAAAAAAGTTTCATAAATCTCTGAATTTGTTTCTCTACATAGAGAGATCTTAACATTTTTAAATTCTTTATTACAGTCGGTTTCTTAAACATCCATAAAACAGATCTGTTCTGGCTTACAAAATTTCTCTAACGAACTTATTACACAAAAAGTTCATATGTCTCAAACATTATATGAAATTAAAGAAAGTCAGTTCATCATATGTTAGAAGCAGCATTGATATTCTACTAATCATATGGCATATTGTAGTTAAACATCTTTCAATCAAAAGTGAACTTTATACTTATTTTTCTCAATTAACATGTGCATTACTTACGTGCTTTGAATAACAACTTTAAATTAATTAATCTAAAAGTTCAAAAATTCCTCTTATGAAAAAAATTTAGTTCTGAACAAAAAGGTATTTGACCTATTAAGTTACTAAGATATAATTCTCTAACTGGTTTTTATATGGGATTTAAGCATAAACATATCTTGCAAAAAAATTTAACACTAACATTCGTTTAACAAAAGTTTCTTATAATTTGGAAAACGTTAAATCAAAGCTTTTCCCGTAATTAATACGTAAAATTAATTCACTCAATAAATAGTTTTATAAGTACCTGAATGGTTTTGTTTTAACTGCTTGATGATGATGCCGCAAAACGCTCTAGACCAACCAAAACAACATAATACTCCATCTTATTGAAGTTTAAAAAGGTACGAAGTTGGCATTTACTAGATACAGCATTCTTACATGATCAGCTCCACAGACAGCTTCAAAACGAGTGATTCCACCATACATAATTACGTTCCAATAACATTACATGGAATACTGCTTGACATACAAACGATTTAAATTTTCAATTCTACCATACTCAAACGTGCTTCCTTAAAATTTTATTCTTCAGACGGGCATACTTAAATGTGTCTACCTAAATGTGCTAAGGAAATTAAAGCATCTATTAGTTTTATATAAGGCAGTTTTATTACACAATCTCACCACTAACGGACTTCCATCAGCACGTGTTGTTACTGTTTACTCTTCATTGTCCGGGGCGGCCTTGCAAGAGCTCTTTTGCAAAGCCCCCGCCACGACAACCTTTACACCCTCTCCGATAATAGAGCAATTCTAATGCCCCACTTGAAGCAAAAATTCCGCATCTTAAAACGAAGCGTACCTGCTTGTTGTTGCTTGCAAGATGGCTGCCCTCTCCTTCTTGTCAACACCCTATCTATAGCGTCACCTTACGCGCAGGCGTTGTGTCTAGCAATTGCACAAGTGGGCTTCAGAATGCCTGTAGCTTATGCAACTCAAGTTACGTTCAGGGTATTTGCAGATATCAAAAGCGTAGGAGTCACTACTAAATACTTTGTATAGGTGAAGATAATGTAAAAAGGAAAGAGATGTTCTTCCTTATAGTAAATTAAACTATTTAACGATTTCACGCTAAATGACAATTTCGTAAAATAACAACGGCTAGAAATGTTTTTCTTTAGAGATTTTAATGTAACAAAAGTTTTTGTTACAGTGTTAAACAATAAATTAACAGAGAGCAGCTTACGCATGTTACTGATTCGGCGGCGGATACGCGATGCCAAGCTGGATGGTTATTATGATTAGCATAATAAATGTAAATGCACAGAATAACACCAGAGGACGATTGAAGTTAAAATAAAGTTTAAATTCTGAACTATAATAGATATTTACTCGAGAGACGGAAATAAATTTCAAATAATGAATTATGACATTAAATTAAACAGAGGAATAATTGAAGATATTTACAAAAGAGGAGAATTAACGCACACTGATCCACATGTATACATACACATTCTCAAAAGCTACATTTACAAATATATATCTCTCGAACCTACACACTTGCCCAACTACCATCCAATTAGAACTCACAACCAACAAGCGCTCACTGGCGGCGACTCATGAAAGTACAACAAGGTCCACTTCGAGAGCCTAGCCACTTTGTTATTTAAACGTTGGATACAAATCAATCGGTTTTGATTTTCATTTTCATTTATTTCGTTTAACAATACCTAGGATATGTTCAAGATGGACCATAGTTATATATGGTTACAAATAAATTCGTATGCATGTATGTATCACATTCTATTTAGTATTTAACTTTTGTATATAGCTTTATTATTACTTCAACTTTAAGTTTTACGTTCTTTTTTCTAAACTTCTCTATTGAGAATTTTCTGGCAGACAGTCAATGGTCGTCTGATAATCGTTAGCCAATGAGAAGTGGCCGTTTATGACAAGTGGGGATGTGATATCGTTTCCGGGAGGCTCCCGGTATGAACCGGTAGCTTAAAGTGCGAGACCTACAGAAGGAGGTTCTCTTTCTCCTTCTCCCTTATTCTCGTCTATCTTTGTTTGGAAAACTATGAACGCCTCTTTGAAGATTTCTGTGAAGACGTTTGGTTAATATTGTAAGACGATATTCTTTTAACTTTAAACTACCTCGATGTTGTGAAAGGTGAAAATGTATGTTAAATATATTCATTTTATACGTAGCAACATACACGCGCGCGTGCACGTACGCACGCACGTACGCACGTACGCACGCACGCACGCACACACATTCAAACGTCCATATACGTCATGCCGAAGGCCATTTTTTACCTTTATGGAATACAAAACATGGGAACTTCATACAAAAACTCTAGCTAATTTTGACTATAATAGGGTAATCTAGTAACCACTTGGGATATAGAGCTTATTGAATTTTCTGCACAAAAGAAACGTAATATGCCAATTCCTATATTCTCTTTTAACGTGAGCAAGTTCGACTTGAATTAGTTTGTTTCTGGCTATTATTTTACAGGTATTCAAGATAAAGATTAGACAGTAATTAAAAGGCATTTAATACCCGTATTGTAAAGGCAGATATTACCTTAAGTACATCCTTTAGGGATTTTCGTACACGAGAACAATAAAGAATAAGTCAAATAATAGGAAAATTATGATCGTCCTCAAATGGAAACGAAAGCTCTGAAAAGCGTACGTTCTGCAGTTGATGAATTGTCTGAGATTCGTAATATTTTAGGCTTTAAGTCATCGGGAAACACATCAAAAGTAGAGTGCTTTAATAGTGTTATACGATATACGTATATTTGAGAAAATAAGTTCATATACGTGCGCTGAATGCAATTTCCATGTTAGTGCAGAGTTGAGAGCTAATCCAATTTATATTGAATGGAATGTTAATTAGTTCATTTAGTTTAGTTTGCAATTTGATGTTATTATGTATTGAATAGGACGTAAACGATCGAGTTGACAGTCTCTGATTTGTTCATCGGGAGCTTAACTCAGATAAATCACTCTATTTACACTATATAGCGATGTAAACTCAATATCTTCTATAGAACAAGCTTAATTCAATTTTGTCAAATTATTGGAGACGACATCGTACGATACTGAACTTATACTCATGAAAAGCTACTGTTAACTTAGTTTCTGAAAGACTTGTTTATTATTAGTGAAATGAAAACAAAGCGTAAGTAAATTATTGCAAATAGAGTGAAGAGTAAATAGCACAAGAGACAATTTAATAGTGCTAGGATCTTCATAAGAATAATCAACTTACGAAGTTTCGACTTTACTAAAATTTTTACAAAGCATAAGTGGGTGTAAAAGGAAAAAGTCTAGTTTAACGGAAGCTTCTAAAGTTTAAAAGGAACTTGTCCTTGTAGGAGGTCTATTAAGCTGTCTGAGCCAAATTATCAGAACGCAACAAAATATATATAGGAATTATTTGCTAATTATTTGCTTTTTTTGCTGATAAAACCAATTTTTTTGCTATATCTGTAAAAAAAATTACAAGTGGCTAGATAACTTAATATTAAGCTATCTAACCAACTAAAAAAACACCTACACAAAATAAAATAAAAAAATTAACAATACATAAATTATTTGCTATTTTTTGCTACCATTTGCAAAAGAAAAAAAATTAAATTTTCAAATAATAGAATAAATATCAATATCTACAAGAGTAAAGTACATTAAAGAAATTAATTGCTGGCATGACTAAAGAATACCCACGTTTTTTTGCTTGCCAAATTAGATGTTCAAACGATAATAATAATATAAGTTGACCTGAGGCTACAAGAGTAAAGTGCTTTTAAGAAATTAATTGCTTTTATCATAATTTTATAATCATGTAGCTTGATTTATTTGCTCTTAAATTATGCAAATCCTGAATTTTTGCTCACCAAATTAATATAAAAAACGACAAAAGGTCATTATTATTGTTTGAACATTTAATTTCGCGAGCAAAAAATTCGGAAGTTGCATATCTAAAGCGCAAGTAATTCATAAAACATATGAATGATATAGTTGTGCCAGCAACTAATTCTTTTAATGTATTTTATTCTTGTAAATTCGAAGTGGCTATATGATATTTTGTCGTTTTTTATATTAATTTTGCGAGCAAAAAATTTGGGAGTTGCATATTTTAAGAGTAAATAATTCATAAAACGTAGGTATTCTTTAGTCATGCCAGCATTAATTTCTTTAATGTACTTTACTCTTGTAGATATTGATATTTATTGTATTATTTGAAAATTTGATTTTTTTTGCAAATGGTAGCAAAAAAATAGCAAATAATTTATATATTTTTAATTTTTTTATTTTATTTTGTGTAGTTGTTTTTTTTTTAGTAACTTTCTTACAGATATAGCAAAAAAATTGGTTTTGATAGTGTACGTACCTATGAGGTTGTAGCTAGAATATATCAAGGTTTCATACCTGGAGATACTATCGAAGGACGAAGTTTGCTGGTCCAACGATTAATAACCAACCAATTTTGTGGACTGTATGTTTAAGATGTGTTAGTGCTTCCTCTGCAAGCCGAGACGAAATATCCATTGACCGACAAGTTTTGTTATAACTTACAAAGTTCGCACTATTATGGCCATGAATAGCACTTGTGTAATTACACCCTTTATTCCGAACACTACGCGACTATTAATGTTTTACATAACGAACCATAAAACTAGCTTCGAAAACATACCGAATTGTATGCTGCTTTAATAACGTCTTCACGTTTCGAACGATTAACTACGACTCTGTTCTTACACTCTATTTAGGGGTGCAGGCAGGTCAAAACAAGTTTCTACCTGTTCAAAACTGATCACGCGTGACCTTCGTGATAAAAGGGGTGATATATTCAGGATGCATATTTCCAATGTCTACATTAATAGGATACAGGAGCGAGTCGTCTTCAAATTAAATTTAATAAAATAATAAAAAAGATCGAACAGATAGCAAAAAAAGCAAATAATTAGCAAATAATTTCTGTATATATTTTGATGTGTTCTGATAACTTTGCTCAGACAGCTTAATAGACCTTCTTGTAGGCGTGTTGCGTGTATTTCCTTATTTTTTATCGCTCAAGCTATTTATGGTATTAATTATTTCCGTACTATCCTATTATTAAATATTTTTCTTTTGATAATTCCTTATATTTTTATACTATGTCTTGTTTATTCTACATAGTGAATTTAGCGAATTTACGTTTATTATTAAATTGATTTTATAAAATCGTTTACTTTTATTTGGGGTTGTAAACCTCCACTACAAATTACAATTACTTCATTCAGAAATCAGATTGCCCTTAAGTATAGCTGCCTTAACACTTACCAACGCAACAACTTTGTCTTTAATTTACTTGATGCTTTATGGACTTTTATTTTCCCCTTCCTCTTTAGACGTTTCCTTCTTCGATCTTACCCACATTATTTTCGAACAAAAAATTTGTCAACACATTAATTTCTACCGCGTTTTCTAAACGCTCACTGACCTTAGTTGAACTACATTAGTTTTATACCACATTCGTACTTCCGCAGAACCTATCAAATATCAGCGCTTTTCTCCCCCACCTACGCTTTTTCGGGTTGTTCATTTAGAACTCGACGAGAAGGTCCGAGAAGGCACTCGGCAGATTCGAAAACGTGGCCTCTTGACTATAACTTATATCCAGGCGGTAATTGAGTACACTTTGAGGCGAATGTTTTTTGCAAGTTCAAGGTCAAACTGCTTAAAATGAAGTTTGCGATCAAACCAGATCGGCCCGGAAACGACCTCTTTTCTCTAGTAGAAGCACTTCGAATTTATATGTATTAACTATTTAAAACAATTGTTTTATTATTAAATCCTCATTCTCACTCGACAACGTACCATTTACATCATCACCATTAGGTGTTCAGTCCTGAAACTGGTTAGACGCGTACTCTTATTATTTCCTATTTTGAGCTAACCTACTCATTTTCATGAAATTTACACAGTCTGCATCTTTCATTATCTGCGTGCATTAGTCTGATCTAGGACTATGTCTACTTTTTTTTCTATCTCTGCTTGTAATATATCCTGCACTATTCCCCAAAAATGCTTTAGAACATATTCTGCCCTTCTATTTCTCCCAATTCTTTTTTGTTTTCCACATACGCTTTGAACAATTTTCTTCTTGTTTCCATGTTTGTTGTTTTCGAACATAACCGCTGCTCTTTCTTGTTAGATGCAGTTTGGTTCCCCTTCTATTGTTTTACAGATATAACCGTATATCTCTTATATTCAGTGGTATGTGATGGGGATTAAGCAGCCTGCGGCTACTAAGATCCGCCAACACTCGAATATTTGCAGAATTAATAGTTTTCCAATATATCCTTTCGCACAAGGTTTATCGTCTTGAAACTGGTTGGACGCGTACCTCCACTTATTTCTATTCTGAGCTAGCCTGCACAGCTCCACAGCCTAGATACAGCTAGAATCCCTTTCTGTTGTTTTTTAATTATGTCATATTTTACCAAGATTCAGTAGTATGTGATGGGGGTTAAGCAGCATGTGACTGTTAAAATCCCCCCAACACTTAGATATTTGCCGAATTAATAGTTTCCCAGTAAATGCTTTCGCACGATTAACATTAGTTGAGAATATTTCAAAACCAATACCTGTATTTGCTTATAATAATTATCAGACTTAAGTACAATTATTTTTTTTTGGTCATTAGGTTTTCCCTCTTGAAACTGGTTGGACGCGTAACTCCATTGTTTTCTATTCTGAGCTAGTCTAACATTTTCCTGAAATTCCCACAGCCTACATCTTTAAATATCTGTGTACAATAGTCCAACCTAGGTCTACCTCTATCTCTCTTTTTCCTATCTCTGCTTCTAATATATTCGGCACTATTCCCTCATGCCTTAGTATGTGGTCTATCATCCTATCTCTCCTTTTTTACTGTTTTCCACATATTGCTTTTTTCCTCTACCGTTTCTAACACCTCTTGATTCTTAACCTTGTCTATCCATGATATCTTCATTATACGTCTGTAGCACCACATTTCAAAGACTTCTATTTTTTTTCTGTACGCTTCTCCTACTGTCCAAGTTTCACAGCCGTACAGTGCTGTACTCCACACATATGTTGTTGTTGTCTATGAACACAGTAATTACTTTTCTTGTTAAATCTACACTGACTTTGTGCTGATCTTTGTTTTACATCTTTTGCGCTCTTCCTATATCACGTCTATCACTCCTAGCCGCGCCTCTTTTTTTGGTATAGTGACTATGATGTTACGTTTGAAATCTTTTGGTATCCCGCCTGTCTCATACATATAGCTTACAAGTTGGAAGAGACGTTCTGCTACTGCTTGTCCAGCGGCTTTTAAAGTTTCTGCCTATATCTTATCTGTATCCGGCGACAAACCATTTTTCAAACCCTTTAATTCCAATTCAAACTCATCTCTAAGTATAGGATATTTTACGCCATCCTTTTTAATGTCTGATTCATATTGTAATGCTCTTAGTTCCTTTCCTGCATAAAAATTCCTTATATATTCCTGCCATCTAACCACTTTCTTTACATTTTCTCTAATGACGTTTTATTTCGCGTCCCTTATGTTTTTGGTATACGGTTTTATACCCCTAAAGTTCATTTTAATTAGTTTGTATGCTTCGTCTGTTTTTCCTATTTCTATGTATTTTCGTCTTTCTTCTATTAAATTCAAGATATTCTTTGTTATCTATGGTTTCTTATTTTCTTTTTGTTTATACCCCAGAATATCTCTGGCTACCATGTCTAAGTTGGGTTTAATGTTATTTCATTTCTTTTACTTGATTCCCAAACCGTTGTCTAATAAGAATATAATTTATTTGATATCTTCCTATATCCCTGGCATCTTCCACGTGTATCGTCTTCTAACATGATGTTGAAATAATGTTTTTGATGGTTAAATTGTTTTTGTCACAAAATACTACCAACCTATTTCCCCTTCGTTTCTTGTGCCTAAACCACAGAAACCTAATACCGCTCCTTCCCTACCCTCACGTAGTAATTATTAAATTTTCACGTCTTTTTACGTATCTTAGTGTGTCTTCAATATCTTTGTATTATTACTGTATTTACCGGTTTAGATCCTAATCTAACCATGAGTACTCTTTCGTTCTTATATAGGTAGTTTCATACACAGTGCCCCATCTTGTTTCGCATAACTACCTTCACACCAGAATTTCCTTCTTCTGATTCTGTATGAATTACCCTAAAGTTTCCACTCCAAAAATCCCCCGCCTCTGGCCACCGAACTTCACTGACCCCTACTGTGCGTAATGCTAGTCTATCGATTTCAATTTTTATGTTCTCTAGCTTCCCTACTCGTTTCAAGCTTCTGACATTCCACGCTCCCACTCGAAAAATGTATCCTATTTTTTTTTTTTTAAATTTTCCGATCACACCTCCGAAGGAGTCCCCTCCCGGAGATCCGAATGGGGGACTATTTTACCTTCGGAATCTGTTATTCTAGAGGATGCCATTATCTTGAGTACAATGTAAGTACGCTGTGTACTTGGGAGGTAATGTGGTGGTTTTCTGTTGCCTTTCACATTGCAGTAGTGTGTCTGAGAGTGCATACCGACCCCTGTGGTCCTTGCCAATCTAATTACCGAAACAGACGCTGCCTACTTTCGGGGACCAGTCTTAGTCTGGTTCCTCACTAAGGACTTCTTCGGTGGAACCTGTAGTTTGGCTCTTTATGTCACTGGCACGCGAAAGCCATTCCACTCGTTCTAATAATCTAGAACTTCTTCAAGATGCAGGTCCATTCAGAATGGATACCATATACATATCGGAATAATACTTGGTTACAGTTACTGTGAGTTACTTACTATTACAAATTGTGGTCTACAATAGAATGGTTACTTTATTAAAATAAAAAATTAAATAAAATATTTATAAAACGTCCTCCTTCTACATTTGTTTGCAGCAAAATCATCAATTACTTCATTAAAGTTAAGCTTATGTAGAATATGATTTTCTATACATAGGATGCATAAAGAGTTTAGTCTGTTTTGTTTAAGAGTACCTCTTAGAAAACTTTTCGCAATTTTTAGTTTAGAAAATGTTCTTTCTGTGAATGAATTAGACTTCATCAGACACAAAAACATTCTTAAACCAATTTCGACATTTGGAAAAACAGTTAAAAAACCATCTTTTGTGCAGGTGTTTGTATGCGAACTTTAGGTTAAGTTTATTTTACAAAGAATGTGAACCGGTGCCATAAACTGGATCTCGACTTTCTTTATTGCTACATAATCCTCTTACTTGAATATTTCATTTAAATCACTTGTGATGTATTCATCTTTATCATTCTTTTCTCCATCGTGATCATCACAGTCATCTTCAAGTTCAGTTAAAAAAGCTCGTGTAAACCTACGTCCTCTTTCAAAAAGCGTTGAAGGTGAAGGCACTTTTCGAACGATTCATGTCCACAAGCATCATCTTTGTACCATTCTGAAGAATCCGTACTATAAACTTGTAAGTCCCTTTCGTGTAGACCTACCAAATCTTCTAAAGATTCAAATCTCTTAGATAGTGTATTATATTTTGAAGACCTTTCTTTTAAATTTATAACCAATGTATCAATTATTGATAACAAAGTTTCTACAATAGATTTATCTTTCCCCGTAAGAACAGTTTCCTGTTTTTGTATGTGATCGAAGTACGGAAACCTTGAACTACGTTTGGTAATGCATTTTTTCTCAGACTGTTTGTAAGCTGATCCGAAAATTATTTCCGCTGATTTGACATACTATTCGAAATTGTCCCTCTTCTTAGAAATCTTCTGTGAGGGATTTCAATAGCGTCACAGTAGTCGAAAAGATCAATTTCGGCTTCTGCAATATTTTACTTTATTTATACGGTTTAAAATTTCTTGCCACAGATGGGTGGGAAATATTGTTTGAAATAGCTCTATGGATTTTTTAAACTAGAAGCTTTTTCATCCACGTCACCTACTTGTTCCTCGTCATCAATTATTGTTACTAGCGCAGATTTTATATCAGCATAGTTTTCTTTCAATGCAGTCACTACATCTACACGAGCTGACAACCTTGATAACCTTCTTTCTACCTTTTAGAAAAGCCAATAGCATCCTCCAGCTGGATGTGGACGATGAAAGAAACCATATAATACTTGTACGAAGTAAAAAAAATTGCGTAAGTTCCTAAAATATCAATAAATTCATCGCATGTAGTTGGCGATAAGTATGACGTATGCCGCATACTGTTTTATATGCTCTTTTAAGAACGAACCATACTCACTTAATTACTCGAGTAGACCCAAATAGTTTCCATTGTATACACATCCAAACTTCTCAATGTCGCCCTCAAAGGTAGCCCTTGTTTGATTAGAAATTTTACTACCGAAAATTCCACTCAAAACCTGACGCCAATAAGATCTTTCTTCATTTACTTGAATTTGAAGTTCAAAGTCTATTTTCTCGGCTTCAGAGGAACGCCTGAGAAATATCAAAAGGTATTTATCACTATTTTCGTGGAATGGAATGCTTTCAGCAGCATGCTTCCAATCGTTGAAACCATCTGAGCAGAAGGGTTTCTAGGCATCAAGCCCGAATCGAAAAGCTTACATACGAAATAATAAACCCTACTGGTTGATGGTGAATACAACAACCAGTCATGTTTGACTTGATCGCCATTTGTTCGTTGTTTATAAAAAAATGTTGACTTACATTTTCGCAATTCAGATATTTCTTTTTCTTTTAATAAAGGTTTGTATACTCTAACAGGTTATCTAAATCTGCTATTTAAGTTTTGACAGCACGTATATCCTTTACGCACAAAATGTTCTTGAGGCAGAATTTTTGTAATTCTGCCCGAGTCCCATAATGCAACATCTGAGCTTGGAAAATTTTCAATCTAGAGTTGTCCATTTCTATCATGCTGTATACCATCTACTTGAAGACTTTTTCCAAATTACTCGCCTACTTATTTAGGCAATATTGAAGATGGCGTAAAATTCTTTGTTTTTTCAAATTGCTCGCTCTATATTATATTAGAATTATTAGGAGTCACTATAGTAGATTGTTTACAAAAAAAAACAGTTGGCTCTGTCAATGCGCGGCCAGTTTCAAAGGTAAACTTAAAGTCATCCGATGTCTCTAAATACAGCACTGAGTGATACAAACTATTGGAAGAGTCAACGACAGATGCATCATCGCTCTTATCGTGATTATCTGAAAATTGTTGAAATTTGGAAATACGAGATTGGCTCGATGACACACTGAAAAAAGACGATAACTTAGGTACTTTATCAATTAGAACCTTTTATTTCTTTATGCTTTGTCGCTTTTGAGCATCGTTTTGGAAAGAACGCTTCATATTTATTGCAAGTTCCTCCTGTTTTTAAATCAAATTTGGTTTAAAACGGCTTCCTAGAAAAAATTATAAAAAGTTATTAGGCTGTAGAATGCATGCCTCATAATTTTTTAAATAAGTATAAGAATGAGGTCAGATTTGCTAGTGGAAGCTTGGAACGTGAATAAACAAGATATTAAATTTATTGATTCGATTCCAATTCCTTCTGGCTGCACTCCCCTAAACCTACAACCATCAACATCATCATCTAATTGCCTTGTTTTCCAATCAGTCAGTACCAAGAGAGACATTGCAGCAAGATAATGTTATAGTTCACATGATTTAATGTTTTACAACAATTTCTAACACGGACAATGACATGAAGACAGTTTTTCGTATCCGAATATTAGAAGATATTAAACATAAACAATATAATTATGGGTAGGTAGGTAAACGCCTTTAACTACAGATGAACGAAAAGAAAGGAACTGTTTTTCAAGTTTTGTGTTAAATAACATGTAATTGCCGATAGATGTACAACATGTTAAATTGTACTTACCTGCCTCCTGCAACAGGTTGGTACCATTTCGTGGAACATAAAATATGGGATTCGCGTCTAAAAGACCTCAATATCCACTTACCCTTACTCATAAACTAAACATTAAGGCTTAGAAGAACAAGATTAATGATACGATTCGGTACAGTAACAATAAAATGGAATAACAATAACAATGAACTTATCTAGGTTTAATAATTAATAATGCTAGGTTCGATCCGAATGGACCTGTACCATAAACAAGTTCTAGATTACTAGAACGAGTGGAATGACTTGTGCGTTCTAGTGATCTAAAGAGCTAAACTAAAGGTTCAACCAAATCAGTTAGGTCTTCAGTGAGGAACCAGACTAAGACAGGTCCGGGAAAGAGAGCAGCAGCTTTCGGTACTTAGATTGGCAGAAACCATAGGGGTCAGTATGACATTCTTAGACACACTACTGCGATGTAGAAGGCAACGGGAAACCACCACAAAACTTCCCAAATACACAGCGTACTTAAATTGTAATTAACATGATGACATCCTCTGGGGTAAAAAATTGCGAAGTTAAAATAGTCCTTACATGTGATTTTCCAATGCCCCACCCGAAGGTACAACACTGGCCAGGAAGCGAGTTTCCTTTACCTGGAAAATTTGGAATTTTGCCGAACCCTTGCTGTTCCAAGCAAGGTAGGGATCTTTAACGTGCGTAACAACACTCACATACCGGACCTTCATTTTACTTCTCATCTGAACGAGGGTGTATTTTTGTGAAAAATGCTCGTCTAACATTTTTCAAGCGGACCGTGTCGGGATTCAAACCCGGGACCTTGGGCGTAGCAGTCACACATATACCACTACGCCACGGAGCCGCCGCAGTGTACGGCTGCGAAACTTGTACAGTAGGAGAAGGGAACAAGAAGAAGATTTTGAAATATGATGCTACAGACGAATGATGTGGATATCATGGACAGACAAAGTTATGTATAAATAGGTATTAGAAATGGTAGGAGAAGAAAGAAATATGTGGAAAACAGAGATAGCATGATAGGTCACATATTATGGCATAAGGGAATAGTACGGAATCTATTAGAAGCAAAGAGAGGAAAAAGGAGATGTAGAAGTAGACCTAGGTTGGACTATTGCACACAGATACTCAAAAATGTCGGTTGTGGTAACTTCAGATTAGAAATCAATCATGGTACCCGGCCAACTAATTCCAAGATAGAAAACCTAATGACGAAAAAAAATTATTGAACTTAAACCTGATGATTATTATAAGCAACTGCAGGTGTTGATTTTGCAATTTTCTCAACTAATCTTAATTGTGTGGAAGGATTTACTGGAATACTATTAATTCGGCAAATGTTTGTGTTGGGGATCTTGATAGCCACAGGCTGCTTAATCCCCATCACAAACCACTGAATATCGATGAAATAGGGCATATATTTAGAAAACAATTGAAGGGGAGCCGAGCTGTACCTAGGCTGTGGTAATATCAGGGAACTGTGTAGGCTAGCTCAAAATAGAAGTGGAGGTAGGCGTCGAACCTGTTCCAAGACAGAAAACCTAACGGCGAAAAAGTAATTGCACTTAAACCTGATGATTATTGTAAACAACTACAGGCGTTGGTTTGCAATATTTTCAACTAATCTTGATTGTGCAAAACGATTTATTCGAAAACTATTATTTCGACAAATGTTCAGGTGTTGAAGGATTTTGATAACCATCGGCTGTTTAGCCATTTTCACATACAACTGAATATCGGTGAAATAGGGCACATATTTATAAAACAATAGAAAGGGAACCGAGCTGTATCTAGGCTGTGAGAATTTTAGGGAACCGTGTAGTCTAGTTTAGAATAGAAATACAACTACAGGAGTTTGTTTTACAATATTTTTTAACTAATCTTAATTGTGCGAAAGGAATTATTAGAAAACTATGAATTCGGCAAATCTCTATGTTGGGGATGTTGGTTGCCACAGACTGCTGAACCCGTTCACTTAATACTGAATTTCAGTGAAATATGGTATATATTTACAAAACAATAGCAGGAACCGAGCTCTACCTAACAAGAAAAAGCAGCGGCTATGTTCGAAGACAACAAATATAGAAATAAGGAAAAAATTATTGAAAGCATATATGTGGAGCACACCACTGTACGTCTATAAAATAGGTGCAGTAGGAGAAGCATACAGGAAATGGAAAAAACGTTTTGGAATGTTATGTTTCAGATGTATGATGATGATAGCATGGTCAGATAAAGTTAATAACAAAGAGGTGTTAGAAATGGTAGAGGAATAAGGATATCCGTGGCAAACAAGTTTGTATATATGAAATTATTAACCATTTGCACTACCCTTCATAAATAAATAGGTAATTTGCGACATTGTGCACAAATCATGGTTTATATTACTTATTCCGTATAGTGCATATTTCCTCGTGATAACAGGCACGCGTGCGCCCGACTAGAGCATATAAAAGACTACACTATTAAGGAATACGAAAGGCATCTTCATAGCGTTAATTGTACAGGTGACAATGTAATCTTATCATACCGTTACCCAAAATAAAATAAAGCGCCTTATTTTAAGAAATAAATTGTTATATATATATATATATATATATATATATATATATATTACTATGGAGTCTTCCTGTATGATTCGCCGAGTCACTAATTCGTGCTCCACACTTTGGGCGTCACTATATTGTGAAGCACTCCGGGAGAATCGTATGATTACCTGTAGTTAAATTGGAACCCCTCGCTTGGAAAGCCTTAATTATTTAGAAGTCCTCTATTAAAAGAGCCCCAGCGTTGGGCCGTCATTTTATCGTGAAGTATACCTCGGCTACTCGGCTCTCTCGCTAAGATTTTTATGAATCTTTCAAAGAAGCTTACCTGAACTGCTGAAAATCAAACTTCATCTAACAGCCACTATGCTAGAATCTGAAAAATACTTCACTACAATCCTATCAAAAAAACGCAAATACCAAAATACATCACACTCTATTTACATAAATAAAAGAATTACCTTCCAAACTTTTGTCCATTACAACAGTTAACATACATAAAATTATATATTTTTAAAATGTGTTTGAATCAAATATTTTTTTTTATACATATACCCTAATTAAAGTAAGTGGACTAACCTCATACCTGACTTTAACCCTTGTCTTAATATGAGCTCACAGTAAAACCCTTTTAAACCAGTGTGCAAAAATCATAGCAGTGCAATAACATAAGTTCCCTTTACTTTGTACATAAACAGCCTTTGTATCATTATATTAATGATCCTTTTCTACATAAACATATTTTCATTTAAATATAAAGTTCAATAAATTTTTAAGTCCATAGAATTCATAAAATAAACATCCAAAAATCACAAAGTGTCAAAAAACGTCAAATAACTCTACAAAGTTTAAAGTAAATTTGCACCTGGTAACCACTACACAGCCTGCATCCGCGCTCAAGTTGAGTCACACCATTCCAGTAAGCATGCAGCTATCCAAATCTCACCAACTAACCATTGATAGTGCATTCAAACTTCCTTTATTCCTCTACTATTTCGTGTACCATCAGCAAATCACTCCTCGATGCATTCACAATTGCAAATCCATCTTGGGACGCCGTGCAATTCCCAACAACCAAAATAATTGTAGTCTGTACTTACATGACTTACAGAAGCTTGGCTTTTATTTGTATATGTACTTCAAGATCTTTCAACCAACAAGTGCTACAGTACACCCACTTGTGTGTAATAACAACTTTCGAAAAGCACTGAATAATATTTACTACTATTAGAATTCACGTCGATGGCAAGCGATGAAAAGAAGAGAGCTTCTCATCCCCTTATAGTTGATTATATAGACCACAAACACCCTCCCCCTGTTGTTTAAATTTCCACCACACATAAACAAACTTTCTTGGTATCACCGTAACCGTTGGCACACTTCTCAAAATACATACTCCTAACCGGCACAAAATTCTACATAATTTTCCCACCAAAGATCAACGGTCTTTATCGTCCCGGAATTTTCAAGCATGTACTCCACAAAATACTACGAAAATTCTTTCTACCCTGCTCCGCTTCTCCGAAACTAGACTCAATTGAAACTTCACCGATAAAATTTGAATTTAAATCAATATGCACTACTTCCATCGCAAATCTAGTTCAAGAAAACAATTACTTTCACGTTAACTCCCTATTACATAATTACGAACAGACCTCTTCAGTCAAAAATGATTAATTAACAATTCAAAACATAAAAGCTCATTCTGCTCATAGTTTAATTCCAGTCTTTAAAGTTTTTAGTTTATCTAGAATCTTCCAGATTTTACATTTTCTCGTTTAATAAATCACAGTTCTCTTGATCCAACACCACATAAAACTTCAAATTAATGGGAGGACTAAACTATTTAATTCCTAACTCCTTTAATTGCTCATAACGATAATAACTTTACGAACTTGTGAATTGAAAATATCTTATCCATGCAAGCGTAAGTTCAAAAATTGTTCGTGCGCCGAGTTTGTGATCCTATATTTATTTTTCTTCGTAAAGTTGTGTTACGTTCAACTTTTTGCTATTTCCTCACATTATTACATTTTTGCATTGAAAACTAACTTCTTTCAATTTTCTTTTACAAACTGCATTTTCCAGAACTTAAATTTCCGCCATACTGACTCCTACCACGCGAGTTCATAGCTATATTACGCGCTCGAATGGTTACATTTTGACCTGTTTTGATTACCGGTTTGCAAATAATTAATTAACCTCCTCGTCGTAATTATTGCCATCTTATTTTTTTTCTACTTTTATTCAGTCGGTAGTTTTTGACATGATGCTGAGTTATACTGAGGAAAGTATTTGTTTTATCGTGTGAATTACTTAGGCTGATGTTTCTGTTTCCTTCTGTCTGCACTAAGATGAATACATTGTAACATATTGTATGAAATTATTAAATTAAATCTGATATCCATTTCCCGTATTCAGTGTCTGGATTTGTTACCTGATATTGCAACTATGTATTGAAACTAAGTAACACTGAATTTAATTTATGTGACCAAAATTTGAGAAAGCTTTTTTACATTTGAGATGTTTTTCTTAATAATTCCAAAGTTTCTTAAAAAATGATATGGAAGTTTACAGTTATAAATATTCTGTTTACACTTTTGTGGTTTAAAATAAGGTATAAACCCGAGTTCCGTTTCAATATGTATTTAACAGAGGATCATTTCTAATGACTAATAAAAAATGCTTTATTAGTTTTATGTGTGAAATGTCTAATATTAAAATCTCTTTTCCTTTTCGGTAGTTTTTAGATAAATTACTAACCTGAAATACGTTCAAATATGTATTAGGCGAGACTTTTGTGGTTTCTAAGTTTATGATTTTAATACAACTAACAATTTTACTGCAATGTCTTGCTTATTGTACACTACAATATACAAAATTAGAATTTGAAATTAATTTTCCTTTTTTTTTTCATTCGGTTTCTGTTTAACGTACAACGTCAAAGCGTTGCACAAGCTTCTTTTATATCGATCTACTTGATTAGTTATCAAAATACAAGTTTTACGTCGGGATTACCCCATTCCAATACACTGCTACTTTTGATTTTCTTAATACCACTTCTCTTTGAAAATGACTACATACTTCCGACTACTTTACCTGAAGCATTTGCCTCTTTTAAATTTCCCAATCCAGTTTTTCATCCCTATTAAACATACTTCCAAGATACACAAAATCAGTTACGTCTTGCAAGGTTACCCACTGATATTAACTTTACCTTTAAGCTCAGACTCATTTCTGTCAAAAACAAGCACTTTAGTTTTTGATATGTTTATCAGATGCCCCATTTCTGTGCAAAAGCAGGAACATAAAATGTAGAAAGAGTAAAGGGTTTGAGCAAATGAGTTTAAAAATAGCTAGACTAAGGGGAAAAGGTGAGCATATACATGAGCTCAAAGTCAATCTGTCTTGTCACGGGGTATGTATCAACACATTGAAGCTTTATACGAGTGGAACAAAATATCGTTATAGTTTTGAAGCATATAGAAGAAATCTGGAAATTTTTATGTTTTCTACGATAGAGGTAATGTATTAGTGTACTCTAGATTGGAATGTTTAATGAACTTATTATGAATTTATCTGCATAGATCGATAAATATATTAATACCCAAAGAAAGGCGATTCAGCTACGTTGTATATAATGCAATTTTAATTACAAATCCTCACTTTTATGCAATGAATACTTTATGGACTTCAAAGCTTCGTAATTCGTTTGAAACTTTATGGCTTTAACATCTTAGTCTGTTTAAGTTTCTAGGTCATGCGGCTGGATGGTAACGGAGAGAAAACCCCCCATTTCGCTATTGTTTTTATCCACCAGCTGCTGCACAATTATCAAAATCTAAAACTCAACACTGCGAATAGAAATTATTTTTGTCGCATACTTTGAGCGTGCCTCATTTTAAGGTCTATCTTAAGTACATTTTGAAAACATCATTTAATGCTTTCTTTTATGTGATCTGTATTACAATCTATTTATCGCTTGACGTTACAATCCCTAAAATAAAACGACTCCATTAAATTGTCAGTGCTTTAAAATTTTACACCAGACGTAAAGTCGAAGCTAAAATACTTCAAGATCTTCAGCGAAATCAATTTTCTGTGCATTATGCTTTCTAAACTAATTTTATATTCGCAGGATCTGGAGAAGTTATGGATGAATTTAGCGGTCTTAAGTACAGAGAACGTTTGAACTTTTAATTTCCTGCTTTCAGAGACACTCGATTTCCAGTCGACCGACAATATTTGACAAAGAGAGTATTATAATAGATATCCTTGTCGAGTCGTAGGTCCTCCTTTGTCTTGAAATTAAATTGGATCCACTTGAAATGTGAACAATATGGGTAATGTAGAATAATTATTTTGAAGAAACGGAAGCATTTTTAAAAGAAAAAGTTGAGATAAGGTTTTTTAGAAAATAAATTTAATTTTTGTTAGAGGACTAATTTAGCATTAAATTTTTTTAGTTTATGCGTATTTCATAATATTTGTTTCGGGTTTGGACCGTGTAATAGTGGATACAAATTCGAGCATGCTTTGCTCATTTTTCAAAAGGTCATGATGATGATAAGCCGAGGATCACTATTTCTAAATGTGTAAACTCATGCCCAATTAACCAATAGGTATTTTGCGGCAAAGACAAGCAGCCGAATAAGGAGTTAGAAATAATGGAAAGAATTTTATACACTGAAAGTATTTTGTGTTAAACTGTAAACTATAAACTGCAACTTTGTTTGTAAGTAAAAATAAAAATCGTTATTGCTTGTTTCATCCATTCCGAATGGACCTACACCATGACAAAGTTCTAGATTACTAGAACAGGTGAAATGTTTTGTGTGCTACAGTGATCTAAAGAGCCAAACTACAGGTTCAACCAAATTAGTGGAGGTCTTTATTGAGGGACCCGACTAAGACAGGTTCCCGAAAGAGGGCAGCAGCTTCTTCAATACTTAGAGTGGCAGAGACCATAGGGATCAGTATGACATTCTTAGACACGCTACTGCAATGCGGAAGGTAACGCGAAACCACCACATTACTTCCTAAATACACAGCGTACTTAAATTGTAATTAACATGAGGACATCCCCTGGAGTAAAAAATACCGGAGTCAAAATAGTCCCTACATGTGATTTTCCAATACTCCACCCGAAGGTACTACATTGGCCAGGAAGCGAGTTTTTTTACCTGATAAATTTTGAATTTTTCCGAATCCATAGAAGTCGGTATGGCATTCTAAGACACACTACCGCGATGTGGAAGGCAACGGGAAACCACCACATTGCCTCCCAAGTATAAAGCGTATTTAAATTGTATTTAAAATGATGGCATCCTCTGAGGTAAAAGATTTTGGAGGTAAAATAGTCTGCCATTCGGATTTCCGGGAGGGGACTAGTTCGGAGGATGTGATCGGAAACTTAGAAAAAGAATCGGGAACATTCTGCGAGTCGGAATGTGAAATGCCAGAAGTATGAAGCAAGTACCTAAGCTACAGAACTTAAACATTGAAATAGATAGGGTAGCACTAGACATAGTGGGGATTAGCAAAGTTCGGTGGCTATAGGCGGGGGATTTATGTAATGGAGACTTTAGGGTAATTCATACAGAATCAGAGGAAGGAAAGTCTGGGGTGGGGATAGTTATGCGAAAAAAGATACGGCAATGTGTAGAAAACTACTTACAAAAGATCGATAGAGTACTCATGGTTAGATTAGAATCTAAACAGGTAAATAGAGTAATAATACAAGTATACATGCCCCACCTCCAGCCACAGTGAGGAAGAGGTAGAAGCGATCTACAAAGATTTTTAAGACATGCTAAGATACGTGAAAGGGCATGAAAATAAATTTAGTAATTAGGGGAGATTTTAATGCAGTGGTATGTGAGAGTAGGAAAGGAGCGGTAGTAGGTTTATTTGGTTTAGGCACGAGAAACGACAGAGGAAATAGTTTGGTAGAATTTTGCGACAAAAACAAATTAACTATCACAAACACATTATTTCAACATCATGCTAGAAGACGATTCACGTGGAAGATGCCAGGCGAAATAGGAAAATATCAAATAGATTACATTCTTATTAGGCAACGGTTTAGGAATCAAGTAAAAGACTGTAGAAGCTATTCAGAAGCAGATATAGACACTGACCACAACATCGTAATTATGAAGGCCGCTCTTAAGTTTAATAATTTGAAAAAAAGAAATGGAAAAAGGCACTTTCACTTTGAGAAACTAAAAGATAAAGAAAGATACCGAGAAAATTTCTGACTTATCATAAGGAAGTAGAAACAGAATGGAATAACATTAAATCCAGCTTAGACATGGCGGCCAGAGATATTCTGGGGTATATACAAAAAGAAAATAAGAAACCATGGATAACAAAAGATATCCTGAATTTAATAAAAGAAAGACGAACATACAAAAATAAATCAGACGAAACAGAGAAAGAGAGATACAAAACCATAAAATGGGAAATTATTCGCAAATGCAGGAAAGCTAAAGAACAATGGATTGATGAAAAGTGCAAAGAGGTACAAACTAAGCTGACAATAGGAAAACAGATAAAGCATACAAACTAATTGGAATCAATTTTAGGAATATAAAACCGTATAACAAAAATATAAGGGACGCGAGAGGAAACGTCTCTATAGAAAATGTAGAGAAAGTGGATGGCAGAAATATATAGGGATTTTATATGCAGGAGAAGAACTATCAGCATTAGAACAGAAATCAGACACTGAAAATGATGACTTGAAATATCCTATACCGCAAGATGAGTTTGAATTAGCATTAAATGGTCTGAGAAATGGTAAGGCGTCGGGTACAGATAAGGTGCAAGCAGAAAGTCTAAAAGCCGCTGGACAAGCATTAACAGAGCATCTCTTCCAACTTGTAAGCTGAATGTATGAGACAGACAGTCAAGATGTTGTTGTAAAATATGCTTACTTGCATCGTTTAAAGTTAATTACGATCTATATACAGGGTGTTAAATGCTTGCTATTTACATAATGTACTAATTACTTAATTTTTCTGCTAAATAAATGCAGTTTTCTGATTCCTATTGCTATTTATTGTTACTACACGACCCTTGCTACTCAATACACCCCTAAACAACTCCTTACCACAGCATTATTCCCACCAAATTAAAATATAAAATTTTAGAACAATGACATTTTGGCGCCCAACTTGAAATTAAACTCACATTGGTCTATAAACTTTTATATTTTTCTTTTATTTTAGAAATCTAACTCTACCTTTGTTAATCCCCTATTTACATTTATCTAATCTTATACCTATGTCCTATTTTACTACCCTATTTATGACTATACCTAATCTTATACCCGTATCCTATTTTACTACTCTATGTATGCCTATACCTAAATTTATTTTACATTTTATTTACTCATTTATTAGTGTCCCTTTGTAATGGAATTAAACTTCCCCCTTCATTGTTTTTGAATCTATGTCCTTTTAACTCATATTTGTTTGTTCCCTGCTTTATAATTATACCCTTGTCATCTATCCTATATCCTAAAAATTTAACCCTATCTTGAAAAAATTCGCACTTCTTTAAATTCAAACTTAAACCTGCTATATTTAATTCTAATAATATTCTTTCTAAATGCACAAAGTGTTGCTCTGCACTATCGCTAAATATCAACACATCATCCACGTAGTTGATACAAAATTCCTCATACGGTCCCAAAATATTCTGCATCGCTTTCACTAATGCAGCCGTACTCGAGGACAAACTAAACGGGACCACTTTAAATTGGTATACTCTTCCTTCTGCTGAAAACCCCGTATATTTCCTTGATTCTCGCGCTAATAGAATGAACCAAAAAGAATTCTTTAATTCTAATTTGCTATAGATCTTCTTATTACCTATTCTCGCTAATATGCTATCCATAGTTGGTGGACAATTGTATTGCGGTTTCGTTCGCTTATTAATCTTTCTTGCATCTAAACATAACCTGATGCTATCGTCACTTTCCTTCACGACGACTAATGGATTCACAAAATGTATACTGGAGCTTTCTATGATACCTTCACGTAACATTTCTTCTATTTTTTCCTTTACTCTATTCCTGTATGCTACTGGAATAGGATATAATTTAGTGTTAAACGGTTCAGTGTTTACTACTGCCAACTTGTGCACATAACCTGTGGCAATTCTTGATTTTCGACCCTATTAATTCTGAATGCTTTCTCAATAATATCTTCACCCTATTTCTTAACTCTTCAGGACATTTAATCTCTTCATTTATATTCGTATTCCCTTTATTTATTTCATCATCAAACTGATTAATATTCACGCAGTCACCCTCTATTGCAATATTACCTTCTTCATACCATTTAATATATTTCCCATTACACTCTATCTCTTTACATTCTGCATTTATCTTCAACCCCAACTTATCCATCCCAAATATAATATCTATCTTTAGTTCAGGTACAACTATAAAATCATTTCCCATCTTACATCTCCCATTTCACATCTCAGAATTACCATTTCATTTATTACACTAAATCTCTTATTATTTGGTGCCACCAAATTACACCTCGTTATAGGTATCGCTTTATCCCCCAATTTTTCTCGTTTAACAAATTCTTCCGCAACAAGTGATGCTTCTGCGTCAGTATCAATTAATAATCTAACTATTCTATTTTCCACCCTTAAATTAACTATTGGTAATAAGTTTCATTCAAATCTTCCTAATTCATTTTCCGTTTCATGTTTAATAAATTCTCGCTGGTGTTCATATCCGTTTATCTGTAGAAGTTTACTTGGTTCGTCCGTACCTAAAAATTTTTATTTCGCGTGGAAGGTCCTGCCTGACTCGTTATTTCTGCGTATGTGCGATTATTATTATTTCTTGTTTGCGTGCGATCAATATTTCTCGTTTGCGTATGTCGATCCTCATTTTCCTGTCTACTTATTTCTCGATTATTATTATTTCCCTCATGATTAGTCTGTTCTATCTGTTGCCTGGGTATCTGACCCATATCTCTACTTCGCCTGAAGTCATTATTTAAAATTGTTGTAATTCCCCCTATTAAAATTTCTCCCCTGATCATAATTGTTTTGTTGATAATTACTTCGAGTCTCAGTATTTATTTGTGTCATAAAATTCGTGCGTCGATCCCTAGCATTATTTTCCGTTTTATAATTTGTTTCCAACTCATCATACCTTTGGAAATATTCTATAAATGTGTCTCGGTTCACTATATTCTGTGTCATGATATATTTTTTTACTTGTGCGTTAAAATGCCTTGCCAAATATTTTATGATTTGTTTATCTAATAGTTTTGCTACGGTAAACTTTTCAATAGCATATAATTCCCGTGTCATTCCTCTATCTGAATTGTATTTTTCCATGGTCAGGTCATTCCTAACTTTATCCTGTTGATTATCCCCCCAAAAGTGTCGTAGAAATTTTTGTTCAAACTGTTGAAATGTTTCTATTTCGCTTCAAATAAGTTGTACCACCTTTCAGCATCGATTTTATTAAGTTTAATTTATATAACTCGTCTGTTGATCCCTGTACTAACATTTTAATATTTTTTAAAAATATTTTCGGATTTAATTTTCCGTTTCCGTAAAATTTAGTATATTGGTCAATTAAAGGATTTGGTTGAATTAGCCTAATTGGTTCCCTACTATTAAAATTTCCTGAATTAGTTTTGAAATTATTTATTTTCCTGTTTATCGTCCTGAACTCGGTTTCACAGTTTTCTTCAACGTTCCGTAGTTTGATATTTAAATTCGTGATTTTATAGTTCGTTTCACTTTCATATTTCTCCTGCTTTGATTTCACCATTTCAATATGATCCTATACACAGTCTATTTCTTCCGTAATCCTCACGATTTTCTCTTGCATTTGCGCCCTCATTTCCGCAATTTTTTAGTTGGTTCCCCTTAATCCATCACTCAGAATTTTATTTTCCTTACCTAATTTTTTGCTGTTCTCGTCGATTTTCGTTGTCATGTTTTTCATGGCCTCTTCACTTCTGTCTATTTTATTGTTCAGTGCCATTAAAATCTTCATCATTTTAGTTTTCTGTGAGGTTTGTCTTTCCTCGCTAGAACTCCTTTCAAACGTTATATTTTCTTGGGATCCCCTCTCCATTTTTGAAATTATTATATTTACACTAAACTTTAAATACTAAATAAATATGTCTAAATTTAATTAATGTACAAATTTCTCTGAATTTTTGATTTCGTAATTTTTCGCAAATTAAAGCTCTTTAATTATAGTTCTAGTTTAATTTAATAATTTTATTTTAAATCCCACGGTCGTATTTGCAAATTTCTTTTAATTTAATTTTCGAGTCTCTTCGTTCAAGTCGCTGTATTTTATCGTGGTAAAATATTCTCGCCCCTACGTTCGGGTCGCCATGGAAATTGATATGATAACGCCGTACTCGGTGTAATGACGTTTTTACTTAACGTCACCGCTCTGTGTTCCCACTTCAAATTTTACTAATTTTATTATTATGCCACGGCTAGCCCCTTTTAATCTTCACAGAGTGCACAACGTTACGATGATCAATTTTCTTCTCCACCCCTTTTTGATTACCTATTTGAATTGATGAAACGAAGTCAATGAATTTCATATAATGAAAAGAAATATATTTACAATTTTTGAAATTCTTTAAATACACTTCTCAATCAATCAATATCGTATGTATCACTAATCCCAAAATTTTTATACTTTGAATTCAATCTAAAGTCAGCAAAAACTACACCCTCTTTACAAAAAATCTAGAACGTTGTAGACCTTTTTATATTACGTAAGTTTAACGTAGGCAAATGTTTGTTGTAGACTTCATTACAAGTTTTATATAAATTGAATAAATTCAGTATTAAAATTTAAATAGAAAAATATCTTAAAATAAATAAATCTGACCTGAGATATGTTGTTCGTGTTGTGGATGAACACCACTTTATTGTCTTCAATCGTCTACCAATGCTCTGCTTAGTTGAACCAGTATTTGAGTACAGTTACCCCTTGTTTTCTAAAAATTACCTCGTGCTTCTTTATTTTATGTGTCTGCAAATTCTTTGAATTTCTTCCCTTAAATGCTTTCGACGCAAATCAAAATTGTACCAAAATTCGATTAGAATTGTCCCCTTTGAGTCCACTTGAGAATCCACTTAGAATCAGTACTTACATATACCAGAAGTATTATTATCGACGCAGACTTGAATTGTCCAGAAATATATCACAAATATAATTGTCGACCCAGATTTGAAGTATTATTATCGACGCATACTAGAATTATCGTCAACGCAAACTTGAAGCCCTATTATTATAAATATTTTATTTAAATCAATTACTCAAATTCTACTCACGTTTTCTATAAAAAAAACGGCAAAAACTCTTCGTAATTGTTGCGCGATTTTCACTGTAACTTGAACTTGATATTCTATTATACTTTATTTATTTTACGCGTGGATTTTTGGTTAACAGTGTCGCAGGTTCGACGCGCATCAGTTGTCAACTGCCCCGTCTTATCACAGAATGGGTGTTAAATAGCATTTTCCCACTACATGTGAGCTGGGTTTTCAAGCAGTACTGCAGATTATCTCAACCAACCAGGCCCTGTCTTCAACATTCCTTGCATTTTGAAGTGGTTTCTGATGTAATTAATTCGGACTTCCATGTAATGGTGTTTATGTAATTGAAACATTATTATTTGTTATCTTTGCCATACGTTTTTTGTGTAGATATCGCCTTTTGTACAAAACAAATGATGTAACTTTAATGCTGTTTTTATTCATGTATTTTTCCGTCTTTGAAACTGCGTTTTTTTATCAAACCGCTTATTGTTTAAGCATAATTGCATAAAGCTTTGTTAGGTTTTATCTTCTCTACTGCGTATTTGTTTTATAACTAATTAGACACTTCTCAACGTATGTTTAATTACATGTACTATCATTTCTCTTCTGAATACGCGTTCTATTGTTGAAAGATATTCTTACTGGCATTACTTAAAATTAATAACGGTCTATATACATAATGTATGAATTACCTATTTTTCTGCTAAATACGCGTCAATTGTTGTAAGATATGCTTACTCGCATCGTTTAAAGTTAATTACGGTCTATATACAGGGTGTTAAATGCTTGCTATTTACATAATGTACGAGTTACTTAATCTTTCTGCTAAATAAATGCAGTTTTCTGATTCCTATTGTTATTTATTGTTACAACACGACCCTTGCTACTCAATATACCCTTAAACAACCCCTTATTACAGCTATATATTGTCGTGAAATTATAGGTTAAGAAAGGTTATTAGGTTTAGATAATAAATTTTTAACAACTGTGGATATAAGAAATAGAAAAAATTTATTTACGCTCCAAATTAATCAGTTCAGACAGTGAAAAGCTCAAGAATACGCATAATTAGTTGTGATAGTTTAAATCAAGCGCATGGGATAAGTAATGGAGCTTTTGGGTAAAGAAAGTCAATAATTTAAACGCATATTTTCATTTGAATAAACGAAGCATTCGTTATACAAATCCTATGAAGTGGTAAAACTCGGAATTATTATTTTCAACGGATAGTTTATTTCAAAGAAACACCTGTTAGTTAAATGTCAAGTTCAGAGAACGGAATTATACGTTGTGACAGAATTTCTATAGAATTGTTTGCAAAGGTCGGTCCGACAAGCTACTAAAATAACAAGTGCTTTGAAGATTAAATGAAATGAAAGATCTATAATGTAAAACGGACAGAGAACACGTATAAGAAAACGTTGGTTACAATACACGTCTAGTATACACGGTAGAGTTGAAGGCCAACACAATATCGATTTTCTGTAGCTACAGAGGGATTCGGAATGAGACGGTAAATATGGGAGAAACGAAGAAATGCAACTAGGAGGTAGAACGTTATAACGGGGGAAAGCAATATCATTAGTCAAAGGCTAGCAGTTTTGAGAAGCTCGTGTCCGTTGATGTTATTGAACGAATTTCATAGTAACAGCGCGGTAAACGTGGAATTTTTCAGACTTTAGAGTTCGTTACGATCTAAATTTTAAGAATTTGTTTTAGAAAATAAGCTTTTCATTGAAGAGAGGTTCCGTGAGAAATAGTGAAAAGCGTATAAATACACGGGAAGAATTATTAAAGCTTTTGCGCTTAGATCTTATATCGGTTAGATCTCTAACGTAATTGCTATCACGTGCTTACTCGTTGAAGTAGCGTACAACATTATATCTTTAAAGTGTATAAAGCTGTTAGTAACGTACCGGAAACATACTAAAAGTGCTAGCGTATCGAAGGTGCTGTTACTACACGATACAATCTAATGATAGGATGGTACTTGAGTAAGCGAATCGAAAAGCTAAACTAGTATGCGTGAAGTGTAGTGGTATGGAAGGTTAAGAAATACTAGAGAGGGTTGCAGAGATTTGGATAGTGAGTGGGGATCAGTTGGATCCAGGCATAATCACGAAGTACATGGACACAACGACGAGGGTTTTTGGTACACATCTTCAGAGGTAACGATGGACGAAGCTTACTCCAGGTAAAGAAAATTAATTTCTGGCTTTTACTTGAACATTTGTGCTGATATTTTATGCTTGAGTGTTTTAACTTATTGGGGGTGTATTTGATTACCATAAAAACTCATTTAAAGGGGTATATGTACAGGACAATTAATATTGATTATTTAAAATTGTTTATTAAGGATATAAAAATGTTGTTGTAAGGAGCAAACCGGTCTTTATCTTTATTTTAAACAAAAATGCGAGGTTTAAAAGCATTTAAAGTAACTGGGTTATACTGAGCTCAAAATAGACCAAAATAAAAATCAATTTAGGGTTGCACGACGGGCCCATCTACTCGTCAAAGATAAAATTGTTGGAATATATTAAAATCATGAAATTTTAAGAGGTTTAAAGATTGAGATAGTAACAGTTTTTATCAAACTGTATGTACCAATGTGTAAATATTTTCTTACTAATGGAAATTTATTAATATGTGTAAATAAAAGGGTTGTATGTCTTGTTGCATTATTTGAGTGGTAATTTCATTTGACTGTGTTTGTGAGAAAGGAATGTACTTAAGATGGTAGGTATTCAAGAAGAAGCAGATTGCTGAGCTAGCCAGAAATAAGGAAGCGTTACAAAAGGTAGAGTAAGAATTCTTGTTATTTTTTAGAAAAATTTTATGACGTCCCAACGAAGGCGATATCGAATTGGCTTAGAGGAATTCCACTGCAATATATATATATATATATATATATGTATATAATTGAAAGATTGTTTGTAAAAAATAATTGTGATTGTTAAGTCTTTCTCTAAGTGATGTGTGGTTTGGCAAATATATGCATAGGTTAGTTATCATGGCATGGTATTTTGTATACTCTGTAGGTTTTTGTTGTGCATGCTTTGGTTTTATGATTTTAATTTTTGATTACAGGTACAGTTTTGGTTAGCTTATTTATTTTATCATATTTCAACAAACAAATTGCCTACCAGTTTGAAATCAGTAACACCTTTAACGCACGCTGATTACCTAAGGTGCCTCAAAACTTAATTCACTTGAGTAACTTTTGATTTCAGAACAGATTTCCTAAGCCGTGATTAAAATGAAACTCCCTTTGCTTGTCATATCATAATTAAGCATTAAAGGGCAATTCGTCATCTTATCTACGGCTACCTGAAATTCCAATCTTACTAAAAGCTTTTCCTTTTAATAATTTTTTAGGAGAAAGCTTTTGCAAGAAAGACAAATCTGTGGTTATTGGTAATCGACTAATTTTTTTCTATTATAAAAGATTGATAAGGTATACGGGGTTTGGTGCCCAATGGAATTCAATTTAATTCTATTTAAGCTACTTAGGGCTTTTTAACGTCGCACTAAGCGCATTCGAACTTAATGAAATTGAATAAAGGATTTATAACGTGAACTATTCGTACAAATCCTGCTCGATTAAAATGATTTAATTAATTGCACTTTATAGATGAGACTGGTACACAAGAATCGATAAACTCTGTCAAATAATTGTGTCAGATCATCAGAAAAAATCCCATAGTTAGAAGTGAAATTGAGCTTGATTTACTTATAGAATACTTTATTTGAGAGGTGCTTTTGCTCAAATTAATTGAATCCTATATAGAGATACATGTTTGTTGTTTGAATGACAAATCAACCAAATTTGATTAATAATACAGACCAGCACGATTTTTGTTTCTTCATGTCTGGTGGGTCTATTTTATGCATTTTTGGTGGCTGAAACTGTATCTGAACTCAGAAGTTTCGTATTTCCTACAGGTATTAAGATATTTGTTAAACACGGTTTACATTGTATTACATATTATAATGAATGTAATCCGACAGGTGACTCATCATCGGTGTACAATTACGTATCGTGCGTTTTATATTTTTTCAATAATTTATAATCACTTACGGTTTCACGAGCCATTCCTTAGCAGACTAATAAAAATCAGCTCCATAGGCCAATTTCCCTTGTCCTCAAAAATATTTAAATATTTCACATTACACTCATCACCACCAATAATAATTTCGTAACATTAAGTTTGTATATATGAAATTATCAACCATTTGCACTACGCTTTATTGATGAATAGGTAATTTGCGACATTGTGCACAGTCATGGTTTATATCACTTATTCGGTGTAGCGCATATTTCCTTATGATAACAGGCACGCGCACGCCCGAATGGAGCATATAAAAGACTGCACTATTAAGTAATACGAAAGGGATCTTGATAGTGTTAATTGTACAGGTGCCAATGTATTCTTAACATACCGTTCACCAAAATAAAGATAAAGCGCCTTATTTTAAGAAATAAATTGTTATATATGTATATAAATCCAACAGAAAAATATTTTGTAGTAATTTAGTTTACAAAATTCAATGTAGTTGCAACAGTTGTTACATTGGTCACACAAGCCAATGGTTAAAAGATAGAATCATTCAACATAAATCAGATGCTACGTAACGTATTTTTTTAATTTAGTTACATATTCTCTATAAATTTAATATTATGCCTTAATACAATCAAAACATAATTTATAATTGTCTGATGACAAAAGATAGCTTATTATGTGTATTATGTATAATGGACTCCTTCCCCTCAGATATCTAAGTTACTAGGCTAGTTACTTATCTGTTATTTTCGCAATCACTTTTCGACTAGAGCTTGAACGAGAAAGCAGCTCGACTGGTGATAGGAAGAGTCAAGATGGTGCTAAGCGAATTTGCTTGGTACTGTGTTCGTAAAAAAGATTAAATGATTAAAATCATCGTGTCATAGTCTGGTTTCTGATAGCTTTTAGTGTAAATTGATTTAAATTCCACTATGGGTGAAGTCAGTTTAATTCCTGCAGACACGATGAAAAATTTTGGTGTACATCATTAATGCAGTTAGCATGAAATAATTTTATTTTATAGGGATAAGCGAAGTTCGGTGGCCAAAGGCGTGGGATTTTTGGAATGAAGACTTATAAGTAAATCATACAGGATCAGAGGAAGGAAAGTCTGGTGTGGGGATAGTTAAACGAAAAAAGTTAAGACATTGTGTAGAAAATTACTTACAAAAAAAGGAAAGAATACTCATGGTTGGATTAGAATCTAAACCGGTAAACACAGTAATAATACAAGTATACATGCCGACCTCTAGCTACAGTGACAAAGACGCAAAAGCTATCTAACAAGATATCGAAGACATACTAAGATACGTAAAAGGACATGAAAATTTAATAATTACGGACGATTTTAATGCAGTGGTAAGGAAGGAGCGGTAGTAGGTTTATTTAGTTTAGGCACGAGAAACGACAGGAGAAATAGGTTGGTAGAATTTTGCGACAAGAACAATTTAATCATCACAAACACATTGCTTCAACATTATGCAAGAAGACACTATACGTGGAAGATGCCAGGAGATATAGGAAGATATCAAATAGATTACATTTTTGTTAGACAACGGTTTAGGAATCAAGTAAAAGATAAAGACAAAGACAAATAAAACACTGACCACGACATCGTAATTATGAAGGCCGCACTTAAATTTAAAAATTTGAAAAAAAGAAACGGAAAAGGCACTTTGACTTTGAGAAACTAAAATATAAAGATATTCAAGAGAGATTCGAAAAACATCAAAAGAATAGCTGAAAGATATCGGGAAAATATCTGATACTAAGAAAGTAGAAATAGAATGGAATAACGTAAAATCCAGCTTAGACATGGCGGCCAGAGATATTCTGGGGTGTAAACAAAAAGAGAATAAGAAACCATGAGTAACAAAGGATATTCTGAATTTAATAGAAGAAAGACGAAAATACAAAAATAAATCAGACGAAACCGGAAAACAGAGATAAACTGGGAAATTATTCGCAAATGCAGTAAAGCTAAAGAACAAAGGATTGATGAAAAGTGCAAAGAGCTTCAAACTAAGATGGAAATAGGAAAGACTGGTGAAGCATACAAATTAATTAGAATCAATTTTAAGGATATGAAACCGTATAGCAAAAATAAAAAGGACGCAGGAGGAAACGGTATTATAGAAAATGTAGAGAAAGTGGGTAGATGGCAAGAATATATATGGAATTTATATGCAGGAGAGGAACTATCAGCACAGAACAGGAATCAAACATTGAAAATGATGACTTGGGATATCATATACTTAGAGATGAGTTTGAATTAGTATTAAAGAGTCTGAAAAATGATAAGGTGCAGGGAACAGATAAGGTGCAAGCAGACACTCTAAAAGCCGCTGGGCAAGCAGAAACAGAACGTCTCTTCCAACTTGTTAGCTATATGTATGAGACAGGTGATATACCCAAAAATTTCAAAGGTAACATCATAGTAACTATACCGAAACAGAAAGGCATGGAAATTTTCGAACAATAAGTTTGACAACCCACCTGGCATAAATATTAACTAGAATTGTACAAAGACGAATAAAAAAGCGAGCAGAAGATATACTAGGAGAAGATCAATTTGGGTTTAGGCGAAACAGAGGAGGGAACACGGGAGCTATTTTAGCTCTGAGTGATAATGGAGAAAACAGTAGAAAGAAGGGAAAGCGTGTATATAGGGTTTGTAGATCTGAAAAAAGCATTCGACAATGTAAAATGGAAAAAAAAAGTTCAAAATACTCATAAAGATTGGAATGACTTATAGGTATAGACGAATAGTACATAGTTTATAAAAAGATCAAACAGCAGTAATAGAATTAGAGCAAGTACGTAGAGAAGTAAACATTAGGAAAGGGGTGAGACAAGGATGTGTCCTATCTCCATTAATTTTTAACTTGTACAATGAAGAGCCAATGAATACTGTCAAATGCAAGAATTACTATGCAGATTCAAAAAAAGTGATAGCTTATTTTTGCAGATAATATAGCGGTATTAGCATCTAACAATCAAACATAGAAACAAGAAACAGATTGCTAAAAACATATGTTGGCAGCACAGCACTGTGCGGCTGAGAAGCCTGGGCAGTAGAAGAAGCGAACAAGAAAAAGGTAGAAGACTTTGAAATGTGATGCTACAAACGTATGGTGAAGATATCATGGATAGACAAAGTTAAGAACAAAGAGGTACTAAAAATGGAAGGGGTGGAAAGAAATATGTGGAAAATGGTAAAAAATAAGAGAGATAGAGTGAAAGACCACATTCTACGGCATGAGGGAGTAGTGTGGATTATATTAAAAGCAGAGATAGGAAAAAAGAGAAGTAGAGGTAGACCTAGGTTAGACTATTGCACATAGATAGTGAAAGATACAGGCTGTAGGAGTTTCAGGGAAATGTGTAGGCTAGCTCAGAATAGAAATCAATGGGGGTACGCATACAATCAATCCCAAGATGAATAAACTAATGACGAAAAAGATAACTGTACTTAAACATGATGATTATTGTAAGCAACTACAGGTATTGGTTGTGCAATATTCTTGAATAATGTTAACTGTGTGATGGAATTTACTGGAAAACTATTAATTCAACAAATGTCTAAGTGTTGGAGGATCTTGGCAGCCACAGGCTGTTTAACGCCCTTCACATACCTTACATTTGGTATTCCAATCCTCCACCCGAAGATGCTACATTAACCAGGAAGCGGGTTTTTTACCTGGAAAATTTCGAATTTTACCGCACCATTGCTGATCCAAGCAAGGTAGGGATTTTTAACGTGCATGACAACACTCACGCACAGACCTCCATTTTACCTCTCATCTGAACGAGGGCATATTTTTGTGAAAAATGCTCGCCTAACACTTTTCAAGCGGACCGCGTCGGGATTTGAACGCGGGACCTTGGGCATAGTAGTCACATGCATACCAGCTACGACACGGAGCCGCCTCCCCTTCACATACCATTGAATCTCGGTGAAATAAGGCATATAATTAAAAAACAATAGAAGAGCAACCAAGCTTTATTTAGGCTGTGTAGTAATTTCAGGGTACTGTGTAGGCTAGCTCAGAATATAAATAAGTGGAGGAACGCGTCCAACCAGTTTTGAAGCGGAAAGCCTAATGACGAAAAAACGCAGATAAATATGATAATTATTATAAACAACTACAAGTGTTGGTTGTGAAATACCTGCAACTAATGTTGACTGTGCGAAAAGACATATTGGAAAAAATATTGAATCGGCAAATGTTTAAGTGCTGGGAGAACTTGGCAGCCACAGGCTGCTTATCCCACCTTCACAACCACTGAATTTCGGAGAAGTGGGGTGTATAATTGTAATATAATGGATGGGGACCAAAGTGCATCTAACAAGAAACAACAGCGCACAGCGCCTATGATCAAAGCATATTGTTCAAAGCATATGTGTGGAGCACACCACAGTATGCCTATTAAATACGGGCAGTAAGAAAAGTACACAGAAAAACAATAGCAGCCCTTTGGAATGTTGTGCTTCAGATTTATGAAGATGACCGCGCTTAATATTTCTCTATTAATTTCTAAAGTTATTTACAATTACTTTTTATAACGTTTTATATAGTTATATAAAAATGGAATTAATTCTTTCCTTCTGAAATGATTCCCCTTTTTTAATATATTAATTTACAATCTTTATTAAGCAGACCATTAGGTTGTTCATTAAAACTTTGCCTTTAATGTTTACAAAAAATTATATACTTCAATTATACAATTATTAACCCTTTATGCAAATCAAGTAATGCTTTCCACTAAATTATTATCGATATGCTAATAGTTATTGGCCCTATCTGATCAAAGATCTTTGACGAGGATTCGCACAACTACAAAAATTAAAGCAGTGCATTATATATAAATATTTCAAAGCTATTTCTTAAACAGATTCCTTACATACTTATGTGTAATTTAAGTTATCAACTGATAGTTATTAATTGACAAAAGTGGAATTCGCTTTTGAATTTTCTTACTTTTATATATTCAAAATTTTTGTGAAATGTACGATTAGTACGCACATAATACTATGGACTCTAGATAATTAAAATTCCAAAATTAAATTTCGAACAAATTGTTGAACTCTGCCTTATCTAACAATATGTAATCTCAGAACAGAAGGATACGCCTGCGCTCTATCGTGTAAACGACGAAGTATTCATGACAACAATAGCTTTCTACTCACCATGAATTTCTTGTGTGTAAGTGTTACAGATGTTGACACTTTACCTACGTTATAATAGAAACGGACTTTGACCTGACATTTTGTCCTCTGCTTGTACATCAAAACATGTGTTTCCTTTGTAGTGGAATTTTACCAAATAATTGTATCAATTAGCAAGAACGAAAGGTTTTCAGCATCTCATATTTAATTTCGTAGTACTAATTCCAGAAATATTAAAACTTGCAACTAGATTCGTATCAGCTGATGAACCATAAGACAAACAAAATTAAACCCACATCATCTGATGAACTAAAAAACCAGCAAAAATAAACTCGCCAAAACAAGTGAATAAATTATCTTGCTTTAATGGAATTATACTAACCAATTCTAAACTAGAATATGTGCTCACTTACACATATTATCGCATCACATCGCCATCATATTAATGGCAATTTTCATTGCCCAAGCCAAACACAAAATCATCGTGTTTTTATTAGACGATATTCTTATTCTTGTCCTGACTACATCTGGCAAGCAAGTCTTCTCAACTAAAAACCTTATCTGGTCGTGTTATTCCCTGTATCAGTGGGGAATAAGCTACTTGCAATGTAGGCAGCACCGATACGTTAATTGTGGTGTCTTCCATTGCGGTTGTAGATGCATAACGAATTTTATTGAAATGAACCGTGAAAAATTGACACTATTTGACCAATTGGCGATACAATATCTTAGCCATAATTTGGGTCTTTATATTGCAGCTTGTGATGCATGCACTTACATACTTTCCATGAATAAGTTAGCAATCACTAATGCTAGTTGTGATTCCATAGGTGTTCCATCAGCATATCTGTAGCGTTGTTTGTTGAAGTTAAAATATCTGTTACTCAGACAACGCCGTGTTTAGTGATATTGTCCTCGATGTTGTACTTCTTTATTAAAAGGATCAAAAGGACGTGTTTCCTCTATTGGCACGTTGACGAATAATAATACAACACCAAAACTCACTAGTGGGTGTTGTGCATGAAACTTTTTGATACTCAACAGTTGAATGAAATGTTCTGCGTTCTTTACGCATAAAACTGCAGTTTCAGCAAGTGATTGTAGGCGTTTAATTAGATACTTGGCCAGTGGCTCTAAAAACGAGCCTATTGTACCCCACGCTTGGTGGTAGTGAGACTCATTGTTTGTGAATTTTGGAACACCAAATTGGTTTGGGCACTTGGGTGATCTTTTTCGTAGAATTAGATGTTTTTGTTTATCTTTGTCCACATGACTGTTTATTATTTACGTTTTTGTGTGTTCTTCAGATATGTTGTTGGATCGGTATTGATGAGTTGGCATACTTCGTCTTTAAGTAGAACGTTCGTTTTGGTGTGATAATCTTCTGCATACGTTATTACTGTTGTTCTCCTTTATCCGCTGCTAGAAAAATAATATTTTTATTCTGCCGCATACTTTTCAACATTAGCCATTGTTTCTTCGTAAAGTTCTTCTTTGAAGAATGTGTTGTCATTAAGGTATTGGAAACATGTAGGCGTGTTGATTTAGCTAGGTTGTAGAGTTTGTGAATTGTTCTTTCTACGCTACAAATGATATCCTCTACATGGTACGTGCTGGTACAATGGCAACCCTTTGGCAAGAATGGCCTGTTTTGCATTGAATAAATTTCGTAATACGATTATGTGTTCTATGTTTTTGGTTTCTTGAACTGATGATGTTTTTTGCTGGAGATGTAAAAACTTCTTCTGCGTTGTACGATTAGTGTTTGTTTTTAGCCAGAATTCTGCCAGTTGGTTTATGATGTACCATAAGCTTGGATTGATAATATTACTTAAGTGCAGGTGTAGTTGCATCAGTTCTTCATTGATTGGGTTCAGCATTCTACGTGCATTATGAATAGCTTCTCGCAACATTGAAAGGTTTGTTTTTCCAAGTATATCTTTCGAAGAGTAGTTTGTTTTATGGAACGTTATCTCCATAAACTTCGGCAACGTTGTAAAAAATATTCTTAATTTTAGCTTCTCCAACATTCTGGTGTGGTCGAACATATTTTCTCAGTAGAGTTCCATAATGTTGATCTTGAGGTTTCTGGGGACGTGTTCCGCTTCGTCAATTTTCCTGTTTGTTACTCTACCGCATAGCTGGATGGTTCTGAAGTGAACCACTGTCTATTTGGTAAAGGTAATTTGTTAGTCTGTTCTCATTTCTATTGCGTCTCAAGTAGAGCGTAATTGACGCACTCCACGTTCATATGCTCAGATATATTTTCTACAATTTGTTTTTTTCTATCAATGCATGCACTGCACTTGCCATACGATTTAGTTTAATTATTCTACGAAAATTGTTACATTTGCTTTTCTACTTATTATAGATTGGTAAGGTTAAATATAAGCATAGAGAATAATGCATTAAATTAATTTTTTTAAATATCTATATTAATGCTGTCTCCTTCTTTTTCAGAAAAAGCAGCGATGACCGTGGTGAACGATTGGGTGGCGGGGTCGCGCATGGGCGGCTGGGTACAACGTTGCAGAGAGTCGCGAAAACTTGTACTAATAGTTGTAGGAGTTGCATTGCTTTTAGACAACATGCTACTAACTATAGTCGGTAAGTACATCTTATTTTACTATTTGTATATTGTCTAATTTTGAAGCAAAAGTAATAGCACTCACGTTGTTACAACTGCTCAAGAACAAACTGTTTCAGATAGTGTTAGAATATAATCCAGTAACCGTAGTTAATCCTGTTCTATTTGTAATCATATACTTTTTTAATAGGAACAAGATATGGGTTTTATTTTTCTTTATGACAAAAAACAATTCTGACAACTGTATTCTATTATTTTTTAACTTACTTCGTACATGAAACAAAACCTTGCTTCCTTTACACTGTATTGCAACTTTTGCGTTGCAACATAAACTCCAACCTTTAATTTTAAAGTAACATGTTAATTAACTATAAAATTAAACTTCCTATAAATTAAGCTGTACAGGAGCTTCACCTTCCGTCCTATACGGGTTCGAAAGCTTTTAGCAGTCCTACCCCGCTGCACTACCATTTCAGTGGATCCCGGCTGTCTCGTGCTAGGCATTACTGACATTTTCAATTTTTAACCTAACCAAAGTAACAATTTACGTCCCTCCAAGAGGAATTACCGTTGCACTGGTCTGACCAATTCTCTGGATAAAGTGTGCAACCGAACCACGCTAGTCATTTTATCGGATTCGGGATACATCTCCTTCATGCGCGCAAGTGCTCAACTACCCCTCTTAGTTTTATCATTACCTACAATAACAACATTCCCTTCTCGCTTGATCGTTGCATGGACAAACTTAGATACTCCTTACGAAATCTACTTCGGGTACGCGCGCTTGACATCTTCGTCTCTTGTTGTCCACCACTTGTAATGTGACAAATCTATCTTATTTAAGTCAGACACATCACCAATAGGAATATCTTGCAAGAACACACATGCAGATAAGGGTGTTGAATCGTCGACATGTTCTTGCACATTAGTAAGTGGCAGATTGTTAGTGGTTGATTCTACATCGCAAACGATAGTAAGTAGCTGTTCATAATACAGGAAAGACCTACTCAATACTCAAAGTCAAACTTTACTGAACCAATCGTACGCTTCCACCATCCTTCCCACCACGCAGCTGTGGGAGGTATGAATTTCCACTGATTATGTCAAGTGGCGTGCACCAACGAAATATGATTCCAGTCGAAGGCATGAAATTCAATTTCTGTCCCTGTAAAACGGTTCTGTTATCACTATGGTAAATATTATACTGCCTAGACAATTTCAACCGGTGTGTTAACTTTAATAAACGCTTTTTTTATCAACATCGAAATTATCTGGGATAAAAGTTTTATCATTAATCCAGGGTAATTTCGCTACATACCGTTCTTTGGTATCTATCGTAACCGTTTTTAAAAAATGCTCATAATAGATATGACTTCTTTGCTCCTTCGATTTACATCTCAGTGGGGCCAATAATGCCTATTATCTTTAATCTCCACAAATCGGAAACATCACATTTACTTAATACCAGTCACGAGAAAGTCATTGCTAACAATTTTGTCACAACTTCACCCGTTTCGACAAATATTGTTCACCCAAAAATGGCCCCATAACTGTTAGACTACACTTCAGCTTTATCATCTTCCCAGTCCAAAAACTAGCATATTAGTTACAACCACTGAGACGCTGTGATAAAGTACCTCTTTACATTTGATTTTCCAATGCTCCACCCGAAGGTACTAACATTGGTCAAGAAGCGATTTATTTTTACGTGGAAATTTTGAATTTTGCTGAACTCTTGCTATTCCAAGCAAGATAGGAATCTTTAACATGCGTGACAAAACCCACGCACGGGATTTATATTTTACTTCTCATCCGAACGAGAGAGTTTTTTTATGAAAAATGCCCGTCTAACTTTTTTGAAGTGGTCCTTGCGGAAACCGAGCGGTGCATCTTGACGGCTCAAGAGCACCGGACGTACTCGTTTTAAAATTTTAGGTGCATTCTTCGATGTTGCAGCGACAAACTCAGGTACAGGGGCGGATTTGCACTGACATAACCCGCCACCCTTGAAACATCGTAGAGTTTTAATAAAGGTATAAAGTTCAAAAGTTTTGTAAGAATATTCTTACACTTAAATGCGTTAATGTTTTAAAAAAAAGATTATGTATGTCAAAAACACTAAAATAGGTACTTCATTAGAGTTTTGATTGCGATACACAAAGTTTCACTACCGGAGGTTTTAAATTGCTTGTGTTAGTCTTGATGGTTGCACTGCGGGTTATTCTATCAGGTCCGTGATGAACCTCAACGATTCTCCCAAGCCGACATTTGAGGGGTGGAAGGCCGTCTTCTTTAATGATAACTAGTGAGCCAAGCTTTAAGAGTTGCGGAAAATTTTACTTCCATTTAACACGTAGTTATAAATTCCAAATGTATTCTTTAGACTATTTGGACCAAAAATGTTGAGTAAGTTGTTGCATTCTCTGAAACCTTGACAGTCGATGTTCGTTTAAGTGCGACAAGTTCGGCTCTGGTATCGTGCACAAAGGTTCGCCGATCAGGAAATGGCCAGGAGTAAGACGATTAATGTCGTTTGGACCGTGTGTCAATGGATATAGGGGTCTGGAATTTAGACAAGCCTCTATTTGACAAAGAGCCGTGCAAAGTTTTTCGGAAGTAATTGACGCGTCACCCATCACACGCCTTAAATGGTGCTTTACAGATTTCACGCCTGATTCCCATATACCACCGACATGTGGTGCACGAGGTGTAATAAAGTTCCACTGAACTCCATCAGTAGCGAAACTGTTTGAAATAACATTGTAGCAAATGTCAAAAAAAAATTTAATTTCATTATTTGCATTCACAGAGGTAGTACCGTTGTTAGAAAATATTTGAGCACATTAACCGCGACTGCCCTTGAAACGGCGCAAGGCTGCTAAAAAACATTCAGCTGTGGGATCACTAACGATTTCCAAGTGTATGGTCTTTGTAGTAAAGCATACGAATAAGGCTACGTAGGCTTTAGTGATTTTGAAGTTTTTGTCCTTTCTGTCGCGAAGGGAAAGTGGACCTGCGTAATCAACGCCGGAGTAATGAAAGCAACGCATGGGCGTTATTCGGGATTTTGGAAAGCTTCCCATTATGTGTTGTTCTGATTTCGCGTTAACACGAAAGCATCTCATACAATTACGTACGACCCTTCTTACTAAATTACAACCAGATATAGGCCAAAATCTTTCTCTAAGCGAAGCCAATAAAGTCTGTGGACCAGCTTGTATTAGTTTTAAATGTTCGTGTTGGCCAATTAAATTAGTGAAGGAATGATTTGAAGGTAAGACCGCTGGATGTTTTTTAAGAAAATCAAAATTAGAATTTTCCAGTCGACTTGAATAATTTTTGTAGATGGATCGAGGAACGGGTTTAAGTTTAGAAGTTTGGTTTTCTTGCACACTTGACCGGTTTTTAGTAATTTATTGGTCTTCAGAAAATGTGTGTATTTGTACAATTTTAACAAGTGTATTCAAAGAATCAATTAATTCTTGTGTCGCTAATGGACCAGATGCACGCATTTCTTTAGGTTGTAAAAGATTGTTTTTAAATCTAAGAATACAAGCAAAAACTCTTTGTAGCTTAATTAACATAGAAAATCGATTTATGATATCAAAATCATTATAAGTAGAAATAAGTACCAATGTTGTGGAACGAATTTCTGGAATTACAGAAGTTTTTAATTGATAGGAGTGAACAGGCCAATTGTTTTCAGACCAGGTATGCCAATTTGGACCATGAAACCAAAGTTCCGAGTTTATCAAAGTTTTTGGATCAATACCACGTGATAATAAATCCGCGGGATTGTGTAAAGTATTGGCGTATTTCCAAGAATCAGTTTTTGTTAAGTTTTGTATTTGTGACACCCTGTTCACAATGAAGGTTTTCAACAAATGCGGAGATGTGTTTATCCAAGAAATAACTATAGTAAAATCACACCAATAAAAAAGCCTTTCAAAGTGTATAATACTAGACGTGATTACCTTGTGTAAAAGTACAGCTAAAATTCAAGTCTAGAAACTGTAATCAGTTTTAAAGACGCAACCTTTGTTTTAGTAGTAAATTGCATGGTTGTTAGTATATAAAGGACAAGCTTTTACAGAAGTTGCAACAAAGAATTTAGAAGTTTTATTTGATTGTTGTCGTACGAACGACTGTTGAGGTTTTGACTCAACATTAATTTGTAAAGATTCAAGAATTCGACATCTTTCTTTTAAGAAGTCGATTAAGTTTTGTAGAACAGGCACCTCACTAGTTTTGTTTTCCGCTTCCCAAGCACGTCGTGTAGCGTTATCGAATTTGTTAGTAATTAAGCATATGATTAAGTCATCCCAATGTTCCATAGGAGGTTTGAGAACATTCAAATCCCCCAGTAGCTGGAAGCGAAGCTGTCAGCGTCGTTATAGTGCCTTATAACTCCTGAGAGTTTTATGGCATGTTGATGTTGTTCTGGTGTTGTTTGATGGTTGAACTTGAATAATATGTTGGTCTGGATTCCACGAGGCCTGCTCCTGGAATCCTCTTGTTTGGTGCAGTGAGCAGTTTCCCGGATCTTCCCCTTGGTTGCACTCCAACTACACGATATCCGAATCCTGGGTCCACTGTCCTGTGGTTTTCGACCGACAGGATGGCTACTTGCAACAGGCCGCTCCATCGTCAGGTAGCTCGTCTAACAGGACTGACGGATGTGCATCCCCAACGACTTCACTCGTGTACCCATTCCTCGGCGCCCCGCGTAACGGGTGAACTCTCTCGAGTCGTCACCGTTCCGCTGCTCACCTTTGATCGCCCGTAGGCGGTGGTAGATTAGATGTTGCTGCTTTGAAATCTAGGCAGCAACTGTAACATTCAAAGCGCGTAGGTGTTTTTATGTACCGTCTAAAAGTGTTCTCGAGCCTTCGTGAGACTTTTTTGTAACGGGCGGCAAATTCAAAATTGCCTTAATGTGATTAGTGACGAACAGCTGTTTGTTTTCAAAGCGTTCTTTGAGCAATTTGCAAGCAATAGTGTAATTTAAGTTTGAGACTTTAAAGATTTAATTGTGTCTGCAGCAATTCCTACCAGTTGAAGGCGCAAGTAGTAAAATTTAGTGACGTTGGAAATGCTGGTGTTTGAGTGAATGATTGAAACAAAAGTATCTCTAAAAAATAACCATTGGTCTAGGGACCCATCAAATGCTGGTAAATTCAATTCAGGTAGTCGAAAGTTTGTGGCATTGTGACCACTGTGTTCACTGTGATTACTGCTTGTTGGAGAAACGGCAATATCAACAGTGCTATTATCGCAAATAAATTTTTTAACAGCAGCCGTAATTTGAAAAAAGTCATTTCAAACCGTTCTCGCTGAGGAGCATAATTAGATTCGCATTGTTCGTCAGAATTTTCAATGAGCGACTGCACAGTAGTAAAATCTTCTAAAAGTAACTCGATTTTGTTTAAGCGATCTTGTAATTCATTTAAATCATAGTCTGCATCTATAACTGAATTAAAGTAATTGATGAAACGTGTTAGGGTGTTTTTAATAGCTGTACGTTTGTTTTTCTGTGTTAGACATTGCGTAAGTAATTAATGTAACAAGTAAGTAATAATACAGGATGCGAAAACCACCGTCAAAGTGTGTGGTGGTTTATAAAACCCAATGTTACTATACTAGTAGTTTAAAATATAAATCAAATAAAGGCTTACATAAAATTTTTGGAATTGTGTATAAAGAAGGGTACGTACCTTTCCTGAAGTGAAGTCGTGTTATGTATACAAACTAGAAGCGGTTTGTAGTCCCTACGGGACTATTTTGAACGCCTGCACTCGCTTTGTGGCCCACTGTCTTTACGCCCCACCATCTTTACGCCCCACCATCTTTACGCCCCACCATTTTTACGCCCTACTATCTTTGCGTACCGCCCTCTCTACGCCCCGACCTCTCTACGCCCGCTCTCTACGCCCGCTCTCTCTACGCCCCGCCCTCTATACACCCCGCACTCTCTACGCCCCGCACTCTCTACGCCCCGACCTCTCTACGCCAAGGCCTCTTCACGCCCCGACCTCTCCACGCCCCGACCTTTCTACGACCCTACCTCTCTACGCCCCACCTTCTCTACGCCCCGTACTCTCTACGCCCCGCACTCTCTACGCCCCGCCATATTTACGACCCGCCCTTTCAAGGCCCGGCCATCTCTACGATCCGTTCCATGTACGCCCGCTCTCTGTACGCCCGCTCTCTGTACGTCCCGCCCTCCCCACAACCCGTCGTCTTTACGCCCCGCCCTCTCTACACCCCGCCGTTTCTACACCCCGCCCTCTCTACACCCCGCCCTCTCTACACCCCACCCTAGTAGACTTTGCCGAAATCACTACTGGGAGTCAACCGGATCATGATCACCTCGTTCAAGTAGACTTTGCCGAAATCACACCGGGAGTCGATCGAATCAAGATCATTTTGCTCTAGTAGACCTTGTCTAAATCACTTCGGGGAGTCGATCGGGGTCAAGATCACTTCGCCCAAGTAGTCTTTGTCGAAACCACTTCGGATAGTCGATCGGATCAAGACCACTTCGCCCTAGTGGACTTTGTCGAAATTATTTCCGAGGGCCGATCGGATCAAGACCACTTCGTCCTAGTGACTTTGTCGAAATAACTTCGGAGAGCCGATCGGATCAAGACCACTTCGCACTAATTGTCTTTGTCGAAACCATTTCGTCGAGTCGACGTGATCAAAACCACTTCGCCCTAGTGACCTTGTCGAATCATTTCGGAGAGTCGATCGGATCAAGACCACTTTGCCCTAGTGACCTTAACGAAATCACTTATGGGGAGTTGATCAGAATAAGACCAATTCGCTATAGTTGTCTTTGGCGAAATCACTTCGGGGGAGATGGTCGGATCAGAATCGCTTCGTCCCAGCAGACTTTGTCGAAATCAGTGTGAGGAGTCGATCGGATGAAGACAACTTCGCCCTAGTAGACATTGCCGAAATAACCCCCGGGAGTCGATCGGATCAAGATCACTTCGTCCTAGTAGACTTTGTTGAAATCACTTGGCGGAGTCGATCGGATCAAGACCACTTCGCCCTAGTGATCTTGTTGAAATAATATTAAAGAATCGATCAGATTAAGACCACTTCGCCCTAGTGATCTTGCCAAAAGCACTGGGGAGTCGATTGGATCAAGATCACTTTGTTAGAAAAACGTTGTCAAAATCACTTAGTGGAAGTCAATCTGATCAAGATCGCTTCGCCATAGTATACTGTCGAAATCACTTCGGGAAGTCGATCCGATTAAGACCACTTTGCCCTAGCAGACTGTCGAAATTACTGCGAGAGTTGATAGGATCAAGATTACTTTGCCGTAGTAGACTGTTGAAGTCGCCTCGGGGAGTTGATCGGGGTCAAGATCACTTTGCCTTAGTAGTCTTTGTGAAATCACTTCGGAGAGTCGATCGGGCCAAGATAAGTTCGCCCTAGTAGAGTTTGTCGAAATCATTTCAGGGAGTCGATCGGGACAAATTAAAATCCATACATGCAAACCAATCAAAATGAAGCAATATTGATTAATTGTTGCCAATGTTAAATATGAGCACATGTGTAATAACGTGTTTGCAAATAGCAACTTATGTTAAAGATAACCTTCACCTGAAGTCTATGCAATCACTTTTGTCATTAGTGATTTAGATAAAAAGAGGTTTTTCTATGCCGCAATATGCGCTTAACATTTCTCAATTAAAATTGAAAAATGAGTGTAATACGTATACGTAACCGGTATTGGATTTAGGTTTTACGCTCGGAAGGTTTGTGTTTTAGCACATATTTGGTATTTTATAAGGACTTTTAGTTAATGTAGGCAACCGCTTGGTTCTACCTTCTTTGTACATCATGCTGTCTCATTACTACGTATTAGGTATGCTCGCAAGACAAAGTTGTCAATTGATGTTAATGTAAATAAGGAATAATTAACTTATTGTAGACAGTTGTATAACGTTTATAAATTTTGTTTGAGTATATTTTCTTTTGGACGTCAATAAAATTTCAATATAAAAAAAAAGTAATTGTATTGGCGATTATGAATACTTAAGTTGAAAATACGTATTAATGTTTTCAATTGTTTTTTTATTCTTAACTTTTGATGTTTGTTAAAAGAAAAGTAATCATAAGTGGATCCTAAATAAACAAATATCAAAGGAATGCAGGACGTTTTCTACGTCTGTATTTAAAATTAATGAAATATAGAAGAAATTAAAAACCTAAACGCTTGAAATGTTAACATTTTCAATTACTGTTAATGTAAATAAGGAATAGTTAACTTATTGTAGACCATTTTATAGGGGTTATAAATTTTGTTTGGGTTTTTTACGCATATTAGAGGCTTGTTAATGTTTAAAAAAAATCAACAAAAATAAAGAAAAAAATTAATGTAATTGGGCATTGAATCGCCGAGGTTGCGTATGGTAGACGGAGGAAAGGAAAGAAAGGAAAGGTGATCTATTTTTAACTTTTTCATACAATTTTACCGAATACTAACAATAATAACAATTGATTTTCTTAATAGTACCTACGATGCGGCGTTTAACTATAAGTAATTTAAATGACAATATTCGGTATCTATACTAAAATATTTACCTAACTGTTTAAAATAATAAACGATTTCTTCTATTTTATTTGTATTTTATACCATTGTTGTGTGTTGTACAATAGGAAAAGCAGTGGAAAAACTTATGTTAAACCTAATTTTAACCTTAATATTACCTTAAAGTATAAACACTAAAAAACAAAAAACTATATACAAATGCGGGCAGACGGAGGTGTAAGCCTTACGTTATCGAACCTTATTTTGTAGAAAATCCTTTGGTTGTATACTTGCAGTAGCCGAAGCCTCAAAAGATATATAGGGTTTTCTAAATTATTTAGGTAGACTTGAACTTTTCCAGATGTATTTGGTAATAAACGCCAAATGAAATTTTTTAACTTGTTGTGTTTAAAATAGACCACGTCTATTAATGTGTGATACTTTTTTATAATCAGAATTAATAATTATCAGCACTATAAAGAATTACTATGTAATTTAGAAGCTTTAATTGTAGAAATTTGTAAATTAACTGTGTTAACAGAGTTTCAGATAGTGCGTACTTGTGCTTCTACGTCTTTGTTCGTAACATCGGTTAGATGAGTTAGTATATATGCGCCACTTCCTGATTATAAGATGTTGGCGTCTGTGTGCGCCATCTTGGCGGATAGTGTTAATACTTTCTATGAAGTGATACGTTTGGTTAGCATCTACACTATATGAAAAAGGTTAAAAACCCTGCTGTGGTTTCCAACTAAGAATGCATTGCAAATGAATTTGAAAGCTTATAGATGCAAAAATTTGTATTGACATATTTCACTAAAATGAATCACATACATACATTATGTATGTACATAAGTCAAATTAATAAAACTGAAAATATAAGTTTGTACATCATACATGCATTTTAAGAAATGAAACAAACATTTTACCAAAATATATTATTGGCTTATTGCATATTACAGGAAGATGAAAACCGATTTCAGGTGCAATTGATAAATACAACAACACACGGGCCATTGGCATACAAATAAAAAAATAATCATGAAAACCTAATTTTATTGTTATAGGGATTTGAAAATCTATGCCTAGTGGCATTCTTATTTCCACAATCCTTCACATAGTAGAGAACGTATCCATAACCCACGATTCGGATAAAAATATGTAATCCATTGTTTTAACATTTGTCACAAAAACTAATAAATATGAATTTCGTCTAAATACAGTAATGTATAAACAAACACCAAGCTCTAACATTAAGACATCAGTTTTTCTTAAGTTTTAGTTTTACAATAAATTATGTATACATTCAATATGGGAAGGTACGTAAAAACAACATTGACGGTGAAATAAGTACCTATAAAAACATTAGTAATGTAATCATAAGTAAAAGTAATTGTATATTTTTTTAATCACACACCTGGATATATTGAAGAAGTCGATTATTGATATCACAATTCATAATGAATTTTTTGAAATGCAGCCAATCAAATTAAACAATTTTTGAATAGCGCTAGGGTTAGATAAACAATAATTCTAAACGTCAAATTAATGTCAAATAAATGATAATCATAATTGCTGTTGAAATTGTGGGCGCCATCTATGCGGATAGTGTTAATACTAAAATGCGCCAACATAATTGTTTATAGAGCGGCACCACCGTGGTTTGTAACCTGCTTTTGACATTTCTTAAATAAATTACACAAATCGCAGTAAAAGTTTTAAATAAAGATGTAGAATTTATGGTAGATGCAATATTTTATGGTACATAATAGAAATTTGTTAAGGATCGTATACCAATTTTTGAAACCAACTCGATCGTCTGTTCATCAACGCAAATGTACCGGTTTTTAGTTCTGTGCGTTTGGGTTTTTAGATCGTAAAATATTAAAGGTTTTTTAGTTTTTACACACATATAAGCGAATACGTTTCTGAAAGTTGGACAATCTCTGAAAAGTAAACGTTGTAAATGGATTTTGAGAAAATATAATTCACAAATTATAGATTGTAGATCGCATTGAAGCGTATGAAAAAAAAGAGTTGGTTTATTTAATGCATATTGTTAAATGAATGCTATTGCATGTTTTAAAAAGCAACAAAATTAAATTAAAAAAAGAATTTTACTGGGTATCGAACCAACGTACGTACGGTTTGTAGCCAGATATGTTAGGCCTGCGCTGTCGAGGTAATATTTATTGAAACCGCATTGGTTGTATACTTGCTATGCTTAATGCCACATAAGGAATACATTGTCTTAGGGATAAATCACAGAATAGAGTAATTGTTCGGGCGATTCCGTAAATAAACGTCAAATGTAATAAGTAATTATTTTTCAAATAAATAACTGGTGTATATTAAAAAGCGATGTTTTCGTATAATTTTAGTCAATTGTCGGTACTCTTAAACGATATTAGATGATTTGTAAGTCCAAATTTGAGGAATTTGAAACGAAGTGTGTAATCATAGATTTTGAAGGTACATATTCGTTCGCTTCCGTAGGCTTTCGGAACCTGTGTTTGACGTTTCTCCAGGTAATTATACAAATTTCAATACCTGTTTTAAGAAAATACTATACTATCAGCTTGCAAACTGTTAATAATTCAGGTTTTAGAACAGGAATAGCATTGTTTGGTATATATTATATATTTTGTAACGCCCGAATACGTATTTTAGAAACCAACTCGAGCTTTCTTCTCTCTCGTACCAACGTCAACCGAGCAGTTGCCAACCTCGTCCCACGTCTTGTTCGGTTTTTAGATCGGAAATTTTTGTGGGATCCAAGTTTTTTTAACACGTTAACGAATACGTCGCCTCAAATTAATCTTTTCCCGGAAAATCCTTATTTCTCCTCAATTTATCGGTTTTCCGCGGTAAAAACCGGCCCATGTTACGCACGAAAAAATTCTCCACCTAACCACCACCCGCCCGTGCCCCCAAATCCGAAACCCTCGAACGCAAATCCCAAAAAGCGATCGATTCGCGCCTCTCAACTTTAACACAAAGACGGGCATACAAAATTTATAGTTATTTAGTTATTTAGTTATTAGACAAGTTGTGTTATGTACACGTGCAAATACCTTTGCTAAAAATGAGATACAGCAAAGGAATGCAGGAAGTCGGAGTTGATGAGCGAACTTGTTTTGAAACGTGATTGCATCTATCAACCCTTGTAGAACTGTAGTGGATGTATTACAATAATTTTGCACTGGCAGTTAATTACAGTATTCGAGCTTTTGAAGGGCCATGTTACGTATGTAGATTGTACAATTTTTGAGAATTTCACGTTAAGTACACACCGGACGTACACGTTTTAAAATTTTAGGTGCATTCTTTGATGTTGCAGCGACGAACTCAGGTACAGGGTCGGATTTGCACTAACAATTTTATTTTTCAATGTTCCACCCAAAGGTACTACATTGGTCAGAAAGCGAGTATTTTTTTTATCTGGAAATTTTGAATTTTGCCAAACCCTTGCTGTTCCAAGTAAAAAAGGAATCTTTAACGTGTGTGACAACACTCACACACGGGACTTACATTGTACTTATCATCCGACCAAGAGCGTATATTTGTGAAAAATACTCGCTTAGCATTTTACAATCGGTCCGTGACGGGAATCAAACCCAAGACCTTAAAATTAGTATTCATATGCGTACCTATCTAATCCAGGGAGTACCTTACACGTCTGAGTATTCCTTACATTTGATTTTTTCCAATGTTTTACCCGAACGTACTAAATTGGCCAGGAAGCAAGTTTTTTTACCTGGAAATTTACAATTTTGCCAAATCCTTGCTGTTCCAAGCAAGGAAGGGATCTTTAACGTGTGTGAGAACCTCCACACATGGGGGTCTATATTTTACTTATCATCCGAACAAAAGCGTATATTTGTGAAAAATACTCGTTCAGCATTTTTCAATCGGTCCGTGGCGGAAATCGAACCCAAGACCTCAGAATTAGTATTCACATGCGTACCTATCTAACCCACGGAGCACTTTACACGTCCGAGTATTCCTTACATTTGTTTTTTTCTAATGTTCTACCCGGAAGTACTACATCGGTCAGGAAACGAGTTTTTACCTGAAAATTTACAATTTTGGAGAACCTTTGCTGTTTCATTCGAACGAGGACGTTTTTCGTAAAAATACTCACATAACATTTTTCAAGCGGTCCGTCTCGGGAATCGAACCCGGGACCATGGGCTTACTAGTTACATGCGAATCAACTAAGTCACGGAGTCGCCACGTCCAAGTTTCAAGATGCTTGTATGGTTCCGTCAACTGATCTGTGTTGGGAATCAAATCCTGTATCTTAGGCTTAGTAGTCACATGCAAATTAACTAAGACACAAAAATGCCTGGTAAAGTCCCCCCTAAAAATTCTTGTTCGAAAAAGTACCGAAAACCTCGACTGTATTACCAAGGGTGGTTGCCAACTATTTCGGGGGGTGGAGGCGGGCGGTATAAGTGTTTGAATAGGATACCGGAATGTTATCGTGTGTAAAATATGTCTTAATCGGAAATTATCTTGGTCGCCACTTAAGTTTGACATACGGATATTACAATGCGAAGGCCTCAGAAGAAATAACAAAAGCATGCCAAAACCTGAGGTCAGGAAAGTAATTATGGCTTAAAATTCACTCGAAAAATAATAAAGTACACTGATGATAAACAAACCTAAAACAAACATTAACAATAGGAACACTAATATACTTGCTTGAAACTGATAGCTGATTTACAATCACGAAACTAAGTAATTGCATTATAATTTATTATAACCTGACTGGAACTACTACCCTTACAGTTATTGTGAGAAACGCCAATATATAAAAATAAGCCTTTGTTTGTTGCATAATTATGTTTTCAATTTTATTATAGAACTATGCATTCACCACAAGTACAAGGTACACGTTTTTAAGTAAGAATTAAAAATCACATATGTCAAAAATTACTTAACTTAATGGAAAACGTTTTCGACAAGCAAAATTACTTTCTAAATCCTTAAACTAATAACAAGAACGTACTATGGGTAAGTTTATAAATTTGTACAGTTAAATAGAAAAAAAAGTTCATTCATTTATAGTTACAGTAGGTAATTGTTTCAGGAACTTAATCATAAACACATATTTTTTAATGTAGATAACTCGGAAGTAACTAAAAGCCTTTATCTTCTAGACATATTTTGATTTGACCGGATCCTGCTAAGACTTAGAAAGGAAAACTAGATATTTTGAATCAACATGTTTTTGTTTAGTATGAAATTGTCGATCCAATGAGAACCAACGTGTTCCTAAAATTAGAAGAAAACAACCTTATAGGGTATTATCCGAACTTCTTACTCATTTCAATACCTTTTCTTCAAGGTTAACTGACCCACACAAGTTACAAGTTATCTATGTGACTGGTAAGGATGAAGTGCATAACCAAAAAGGTTTCCCTACCTAAAGCCTGTAACGTGTTGATTTTCTTTCCTTTCAACACTTACTATTTTTGTATTGTCGAGCGCATCTTTAATAAACGCTCTGTATATAAATTTTCCTCTTGTACAAATCTATATTAATTTAAGTTGTCAAGCAGTTGTCTATTATTTATTAAACGATTTGAATTGATTGGTTACTAATTAAAGAGTGGTACCGGTTGTAATCTCTACTCTTGACATTATCGGCGACACGACAGAACTTGGTCTTCGATCGTGAACAACGTAAGTTGAAAGTACATACGCCATTTTTGCAAGGTGCTACGGAATAATGGATTTGGCATAGCGGTCGTACAATTTATAATCCTACACTTTTGGTGGATCTCCGTACACTTTATTTACGGTGAAAATATTTATATAGAATTTTGGCTGGTGCATGAGTTTTCACTGTTAAACAGATATCTGGTCTGGTTTGATAAAAAATAGGCATACGGTCGTTTAGAAAATTGGTTTTGCTGTAAATTTTAAGGAGGCTGATAGTCGCGTTCTTGAGTAAACACGAATCGTAAGTTAATATATTAAATACATTTAACTAATTATTATTCCTTTAGGGCTTCCTATCTTCGCTCTTATTCTCGTTATTAGTTTTGCCGTATCTGTTATGGGTAAATTTAGTTCATGCTGGACAGATGTTTAGGATTTCCGGCTGTTGTGCTTGAAGAGTACCGTATCACACGTTGGTTATCGTATGAGCGATTAAACTTGGAGCATTCAACTTTTAATTTAAATGGATGAATCATATTCAGTTATGAACATTACGGAATTTGATGGTTATTTGGCGTTATCCGTGCAGGTATTTTAATTTGGAAGGATTTCGTATTTTTATATCCTCTATAAATAGTAATCTGGAGGTATGTAATATGGAGTTATGCAAATACTTAATTTTGCAGTTTTGTAAAGTCCGTTAACTTTATTTATGAAATTGAAAATAACATCAAATTTATAGCTAAGATTTTACACTATGACATTTATTTAAAGCGTCAAAACTTTCCCTTTTGTAAAAGGTTTATATTGGAGAGTTGTTCCAAGATCGGGTTTGCTCCTAAGATAATTTACTGGTTTATGTGTACACGAAAAGCGGGTCACAAATAGCATTTTTTTTGTAAAGACTATTACCTACACAAACGAAGGTAAAGGTAAATTATTATAAAAGTTCGCCAAGATTTTACCTAGCTTGAATTAATATTATTGATTGGTATAAAGTGTTATTGATCCAATATATACACAGTCATTAATAGGACGGTTAGTGAGTTCTGAAACTGTTAAAAAATTAAGAGGATAATATACATAGTGTTATTTTGAGCTTGAATAATTATCGCTCCCTGAATACCTATGAGTCGTCGTTGCTAGGCATTTTTTTTTTGTAGGAGAGCGATTGAAGATATCACTTTTAGTATTTTGAACTTTAGGATTTCCAGGCAGTCTTCTGGCGCCCAAAATTATCTTAACACCAGTTATTGGCTTCAAGTTTGGTCTCCATGACCTACGATCCAGCCCAATCGAGTTAGCGGGAAAACCTTATTCTATTCCACCGTGTCTGGCGACTGCTTTTTCTCTGGGAGATCGGAAAAGGGGTGGCAAGCTATTCGACATATCTTCGGCAAAATTCGGAGAAATTAATTACGACTGGAATTTAAAATTACTTAAGTCGTTTTTCTTCATCTAACATATTTATTATTATTTTACTTGAAACTTATAACTAGACCCAGAGGAAAGGACTTCTCATTTTTAATTAGCATTAATATAGTGTGTGAAAGTTGTTTGTGCCAAGACGATGAGGTTATTGGCGCCAGCGTTGTGCATGATTAATAAAAGCAAATAAATCATAGAGCTACATTAATTTAGAATATAAAAGTATGGTGATATCTTTCTCAACCTTAGAAACTGCCATAATAAGTTTGACAATGTTTGAGTAGGAACATTACAATATAAAAAATAAGCCTTCCTTGGATAAAGAATGCATGAAACTTAAAAATTATATTTCTAAAAGGAAATAATCTAACCTTATTGGTGGGATTTACAAATACAGAAACTATTAAAATGAAAATGATTATAACCGTTTCAAATAAACGTTACACGTTCAGTTCAAAGCATCTGGAGAACTTGGAATTTAAGAGATGCAGGGTATAACTTATCTTCTGTAGGTTGATTTGATTAAAATGTTACCAAGTTTGCGATCACAGAAGGCACACAAATAATTTTCATAGCTGTGGATTGCTTCTCTAAGTTTGTATGACTTGCTTACCTTAAATGTAAAACGGCTGTAAATGTTATTGCTACTACGATGACAATTTTGAATAAAGTTAAAAACGCCAAGAAATTTAGTCTGATGCTGGAAACACAAATTATAACAAACATTAATACACAGGTACAGCAATAACCATCATAGCTAGGGACCACAATTTAATTGTAGGAAAATGTGATTTTAATTATGAGGAAACAAAAAAAATGATAAAAGACTACCCAAATTAGATATAGATAGACTTACAGATATCCAAATCCGAAGGGATTATAGAAATAGAGTGGCAGCACTTATATGAAAATTATATTAAAGAATGCACACTTTAAATTAAAAACTAAAGAACATGTGTCTACGAATCAAAAAACACGCTATTATTACAAATTTCTGAACGCAACAAGGTATTGCTTTCACTCTTAAATCGCATCCTCTAAATCCCAACAATTCACTTTCACCATTTACAAGCATATATGGAAGCCACACATTTCCAGTAGGGTAATTTACTTCCAACCCCTATCAATTTGACTAAAATTAATTGTCATTGTAGAAACTTTTAAGGCAATTTCATGCGTAAAAATTAGACTTGCCAGTAATATTTCTCGTCCATTTTTAGCGGTGTTGTTTTAGCTAGTTAAACTATAAACCATAAGCATATAACATGAAACTAAAAACCCTTTGACAAGATTTGTCGTAAACGATATGCCTTCAAACCCTTAGTTTTAGGTGGAACTGTATATAATTCGACGCTCTCGCTTTTATCCTTCTGACGCAACTGTCACTTGTAGGTTTTAAACATTTAGAACTGTTATATTAAATACCATATCGTAAAAAGATTTGATAGATAATTATTAAATTCATAGTTAAGGAAAATTTTTCAATTTTTGAATTTGGCGAAAGGTTAATTTTATAGTGAAATATAAACTCTGGTAAAGTTGGATTGAACGCTGTCACGCACTAACAACCACGATTACTCGAACGGGAGAATCAAAGGGCCCTTCACACAACGTTGAGCACTCAATATACCCCAGATTTCGACCCAAACATTATTACCTCACTGTCAAATTCATGAATTGTGATGTATTATTTAATACAGAGGAAAATTACATTTTTAGCATAGTTAGTAGTGACTAAGCGGTTTTAATAACCTTGCAACAGATTTTTATGTAAAAATCCAATAGTTGGAAGTTTTTGCAACTAATCCAGGGTTTCTTACATTAGTGCGAATGAAAATTTGTTTCTTTAAATAGCTTTTCAAGTCATGTCAAGTTTATTTTAAAAAATTATATAATATGTTTGTTTAGTTGAGGTGAATCAGTTCAAATTCAAAGTTATGTTTATAGTTTTGCATATGCGTTTAACTATCAAAATGTTAAAAGTTAAAATACTGTAGCGAAAGCTGTAATTGCAATAATAATAGTTTTTATTCTCAAACTGATTGTATCAAGCCTTTTCAAGAGCTCGCAGTTATAATGGAATTTGCTAAAAAACTCTCCCAACAATTTACTTTCAGTTAATCGCTAGCAGTACAGTTATTATCTTCTTAACACTACTATGTTTTTCTCAAGTATTATAGAAACGCTATAATTAACTATTTATATAATCACTACAATAATTTATATTGGCAGTAATTTATATCACATATGTACCACTACTTATTTCATATCACAATTATCAAACCTTTTAACTAGAACATATTGTAATCAAATCTTCAATCAGAACTGACTTTAAAACCCCTTAACGGCTATTTATACTTATTAAATTGCAGTAGTTATTTAAAGAATATTTCAGAAATTATGCTAATAACATTCTCGAGATTTCCTATTGTAATGTAAATAACCGTTAACGAAAAGCCTGTTAATCAAGTTCATCTATAGGATATAGCGGTACGAGTATTAAGTAAGGTGTGCAAAATGATGCTTGGGGAGCTGGAGGGATGACGCACCGACTGCTCTCCAGACGTAATAGATGATTATGATAGACTCGGTTAGTTTCCTTATGTATTGTAATGTTGTGTATTTATTCTCTTCATGCTAAACCATAGCCACTACATATTCAGAATCCACGCGTTATGTTTGTTAGGTCCTGTTCTGCAAGGATCCTGGCTAAGTAGCAATAGTGCACTACAGAAAATTTAGTAAGTAAAATATTTCTTTCGATAATAGCGGACCAGCCGTGCGTTGATCGACCACAAAGTCGGTTGTAAATGTGAAAATAATGTAAAACAGTTTGAAAGAAAGACTTACCGAAATGTTCAGTTGCTGTTGTAAATAGTGCCACTCAGGGAATAGACAGGAAGAGAGAAAAATGTAGTAATCCGCACTATACACATTTGCCCGAACCGACCGAGAGTTGTACCTTTCTCGTTCACGTTCAAAAACATCTAATCCTGCACACGCGAACGTTGTTTGTTTCTTACTCCGCGCGTGCGTTCACATTAATTGAAATAAATGGCAGTTCCGAAATAAGCAAATATTTGACAATGCAGCCATGCTGCGTAAACAGATCCTATTTCCTTTTAGTAGCCCAACCGTGGCGGTTATTTTAATGATTGTAGTGATAAGCGTATACATAGCCGCCCCTGAAAACACGTGTTTCCCTAACCCAAAAAATCTAAAAGTAAGAAAAAGAAAAATTAAGAAAATTAATGTAACTTGTAACTAAAGAATACTCTTTTAGAAAAAGGTCAAAATTTAGCGTCAGGCAAAGGACGTAGCTTAACTACTGGTCGCCTGTAAACACCTGTAGCAGTTTTGACCGTACATACACGTACTTGCTTGTCGTCCCCCGGGCGCAACTCTATCACTTTGTCAATAGGCCACTTAAGAGAAGATTTTACGTCGCTTTGTATGAGAACTAGAGCATTGAGCTTTATATTTGTATTAGGGTTTGTCCATTTTTGCTTCTGTTGAAGCGAATTAAGGTATTCCTTTGAAGAAGTTGGCACCTAGAAAGGCAATTGAGCTTTAAATCCGACAAATTGGTTTCCAAAATGAAGGAGTTCAAAGGTTCCATATGTAACAAATGTCCGGAAGTAAGGGGTGATAAATCATTGGGGTCGTTGGTTAACGGCCACAGTGGGCGGCAGTTAAGTACGGCCTCAATTTGACAACGGTGTTCATTTCTTCTATCGTAAGTCGCTGTTTGCTGATAACATATTTGTGTCTTAAACCCTTTCACGCCGCTTCTGCCAAACTATTGAAATGTAGTACTAAAGGCGAACTAAAATACCACCGTAAGGACAGCTTTTAAGATGCTTTTTGTGCCAGCTGTATAAATTGTCAGTGTAGTAACCCGAAGCAATGCCGAGACGGGTTGGAGGGGCGTAACTTCCTCCACGTAATTAATTAAGTAAGCGGATGGATTAAACAATTTAGTGTAAAGAAATGATCAGGATACAATATTGCGGGACTAAATTGGAAAGCGATAAAGCGGTTGTAATCTGGTTGTCTTGTACAAGTTACAGTATAAATGCTTAACGTTAATCAAGTGCACAAATTCATATAAACAAAAGTCAAAAACTCACCAGAATTTCTTGGTTTTCTGTGCTATAGGTGATTTCGGCACGCACAAACCACGGTTAACACAGTTGCGGTTTATATTATATTTTTAAGCGGTAAAACAAAAATTTAGGCACTTCTTGAGTACTCTGCGGTCACACACGATCAAAGTTTTATAATAATAATGCACTCTTGCGGACCAGGTGTTCGTTCCAAGATAAATTTGGTTCTATCTATCGCGCACTATCATTGTTTATTTTGAATACACCACGATACTTTTGGCGCGAACTAAGGCACTTATAAATTAACTATAAGTCGCCGAACCACGGGTTTCGAATCGGCGAAAGGCGGCAATAAAATTTCCTGTAGATAACTCTAAGGCAAGTTGAGGTGAACTGATTTAGTGTTCGAACTCACAAAAACGCAAGCATACGATTTTAGAAAGTTGGAGCCCCTCGGACGACGATGAGTGACAAAAAATGAACCGCAAAAATCTATTCCGACATGAACAAATGGTTTAGTGCCCCACTTCTTGAGGCGGATAAATCGCCCATAATGGGAAAAGGGCAGAAACGAGATCTAGCGCGAAAGCATTTGTAACAGGTTGCAAGTGTTTTGTAAATAGTCTTTCTGGCGGACAGTATCCAGAATTGTTGACCTAGTAAATAATGTAAACTTTTCAAACCGGGGTGCAAATACTATAATGGGTGTTTTCCACGGCAAGGCTAGAATATCTATGTTGACTTGGTGGAAGTAAGGGATGCTTAGCCTCGTAAGCCAACTCGGAGTTTTTAAGACGACCTTCTACCCTTAAATGCCCACCTGTTATAAAGTGAATATTTATTTTATGAAATTCTAGGGTATTTTGTATGGTTTCGTTTGTAAATTCGCTTCCATTTTCTATAGGTATTGATTCGGGTGTATCGTAAAATGTAAAGTATTGTAAGAATCCTTGGGTTACATCTATACTGTTTTTTGAAGTAATGGGTATTGCTTGGCCTACTTTGATGAATGCGTCAACGATTGTTAGAAAGTTTGAGCTTCTACTACCAATGTGTCTGCATGTAATGTTTGAAAAGGTTTGTCGAATGTTTTAGTTTACATTAAGGGTATGGTGGTGATCTGTCCTACTTTGCCTTGTCGCATAATTCACATAGGTTGATACAATCGGTGGTTAATTCCTTCATGATTGGATTTACCTTCGTGTTGGTTTTAAATTACGTCATTTATTTTGTCTGGGTCATCTAAAGTTATTAATTTTCGTGTACATCTGATAATCTCGGGTCCTATTAAATAATCTAATATATAATTCTGAAAATCGTTTGTACAAATGTTCTGTGGTAAAATAAAATAAAAAGGTTATTTATCTGGGGGTATATTCCTTTAGAATTTTAATTATTTGGGCTTTGCTGTCATCTTTCGTTATTTCAATTTGGTATATTTTTCTATTATCGGTTTTTTTATATTTTACCGGGTCTGGGTTGGTTAAAACTTTGTAGCTATTGCTTCATTTAAAATTTTAATAGCGGTTTTTGGTTCTTCGTTTTGTGTTGAGTATATAGTGTCTATTTCCTCTGGGTCTTTTCTTATCTCTGTTTCGTTTACATTACCTATAATTGACTCTGTCTCTATGGCGTTGAGTTGTATTCTGCTCAATGCGTCTGCATTATTGTTATATATTCCTTTTTTGTATATGATTTCGTAGTCGCACTTTTCTAATCTAATCGTCCATCTCTGTAATTTTGAATTCGGTTCCTTGAGTTTACATAGCCATACTAAATGGTCTATGGTCGGTATACGAAGCTTATTCAATTGAAACCCAGGTTAGTCTGGGAAACAATTGTAATCACTCAACTGACGTTTTGCAACGTTAGTGGTGTTTGTAAACTTTCCACACCATCCAGTAAGCTGTCATTGATGCAATGGAAACACGCAAATTCTCCGCCACCAAAGAAGTTTAAAGTTCAACCTTCTGCCGGTAAGGTCATGTTGACATGTTTTTTTGACCACGAAGGACCCTTGTTGATAGAATTTACAGAATCTCGGGTGCATATCATCGCAAACCTGTATAATGAAATTTTGAACAAGCTCCATCAAGCAATAAGACGAAAACGTCCAAGGAAGATTTCACGTGGTGTCATTCTGCTTCACGACAATGCTCGACTTCATGTTGCTAACGTAGTGGAAGAAAATCTACAGCGAAAGAAATGGAGAATATTAGAGCATCCACCCTATAGTCCCGATTTATCGCCTTGCGATTTTCACATCTTTGGGCCACTGAAAAAAGCGTTAAAAGGTAACCGTTTTCAGTCGGACGAAGAAGTACAAAACGCCGTGAAAGAATTCTTCGAGCTGCTGCCACAAGATTTCTTTAGGCGTGGTATACATAGGTTGACGAAACAATGGGATATGTGTCTTAATCGTAGTGGTAATTATTTGTAAATTTAGTTGTCAATAAATTTTTCCTGAACCAAAGATGGGTTTTCAATTGAACAAGCCTCGTATATGTGAAATTTCCTTCCATAAAGATATGCTCTAAAATATTTTGTTGCCCAAATTATAGCTAATAATTCTTTCTCAAGTGTGCTGTACTTTTGTTCTGTTTCATTTAGCGTCCGTGATGCGTAGCTGATTGGTTTATCACTACTTACTTTTCCTTGGCTTAATACTATGCCTAAAGCAACGTTAGATGCGTCGGTTGTTAATATAAATGGTTTTGAAAAATTAGAATATTCTAATAACGGGTGATTCGTAAGGATACATTTGATTTTCTCTATTACTTTAATAAATTCCGGTGTGTGCTCGGTCTTATTACCTTTCTTAAACAATTTGTTAATGGTTTGGTTATTTGTGCGCAACCTTTGTAGTAACCATTGAGTCCTAAAAATCCTTTTATTTCTTTATTCGTTTTTGGTAAGGGGTAATTTAATACGGCATTTGTTTTGTCTGGGTTGGTCATAACTCCTTGTGGCATTATAACATGTCTTAAAAATGCTACTTCTTTCTGCAAGAATTCGCATTTGTCTAATTGAACTTTAAAATGGGCTTTTCTTAAATGTTCGAAAACTTCTCTAAATCTTTCGATGTGTTTCGCGAGTGATGTCGAATATACGATTATATCGCCCAGGTACACAAAGCATTTTTCGTTGTGTATCCGTCTTAAAGTGGCGGGTACGTTTTTTAAGCCAAACGGCATGCGTTTATATCCATACTGTCCTATAATTGTACTGAATGCTGTTTTAGTCGTGTCTTTCTCGTCCATCTCCACTTGGTGGTATTCTGAGGCGACGTCTAATGTCGAAAAATATTGACACTTTCCTAATTTGTCTAGAATCTCGGTAATATTGGGTAGTGGGTATTTATCTACCGTCTTCTCGTTATGTTTTCTGTAATCGATAACCATTCGATATTTGCGTTTGCCTGAGGCGTCTAATTTCTTCGGTACTATTAATACGAGGCTGCTCCATGTTGAATGATGTCTTGCTTTAATAGGTCTGCTATTTGTCTATATGCTTCTTCTTGACTTGAGGTAATCTATACGCTTTGGTGAAAATCGGTTTATTATCTGTTAGCTCAATATTATGTTTCACTGTGTTGGTGAAAGTTAAGGGTATTCCTTCACAATAGAATATATCTCGGTATTCGAAACATAAGTCTTTAACTGATCTCTCCTTTTCGTTATTAATGTCATCATTAAAACGAATGTTAATTAGATTTTCCTTAGCATTCTATCGTGTTCTGTAGGGTTAGAGTTGCTTTCTGAGTCTTCGTAGATTTCCATTTCGCTAAAGTTCACTTCTTCTACGTCTATTGGTTTTGTTAATGATACTCCGATGGGGTAATCGTTTGAGTTCAAAATTGTCGTAGTGGCATAATTATTTTTTATTTGTACTAGCGCGGTGGATGTTTCTACTTCTTGTTGGAATGATGTGTGATTTTTAATCCGATGTCGCTTTTTGAATTCACTAAGACTTTTATTTGCTATTATGTCCTAGGCTCGATAGTGTATTTTTGGTCGGTTTGAATGTTCCTGTTTTAAAATTTAATGGGAATTTGTCCGTGTTTCGTTCTTAATAATCGGTCTTTTATATCAATATTTGCTCCTAATTTTCTTAGAAGATCCACACGTGTCAAAGTATTAACTGAAATTGTTCAAAGACGGATGAAAAAACTGGCTGAAGAAATATTAGCAGACGATCAATTTGAGTTTAAGTGAAACAGGGGAACACGGGAGGTTATTTTAGTTCTGACGGTGATAATGGAAAAGGCAATAGAAAAAAGAAACAGCGTGTATAAAGGGTTTGCAAATCTGGAGAAAGTATTTGACAATGTAAAATGGAAAAAATTTTCGAAATACTCAAATAGATTGAAATGAGTTTTAGAGATAGACAAATAGTACATAACTTATACAAAGAACAATCATTGGTAATAAAATTAGAGCAGGAACGTAGAGAAGTAAATATTAGGAAAAGGATTTGCCCTATCCCCGTTAATTTTTAACTTGTACATTGAAAAGGCAATGAATATTCTGCAGCAATACATTTGAAATTATTATGCAGGGACAAAGGGTTGATATGCTTATTTTTTGCAGATGATATAGCGGTATTAGCATCTAGCAAGGAAAAGATAGAAGCAGCTCTTAATAAAATGGAAACAGTTCTAACAGGGAGATGTAGTTTTTTTTTGATAGTTATCCGAACCCGGTGGAGTGAAAAGCTTGTATAGCCAAAGTGTGAGACTCTTCTGGCGGCACACCCACCAAAACCACTCCCCCTGGCGAGTGCATCTGCAAAATGGCTCCGCCGCACTGCAGTCTAAAAGGCTTATTGTGCTGCCCCTAGTTAAGTATTATACCCAATCTGCAAAGCCTGTACCCCGAATTACAGAGTACAGGTTTCTTGATGAGAGGGTATCGACTTCCTTCGGGTCTAACTTTGGTCGCCCGAATAGGCGCTGTCTTGTTCTACCCAACGCCTCTAGATGGTGTCGGTGTGGAAGTCTCTGAACGAGGTCTTTTATGCCCCCGCTCTCCTTCTGCCCCAACACCTTCTTTGTGGACGAGTGTAACTCCGTCCAAGTCGCAGCTTCGACTTTCTTGGCTTGCCTCAGCTTCCAACGCTGAGCACCCGAAAGCCTCTTTGCTTGCAGTTTAGTGCCTGCAAGTTTCTTTATTGTTTCTTCCGTGTCTAGTGTATCAGACACCGGTCTTGCAAGGGGATTTGCATTCCGGGTCTGCTCCACCTCCATGGATATGTTTTGATTACCTGAGGGTTTCCCCAATGCTGGTTCCACCTCTTCGGGTTCTGTTTTACTTATGGTACCAATACTTTTCATGGTTGTTCCCATGAGTATGTGGGTGTAAATAGTCACCATTCCAGGTGCCCTCTATTGGCATGGAAGGCGTGAGCAAAACGGAGTGCTGCCCTGTTCCCCGAGTTCTAGACTGATTAAGACTGGTCAACTATCCAGCCATGTATCCCTCGGGCTCAGTCCTTCTCCACAGGATTTAGGATTTTTAGCGAGGTTGTCTCCTCTAGGTCCGGGCTGTTAAGCCAAGATCCCTGCACCCTCTTACCTTTGAGGCATGACCACGACAGCAGGGAAGGCGCGGTGTGTTGGTGTTGCAGAATTGCCCCATCGGCTTCGTTTATTTCAGTGCAGGCCCATTAGCCACGAAACTACAGCTTGGGCTGAAGGCTTTGGTCCGCAGGACGTTTTCACTTGGCTAGGGGAAGGATTTTATCCCGCTCTAACACAGTCTTTTGCTCTCCACCATGTTGTGGGCCTTATACCACTCAGGCATTGGGTCACTGAAAGAGATAAGATTATCACGATCTTTCCCAGAGTAGATAGTCAATCCCTTGGTCATATATCCTGGGATTTCTCCTTTCCGCCACCTGGAGACGCGCCCAATGTGCAACCAACCGCATGGGGGATGTAGTACTAAAATTAACAAAAATAAAACTAAAGTACTAGTATGCAAATGAGAGGAAAATAAATCAAAAACTACAGTACAAATAGATAACAAAAACTTACAAGAAGTTAAGGATTTCTGCAACATAGGAAGCCAAATGACGAAACTTGAGAAAAGTGCAGAAGATATAAAATAAGATTAGCACAACGCCGTGCTGCATGTATCAAGAAAAAGCAATTACTATGTTCAAAGACAAGAAACATAGGAACAAGGAAAAGATTGTTGTAAGCAAATGCGTGGAGGACAGCACTGTATGACTGATATTTCAACAGTAGGACAAGAGAATAGGTAAAAATAGGAGAAATAGGATGATAAGCCACGTACTAAAGCATGAGGGAATAGTGCGGAATATATTAGAGGTAGAAATAGTAAAAAAGACAGGTAGAGGTACACTTAGGTTAGATCATTGCACACAGATAGTCAAAGATGTAAGTTGTGGAGACTTCGGGGAAATGTGTAAACTAGCTCAGAATAGAAATTAATGGGGGTAAGGGTCCAATCAGTTCCAAGACGGACAAGCTAATAACGAAAAAAAATAATTGTAGTTAAACTTGATGATAATGATAAACAATTACTGGTGTTGGTTTTGCAATATTCTCAACTAATGTTGATTGTGCGAAAGGGTTTATTGAGAAACTATAAATTCTGGAAAGGTCTAAGTGTAGGGGATCTTGGTAGCCATCAGGTTGTTTAACTTCCCTTTCCCCCCTCCTCCCTTCACATACCACTTAGTATTGGTGAAATAGGGTATATATTTAGAAAACAATAGAAAGGGAGGCGAGTCGTATTTAACAAGAAAGAACAACTGCTATGTTCGAAGATAACAAACATAGAAACAAGGAAAAAGTTGTTGAAAACGTAAGTATAGACGACAGCGCTGTACTGTTATGAAATGGGGGCCGTAGGAAAAGGAAAAGGTAGGAATGCTGTGCTTTCGATGTATGAGGATGGTAGCATGGACAGACAAAGTTAATAACAAAAAGATTCTAGAATTAGTAGGGGCGAAAGATGTCTGAGCAAAACAAGGAACAGCAGGATGACTAGAAGGATAAGGCACATTACATTCTAAGGTATTTCGGGAATAGTGCGGGATATCTTGTAAGCAGATGTAGAAAAAAGTGACGTTAGAAGTAAACCTAGACCAGACTATTGCACACAGATAGTGAAAGATGTAAGCTGTTTGAATTTCAGGGAAATGTATAGGTATCGCAGAAACGGAAACAATGGAGATACGCGGCTAACCGGTTTCAGGATTGAAGACCTAGTAATGATGATGCGGTCACCATCCAGTATTCTTGTATAATTACGATGAAATACAAATCTACAATTAAATTTTTGCATTCGATCAAAATCAGTACGTAAATAGTGCTACAATTAATGAACGTTACCCTAAAGAATCAAAATTTTCTAAATATTTAGAACTTACTTGATCGAACACTTAACGAAGTTATATTGTAACATGTAAAAATTCCGAACTGAATTATTCGTCAACATTACTGCTACAAAGCCGTTATTTTAGCATTTATTTATTTAACGCTTTACCCAACATGATTTCCTATACTTTTGTATATTTAGTAAACTAATAAAATAAAAGCATTTTATTAATATAGCTGATAACACCATTACAAATCTTGCGCGTGTTCCCTACTCGTAAGTGGAATATCTATGATCCTCATGTTGTTGGTCGACTTGTGTGACATGCTCACTTTTTGTCCTCTCCTCGAGCCGAAAGGTCACTGCTCTGCGATAAAAGCAGACGACATGTTACAGAAAATTAAGTTTTCCTAGCGTAAGCGCCGAAAGAAGTCTAATTTAATCTTACAGTTATAAAGTAATTAATCTTTACAACGTGCAATTTCCGTAATTTTCAATGCAACTTCAGTAATTAGCAAAGGTTCTAATGGAATATTAAGATTATTCTATTTAGTTGATGTGTAAATAAATTATCTCCATGGAAATCCATTTCGTACAGAATTGGTAAGCAGATTTGTTGGATAGTACCGACACGTGACAGGATGCTGACGTCGAAACAAGTGTTAACAGGTTGTTAGGTCATTCACGCCGGTGGGTAAGCCCATTTGATTTTCTGAAATTTTGCTGCATGTGGATCTTGTTCAGTTTTTTACGCTGATTAAGAATATGCTATCCATTTTTCGATATCTCATTTAGTTTTCGAGTTATTCGACTTTAAAGTCGAAATTTTGACTATGATAAACTTCACTCCAGCAAAAAATAAATAAATTTTTAGGTTAATATCGACCTCTTGAGCATATTTTCTCATAGCTCTCATAGCTCCATACCTCCTGAACATATTTTCTCAAAGCACCAATGCCCTAAGTCGAAAGGTTTTCGAGTTATTCGACATCTTGTTTTTAATGTATATGTAATATTTATATTTTTGATAACAACATATCTGTAAGTTTGGTTAGAAGTTCTGCACATGAGAACTTAGATTTTTTATTTCATATACACATATATGACTCGACGTAATATTTAATTGTGAATTACTTTATGCTTTGATATACAAATACCTTCCCATACAGATAATTTAGCAACCTATTTATTAATAGAAAGAAGCTTAACTTTTAACGGTTTGATATTTAAATATACAAAATGATTTTATTTTATTAATCACATGTTCAAATTTAGAAGTCATTCTTTTTCCAACTATGTATAAAAAGATATTAAGTTACATCAATCATAATAACATGTTGTTTGCAGCATTTGTTTAAACAAATGTAATTCTTATCTTGTTTACCGAAACCTTATTTCAACAAGTTGTTTGTGTGCTTTCATTCTAACAAATGAAATTTTGATTAGAGATTAATTAACAAATACATTATTGCATGTATAAAATATTTGAATTTTTTGTAAAGTTCTCGTAGCGCTACTCCGAACTACTAAGTATAAATGAATATGGTTAAATAAAATACAGACTTCAATTAAAATTCAGTAGACATAAAAAGCTAATTTTACATCCCCTGAGTAACGTAATAATTATATTCATAAGGATTTATTTTTGTTGAGTTGCATTATCATGTACATAATTGTTTAAAATGAGAATATAGAAACCTTTTTTTCTTCAGTTCATTTTTTATAAAAATTTAATTTCCCCAAAGATTTTATTACTGTTAAAGGAACTAATATAACGATTCAGTGATAAGTATTTGAAATAAAATTAAGGACTTGGTATAGTCACAGGATTAAATAAATTACATGTTTGCTAGTAGTAATTATGTTTCAGAGCCATCCTAAAACTTCGTTAGAGCAGAAGGAAAGTAAGTAACATATTTGTGACAATCAATCTTGCATTCGAAGTGGTTTGTGATAATATAGGTTTCCAAATTTTTCCTTTAGGCAAATCCATTTAGTTAATTGCTTTATAAAAAATTTAGGTGGCGTCCATTAGCTTATTTTTTTAACTTTAATTACACCCACTGACCCAATCTCCTGCGACCGTGGGTTAAAAGCTCAACTAGCTACAAGTCATAGGAGTTTTCTTTTTCTAAAAACCGCTTGTCATCCAACCTTACCCTGGGCTTATTACAATTTACAAGAATACTCGATAGGTATAGAAAATCAACCACGATTTTTTTGATAACTTACTACCGCCCATGGTCTGGGGCGTGAACGAAGGTTGATTAGAATTTTTATATTACAATATGATCACTTAATACAAAGGCCACGCACGGCTACTAGACGTCACTTACTACCCAAATTAGCAACTAAGTAACTACATCCAAAATAATAAGGAATATCTTCCAAACAACCCACGCTCAAAAATACATCACGCCACAACATAAGCAGTTCTAAACCAAGAAAACCAAACTAATTAGAGTCGTTTACACCAAAATAATTGCAGCGCTTGTAATTGAAAATTTTTAAATAAACAACAAAAAAATCAACACAGTCTATGGCATATACGAAGCAACTGATGCAGAACAGCGATGCTCTTTAAAGTTGTCTCAAACAAGCCAATTGACGAATGATAAAAAAGCTGTAATGACAAAATTTAAGGGCTTAGCAGATTTCCTTCTGTATGTTTATATTTTCTGTCATTGGGAATAGTAACCTTAGTTAGCAATATAAAGTTTTAACTGAAGTATTTGGTCAAAATGATAATTACAAGGTTACCCAGCGTAACAAATTACGTTTCTGTTCTATTTTACATATTTTCCTTAGCATTTTACTATCGACAGTTTTACAAATTTCAGTTTGACCAATTTCAGCATTTCGTTTTCATCTTTTACCTATTTGAATTTGGAGACCATAACAGCTGCGAAGAGACGCAAAATTTCCAACAGAGTAATATACTTCCAACCACAACTAATTTGACTAAAATCAATTGCCCGTGCAGAAGCTTTTAAGGCAATTTGATGCGTAAAAATTAGACTTGCATGTCAAGTTCCTCATAAATTGGGTCAATTTTCAACACGAGCCATAAACATAAAACAAAATATAGGTTATACACAAAGAAACCTTTTGACAAATTTGCCGTAAACGATTTGCCTGGAAATTCTAAGCTTTAGTAAGAACTGTATATAAACCATCGCTTTCGCTTTTGTCCCTTCGTCTTAATCGTCGCTTGTATGTTCTAGAACTTTCTGCTGTTTGTTAGTAAGTAAAAGCTTGTAAAAGGATTTCATACGTAATTATTAAATTCAGGATACAGTATAATTTATCGGCTTTAGAGATTAGTGAAAGGCTAATTTTGTAGTAAAATATAAACTCTGATAGAGTTAGATTGAACGCTGTCACGCACTAACAACCTCGATTACTCGAACGGGAGAATCAAAGGACCCTTCACACAACGTTGAGCACTCAATATACCCCAGATTTCGACCCAAACATTATTACCTCACTGTCAAATTCATGACCTGTAATATATTATTCAGTACAGAGGAAAATTACATTTTTAGTTAAGCTAGTAGTAACTAAGAGCATATCTAAGCTGGCAACACACTCTTTATGTAAAAATCAACATGATACTTACCAATTTTGCAAATATTAAAGGTGTGCATATAATGATGGAAATGAAAATTACGTTTAACTTAAAAGTACTTATTGTCTTTTATATGAACATTATATGGGTGTGAGATTGTAGACACAGTCTTAAATTTATCATAAGAACGCTGATTTAAGAAGCCCCAAATCCCCATACGAAAACAATACCCCGTAATGTCGATGTCCTATACAGAAGAGAAAATACAGAACAACTATGATGAACGAAATATTAAATTATTTATCATTTCTTTCCATAAATTGTGATTAAAGTGATGTACGTGCAAAAATTGAAGAATTTGGTTTTTAAATGACGGCAATCAATGTAATTACACCACCATAAGTGTTCATTTCGACTGTCAAGTTAAATAACTCAAATTTGTGGTATATTTTAAACCTTTTAACTAAAAAGTATTATATAAAATTTGAAAATGAAATAAGAACTAGCACTAAATCGTTGGGGGCGGGGGGGTGAGGTTAGCCCCTTCTGTGTTGGAAAAATAGTATATTACATTACTAGCGTAGAAAGTGACCCATTTCACACGAGTGGAAGAGTATTGTCGCACGAGGCGTCAGCCGAGTGCGACTATTCCACGAGTGTAAAATGTCACTTTCCACGAGTGTAAAATGTCACTTTCCACGCGAGTACTGTACACTATGTAACGGGCATTTTTCGTACCTTAACATTTTACGCTTTTTCCCAATTAGTAAATACATCGTTTCTTTGGGATCGCTGTTTGTATAAAGAAAATACTTCAGAATAATTCAGATTTGTATGCAATTTAACTCGTGGGTATTACTTTAAAAGTAGATAATTTGAAGATTGATTTTCATTAATAAATAAAATGGCAAGTAACGAAGTTTAAATTGGATTATTCATAAATTACTTTCCAACTTATCGAAAATAATAAACAATTGTAATTAATTATAGATTGGATCGTTCTTGTCTTGCCGTAAATATAAATTTGGTTCCTTATGAATTATGGAAGTCGAGATAACAGACGCTCAGATGTTATGGGTAACAACGAGTTTATATAAATAGATGAAAGTTGTAGTTCGTTCTTGGTTCCTAGATATTAATTACGTTGTATATTAATTGGAAGGAGTTCTGTTCTGTGTTCCTATCTATTAAGTACGTTAAAAATACTGTTCCTTTTTGCTTTAAAAATAGTGAGAATTAATGCGAGATTAATTTTCGAATTGTACATGAATAAACGCGGCACGATTTCAGTTGTTTGTCTTGTGAAATAAAAGTTGTATATTAACTTTAGAAAGTGGTTTAAGTAACATTTGCCGGACGGTGTTATTGCTTGCGCGTGCCTGACTAGTTGTTTTTAGTTGTTTTTCTTGTGAGATATATGTGTTAAGGAACATTTGACGGACTTGCTGTAGTGATACACGTGCTTTACCCATTATGGTTCTTTTTTTAGTTGTTTTGTCTTTTGATATTTAAACTGTGTGTGCGATCTAATTTCGCGGTCCTTTTCTTTTCAAAGTAGCGCATACTTTGAATTATTTAAATACAGTGCTACTGTAGTTTCTGAATTTTCTAACAACAAAGAACCTAAAATAGATCATTGCTTGAGCAAATTTTGTTATTTGCAAAACATAACAGATTACCGGCTTACAAAGGTATTGGTTGAAGTTTCTCGCTGCTTTTGGGGATGTTTATGAAACTAATATCCATTTGGTCCCAGTTGAAATTAAACTAGTGCTACAGAATATTTCGAAATTATTGTCTTAGGAAATAGAATTAGCAAGAAATTTATCAAGGCTACATAGTTCCGACGCGTGATAATGTCTGCTGCTAACCCCAGTGAAATACGTAGATGTGATTAGTGTAACGTGTGCTAAGTTCCATCAACACCCTCACAGTCAAGGGTGAAGTGCTTCGTTAGTGCAGGACATCGTTGAATCCCACCCTTCCGTTGCAAGGAAGCGTTGCTGAAGGACTTTTGTAAGTTGAGCTATTCCCTACTGGTTATTACTGTAAATATCTATCCGTTGCTTTACCATATCTTTGTCGTTCTGATACCTTTTACAATAGACTTGCATGCTATTTTAAAACATAAAAACAAAAAAAAAAGAAAGAAAGAAAAATCAATACTATTGAATTACTCATACCAATTGTGTCTTATCAATTTATCTTTTGTCAACATTTTGTCTGATTTATGTTTAATTGGTGTGTGAGGAAACGTTTCTGCTACTCCCCAATATTACCTCACTTTGTACTAAACATTTTTCTGTATTGCTTTTACCGTTGTTATATTATATAGATTATTCAAACAGTTTCTTTTATTTCATTCTACAAAGTACTGAATAATTTAGACTTTTCATTGCTGCTATACTTATTCTCTTTTTTCAGGTTTGCTTAACTATTTTAGTTTTATTACAGGTACTGTCACTAATTTCTTACAGCCGCATACATTATATGTCAGTCTGCTTTCTAAAGCCCCCCCTAATCTCCGATTGAGCCCGGTCATTTTCTTGATTTTCTTGGTGTTACGAGCCAACGTAGCATAAATTTGGCGCCCAACGTGGCTGCCACGAATTACGTAACATCTACTTTTGGCGCCCAACGTGGCTGCCACGGAAAAAAAAAAGTAACATAATTTTGGCGCCCAGCGTGGGGTTTTTCCGACGACCGCCACTAAAAACAATTACGAAATAGTTATTTTTATGCTTATTTGCAATAAATGTGTACGCAATAATGCAAGACAAACAGACACCTGTAAAATTTATTTGACGTTTTGATGTTGAAAATTCGAACACCTACTTTGTTTTTATAAAATCCGCGTATCTGTTGCTTTTAGCGTATGCATTCTCAATTTTTATTGAAGAAATCATTTCAATTACAAACTAATATGAGTAATTACATCTTTAAGTAAAACGGAAACTGTCAGTATCGATTTAACTATGGGTATTTTAAACTGTTATTAGGCAAAACGAAACGAATGAATGCAAAAAGGTAGTAACCGGTAGTCGTTTGGGTTGCCTAGGTAACTAGCATACTAACATCAGTCATATCACTCTAGAGTTGAAAAGTATTTCAACACTAGAGTGATATGTACTTTCGCACTCTAGAGTGATATACTTTACTTTCTACATAAATAAGTAGTGTATAATCTGTTGTTTTCACAAGTGGTCGTCGGAAAACTTAATTACCTATACTGCTAGTGCAGGTTACTTAGAGCTAACATAATCTAGCAATCCTCTAGAAATAGCTAGCGCAGGCATGGAAACTAAACAAAGGTAGGTTCTTTTCGGGGAAGTTAATGTTAACTAACCCACCTTACATGTGATTTTCCAATGCTCCACCCGAAGGTACTATATTGGCCAGGAAGCGAGTTTTTTTACCTGAAAAATTTTGAATTTTGCCGAACCCTTGCTGTTCCAAGCAAGGTAGGGATCCTTAAAGAGCGCGACAACACTCACATACGGAACCTCCATTTTGTTACGTTTATTTTTGAGATAAATTAAATACACCTTTTTCCCGCTTTACAATAATTTTGTTAAATCGATTCCGTTTCTATTCTTAAATTCTTTAACAATAACCTATATATTTTCCCTTGTTAATCCTAAGCCCGGTTTGCAATAATTTTAATTCAAATCTATTTGCTTGGAAACGTAAAGTTTATGCTATAATTAAATAGTCAATACCTTGTTTTAGGTATCCGTTAACTTGTTATACATTACGACCGCGTATAATTGCTTCTTATGTGTTTTCCAGCTAAACATTCGTCTAAATAGTGTATTGAACTATCCAATAAAACCGTGTTTTCCAGTTTTCTAATCGTTGGATAACACGAGTATTACTCTGAACTCTGGTTTTTTAATTAAACAAAATTGATATTCACTTTCTTTTCGAATAACATCACGAAAATGTTTGGTATATTTTTTGGTTGTTTTCGTTTTTCTGTGTGGGAAGTTCGCACACACCACTCTGTGATAAATACTTGTCATTGAAAAAAAAATGTTCTTTTCTTTTGTACATGGTCTAATTTAGCCTGTATTTATTTTTATATAGCGTCTTCCGGTGAGTAGAACCGCCCTGTTGCCTTGGCCCTAATTGATGAGACTTTGCCGCCTCTTTCTTTTGATATGGCACGACTTACGTGGTCCTAGGTCCCGCTGCTCCGCTCCGGCCCTAAGGAGGGTTAATAGATCAAGCATCAGCGATACATCGATGAGTGTAGATTCCCTATTCTTTATATGGGTTTTATGTAAGGGGTGAAACAACATATGGACACGGTTCCTCTTATTGCTGACTAAACTTTGCAGTGTATATCCTGATCCTTACCGGGGGAATTTCAGGTAATTAACTTTATTCTCACAATGGCGATTTAGTCGTTGGTGATGCTGTAATTGAAAATTTTGTAAATTAAGGCCTTGTAGTTAAAATGATTGTACGTATGTGAGAGGATATGAATTATTAATATTTTATTTACGGGGACTACTGTAGCTATTTAATTGTATACATTTGATTTTAGGCTTACGATAATAATTTGGAACTGTGGTTTTTAAAGTTGGAATTTTGGGTTTTATTTTGGCAACTTTCTTTTCGAATAGCACCACGAAACACAATCGATATAGGGACCGACAGCAACGAAGACCAGCAAAAAGGATAGTGAGAGGAAAGTGGAACGAGAAAAAAGAAAAAACCAAAAAGAATAACACCAACAAGTACAAGTACCAGAATCAATAAAAACCTAAAAATTGTACAAAATAAAATAAAACAGAATCCCAGTGTAGTTATGTATGAGTATGTGTGCGCGTGTGCGTGGGTGTGTGTGTATGTGGGTGTGTTGTTGATATACGGGTAGGTGAGTGTATGTATGTGTGTGCGTGTGTATGAACGGTGTGTGTATGTAGTGTGAGTGTATAAAGTGTGCGAGTGTGTATGTGTTGGACCGCTGTAGTCGCCTTTTACGACAGATAGGTCGTACCATGAGGCTATTCTATTCCTGGACCCACACGGGTGTAAGGAGTACAAGGAGAAAACGAAAGAAAGGCGAACCAAGTAGAACTGTGTGTTTATGGTGTGTGTGGGTGTATGTGTTGGACGTATGTGTGTGTATGTGCGTGTGTATGTGTATGTGTTTGACCGCTTTAGTCGCCTCTTACGACAGGCAGGTCGTACCATGAGACTATTTTATTCCCGGACCCACACGGGGTGAAGAAAAAGCAAAAGAAAAAGAAAGAAAACCCAGCAAACCAGGAATATAAAAAAAAATTTAAAAAAAAAGAAAACTTCAAGTCCAGAAATCAAAACCTAAAGAAAGCAAAGTCGGCATAAAAATCTGGGGCACCAGGACTAGATATTGGGCTTAAGATGCTTACACCGCCAAAAGGAGAACAAAACGAGAACAAGGACATTAGGACTTCCCCGCCATACACCTTTCGGTTTGGAAGGAGCATAGAATAATGTCTGCCTCTTTTGAGCAGTTTTCTGCCAAACAGGAACAGCGGGGGGTGTAGTAGTTGTAGTACGCGGGTTAGGAGGTGGCAAGGGTAGTTTAGAAAATTCAAAGCGCGTCATAGCAGAACGTTGTTTGTTGTTAGGATTGATGGAAAGAAAGTTAACGGCAGAAAAGGAAACATCACGGGTTGTCAGAATCAAGGGTTGAAAAACAGGAAGCATTGGTTGTACGAAAGTCAACCTTACGAAAAGAAACACAAGCAGAGCACACTTCAGTTACGTGAGCTAGAGGGACAGAAGTAGATAAAATTGCAACGACGTTAGATAAGGGACTAGACGTATCACAGTTAGGAAAGAAAATAGAAGTATCCACCTTAGAAAAAGGACCAGAATCCGGCAACACTTCAACCATATTACATAAAGGAACAGAATCAGGTAGAAGTTTCTCAACATGAAAGAAAGGAGCAGCACCAGACAGAATTTTATAGCCTTTTTTTTATTATGGGATTTTATTTAACGAGAATTTCCAGTAAGAGAATAGAGCCCACGGCAAATTCTGATGGAAAATGGCCCGAAGTTGTGGAAATCTCAAAGGCGAAGCGGCTAGTCGAACTATATGCTCTGGGTGGAACATGAGCTGTGGGTCGGGGTGGGATTGCGACCAAAAATATGAAGAATAAGGCGCCACCGTATTTTTCTATACAGAGAAGACCTTACTCAAGTCCCTTGTACAAGGCGAATGCGGAAACCTTTATTCTATAACCGCTATACAGTTTATTACAGACAACATAATCCCTAAAGTTTCTTACCTTATGGCTCGACTTTGACCTTAGTAATTCACTGCTACACCTGTGAACAGATTAAACAAAGAATAGCACTGTTTGTGCATTTATACTCAAAAAATTTTTAAATTCAAATGGAATCAACTTTCAGACATCCTAATTAAAAAGAATAGTCTTGTTCAAAAATAAAAATCTATTCCTCTGGTATTCAATTAATGTGCTTCTTTACAAAATAACCTTTCATTTATTATATGTTTTTGATAAATTAATTTGTGAAAATTATTTACAAAGGCACTGGATAATATCAGTACCAATCAAGTTAAATGTGGTTATTTCTGTAAGAAATAACTAGCCAAGTTTTATTAACAAATTGATAAAGCATAAAGTTGCTTTCTAAACTGTTACTTACTGATAACAAAAATGCTGGTTTGGGTAGATCTACCATAACCTTACAATACATAATTCCAGATAGTTATTAATGAAATAGCAAACATAGAAGTTTAATTTCTCTTTTTCTTAAATAGAAGAATTTAATTTCTCTATCACATAATGACATCTTCCGTAGATTCAGTGAATTAATAAAATATTAAGAAATGTAAAATTTACAGAGTCCTATTTTTAATATAGAAAAATATATTTATGGTCTGTCCTTGACCTATTTTGAAGTTTAAATACTTGATTAAACCAAAAAATTATCTAACTGCTATGTCCATAGTTCAGCTAACATATGAAAACAAATTTCTACATACCAGAACTCCGTCTGACTGAAAAATACCTGCTAGGCGTGGTTGCGTCAGCATTAAAATAAAGAAATCTCCAATTTAGAACAAATAATTTTACTGCATACTGAAACTCCACATTACTCGGCATCCATATTGAATAATTAAATTTCGCCAGGTCCACACTCGAACAAAGCGTAAACTCCTCTATGTTCTTCTAGTGCTTTTTAATTAAACTTACGTTAAACCAGACTCCTGTTAACTAAAGATGGTATGTTTTTCTTCAAGCTAAACATTATTTCCAATTTTCATCTTATTACCAATCTGCATGTTAATTTAAAGTTGCCTTACGTATAAATTAAACCACGAAAATTATCTAACGTTGCATGTTAATTTAAATAGAATATTATATATAAAGTTGCATGTTATATATAAAGTTGCATGTTAACTACGGCCTTTCACAAAAATTTCTCGTCATCTGCGAGCTGTTCCAACAAGTGGACAACACAAAAATGCTTTTCGGAGATGACATTTTCCTCTAAGAACAACTTAAATCGTACGTGCTTTCAACACGAAAAAACTGCAAAAAACATTGTCCTCGGATTCAAGGAACAATCCGACCTGCTTTCACCACAGCTGTATTGGAAGTGTCGGGGTCAAGCGAGTTGCTGCCCGGCAACAAGATTCTTCACAATTTCTTAATAGATGGAGCTCTAGGAATGATTCTAAATGAAAGCTTTATTTTGTCACCGTGTAAATTAAATTTTAATTTGAATTGAATGCTAATATTTTATTGGGCAATAGGTAATATTTAATTAGTGGATTGTGTAGCATTATTATGCATTATATTGTTTATTATTAAATAAATAGATTAATTATATGAACACATCTAGATAAGAAATAAAATCGTTACAATTTCAGCAACCTTACAAGAACAAACAGCAACAGGAAGAACTTCATCCACGATAGATGAGGAAGCAGCATCAGGTTGCCCTTCGTCCACATTAGATAACAGGACATCCGCTATGATGTCACCAACCTTAGCTAAAAGAACGAAAGCAAGTAGCACTTTGTCAGCATGAGAAAAATGAGTAAGAGCAGGTAACGTTTCATTAACGTCCGATAAAGGAATAGAATGAAGTAAAACTTCATTACTGTTAGTCAACAAAGTAGGAACAGACAAAATTTCAGTCACAAATGGAAATGATTCCTTTACAATAGTAGATAACGAAACATGATCAGGTACAACTTTGACGACAACAGCAACAGGTATTACAGATACTGGTTCACTAACTTCCACAGGACCTTCTCTTTCCGTATTATATATTATCTTCACAACAGCTACGGCTGTTATAGTCGGCAAGACACAAGTTTCTTGAGTCGAGGCATTTAAAAAAGCAGGAATAGGTAAAATTTTGACAAAAACGGGAAAAAACATTAAAGATACAGGTGCGTGGACTTCAACAAGACCTTCGTAGACTGAATTAGAAGTTATTATCACTTCAACGACATTTGTGTTTGCAGACACGACAGGAATTTCTAGGGTAGAATCGTTCAAGAAAGCGGGAACAAACTCTTCAGAAGCTAGCTGCAAGTCACTAATTTGAAGTATGGGTTGTAATGGTGGTGAAGGCACAGTTTGAGGCGAGTAAATAAGTAGGGCGAGCGGAAGAAGGAGTAGAATGACGAGGGCGTATTTTTAGGAAAAATGCTCACCTAACATTTTTAAAGCAAACCGTGTCGGGATTCGAACTCGGGACCTTGGGCGTAGTAGTCACACGCATATCAACTACGCCACGGAGCCACCTTAACTAACCCCCCGCGCAATGATGGAGAAACTAAGTTACACTACTAGCGTAGGTTACTTAGAGTTAGAGCAACCTACCGTACCCCAAGAAATAGCAACCGCCCCCCGAGGAGTAGCTACCGCAGGCAATAAAACTGTATTATGGGAGCTTTTTTCTAGTCGGCCTGAATTAACGTTAGACTCCCATACAAGTTGAAGCAACTCAGTTATACTACTGGTATAGATCACTTAAGACTAGTATAACCTAGCGCAGCCCAAGAAATAGGTAGCGCACCCCGAAAAATAGCTAGCGCAGAAAACAAAACTAAATTGTGCGAGCTATTTCTGTGGTCGGTCTGAATTAACGTTTGACTGCCCTACAAGTTGAGGCAACTCAGTTATACTACTGGCGCAGATAACTTAGAACTAGTGCAACCTGGCGTACTCCAAGAAATGACTAACGCATTCCGAGAAATAACTAACTTAGTTGCTTCAACATGGGGTGACTCTAACGTTAATTCAGTCCTATCAAAGAAAAGTCTCCATAATATAGCTTTGTTGCCTGCGTTAGCTATTTCTCGGGGTGCACTAGCTTTTTTTTTGGGTGTGCTAGGTTGTACTAGTCCAAAGTAACCTGCGCCAGTAGTATAACTGAGTTGTTTTAACATCTATGTAGAAGTAACGTTAGAAAATAGTTCGGACACGTTTGTAATTAAATTATTGTTCTTCGAAGTCAGTTATTGATTTTTAGACAACAATTACTGGCGTATAGAGCCTATTTTAAAACACAAAAAGGTAAAGTTGTTCACCATTTGGTGTGAATGAGGAAATATCCGTGCATAATTTTGTAAAACACTAAATTTGCACTTTAATACGTAAATTTCCATAAAACAGGCAAAACTATGGATAATTAATCATAAAGCTGGTAATTATTTGTATATACCATAGAAATTTTTTTAATACGCAAATAATGTAAGCCAAAATTCTTTAATTAAAAATATTATAACGTGGATGTTAGGTTATTTAATTTGATATGGGTTCTGATCGACTAAATCGACAGATGTTATTTTGTGTTAAACTTTAATAAACGTAAACCAAATACAAATGCATGTAAATCAAACAAAACTTTAAACATTTAGGTAAAATCACTAAATATTCTTTATAATTGTTCACCGGACGTTTTTAACCGACCGGCATATATGAATGGACTTGACCGACTGACTGTTGATAAGGCGCGCTTGGCCTTCATCCGTCTGGAAGGTACACTATGCACAGGGTCGGACGAATTGTATTTGTTATAATATTTAATTACATGGCGGTTGCCATTTTAAGTTGACAAAAAGATGAATTATAATATCGATGATTTAAATAGGCAAAGACGAAATAATTCTTTTTCTTTAATATATCGTTTTATAAAATCCAAAACTTGAAAAAAGCGAATAAGAAATAAAAACTATTATATATGAACAATCAGTGCGTTATAAATAAAAACCTTTTTTTGGCACTAAAATTATTATAGCTATATGATAGCTATATGATAGTTAGAGACGAACGTACTTTAGTTCACTGCGATACCGTCAAGAAAGCGTAGTAATATTACACAAATTATTCCATACAAGAATAACTAACTCAAATGAATAAAACAAGCTTATATTGCCTAGCCTAGGTAGTTAAGGTAGAACTAAATACTCAACCCTTGTATTTACACGTATTATCTTTTAACGCGTATGCTCGGGTCCTGTGCTTTATTGGCATCTATTCAGTAGAATCTCAGCAAGTTTACTGTTGATACCTATAACATTTAAAACAATGAACAAATGTAAGGTATTCAGACAGACGGAAGAGGTAGGAATTTCAAAGGTTACTTCACTGCATTACCCGCACTAACTGATCACTACGTTTGTTCGATAAAAAGCCCAAAATAATTTTACCGATTATCGCTTTTGGTCCACTCCAACTTAAAAATCCCCCTCTTCTATATTGCATGTTCTCATTGGTCGAAGCAATGACGCACATTACCTCGCAGTGTGGAAAAGTCTATCCGACAAAATACATACAATGCATTATAGGTTATTCCCCTAACAATGCATGGAAATTCAAAACTATGCGTCATAACCTACTTATACTACGTAAATTGTGATGAAAAATCTACTAATTTTGGATTGGAAATCCCCTATGGTTAACTATTAAAATAAGATTTGTGACGGCAAAAAAGTGTAACAAAGTAAAGATACTTTATTCTACTTTTCTGGTCAGATGTGTTAACTTTGCTAGGAAGTCGAGTAGGTTTTCAGTGGGAACGCTTTTAAAGTAAATGATGTATCGCTGACGATTTTCGTAAATTTTGTAAAAAATATTAAGCCTTTGACTTTCAAATTTGAGTAATTATTATAATTTGTTCTGTCATCGTAGAACATTGTAATTGTGACGTTGTCAACGCCTTCATTCACATTTCAATTATTATTCCTACATTTGCTGTGCAAAAAACATACTCGCTTATCACCATTGATCTTTCAACGGTGCAATTCCAGCCTTTGACCTGTAAGGTACGCGACGCGATATTCTTTTCGAGTAAAATGCGGAGCAATCGTATTCTTTTTTGCTTACACTTATTTAGATTGGCAATTACATTCTTCAAGCTACTGGAAATTATGCTTGGTAAGTGCACTTTTATTTATATTTCTTTCTTGCTTTTTGCGTGTACTTTTATTTACTTTAACAACCAAGGAACTTACGCGTATCTCAACTAGTAGTGCCATTTACTCTTTACCGAAGTTCTGTACACATATAATAACATAGGTAGTGCGGTTAGCTAGTTCTACATTACATTTGTTTTTCCAGGGAAAACGTAAAGGCACTGAATAGTTAGGATAAGGAAGGAGTGTAGCTGTTAGTAAAAAGATCCAATTGAATCAATTGCTAGACGGTTACAGCCTCCCTTATCAACTGCTACTAATACTGAGGTATACTCTATATGGGGACCAAAAGGAGTTTAGAAATGAATAAATGCGTTTCGATTCTTTTTCAAAACATCTGGTCGTTGGATGCTTAACATAGTTACGAACACAGCTGCCTTCATCTGCATTTTTGAAAACGTTTTGTTTCTTCTGCAGCAAACCGTACCTTATTCAAGAGCATGCAATTTTCATTAATTCATAATCATCATCCTTAGGTCTTCAGTCCCGGAACTGGTTAGACGCGTACCATCATTGTTTCCTATTCTGAACTAACCACAGATTTCTCTAAAATTTGCACAGTCTGCATCTATCACTATCTGATCTAGGCATATATCTACCACTTTTTTCCTATCTGTGCTTGTAATATATCTCATACTATTCCTCAAAAATGCTTTACAAAATATTCTGTCCTTCTATTTTTCCTATTTTTCTCCACATATATCTTTATTTCCATACCATTTCTATAACCTAATTGCTATTAACTTTGTATGCCCATGGTATTATCCTCATATATCTGAAGCACAACATTTCAAAAGGCTGATACCGTTTTTCTGTCTGCTTTCCCTACTATCCGTCCTTCATATGCATACTGTGCTGTGTTCCACACATATGCTTTTAACAATTTTCTTCTTGTTACTATGTTTATTGTTTTTGATCATAGACGCTGTTCCTTCTTGTTAGATGCAGTTCGAACCCCATCTACTGTTTTACAATTATATATCCTATTTCTCCGACATTCAGTGGTTGTGAAAGGGGGGGTGATCCTGACACGGTCCGCTTGAAAAATGTTAGACGAGCACTTTTTACAAAAATACACTGTAATAAAAAAATTTTTCTCTTAAACTTGTTTTTTTTTTATTAAGTTTAATTATCCTCGTGACTATCAGCTAATAAATTACACCTTTAAATTTTCTAAACCCTAACCTGATATCACAAGGTCGAGAATTTCTTATTATTAATGCAAGCCCAAGGTAAAGTGGGATGGAAAATGGCTTGAGAAAAAGAAAAACTCTTAAGACATAAACGGCTAGTCGAGTGTTAGCTCTGGGTAGATCATGAGCTTGAGTCATGGGTTATCAAAAGACCGAAAATATATTTAATGAGCGCCACCGTATTTTTCAATACAATAACCACCAAAATTTAACTGTGCTTGTATTAGGGGAATGCGGAAACCTTATATCAACACCACTAACTTAGCCATAAAACCTGAATTTCACTCTTTTAAACACACTTACCGAAACCTCAAACACCAGATGTCTCGGCTTGACCTGTGAACAAACAAAGGTACAACATGGCCACCATTTGTGTCCTCAAAAATATCTGCCAAAAATAAAATAATGGAATTTAGGTTTCTAAAATATACACCCAGGGAATTTGTTTTCATTACACACAATTTCTAATCAGGGATGACTTGTAATTTTTACTTGAATTTTAAATAATAAAAAGTCATTCAAAAACAAAATAGATACTATTTGAATAAATTTCTGGATTCATGTTACTATAATATTTGAATTCGTATCTCTATAATATTTTCACTTAATAATTTTTATGGAACAGAAAAATACTAGTAAAGGATTGTATTCGATAATATAAAAATCTCTGAATGGATCTTTCTACAAAATTTAAATGTACTGACTTGAGATTTTCTAAATTATTCATATTACATAATATTTTTTCTAAGCCATAGAAGTACTTCTTCGACCTTCACAATGAAATTTAATTACCTAAATGCTGATAAAATAGCATGTAGTTACCTTAAGTTACTTATACTTAACAGTTATTACGCGAATTCCACATGTTGACTAAAAATGAAAGTTCATGACCTCCAAATATTTAAACATACTTTAAATTAACGTAAGACGACATGTGAGGTCTAAATAGGACAACTGAATCTATGTTTTTTTATATCTGACATAAAATGTTATTCACAACTTTTTAAATGTACACTTTGTGTGCATATGCAAACATTCTGACAAACAATAGATTTGTTATTTAATTCGCTGTTTCCTTAAAAGCTTTTTACGTTACAAAATTTTAATGTTCTATTTTCTTATTGCAACTTAATTAATATTCAAAGTGAATAAATTCTAAAGAACACTCACGTGTTGTGATACTGCTCTGAACGAAAGAAATAGGACCTTGACCTTAGTTGTCGGAAATATCCATAACCATCGATTATCAAAGTTCTTCTGAATACCACCATTATTTAACGGAACTAACTTCTGCTTGATTAAATTGAATACTCCAACAAAATTTCTAGATCCAAGATTTGCTTATTCGATATTATTTATTTGTAAAGTTGAATTATACGAAACATATATGAAATTGCCTTCTATGATATTGCACTATGAGGAAAAATATTAATATAATTTATTTAATTAATTTATACCAACTGTATTAATGATATAAAGGGGGACTTCCATCTCCTTAGGCCTGCAGGGATCAACTGAACCGCTCTAGGTGGAACTTATAGAAAAACATCCTCACGCTACAGCTGCTAGGTTCGACCTCCAGACACCAAGAATCAATCAATTATTCATCTTTTTTCTTACTCTGTTAGAGGCTACGTGTTTAAACACGATCATCTTGACTTCACTATCCTGCCGAGCAGCTTACCCGTTCGAACGCTGATGGCAAAGTGATCAAATTGACAACTCGTCGGAGCTTAATAACGAATCTTAGACTATAAAGGTAAAGGAGTCTATATTCTATCATTAATTTTATGTATTAATGTTACTGAACGGAAATTTATAAATTATTTATTCTATATTATTGCTGTATTACTTTATATTAAAGAACGAAGCGTAACAAGAAAAAAAATACGTTACAACACCCTCGTTCGGATGAGAAGTAAAATGGATGTGCCGTGTGTGAGTGTTGACACGCACGTTAAAGATCCCTACCTTGCTTGGAACAGCAAGGGTTTGACAAAATTCCAGGTAAAAAAACCGCTTCCTGGCGAATGTAACACCTTCGGGTGGACCATTGGAAAATTACATGTAAGTTTGTGAAGGGGGGTAAGCAGCCTGTGAGTGCCAAGTTCCTCCAGCACTTGAACGTTTGCCGATTTATTATTTATTCCAATATATGTTTTCGCATAGTCAACATTAGTTGTAGATATTTCGCAACCAACACCTGTAGTTGTATATAATAATCATCAGATTTAACTGCGCTTTCTTTTCGTCATTAGGTTTCCGTCCCAAAACTGGTTGAACACGTACCTCCACTTATTTATATTCTGAGCTAGCCTACATATTTCCCTGAAATTCCTACAGCCTACATCTTTTACTATCTGTGTGCAGTAGTCTAACCTAGGTCTACCTCTACTTCTCTTTTTTCCTATTTCTGCTTCTAATATATTCCGCACTATTCCCTTATGCCGTAGTATGTGGCCTATCATCCTATCTCTCTTATTTTTTACCGTTTTCCACATGTTTCTTTCTTTCACTACCATTTTTAGTACCTCTTTGTTCTTAACTTTGTCTGTCCATAATATCTTCATCATACGTCTGTAGCACCATATTTCAAAGGTTTCAACTGTTTCCTTGTCCGCTTCTCCTACTGTCCAGGCTTCACAGCCGTACAGTGCTGTGCTCCACATATATGTTTTAGGTAATCTTTTTCTTGTTTCTATGTTTGTTGTCTTTGAACACAGTAGTTGATTTTTCTTGTTAAATATAGCGCGACCTTGTGCTAATCTTTGTTTTATACCTTTTGCGCTTTTCCTATCTTGCATTATTTGGCTTCCTAGGCAGCAGAAATCTTTAACCTTTTGTAAGTTCTTGTTACCTATTTGTATTCTTGTTTTTGATTTATTTGCTCCTGCTTTGCATACTAGTACTTTAGTTTTATTTTTGTTAATTTTCACATTGTATCTCTCTGCTAGAACGGTTTCCATTTCATTAAGAGCAGCTTCTAACTCTTCTTTGCTAGATGCCAACACCGCTATATCAACTGCAAATCTAAGAATATCAATTTTTTGACCCTGAATAGTAATTCCAAATGTCTTCCTGCACTTAACAATATTCAATGCCTCTTCAATACACAAGTTAAAACTCAATTCATTCCTAATGTTCACTTCTCTGCGTTCTTGCTCTAATTTTATTACTGCTGTTTGCTTTTTGTATAAGCTATGCACTATTCGTCTATCTCTATAACTCATTCCAATCTTTTCGAGTATTTCGAACATTTTTTTCCATTTTACTTTGTCGAATGCTTTTTCAGATCTACAAACCCTATATACACGCTTTCCCCTTTTTCTATTGTTTTTTCCTTTATCACTCTCAGAGCTAAACTAACCTCCCGTGTTCCCCTGTTTCGCCTAAACCCGAATTGATCTTCTCCTAGTATTTCTTCAGTTCGTTTTTCCATTCGTCTTTGTACAAGTCTAGTTAATATTTTTGACACGTGTGCACTCAAACTTATTGTTCGAAAATTTTCACTTCTATCTGGTCCTTTCTTTTTTGGTATAGTTACTATGATGTTACGTTTGAAATCTTTGGGTATCTCGCCTGTCTCGTACATATAGCTTACAAGTTGGAAGAGACGTTCTGTTACTGCTTGTCCAGCAGCTTTTAGAGTTTCTGTTTGCACCTTATCTGTACCCAGCGCTTACCATTTTTAGACCCTTTAATGCTAATTGAAACTCATCTCTAAGTATACGATATCTCAATTTTCAATATCTTATTCCTGTTCTAATGCTGTTTGTTCCTCTCCTGCATATAGATTCCCTATATATTCTTGCCATCTACCCACTATCTCTACATTTTCTATAATGACGTTTCCTTCCGAATCTTTTATATTTTTACTATACTGTTTTATATCCCTCAAATTGATTCTGATTACTTTGTATGCTTCATCTGTCTTTCCTACTTCCACCTTAGTTTGTACCTCTTTGCACTTTTCATCAGTCCATTGTTCTTTAGCTTCCTGCATTTGCTGTTTAATGCGCGGGGGTCTTATAAATTTGTGTATCGACTTACCTCCGCCTTGTTTTATTGTTCTAAGGTGTAGTTCCTACTCTTCAACTAAGTGGACTGTATGTGAATTATAGTACGTGTCACTTTTGCACTTTCACTGTGTTTTTTAGGGGTTTATTGATAAAGTCAAATTCGGCGGCACTAATGACTAACTCACTTACCGAACGAACAACCGGTTCGCTCCGATATCGATGAGAGAGTGTTTCTGTCACTACCCCTTTTTCAACTTAATTTTGACATGCACAAAGGAGGTATAACAGCAGGATATAACGGGGCAAGGGATGGCAGCTTTACTATTTGATTTACAACTAAGAATCTAAAATAACTTAAAATTAACCACAAAAACGTGCGACAAAAAGACCGAACAATGGCTTTGTATGTCTGTTTTCCTGTTTTGTCTGATTTATTTTTGTATTTTCGTCTTTCGTCTATTAAATTCTGGATATCCTTTGTTAGCCATGGTTTCTTATTTTCTTTTTGTGTATACCCCAGAATATCTCTGGCCGTCATGTCTAGGCTGGATTTAATGTTATTCCATTCTGTTTCTACTTTCTTAGTATCAGATATTTTCCCGATATTTTACATCAATTCATTTGACTTTTTATCGAATCTTTCTTGAATATCTTTATCTTTTAGTTTCTCAAAGTCAAAATGCCTTTTTCCGTTTCTTTTTTTCAAATTTTTAAATTTAAGTGCGGCCTTCATAATTAATGTTGTGGTCAGTGTCTGTATCTGCTTCCGGGTAGCTTCTACAGTCTTTTTCTTGATTCCTAAACCGTTGTCTAACAAGAATGTAATCTATTTGATATCTTTCTATATCCCCTGACATCTTCCACGTATATCGTCTTCTAGCATGATGTTGAAATAATGCGTTTGTGATGATTAATTTGTTCTTGTCGCAAAATTCAACCAGCCTATTTCCCCTGTCGTTTCTCGTGCCTAAACCAAATAAACCTACTACCGCTCCTTCCCTACCATCACCCTCACTGCATTAAAATCCCCCGTTATTATTAAATTTTGATGTTCTCTTACGTATGTTAATATGTCTTCGACATCTTTGTAGATCGCTACTACCTCTTCGTCACTGTAGCTCGCAAAATGTTCCCGACTCTTATTTGGAACTTTCCGATCGTATCCTCCAAAGTAGTCCCCTTCTAGAGATCCGAATGGGGGACTATTTTAACCCCGGAAACTTTTACCCCAAAGAATACCATCAAGTTTATTACAATTTAAATACGCTGTGTACTTGGGGGTAATGTGGTGATTTCCAGTTGCCTTGCACATCGTGGTAGTGTGTCTTAGACTGCCATACCGACCCGTATGGTCTCTGCAATCTAAGTTCCAAAAGAGCCGCTGCCCTCTTTCAGGGACCTGTCTTAGTCTGGTTCCTCACTAACGACCCTACTACTTTGGTTATACCTGTAGTTTGGCTCTTTAGCTCATTAGAACACGCAAGCCATTTCGCCTGTTTTAGTAATCTAGAACTTCGGCAAGGTGCAGATCCATTCGAAATGGTTATTCGTATTATGAAGCGTATAATTTTCGTATTTTGCGACCTCTATATTATATATTCTAAAGATGCTTAAAACGCAATGGTTTTTTTCAATCTCTTTCCAAAATATTGTTCATTACTTGAGCGTTGGCTCCATTAACTATTAATGACGTCAATAACATTTCAGTGCAAAAAATTTATAGTTTACCTATACATTCTAAAAACAGTTTTTATTTCCCAACCGACACTATCAGTGATTGCTCAACCTGCGCGTATATTGCATTAAACATGAAAGGCAAACGGTAGCTTTCAAGAGTTATTGGGGCGATAACTTACTCTCATCCCCATCACTTTGATTTTCAGTAGTATCGACTTGTATGTGAGTTTAGTTATACTTTAGGTATCAACTTGAAAAAATGCCTACGTTAAATTTATCAGAGAAATAAATGCATAACTTTTTTATATGTAGGTGTAAACGTTAAATTGTGTGATAAAGAAATATGGAGGCGTAGATAAAGGTCTTAGAAATACTCAGAAACTTTTTAGAATTATATTACGCTCATAAATTTCAAAAAGAACGAGAAAGTGCCTTATGAAAGGATCCTGTGTAATATAAGTTTCGTAAAAAGGATGCACTTTTGCTTAATACAATTAAAGTGTAAAAAGCTTTTCTCCAATAATTTGCAGCATGGCACAAAACAATAACGACTCTAAAGTTTAAGATAAAAGTAAATATTTTAAATTAAATAGCCACTTATAAATTTATTTTCGGTTCATATACACTCAAATGAATTCTACGCACTCTAATTACTAGGATTAAATCCTCTAAAAGTAACTTGGTATAATAATCGAAGATGGACGTTTCTGGAACAGCTTCAGCGCCACAGCGCCACAGCGCCATACGCTAACCTAGGTTAAAGTGCCTTGCAGTTACCTCTGTATCTAAGTTAGAACGTGTAATGCTAGCGCGTTATTTAATTACTGTCAGCTCGTTGTCATTAAGTTTTCATATTTAATTTAATTTGAAATAAAAAAACAATATCATTATAAATTTAAAAAGAAAAGTATTTTAGTGATTTGGAAACTATATTATCTAAGAAAAACACATAAATCTGTCTCTGTATCAATAAATATTCTTCTATCCAAAAAAATTTTTGACATCGACAAAAAAAAATTGACATGTTGAAATATTAGATGTATTGGAATTGTATTGTAACACTACAAGCTACCTCGTTTCTCTAATTTAAAACAAGTAATAACAAGAGTCTTTATTACTCACTATTCACAAGTCAATTAACAGTATATGCTATATTATTAGATGTTTTCAGTCCACTTAACAATGAAGCACTATCACACTAATGAATTTACAAGCACTAATATCTTCTTAAACTAATTATACCATAGGTCCATTATATACCATAACACAACTATTATTTATTACACTTTTGTCTATTTATGCTAATTCTACAATGTATGTAACACATCATATAACATTTATGTATACTATTGGACTTAAAAGCTCAATACTTTTACTATACACATATAATTTTACATTCGACATACTGGTATAGACTGAACTCTTGCATTTATTAGCGGTTTTATAACACTCTGAATTAAAAAGGATGACTCATCCTTCCAGTAATTGCTAAGAAGAATTATCGAACCCTGGAGAATATCAGAGAAACCTATGCTTGTGTTTGACGTTGCCTAATAGTAGCTTGCAACATTATTAATCAACACTACAAGCAATTTCAAAGTTAATATAGAGAAATACAAAAAGCTAAACGGAACACCATATAAAACCGTTATATTTTAAATTTCTAACAAACCGATATCGAAATCAAAGCAAATAAAAATGATATCAATCTCAAAATTTTAATGTGAAACTTACAAAAAAATTTTTAAAAATCTGAATGGTTTAAAAATACACAATGAAAAAGTACGTACAAATTTAAAAGACACATTGTCTACTAATACTACCGATAATAATGTATCCAGCGAAGAAGAAAATATGGTAACTGAATTTGACTGTAAGTTTTGCTACAAAATATTTTAAACCAAAGTATATTAAACATTCACACTAAAAAATCCATAACTTGAATAGTAAGTCACTAACGCATAAAAGCCAATCAGATATATCAAATTCCATCAATTCAGTAGATTCATATTCAAAATGCCTTTTATTTAACAATAGTTTAGCAAATTTAAAACAGTCAACAGTAGTTGTAAAGAGGATTCCCAAAAGTGTTAGAGTTCAAGTAGCCATGCACCCTAACACACATATAAAAGACGTTATAAATTCGAGTTCAGTCACCTCTTGGAATAATCTTTTCCTTTTTGCGTATAAAACTTTATCTGTCTCTCGAAGAAATTCTAAATTTAAATTTGACAAAAACAACAAATCAATTTCATTACAGATATTTTTTGATTCCATACCTTCTATACATTCGAAATTTAGTAACAAGGAAACCCCTTACAATATGTCTAACAGAATTGTGAACAAAATTAGCAATGGAGATCTGCAAGGGGCAGTTAAAACTTTAAGTTTGAACGATAGTTTAGCCCCTTTTGATAAAGACACTATTGAGAACCTGCAGGAAAAGCACCCATCTGCAAATAATTCAAAGCATGAAATCGATCATTTCCAAAATACCTTAACCATAACTGAAACAGACGTTCTTACTCGCAGTCAAATCCTTTTGTACAGGATCCGCAAGTGGTCTGGAATCTCTACGACCGTCACATCGTCAAGATATTCTTAACTTTACTTCATGTATTAGCACTCAGCCACTTTTATCTTCGCTAACCTCTCTATGCAACTTTATGTTATCCGGCAATGTTAATAATAAAATTCGTCCAGTTCTCTATGGCGCATCAGTCTGTGCCCTAAAAAAGAAAAACGGAGACACTAGACCAATTGCAGTAGGAAACGTATTCCGTCGTTTGGTTACCAGTGTAGGAAACTTATTTAGACCGAGGCAATTTGGCTTCGGAACACCAGGTGGTTGTTAAATAGCTGCACACTTAGCCCGTTTGTACCTAAAATCTATATCGTCATTCAATAATAAAGTCATTTTGAAAACAGCATGTAACACAATCCATCGTAAAATTCTTTTAGATTATGTTCATAAATACACACCTTCTATATACCTTACATGTGAGTTTTCCAATGCTCCGGCCGCAGGTACTACATTGGCCAGGAAGCAAGTTTTTTTTTACCTGGAAAATTTGGAATTTTGCCGAACCGTTGCTGTTCTAAGCAAGGTAGGGATCTTTAACGTGCGTGATAACACTCACACACGGGACCTCCATTTTTGTGAAAAATACTCGCCTAACATTTTTCAAGTGGACTGTGTCGGAATTCGAACCCGGGACCTTGGGCGTAGTAGTCACACACATACCAATACGCCACGGAGCCGCCACCTTCTATATACCCCTTTATTTGCCAATGTTACCTAAAATATAGTTTCTTAAATTTTGGCACAAAGTCAGAAACTCTGAACGAGTCGTACAGCAAGGAGACCCCTTAGGCCCTCCTTTATTCGGTATAGCTATCCATAAATTAACTAAATCTCTAAATATAGATTTCAATTGGCTGCATTGGTGGAGATGTAACGTCAGTTAGCAAAGCCCTTCAAAACGTATTATGTGTGTCAAAATATATAGGATTATAACTCAATTTTGAAAAATGTGAATTACTTTTAAACCATCATGACGAAATATTAATTAAACATTTCTAATCACGGACACCTCGAATTTAAATCATCATCATTAGGTCTCCAGTCCTGGGACTGGTTAGACGCGTACCCTCATTGCTGCCTATTCTGACTAACCCAGACATTCTCTGAAATTTGTACAGTTTGCATCTACCACTATCTGATCTAGATCTACATCTACCTCTTTTTCCTATCTCTGCTTGTAATATATCCCATACTAGTGCCCAAAATGCCTTAGAACGTATTCTGCCCTTCTATGTCTCCTATTGTTTTTCCACAGATATCTTTATTCCCCTACTATTTCTATAACCTATTTGCTATTAACTTTGTCTGTCAATGCTATATCATCCTCATACAACTTAAGCACATTCCAAAAGGCTGCTACCGTTTATCTGTCAGCTTTTCCTACTGCTCGTATTTTATAGGCATACTGTGCTGTGCTCCACACATATGTCTTCAACAATTTTCTTCATGTTTCTATGTTTGTTGTCTTTGATCATAGGCGCTGTCTTTCTTGATAGATGCAGTTTGGTCCCTTTCAATTGTTTTATAATTATATACCCTATTTCTTCGACATCCAGTCAGGGGCGGATCTAGGATTTTCTTCAGGGAGGGGCAGAGGGAGGGGCGATTTAACACACAAAAATTCAAAATAAAGTCTCAAACTCAACACCTGTTTATTGAAATTTCGTCTTATATAAAATTCACATGTTAATGATCGCAATTCGTATACAAAGAGGCTGGATAAAACTGTTATGCTATAAGTATTAAATTGCTGGCCGTTCTTGTTCATTATTGCAATAAACTCAAATTTTTGTGTTGCGCTATAGAAACTTAATCTTCTAAAAAGTACTTATCTTTATAGATTGTTTAATACATACCCTACAGCTGAGCAACTGAGCTTCGCTCGGGGGGCGAAACCTCCTTCGCCCGCCGCCTAAAACCGCCACTGCATTCAGTGGTTGTGAAGGGAGGTAAGCAGCCTGTGGCTGCCAAGTTCCCCTAGCACTTGAACATTTGCCGATTTAATATTTTTTCCAATATATCTTTTCACACAGTCAACATTAGTTGCAGATATTTCACAACCAACAACCGTAATTGTTTATAATAATCATCAATTTATCTGCGCCTATTTTTATTGCTACTAAGTTTTCAGTCTCAAAACTGATTTGACACGTACCTCCACTTATTTATATTCTGAACTAGCCTACACAAAGCCTATATACAGCTCGGTTCCCCTTCTATTGTTTTCTAATTATATGCCCCATTTCACCGAGATTCAGTGGTATGTGAAGGGGGTTAAGCAGCCTGTGGCTGGCAGGATCCTCCAACACTTAGACATTTGCCAAATTAATAGTTTTTCAGTACATCCTTTCACATAATTAGCATTATTCGAGAATATTGCCCAACCAATACTTGTAGTTGCTTACATTAATCATCATGTTTAAGTACAGTTATTTTTTCGTCAGTAGTTTATCCATCTGAGGACTGGTTGGATGCGTACCTTCATTGATTTCTATACTGAGCTAGCCTACACCTTTCCCTGAAATTTCTACATCCTACATCTTTCATTATCTACGTGTAATAGTCTAATTTAAGTCTGCCATTATTTCTCTTTTTCCTATCTCTGTTTCTAATATATTTCGCACTATTCCCTTATGTCGCAGTATGTGGCCTATCATCCTAGTTCTCCCATTTTTTACCGCTTTTCACATATTTCTTTCTTCCCCTACCATTTTCGGTACCTATTTGTTCTTAACTTTGTCTGTCCGTGATATCTTCATCATACGTCTGTAGCACCACATTTCAAAAGCTTCTAGCTTTTTCTTGTCCGCTTCTTCTACTGTCCAGGCTTCACAGTCGTAAAGTTCCGTGCTCGACACATATGTTTTAAGCAATCTTTTTCGTTTCTATGTTTGTTGTCCTTGAACACAGTAGTTGGTTTTTCTTGATAAATGTAGTACGACTTTGTGTTAATCTTTGTTTTATATCTTTTGTGCTTTTCCCATCTTGCGTTATTTGGTTCCTAGGTAACAGAATTCCTTAATGTTTTGTAACTTCTCGTTACCTACTTGTATTCTTGTTTTTTATTTATTTTCCCGTCCTTTGCATACTAGTACTTTAGTTTTATTTTTGTTAATTTTCATACCGTGTTTCTCTGTAAGAACCGTTTCCATTTCATTAAGAGCAGCTTCTAATTCTTCCTTGCTAGATGCTAATACCGCTATATCATCTGCAAATCTAAGCATATCAATTTTTGTCCTTGCATCGTAATTCCAAATGTCCTCCTGCATTTGATAATATTCATTAATGAGGACAGGGCACATCCCTATTTCACCCCTTTCCTAATATTTATTTCTTTACGTTCCTGCTCTAATTCTATTACTGCTTTTTGCTCTTTTTATAAGCTATGTACCATTTGTCTATTCCTATAACTTATTCCAATCTTTTTGAGTATTTTGAACATTTTTTCCATTCTACATTGTCGAATGCTTTTTCCAGATCAACAAACCCTATATACACGCTTTCCCCTTTTTCTATTGCTTCGCCATTATCACTCTCACAGCTAAAATAGCTTCCCGTGTTCCCCTGTTTCGCCTAAACCCAAATTGATCTTCTCCTAGTATTTCTTCAGCACGTTTTTTCATTCGTTTTTGTACAATTCTAATTAATATTTTTGAGGCGTGTGATGTCAAAGTTATTATTCGAAAGTTTTCACATCTATCGGCGCCTTTCTTTTTTGGTATAGTTATTATGATGTTACGTTTGAAATCTTTGGGTATCTCGCCTTACTCATAAATATAGCTTACAAGTTGAAAGAGACGTCCTGTTACTGCTTACACCTTATCTGTACCCGGCGCCTTACTATTTATCAGTCCCTTTAATGCTAATTCAAACTCATCTCTAAGTATAGGATATTCCAAATCATCATTTTCAATGTCTGATTCCTGTTATAATGGGGTTAGTTTTTATCCTGCATATAAATTTCCTATATATTCTTGCTATCTATCCACTTTCTCTACATTTTCTATAATGACGTTTTCCTTCGCGTCCTAATTAGTTTGTATGCTTCATCTGTCTTTCCTATTTCCATCTTAGTTTGTACCCTTTTGTACTTTTCATCAATCCATTGTTCTTTAGCTTTCTAGCATTTGGGAATAATTTCCCATTTTATGACTTTGTATTTCTGTTTTCCTGTTTCGTCTGATTTTTGTTATTCATGGTTTCTTATTTTCTTTTTGTGTATACCCCAGAATATCTCTGGCCTCCGTGTCTAGGCTGAATTTAATGTTATTTCATTCTGTTTCTACTTCTTTAGTATCCGATACTTTCCCGATATCTTTCAGCAATTCATTTGACTTTTTTACGAATCTTTTAGTTTCTCAAAGTCAAAGTGTCTTTTTCCGTTTTGTTTCTTCAAATTTTTAAATGTAAGTGCGGCCTTTATAATTACGATGTTGTGGTCAGTCTCTATCTCTGCTTCTGGGTAACTTCTACAGTCTTTTTCTTGATTCCTAAACCGTTGTCTAACAAGAATGTAATCTATTTGATATCTTTCTATATCCCCTGACATCTTCCACGTATATCGTCTTCTAGCATGATGTTGAAATAATGCGTTTGTGATGATTAATTTGTTCTTGTCGCAAAATTCAACCAGCCGATTTCCCCTGTCGTTTCTCGTGCCTAAACCTACTACCACTCCTTCCCTACCCTCACCTACCACTGCATTAAAATCACCCGTAATTATTAAATTTTCATGTCCTGTTACGTATCTTAATGTCTTTGATATCTTTGTAGATCGCTTCTACCTCTTCGTCACTGTAGCTAGAGGTGGGCATGTATACTTGTATTATTACTGTGTTTACTGGTTTAAATTGTAATCTAACCATTAGTGCTCTTTCGTTCTTTTGTAATTTTCTACACAGTATCTTTTTTCGCATAACTATCTCTACACCCGAATTTTCTTTCCCTGCTTCTGTATGGATTACCCTGAAGTCTTCACTCCAAAAATCCCCCGCCATTGACCACCGAACTTTGCTGATCCCTACTATGTCTAGTTCTAACCTATTTATTTCTATTTTTAGGTTCTCTAGCTTACCTACTTGATTCATGCTTCTAACATTCCACGCTCCTACTCGCAAAATGTTCCAGACTTTTATTCTGAACTTTCCGATCGCATCCACCAAAGTAGTTCCCTCCCGGAGATCCCAATGGGGACTATTTTAACACCGGAATCTTTTACCCCAGAGAATGCCATCATGTTTATTACAATTTAAGTACGCTGTGTACTTGGTAGGTAATGTGGTGATTTCCCGTTGCCTTCCACATCGCTTAGAATGCCATTCCGACCCCTATGGTCTCTGTCAATCTAAGTACCAAAAGAGCCGCTGCCCTTTTTCGGGGACCTGTTTTAGTCTGGTTCCTCACTAATGACCCTATTACTTTGGTTGTACCTGTAGTTTGGCTCCTTAGCTCATTAGAACACTCAAGCTATTTCACCTGTTCTAGTAATCTAGAACTTCGGCAAGGTGCAGGTCCATTCGAAATGGGGAATTTTAATAACAAAAAAAATTAATTGTTTCTATTGGGTGCTCCTCTATGTTCAGAATCGATGGACACCTGCCTAAACGACAAAATTGCTTGTATAAAACTAATGCCTGCTCGTTTGAAAAACTTAAATTTACCTTTACACATAAGCTACTGCCTGTTAAAAAATTGTTTACCCATTCCCAAGCTTATGTTCCTCCTAATATGTTGCCCACATGGCAAAGTTCGGAATTCTTACAACTGTTCGACGACACATTACGGATCACGATCGAAGCAATTTACCAACCTTAAGTTAGAAGAACCTCAATGGCTTCAAGCTTCACTACCTATAGGTAGAGGGGGTTTAGAAATACGTTTAACAAATAATACATCATTGTCTTTAATGAACGAAGTTTTACAAGGACAACCACCTTATTTTGGTACTTCATATGTTTAAGGCGAAAACCAATGAATGTCAACTACAAAACAATCCTCAATTAAACACAACAAATCTTCTCAGAATGAATGGGATAAACCAATGTGTGGCATCGTTTCCAATAACTTGGTATAATTAGCTTGTAGACTAACCGATAAGGCTCGTATTCAAGCAATTATCACCAAACACAGTGGAGCTTGGCTACAAATGTTACCAGTAGCATCATTTGGTTCTTTGTTAGACAATGAAATGTTTAGAATAGCTGTTAGACTTAGATTACGAGCACAATTGTGCATCGCACATACATGTAAATGTGGTTCACCAGTTAACAAAACAGGAACACATGGACTCCTTGACCGTGGGCAGTCTAAGGCTGAGACAGTATCTGCAGATTTTGAAGATACTTGCCCTAATTTCTTCTTTCTGGACAACCTACCCATATTCTTAAATACTCAACCAACGACAATCTATTACCCAGAACCATTTTCGCAAGGTTCCTCCGCAACGCATGTTCCTCGGCCATGGGCAGCCGGTAATCGAAAAAGCACACGCAAACCCTAAATTTGTATTTATAACTAATCCATCTCCTTCGATCAAAATACCCAGAAATTTGTAATACCCGATAGTAGGATCCGCTATACCAAGTTTTACACGGCATAAGCTTCTCGACCATTAGAAACTGAAAACCAGGTGCACAGGTCTAAAGATACTCCAACTTTTTTTTAACTAACCTGCCCAGTTCTGCCTAAAAATTCACAAAATGTTTACACAGCCGGATATTGGAAACCTCTTCCACATGCTTCCGAGACAGCATGCTCCCTCACTATTAGCAGCTAGAAATCAAAAATTTACTTGTAGACTCTAAATATACCTTCCCTGTCCTAAATATCCCTCAGTACCCAATCATCGATAGTCGGATATTAGAAAACGTTCCAGCAAATCCGTACAACGCAAACTTTCTGAATATCGACATCTGGAAATCGGGAAAAAGCTTCAGCCAGCTCCTCATTGCACACTTCCCACAATTATTAGCAGTTACAGGTTAAGAAAGAATGCGCAGATCTAGTTTAACTAAAATACAGACGGGCGGACTATAGAGAGCAATGAAACCAGCACTGACAAAACACCACACGCTACTATATTACTCCCACATGATCTATCTTGGTGGTGTGGTTATAGTAGCACAAATATTTGTTAAAGGATTCTTTTGCATGTGGAATTGAAGGTACGTGGGTTAGCAACTTGAATACCTGATGGAGGGAAAGGTAGTATAAGGGTATAAGTTAACAGATTTCCTTAAATCTTGTGACTTTTGAACAAGTGTGAGGGTGAACTGCGGTATCAGTGTACAAATAAAGTTTTGCTTTAAAATTGCAGTTGTCTGCAATAAATTTCACTGTTAGTCTTCTGCATATAGAGGTGTCACATGTCAGTAAGGATTGGAAAAGGGTATACCATGAGTGCTACCAATAACCTTCGAATGAATCTAGAATTAAGGTCTAGAATAGTGTTGGTCTGGTGTTTCTAATGTAGTGCGATCGTGTAGCTGTATCACTAAAGAGGAATTATGGGGCGTTGCTTTAAGTCCCGCTTCTCCTTTAGGAGTAGGACTTGGATTTCCGTTGCTACAGTAAACTATTGGTGTACAAAGGGCCCGTGCTCGAAAGCTCTGCGTATCTATCCAACTGCATGTTCCACCTCATTGTAAGATTTCTCAGTTCGTTTTATAAGCCATGTTTATCGATTACTCAATTCTTTTGGCAAGTATCCAGAAAATTCCCTTACGTTTGCCCAATGATGTCGGGCCACATAAAAATGGTTCGGGTACGCTATTTGTTTAAGAAGAACCTTGTATGGGTTGAGAATGTTTCTTCCTCAATTCATTTTTGGGATAGTTTGATTAGGTGCCTGCCTAAAATGTCGTAGGTATGCCGATTGATGTCATGGGTAATTCTGCCAGGACTAAGCGCTTTGCATTTCCATAGATGAGAGATTAGTAACCTTTTTCATTTTACAATAATAAATCATACCTTTGGTAATAAATACCAAGGGTTAGGGACAATAAATCGATAAACTAATTTCTTTTGGCATTTCATTACGAGAAACAACAAATAAATAAAATCGTTTCTTAAAGGCATTTTGCAACATGAACGATATAGATAATTTATTTAATTTAAAGCGAAAGCAAGATAAAGACAACATCTTAGAGATAATTGCAGAGAGATAGATAACCATCTATAGGAGAAGCATTTTATTTTACAGTTATCTTAATTTGATCAAAATTTAATGAATGGTTTATGGGATTCTAGAAACAGGTAACATGCAATGTGACGGAATTTAGGAAACAAAACAAAGGAGACCTTTTCGGAATAACCGTCTTCCGTGTAGGTATAAAATCAAAAGGATTGCTGAGACAAGACGGGTTGGCATTCTTAAGTTATGATAATAGAAAAAGCCCTCCAGGATGATTAAATATTGTAACGTAGTTTGTTTGTATTTCAGTCATTTTATTTATTATTTATTATATTACTTCTTCCATAGGAATCCACTCTCACACCGCTTTAGTAAATCTTAAAATTGTTACGGCATTCCCGCCCTTTCAGGGAAAATCTAAATTTATAGCGTAAAACTCATTTTACAAGTATCAACTTGCGCTGTGACATTATCGGCATAAAAAACACAAACAACACTTTGTTTAAAATAGTATCAGGTGAAGTGATAACAATATCTGGGCAACACTTACCGAAATTGGCTTCTTTTGCGTTGCTTGTCCAGTGGCGACTCCTTTGTAGATGCGTGGCCACACGTGTGGAATGTACAACAGGGTTGATGCAAATTTGAAAAAACCTTTTTTGAAGATTTTGCCGCGACACACTTTTCAAAACGTTACAACTCTTCGGCGGTTGGTTGTATTCTTCTAACCGCGCACTCGCGATCACCGATGTTTGGTTCAATTCGGTTACCGAGCGCACACAAATAATACCTCTGTTAAAATTAAGCAACTTGGATTGCCTATCCACGGGGACGATCCAACGATATAGATAATTTATTTAATTTAAGGTGAAAGCAAGATAAAGACAACATCTTAGAGATAATTGCAGAGAAATATATAAATACCTAACCATCTATAGGAGAAGCATTTTATTTTACAGTTTTCTTTAATTTGATCAAAATTTAATGAGTGGTTTATGGGATTCTAGAAACGGGTAACGTGCAATGTGATGGAATTTAGGAAATCAAAAGTAAAGGAGACCTACTCAGAATAACCGTATCAAAAGAATTGCTGAGACAAGACGGGTTGGCGTCCTTAAATTATGACAATAGAAAAAGCCCTTCAAGATAAGTAAATATGGTAACGCACTATGTTTGTATTTCAGTAATTTTATTTACCTTCAGGGCAAATCTAAATTTATAACGCTCATTTTACACGTATCAATTTTCACTGTGACATTATCGGCATAAAAAACACAAACACTTTGTTTAAAATGTTACAATTTAATAATAAATACCGAAGTTACTTTTTATTTTCAGTCTGACACAGTAAGTAATTGCTCATACTTGCGCGTTTATTGCATTAAACATGAAAGGCAATACTACTTTTCAAGAGTTATTGAGGGAATTACTAAACTCTCATCCTCTTTACTTTGATTTTCATAGTATCAACTTGTATGCGAACTTTAACTACCTGCTATCCTTTCAGTATTAATCTGAAAAGATTCCAATATTAAACTTGTTAGAGAAGTAAAGCCATAGCTTTTATATGTAGGTGTAAATGTTAAATTGAGTAATAAAAGAATGAGGAGACGTAGATAAATGATTTTAGAAATATGCAGCAACTTTTTCAAGATTATACTACTTTTTCTAAATTTAAGAATGGCTTTAAAAAAGACGTTATAAAAATACACCTTTTAATATAACCCTTGCATGAAAACAATGCCCAAAAGGTTTAATTAGAATAAAGGGTTAGCTGCTCATCTTGCATCTTTTACAGAATGAGATAGTTTTATCAAATACATTCAAATTTCGATAATGCATGAGTAAAGAGAGACTAGCGCTATGGTATAAAGATTAAAGGCGGCTCCGTAGCGTATATGCGTGTGAATACTACGCCCATGGTCCCGGGTTCGAATCCCGACACGGCCCGCTTGAAAAATGTTAAGCGAGCATTTTTCACAAAAATACACCCCCGTTCGGATGAGAGGTAAAATGGAGGTCCCGTGTGCGAGAGCTGTCACGCACGTTAAAGATCCCTACCTAGCTTGCAACAGCCAGGGTTCGGCAAAAGTTTAAAATTTCCAGGTAAAAATAAACGACTTCCTTGCCAATCTAGTACCTTCGAGTGGAGCATTGGGAAAATCACATGTAGGTATAAAGATTGCCTCCCATAAGAAATACAGAACTGACCGATAAGAAATATATGGTTATATTTCTATATGACCGTTATAGTAGGTGGTCCATTTAGCGGTTTCTTTTTAAATAGTAATAATATAAACACAAATGTTATTAATGACAAATAATTTTGTCTGGTATTAGAAAAGTAGTTCAAGCATAGGGAACGAAAATTGAATTGTTGGTTATTTTTAAAACAGAAAAACCGGTTTCGCTGTGGTTGCAGGTCATCAGATTGGCGCATTTCTCTCTTGTTTTCACAAATCATATTGCTTTATTAGAAAGAGCGATTATTGATGGAATATAGCTTCTTCATGTGGCAGTCTCGGTTAGCTTGACCGTAGCGCATTTTATCAACCCGATTTTTCAGTACATTTTCAACGGTTTTAGGCCTTATTTCGCGAGTAACTCCAGAAATGTTGTGTTTAGGAATCTGAATCGTTTGTGGATTGTCTATATAACATCGATCCTTCACGGCACTTCACAAGAAGAAGTCTAATGATCCAAATCGTTGCTACGCGGACGCAAATTGACAACTAAAACGACTGATTACACGATTACCAAATTTAGTGACCAAAGAACGATTGTTTAATAGCTGGTGTGCTATTTGACGTCAGTCTGCCGTAACCAAAAGTTGCTATGCCTAAGGTACCGGGTTCGAATCCCGACACGGTCCGCTTGAAAAATGTTAGGCGAGCATTTTTCACAAAAATACACCCTCGTTCGGATAAGAGGTAAAATGGAGGTCCCGTGTGTGAGTGTTGTCACGCACGTTAAAGATCCCAACCTTGCTTGGAACGGCAAGGGTTCGGCAAAATTCCAAATTTTCCAGGTAAAAAAACTCGCTTCCTGGCCAATGTAGTACTTCCGGTTGGAGCATTTGAAAATCACATGTAATGTAACCAAAAGTTATTTAGAATGTTTTCTGTATACTCGCCGTACCGTATAATTATTTCTTTTTGGTTTGGTTTCTGTTTTGATTAATTTAAGAACATTGTAACGGGCATTTTTAATAATTTTAACATTTTACGCTATCCTCTATTCATAAATAAATTTCTACAAATTACTTTTTATATTTTATATTTATTAATACGATTAACGTAACACGTTGTATTATAATATGTGGATATACAAGTCTAGATAAGAGACGCTCAGATGTTATGGGTATAGCAACGAGTTTAAATAAACAGATTAGAGTGAAGAGTTGTAGTTTTGTGCTTGGTTCCTATGCATTAATTACGTTGAAAAATACTGTTTCTTTCTTTGCTTTTGACAATAGTGAGAATTAATGCGGGACTGTTTGTTTTTGCCTTCATGAACAAGCACGACGCGATTTTAGTTGTATATTAACTGTAGCCGTGTGTATGCTATATATGTAACGTGTTTTAGTTGACCACAAGTGTTGTGGTAAGGTCATTGACGGACGGTTTTCGTGATGCGCGTTGCTCTACTAATTGTTTTTTTGTTGCTTTTCTGTTGTAAATAAAAGTAATAGAACTTGTCGTGCGTTTTACGGAACATTGTTTTAGTGATACGCGTTGCTTTACTAATTGTGCTTTTCTGAGTTGATTTGTCTTTTTATACTTAAACTGTGTGTGCGATCTAGTCTAGTGTCCCTTTGTTTTATCAGATTAATGCATACTTTGGATTATTTAAATACAGTGGATACTGTAGTTTCTGCATTTTTCTAACACCAAAGAATCTAACATAGATCATTGCTTGCGCGAATTTCGTTATTTGCGAAATATAATAGATTACCGGTTTACAAAGGTATTGGTTGAAGTCTCTCACTGTTTTTGGAGGTTTATGAAAATAATATACATTTGATCCCAGTTGAAATTAAACTAGTGCTACAAAAGATTTCGAAATTATTGTCTCAGGAAATAGAATTAACAAGAAATTTATCAATGCTACATAGTTCCATCAGTATGATAATGTCTGCTGCTAACGTTAGTGAAATACATAGGTGTGATTAGTGTAACGTGTAAGAAATTCCATCAACACCTCACAGTCAAGGGTGAAGTGCTTCGTTAGCGTAGGACATCGTGAATCTCACACTTCCGTTGCAAGGAAGCGTTGCTGAAGGACTTTTGTAAGTTGAACTATTTTCTACTTGTTATTACTGTAAATATCTATCCGTGGCTTTGCCATATCTTTGTCGTTCTGATACCTTTTGCAATAGACTTGCATGCTCTTTTAAAACATAAAAAAAAAAGAAAGAAAGAACAATCGATACTACTGAATTACTCATACCATTGGTGTCTTATCTATTTACCTTTTGTTAACATTTTATCTGATTTATGTTTAATTGGTGTGCGAGGAAACGTTTCTGCTACTCCCCAATATTACCTCACTTTGTAATAAAAATTTTTATAACGCTTTTATCGTGATCATATTATATAGTTTATCTAAACCGTTTTATTTACATTCTACAAAGTACTGAATAATTTAGACTTATCATTACTGCTATGCTTTTTCTTTATTTCAGGTTTGCAGGACTAATTTTTCTTTCTTGCAGGTTTGCTATTCTAACTTTTTTTTTTGCAGGTATCGTTACTAATTCCCTACAGCCCCGTACGTTATATGTTGGCCTGCTTTCTACAACCCCCCCCCTACTCTCCGATTGAGCCCGGTCATTTCTGTGATATCTTTGTGTTACGCACGGCTACGAGCCAACGTAACATAACTTTGGCGCCCGAACAGGGACGCCTCTAATAACGTAACAAATTTGGCGCCCAACGTGGCTGCCACAAAAAAAACCTAACAACATGTACTAGTTTACATATGTGAATGTAATTAGAAAGCAAAAATAGTAGTAGATTTTTGACACTGATTTGTTATAATTTTACAGTTTAGTATCATAATATTCCAAAGTAGATTTAATTATTTATTATCTCTGAACCATAACCAGTGTAAATGTGGTAAGTATTCGATAAGAATGTTGTTACGTTTTTTTTGTGGCAGCCACGTTGTTCGCCAAATTTTGTTACGTTGACTCGTAGCCGTGCGTAACACAAGGATATCAAGAAATGACCGGGCTCAATCGGAGATTAGGGGGGGTTGTAGGAAGCAGACCAACATATAACGTACGGGGCTGTAAAAAATTAGTAACCATACCTGCAATAAAGAAAAGTTAGAATAGCAAACCTGCAATAAAAAAGTAATTAGTCCTGCCGACCTGAAATAAACAAAAAGCCTAGCAGTAATGAAAAGTCTCAGTTATTCAGTACCTTGTAGAATGTAAATAAAACGGTTTAGATAAACTATATAATATAATCACGATAAAAGCATTATAAAAATTTTTATTACAAAGTGAGGTAATATTGGGGAGTAGCAGAAACGTTTCCTCACACACCAATTAAACATAAATCAAATAAAATGTTAACAAAAGGTAAATAGATAAGACACCATTGGTATGAGTAATTCAGTGGTATCGATTGTTCTTTCTTTCTTTTCTTTTTTTGTTCTTATGTTTTAAAAGAGCATGCAAGTCTATTGCAAAAGGTATCAGAACGACAAAGATATGGCAAAGCCACGGATAGATATTTACAGTAATAACAAGTAGAAAATAGTTCAACTTACAAAAGTCCTTCAGCAACGCTTTCTTGCAACGGAAGTGCGAGATTCACGATGTCCTACGCTAACGAAGCACTTCACCCTTGACTGTGAGGGTGTTGATGGAACTTATTACACGTCACACTAATCACACCTATGTATTTCACTGGCGTTAGCAGCAGACATTATCATACTGATGGAACTATGTAGCATTGATAAATTCTTGTTAACTCTATTTCCGGAGACGAGGTGTTTTATTTGCTACCTATGGTAACAAAGAAAAATCTAATGCTTTTACATAACGAAATTTGCGCAAGCAATGATCTATTTTAGATTCTTTGGTGTTAGAAAATTCAGAAACTACAATATCAACTGTATTTACATGTGAATGAGATACATATTTAAAAGAAGCAACCTTTTTGTCATCTACTAAACCTGCTACAACCGTTTCATCATTTTTAGAAACAAAAACTCAAGCCTAAAACTGCATTCGGATAATCCAAAGTATGCACTACTCTGATAACAAAAGGACCACGAAAACTAGATCACACACACAATTCAAATATAAAAAAACAAATCAACTAAAAAAACACAATTAGTAAAGCAACGCGCATCACGAAAACCGTCTGTCAATGACCTTAAAACACACGTGCGTCGACAAAACACGTTCGTCTATAAAGCATACTTCTTTCAATCGAATTAGCACTCCGCTCTGCAGTTAATATCCAACTCCTACTTTACAAGAAAAACAACTAAAATCGTGCCGCACTTGTTCAGGAACAATACGAAAATTAATCGCGCATTAATTCTCACTATTGTCAAAAGCAGAAAGAAGCAGTATTTTCCAACGGAATTAATATGTAGGAACCAAGAACGAAACTACTCTGTTTATACAAACTAGTCGTTATTACAACCTCTTATCGTTTATTATCTAGACTTGTATATCCATAAAGTAAATGCAGCACTCATATCTAACAATTTATTACAGCTGTTTATCATTTCGATACATTGGAAAGTAATTCATGAATAATCCTATTTACAACTCGTTCCTTGCAATTTATTTATTAAAATACGACGTATTCGCCAACGAGTTAATAATTATAAAATATAGAAATAGTAGTTACAGAAAGGTATTTACGAATTGAGTAGTGTAAAATGTTAGGCCATAAAAATGCCCGTTACAATGTGTATTCTTATGGTCTTGATCTCGAATGAATTTCCTTAATTCGTGATCTGGTAGTGACCTTGTTGTAGAACAAGTTGGAAACATATCGATAATACTTTTAAACTATTACTGCATTTCTTTTTCAGAATAATGAAGGATACAGTTAAAAATAATACAGATCAGGAGACTTAGGTATATTACAAACACAACGGATATAATACAATGACCTAAAACTAAAAATAAAGAAAAATCGAGATTAAGTTAGAGTAGTTTAATGTTGCTTAATGTTATATGATTATTAATTTAAATTCGATGGTGAATATTTAACTTCAACCTAAATTTATTATTCAGTATGATTCCATCCTTGAAGCATCGCTCCTTTATGGTATACATTTATTAAAAGCCTTTTTGTTATTACTAAAAGTGTTACGTGCTTTTCTATGCTCTCAATTTTTTAGCTAATTCTAGTAAGTCCACATTGTTTGTCAGCTTTTTGTTTTAAATAAAATGCATACATGCTTACATACATATAAACACATGTGTGTGTTGTGTGTGTGTGTGTGTGTGTGTGTGTGTGTGTGAGTGTCCTTGAGTGTGTGTATGTGTGTGTCCGTGTGTGTATGTGTGTGTGTGTGTGTCTGTGTGTCCGTGTGTGTGTGTATGTGTGTGTGTGTTTGTATGTGTGTTTTTGTGTATGTGTGTGTATGTGAAGTATATTATTGTGTTTGTAATGTGTATTTGTATGTATATGTATGTATGCATGTTTCAATGTGTATGTACGTACTTACATGCGTGTATTTGTGTATATTTATGTTTGTCTGTTATACACTTGTACACACATGTATTTATTTATAACTATGTGAATGTGTGTATATTCCATTTATCTATGTGTACATATATGATGATAACAAAAATAAAATCAAAATCAAGCAGTTTCGGAAACTTTAAAAATACATTTTAAAAATACTTTTATAATTTATACACACTTCTATTTCTACAAATTACCAATTTAAGAAGCGAAGAAATAACTACATTATACATATAAAAGTAAAAAATGTTATTCTAGATGTCAGTTACATATCCTCATATTGCAAGTTGGAATTAATGTTTAATTTATATCCCAGTTCTGTATTATTTATTTTAGAAGATTTTGAAGAAAATAAAAAATTTTTTTCGAAAATTTAGGAATTTAATAAAGAGATTATTTTACCATAAGCAGACCTCAAGCCCATTATTTAAGAAAATTATATATATATATATATATATATATATATATTTACTTATTCTTTATATATATATATATATATATATATATATAAGTACATTCAGCTCCATATTTCGTTGAGATGGACTTTTTTTTATTTTTATTTTTATTTTTATACAAGTTATACAATTTTCTTATAACAAATTGAAGCAAAATTTAGTAAAAATAAGATTTCGATTTAATTTTCATGTTAATTTAATGTTTAACCTCGTCTTAAAGCCTGTGATCAAGAATTTAAATAAAATTCGAAAATTTAGGCCTTAAAAAAGAGTTTACTTTCCTACAGCTGACCTCAAACCCATTAATAATATATCATCATATTTATAAAAGGTCATTATCTCTAAACTATATTATATATATATATATATATATATATATATATATATATTATAGTAGTTTTTTACACAAGGTAAGTTGATAAATACTTACGGCTTATAGCCGTGATTTTGAGTGTTGCTTCCTGTCTATATCTGACATAAGTCAAAAACTTGACAATTTAAGATATGATTGACAAAAATGCTAAACGTAATTGAAAGTTAAGTTTATATATGGTACTGTACACGATTTAGATTTGTAAATTTTCCAATTATAGCCATCGGCCTCGGTAGCGTAATTGGTTAACGCACAGTTCCGGCAAAACTGAGATGCAGGTTCAAATCCTGTCCAAGGCGTTATATTTTCCTTCTTTCAATTACTAGCTCGATTTGAAATGATCATTTGGGCTTTACTTAAAAAGTCTAAGTTATTATTTCATCTTATTAATTTCTATATATATATATATATATATATATATATATATTACTCAAATTTAGACCAGGGTAGAAAAATTAATAAACGACATCAAATAATTTTAATCACCGTGTATAAGAAAGCTTTGGGTAATAATACGCTTCATTTAAAGGCATATTGGATAAATTCGTCATTTACTTCTAAACATAGGGTTTATATTGTTTAGATAATGTTAAACACCATGTATATCAGAGCAGTGGAAAATAGTACGCTTAATTAAAGGCCTATTGTGTAGATTTAAATTATTTAATTAGAATGTAGGGTTTGTATATAATCATAATCAACGTGTAGAAGAAAGTAATGTAGAATTTCATTAGATAATACGCGTTATTAAAACCGTGGAGCATAAAAATTTATTTGTTTCATTAAAAATAAGAGATTTAAATTATTCACTAGACGCTTTCTATAAAAAGAAGCAGAGTGAAATTGTTCAATTTGTAGTTAATTTAATCGATCCAAGTACTCAAACTATTGAGAAATTATAAAAGACATGGGAAAAGTCACGTAAGAGCCTTCGGCGTATTAGAACTCAGAACACTTGCAAGAATAACGATGTATATGTTAGTCGATAAGCGTCAAGCTATATGAGTGCAAGTAAGAAAGCGAGTTTGTGGTATAAAGACAAGCGAGATGGAATGCATTAGCAGTTAAATGAGGGGGAAAATGTAAAACAAGCTCACAGGTTTTAGATAGAACAAACAGACTAGATTGGCGAGTAAGGTTGAAATAAGATGCAAACATGAGAGGGGAAAGCATATCAGTTGGTGTGTAAAATTAATTAGTTGTTCTCGGACGTGTTGCGAGGCGTGTGGAAAATTCTTAGATTTTTAACTCGGACGAATGCAAATTTCAGTAGAATCATTGTGCCGAGACATCGGAAGGGAAAATAGAATGCGAATTTCTGAAAATCGGCCGTCGCGAGACAAATTCGACTTGCAAGCGAGCCATTATACAAACCCGTGCTAATAGGAGATTCGCTCTCTTATATTTTTGATTTTATTCGATACTTTAAACAGTTTTGCTCTTTATTTTTTGATTATTCGATACTTTAAGTAGAATACGTGGTGATTACGTGCTACAATAAAAGTTATTAGTACACTTAGAGAAGATAAATGAAGGTAACAAAGTCTGGTTATATTTGCGGGTATTACTGTACCAATTATTCAAATGAATAACGATAAATAAATAAATAGACGTAGGCAGTTTTTGGTATAGCGTGAAAGAATTATGAATTTCATTGCTATTTGTCGGGAGTGTTAGTAATCAAATGTTATTCGTAAACGTGATTGGATCCAGAAAACAAGATTTCGATATATCTTGATGAGCTCCTGAGAAACCCTGAAACCGTTTAGACGAATGGTGGTGTAGAAAAATTTTAAAGGCGGCCAGAAATCCGAAGACGTAAACATAAACCAGCTGGAATGGTGGAATTAGCAAGTCCGATGTATCAGGTTATCATAAAGTAAGGGATATATTTTAAATTATGATAACTTTTTAACAAATTAAGTTAATAACAAGAAATAAATGAAATCTAATTGCTTATGAAATGGGATTTAGTATGCCCAAAACAGGTTACGGCAATTGCTCAATATAACCTCCATTTTGTTGTTGTAAGATCACCATCCTTACCTCCAAATTGTACACAGCATTTCGTAACATTTCTGGTTGAATTGTACCAATTTGCTCCGTAATACTGTCTTTTAATTCTTGTAGCGTAGTTGGTCGTCTTCTAAACACTAAACTTTTTAAATAACCCCACAGCCAGTAATCCGCTGGGTTTAGATCAGGTGATCTTGGTGGCCATGAATTTACGAAATGTCTGCTTAACACGCGATCTTGAAAAACGTTGGTTAACAATTCTTTGACTGGTCGAAAAATGTGCGGGGGGTGCTCCATCCTGCATAAAAATGATGTTTTCAATTCCGTAGTGCTCGTTTTGCAGCTGTGGAATAACATAATTTTGTAACATTTGCAAGTATCGTTCACCATTTACAGTTACAGATACGGCTTGTCCATTCTGCATTTCCTCGTAAAAATACGGACCAATAATAAAATCAGCTGTAAAATCGCACCAAACGGTGAATTTCTTGTCATGAAGACCTTTTTGAACGATTTGTTGCGGATTTTCTGCAGACCAGATTCTACAGTTTTGAGTATTGACTCCACCATTCAGAGTAAAATGTGCCTCATCTGTCCATAAAATACGGGATAACCATTCGGGTTCAATTTCCATCTGAGCCATTACTCGCAAAGAAAAATCGTACCTAGTAGCCAAATCTGCGTCCTTTAATTCAAACAGCATTTTCAGTTTATATGATAACATGTTTAGAATTTTGCGTAAAATTTTCCAAACCGTGGTACACGGCATTTGCAATCCCTTGGATATCGCATTTGCACTGCTGATTGCGAGTGAATTGCTTCTGGCTATGTCTTGATTTTCATGAAGAACCTCTGCAACTTGGACATCACTAATTATTGGTCTTCCTGATCTTGGTAAGTCAGTTACAGACCCTATTCTTTCAAATTTTTGTATCAACTTGCATTACGCTTTCATTTGACAGGGTCCCGCTCTCAAACCCATTCTCGTGCGAAATCTTCGTAATCCAGCGGTGTAATTTCTGCCGGATTCATAATAGCACTGAACTAAACCAATTCTTGTTTGTAAATCCATGTTATTACAGTTGAGTCGTTTGAACTCAACGTTTACTTGAGTTTTAATTTCAAAATAAAACTTCAAATTGAATAATTTCGTTTTGACACTAGTGTCAACAATTGTTATGACAACGCTTTTGTTTCTCATAGATACGGTAAAATCCCATTCATTAAGCAACTAGATTTCGTTTATTTTATGTTACTAACTTAATTTATTAAAAAGTTGTAATGATTTAAAATATATCCCTTACTTTATGATAACCTGGTACATTGAAGCCACGAGTACATTAACCTTCAGGTAAATTATGCATTTTGTTCGATCTTAGATGTTTTGGAGTGTGTTGAATATTTTTATAATTCGTTTGATAAAAATGGACAGTAGTAAATTTGCATAAACAACAAATTTTTAATTTTAAGGTAAAATTTTCTTGTATAAGTAGAAAGGAGTATTTATCAGGTTTAAGTTTTTGATTATGATGAAAATTTGGGTCTGTCTTTGAGCTCAATTAGACTAACCTGTCAAATTAACATAAAGGGGTGGGAGATGCTCCCTTTTATTCAGACTCAGGTCTGCAAATATTGGTAATTTAATTAGTATGCATCCTACAAGGACTCTAATTCCGGATGCAAATTAAAATGATGACAAATTTGAATTTGAAATTTTATGATGCTGAAATTTATGCTGAAATTTAATTTTGAAATTTTAATGTATTGTGAATATTGGTGTAAATAGAGTTAACGTTGATGTTTGTGGTAGGAATGTGTTTCCTTTTATGAATGAGGATGAAAGTTTTAACTAGGTGAGCAGCCGAGGCGGAAGGATTCAAGAGGCGATACTCAGGTAAGAAATCGAATATCAGAGGAGATTTCACCGTAGTAACGAGGATCACAGCAAATCTTGGCGCCCAATTCGTGAGGCTCGATTATTATAGGGATCACAGCAATAATATATATATATATATATATATATATATATATATATATATTGCTGTGATTCTCTTCCTGTTGTCTTTCTTCTATCCTATCCTCTGATAATCGATTTCTTGATTCCTTCCGCCTCGGCTGCTCACCTAGATAAAACTTTCATCCTCATTCATTCAAGAAAAAAAACACATTCCTACCACAAACATCAACGTTAACTCTATTTACATCAATATTCATAATACATTAAAATTTCAAAATTAAATTTCAGCATAAATTTCAGCATCATAAAATTTCAAGTTCAAATTTGTCATCATTTTAATTTGCATCCAGAATTAAAGTCCTTGTAGGATGCATACTAATTAAGTTAACAATATTTGCAGTACCGGAGTCTGAATAAAAGGGAGCATCTCCCACCCCTTTACGTTAATTTAACAGGTTAGTCTAATTGAGCTCAAAGACAGCCCCAAATTTTCATCATAATCAAAAACATCAACCTGATAAATACTCCTTTCTACTTATATAAGAAAATTTTACCTTAAAATTCAAAATTTGTTGATTATACAAATTTACTATTGTTCACCTTTATAAAACAAATTATAAAGATATTCAACACACACCAAAACATCTAAGATCGAACAACAATGCATAAGTTACCTGAAGGTTAATGCACTCGTGGCTCCAATGTACATGGTCCTTGCTAATCCCACCATTCCAGCTGGGTTATGTTTACGTCCTCGGATTTCTGGCCGCCTTTAAAATTTTTCTACACCACCATTCGTCTAAAAGGTTTCAGGGCTTCTCAGGAACTCATCTATGTATATCTAAATCTTGTTTTGTGGATCCAATCACGTTTACGAATAACATTTGATTACTAACGCTTCCCGAAAAATAGCAATGAAATTCATAATTCTTTCACGCTATACCAAAACTGCATACTTCTATTTATTTATTTATCGTTACTAATTTGGATAATTGGTACAGTAATACCCGCAAATATAACTAGACTTTATTACCTTTATTTATCTTCTCTAGGTGCACTAATGCATAATAACTGTTATCGTAGCACGTAATCACCACGTAATTTACTTGAGTATCGAATAAAATCAAAAAATAAAGAGCAAAACTGCTTGAATTATCGAATCAAATCAAAAATAAAAGAGAGCAAAACTCCTATCAGCACGGGTTTATATAATGGCTCGCTTGCGAGTCGAATTTGTCCCGCACGGACGATTTTCAGAAATTCGCACTCTATTTTCCCTTCCGATGGCTCGGCACAGCGATTCTACTGAAATTTGCACTCGTCCAAGTTGAAATCTAAGAAATTTACACACGCCTCGCAACACCTCCGCGAACAACTAATTAATTTTACATAGAAATTGTTATGCTTCCACCTCTCATGTTTGCATTTTATTTCAACCTTACTCGCCAATCTAGTCTGTTCGTTCTATCTACAACCTGTGCTCTTGTTTTACATATTTCCCCTCATTTAACTAACAATGCATTCCATCTCGCTTGTCTTTATAACACAAACTGGCTTTCTTACTTGCACTCATATAGCTCGGAGCTTATCGACTATCATATACATCGTTATCTTTGCAGGTGTTCCTTGTTCTAATACGCTGAAGGCTTTTATGTGACTTCCCCACGTCGTTATTATTTATCGATAGCTTTAGTACTTGTAAAGATTAAATCATATACAAGTTGAACATTTTAACTCGGCTTCTTTTTATAGAAAGCGTCCAGTGAATAATCTAAACCCCTTATTTCTAACGAAACGAATAAATTTTTATGCTCCATGGTTTTAATAATGCGTATTATCTAATTAAATTCTACATTACTTCCTTCTACACGTTGATTATGATTTATATACAAACCCTACATTCTAATTGAATGATTTAAATCTACACTGTAGGCCTTTAATTAAGCGTACTATTTTCCACTGCTTTGATATACATGGTGTTTAACATTATCTAAACAATATAAACCCTATGTTTAGAAGTAAATGACGAATTTATCCAACATGCTTTTAAATGAAGCGTATTATTACCCTTTTACTAAAATCCAAGAACTTTGCGACGGTTACCTTCGTTTAGACTTTAACAACACGTTTAAAATTTTTCGTAAATAATATTATAGCCTATATGTTTTCTTTGACTTAGTTTAACGAGAATTTCCAATATTTAAAAGGAGCCCACGGCTAGTTCGGATGGAAGGTGGCTCTATGTTGAGGAAATCTCAAAGGTAAAGCGGCTAGTCGAACTATATGCTCTGGGTAGAGTATGAGCTGTGGGTCGGGGTGTAATTGCAACCACTAATAATAAGAATAAGGCGCCACCGTATTTTTCTATACTGAGAAGACCTGATACAAGTCCCTTGTACAAGGCTAATGCGGAAACCTTTCTCCTATAGCCGCTATATAATTTTCAAAGACCACCTAATCTTTGAAGTTTCTTACCTTATGGCTCGACCTTGACCTTAGCAATCCTCTACTGCACCTGTGAACAGATTAAACAAAGAATAGCACTGTTTGTGCATTCATACTCAAAAATAATTAAATTCAATTGGAATCATCTTTCATTCATCCTAAATAAAAATAGTCTTTAGTCCGAAAATAAGAATCTATTCTTCTGGTATTCAATAATGTAGTTTTATACAAAATATATTTCTTTCTTTATATGTTAATTTAGATTGTGAAAAATTAATTACAATGGCACTGGATAAGTGTTTTTTATTTAACAAATTGACAAACCATAAAATTGCTTATTTGTAGCAAAAAGTTAACTAGGGTAGATCTACCTTAATTTTTACAGTAGATAATTACAGATAATTATTCATGAAATATCAAATATAGAAATTTAATTTTTAAGTGCTCATAATTGTAAGAATTCACTTTTTCTAACACGTAATGACATCTTCTGATGTTTCATTGAATTAATCAAAGAATGAGGTAAGTAAAAGTTACAGATTCCTATCGCATAACATCGACAAATATAATTGAGGTCTGTCCTTGACCTATTTAAAGTTTACACAACTTGATTAAAGTAAAATTTATCTCGTTACTACGTCCATAGTTCAAATAACATACGAAAACAGTTTTTGTTTCTACATACCAGAAGTCCGAGTTGTCGCAAAAATACCTGCTTGGGAGCCTACGTCAGCATTGCACCACGGAATTCTCCATTTTAAACAAATAGTTGTGCTGCACTCTGAAAATCACATCACTCGGTCTCCATTATCTGCGTTTTAATTTACAGATGCTCCAGGAGTAATTCAAACCACGAGAAAGAGCGAACGTTGTTTGTAATTAAACTGAATAAATTATATATGGGATTCCATGTTATATAAGAATAAAATTGTTTTCAGTAATTTCGATTGAATACCATTCAGAAAAATTGCTTTCTATAATTTTAGTTGCATTATAATTTAAATTGCATTATGTATAAGTTTTATTATATTTTAAATTCCATTATAATTTTAGTTGCACTGAAAATTTCTAATTAATATCGTTATAGAAACAAATTTACTTACTGTTCCTAACGGCCCTTTAACAAAACAATTCCTCGTTCTCCACGAGTTGTTTCAACAAAAATGGACCATCTAAAATAACTCGCCGAGATGGCATACTATTCTTAAACTTTATACGTACATGCTTCCAACACAAAAAATCGTCAAAAAACATCGTTCCTAAGAACAATTTCGACCTGCTTATCCCCACAGCTGTGTTAGAAGTGTCGTCAAGCGCGTTGCTGCCTGGTAACAACGTCACTTCGTAATTTCCGAATAGAGGGGGCTCTAGGAAGGATACTAAACAAGAGCTTTTATCTTGTCACCGTAGAAATTAATTTTTAATTCGAACTAAATGCTAGTACTTTATTGGACAATAGATGATATTAAATTAAATGGATTGTATAGCACTATAATGCATTATACTATTTATTATTAAATAAAAAGATTAATCATACGGATATATATTAGGTGGAAAATAAAATTGCTACAATATAACGGCCAACCTTGCTTGTATAAACACTACTCGGAAAACAGTTTAAAATGAAGCTTTTTCGAAATTATTCTTACAATCTAACTTTGCTGTAAATAAGAGGGTTTGAATTATGCCAAATACGAGAGATACTTATGGCATTTGAAATGCTTTATTCTACATGGGCTGTTTCTAATTTAGCAACTATACCATACGCTATACTAAAATATAATGTTTAAAATGTTTATAATATGACCTTTGAAATGCTATCTTATATTCACTATACTTTATGAATATTTACATCTGCCGGATTATGGAAATTAAGTTTTAGCTTCCTAAAATATTATTAATTTTCAAATTATACTTTGTTGTTTTTACATGCTAAATAACGAAATAAATAGCAAAATGAATATTGAGTCGTAAAGGTCGCGTAGTAAATGTAAATAGCAAAAGAAATTAGAAAACTGTAGTTGTTGAGCATGAAAATAAATAATTTACATATTATGCAAAGAGCAAACATTTAACACCTTGCATATGAACCGCAATTAAATTTAATCAATACCAGCACATCTTTCAATAATAGAACGCATATTCAACAGAGAGATTTTAAGAACCGCAATTAGTTTATAAAATAGATACGCATGGAATAAGATAAAAACTAGTAAGTCTTCACGCAATTACGCATGCGATAAAGAAAAAATAATAAAGCGCTTAGATAAGAAACGCACTTTCAAAAATAAGTTTTAAATATAAGACAAAAACAAAAACACGTGGATTTACATCACTCATGTTACATCAGTTATTTGTTTAATTCCCCAAAAGCTTTATCTACACAAACAGCCATAAGCTAAATTAATTTTCCAGTAATAATAACAAACCAAGCGGTCAAAGATCGTGAAACAATAGAAATACGAGCATAATACGTAACCACAGAATAATTTCATCAGAAATAAAGTTTGTAAACTCATAGGAATATCCCAAAACAACTATAGTTGGTCACAAAACTTTGTAAGACGGTTTTGATAAACCATTTAAAATTTAGATAGCGAAAACTATATAACGCCCAGAGTTGATAAGAAGGCACAGTCTCAATTTGAACCACGTTGAACCTGAATCACTGGTACTCGAAAATTTACGCGTCGAAATAAATTTTAAATTAAATGATTAAATTTTGTGAAAAGTGGTGTTGTATAATATTTGATGACAAATTACATTGAAGATATATGAAAAAGCTTTCGCCGTTTGCTGAAAAACGTGAGTAGAAATTTGTTAATTAATTTAAATTAAATGTTTATAATAATGTAGGGCTCTAAGTGGTTCCAGAATGATCTAAGTGTGGTATTCAGAAATTCAAGTTGTATCTAAGTTGTATCTAAGAGATCTAAGTGGTATCGAGAAATCTAAGTCGTATTCAGAATAATATAAAGTAAAGCACGAGGTAAATTTTGGAAACAAGGATTAACAAGACTGGATAAAATTATTGGTTCAAACTCACGTGAAGGAGCATAAAGCAGAGCATTGTTTTTCGATTGAAGATAATAAAGGGGTGTTGATCCACGACACGCAACAACAGACAAAAGAAAAAGGACTCACCAGGAAATCACAGTTCAGGGCTAACTAGTATAAGAAATCATTTTAAATTTAAATTTAAACACGGAATATAATTTTCTAATTTGTACGGAGTCAACAAAAATATTTTAATACGTAGAAATTTACTTAAAGAGGGTAAAAGGTCTTGAACGTTCTAGATTTTTACAGTAAAAGGAGTCATTTCTGGTGACTTTAAATTAAAGAAAGAGAGATACAATTTTTGGGGTAAATAATCTAATATTATTAATTGATTTAAGGGATTACAAAAACTGTGAAGTGTAGATATTATTTGCTTTCATTATACGAATCTTGATCGACTTCGTGTCATTATTCTAGGCAGGTAAGATTTGAAGGGGTAAATTATTTGATTACCGTAACGTTGTGCACTTTGTGTGAATTAAACTGGGCTAGCCGTGGCATAATTAAAATTAGAAAATAGGAAAACACAGAACGGTAGTGTTCAGCAGGAAGCTGAACGTTTATTACATCGGCGTGCGGTGTTATCATATCAATATATATATACATATATATATATATATATATATATATATATATATATATATATATGATATATATTATAATAATCTAAAATGATTTAAAAGATAGTTGTTAGTACTGAGGGTAAACACATTAATTTACCACGCCTGTCGATGTTTTCTAAAATTTAAAACACTACAATAAACTAAGAATTGATAAATAATTACTTGTTAAACTAGGCTAAAAGGTTATTTACTCGTGGTAAAGCGTTTGAGATTTGAAAGAAGCATTTTGGTTACTTGTTCTTCAATAAAACGTTTATCTAATGTAATCTTAACTGAAGGTGTTTCGGTTTGTTAAATATATCATGTTTGTAACTGTTTGATGGATACTGTATGTCATTATTTAATTAATGAACCATAATACCCGAAAAAGAATTTAATTTAGCATGTTAGTTATCATAAAGTAATGGTAAGATTTGTGGAATGTCAACCAATGATCAATTAATGTAGGTGACACAAGAATCTGTTCTAAAATAGGAATTAGGCATAAATAATAATGACATAATGAATGTACTTCTTAAACATTGGTATATAGTAGGCAAGAACATTTTTTAGAGACGATCTCCTAGGTAATGGTTTTAAAAAATAAGTTGTTGATTTTGAATTTGTGTAAGGAATAGATGTTTTTTGCGCATGGAGCTTGTAAAAAATTATGTAATAGAAAATTAATATATCTAATAGAAGTTTATCTTTTTTATTTAATCGACGTGTAACGGTAACAATAGTACAAAGAAGTTAATGTTTGTGAAGAAGAGCAATATTATAAAGAAGTTAATGTTTGTGGAAAATAAGTGTGTATGGTATAAAAATAAAAGGGTTATACAACCAAGTACAACCAGTAAAGAAGAGTGATTCCACTTATAGCGAACCCAGGGTCATCTTTAGTGGTGGTGAAAATGGCATCAGAAAGTTTCGCATAAGTTATAGTGGTTTCCCAGTCTAACAGGACTACGTTTTATCATATGTGGTGGAGTATTGCAGGAATACATATTCATCTAGCGGATTCTAAGTATAATGTTGCTGACTTATTATTTTAGTAGCTGTAGAACCTAAAATAAATTGAGTGTAATAAGAACATAAAACTAAAACCTACTTTCAACAGGTATTAACTGCAGGCGTTCGTAAGACGATTTGTTATCCTGTAACAAGGCCCATGTGAAACTCAAGCACCTTCGGAGGAATTACAGGTATTTGAAGTTACCCTTATATATATATTGCTGTGATCCTCACCAAAATTCGGTAACTACGGTATTCGAATCGAGACCCAGCGTTGGGCCGTCATAAAATGCGGTGGAACCTACAAAAATCCTCACCAGAGTAAAACAAAATATTCGAGCCTCTCGAGTTGGGCACCAAGATTTGCTGTGATTCTCGCCCTGGTGAATCTCTTCTGATAATCGCCTCTTTACTCTTTCCGCCTCGGCTGCTCACCTAGTTAAAACTTTCATCCTCATTCATAAAAAAAAACAAACACATTCCTACCACAAACATCAACGTTAACTCTATTTACATCAATATTCATAATACATTGAAATTTCAAAATTAAATTGTAGCATAAATTTCAGCATCATAAAATTTCAAGTTAAAATTTGTCATTTTAATTTGCATCCAGAATTAGAGTCCTTGTAGGATGCATACTAATTAAATAAACAATATTTGCAGACCTGACTCTGAATAAAAGGGAGCATCTCCCACCCCTTTACGTTAATTAAATAGGTTAGTCTAATTGAGCTCAAAGACAGACCCAAATTTTCATCATAATCAAAAACATAAACCTGATAAATACTCCTTTCTACTTATATAAGAAAATTTTACCTTAAAATTAAAAATTTGTTTATACAAATTTACTACTGTCCATTTTTTATCAAACAAATTATAAAGATATTCAACACACACCAAAACATCTAAGATCGAACAAATTTGCATAATTTACCTGAATGTTAATGCACTCGAGGCTCCAATGTACATCGTCCTTGCTAACCCCACCATTCCAACTGGTTTATGTTTACGGCTTCAGATTCTGACCGCTTTTAAAATTTTTCTACACCACCATTCGTTTAAAAGTTTCAGGGCTTCTCAGGAACGCATCTATGTATATCTAAATCTTGTTTTGTAGATCCAATCACGTTTACGAATAACACTTGATTACTCACTCCCGAACAAAATAGCAAAGAAATTCATAATTCGTTCACGCTACAGTAAAACTGCATACTTCAATGTATTTATTTATCGCTACTAATTTGGATAATTGGCACAGTAATACTCGCAAATATAACTAGACTTTATTACCTTGTATCTTCTCTAAGTGTACTAATAACTTTTATTGTAGCACGTAATCACCACGTATTCTACTTGAAGTATCAAAAAATAAAGAGCAAAACTGTTTAAAGTATCGAATAAAATCAAAAATATAAGAGAGCCAAACTACTATAAACACGGGTTTATATAATGGCCCGCTTTCACGTCGAATTTGTCGCGCAACGGACAATTTTTAGAATTTTGCATTCTCTGTTCCCTTTCGACGGTCCGGCACAGCGATTCTACTAAAATTTGCACTCGTCCTAGTTGAAAATCTAAGAAATTTCCACACGGCTCGCCACGTCTGAGAACAACTAATTAATTTTACACACCAACTGACATGCTTTCCCCTTTCATGTTTGCATCTTATTTCAACCAATCGTAGCCTTAGTGAAGCTTCGCAAATCACGCCTTCTATTATAAGTGTCTCTGTTTTACGCTTTTTATGTGTCCTTTTCTACCTTGGTCTGAGTGGTACAAATCGATATTCTTTACTATCTGTTATTTAAATCCACACGGATTCTTACGTAAGTAGAAGCTGCATGTTTATCTATTCAAATTTATTAGAACTTTGACATTTAAAAGTTTGCAGGTGTGTGCTCCTAATGAACGTTTTAATATAAATTTCGCACGTAATTTCTCGCTAGTTTTAGTACTTGGAACAATTAAATTACATACAAGTTGAGCATTTTAATTCTGCTTCTTTTTATAGAAAGCGTCTAGTGAAAAATTTAAATCCCTTATTTTTAAAGAAACGAATAAATTTTTACGCTCCACGGTTTTAATAACGCGTATTATCTAATAAAATTCTATACAAACCCTACATTCTAATTGAATGATTTAAATCTTCACAGTAGGCCTTTAATTACGCGTACTTTTTCCCAAATATATATATATATATATATATATATATATATATATATATACATCATTTAAAGTTATTTGTTAGTAATTTGAATTTCAAACGTTTATCCAAATTATACATTTGTGATTATATTTATCAGTCTTTGAAAATAACCACGTCACATATGCACTACGAGAGGTTAAGTGGTTTTAATAGACGACGCTTTATACGAATGTGTTTAATGTACCTGTAAGATGACAAAGAACCCACGTTTTCTTACAGAGTAAAATATCTAGATACAATAAACCCTGAGTGAGTTTCAAACGCCGTGGCATAAATAAACAAAAATTTCCTTTATTTAATTTTACAGAAGTAAAACGTTAGTAAAGTATTTTGCAGCGTGGTTAAATACATGCATGTAATTAAGGTTGCGGTACTACCAGGAAAGATTTGCCGCCGTTCATAAATATTTAAAAGGCCGACACAACTTTTATCTGTGAAATCATTGATTCTTTTAACCCTTTGATTTAATTACATTTCATCCGATTATTCATTCATAATAATATATATATATATATTTTCAATGCTGTAATTATAGGGTTAATTTAGGGATAGGTTAAGTCATAGGGGTCGTAGAATAAACAAAAAAAACTTCCAAATAACAAAATCACATTATTACAGATATTAGAAGATTAAATAGGTTACTATATATATTGTTAGTTGAGAGTTTACTGTATATAACAGTACAAGCGATTAAACGCATATCCAAGAGTAGTTACGAGCAAATATAAAATTTAAAAATGTAATGAAATGCATAAAAATTAAATCAACGGAAAATCTATATGAATTGGCTAGATAAATATTCAACAAGTGCGTTAAATATATCATGGTATACGCAGTATAAATTATGCATTATTTGAAAATCGTACGTGATAGAAAAGTATTACATTTGTTCAATAAAACCAATTTACCTAGGAAATAAACACACACCAAATTTATTTCTATTTAGATTAGAATAAGCAAATAACAATGATACGTGATTTAATAAACGAAAATTCATGGGATTCCTAAAGTAAATGTAATGTTATATAAATGAATACGTGAGAACTTGAGCGTTCTTCCAAGTAATTAAACTACACAATTGGTAAAGTTTCCAAAATACACGAGAGATAAGACAATTGGTGTCGCCCAACACGTGGAATCAACGAATAGCAAACAAAGGGGCAAGGCCTATAAATACGATAACAATTGAGAGACGAGTTAGTATACATTTGAAACTGGGCAGTCACTATACTCAAAAGTGCTAAATTATTCACGCAACCAGTTAAATAAAAGTAAAGTGAAAATCATTTTTATAAGAGTGTAAAAATTGTGTAAGCAAGCCGTTCTATTACAAACGTAAATAAACCAGATTTAGTAAAATTATACAATTTCTAAAATAAATAAAACAGGGCTTCTGGACACGAGTCTGGATACGAGTCAGGATATGACTCTGAAGTACTGCCTGTTAAATTAATTTGGTAATCACCGACAAGGTAAAAATTCTATTACTGTTTTGTTAATTACGGAGATGGAAAACCTTTTATTGGATTAAACTTATCAATAACAATTTGTATAGTATTTTGGTTGGATGTCGACTTTCAAATTCGACTCAAAACATTCAGACTGGACACGAAAACTCTTGGGGATGCAGAGAAGCTACTGAACCACTCTAGGTTAGATATTTTGATATAATTTACTTCTGTAAACTGTTGTAATTCAATAATAATTCAAAAATGTACCAGACAACAAAACCGGGGTTTCTTTGATAAGTTTATAAAAGGAAATAGGCATCTTGAAACGTTTCAAAAGGTCTCTAAATGTAACAAAAAGCTAATTTTGCTGCCTTAAATTTCTCAAAATCTGGCAGATGTAAATATTCTTAAAAAGGGAAAGATATTTATTCATTATACTGTGTATTGTAGAATTGCTTTATTTAATTGAATCAGCTAGTTGAAGCAAAGAAACAAAAGTTAACATTTTACAAGTGCTTGATTAATAAAAAGAAAATAACACAGCATTTTATGATCTGCCCAAGTTGTGGGGTCTAATATAGGTATATCACAGCATTTTATGTCGCTCATCGTAGGGGCTGGTGAAGTATCACAGCAATATATATATATATATATATATATATATATATATATATATATATATATATATATATATATATATATATATATATATATTCTTATGCTACACCCGCTCTTTTCGCGCCTTATTTTTATTAATTTAATTATTTTTATATAATGTGCAAATACCTATTTCACGCCACGTACTTTAGCAACGTTTGGTTGGTTAATAAATATAAAATGTTTTAAATATGCCTCGACTATATAAACTCTTTCTTCCCAGGGTATCCACCTACTTACCGTGGGTTCATTGGTAAGTATATGTGCAATGCCCAACCAAACTGCACTATCTTTTGTTTTAGTACCTTTTTATAATTTACTTTTGTATATGCCAAATTTTATATGATCCACGTAGCCTTGTGCCAAATTAATTACTACCACAAAATTTCTGATTTTGACGTTATATCACACAGTACTCACCTGTTCTATACGTCGTTAACGGCCTCTCTGAATGCTGGCCGAAAATCCTACTCGCCGTATACGTCCTCACAAGGTTGCACTACCACTTTGGAAACTGCCGTCTATCCTCCAGGTATCTTTTGCTCAATTTTGCTGCGCCCAAATCTAAAATAAATATGACCCGAATTTAGAATTTAGAATACCCTTTTTTATTTACTTCCCCTGCGCTAATTCTTCCGGTGTTATTTCTTCTTTGACTCGTATGATTCCACTTGCTACTCTTACGCTGTCTTCTAATTTTGCTTCTCTCGTTCTAATTCAATATTTCCGCCTTTAATCCGCTCGTTCCAAATCAATCCTTGTTCCTATTTAATCCGCCCGTTCCAAATCAATCCTTACTTCTCTTTAATCCGCTCGTTCCAAATCAATCCTCGCTTCTTTTTACCACTCAATGCCCCGCTACACATAAAACCATATCCAATTCAATCCTAATATATTCTTCACTCTTATAATTCCTATTCGATGCCTTCTGCCTATATAAATCTCGTTCCAATTCAATCTTATTTTCCGCCGGTTCGCTGCCACACTAATTCCAATCTTAACTTTTACTCGTCGCCGCTATTAATTATTTATTCACTGTTGCTTCTCTTTACTCTTCCTTTATAAATTAAACTCGTACAATTCAAACTCATTTATTTAATCTTCACAAAATATTCAAAACAACTTAGCGCAGTTTATAAACACGTCTTATTACAAAATTATTTCGAAATCGACTCCCTTGTTTACTTATCCTAGGTGATAATTACAATATTAATCTGCCTACACTTTATTACATAGGATATAAAAAACCATCCAATAACGTCGTATCACCAAGTTCGTGTCACTAATACCTAAAACTTTGTCTTTTGCACTTTCCTATTTTTATACATAATGTTCAATCATTGGTCCTAAATATCGCACAACCCTTCAATCATATTTGACACTGCTATTACTTGTAATTTTGATGTTACATGTTTGTCCAAAGGTTGATTCTAGTAAAATAAAAGCCGAAATGATACACATATGAACCTGTTAATAGTGGACATCCATAGACGCATCCGGTTTTCGGTTGGCAAATGTACGTTCAATGGCCTATTAAACTACAACTCAGTATAAAACCTTGAATACTGTGTGTTTTATCACGTCATCAAGTCATTATAATTTACGTCTTGGCACTTACATTTCAACTAACATTTCAAATACTTTAACGTATGTAAAGTACGGCAAACATACATTTTTAAATTACGGGATCTGATATATGGCTCACTCTATTTGGCATACACCACCCTCAACACAAAACAACCCTTAGAACCCTTGTAGCTCCTACTGACATTACAATATATATATATATATATATATATATATATATATATATATATATTATAATAATCTAAAATGATTTAAAAGATAGCTGTTAGTACTCAGGGTAAACACATCAATTTACCACGCTTGTCGATGTTTTCTAAAATTTAAAACACTACAATAAACTAAGGATTGATAAATAATTACTTGTTAAACTAGGCTAAAAGGTTATTTACTCGTGGTGAAGCGTTTGAGATTTGAAAGAAGCATTTTGGTTACTTGTTCTTCAATAAAACGTTTATCTTATGTAACCTTAACTGAATGTGTTTCGGTTTGTTAAATATATCATGTTTGTAACTGTTTGATGGATACTGTATGTCATTAATTAATTAATGAACCATAATACCTGAAAAAGAATTTAATTTAGCATGTTAGTTATCATAAAGTAATGGTAAGATTTGTGGAATGTAAACCAATGATCAATTAATGTAAGTGACACAAGGATCTGTTCTAAAATAGGAATTAGGCATAAATAATAATGACATAATGAATGTTCTTCTTAAACATTGGTATATAGTAGGCAAGAACATTTTTTAGAGACGATCTCCTAGGTAATGGTTTTAAAAAATAAGTTGTTGATTTTGAATTTGTGTAAGGAATAGATGTTTTTTGCGCATGGAGCTTGTAAAAAATTATGTAATAGAAGATTGATATATCTAATAGAAGTTTATCTTTTTTATTTAATCGACGTGTAACGGTAACAATAGTACAAGTTAATGTTTGTGAAAGAAGAGCAATATTATAAAGAAGTTAATGTTTGTGGAAAATAAGTGTGTTTCGTATAAAAATAAAAGGGTTATACAACCAAGTACAACCAGTAAAGAAGAGTGATTCCACTTATAGCGAACCCAGGGTCATCTTTAGTGGTGGTGAAAATGGCATCAGAAAGTTTCGCATAAGTTACAGTGGTTTCCCAGTCTAACAGGACTACGTTTTATCATATGTGGTGGAGTATTGCAGGAATACATATTCATCTAGCGGATTCTAAGTATAATGTTGCTGAGTTATTATTTTAGTAGCTGTAGAACCTAAAATAGATTGGGTGTAATAAGAACATAAAACTAAAACCTACTTTCAACAGGTATTAACTGCAGGCGTTCGTAAGACGATTTGTTATCTTGTAACAGGTATTTGAAGTTACCCTTTATATATATATATATATATATATATATATATATATACATCATTTAAAGTTATTTGTTAGTAATTTGAATTTCAAACGTTTATCTAAATTATACGTTTGTGATTATATTTATCAATCTTTGAAAATAACCACGTCACATATGCACTACGAGAGGTTAAGTGGTTTTAACTAGACGACGCTTTATACGAATGTGTTTAATGTACCTGTAAGATGACAAAGAACCCACGTTTTCTTACAGAGTAAAATATCTAGATACAATAATCCCTGAGTGAGTTTCAAAAGCCGTGGCATAAATAAACAAAAATTTCCTTTATTTAATTTTACAGAAGTAAAACGTTAGTAGAGTATTTTGCAGCGTGGTTAAATACATGCATGTAATTAAGGTTGCGGTACTACCAGGAAAGATTTGCCGGCGTTTATAAATATTTAAAAGGCCGACACAACTTTTATCTGTGAAATCATTGATTCTTTTAACAGTTTGATTTAATTACATTTCATCCGCTAAATTCATTCATAATATATATATATATATATATATATATATATATATATATATATATAGGCAAATGACTCAATATTAGCCACAAGGGCATCCTGTCGACGCGTTTCGCCCTAATTGGGGCTCATCAGGACAGGAGTAGCAAATATGTAATAATTAACACGAACACATTATGTGAAGTACAGCATCACCTAGCCCACAATTTGTGCCTTCGTGCTGCTTCACCTGACTTTGCAGGTTTTATCAACAGTCGGCACGGAGGAGATCCGGTTCAACTGCCTTTTTCCATAGCCAGAAATTATAATAATAAAGAATAAGTAAATTTAATGAGTCTTAAAATAATATCAAAAATGAAATTTATTGGCAAATGACTCAATATTAGCCACAAGGGCATCCTGTTGACGCGTTTCGCCCTAATTGGGGCTCATCAGGACAGGAGTAGCAAATATGTAATATTTAACACGAACACATTATGGGAAGTACAGCATCACCTAGCCCACAATTTGTGCCTTCGTGCTGCTTCACCTGATTTTGCAGGTTTTATCAACAGTCGGCACGTAGGAGATCCGGTTCAACTGCCTTTTTCCATAGCCAGAAATTATAATAATAAAAATAAGTAATATTTAATGAGTCTTAAAATAATATCAAAGATGATAATTGTATTGGCAAATGACTACAATATTAGCCACAAGCCCATTTCCTGTCGACGCGTTTCGCCTAATTGGGGCTCATCAGTGGCAGGAGTAGCATAATTCATGTCAAATTATTATAACACGAACTACATTATGGGTTAAGTACAGCATCAACTAGCCCACAATTTGTGCCATTGTAAGGCTAATATTGAGTCATTTGCCATAAATTGTCATTTTGTGAATATTAATTTTAAGACTCATTAGAATTTACATTATTCCTTGTGTATTACTAATTTCTGGCTATGGTTATAAAGGCAGTTGAACCGGATCTCCTCCTGCCGACTGTTGATAAAACCTGCAAAGTCAGGGAAGCAGCACGAAGGCACAAATTGTGGGCTAGGTGATGCTGTACTTCCATAATGTGTTCGTAAATATTACATATTTGCTACTCCTGTCCTGATGAGCCCAATTAGGGCGAAACGCGTCGACAGGATGCCCTTGTGTAATATTGAGTCATTTGCCAATAAATTTCATTTTTGATATTATTTTAAGACTCATTAAATTTACTTATTCTATATATATATATATATATATATATATATATATATATATATATTCAATGCTGTAATTATAGGGTTAATTTAGGGGTAGGTTAAGTCATAGGGGTCGTAGAATAAATAAAAGAAACTTCCAAATAACAAAAGCACATTATTACACATATTAGAATAGTAAATAGGTCACTATATATATTGTTAGTTGAGAGTACACTGTATATAACAGTACAAGCGATTAAACGCATATCCAAGAGTAGTTACGAGCAAATATAAAATTTAAAAATGTAATGAAATGCATAAAAATTAAATCAACGGAAAACCTATATGAATTGGCTAGATAAATATTCAACAAGTGCGTTAAATATATCATGGTATACGCAGTATAAGTTATGCATTATTTGAAAATCGTACGTGATAGAAAAGTATTACATTTGTTCAAAAATCCAATTTACCTAGGAAATAAACAAACACCAAATTTATTTCTATTTAGATTAGAATAAGCAAATAACAAGGATACGTGATTTAATAAACAAAAATTCCTGGGATTCCTAAAGTAAATGTAATGTTATATAAATGAATACGTGAGAACTTGAGCGTTCTTCCAAGTAATTAAACTACACAATTGGTAAAGTTTCCAAAATACACGAGAGATAAGACAATTGGTGTCGCCCAACACGTGGAATCAACGAATAGCAAACAAAGGGGCAAGGCCTATAAATACGATAACAATTGAGCCACGAGTTAGTATACATTTGAAACTGGGCAGTCACTATACTCAAAAGTGCCAAATTATTCACGCAACCAGTTAAATAAAAGTAAAGTGAAAATCATTTTTATAAGAGTGTAAAAATTGTGTAAGCAAGCCGTTCTATTACAAACGTAAATAAACCAGATTTAGTAAAATTATACAATTTCTAAAATAAATAAAGCAGGGCTTCTGGACACGAGTCTGGATACGAGTCAGGATATGACTCTGAAGTACTGCCTGTTAAATTAATTTGGTAATCACCGACGAGGTAAAAATTCTATTACTGTTTTGTTAATTACGGAGATGGAAAACCTTTATTGGGATAAACTTATCAATAACGATTTGGATAGTATTTTGGTTGGATGTCGACTTTCAAATTCGACTCAAAACATTCAGACTGGACACGAAAACTCTTGGGGATGCAGAGAAGCTACTGAACCACTCTAGGTTAGATATTTTGATATAATTTACTTCTGTAAACTGTTGTAATTCAATAATAATTCAAAAATGTACCAGACAACAAAACCGGGGTTTTTTTGATAAGTTTATGAAAGGAAATAGACATCTTGAAACGTTTCAAAAGGTCTCTAAATGTAACAAAAAGCTAATTTTGCTGCCTTAAATTTCTCAAAATCTGGCAGATGTAAATATTCTAAAAAAGGGAAAGATATTTAATCATTATACTGTGTATTGTAGAATTGCTTTATTTAATTGAATCAGCTAGTTGAAGCAAAGAGACAAAAAGTTAACATTTTACAAGTGCTTGATTAATAAAAAGAAAATAACACAGCATTTTATGGTCTGCCCAAGTCATGGGGTCTAATATAGGGGTATATCACAGCATTTTATGACGCTCATCGTAGGGGCTGGTGAAGTATCACAGCAATATATATATATATATATATATATATATATATATATATATATATATTTTGGTAACAAGATGGTAGTATCCTGGGTATGAAGTCCAAATAATACTAGTTTATGCAAAATTCAAAATTTAATTTCTTCTGCTTAACGTTTCGGTAAAACTTTTGCCTTTGTCAAAAGCATCTACAATTAGAAGAGTTGTAATATAAAACTAACATAATATAATAGTTAAGTTCCTTACTGTATAAAACCAATATTTGTCAAATTTGAAAAATAGCAAAATTGTCAAAATTTAAAATTAACATATGATTACGTTGATCAAAAATTATTAATAAAATTCATTTAGTAGTAAATAGGATGTAGATCTAGTAACAAATTGAGCCTTAAAAACTAATATGTTGGAAGATTAATATGGTTGAAGTAGATGATTTAGATTTAATGTTTATGTGATTATTATAAAAGAAAGCTCTTAATGAAGCGCATTAGATTTAAAGTGATTTAAATTGTATAGAGTAGAATAAAATCTGTGTGTGTCTTCTATATCTTGTTTATTATTTAAACATTGATCTTCTTTGTTTATATAGTACGATTCTAGAAAGAGTCTGGTTTTGTAATTGGATTCTTTGTCTAATATTGACAGCGCTTGTGCTACATACATCGATATGTATAAGCTGTAACGATCTTCAGTTTTCCAAACTCCAAAAGGTAAGGGTTTTCCAAATGCTGCAGACACCAACAATGCGGTTATAAAAAATGCCGCTTCTACCAAGTATATTTGCTGCAGTAATAAATTGTATCTCATGAGTTGATTAAAGCTCTTCTTAAGTTGTTCTGAACAACCTTCTGTTGTCCGAGTTTTAGCACTTAGTTTAATTAAATCTACAAACCTCTGATGATTGAATACCATTGTTCCAATCTTTCCAAAACACTATAAGAAAATATTAACGTTGTATTTTAAAAAATGTGTGTTTAAATTAAAATGATATGCGTGTAATATTAAGCAAGAAAATCTGTCCAAAATATAATGCTTCATGAAACTATGGAGCAAAGAACAAGTCTACAAAATGCATTTAAAATTTTGTTGCTCTAAGCTATAAATAGTAGGATTACCGACTATTATTTGTAACAACCTAAGCCACGGAGTCAAATATTTCTTTAACGTATCGGCAAGGTACTTCCCGTTTTGTTTGCATACGAAGACAAAATCTTATGATCATCATTAATGTTGGATATTCTAATTTTAACAAATCTATAAAAAACCTATTTTCGACTTGAAGTTTGTGTGTTCGCGCACGTGTGTTATATATTTACTTCATTAGGGATGCTTCCATTGTTGCAAATATACTACATACATTTTAAACTAAACCTTATAAAGAGTGTTTTTAAACAATATCTATAATTAAAGTAAAATACTGAACTTGGTTCTTTAACTAATAGTATAGCATAGCATAACCAGAAAATTAAAAAAAAAGATAAAATAACAAGAAATATAGTAGTCTGAGCCCATGCCTAAGAAAGCTGTTTTTGTATGTTGTAAATGTATCTAACGTTAGTGTATATATACATTATATACATATATATATATAATAAATATATATATATATATATATATATATAAATATTATAAGTATTTTTACACAAGGTAAGTTGATAGATATATTGAATTAATAAGATGAAATAATAGACTTTTTTAAATTAATGATCATTAAATCGAGTAGTAATTGAAGAAGGAAATATAAGCCTTGGACAGATTTGAACCTGCATCTCAGTTTGCCGGAACTGTGCGTTTACCAATTACGCTACCGAGGCCGATGGTATAATTGGAAAATTTACAATCGTGTACAGTACCAATATAAACCTAACTTTCAATTACGTTTAGCATTTTTTGTCAATCATATCTGAAATTGTCAAGTTGTTGACTTATGTCAGATGAGCGTTGCTTCCTGTCTATATCTGACATAAGTCAAAAACTTGACAATTTCAGATATGATTGACAAAAAATGCTAAACGTAATTGAAAGTTAGGTTTATATATGGTACTGTACACGATTTAGATTTGTAAATTTTCCAATTATAGCCATCGGCCTCGGTAGCGTAATTGGTTAACGCACAGTTCTGGCAAAACTGAGATGCAGGTTCAAATCCTGTCCAAGGCCTTATATTTTCCTTCTTTCAATTACTAGCTCGATTTGAAATGATCATTTGGGCTTTACTTAAAAAGTCTAAGTTATTATTTCATCTTATTAATTTCTATATATATATATATATATATATATATATATATAATATATATATATATATATTGCTGTGATAAGGGGTTGGTTAAGGGTGTGCTTTATAGTAAAGGTCGTTTAGAAATGAGAAGTCATCATAGGAAGCAGAAAACTGCAATAATTTAGTAAAGAATTGAGAAATGGAGATAGTTTGTAAATAGTAAGCAGTCAACACCCTGTATATAAAGTATAAATAGTTTTAAACGACGCAGATAGACATAGGAAGATGCATAGTTAGCGTAGGAATAAGGAAGACATGCATTAAGTAGATAGTAAATATTTAACACCATGTAGATAGAGTTAGTTAACTTAGGCAAAACAAGTAATGATATTTTACAGTGGAAGCACGCGTATTTTATAAATAAACATAATAAAATGTAATTAAACACGCATTCAAAAGAGTTCCAAATAACTAGGTTAATACGGAGATAAGAAATAGAGCTTCAGGAAGCATAGTGTAAACGCGTACAAAATAGTTAACTATTTTTAATAAGAAAGGAGATTGAAAATTGCGTAAACAACATGCATATATGAAAATTAAAAGTCGAATTGCATCAGTTGTTTATGGAAAAGCGATTAGATTCGTCAAAACACCGCATGTTTGATAACAAAACAGCTGCGACCAGGCCACAATTATTTGAAAGCATAGAAAATTACATCAGAAACTACTTTAAATGCAAAATTTGATTGGTTATAATTAGCGACGAGTTTATAGACCATACCCGCTGGCGGAGAAGGAGGTCAATGATATATTAACAGGCACAGTGATAACGAACTCAGTTTTCAATTCAACAAAGGCCGATGTGCGCCACTCTGAGACAAAGTGAGATACGTAATAATTTAAAGTGAAAAATTGTATAAGTGCGACTAAGATGAAAATTACGATTGCCGATTAAAAGTAAGTAGATTTTAGAGAATTTATTTTAAACTAAAGCACAATAATAATAGGGCTCTGAAGCCGGCAAGAATAATACAAGTTCGAGTTTGGGGAGGATGATAATCCAATTTTAAGTTTGGGGAAATTGATAAGAAGTAATAAGTCTGAATGAGATGACAATTAATTGGAGTGCATAAGAATAAGTTAATAATGGTAGTCCAGAGGGTGATGGCAATAATTTAAATGCAATGGTTCAAGCGTATGGATAGACAATATTTTGAATGGGCATATAATAATCCTGAATTGGGGAAAATAATTTTATTCAAATTGATGGCTTAATACATGGGAAGTGTTAGCTGATGCGTCAATTGCGAGAAGGAAATGCGAAGAAAATAGACCAGGTTAGATTTTTAGTTATAAGACATTATTTTTCTATTTTTTTTATTTGATTATTGAATTTGCTTAATATAAATGAATGTGAAAAAGTCAACAAAAAGAGGACTTGCATACGTATAAAGTGCGTGATATGATAAGAGGTATTGAACGTTCCACGCTTATTTTTATTTTACAAAAATAATAGGTTTTTGGTGACTTTGGGTTTGATTAAAAAGTATATGATTTTTGATAAATGAGCTTTACAACATTAATTAATTGAAAAGTGTATTTTAAATAATTTACAAAAACTGTACTTAATATTTGTTTCATTATATAGAATCGAACTAACTGAATTTTATAATTCCAAATAAATGCTAGTCGAGGTCATAAGACAAAGTTAATGGGAGTGATTTGATAATTTAAACATTCAAGGAGGAGCTATAAGTTGAATACGAAATTGATAACGAGTAAGACGGTAACATATCAAATTTTGTTATTGGTCGACAAGTTTGGTTCAAGATAAAATCCAGTTAAGTTCCTGGAGGGAGTTTATAGCAATATTAATAGGACAGCCCAATGTCGGAGAACGATAATTCCAATTCTTGTTTATACATAGCAATATTAATATGTCGCATCAACGTGAAGGCTCGATTTTAACACGATAAAGTACAACCTGAGATTAAGAGATAAACCACAATAAAATACAACCTGAGATTAAGAAGCACGAATTAAATTAAAAATAAATTTAAAAATACGATCGCGAGATTTAAAACAGAATAATTAAGTTAAACCGGTGTAATAGTATTAGTTTTAGTTTTAAAAAACGGGGGTAATTAAAACTTTTGTAACTTTATTACCCTTTATCCTCGTGACTATCAGGTATATACTAAAACTCTCTATATTTAATCTGATGTCACTAGGTCGAGATTTTCTTCTTTAGACTCCAAGCCCAGGGTAGTGTCAGATGGAAAACGGCTTTAGACAAAGAAAACTCTTAGGGTTAAACGGCTAGTAGAGTGTTAGCTCTGGGTAGATCATGAGCATGGGTCATGGGTGGATAATCGACCAAAAATATTTTAATAGGCGCCACCGTATTTTTTAATACAAGTGCCAACAAAATTTAACTGTGTTTGTATAAGGGGAATGCGGAAACCTTATCTTAACACCACTATCATAGCCATAAAATTTGAATTTCACTCTTTATGACACACTTACCAAAACCTCAACCACCAGATGTCAAACAGTTGTCTCAGCTTTACCTGTGAACAAACAAAACACCACATGGACACTATTTGTGTCTTCAAAAGCATATGCCAAAAATAGAATAAATGAATTTAAACATCTGTGAAATACTAAAGGGATTCATTTTCATTATTCTGTCTTTTTACTTAATGAGGGTTTGCTCTAGTTTTCTTTTTCTTAATTTAAATGTAGAATAATAAAACTTCATTCAAATGAAACAAAATGAATTCTATTCATATGTAGAAATCGGATATATATACATGTGACTGCAATATATATGCTTACTATCTTGTCATTAATTTTTTATAAAAGAATTTTAGTGAAGTTTATCCTTCTAAATAAATATTTATAAATTAATCATTTCTATAAAATTTAGTTTAAGCAAACATATCATAATTTATTTGTTCATATCACAAGATTTTATTTTTACTATAATCATTGAAGCGCTTCCTTGACCATTTACAACAAAGATTGATCATCAGAAAAATAACGATCATAAAATGCAACTATTCAAATTTAACTGTTGTCTACACAAAAAATATACACGAATATGAGCACCAATAAAAGCTTTTACATGACCTTAATTGTTTTAAGCAAAATGTGAAAATTAAATCAAGACTGCATTTGGCGTCTAGATTAGGAAACAGAATCTATACTATTTTTATCTGACACAAGTTGTCATTCTAAATATCTTGACACACATTGAATGCGTGTACAAATAACTGACAAACTAAATATCTATTCGGTGTGTTATTAACTTTAAAAACTTCTTTAAATTTGTGTTATTCTAATAATCAAAGTAGGAGATCTTATAATAATTTATAATACTTTCAAAGTTACGGAAAGTTTCAAACACTCACGTGTATCCAAATAAATTGCAGGTGCAAAATCATCACGTCAGCTGTTGTATTTTTCCAGCGTATTAATCATCTGTAAGTTTGAAGTACCAAGATTCTTTGTTGAATAAACCATTTCTATACGGCGTATTAAATAGATAGAACGAAACCATAACTGCCTGCTTTAAATTATTGCGACGAAAATTTATTATAATTTAACATTGAAAATTGTTGTTGTAGATATGTCCATTAGATATTGCACTAAAGTGAAATATATTAGTTTAATTTATAATATTAATCTATACCAACTGTCTTAAATGATGTATATTATTGTTCCATGTTCTCAACTCAAGTTCTTCTTTCTGACTCTATTAGACGCCTCGTGTTTTAGTCGAGCCATCTTGACTTTTATCTCTAGTCTACAAAAGCGACTTGATTCTTCGACGTTGGAAACAAAAGTGCTCATAATTAACTGGACTACGCTTGGCAACAAGCCACAGAATATAAATCTCCTAGATTCTATGTGTTATTGGGAATATTATACTTTACTTTTTATTGGCTGAATATTTACGAATTAAATGCTTTAAAATTTATCTGTTTTATTATTAATTTATTAGGCTTGGTGCAACAAGAAAAAAATACGTTACACAGCCTCTTCCCAAGAGAAAAATTGAGGTATGGAAGAATTTTTTCTAAAAAATTTTGACTGAAACTTCAAAATTACTCTCATTAACTGTATAAACCTCTAACAACTCACAACAAAACAGCACAAACTTTAACTATAACTAACGATGAGTTTAACAAAAAATCAGAATCATTCACTAATTGATATGGGGAATATTAATGCATGGGATTGAGTGATTAGTAACTGCGCGTACTACACGCCTATAAAGGGACAAATTCGGGAAGTCATAATCAGTATATACGTCAATCAGTTAAGAATATTTAGGGAATCTAACACTCAGTGGATGCATATCATCTATAGTTACAAACGCAACAACCATATCAAAGTAAAAAATTTTACCTGAAGCGAAAAATATTTTTCTATAAATTAGAACTGTAATAAACAAAATCGAATGTATAACAAAATTACTATTAAACAAAAATCTGTACAACGAATACTCTTCTCTAATTTACTATATCTGTCTTAAGGATTTATGTACATAACTTTCCAAGTGCTAATTACATTTAAACTAATCGATGAATTTAACAAGTACCAAAAGCTGTTATTTACGAAGTCCATTCACGAAACAAATCTCTAATACTCGAGAAACAGACAAAGTATTAACAATACTTATTCATCAACAAGATACCTTTGATCTTTGAGTGAGCACCTCACAACATTATCTGTACGACTACTATGCTACAGACTCAACTATATCTCTCAAAATTCTACAACATCAGTGATTCATCACCAAAGAACTCCAAAACCACTAATAAATCATACTTTGAGCCTACTGGGAGACGTCCACCAGCAACTCACAAAAAAAACTCTTCATGAACTCTCTTAGCTCATGCACACTCTCAATAAAAATAAGCACATCAGGCCTAGTCTCAAACTACTAAATCAAAACTCAAGCATTCCTTTAATGCTTAATACTCTATCACACTCTAACTATATAACTATACTCAACACTTTACTAAACACTCTCTATAATCTCCATCATGTGCCTTATAACTGAATACGCACCTCTTCACCGAATACATATTCATCTCTACATACTTGCAACATCTCTCAACATATGCTGCACTCTCAAACACCTCAAAAAAAAACATATCATCATTCAAAATCCATAAACATATCCTTGTCGTCATCAAAATTATCATTTAACACATCTTTGTCGTCATCAAAATTATCATTTAACACATCTTTGTCGTCATCAAAATTATCATTTAACACATCTTTGTCGTCATCAAAATTATCATTTAACACATGCAACATCTAAATCAACAAACATATTAAGCTCTATTACTACTAAAACAAAATTACTTTAAACAAACCAAAAAATTTCACTAACTTTAATCTTGTCCTACTTAAGAGTTTAAAACATGGACCAAAAGAATTACTACTGACATCAACTATAATTAGAAATACTTAAGGATCAGAAACATTCTTAACATCTTCATTTTCACATTCATCTGTCGCTGAATATGGCTTTAAGTCTTTGACATGCCATCGACCCGCCTTAGAACCATCTATATTACTCAACTCATAAACTAAATTAGTAATCTTTCTCCTAACCACACATAAAACAAACTTTGGTGCGAGTTTAGCAGTGAATTTATCGCCTGCACTCGATAAAACCTTGTTCACTCTCCACACCTTATCACCAACCTCAAAGCACACATTTCTTCTTCTCAAATTATACTGGCGACTTGCTCTCTCATAAGCTGCATGTAAGTTGCCATGCACCTCTTTAAAGATATCGAAGAGCCCTTGTCGATCCGAGACATATAATGGTCGGCTACCTGGAATAAATTCAATATCGTCTTTGGGTATGTAACCACCACTGTAGAATCTTCCGCTTACTGGAACACTACGACCAAAAAGTAAAAAATTAGGGGTGTAACCTGTAGAGTGATGTTTTGATGAATTAATAGCATATTGAATTTGAGGTAGTTCTGAATCCCATGAATCGTGTGTATCGACATACGAACGAATAGCAGTACCCACAGTCTTGTTAATCCTCTCCACAAAGTTACACTGCGGAGAATAAACTGTATTATACCATATTTTCTGAATATCGTATTTATTACAAAGGGTTTTAAAGATTCTACCTGACAATTGAGGTCCATTGTCACATATAACGAATTGTGGGACGCTAAATACTAGAAAACTTTTTCTTCCATAAAACGTTGTATGCTGTGAGCTTTTGCACTTCGTAGAGGATGTAACAATGTATATTTGGTGAACCAATCACCCACTACTAGTAACCATTTATGTCCAAGTTTCGAGCGTGAAACGGACCCATCAAATCTAGTGCTATTGTCTGAAAGGAAACTTTACTTCTTTCTCTTTACCCATTAAACCAAGGGGACCAACATTCGATGACTTTTGAGCGCCACATGTTAAACACTTCTTACAAAATCGGAGTACATCTATATTCATTTTAGGCCAATAATAACGTTCCTGTATTCTCGAATTAGTCTTAGCAAAACCAAAGTGCCCTGCTACTGAAGGAACATGACAAGAGCGAATGATTTCCTCTCGTTGTGCTATAGGTACCAAATATTTCCATTCATTTAAATTTGAAGATACGGGAAGATTGGAGGGAAGAAATTTAAATACAAAATTATTTTTTCTGCGACGGGAAAAAAATGTGACATTTAATATTTCTTGACAGGTAACAAAATGTCACTTTATATAAAATTACTTTTTTCCCCGGGAAAAAAATGAGTACTTTTTTCCCTGGTAAGTGCAAATAAGTAAGAACACGAAGATATTTAATTTTAGAATATTTTATTATGTATAAGTTACGTTTCCTTAATGTTAAAAGTACAGTTATTAAATGTACATTGCCTGAAAGACATGTTTTTGAACAATTAGGAATGTCTGCTACAGTGGAATTTTCTTGATTTGAAATAATATTTTGTGCCACTGACACAACTGCCGTTGATGTACTTGTTCGCAAATTGGATTCTGTTTCAGCTGATGCACTGCCACACAAACTAAACAGTTTCTTAGCTATTTCTGTCTTGTGCACTATCGATTCATCAACATACCCTTCAGCGACCATTGATGACTTCCAACCACCATGTTTCTTTAGTGTCATCAAGTCTCCCCCAGATTCAACTAAAAGTGTAGCAGACGATCTTCGAAATGCATGACCTGTATATGACTTAGCATTTTTAAGTCGAAGAAAATTGGCTACTATTTCAGGTACCTTATAAAACTGATTTCTACCCACAACTTGATTGACGCATTTCCCATTGCGATATGCATAAAACAGGCGGCGATCCTTTGCTGCTGCTGGACGAAGTGCCGTGTACATTCTGTAAAATTTAATATATTCTTCAGTAACTATAAATCTCCTATTTACATCATTCTTTGTTTGCTTAAGTTTCACAATTAATGACGTTCCCACGTCTTCAATATCATCTAATGTTACCTGGCTAATTTCACATATTCGACAGGCTCCTGCAATCCCAAATACAACAACAACCTTGACCAATAAATAAACTTCATCAGGAGCATTATTTAAAAAATCACTAATATGTGTACTCGTAAATATTGCAGATTTTTTGGGCATGTAACCTTTCCCATTTTGTTTCAGAAACGTAATTAGTTTGCAATATTTTGAAATGTCTACGTTATTATTGACTTGTAACATACTTTTTATCATTGAATAATTCGACCACACTGTTGATGGCTTTTGTTGTTGCGCTAGTTCCGAAAAATAAACCAATAACACCGTCTCCGAGTAAGAACTACATGTCTTTTCGCCTTCCATTCCATGAATCTTGAATACGCAGTTTCGTAAATTTTTCGTGATTTAGCTGGCAATAATTTTATTGATGCTACTTTCGCTGCCTCTACCAATTCCGGTGGAGTAAGAGAAACTTCTGAATCAGTACTGTCCATTTTTGAATTTTGAATATTCAAAACAATCGATATAAACAACTTAAGTTCGCAATTTTGTAACCACTGCAAAATTAAATTGACAGATATTTGATTACTTTAAAGGTTTCCTTAGCAACGCAGATCTAACTGTCCCTATAAGTACATCAGCCTACCTGTTTGAAACTTCAAATTTGACATAGATTGATTTTTGACTTTAATATAATTGGTAATATTTTTTAAATATTAAATCATTGTTTTGCCAGTCACAGAAAAAATAGTGTATTATACGCGGTAATGTAGATTTTAGCTCTCGGTGTTTGTCTCCTCCGCTTCGCGTCGGGAGACAAACACACACCTCGAGCTAAAATCTAGTACTTTTTTCCCTTGTATAATAAATAACTATTTCTACTTTCCATTGAGGATAACTTTCTGGAGAACACAAAATTTTATTCCTCAACGAAACGTACCACGGGTCTAATTTCTCTAAATTAACTTCGATTAAGTCGACAATAGGATTGTCCGGAGGGGTTGCACGACTAAGACAATCGGGCACAACATTAAATTTACCTTTTCTATGAACCAGATCGAACGTATGTTGTTTCAAACGTACTGCCCACCTGGCTAATTTACCAGTCGGATTTTGAATATTATTTAACCACAACAAAGAAAAGTGATCTGTCACTACTGTAAAGCGGGTACCTTCAACCCATGGTCTAAATTTCTCAATCGCAAAGATTACTGCCAGACATTCTCTTTCAGTAACCGAATAATTCCTTTCAGCTCGATTTAGCGTTTTACTCGCATACGAAATCACATGTTCAATATCATCAATTTTCTGAATCAAAACAGCTCCTAATCCGGTGTCACTGGCATCACATTCGATAATGAATGGGAGCGAATAATCCGGCTGCGATAATAACGGAGCAGAAACTAGAGCTTGTTTAATCTGTATAAACGACGCTTCAGCCTCAGGATTCCAAATAACTCCTTGTCCTTTCTTTTCTTCTTAATAAGATCATTGATAGACGACACTAACGAAGAGAAGTTTCGGATGAACCGACGGTACCAACTGCACATACCCAAAATCGTTTAACTTCTGTCGTAGTCTTCGGACGTGGAAAGTTTACCATAGCTGAGATCTTATCAGGATCAGCACGAAGAGAGTTAGAGCCAACTATGTGACCAAGGAACTTTAAAGATTTTTTGAAAAACTCACATTTCTTCAAATTAATCGTCAGATTTGCTTCCTTGAGACGTTCTCTAACATCTGCAAGAAGTTCTAAGTGTTCTTCAAATGTAGAAGACACTAGTATCACATCGTCAAGGTAGCAAAAAACATGAGGTTCATAACGTGGTCCAAATATAGCATCCACAAGCCTTTGTTGGGTTTGAGCTGCATTTCGAAGTCCAAAAGGTACACAAGTGAAACGATATTGACCTCTAGAAACAATGCTGAAAGCAGTTTTGTCTTTAGAACTTTCCGAAAGAGGATTTGCCAAAAACTTTTCTCATATCTAAACTAGAAATATAGTTAGCACCCGTAATAAATTAAGAATCCTATCTATGTTTGCCATAGGGTAACTATCATGCTTAGTGACATCATTTAACATTCGTCCATCGAAGCAAAATCTATACTCGTCACTGGACTTCTTTTAACCAATAATACTGGAGAACAATACGGACTAACGCAAGGTTCTACCACCCTAACTTTAACATATCATCTAGTTCTCTATTCAATATTTCGTTCATATATGGCGACATAACGTACGGCTTCCTACGAACTGGCTTGGAGTCGCCTGTATCAATGAACATCTCGATTTTATTAGTACGGCCCAATCTATTCTCACTACTTATTTCATTATACGTATCTATAACTGCTTGAGCTTGCTTTCGATGCTCAGTCGACAATTCTTCTAAACTAAACAAACTATCTTTATACTTTAAAGGCAAGGACGACTGTCCAACATAAGAAATATGATTTCCCATATCATCGCCAATATACCAAGAATTGTTTTTAAAGTCAGCAACTATATCAAACAATTTAGCAAAATCAGTCCCAAAGATGAAGGCATGAGGCAAAGAAGGTACAACTAACGCGTTCAAAATACGACATTCCGATCCGATACGGATAGGTAAATCAACTGAACCTTCTACCAATTTTAACGAACCATCTGCAGTCGATACTCCTTTCTTTTCAGATGTAAAAACATTCAACTTCATTTTTTCAATCACTGGAACGGCGAGGGAACCTATTATCGATGTAGTACATCCAGAATCAAATAAACCTGTAATATCCATGTCGAATAACTTTACCATCACATATGGGCGATTATCATAAGGCTTTTTCTCAAACAATGCATTAGCTTTAGGTGGAACTCTACTCCTGCAAAAATTTCTAACTACCTGAAGCCATCGCGACCACTCCTCTTTACAACATAGACTTTCTCGAGCACACAACATATCTGTAGCCTCTTGTCTAAACCCAGGGGAATCGTTATTCAACTTCTGTTCCTCCACTCGTTGAGTTGGACACGACGGACAAGTGATACTAGTCACCCTTTACGACCACAACCATAACAAAATAATCTCTTGAAAGATCTACAGACACTGAAAGTATGTCCATAACGTGAACAATTCCAACATACCAATTTATGCTTAATAAATGAGTTACCTACTCCACTCTTTTCTGTCATTGGGGTAGCAGAATTAAGAACTTGTACTGGGAATGTGAAGATGTAGGGGTATAAACACGACTTGAAGCATTCTGAAATGAACTAGGGTTTTGTTTCTAAAACGTGGATTAAAATAATTAATAGGCTGCTTGTGACTATATGGTGCAACTGAAACAGACTTATGTTTACTTAAAGAAGCTTCTTCTAACTTCTTACACAGTTTAACTAACGTACTAATATCCTCTATCTCTGTAAGAGCAAGATGCTGAATGAAATATGGCAATAAATTTTCTTGAATATTCTAACTTTAGTGTGTTCTGCAGGAATAATAGGTAATCGGTTAAACAAATTTTCCATATTAGCAATGAACAATACAACTGATTCACCATTCCTCTGTAATCTATTTTGATTTTTTCCCAAATATCGTCTTCAGGATGTGCTGGCAAGAAATCTTCCTTTAGTCTACTAACCAACGAACTCCAATCTGTTAATGAACTACGAACGCAACGATACCATACTAAGGCATCACCAGTAAACAATTCAACTGCAGAATTAAACAATTCCATTTCAGATACCTTTCGGGACTGTGCAATGTCACTAATGTTTTCTAAAAATTGATATAAGAGAGATGGGTTTCCTGAATATTTTATCGACCAAGATCCAATAGGGACTGACTGTGTGACATATGTAACCGTTGGAATGGGCACATTAGATGCAGCAATAGGATTTATATTAATATCTTTATGATTTGAACTCGTACCCTTATTTAATTTCTCATGCAGATCTGCTTCCACAACAAGAATAGTAGCCAAACTTTCATTTTTAAATAACACAATTTCTTCAAAATTTTCTTTAGGGAGCTTTAACCGTTGAATTCTACCTGTAAGATGTACTAATCTTGACCTTATCCTTTTAAAAATTGACTCAGCGGGATCATCCATAAATTCTAACAAAACATTTTTAACTGACTCTATACTAGACTCAATCTCTTCTTTCTCTACTTTGAAATCTACTTTATAACTTGAAGGATCTATCAAACAACCGGGTTTATCTGTTTCTTTGGCCAACAACCTTGCTAAAATTTTCCTTTTATCTGAAACTGGTCTTGAATTTTCAATGCCTCTAATGTTCAATTCATATTCTAACTCATTTTAAGTAAATGTACGATGCTATAAGTTTCTGCCATAATTAAATATCTGAATACCTCTAACGTAACTCAATTATAAAATTTTGAAGATGAAATCTCAAACAAACGAATGTCCTAACTATATAAAGAAGAACTCACTATAAACTGTAACAAACTTTAACAAAAATGAAACTAAAAGAAGACGTTACTAATAGCAAAGCAAACCTCAGTCGGTGAATATAAGTGTGATGAAAATAACTACTAAATGTTTCAGCCTCTAAGTGAAATTATTCGAGCCTCTAACTGAAATTCGAGCCTCTAAATGAAATTCCAGCCCCACGTTGCGAGCGCAAGTGTAATTGTTTTTAAGCAAAATGTGAAAATTAAATCAAGACTGCATTTGGCGTCTAGATTAGGAAACAGAATCTATACTATTTTTTATCTGACACAAGTTGTCATTCTAAATATCTTGACACACATTGAATGCGTGTACAAATAACTGACAAACTAAATATCTATTCGGTGTGTTATTAACTTTAAAAAAACTTCTTTAAATTTGTGTTATTCTAATAATCAAAGTAGGAGATCTTATAATAATTTATAATACTTTCAAAGTTACGGAAAGTTTCAAACACTCACGTGTATCCAAATAAATTGCAGGTGCAAAATCATCACGTCAGCTGTTGTATTTTTCCAGCGTATTAATCATCTGTAAGTTTGAAGTACCAAGATTCTTTGTTGAATAAACCATTTCTATACGGCGTATTAAATAGATAGAACGAAACCATAACTGCCTGCTTTAAATTATTGCGACGAAAATTTATTATAATTTAACATTGAAAATTGTTGTTGTAGATATGTCCATTAGATATTGCACTAAAGTGAAATATATTAGTTTAATTTATAATATTAATCTATACCAACTGTCTTAAATGATGTATATTATTGTTCCATGTTCTCAACTCAAGTTCTTCTTTCTGACTCTATTAGACGCCTCGTGTTTTAGTCGAGCCATCTTGACTTTTATCTCTAGTCTACAAAAAGCGACTTGATTCTTCGACGTTGGAAACAAAAGTGCTCATAATTAACTGGACTACGCTTGGCAACAAGCCACAGAATATAAATCTCCTAGATTCTATGTGTTATTGGGAATATTATACTTTACTTTTTATTGGCTGAATATTTACGAATTAAATGCTTTAAAATTTATCTGTTTTATTATTAATTTATTAGGCTTGGTGCAACAAGAAAAAAAATACGTTACACCGTGGAAATTTAACCCCGTGCAATAATGGAGCCCATTTATAAATTTGAGCGTTTATAAAAAAAGTTTGCTTTTTTACGTTTAAATTTATTTTCTTATGATACATCATCTATGTAATTGCATGTTTGTGTTTTATTTAATATCTAACTAGAAAATATAACAATTGTATGATTAAACCTGAAAACGTTTCGGTATATTTTCTATTCTTGTAATTAAAAATTTCTCATACTTTAAAATAGTACCGAATGTAACCACTTTCATGGTTGGCAACACTGTAAATATAATATCAAATTTGGGCGATACGTCATTTCTTGGTCTAAATTATTTTGAATTTTGGGTTATAGATACTTATTTTTGTTAATCTTTAACGGATTTTTATTGGATTAAGTGATTTTATAAACTATATTTAATTTTGTGTTATGGTGAGTTTTCTGTTACATGGAACAGCTTTTAGTTCTATCAAATTACCGCCAAATCTTTGCAATTTTGGATTGACTAAATATATCTAACGTAAGGAGAAATTATAATTTATCACTGTTTAAAATATCTAATGCATCCCAATTTCTATTTATTTTCTTTAAAAAGCATTCAATTAAGAAAACTAACCAACGATTCGCAAGTTTTTGTTAACTACCCGTATTTTAAAAATAACGTCTCTTAAAAATAGGAATCACTAAGCTTAAATTCGCCTATATACAAAACTTTTATTAATTACCCAATATTTTCTAATTGAACTTAATTACTTATTTACAACATCAATGTATTTTGTGTACATAACATTATACAAAGAATACCTTTGGTATTTTACAAACCAAAAATTATAGGAAACTATTTTCTGTTTGACACGACCAGAAGTTTTTTCAAAACCATCCAATGATATCTTATGTAAAATATAACATATGGTACTATCATTAACTCATGGATCAACGGTTTTAATTGTAAATTTTACTTTGAACGATTAACCTAAAATTTCTACCTGCCATCTTACCTTTAATTATGTAAATATTCATTGCCTTCTCTAGTACTCATGGATAAACAAATTTTTCTGTAATATTACCTAATTATCGAACTCTCATTTCGTTTATTTTTACATAAATTTAGTTTTCAATCTTTTACGGATCCTATAGTGCATCTTAATGGATATATATTCTTTTAATCTGCAAGTGTTCTAAACCTTGTTATGCCATATAAAGTTTATAGGTTTAAAATATAGACTTCTTACTCTTAGTTATAAACTACTTTTAGTGGTCGTGGCTTGCAAATAAATCCAATTTCTTTAAAAATTTTATTTTCTAATCCTGTTATCCAAAACCTAATACAGTCATTATCGTGATTGGCATATTTTCGTCTGAACAACTAAGCGAATTTTTACGACTTATACAAGCTGATATCCCATAGATATACCATAGCAAGCGCTAGCTGTGCCTCCGTAGTAAAAAGTCAGTTTCCACAGTTGCGAATACAAAAAATTTCTATTCGATGTATTTTCTTACGCACATATTTCAATCATTTTTATAATTTTCGTTATTAATTGTTCTATATTATAGAAACGCTAATGCTTTTTTTGGCTTTTTCTGAACGTGTTGGTGATAGAGTATCTTCTTTGTCGTTTTAAAGATTAGTGCTTATCTTGTTGCTGTATCAAAATTTTTTTTTATCTTCAATTAACTACCTATTGTACAATTGTTGTGGTGTCCATAGTAATTATGTCCTTGAAGTCGTTATGTGAGTATATTTAAGTTACCTTATTGTAGTGGATGCGCTTGGTAGGAAAATGATCAATCTGGGTTATATTTGGGGCCTAGTTCTTTTTAAGTAACTACGTGGTGTTTTAGATTTTATATTGTCGTTAATATTGCAGATGGTCCTTTATACCAGTCTGTGTTAATGGGGCATTTTCCACTCTCTACTTCTTCTTTAGGATACTTAACCCAAAACCCTACGCCTTTCTTATTCCTCTGTCTCCGTTTTTAACTTTAATATATCCTCTGGTGGACCTGTGTTAGTACCGAGACAACCGTCTATCACATAAGAGTGGCATTCTCCCGCACATGGCAACTGGCTAGCTATACTTTGACTGGTCGATAGTGCTTCGTTATTCATCGTTTTTTCTATCGCTATTGCTCAATGCGCGCCCTTTTTCTTATCTCTTCTACCTAGGTTGCTATGTGTTATATAGCTCAAAACCTCTCACCGTTCTCTTTTATCTTTTCTTTATTTTCTATTTTTTATTTATTTTCGAAGTAGCTCCATAGTTAGAGGGTTATTACTTCACCACATTGCCCCATGGGAGCAGGGAACCTCTGTCTAGCTGAATATCGCCACTCTCTTCCGCTGATATACGTTCTAGTCATCGACAGTGAATTTTTTATTTGATTTAGTTTGTGTGTCGATCCTCTCTTAATCAACGCCGGGATGCAGAGATTGCATTCCCCTTTCTATCTAACTTCTCATGCTGTTCGTATAAACGCGTGACGCTTCACAGAACTTCTCCTTTTGGAGGGCATGAGTAAAAACCTCATTTCAAGTTCCTACGGAATCTCTATACCCCCTCGGGAGTTCCCTGTTTTGTTATTACATTTATAGGAGGCGCGGCGTGTCTTGACAAGTATAGGGCCTTTGAACCAAAATTAGGTTTCACGTTATCTTCTTTTAAAGGAAATATTGTTTCTTAACACATTATCTTATCCTAATTATTAGGTTAAATTATTAATGTTTAGCGTTTATCTTTTTCTTGGAAGTTTTATTAGGAATTGTATGTTATCTAATTTATAGATCACCATAACTGATTAATTATTTTTTCCTGAAAATATCTTAGGGATCTTATCGTACCTTAAATAATACTCTAACCCATATAGATGGTTAGGTATTTATCTTTCTCTCTGCAATTATCTCTGAGGTGTTATCCTTATCTTTCTTGACCTTAGAGTAAATAAATTATTTATACTTTCTCGTTGTGAGATGTCTTTAAGAAACTATTTTATCTATTTGTTTTTCCAAACCTTGGTATTTATGACCAAAAGTAAGATTTATTATTGGAAAATTTAAAAGCTAACTTGCACCTTAGCACCTTAGCAAGCAAAGAAAATATCGCAACAAAAAATGAAATCGAAAGAAATACCTGCTAGCTAAAAAGTTACAGAGTGGGGTGGGTCACAAACAAAGAAAAATAAAACCTCGAAGGAATTTTATTCCAAACCTCTAATAAAAATATTACACAAAGAAGACCAATCCGCGCAAAAAACAACATTTATCCAAAATATATTCCGGAGTATTTTACACAGTACAAAAATTGACTCAAAAATAATTAATACGTTCCTGACTTACCTCACACTAATTCTTATCCTTAAGCTTAACATTTACGTAAAACAAAAGTCATATTCAAAATACATCGAAACTGTCTTCAGTCAAGGTAGGCTTATTAAACAGTAACACTTTTATTAAAACGATTTTTGTTTCTAGAATTTTAATCAAATAGATATGTTACTTAATAAAAAACCAAGTGGTGCCGAGTGCCGTAAAAGAAAAAAGAAAAAAGAGGAACAAATTGTCAAATTTCCAAAACTAAGCGGTTTTTCTGAATAAGAAAGCCATAACTAAATCTTCAGAACTATCAACAACGTTAACTGTTGTGAAACCAAAACTGATTCATTTGAAGTGCCTGTTTCGGCTGAAGCAACTACAATCGCAATTGCACCAAAAGACGTTTTCAAAAATGACATCAGAACTGCAAACTCATCGACTGTACCCCTGCAAAGTCAAACCCAATGCGAATTATATCGTGACGAGAAGGATATGGAAAGTCAAGCATTTTTACGAGTTATATCTATTTAAAAATTTCTTACTCGTAAATATATGTACGAAGACCGTTTTTTGCAACCTCCGATCCCACATCGTAAACGTTAAACAAACAACAGGTGACCACTTTACGCAGTAAGCAACTGTGCATCTTCCCTTTCATACAATCTGTCAGTCTAATCCTTGACGGCGTTCTGAGGTGAGCTGCAAGCACGCAAACAGGTTACCTCAATTGATTCTCCCATCAAGTGCAAATTGTGAAATGTTATTCGTTCCCTGCGAACAGTTGTTTATTGCAAAACTCTGCGGAGAGCCATCCAAAATAAAAGAAAAGTTGTTTTGATCCATGCAACCCCGTAATTCAACGACTCCTTCAGCAATTTCAGAGGGATGTTTCGATCACTCGCCGTATAGTCCTGACATAGTGCCAAGTGACTTCCATGTTTTCCCGAGCTGAAGAAGTGGTTAGGAGTGCAGCGTTTCCAAACTAACAAGGAGCTTCAAGATAACGTCAACAGTCATTTTAATTTATTGGCGGTAACAGTTTATGTTGAAAGTATTGGAGAGCTTGTCCACAGCTACGACTATTGCATCGATCTCCAAGGGGATTATGTTGCAAAATAACCATAAGTAAATATAACTTTTAGTAATAAAATCATTTGTTTGCATGCACTTGTCTTTTCTACGGCCCATCGGAGGTTGAGAAAAACAGTCCTTGTACTTAAATGACAAACATTCTCTTTAACAATGAACCCCTTAATTTTTAACTCGACAAAAGCTTTTCCTTAACAATGGAATCTTAAATAGAAATCCTCCACAGCAGTCAACCCTTGTGGTCACTTGATTCAGATAATTAGTGACCGTTTCTAAAGCTGATTGTAATTCTGTAGCAACTTGTGGCGTCGTTGGCGGAGCATACAAAAGCTTCTTTGTTCTTGTTCTAATCTGGAACGTGATAAGGACAATTTCTTCCCCGCTTTTGTATTTGTTAAACGCTTAACTTGGTTTCAATTGGTCCAGCGACTTTGTACTATAACATTACAATGACTAAGGGACTGCTGGCCGCTTTCGCTTCTGTGCAAAATCAAGTTTCAAATTTGAATAGATTAAGCAGGCACAAATAATAAAGGAAAACTCGTAAAAGGCTTTTAATGGACTCCAACGAAATTCTATTTTTCTCAGTTGCGTTGTGTAATATTGCGGAAATTTCGCTTTAGAAAGAAATAAAAGTCTACGATTTTAAAGAGAGCTTTCTTTATATTACGCGTTGTAAATTTTATCGTTAACTGAGTTAAAAGCGTTGAAAATCTTAGTTATTCATGAAGATGCAATTTAATATTTAGAATCATGACTCAAACATAAAAAAGTAACTTTTGATGGGACCGCTTTTCCTTGAGAAATGAAATATTCAATAATAGGTCATATCTTGCATTACATTTAAAAGGTTGGCTGCAGACAAATTTTAAGCACGGAAGTGGACGCCTCATGTTGTTGGCCAATTCTTGCATATAAAAGTTGTTAATTTTAAAGTTAATTGTATCTTTTAATACATTGAGTATCTTAAAATTAAAGGAATATCTACTTATAATCTTAATCAAGCGACTTTAGTGCAATCTTTAGGTAGTGTCAGAGGGATTATTCAAATTTTCTGTAACAACTCTTGCAGAAGACCTCTGGAATAAGATAGCCAGAGAAGAAATAAGTAAGTGTACACTTCACTGCCAAAACGGAACCACATTCCAACTTACGTTATAGAGCCCATTTGTATCGGTCAACAATCATCGCAACCGCTGACAACAAACTGCACAATTCCAAACAGGAAGTTCCTTAAAAATTCAGAAAAATGCGCTTATTTTAAACTTAAACTTATAATGAAGTTACACATTAATTAAATACCAAATGGAATTTAATACGTGTCAAAATTACACATAAGTAAGGGTACTGCACACAGAGAGCGCTGGAGACCACCTTAAAAAAACAAGTTTGTCTCGGCGCGGGTTTCATCTTTTCCCTTTAAGTTTGATTGTCGGTATCAGCCATCATCACCACCACATACTTTTAAATAGACTTCACCAACCTTGCTTCCCCTTCCAACCCTATATCACTATATAGGACTACATTAAAAAACTGACACCTTATTCCTAAGCTCCTGTTATTTTCAATTCTGTGCAAACATTGACACATTTCTCTACCAACTAGACCACATATTCACAGTGACAGGAAACAAACCCAACATCATATCAGTCGATGCTAACGCAAACTCCACAAAGATTCATTGGCAATACAGACCACAAAGGACAAATATAAGAAGATTTATCAATCTACAACACTCACAATGTCCTTGCCTTCGCAAACGACATACTCGTCATGGTTAAGGGGAAAACAAGGGTCGCAATCGAGCAAAAAGCTACAACCACAGTGGAGCGAATATACAACTGGTGTAGAAGCAACAAAATGCTCATCTCTGCGTCTAAGAGCACATACATGATAATGAAGAGGAATCTCTCGAAAACCCCCAAATCATCTTACGACATGAGACGGTTAAAAGATCGCACCAAACCTAAGTACCTTGGGATTATCCTGGACGAGAAACAAAACTTTGAAGATCATTTACAAAAGACGTGCGCAAATGCAAAAAGCTTAACGCAAGGCATCGCCAGTCTAACCCAACGCGAGTACAAAATTCCGCTCAACTGTGTCAAACTATACATGAAAAGCGTGATGGCATCCGTAATTACTCATGGGGCATGCGCGGCGCATCCCAAGATGATTCAATGAAGCCCCCACAACGCGTGAACTTAGCGCAAAGGGGACTCATGCTGCGGTTGACAGGAACCTACCGCACCACCTCGCAAGAGGCACTGATCGTAGCACTGGGAATAATACCACTAGATCTAATAGTAAAACAACGGGCTGCTGCATACTTCCTACGGAAGGAGCAATACGCCAAAGTGGAGGCAATTGCGGAAGCGCCATCACGCACACACAGACACACACACACACACACACACAAATTGCTCGAGCGACCAAATGACAACACGTAACCTTACAAATATTACAACGAAAAAGGCTACAATAGCAACACAAAGACGCTTCTGGAACTACAGAGACCCGCCCACTAACGATTTTTTAGGGGTTGGGCCGCTGAGGAACCAGGGACTAAGTCATATAATAAAAATAAACAATTCAACTTAATTTAAGTGAATATGTGCAATGACACTACGTGCATGTGCTTAAACAAATCTCACCCGGATTGATAAACTTCTACGTAGAATAAGTTTAGTATTTAATTTAGTTGTCAGCTAATAGATTAGGATTTTTGAAACTAGCACTTAAATTTAGTACCTAAGCTAAATAACAAATAACAAGAGGGCCTACACAGAAGTATTAATATCTCGATACTTGACTAACCCACATTGCAACTAACTTTAATGTAACCTTTTGGGTAAACACCCTTGCAATATCACTGACGACACGATTACACATGGTACTGTACGTGGATCCCTTTGTTTCCGACTACCCATAGCCAGGACACGTGCAGGAATGCGGACTTCTCGGTTTCTGATTTCCGGTGTCGACGGTCGGAAACTGGAGGGGAGCAGTTCCATGACATCATTCTATGACACCACTACATACAAACAAACACACACATACAGTTTCGCACTCGCATACAAACATCATCAGCACAAATACAAATACACTAACACGCAAACACACTGGGACTGTACGTGACCCCTTTGGTTTGCGGCTGCCGATGACCAGAACACTTGCAGGTATGCAGACTTCTCGGTTAATATTCACCTATCCAGCATTCAGAATCACATCACGTTTGATGCCCTACTAGCCCCACCCCACAAACCTACCATAAGATATCTTCATTCAGCACACAAAAAGTAGACTAGACAGCCTACCTTGACGCCCTAACCAAACAAATCCCTACTATTCCATCGACTACATATGCGGACTTAGATCCCCACCAAATAGCTTCCTCCATTACAAAGAGAATCAACCCACACGGACAAGACAGACACTTACTCAAGCGAGACATAGACTACAAAAAACCTGACGAGCTGTCGCTGACCCGAACGTAATCATCGACACATCCTAGACATATACCAACACACGACAACTATAAACATAACAAAATCACATTAAATAAGAAACAACACTACAACGAACTGATCCAAGAACACATACCACCACTATACCACCTACCATAGACCCATCACCTAGATATTACCAGTTTATACTGCCTAGTCTCTTAATTAAACCTCCATAAGGCCTTGTATTTGATTTTCCAAAGCATCACCCGAAGGTACTACATTGGTCAGGAAAGGAGTTTTTCTTTTACCTAGAAATATTTTGAATTTTGCCGAAGCTTTGCTATTCCAAGCAACACCTTTCACACCGGACCTATATTTTAACTTTCATTCAAACGAGGGCATGCTTATGTGAAAAATGCTCGTCTAACATTTTTCAAGTAGTTCGTGTTGGGAATCGAACCCGGTACCTTAGGCTTAGTAATCACACGCAAACTAATTAAACCATGAAGCCGCCTCTTCCATAAGAACGCTGGCCTTGAATTGCCTACAAATCAAATCCTACAAAGGTAATGGACCACAATAAGAGAATCTGCACACCTACTACTTGTTTGAACACAAGGACCTTCCTAGATCTATTTAAAATCGCCCCCATATCACTGATCCTAATACCGAACAAACCCCTCGATGACCTAGGTTTCTATATACCCATGACCCTTCCCCAACTTTAGGCAAACGTTTCGAACAGATTATATTCCTCAAATTCAACTCCTACATTGAACTCAACTCCATCCCATGCCCGAACCAACATGACTTCCATCTAAATTACAGTTTATAAAACAATCCGATCTTTAATTACAATAGTTCAATCCTCTCTTTCAAAATACGTAATAGCCCTTTTTATAGATTCCGCTCGGTTTTAACCTTCTATGGTGACGAAACATCCTTAAACAATTACAATAAGCGAGCGTTCCGTCCAAGCTATGCTGCGTAATACAATCCTATCTCACTTCCCGCACATCAACACTTTCTTCTAACTTCCATACAATTACAAAATCAAAAACCCAAGGATGCCTTAAGGTTTTCGCTTTTCTCCCACTTTTTGGAACCTAGCCCCCAACCTATTTCTTGACCTGAATATCTCTAATACTACAACGTACTCTTACGCAGATGAGCTTGTCTCCCTACTTCACGGCAACTCCAGAACATCCATAGAATCCACCGTTGCCCTGTCGATGAACAGAATTAGTTCCTGTCCTCTGTGGCCAGTTGCGCCTGTTGTGCGCATTGATGTTTCTGCTGTCTCAAAAACAAATATAGCTCGGAAACTTACTGAATCCACCGTACAGACCTATTATGAATGTTACCATTCTGAAGTCGCCGATGACCTCCCAACCGTATTCGTCATACTTCAAATCTTTCAGCAAGGTTTTGGTGTTTTTGTAATCTTCTTTTAGATGAACTGAATGACCCAGGGGAAGGAACGAATATTTATTTCCGTTATGCAGTAGACTGCTTTGAGACTCTTTGAAGAACTGTCATCGAAGAGGTGCCACTCATTCGGGATACATGCAATTCCTATTTCCTCGAACAGACCAGTTACATCGTGATAAACAAAACTCATCTTGATAAGTAAAAAAGCTAGAAAAAGTTTGGTGATGCTTTCTCTGATTTACGACTTGCACACTTTCATTCAACAAGTGTCACTGCTTGAGCCTAGACATCAAACACTTGACATTAGATTTGGCGAGTTCAAGATCTCTTACCAAGTTGTTGATGCCTGTTTGGTTGGGGAAACATGATTTTACTCATCATCTGCACAAATGAAGTCGTCATCTGGTTCTTCAATAATTTCCTCACACTCCGACTCGCTGTTGCCGATTGAAGATGCCTGTCCGGATACCTGGTGCATTATTTCCAGTACAATTAGAAGTGTTTACAATGCAAAAGTAGCAATTGCTTGAGTGATCTGTGGGTTCCCTCCAAATTCTTAGAATTGCAAACTTCCTAGATCTCCGTTCTCCCCTAAACCATCCTATAAAGAACAAAGTAAAATTATGAGAAGAAGATTTTTTAAAATTCATCAAATACCATGGTGTGAGATATTCTTGCAGTACCGTTCATATTTGTTATATACAGTATTTGTTTCAGTGACATTAAGAAAGTTATAAAATAATTACAATTGTTTGAAATAAAATTATTTTTAAAACTATTACAACATACCATTTCGGGCAATATGATCTATACAGTTTATCTTCTAGAGTTCTCTGCAGTGCACGCAAATGAAGTGAGGTGCCCAGGATTTGTCTTGATCCCCGACATGCATGCCAAAATATACCTTGCAAGTCTTGCATATCCTGACAGATTTATTCACGGAGTACATCTTTGGATCTTGTTTTGATAAATTCGCCGCAGATATAGCAAAACGCTTCTGCCGCATGCTTGCAACCACGTGATGACAACTTCGAATACTACGTACTTCAGTTTATGCTCGTATGCACTCACGCAACTGGAATTAGAAACAAGTCGCCATGAAGCCTATATTAAAATGCACGAGCTGAATGCAGAAGAAACTAAAGGAACACGAGAATTTTCAATCCATTTTTTGTGCTACCCAAAACCCTGCACGCTCATTGGCCAAAATCATTTAGACATTTTTTTACATATGAAAACTGAACCCAACGATTTTATTGATTAAAAAATTTATTAACGTTTTTCAACACAGGACATGCCGACGGTCGGAAGCTGGGAAGAACAGCAGTCCCAAGGACAATACCACAGACAGAAACACACACACGCACCCTCACGCGCGCACAGACACAAACACACACACACACGCACACATACACATACACACCAGGGACTGTACGTGGTCCCCCTAGTTTTCGGCTGCCGACGGCCAGGACACGTACAGGAATGCGAATTTCTTGCTTTCTGATTTCCGGCTGCCGACGGTCGGAAGCTGGGAAGGAAAGCAGTTCCAAGGACATTACGACAGACAGAAACACAACACACACTCACGCACCCACACGCGCAGACACAGCACACACACACACACACACGAGTATTTCCAAACGCAAATAATATAAAACTAACTAATATAACTTAAGGTAGCAAATAATTCTTCTTACGAGTAACAGGTTTGCTGTAATTTTTAGGTAGCAGAATAATTGTAATGTTAGAATAAAAAAAAGGACATGGAAGGGTATAAATATAATTTCAAATTCAACAAAATTCATTCGTTAGTGCTCCACATAGCCTAAAGAATCAACTGCTTCAGCAAGAGCGCTCACCATAGCCTACTTATTCTATGCCAGAAGCGCTGTCCGCTGCCGTACCTGAGGCACACCGCTATAATTCGCCGCCGTAAATTGTTAGTAAACCACGTATAGGCAGTAAACTCCGCCCCGTCCGCCAGGCCAGCAGAAAGCAGGCACAGAACGACCTCCGACTTTCGAACAGCCTTACCACACTCGAAGCTCCTGTCGCCCCTGCCAACATCGCCAAACCATCTTTGGCATCCGCAAGGGTTGCGGCAGAACCTATTCAAACCGCTCCCACTCGGCGAGGCCTTAGGGCACCACTAGCACGACGCCTTCCGAAGAGTTCCAAAGATCACCAAAGACTTCCGAACTACTTCAGACTGTACATATGTCCATATAATAATTCTTTAAGTTCTTACTTGGTCCCACAAGTAAATCACGAAGCCTTCGGAACAGTTCCGAAGACCGCCGAATAGTTCTGAACCTCTTTAAACTATATATATATAATATATATTTGATATGAATTACTTTGAGCCCCAATGTTGGGCGCCATAAAATTGATATGATATTCGCCTGACGATTGGGTGTGTCATAAAATTGCTGTGATATGCCCCTCAATTGGGCGTTATTAATTGATATGTAATATTTATTTTTATCCCGACTAGCTCACTGAATAAATCTTGTTTTAACCTTTAAATGGATTCAAATAAAGCAGTTCTAGAACACACAATATAATAATTGATAATATGTACAATACTCAAAAATTTCCCTTTTATATAAATTATTTACATCTATCAAATTTATGCTTTTCTGAAAGCCAGCAAAAATATCTTTTAATTACACTCAAGTACCTTCAAACGTTCCAAGATGCTTTTCTCTGTTTTCATATTTTTCAAATGACCTTTTTGACGACTCTTACAAATACACAAAGTATAGCAAATATTAAATTTGAAACAGTCTTTCAATAATAAAATGTTAAAAAATCGCTAACCTGAAATGGTTTCTGGAGTTTTATCCTAGTCTGTGTTCTGCATTCCTTGTTGTGTCCGCTTTACTTATTGGCCAAAATTATCCACTTTAGATTTCTGGTATTTTTAGATTTGCGTTAAGACTTAGATCTCGACATGAACATTGAATCGTTTCAACAAAATTGTCTCCACAAAATGGTACGAACACAATGCCGTCTTAATAAAAGAATCGTCTCCATTAAGCCGTTCCAATATAAGAAGGCTCAACGAAAACCGACCCAATAAGGGAATCGCCTCCAAAAAGCCGTCCCAATATAAGAATCGCCTCCAAAAAGCACTGTTTTGTAAAATATTAGAAATAAATTTAATTAGTTGTTTAACTTACGTCTATTTGTAGATCGGCTTATTTTTTGCCGCACAAATTTTTGCACTTTCTAATTTCATTTATATTGAATTTTATTTCACTAATTAATTACGTAAGTTTTTACGCATTTGAGCATAGTTGGTGCTTGGTTAAATATGTACTAAATGTTATTCATTTTCTATTGTATTTATAAGTCTTTCCCACCAATATTTTTCATTGGCGTGTTTATAATCAAGGCTTGTACTTTGTCTTATCTGGCAGAACTCGGAATTTTCACAAATTCCCTAGTTTAATTCTTCTACGAAATGCTCCATCAATCACGTAAGCGTTCAGTATATTACAGTATTATAATAGGATTTTCAATTTTTGGCTTTTATCAAGTCACGTATTCAATGTTTGTCATTTGAAAGTCCACGATTTATCATATAATTGAACTGCTTGGTGTTTATTTGTTTGTTACAGAATGTTGGTTTTCTGAACAAATGTGTTCTTTCTAGTCACGTAACGATTTTCTAATAATGGTGTATTAAGATGCGTTTGCATAATAATTACGTTAATATTTTCGACGCAATTATTAAATATTTGGAATGTTAATTTTTCTATGTTTCGCGATAATTTATTTTGATGCAATTAGTTGCTTCTAAAATTTTATCTTTACTTGTAAACTATACTTAAACATAACTATACGACGCACACATTACTATTTTAATCAAATGATATCGCATTTTACTAAAGGAACTTCTTTCTCATGCATTTAATCACATATCTTTTATATACAGTGTCTTCGCAATTGACTTTTTGTAGAATAGTCGATTTACTCTTATAATTGCTGGATTTATTTGATTTTCTTAAAGTTAAAGTTATTTATATCTATCCTACGACCTCTATGATTTAATCTACCTTTAAACTACCCTATTATCATAGCAAATATATATATATATATATATATATATCTGTGTGTGTGTGTGTGTTTGTGTTTGTAAGCATGATGTCCTTTTTATGCAAATTAAAAATATAAAATCGCCTTATATTAGAAGTTTTACAGATGAATTAATTAAACTCGTCTTTAATTTGTTAAAAGACAAAAAAAAAACAATTTTTTAGATTAAAAATTTTATAAAGTTTTAATTATAAATACACTGATTAAGAAAACGGGTGCTAATATTATACAATGAAGCGAAAGAGCGGCTAAAATTAAATGACAAGAGGGAGGTTTCGCCTCTTGAATCAGACCTGATCTTAAACGTATATTACATTATGCACTTTTGTTGCAGCAGTTTTTGATGCGACAACTAAAACTGCAGCACCAAAAATTGCATGCACATTCACACTACAAGCACCAAATAATGCATGAAGCGGAAGGTTCAAAGTTTAGCAATGTAATTTAAATTTAATATTTTTTGGGTTACGTTAATTTGGTGTGTATGATTTTTGTATGTTTGGGTCATCATCATCATTAGGTTTTCAGTCCTGGAACTGGTTAGACGCGTACCATCATTGTTTCCTATTCTAAACTAACCAACAGATTTCCCTGAAATTTGCAGTCTACATCTATCACTATCTGATCTAGGTCTACATCTACCTCTTTTTCCTATCTCTGCTTGTAATATATCCCATACTATTCCCCAAAATGCTTTAGAACGTATTCCGCCCTTCTATTTCTCTTTTTCCCTAGATATCCTTGTTCCCCTACTATTTCTATAACCTATTTGTTATTATCTTTGTTTGTCCATGCTATCGTCCTCATACATCTGAAGCACAGTATTTCAAAAGGCTTCTACCGTTTTTCTGTCTGCGTTTCAGACTGCCCGTATTTCATAGGCATACTGTGCTGTGCTTCACACATATGCTTCTTGTTCTATGTTTGTTGTCTTTCCTCATAGGTGCTGTTCTTTCTTTTTAGATACAGTTCGGTCACCTTCTATTGTTTGACAGTTATATGCCCTATTTTTCCTACCTTCAGTGGTTGTGAAGGGAGGTAAGCAGTCTGTGGCTGCCAAGTTCCCCCAACACTTAACCATTTACCGATTTAATATGTTTTCCAATATATCTTTTCGCACAGTCAACATTAGTTGCAGATATTTCGCAACCAACAACTAGTTGTTTATACTAATCATCTGATTTATCTGCGCTTATTTTTTCGTCATTAGGTTTTCCGTCTCAAAACTGGTCGGACACGTACCTGCACTTATTTATATTCTGAGCTACCCTACATAGTCCCTGAAATTCTCACACAGTATGTGTATACAGCTCGTTCCCCTTCTATTGTTTTCTAAATTTATGCCCTTATTTCACCGAGATTCAGTGAAGGGGGTTAAGCAACCTGTGGCTACTAAGATCCCCCAACACTTAGACGTTTGCCGAATTAATGGTTTTCCTGGTTGGACACGTACCTGCACTTATTTATATTCTGAGCTAGCCTACATAGTTCCCTGAAATTCTCACACAACATGTGTATACAGCTCGTTCCTCTTCTATTGTTTTCTAATTTTATGCCCTATTTCACCGAGATTCAGTGAAGAGCGTTAAGCAACCTGCGGCTACCAAGATCCTCCAACACTTAGACGTTTGCCGAAATAATGGTTTTCCAGTAAATCCTTTCACACTTAACATTATTCGAGAATATTGCCCAACCAATTCTTGTAGTTACTTATAATAATCATCATGTTTAAGCATAGTTATTTTTTTCGTCATTAGTTTATCCATCTTGGGATTGGTTGGATGCGTACCTCCATTGATTTCTATTCTGGGCTAGCCTACACATCTCCCTGAAACCCCTACAGCCTACATCTTTTACTATCTGTGTGCAGTAGTCTAACCTAGGTCTGCCTCTTCTTCTTTTTTTCCGATCTCTGCTTCTAATATATTCCGCACTATTCCCTCATGCCGTAGTATGTGGCCTATCAGCCTATCTCTCATATTTTTACCGTTTTCCACATATTTCTTTCTTCCCCTACCATTTTTAGTACCTCTTCGTTCTTAACTTTGTCTGTCCATGATATCTTCATCATACGTCTGTAGCACCACATTTCAAAGGCTTCTACCTTTTTCTTGTCCGCTTCTCCTACTGTCCAGGCTTCACATCCGTACAGTGCTGTGCTCCATACATATGTTTTAAGCAGTCTTTCCTTGTTTCTATGTTTGTGGTCTTTGAGCACAGTAGTTGCTTTTTCTTGTTAAATGTAGCACGACCTTGTGCTAATCTTTGTTTTACTTCTTTTGTGCTTTTGCCATCTTGCGTTATTAGGCTTCCTAGGTAGCAGAAATTCTTAACCTCTTGTAAGTTCGTGTTACATACTTGTATTCTTGTTTTTGATTTATTTTCCCCACCTTTGCATACTAGAACTTTAGTTTTAGTTTTGTTAATTTTCATACCGTATCTCTCTGTTAGAACCGTTTCCATTTCATTAAGAGCAGATTCTAACTCTTCTTTGCTACACGCTAATACTGCTATATCATCTGCAAATCTAAGCATATCAATTTTTTGTCCTTGCATAGTAATTCCAAATGTCTTCCTGCATTTGACAGTATTCATTGCCTCTTCTACGTACAAGTTAAAAATTAATGGGGATTGGGCACATCCCTGTGTCACACCTTTCCTAATGTTTACTTCTCTACGTTCCTGCTCCAATTCTATTACTGCTGTTTGCTCTTTGTATAAGCTATGTACTATTCGTCTATCCCTATAACTCATTCCAATGTTTTTGAGTATTTCAAACATTTTTTTCCATTTTACATTGTCGAAAGCTTTTTCCAAATCTACAAACCCTATATACACGCTTTCCCTTTTTTCTATTGTTTTCTCCATTATCACTCTCAGAGCTAAAATAGCCTCCCGTGTTCCCCTGTTCCGCCTAAACCCAAATTGGTCTTCTCCTAGTATTTCTTCCGCCCGTTTTTCCATTCGTCTTTGCACAATTCTAGTTAATATTTTTGACACGTGTGCTGTCAAACTTATTGTTCGAAAATTTTTACATCTATCCGCGCCTTTCTTTTTTGGTATAGTTACTATGATACTACGTTTGAAATCTTTGGGTATCTCGCCTGTCTCATACATATAGCTTACAAGTTGGAAGAGACGTTCTGTTACTGCTTGTCCAGCGGCTTTTAGAGTTTCTGCTTGCACCTTATCTGTACCCGGCGCCTTACCATTTTTTCAGACTCTTTAATGCTAATTCAAACTCATCTCTAAGTATAGGATATCCCAAGTCCTCATTTTCAATGTCTGATTCCTGTTCTAATGCAGTTAGTTCCTCACCTGCATATAAATTCTACATATTCTTGCCATCTACCCACTTTCTCTACGTTTTCTATAATAACGTTTCCTTGTGCGTCCCTTATATTTTTGTTGTGCGGTTTTATATCCCTAAAATTCATTCTAATTAATTTGTATGCTTCGTCTGTCTTTCCTATTTCCATCTTCGTTTGTACCTCTTTGCACTTTTCATCAATCCACTGTTCTTTAGCTTTCCTGCATTTTCGAATAATTTCCCATTTTATGGCTTTGTATCTCTGTTTTCCTGTTTCGTTTGATTTATTTTTGTATTTTCGTCTTTCTTCTATTAAATTCAGGATATCCTTTGTTATCCATGGTTTCTTATTTTCTTTTTGTGTATAGCCCAGAATATCTCTGGCCGCCATGTCTAGGCTAGATTTAATGTTATTCCATTCTGTTTCTACTTCCTTAGTATCAGATATTTTCCCGATATCTTTGAGCAATTCATTTGACTTTTTTTCGAATCTTTCTTGAATATCTTTATCTTTTAGTTTCTCTAAGTCCAAGTGCCTTTTTCCGCTCCTTTTTTTCATATTCTTAAATTTAAGTGCGGCCTTCATAATTACGATGTTGTGGTCAGTATCTATATCTGCTTCTGTGTAGCTTCTACAGTCTTTTACTTGGTTCCTAAACCGTTGTCTAGCAAGAATGTAATCTATTTGATGTCTTCCTATATCTCCTGGCATCTTCCACGTATATCGTCTTCTAGCATGATGTCGAAATAATGTGTTTGTGATAATTAAATTGTTCTTGTCACAAAATTCTACCAGTCTATTTCCCCTGTCGTTTCTCGTGCCTAAACCAAATAAACCCACTACCGCTCCTTCCCTACCCTCATCTACCACGGCATTAAAATCCCCCGTAATTATTAAATTTTCATGTCCTTTTACGTATCTTAATATGTCTTCGATATCTTTGTAGATCGCTTCTACCTCTTCGTCACTGTAGCTAGAGGTGGGCATGTATACTTGTATTATTACTGTATTTACCGGTTTAGATTCTAATCTAACCATGAGTACTCTTTCGTTCTTTAGTAAGTAATTTTCTACGCAGTATCCTATCTTTTTCCACATAACTATCCCCACACCCGAATTTCCTTCCTCTGCTCCTGTATGAATTACCCTGAAGTCTCCACTCCAAAAATCCCTCGCCTCTGGCCACCGAACTTCGCTGATCCCTACTATGTTTAGTAGTAACCTATTCATTTCGATTTTTAGGTTCTCTAGCTTACCTACTTGCTTCATACTTCTAACATTCCACGCTCAGACTCGCAGAATGTTTCCGACTCTCTTTCCGATCGCATCCTCCGAAGTAGTCCCCTCCCGGAGATCCGAATGGGGGACTATTTTAATTGCGGAATTTTTTACCCCAGAGAATGCCATCATGTTTATTACAATTTAAGTACGCTGTGTATGTTTGGTTGAAGTTAATATATTTTATTAATTAAACATTAAGGATGGACAATTCGTATATAAATTATATTGTCCTTGTTTAGAATTCAATTAGGAATGCTGTTAATTCTCTTATCCAATCGGCTCTTAAGGTGGACTGTGACTGATTAAACTCACTTTAACTTTTAATAATTAATTCTTCTTAATGAATAAATAGGCTATAATTTGCTCTTAATATTGAAACTATAAAAAAGTTAACATTACAAAATAGGAGAAACACTTTGAAAAAATTGGCATAACTGAACGCTACTAGAGATGCATGCAATTGTCGATGAGTACAATTTAAAATAAGCATCGGTGGTTCAGTGGTAGAATGCTCGCCTGCCACGCGGGCGGCCCGGGTTCGATTCCCGGCCGATGCAGCTTTTTTCTAACTTTAATAGTACAAATTGTCGTCCGTTTTTTTTAAATAAAAGATTTATTTCGCATTTGTGTTTTCGACGTTTTTTTGTTTTAGATAAAATGCTCGAAATATCTAACAAAATCGTTGTTTGCTTTCTATGTTCTTGATTTTCAGGGTAAAACGAAAATTAAACACCATCAGAAGTTAAATATTTTAATTCAGAGATTTCCAAAGTTACTATGCGCATGAACTCCTTACAGCAAAAACTTAAGGAAGGATCCTTTGTGAATTTCTACATAACTGTGTAAGAAAAATAGTACTATTTAATTTTAACGTCTTGAATAATAATAATATTAATAATAGTACTTTATTTCCATGAAAATTTCCACAAAAAAAAATTACATATTCTTGAAGCTTATACAACAAAAAGTAGAAAATGAAAAAGGGATACGGTTCAGTTATTGTTGTAACGAATTAGTACAACCCCTGGTCTACCACAACACTCGCTATTAAATCTACATTTAGCTATAAATCTTGGACAGTATGGAAGCAAATTTAAGATAGTTTAATATAAGTGAAATCGAGTACAGCAAACAGTTATTGACTGGACATCAAGTAATCTGTCAAATTGATTTTAAATTTAATTAATGACAATTTCCATAAGTGTTTAGGGACTAAGTTGTTATAGTAATCTACAATATTATAAGAAAACGATTTTTAAAATACCGAAGTTTTATAGCGAGGTATAGTTAAAGAACCGTTAGATGTAACGTTTACAGAGTGTGGATCACCTTCAGTGGCTGAGCTTCTTACTATTGCGCCCCCCACCCTCAAGCCAATTCAGAATATTGCATCCCTTACATAATACTCTATAGAAAGTAAAATTTTAATATTGTCAAAGTTGCGTGCGTAATAGAATCAATCATGATACTCAAAGTGTATGTCTATTAGAGTGATCTGTGGTAATTTTATACGTTGTGCTCTGCAAGTAGAACAAAAATTTATTTAAAAAAAATTACGTTAATTTTTCTTCGAGACTGAAGTAGCAAATACATCGATTTTGGCATCAAAATTTATATTTCGAGCAGTATCATTTTCTATACTAAAAATGGAAGGTCCTGAAAACCGATCCTGTGACATAGAGCTCTTCTAATAGTTCTTAATTAGCTTAAATTTAGAAAAAGATCTCTCGGTAGATACAGTTGTCACCGGCAATGTTTTAAATAATATGTACGCTGTATACACGTCAAGATAGCTAGAGGACAAAGTAAAGTTTTTACAAAGAATATGTATTGCTGTCTATTATTTTTAAAATTTGAAATTATTTTTTTCATGATTGAACGAAACCTAACCATTTGTTAAGCAGAGGAATCTAGTAAATCTTTATCGGTTTTATCGCTAATAGATTTTGATAAATGATAATGTTCATCATCATTAACAGTGATTAAAATTTTTGGACTTAGCACGTTAAACTTATTTACGATCGATCTAAACAACTCAAAGCGTTTTTTCATTTGCAAAATTAGTATATCAAATAGTATAAGATATACTTCTATTTTAAATTTTCGTTCGTTATCTCGTATGCTTTCGTCTTGACATATTTCATCAAAGTGTAACATACTGTTTTAGTACAGTCGGTTATGTAAAAATAACTCTCTATTATTTCTCAAATTGGTTTATTTTCTAGTTTAATTTTAGCGTCCCAATTATTAGGATAACGGTTTTGTAGCATAAATATGTCTGCGATTTTAAACGGCTTCAAAAGCTCCGTTCCCAAGTAGCCAGAGCAGGGTTCTTGGAAAATATAATCCAAAGATTTAATTAACATTCTCAAGGTACAAAGCTCTACTTGGAAGGCACTTAACGTGTCAGATTAGTAGTATCTACTAATAGATGTCAATCAAATAGCTAAAACCCTAGTTATGTATAAAGCAGTCCAGGTTGTCTGAATAATTTTCAATTAGTTTGGGTACTTAACTAAAATTATAGTTTCGGAGTTTTCTTGTGAGGGAGATTTTGGTTATCCTAAAGAAATTGTTAGTTTTAATTAACTTTTAAGATTTATGACAGGTTTAACCTTTTCGATTATGAGAGCTAAACTGAACTGGGTATTTTTCAATTAACTTAAACGTATATAAGGAGTTCAGCGTGGGATGAAAGGGGTTTTTTATTTCGATACTTCCGACAGACAGGGTTGATTTCTGTACTTCTGAAAGTAATGTGATGTGTGTTTTTTTATTTTATTCTGAGTAAGTACTTTCCCAGTTACTAAAACAGAGTGTATGGTATTTTTTTAAATAATGAACTCAAGGGTTGTGTTATGAATTAGGTATCCGTAATTGTTTAACTAAATTGTGCCGACGTTTTGTAAAAATACCGACGTTCAGATTAAAGCTCTGAGTTTGAGCTTAAGTTGAACGCGTTGAAATTTTATTCCCTGTGTACTTATTTAGGCAGACAGGGAGGGTTCAGCAGGGTACACCGCTTCATTGTAATTTCCGCGGTAGCCTGGGGGCTCACGCAATAGCTTAGCAACGAAACCTACCTGATTACTCAATTTTCAGGTCGGGTATAGTAGTAAAGGACCCCCGTAGTGATAATCTTTGTTGTACTTGAACGAGTTCCGTTATAGTAATAGTTGACCGGTGAAAAGGTCGTTTCATGTTCCGTTAGTTGGGGACACCCTTGTTAACTGAGAGCGTGGGTCACAGTAGGTAACCTTATTAGAATACTGTATATATAATTAATTATTGTATTTGGGTGTTTGAGCCCGAAATTGTTTCTTATATCCAAAAAAAAAGTAGACTAGTCCTAAGGAATTTAGACATTAATTTTGTTTAGTCATATAGTGTGCAGCTAGCCGGGGACTATTAAGCTCCACAGTAGTGCAGTGTTAAAATTTTCTGCGTGCGTATTTGTGACAATCTTTTCCCATTATCAAGAACAAAGTGCAACGAGTGATAATCCCTTGATAAGGTCCGTAAGCCTTTCCCTCCCTTACGGTGGCGCCCTATTGTATATAACGGCAAGCATTGTATATATTTTGTACTCATGTGTCATTAGGTTAAGGTTTAATTAGTTGTACAGTTAATAAAACAATCTAAATTTATATCTTAGTGTGTTGTAGCTTAATGAACATCACCCTCTCACCGACTGTAGCAAGCTTGCGAGGCAATGTTCCGAAACGTTTGGGTACTTTAGATTTAGGGGTCATGCCCTATTATTTTATTGTTAATTTGATACCCTCACGAGGCAGGAATGTATATATAGTTACACTGGCGCATCAATGTTGGTTATAATTTTAAATCTAGTAAACAACAACACACTGACGTTTTTAGATTGTTTTTATTTCTATTGTACTAGTTAATTATTTATAAGCAGTCAGTCAGAATTAACAGTTGAATATTGGTGGTTTAGGAACGGGTTTCGCTATTTTTGACATTTACATTTTATTTAATCATGTACTTAGTGGAAGCATTACGGAGCGACGACCTCAGTCACGAACTATTAATTAGAAACGTGGAACCAACAAATTTAACGATAGTAGAAAAACGTAAATTATTGCGGTCAAAGCTCATTTTAGAGAAAGTCGACGTTAATGTTTTTTCTAAGTATGAAAAAATTGAACTCGTTCAAAAGGACGAAATTGAATTACTGAAACTAAAGATTTCTAAATTAGAAAACATTTTAGCTTCTTTTACCATTCTTCCTAAAAGGAAGGATTATATTAAACTTAACACGAGACTAACGCATGTAACAAAGAGACTAAATTATGCCAGTTTCGATATTGAATTTTTAGATGTGCACAAAGAATTGCATTCTAAGTGCATTAGAGCTTTTGAGATTTTAGAACAGGTGAATGGGGATAATGAGATTAACGATAATTTTTCTTATTTTTCGGCTAGTGTTGGTAAAGATTCTACAACAACACCAAGAGAGTAATTTCGGGCAGAGGTTTCATGTCCTGGACCGTCGACGGTTTCTTCCAGTAATACCCCATCTGTTTCGATTTCTAGTAATAATTTGGGTACTCTGATCAAGTCCTTGAATAAAACAACGATTTCAGTCCCGATTCACAAGTGGGGATTACAATTTTCGGATGAGTCCGATTCTATATCGGTTTTAAATTTTATTCAACGCGTCAAGGAACTGCAAGTTGCAAGAAAAGTTTCGTCAGAGGACCTTTTCGAAGGGGCTTTTGATCTTTTCACCAGTTCAGCACTGGATTGGTATAGAACAACGCGATGTACGGTAAATTCATGGGAACAATTAATTTCTAAATTGAAACAAGGTTTTCTTTCAGCCGATTATGCAGAGAATCTCTTAATGTTAAATAAAGCTAGAAGGCAAAGCACTGAGGAATCACCTACCATTTATATTTCAGAGATGGTAAATTTATTTTCTCAATTAGAAGACTGCATTCCAGTCCGGGAACAAATAAAAATTATTAAAAGCAATTTACAAACCTTTTATGCCACGCAACTGGCGTTAGTTGAAGTGACGGACATTTCCCACTTGTTTTCTCTTTGTAAGGTTTTAGAAGACATTAAGCTTCCAAATTTTATTAAACAGGAACATTCTGATTCTGCCAACGTACCAGTTACCTTAGAACGCAAAGTTCGACAGAGTTCATTTTCTAATAATAATTTATCACGGTCCGGCGTTTCAAATTCTTTTAAAAACACTGCAAAAGCTTCGACTATTTGTTTTAACTGCAAAAGACTAGGTCACTCGTTTCATACTTGTCCTGAGAAACGCAGAACATTTTGTTATTCTTGTGGGCAGCTGGAAGTTGCGTCTACAAATTGTCCAAACTACTCAAATAATTCAAAAAACTAAGGACGGGGAAGCGCGTAGTCAGCCGTTGCGTTTCTTTGCTTAACATTATTGCTGCTGACAAAAAAACGTGGCCGGAATGGCTAGTAAAAGTTAAAAAATTTTTTAAATCATCAAAGGTTTTTTCAAATTTTTATAAAGTAAAAGGTGATACAAGACCTTATATTAGTGTCGATATATTTAATGAAACTTATACAGCACTATTGGATTCCGGCGCGAATACCTCTACTTTAGGCAGACATGGTCTGCATTTAATGGATAAATATGAGTTAGAATTAATTCAAAAAGTAAAAACGTCAATACTAACAACCGCAGATGGCACTTCACAATCAATTTTAGGATCAATTAATTTGCCTTTGACTATAAACGGGGTTACTCGGTCTTTAAATGTTTTAGTTTCCGACACAATAGAGTGTACCTAACGTTAGGGGTTGATTTTTGTCAATTATTTGAATTAAAAGTAGACTTTTCTAAAAATTAATTCTATGCGCATTCTGCTGAAACGAATAAATTAAATATCATTAGATTCCTGACCGATTTAAAAGAAGACCAGAAATTTGAATTAAATAATGTTATTTCTTTATTTCAATCTCTGGATCGTCCTACCTTAGGCCGTACAACTAAAGTTACACATCATATTACAACGGAAGACGTTGAACCTATTAAACAACGTTATTGCCCATTATCTCCGGCGATGCTGGAACATGCTAATAGAGAAATTGATGCGATGCTTGAACAAGGCATTATTAGCCCAAGCAATAAATAGTCCGTGGAACTCTCCCATGCTATTAGTAAAGAAAAAAGCAAAAAGTGAATTTCGTGTATGTTTTGACGCTAAACGATTAAATTCGATTACAAAAAAAGACGCGTATCCCATTCCGTTCGTAAACGACATTCTTGATAGATTACGCAATGCGAAATATCTCAGTTCGATCGATTTAAAAAAAGCCTTCTGGCAATTGCCCTTGAGTGACGAAAGCAAGGAAAAAACAGCCTTTACTGTCCCAAGGCGCGGATTATTTCAATGTAATGTAATGCCGATGGGGTTGGCCAATGCTCCAGGCACATTACAGAGGCTCATGGACTTTATTTTTGATTTTTCATTATCACAATCTGTATTTGTTTATTTAGATGATATAATTATTATTTCAAGCACATTTAAGGAGCATATTATAATTCTGAACGAAGTGTATGAGAAGTTGAAAAACGCAAATTTAACTATTAACATTTCAAAATATGAATTTTGTAAACCGGAATTACAATATCTGGGATATATTGTGAATAAAGATGGTCTCCGAACTGACCCAGCAAAAATTGACGCAATTTTAAATTTTTCTCAACCCAAGACAGCCACTGAAATAAAACGTTTCACCGGTATGTGCTCTTGGTATAGGCGTTTTGTTTTGGATTTTGCCACAATTATAGCACCTATTAATGATTTATTAAAGGGAAAGAGAAAAGCTCAAGCGATTAAATGGACGGACGAAGCCCTTATTTCTTTTGAAAGAATTAAAGATGCTCTTACAAAGGCTTCTGTTTTAATGAGTCCTGATTTTTCGAAAGTTTTTTATTTTGACGCCTCAAATTACGGCGTCGGTAGCGTGTTAACCCAGGGAGAGGGAGACGAATAACATGTAATTGCGTATGCTTCTCGCAGTTTAAATTTAGCAGAAAAAAATTATTCAGTCACAGAACGGGAACTTTTAGCGGTGTGCTTTGCTATTCAAAATTCCGACCATATATTGAAGGAACCCATTTTAAGGTCATCACGGGCCATCATTCTTTAATTTGGCTCCACAACTTAAAGGATCCCGCGGGACGCTTAGCTAGATGGAGTGTGAAACTCCAACAATTTGATTTCGAAGTAATCCACAGGAAGGGTAAATTTAATGTGGTACCAGAAACATTATCCCGAGCTCCTAGTGGAGCCTATTCTAATAATTTCTTAAATTTTTCTTTAGACGAGGTAGAGGATTGGTACAAAAACATGTTAATTAATATTAAAGAAAAACCAGATATATATCCCGATTGGAGAATAGAAAATGATAAAATTTATAAGTTTATTCCGAATAATTTGAATATCAAAGCCAATTTAATTCAGTGGAAATTAGTAGTTTCGAAATCATGCCGTGTTTAGATGGCAAGACTATATCCAAAATTTATTTGCAGGAGAGAAACTAAAAGCACTAGAACCGAATCAGACCTTGAAAACGATTACTTGGGATATCCTATACTTAGAGATGGTTTGAAGTAGCATTAAAAGGCTTGAAAAATGGTAAGGTACCGACTATACATAAGGTGCAAGCAGAAACTCTAAAAACCGCTGAACAAGCAGTAACAGAACGTCTCTTCCAACTTGTAAGCTATATGTATGAAACAGGCGAAATACCCAAAGATGTCAAATGTAACATCATAGTCAATATACCAAAAAAGAGTGGCGCAGATAGATGTGAAAATTCTTGAACAATAAGTTTGACAGCACACGTGTCAAAAATATTAACTAGAATTGTACAAAGACAGAAAAAGCGGTCGAAGAAGTACTAGGAGAAGATCAATTTGGGTTTAGGCAATACAAAGGAACACGGGAGGCTATTTTGGCTCTAAGGGTTATAATAGAGAAGGCAATAGAAAAAAAGTGAAAACGTATATATAGGGTTTGTAGATCTTGAAAAAGCATTCGACAATGTAAAATGGAAGAAAATGTTCGAAATAGAAAAAAGATTGGATTGAGTTTTAGGGATAAACGGGGATAGTACATAGTTTATAGAAAGAGTAAACAGCTGTAATAGAATTAGAGCAGGAACGTAGACAAGTAGATATTGTGAAAGGAGTGAGACAGCCATGTCCTTTATCCCTCTTAATTTTTAACTTGTATATCGAAGAAGCAATGAATACTGTCAAACGTAGGAAGACATTTGGAATTATTATGCAGGGACAAAAGATTTATATGCTTGGATTTGCAGATGATATTAGCGGTTTAACATCTAGCAAGAAAAAGTTAGAAGCAGCTCTTAATGAAATGGAAACAGTTCTAACAGAGATATACGGTATGAAAATTAACAAAAATAAAACTAAGGTTATTATGCAAAGAATGATAAAATAAATCAAATACTAGAATACAAATAAGAAACAAGAACTTATTAGAGGTTAAGAATTTCTGCTACCTAGGATAGGCAAAGTTAAGAATAACGAGGTTTTAGAAATTGTAGGTGAAAAAAGAAATATGTGGAAAACAGTGAAAAATAGGAGGAACAGAGCAATAGGTCACATACTAAGGCATGAAGAAATAGTGAAGAATATATTAAAAGTAGAAATAAGAAAAAAAAGATCTAGAGGTAGACCTATGTTAGAATATTGCATATAGATAGTCAAAGATGATAGGCTGAAGAACTTCAGGAAATGTGTAAGCTTGCTCAGAACAGAAATCAATGGAGGTACGCGTCCAACCAATTCCAAGACTGAAAACTTTTTGAAGCAAAAAAATAATTATACTTAATCGCGATGATTATTATAAACAACTACAAGTGTTGGTTTTGCAATATTTTTAACTAATCCTGATTATACAAAAAGACTTATTGGAAAACCGGCAGATGTTAAAGAGTTGAAGGATCTTGGTAGCCACAGGTTGCTTAACCTCCTTCACATACACTGGATATTGATAAAATAGAGTATATATTTACAAAACAAAAGAAGAGTAACCGAGCTGTATTCAGGCAGTGGGAATCTCAGGGAACTGAGTAGGTTAGCTCAGAATAGAAATTAGTGGAGGTATATATTTACAAAACAATAAAGGGGGACCGAACTGTATCTAACGCAAAAGAGCAGCGGCTATGTTTAAAGACAACTAATAGAAACAAGGACAAAGTGTTGAAAGCATATGTGTGGAGTACAGCACTGTACGTATATGAAATAGGAATAGTAGGATAAGCAGACAGGAAAAGGAAGAAGCCTTTTGGAGTGTTATGCTTCAGATATATGATGCTGATAGCATGGACAGATACAGTTAATAACAAAGAGGTTATAGAAATAGTAGAGAAATAAAGATATCTCTGAGAAACAAAAAAAAAGTAGGAGAAATAGAAAGACAGGGTATGTTCTAAGGCATTTTTGGGGAATAGTGCGGGCTATATTAGAAGCAGATATAGGAAAAAAGGGAGGTAGCGGTAGACTTAGATTAGACCATTGTGTGCAGATAGTGAAAGATTCAGACTGGAAATTTCAGGAAAATGTGTATGTTAGCTCAAAATAAGAAACAATGGAGGTACGCATCTAATCAGTTTCAGGACTGAAGACCTAATGATGAGTGATATCTACATATGAATCGGAATTTTTTTCTACTAGTAAATGACGTTTTAACAATTTCCGTTTATCTTTTATGGGTTTAGTAGAATGAATTGACCTAATAGCTAGTTCATAGTCAAGTTCCTATTTTAGAAGATATCCTGCTTGAAAATTTTCCTCGATTATTATAATTAAATTTATATAATATGAATTCAAAAGAGAATTTTTATTACTACTTTTTTACAGTAAGCTACAATTTCCGAAAAGTAGTAGAAAATGTATAAAAATATAAAAGAGAGACACCCTTGAGTACCACGGTTCAAACCTGGAGGTAAGTTTTGAGAAGAAAAACAAAATAGAAGAAAAAGGAGTTGAGTGTCACGTATGAAATTTGATAGATAAACAAAAAAATAAGAAAGGTCGGACGTCATGTGAGTTATGATCCGGTGAGACAATTTTATGACATTCTTCTTAATCTTCTTTGGGGATTAAACCACTCATAGTTTTTTAAATTATCTTTATTAACGTTTCGATCCATAACCTAGGATCGTTTTCAAAATAATAAAAACTTCAAGTTGAAAACAACCAAAATAGGTTGGGCGCTACGTGAACCCTACCTTTTTCACGCTGATATGAAAAGGGCAGTTGCGCGACAGAGTATAGATTACACTTCAGCACAGCTAACATCAACCTCAACGCGTTGAGAAGCAAGAGACTAGAATATTGGGAGGGAGGTAAATCATTCACCTCAATACAGTTAGAAATATTAAGAACACAAATGGCAGTACCAAAAAAATTTTTTCATATATTGAGCAAAATAAAAAAATTATTGGTGGTAAAATTTCAGTAATAACAAGAGAAACTTTAAACCGAAGCTAATAAATTGATATTCTTCTATGTACAAAATTTTACCGAAAGCATAAAAAGATATTATTTTAACAACTTGATTTCTTACTAAGTGAACACACAAGTTAACAAAGATACTGGTATTACCTTGACCATACAATTTCATGAAATATTAGGTTTTACATTGGCTGTGTCCAAGACCATAAACATTTCAGATAAACAGAGTGCTATAGTAATTTAAACGAGTATTTTAAACAAAAAATTTTTAAATGTAATTTAAGAAATTTCTTCCTCATTTTCTTCATAGCTATTTCTTGCAAAAGCAGATAACACCAAGAAAAACACAAAAGTAAACATACCTGAACACGAAACCTCCATTTTACCTCACATCCGAAAGAGGACTTATTTTTGTGAAAAATGCTCGCCTAACATTTTTTAAGCAGGCCATGTCGGGATTCGAATCTGGGACCTTGAACATTATTCGCAACTCTCACGTGTGGGGTTATTGTGTGGTTACCAATTTTTCCGGAGATAATATCTAGGCTTTCGGCTACGTCATATGCTCAAAAAATTTATTTAAAGAACTTCCCATTTTTAAGAGTGAGAGGTTAACCATAGGTTAAAGGACCCTCGATACCTTCACTTTTGGTTTTAGAAATATAATATTTGCAAATAATAGATTGGAGTGGGTGCTTACTATTTCGGATGTGGTAAAACATTGATTCCAGGTTATCAGAAATGGAATCTAATTTTTCGACATTTGAGAAATGATATGACACATGCCCAGAATATGTCGCAACGAATTTCAGTTTGTATAAATAGTGAACGGTTGTTCCTAGCATAAAAGTTTTTATCTGTTTACATTTTAGACAGTCAACTGTTGAGAAATGACATGCTGCACTCTCCGAACTTCCCGGTTAAGAAATTTTTGATTTTTGGGTGGAGCGAAAGATCGATTTTAAATTAAAAAAACAACTAGATAAGAAATTTGTAAAAAAAAACTACCTCAAAATATAGAAAAAATATACGTTTAAATTTGACTCCTGTTATGACGCGAAAAGGCGGTGTTTTAGAAACTCTACTTTCTGCCTACTGGAAGTTGATACAAGCATTGATATTTTAAACTAATTGTTTCTATTATGATTTTTAATTAAATCTTGAAATTTTTTGTTTGGGTTTGATACTGAATGGAAGAAAATAAGCACTTACTTTTAAATAGAATTGCTTGTCCTACATTTGGGACTAGCATAATTGAATTTTTAGAATTTTTTCTCTGTGTACATATATTATTTAAAACCTCAAGAACGTAAACAAAAATTATAATCTTTGACTTACGAAGGACTATTTGTAGAATGATCGAGGATAAGCCTAATCCATCTAACGTGGTTCACTGTTATGCATCCAAGTCTAACTTTTACCGATATGACTTTTATAAATAATTACGAATTGAGCCGAAAATTCCTTTCAAATTCTTTTCAAAACCCTTTTCACACAGTTTATTATATAATTAAACACATGACGCAATTACTCACCATTTCTTGACTGCAACTTTTGTATATTTAATGACAGCAACGACTTTCTTTGAAAAGTTAAAGTGCATATTAAAGTCTTAGCTGCAATTGTTACCTACAGGCACTAACAGCTGCATGTTAAGTGCACTTCAGGAGTTCCGCTTGTAACTGACCCTATTTGTTCTAGAAATTGATAATCGTGTTACATGCCAATCCCATCAACGCTTAATTAAACGACGCTTTGCCTTTGCAATTTGCAGTGGCATCTACGAGTAATTTCACTTTTAATAAAGTTATGGAAAGCAATCTGTTGGTAATTAAGGGCTGAAAATGTCAGTTAAGTAGTAATTAACTTTTAAGTCTTATTTAAGAATGGTCCAGCACAGATAGAGTACTTATTTATTTTAAATTAATCCGCATAGACTTTAGCATGTTAAATTAAACTTACTTTTTATACATTTTTTAAAAGAGAAATTTAAAAAGTTCACCTGAAGCTAATAACTTTTGTCACCAAGAATATACATATTCGACAACTATAATACTGTTAAAAATATTATAGTTTTTAATTTGCCGAGTTGTTCTAAGCGGTAAGCAAGGTGAACGTTGCTTCAAGACACCTTACCATTTAGGGCGCAAAAAATTACGGACACAGTAAAATTTTCCATATATAAAAATGTAGCAAGATAAATATTTTCCGAGGAATTAGTTTTAACTTAGACCAATATACAAGTACTTCGATTTTGCTGTCTAACGGCTAGTATAAGGAGCGGATGTCCTGCAGCGCTGAGGCCTTTGTTACTCAATATGACAAAGATATAATTGCATAGCAATACAGTCAACTCTAATATAACTTTGTACTATTGAAGAAAATTGAAGAACCCAGTATAACACAGCAGCTCAGTTTTGCTCTTTTAACAATTTAAAACGTAAGGAAAAATCCAGTAAAACTTCATAAAATATGTTATATTGCTTTGAAATGTTTATAATCATATTTCATTTTAATAATTTCTGCATTAATAAATCCCACCAATGAAATCACGGTTATTTCGTTTAAGACATAAAATTTAGGTTACATGCATTCTTGATCTAAAGAAGGATTATTTTTTGTATCTTATATTGTTCACACTCAATGGTTGTGAAATACATTATGGCGATTTTTAAGGTTAAGAATCATAGCACGGTTATTTTGTACTCTAAATTATTACAGTTTAATGATTCACTTGTTTTAGTTAATAATGTATATCGCTGACACCTATAATCTTGAAAGGAAAAAGTTTCAGACACAAGATTAAGCTGATACAAAACAATGAAAAGCGCCTTCCTCTGGTTCTAGTTACAGATCCAGTAAGATATATTTTACATACGTCACATAGAGAAAAACGACTAAAGTAATTTCAATTTGCAGTCTTAATTCATTTGTCGGAATTCGGCCAAAAATATATTGAATTTTGTATGGAGGGAAGATACTATTTTTATAGAGCACTTTGTCATTACCATCAAAAGAGATAACATATAACTTGAGTAGATTACTTAATCTTTGAATCATAAAATATCAAACTGATTAATGTAATTAGTCAATGAAGTTTAAATAATTCCCTACCAGGTAGGTTACTTATAATTAGAGGCACTTGGTTCCCATTAAATCGACAGCTTCATGTCCAACAAAACCATGGTAATTAAAAATATGTAGTTTTCTTTTCGAAGTCCCATTAGAATCTGGTTAAAATAAATTAAGTCCAAGAGGTAATGGCTTTTAGTTGTTTCCGATACTTATACGCCAAAAAAACTTCCGTCGGGTATATATAATAAACCTTCTAAAACTATTACCTACAGTTACTGTTAATGAATGAACATTTTCTTATTTTAACTGTGTGAACTTATAAATGTACCCCACTTTGTTCTTGTTATTAGTTTAAGAATTTAGAAAGCAATTGTGTTCGCCAAAAACCTTCTCCATTAAGCTGAGTGTTTTTGATATATTTGTTTTTATTTTGTTTACGAATATTTATATGCACTCGTAATAAAAATATAATTGTGTAATAGTTGTATATTAGCGTTTATCACAACTACTGTGTAGGTAATAGTTCCAGCATTGTAACGAAATATATAGCAACTATCTAGAAAGGTGATTAATGTACCGGTAATTTAACATATGAACTTGGAAACCTTCTTTTTAGCTAGCAGCTTTTAAATAGGTATATTAGTGTCTTTATTGTTAATGTTTATTTTAGGTTTGTTGTTAGCACTACTTCACTCGATTCCTTCTCGAGTAAATTTTAGGCCTGCTACGTACATTGACGTAATCTAAAAAAAACAAGAAGGAGAAAGAAAGGATGACCGGGCTCAACCGGTGAGTGGGTGGAGTATTATACGTATAAGCACGTAAAGGAAAGCCTGGAACAAAAAATAGAAAAAAAATATACACTCACTCATTTATACTCATTCACACTCAGAACAAAACATACAAAGGAAAAAAGAACTTATAATTAAACAAAATATTTACAGAACATAGTAAAACATTATTCATGAAAATGGCGAGCTGTAGTTTTTAGGTAATTACTCCCTGACATTATTTATTAAAAAAGAATCAAACGCAACCCTAAAAACCACAGCTCTAGATCATCGTAAACATAAACTTAACCTATATTTACAAACATAATGGCAACAACATTTTCAAATATGCCAGCAAGTCTTTAAACCGTTTTTACATTAATAAGTAGTATATTTTTAGTTATTTATAAACAAATATTAAAGCTTTAATAAAAGAGCAGTAAATACCAAAATAGTTCAATAATTTTCCTGTATAAGAATTAAATTTGGAAATGCCTGATATTTGAACGGTAAAATCCCAGGCGTTCTGGTTCCAAAGTAAGAAGCGAATACAAAGAAAAACTCACCCTCGAGTTGCTGACGTCGAGGTTGACTCAGCCGCTGGTCCACGTCAGCGAGTAGGTAGGCCTACGCCCAGGAAGAACGCGTTTGGCCTCCCATTACCAGAAGAAACGACGGCTCAAGGGATTAACGTGTCCCCACAGGAAGCACGCTAGAATGCGTGCCATCAATTCGCATAAAGAAAAACGGAACGAAGCAAAACAGGACGGATGTTTTCTTGTTGCTATTCGAACAGAAAGTGAATATTACATTTGTTTAGTTAAAGCACCAAAGCTCAACGTAAACAAGAAAACCCTAATTTATTGAAACAATTTCGCCGAATTCTTTAAAAAGGGAAAACACACCAGCCTTAATTATTGAATACTTGGAAAGACGCCTATCTAATTATGGCGTAAATTCCACGGTAAGAAATTCTTAGAAAGGATATTTATTTTTAAAGAGCAGAAAGATTTATCAAGAAAAATATATAGGATATTAGTATTAATTACAATACCATTTCTAATACGCGAATGGGTTATTTTAATTTACGGAATCAATTTTCGTGTTTAACGCCAAAGGAAGTTAAGCTAAAAATTATTGCATATAAACTAATCAATTATTTACGAAAATGAACGTAACAGACCACAATCATTTTCTTAATCTCAGGTTTTGATATCCTCTTGTTATTTCTTCTAGGACTTTTCCGTAGAAATCCCCGTATTTCGAGATTAGGTGGTATTCCTTTTAAAACACTAACACCTCCCTTCCAACAAAGTTAGTCGGTAAGTATTCTTGTTAGTACAGTTCAGGTTTTCGGTACTTTATCGAAACAGAATTTTTAGGGGGGTGATTCACAGAGTTTTCCGTGGATTACCCTTAGACTTTCTGGGCACCAAAACTGTACGTGACAGTATAATTGTTTTCCTAAATATACAAGCAATAAGGAAATTAGACCACCCTTTTCATGCCCGTTTCAAACCGATATATTCCTGTTTGTACATTTTTTAAAGAGATCGCAGTTGAACCGTGTAATGTACAATTGAGAAGTGTTATTTCAGATAGTGATTCGTTTATGAGGTGGGGTTAGTGGTGTTATTGTTATAAATTTTTCTAGTATAATACATAATTTGTTAAATTGAACTTTCTATATTTTATAATATTTATGGGAAGCAATAAACTCTTTATTCAATTTTATTAGACAAAAACGTATAAATATTCAGCATTTTAATAAAAGTCAAAATGTGATTAGCAAAATATTATGTAGGCAAAATGACATTTTTACTATAAAGTCCACTAATATGTTTTATTAATTTTTGTATTAATTTTCTCAAAATACAAAACATTTTGATATTTTAATTTTATCGATCTTTTTTAAAGTTAGAACTTGTAAGTCACCAGCAGCACGTACTCGTCGCAGCTCCAATGCCAGCCCTCTCCATACAAAGTAATGGTGAAAAGAATTAAGTTAACCGAAAGGATAGTGTTACCCAAAAGTCAAGAATTGAACTCCATCAGCCGAGATCAAGTAGAAAACCGCGAATTACTAATATGCGCCATTTTTGTTATTTATTATTGTAATATAATATTAATGTTCTGTCATGATTTATTAGTACCAATAGAAGCTCCCTGCCCCCACCCTCCCGCCAACAACGTTTAGAGTACAACCACGTACAGTTCCTCCGATTACCGAGAATTGAACTCCAACAGCCGAGATCAAGCAGCAAACCACGAAGAAGCCCCCCTCCTCCCGCATACAACGTGTAAAATACAATCACGTACAGTTCCTCGCATTGCTACTCTACATTTAATTTTGCAATGCTCCACCTGAAGGTACTACATTGGCCAGGAAGCGAGTTTTTTTACATGGAAAATTTTGAATTTTGACGAACTTTTGCTGTTCCAAGCACGGTAGGAATCTTTAAGGTGGGTAACAACAACAACACACACACACACACACACACACACACACACACACACGGAACCTCCATTTTACCTCTCATCCGAACGGGGGCTAGTTTTGTGGAAAATGCTCGCCCAAGTGGACAGTGTCGGCATTCGAACTGGGCCATTTGGTATAGTAGTCACACGCATACCAACTGCACCATGGACCGCCTCCCTCCGGTATAACTGTCGCTCAACGTGATTAATCGACACCAACGGGAAAAGCAACCATATCGTCTTCACATTCTTAAAATTGTAAAATTCTGCGCACGTGACTACCACCTCTGGTAGTATTTTTAAACTGACAATTTCAATCTAGTGTATAAAATAACGTGGATTGTCCAGTTCAAGCGAGTACACCACCTAAAAGTGCAACTTTTCTCAAAACTACAATGCCAAAATCGATAAATATGGCCCACGTGATAGAAAATGTAAATGAAAATTTATCATCATGCAACGTGACAAGAAATACGTCACCAGCGCCGTTATGAAATCCTGCGCCATTGACTACCTACGTCACACAGGACCAATTACAAACGATGTTAATGGGAATGTCCAAAGAGATTGTTCAACAGCCCTACACATAACAAATGGTCACGTTATATCCCACACCAACTTAATCTACACTGCCAAATTTAAATGTGCACGGTAACTACGCCGCGTCCATGAAGATCTTTCGGTACGGTTAGTGAATCAGTGGACGCTTTTATCGGTGCGATGTTTACAGGGACTACGTAACTATAAGCGATGAAAATGTTATTAAAGAACTTCTCATGTTGTGACGCGGCGAAGCCGCAGTATGGTGGTTAGAAGTCAAACCTAACATTGCACTCTTATGTAAGACGTAATTATAGATCTCCCTCATGCTGTCGGCAGAGATATATCTACACTTACTGTATTGATGCAGACTGATGTCGTTCTGAATAGAAGCTTTTTACCGTTTACCTTATGCAGGTAATTGGTGTTACCGGTGCTATGCTCTAGACATTACTCTAAGCGGTAGAAGGCATGGTTCAGGGGGAATAGATATTAAAATTTAAACTAAATATTGAGCGCCACTACATTCAGAAGAAAGGGGAATGCAGAACCCATAAATTGGCTACAACGATGAAATATCTGAAATAAATTACAAGATTAATAATATAACACAAGAGGTAGCAGTTTGCTCCTCCAATATATTTCAAAATGACATGAAAAGGAAAGTACCTTTATATACTAGAAGAAAATTTTTATACCTTTTTTTCTTTGAAAAAAAAATGTTGTAAGTTTCTTAGAAAAATATAATGTAACATAATATTCTTTGACAAATTATGTTATCACAAAAAAATTGAACGTATTTATGATTCAGAAATTAAAAGAAAAGTCTTTAAAAAAAATAACTTAGCATTCTTTAGTTATGCTTTTATAAATTGAATGTGTAATTTCTTTGATTTTAAATTCCACATTAATAATGGATTTTAACGTTTAATTCTAGTAAATATGTAACAAAATTTATGACATGTAGAAATCGGATCCGTTAACTACTTACAATTTGACTGAATAGATTTTAAAATTCATGAATAAAGTAAGTAAATGAACAACGTTTCCTACGCAGATGAAAGCAGAGGTAAAATTATACCTAAACAGAAGATTTTAAATCAGTAACGTGATTTATGCAAGTTACATATCTAATTAAGTTGAAGTATCAAATTTTCATAAACGAAAACAATACATCTTGATGAACTCGAAAGAGTATTAGAATGTCGCTCTTTGACCATAACATGAAATAAACAATTTAAAACTTCATTTGATAGCTGTTATATCAAATTATATTTAAATTAGCAAGAACTATGTTTAGATTTAACTGCATTGATCAATATTCTCTAATTATTCAACCAATGTGAAATATTCCCTGCTTCTAAATTTTAAGTTTACTTTCTATTTACGAAATATTCTTAGTCACATTAGAGGTTATAATACTACTGTTATAAAATGAACGAAATGTTATTGACAAAAGGCATCTGTCGACTAAACGTATAACTAGTACGCACCTCGAGCATCCAGTTTGACATCTGTAATACCAACCAGTTATAAGTGTTGACGTCGAAACTATTTACGTAGTAGATTATCGTTGTTTGTACTTTGACCAAACCTCTTCGCTGATAATTAAAACATTTATTTAATTTAACTAAGTGGAAATCTTGCAATCTTGTACCGAACATTTGTGGTATTTTGAAATTCTATACATCCTAGATAGACGTAAAATAAATACAACATGGCGGTTCTTCAAATAAAAAAAAACGAAACGAAGCTAATGATCATGAGCGTAGATGTTAAACGAATTATCCTTGTAATTGATGAACCAAAGTACCTAACAATTTCTCTGCATTCCACTACAAATAAAACTACTCACGTCGACCATTCTCGATGCTATCTTCCGTCCCGACTATCCAATTCTTAGATCCGAGCACGCTAAGCAAGCCATGTTGATCTGATAAACAGCGAACCCAGACTGCTTTTTCGAGTTCGAACCAGTTCATATTTACTCGATACCTGCATCTTCGTATATTTACGGCAGTATATTACCACGTACTTCATAATGATGTTATTCTAGAATGTAATTATTTATCTACATTATAAATGTAATATATTTTTATTAAATCGCTTAAGGATATAAGTTAAATGTTGAAAACAACAGCTGGTTCAATTGTTGTGATATAATTATTATTATTATAATTATTATAACTATTATTGTCCCAACGTGAGTTAAGGTTCGGGCCTTTGGAGCTGTGTTTTTAAAAAACAACTTCAAACACTTAACAAAATTTTATTTAATTTGAAACAGAAATTACAGTGAAATTTGGAATAACTTGTTCATAATAACTTTAATAAAAAATAATTAATTGTACTGGGCGAGTAGTCTAGGTAGACAACAATGCAAAAGCTGTAATACTCAGACTGACTCGATTGAGTAGCTTGAACAACGAAGTATGGAGTTCGAAGACTGACTGCCGGGCCTTGAGCTCCTGGGCTTTTTATAATAACCTGCCCCTCACACGGCTGTGGGAACTTGCAAATCTCATGTCTGCTTTACACTTTGTTACAATGTATCAATCTTATTTCTAAGTAATTGCGGTATGTTGACCGCCTGTGACCTGCCACCTGCAGTATCACTGTCCTCTTGGATGCAAAGTTGCATGTCCGTTCACATGAACTGTCGATAACCTCTCTGGGTTATCCTTGTATTACAATGTTGCAATGAACTTATACTTTATTTAACAATTTCTAATAATTCCTATTAGATTCAATATATTCAATACATATATATATATATATATATATATATATATATATATATATAATTGGGGGATACATAACTCGTGTTAACGATAGCTAATCAAATATACTAATTGTATAGTGGGCACTACAAGGTGTATTGCAAATATTGGATTTTACTTATTAAAATTCTTATTGGGACTATATTGACAACGCAACATTTGAAAATGTTACAAGCTACTGAAACACAAAAACACACAGAACATAATACATATTTACAATACAACAAAGTGCGTGCACTTTTTAGTGACTGCCTAGTTGGGTTTATGGTTGATAAAATACTATTGTAGTGAAGAAGCAACAGTCACAATTTTCATTTAAACCACGCCTTCCACATATGTCAAACGCAAAGTACACTCTATAAAGAAATTCTTGTTAACAACGTTTCAGTAAAAATGCTTCATTGCAAGAAACCAACACACAAAAATATTGCTATAACCGAATAACGGAAGCAATCATCTTCAATTGTATTTTAAACTAGCAACATTCGGGGAATTCTTATCAAAAACGTGCTTAGATAAGAATTCAGAAAGTGTAATATAAACATATAGACTTGTGAATTAAGTAAAAGGCGAGCAGCAGTTGCCTAACTGAGATAGCTTGAAATAACAAAAGTGTAGCGAACCCGCATATTCAAATATGTAGAAATTGAAATGTTTTTAAATTTTAAAAAACGATAAATTTACAATTATGAAATGAAACGAAACAACTAGCATAAACTTAAATCAGACTGTGGTTTTTTTGTAAAAATTTAAAATATCACTGTTCGATTTCGGTATTTTTTTTGTAATTTGATTCAGTAGTGTTTACTATAAAATTCGTGTGATTTGAATACATAATGTGTAAGCTATTTTAAAGTAATATCAAAAATGATGTGTGTTGTCTATTGTCACATGTTAGTATTATAAGTGCTAAAATTTCATTTACTTCTGTTTGGGATGTGATATTGGGTTGGCTGTAATGCGCGTCAATTTTAGCTAAGAAGCTTGTGTAGTTTGCGATCGTGGAAATTCGTCACGTTCGTGCTGGTCCCTAATAATGATGGGCAAAACCGAGTTGTTTCAATAACCTGATAATTTACAATTGAGTGATTTAAATAACCGGGTGGTCACTCGAGTGATGAGTGATCACGTCACTTGAATAGTTGATTGCCTGGAGGTAACCATTTAATTTCCAGTTTCTTTAAAGGATTATTGTATTTTAAAACGGCTCACATCAGATTATTGAATGGGAGATTCTCGAATATATCATTTCAGTCAATGTAGAGCAGAACCGCTTGTGTAACTTGTAACTTCAGAAGAAAATATATGTGATTGAGTAATAATTCTAGATTGGGCGGAAATAGTTGTACACTACACGTAATTTATAACTTTTTCTTCGAATAGGTTGAAGTTGTCCTTTCCTTAATTATTTCTACTTGGGGAATTTATTAGGCTCTCTTTAAATAACTCAAAGCTGTATAGATTAAATCGTGATCGTGATTTTAGTCGTGGTTTTGAGACATCTGCATAAAAATTACCTAACAATTTCTCAACAATAACGTAAAATTTAAATAATCAGTAATATATTACAATTCGCTCTTAGGTTATTTAAGGGATCTTAATTTTAATTTAATATTATTTATCTCTCCATCTTGCTTTCTTTCTCATTAGTAGGTGGTCATTGGGATATAATAATATTGTTGCCACAGAAAAGCTCAGGTCTGTACAACAAATAAATTTGCCAAGTCTAAAAATAAAACAAGACATATCCACGACTAAATATCCCTTAAGTATCGCAGTGATGAACCTACAAAAATGTCCCGTTTCTTGATGCAGAAGAGTGGGTAATAATTTTTGATTGTGTAAAAGTATTAAAACCAGCCTACGATAAAACTATGATTTTTTTCTAGAGAAAATTATCCTACCATGTTCTTGATGATTCCTTTAATTAGAGGTTTCCAGCATACCTTAAGGAAGACAAACACACGCGAGATGCTAAAAATGAATCTACTAGATGTTATAATGCGTAGATTCGGAATTCTAAAAAAAAATTAAATTGTTGTAAAAGCAACTTTTCTGGATTCCAGATTTAAAAATATTGCCTTTGGTTTTAAAGAAAACACGGATAACGCACTGAAAGAACGGATAAACTACAACAAATTATTTCCCAACAAAGAATTGATATTAGTTTGAATCCAAAGGAAGTAACTGTTGCATCACAAGCTGCTGAAAGTAACGATGGTGAAAATGATATATGGTCATATTCTGACACAAAAATATCTGAAAAAGCATCCTACATTATACCTACAAGTACGGTTACATTAATGGTCAGGCAGTACTTAAAAATACCACCTATACACAAGAAAAATGACCCTTTCGAGTTTTGGAAAAAACATAAAGGTATTTTGCCATAAAAACCAAAGGGTAATGAAATATCTTTGTGTGCCTTGCACATCAGTCTCATCAGAAAGCGATTTTTCTAAATGTGGTCAACTTACAAATTGTAAAAGAAATCGATTAATGCCAAAAAAGCTCGATCAAATAATATTTTTAACCTAAAGTTTTAATGTTCTTTCTTGTTTGATAGATTAATTTCTCTATTTTAAATTGCGAATATTTTCTAAAAAGTTTTAGGCAATGCCAGCAGTTAGTATTTGTAAGTTCCTATTAGTTTCAATCGTATTTTTGTTTCATATGTCAATTTCATTATTTTACAGCACCAATTCTTTTTAAAATTTTACGCAATACTTTCATCCAATATTTTTAAGTTCCCGTTACCTTTAGAGTAATTTTTGTTTTATAGGTGAGTTTATCTTAATTATAAAATGCTAGATGTTTGAATGAAATAACGTCATTTTGTGTATAGTTACCACTTTTTAGTTATAGATAAAAATATGTAATTTTAACTGTTTACTACCAACTGTGTAAATCTAGTCTTAAAGCGTTCATTCTCACGACATATATATATATATATATATATATATATATATATATATATATATATATATAGTTATTAAGATGAAATGAAAACCCAACTTTGTATTTAAAGTTGAATTACCATTTCAAATCGAACTAGTAATTGAAAACCACTAAAGAACGGCTACAGCAGGACTTGAACCTGCAACCTCGTAATTGAAAATCGTTAACAAAAGCCAAGCTTCAGTAGTATTAAGTATAACATTATCTAAACAATTAGGCTAGATTGCTCAATTGGTTAGAGCGCTGATCCGGAAAATCCGAGGTTGCAGGTTCAAGTCCTGCTGTAGCCGTTCTTTTAGTGGTTTTCAATTACTAGTTCGATTTGAAATGGTAATTCAACTTTAAATACAAAGTTGGGTTTTCATTTCATCTTAATAACTATTAATATATATTAAGCATTCATTTGCATTCCAAATGTGGATTATTCTTCTCTATTAATATATATATATATATATATATATATATATATATTACTCAAATTTAGACCAGGGTAGAAAATTAATTAACGACATCAAATAATTTTAATCACCCTATATAAAGAAACAAATAGAAATTACGTGCGAAATTTATATTAATTAATTCAATTTTTAAGTAACGGGTATTAAACAAACTGTACAGATAATAATTAATATTTAATTGGTATTCGCTAAAAATTAAAGGGTAGAAGTCAATGCCATTCATTATTATTTTAATTGGAGTTAATTGAACCATTAGTAATATATAATAAGCATAAAAGCCTGTGAAAATCCAAGGTTAAAATACCATGAAAACAAAGCTCGGAGAATCATATTTAAAACATTCATTAGGAGAGCACACCTGCAAACTTTTAAATGTCAAATTCTAATAAATTCGAGCTGATAAACATGCAGATTCTACGTATATTGGAAACGGTCGAATGTTTTAGCAGGAAATGCTAAGATGAGAAGTTATTTTACTCAAATAGGAATCCACGTGGATTTAAATAGCAGATAGTAAAAAATATCGATTTGTACTACTCAGACCAAGGTAAAAAGGGATGGATAAAAGCGTAAAGCAGAGACACTGGTAATAAAGGCGTGATTTGTGAAGCTTTACTAGAGCTACGATTGGTTGAAATAAGATGCAAACATGAGAGGGGAAAGCATAGAAGCTGGTGTGTAAAATTAATTAGTTGTTCTCGGACGTGTTTGCGAGCCGTGTGGAAAATTTTTAAATTTTCAACTTGGACGGGTGCAAATTTAATAGAATCGCTGTGCCGATCCGTCGAAAGGGAAAAGAGAATGCGAAATTCTAAAAATTGTCCGTTGCGGGACAAATTCGGCGTGCAAGCGGGCCATTATATAAACCCGTGTTTATAGGAGTTTCGCTCTCTTAGATTTTTGACTTTATTCAATACTTTAAACAGTTTTGCTCGTTATTTTTTTGATTATTCGATACTTTAAGTAGAATACGTGGTGATTACGTGCTACAATAAAAGTTATTAGTGCACTTAGAGAAGATACAAGGTAATAAAGTCTAGTTATATTTGCGAGTATTACTGTACCAATTATCCAAATTAGTAACGATAAATAAATAAATAAAAGTAGGCAGGTTTTGGGTCTAGCGTGAAAGAATTATGAATTTCTTTGCTATTTTTCGGGGTGTTAATATTCAAATGTTATTCGTAAACGTGATTGGAGCCACAAAACAAGATTTAGATATACGTAGATGAATTCCTGAGAAGCCCTGAAACCTTTTTAGACGAATGGTGGTGTACAAAATTTTAAAAGCGGTCAGAATCTGAAACTGTAAACATAAACCAGCTGGAATGGTGGAATTAGCAAGGACGATGTACATTGGAGCCACGAGTGCAGTAACCTTTAGGTAACTTATGCTTTGTTTGTTCGATCTTTGATGTTTTGGTGTGTGTTGAATATCTTTATAATTTGTTTGATAAAAATGGACAGTAGTAAATTTGTATAAACAACAAATTTTTAATTTTAAGGTAAAATTTTCTTGTATAAGTAGAAAGAAATATTTATCAGGTTTATGTTTTTGATTATGATAAAAATGTGGGTCTGTCTTTGAGCTCAATTAGACTAACCTATTTAATTAACGTAAAGAGGTGGGAGGTGCTCCCTTTTATTCAGACTCAGGTCTGCAAATATTGTTTATTTAATTAGTATGCATCCTACAAGGACTCTAATTCTGGATGCAAATTAAATTGATGACAAATTTTAACTTGAAATTTTATGATGCTGAAATTTATGCCACAATTTAATTTTGAAATTTTAATGTATTATGAACATTGATGTAAATAGAGTCAACGTTGATGTTTGTGGTAGGAATGTGTTTTTTTTTTTATGAATGAGGATGAAAGTTATAACTAGGTGAGCAGTCGTGGACGGAGAGTAAAGAGGCGATTATCAGAAGAGAATATATATATATATATATATTGCTGTGAAACCACCAAACTCCGGGTACTCCGCTTTAAGAATCGAGCCCCTACAAATTGGATGCCAAAGAATGCTGTGAAACCTACAAAGTTATTAAATTACCTGGTCCGTTGACTTTCTTCTGTTAATCGCCTCGGCTGCTCCCCTAGATAACTTTCATCCTCATTCATAAAAAAAACAAACACATTCCTACCACAAACACGAACGTTAACTCTATTTACATCAATATTCACAATACATTAAAATTTCAAATTAAAATTCAGCATAAATTTCAGTTTTAAAAGAATTTCAAGATTAAATTTATTATCATTTAATGTGCATCCAGAATTAAAGTCCTTGTAGGATGCCTACTAATTAATATAACAATATATGCAGACCTGAGTCTGAGTACAAAGGGAGCATCTACCACCCCTTTACGTTAATTAACCAGGTTCGTCTAATTGAGCTCAAAGACATACCTAAAATTTCATCATAATCCAGAACATCAATACTAAATACCCCTTTCTAATTAAACAAGCAAAATTTCACCTTAAAATTAAAATTTTATTGTTAGTATAATCTCACTAATGTCCATTTAAAGTAAATCAATTATAAAGTTATTCAACACACAAAAATATCAAAGTTCAAACAAAATAGTATAAATTACCTGAAGTTTACTGCACTCGTAGCTTCAATGTACATCGTCCCTTTTGTTAATCACTCCATTCCAACTGGATTATATTTACAACTTCTGATTCTCAACGCTTTAAAAATTTTCTCCATCACCATTTATTTAAAGTTGTTTCTGGGCTTTTCCGGAACTCATCTGTGTATATCTGGCCCTTGTTTTGTGGATCCAGACACATTTATGAACCATTTAATCATTAACACCTCCGAAAAATAGCAAAGAAATTCATACTTCTTTCACCAATATACGCCAAAACTGCCTACTTTTGTGTATACATTTGTCGTTGTAAATTTTACTAATTGGTACAGTGATACTAAATTTTATTACCTTGTATCTAAATGCACTAAAGTATATTCATGTTAGCACGTAAAGAACAAACTATTTTGAATCACCAAAATATACGAGCAAACTTTAAATTATTTTATCAAACTAAAATGCACTGTTTAACATCTTGAATCAAGTCGCGGATGTAAGAGAGCTTGTTTATATTCAACTGGGTATATATAGAAGTTAGCCCGTCTGTCGGTCGAGTCCCCAAAATGGACAATTCTAAAAAATTTCGCTTGCTATGTTCCCATTCCGTAGCTCGCGCGTCGGTTTTTACGAATTTTGTACTCGCCCCAGTTAAATCTCAGAAATTTTAACACGGCTTGCAACGTCTGGAAATAACTAATTGACTTTTATACAGAAATGTTATTTTTACCTCTCAAATTTTGCCTTTTACTTTCAACCAATCGCAACCCCATGACGTTGCTCTACTCACGCCTTTTACTATATGTGTCTCGGTCTTGCGCATATTATCTGTCTCTATCTACCCTGTTCTTATTCGTGCAAATTGATATTCTTTATTATCGATTATTTCAGTCCATGTGGACTGTTATCTGGGTTAAATAACCCCGTATCGCACCTTTCGCATTTCTCGTAACTATTATGCGACGGTTTCTTAAAGATTCTCTATAACCATTAATTATCTGCAACATTTACGCAGAATGAGCTTTTTAAAAATAGCAGGTGTTTAAACATACTATTAATTCTCAGAGCGTTATTTCATGGTATTTTATTGGGTTTTTCAAGTTCTTATAGATATTATATGTTCCTAACGGTTCAATTAACTCCAACTAAAATTGACTTCTATCCTTTCATTTTTAGCGAATACAAATTAAATGTTAATTATTATGTGTACACTTTGTTTAATACCGGTTACTTAAAATAGGGTTAATTAATATAAATTTTGCACGTAATTTCCATTTGTTTCTTTCCTCGGAATAAATACATTACACGTAGAGCTTGTTAATACTGTTTTTTTTGATATAAAGCGTCTTGTACATGATTTAAATCTCTTATTTTTACTGAAACGAATGAATTTTTATTCTCCACGGTGTTTTAATAAAGCGTATTATCTAATAAAATTCCTTATACACGGTGATTAAAATTATTTTATGTAATTCATTAATTTTCTACCCTGGTCTAAATATGAGTAATATATATATATATATATATATATATATATATCAAAGAATGAAATTTAATGGCGGGTGACTCAATATTAGACACAAGAGCTTCCTGTCTACGCGTTTCGCCCTTATTGGGGCTCTTCAGGACAGAAGTAGCAAAGATGTAATATCGTGTTAAATATTACATCTTTGCTACTCCTTTCCTGATGAGCTCCAATAAGGGCGAAACGCGTCGACAGGATGCTCTTGTTTCTAATATTGAGTCACTCGCCATTAAATTTGATTCTTTGATATTACTTTAGGACGCAACAAATTTACTTATTCTTTATAATTATAATCTTTTGCTATGGAAAAAAAGCAGTTGAATCGGATCTCCTCCGTGCCGACCTGTAAAGTTAGGTGAAACAGCACGAAGGTACAAATTGTGGACTAGGTGATGCTGCACTTCCCATAACGTGTTCGCAATTTTATTGATTTCTATGGATTCTCTAATTTTTCTATTGTAGAAAAATAGAATTCTGGCAATTAGTTTCGTCTAGTCTAAGTTAATGGTATGACCTGCTTCATGTTGGTGTTCGGCCACCGCTGAGCGATTGTACTGGCTTGTTCTTAAGCATCGTTTATGCTCGTTTAGTCTAGTCTGTACTGACCGTCCTGTTTCTTTTATGTACACTAAACTTTAACTACAAGGTATACTATATACGCCTGGGGATTTAAGACTATTTTCGGAATCTTTAGGGGTTGGTAATATTTGTGAAATTTTATTGGTGGGTTTATAGATTGTTTTGATGTTGTGTTTACGTAGGATTTTGCCAATTCAGTCTGTTACTCTGTGTATATATGGAAGGATAGCTAAAGATCGTGTATCGGGATTATAGCGTGGTTTGGGGGTTCGTGTAGAATGCAGATGCCGGTTTATTACTCTGCCGATATCTGCGTTATGATAGCCGTTGTTTATAAGACTAGTTTTAAGATGGGTCAGTTCATTAGATAAGTGTTCTGGTTGTAAAATCTTAATTGCATGGTGGGCTAGAGAGTTGATTACCGATGATTTTTGTGAGAGATGATGATGTGACGACGCATGCAGGTATCTGTCTGTGTGTGTGTGTGGGTTTGCGATATACTGAATGACCTGGTCGTTCGTTAGGTTGGCGCTCCACCAGAACGTTAAGGAATGGCATAGTTCCGTTCTTTTTAATTTCTATGGTAAACTTAATATCTTTATATTGATTGTTTATGTGATCTAGAAAATTATTGAGTGTTTGATGTCCATGGGGCCAGATTACAAAAGTGTCATCTACATAACGGAGCCAAGTTTTTGGTTTAAGGTCTGGGGATTCTAGACCCATGGATTCCAAAGACTCCATGAATATATTGGCCACAATAGGGGATAGAGTTGAGCCCATTGGTGTGTCCCAAACCGGAACCATAAATATTTATAATGACTCGGGCCGTGAAAGCCTCCGACAATATCCCTTTAGGTTCTATTTCATTCGAGTTATCGAAATCTATAACCGGGTGCTGCAGGTTTTTTTTTTTTAATAATCGAGTGATAAGTAATTTTTTATTCTTTTTTTTCCTTGAGTTATACGAACACTTAGTGCTCAGTCAAGATGTCGTTTCGTCGCTTTGCATGGAAGTGAAGAGCTTTTGAAATTTTAGTAACGATTTTTATAGCGTAATTCATTCAACAAAAAACCAATTTGAAAAATATACATGATAATACTTAAGAGTATTTGTTTCAAGAAAGTAGAAAATTGTTTTTGTAGCAACGTCATAGTTATTTTTGGTTTTATCAGCATCTGGCGTGTAGATGGTGAACAGTCGAAACAGCCCGAGGATATAAGCTGTGGTCGCCATGCGTTTTCTGTAAGGTTTAGTCAGTTATTTGTTTACAAGGAAGATAAGTCTCTTACGTTTTTAATATTGTGGTTCATCTTTGGTGTTGTGATTATAGGTAATAATTAGAAGCACAATAATTAAGCGGACTTGGAAATCTTGTTTCAAGGAACTTTGAACAGGCTTGTTCTTTATGTTTGGATATAACCTATAAAATTATCTACTAGATTTTTATTCAGAATCATTTTTAACTGACAAGTTTACGATGTTTAGAAAGTTTTCAACATTTGTGTTGATCGCATAATCTGCAAATGTGTCGTAGTTTATAAAATACTATAATCAATTCTTTTGTATTTTTATTATTAAAAATTCATTCAAATATTTTCAGATGACACCGTAGATACTTTGTTCTACTGTGTGCTAGTTCAGATCTGAAATAGTAATTCATGTCAAGTTAATGTTAAGCATAAAAGGAATCTTAGAAAGAAATGATAACTAACGATTCTCCAATTGCATATTTTGATTTTGCGATAAACTGGGTTTATTTGATAAGTGCACTGAGATTTTTGAAACTAAAGCGGATAGTTCATATTTTTTTGTAAAAATACATATCTGAATCCCACATATATAAATACGTTTGTATAGAAGAAAAAAGAAGTTAAGTAAATAAAAGAAATTTATTTGCCTATTATCTTTGTTTATTTACTTAGTTTTGATGTTTGAAAAAAGTGAAGTCATATAAGAACCATTTTACTGGCTAAAATTGTTTTGATTATGTTTAGTTCAGTAGAGAAGATACAGGGTTTGAGACCAAATTATTTGTGCTTCGTGATAGTAAAGTGAAGGATTCTATTTACTAACTTAGAAATCCAGAGTCAAACAAAAGAGCAGTTTATGCAGAGAGATAAAAACATTGTAGTGTGGTATTATGAATATGTAAGGTATTAATAAAATTTATATTTCTGACTTGGTACTTATTTTTGTTTGGGACACAAATCGTGTTCCTTATTTATTTATTAAACAAGTCTTTCTTACAGGTACGTCATTGGGTTGGTACTGGCGTATGTGTGGTTTATCGACCATAATTTTGGGTTACATTTCTTGGGACTTTTACGTTTTCTTTTGAAATATTTTTTCCCAGTAACGTAGTAGCGCCCTATTCCGTTTATTTTTAGTATTAGTTATAGCTCACTACCCAGCTCATGTCCTCCACCAGGAATACATTCCTCCGCAAGCGGGGCCCTTACCAATTTCTCACGTTTTGGCTTTCAATATACATATTCAGTGCCATATTTCGATAAGACTTAGAAATAAGAGAAAGTGGACTAGCAAAAAATATACACTTTTTACGCTCACGTATAATATGCGAGTTAAAATTTCGCCGGACACGTTAGTTTTTAGTATTGAATTTTGTTCAACTAAATGAATTACTCTAATTAGGTTATTTTCAAGTGTCTAGCGCTCAATAATTATAATTTAATTGTGCAACATATGAAAAGCGTTATTATTAGGGGTTGTTTTGTTTGTTTATTTATTGTCGTACACTATTCCTGTGCAAAGGCATAACCTAGTGAATATGAACAGAAGTTTTACAAATAACATAAATTACAATAAATTTGCAATATATACATCAATTTCCGATGCAGTATGTTGATAATCTTGAGTTTCTTTCCCTTATCGCCGAGTTAATCTTAGGCTGTAGGCAGAGAAGTTGGTGTGCAGTGTAGTGTTGTAGAGGCGGGGATATTGGTGTGGAGGGAATACTATTATTGGACGGGAGTGGTGGGAGGTTTCAGTAATGTTTTGGTTCGAGCAGCGAGAGTAAGGAGAGGAGATTAGTTGGAAGGAGTGAAATTTTTGTCGAAATTTGCAGTGTCCGGTTAGGAATTGAACAATGGATCGGTTGGAGATGGGGATACATTCAGGGATGTTCGTTATATCTAAGAAAATCTAGTATGTATGTCTACCTGTGACTTCGTTGTCCCATTGGTCTTGCCAGTTGTGCATTAAAGATTCAGTGATTAGGTTGTTTATGTTTGTCATCCTCATTGTTTCGTATTCTGTGGGTTGTAGAGTGCGGTCATGTAATTGTATTGGTCTTCTTTTCTTTAGGTTTCAAAGTTGTACTTTGGGTTGGAGCAGGATGTTTAGGGAAGGTTGTTCCAAAATTGTGTATAGTGCTAAGGTGAGGGAGGTTCTGAATGCTCTTGTGGAAAATAGTAGGAAAGGTCTTATGATTGGATTAAAATTTCTCCGATAATGAGGTGTTGTAAGGGGGTACAGGGAGTTTATCGCATAACTTAGGATGGGAATTATTATTTGTTGTAGAATTAATTTACGGGTGGGGCGAGTCAGTTCAATGGATTTTGGTAGGGAATGATGTATTTTATTTAGGATTGATCTGGTTTTGGATCGGAGATATGATAGTTGAGCGTCTTGTTTCGATTTGGATTCCAAGGCACGTGGTTGATTCGGATAGGGTTAAAGGTGTGTTAAATATGTGGATAGTAGGGGCGCGCTGGTGCCGTCCTTTAAGTAATAGGATTTTGGATTTAGCGGGTGATAGGGGTTGTCTGTTTAGTAAGGACCAGGATTGGTTTTTATGGATCAGGAAGCGAGCAGTGTTCTTTAAGGATTTGTAGGAGTTTCCATGTACGAGGTAGGTTAGGTCATAAGCATAGGCGAAGGTAGAAATATTAGGAATGTCAAGGTATAGGAGGGGAATTATAGAAATGTTCCATGGCATGGGCGAGAGGACCGATCCTTGCGGACAGTCCTGGGATCTGTGTTTGGTGATGGAAAAGTAGTTGGAGTTTAGGTTTCCAGAACGTGAGTGTAATTAGGATTTTAGGATTTTGTATATATTTCAAGGAAAGTTGGCTTTTTAATTTGTGAGAGGACATTGAGCCACCATAGGAAATCAAAGGCGGATTGGAAGTCAAAAAAAATTGCTACTACATATTTGGAGGGAGATGTCTGAACGGTGGTGATTAGGGATCGGATGGTGTGCTCGCCACTATGTCCGGGACGGAATCCATATTGGTTTTCAGAAAGGATAAGAATACGTTCTAGGATTTTACTAATTGTGGGGAGAAGCGCTATGGGACGGTAGGATTTTAGGTCTTCAGGAGGTTTGCTGGGTTTTAATTCGAGGATAATAGAGACTTTTTTGAGGATATTCGGAAAAGTACCGGATTTAAAGCATTTACGGATAAGTTGGATCATGGAATCTTGAATGATAGGCCAGGATTTTTGTATGATAAGTTGGAGATTTAATCTGGGCCGGGGGCTTTGATAGGGTTAAGGTTTTTTACTATTGAGTTTAATAAGTCTATGTCTAAGTCATAATCTGGTATATTGTTTGGTGGTGTGTTTGCGTATTTATTATTGCTTGTTGTTGTTCAGTATATGCGTAAGGGATGGTGGAGGGAATTACTGTATCCAGGAGTGTAGTTAAGGTATTAAAAAATGAGTGATCAGTTTGGTACGATGGTGTGGGAAGTATATGGTTAGGGGGTGGTTTTATTAGTTTACGATATATCTTCCAGGAGTCATTGGTGTGTTCGTTGATTATAGTCAAGTAGTGTTGTTTTTTGGTATTTGTTATTAGTGCTTTGTACTCGGTTCTTAATGTTATGTACTCGTGTGTAATTACGTCAAAGTTGTGCTATCTGCGTTTAGCGTTCTGAAGTTGGTGTCGCACTTTGCTCAGTGTTCGTCTTTTAAAGTCAAGTTCTAATGTCCACCATGTGTTTGTTCTCTGTGTGTAGTATTGTGTGTGATGGTGTCTTCAGCTGCGTTATGTATGTTCGTGATAATTGTGGTGGCGTGGGAGTTGGGAGTCGGCATTTTTGCTTGAAGGGAAGATGGGGTATTTTTATTGAGGTTGGTTATGAATTGCTGCCAGTTGGCTTTACGGGTATTGTAGGATGGGGTTTTATAAAAGGTTTGTGGTGAAAAATTTGGTAGTATTTTGAAAGTTATAGAATTGTGATCACTGGTTTGAATTACGTAGAATAGTTTCCAAGTGGAGATGATATTGGCGGCGGATGGGGTGGCGTGTATAACGTCAATATTGGATTGGTGGGTAGAGGTTTCCCATGTTGGGATATGGAAAAGGGTGTTTAGGATTTGTAAGTTATGTTGGAAAATAAGGTCTTCAAGAAGGGAGCCTCGTTCATCAGTGGTGTCGTTGTGCCACAGGGTTGATCGTGCGTTGGCGTGTGTACATATAATTGTGGATCGGTTTCCTATAACGTTAAGTGCATTATGTAGTTGCAGTAAATGAGTGTTAATGTTTTGTCCGTATTGAAAGTAGGAGGAGATGATGTATATTGTACCGGATTTCCAATGAAGTTCTATTGTTGTAGTTTGGTATGTGGAAAGGGATGGTATCTAGGAGGTATCTATTGTAGGGTCTGTGATGATAATGACGAAGGTGAGGTTAGGGTCAGTTGGACTGGGATGGTTGTATAATCTAGCGAGGGTGGAAGTGATAGGATTTTCTTATTGATAAGTGGAATTCTTGTGATAGGGCAATGGAGATGTGATTATCAGGAAGTGATTTAATCAATTCTAGGGTAGCTGCTCGGGAATGTTGGAGGTTAACTTGTACTGCATGAAGAGAAGGTTGTTTACGGGGAGAGTCTAACGTCCGTCTTCTCTGTAGGGGTTTAAAGTTCACAATCAATACGTCTTTTTGTAATCTTTAGTGCTTGTTTGTATATATGGGTACTAGCGTGATGGTGGAGAAAAGTGCATACGATGGGGTAAAAGCAGAACCAGCGAAGTGTAGTAAACATCAACAGAAACTGTTGGCCGATGAAGTTTCTAATTATTCCGAATCGTACAAAAATAAACTTCTACATGTAGTTTTCCACGAAAAACGGTCCTTTTTGGTTCGTACTCACATAGCACATTTAATTGCGTGTCATCATGTACCTCTACTTAGTGTACGTACCTTTATGAAATTCTCTAAGTGGAACAAATCGATAAATTGTAACTCAGGTGCAGTTTTTTTCAATTTTTAATATAATGTAAGTATAAGCTTTTGAACTTTTACAGTAACCAATTCTTATCAAGCCAAACATTCGGTTGATACAAAACATTAAACAAGCGAAGTTTTAATTGAAGTACAACATTCCGGTTATTTTTGATATATTTTTAAAAATCTTTTTAATTTTTTAAACGGTTGTGTCAAATTGAACGACGAAGAGAGTACTGATTGAAATTTATCTCATTCAATTTTAAAATGTTTCGCATCTTTCTGCTTCGACATTACGACATCACGCACTTTACGGTGGAAGAAACCCCACTTAACTTTTCTATGCATTTATTTGAAGCAAGAACGTGCAATTGATTGCCTCACAAATTGAAATCATAGCTGAGAACGCAGTTCGTAATTTAGAAATGTAAAATATCGTATGGATGCTGCTTCTGATGGATATTTAAAGACACTTCCATCAAATGGCAAACTGTTTCATTTTGTGTAACAAAGTTTCCTTACCATCATTTTCTGTAAATGAGTTTGAGTTTAATTAACGGTGTTCAAAAGTTTTCCGTCTTATAATTACGCGCCAATGTATTAATTAAATGAAATAAATCTTGTAATTTTGAAGAAAAAGGAAAGATAAGTTGTATCAAGGAAGGCAAAGTTATAATGAAATGAATGGAAAAGATTTTGGATAAAGAATAACCCTGTATTTTATTTATTTTACCTGTTCTAAGGCTTTTTCAAAGGTTTTAACATCAATACCTAATAACAACATTTCTATAAATGAGCCTGAACTTTATCTTACACATTATATTTCTGTTTATCAGATTAATTCCGAATTACGACCTTTCACAAAGTAGCTTACAATTACAAACATATGTACACATCAATCCACAATCAATTTTATCTTATGATCAAGAGAAGTGAAAATAGTAAGAATGATTTGAAGAGCACTTGACATTTAGAGATAAGGATTTAAGAGGACAAAACTTATGTAAGATGCATTGTGTTATTGAAAGGCAAATGGGCCCTATCAGAGCTTGGACTAAAGAGTAGTATCAAGAAATATTTCAAACTTGTTCTTGAGGAGAGTTTTGTGAACAAGCTATGTACACCGCGTCGTCCAAAAATGGCGATAAGTAGTATATTTCGCTGTTTGAGCCTACAGTTGGTGTTAGCTGATTGACATCTTTCCAAAAGAACAAAAATTTTATTTCCTCAGGATGGCTTTTCGCCTGAATAATTTCATAGAGACTTATTTCCGTAATACACAATTCATTTGTCGTTAAAGGTCCGTTTGTAGGCTTACTTTTAACACGGCCTTCAATCATTCTGCAAAAACACACGACGTAAGTAGTAGTCTTTAAAAGCGGTTGCCATTTCGAAAAGCGACTCCAATGTATTTAAGTTATGTTCATTACCTTCATTTCCTCATCAGTACTATAAGTTATAGTAGTACCTTTTAGCCAATCTTCCTCTTCTTAGTAAAGAAATGAAGGAGCTGCAAACCGTCTCTCCTTAATGTTTATTACTAATGACAGTGACCACTTGACGGCATCATCTGCAATGTTCATCCTTGATGATCTGTAGCACCATGTACTAATCTCCGTGCTATTCGGTATTTCAGCAATTCTGAATACCACACGCTGACTTTTAATTTTTTGGTGTTAGTTTTTTTCCAACTTGAACTAATAACGGCACTTATGGGATCAAGGCTCTAAAGAATCAACTCAATCACCAACTACGCCCATTTCTAAGTACCATCAATTACGCAGAGATAAATAACTTCTGGCAATTTTTAATTCCTCTATTTGTGGTAATGCATTTATCTATGCTCGCTATTTTTCATTATGTTCTTGGGAAATTATATCATCCCACCCAGTATTTGAGCGCCATACCTCCTGTAGATGCAACTTCAAATAGTCTTGGCAATATGCGATCAGGCCACGTGAGTCAAATACTGACATTAATATATGCAGTACTTCCCTTTTGGGAGGCATTCTGTCACCGTTCGTGATCTTGGTGTACGATGGTATGGTGTAAAGTTCTCGGCCTACAATGAAAAACTGCAATTTTCAGTAAAAAAAATGATTTTATTTTTCAACATAATTCTCCTTATCTTCAACACACTGGGTCCAGCATTTCTCCAACATCAGTATTCCTCCCCGGAAGTGAAGACTGGAAGACTGTAAAAATATTCGTCTACGGCCCTCTCAACTTCTTCATTGGACATGATGCTCTTCCTAGAAGCAAATTTCATCAAGTTTGGGAACAGATAGAAGTCTGAGGGCGTCAAATCAGGGGAATAGGTGGGATGGCCGAGCAAATCGTATCCCAAATCCGTCAATTTTCCCGTCGCCAACGCACCCTTGTGTGCAGGTGCGCTGTCTTGGTGAAAGATGATTTTTTCTTTTTCAAGCCAGTCCTCTTCTCGCGAATTTTGGCATCCAGCTGGTCAAGAAGGGTGGAGTAATATTGACCTGTAATTGCTCTGCTTTTTTCAAGGTAATCTATTAATAGGATCCCTTTTGCATACCAAAACACGCCGATCATCACCCTTCCGGCAGATGTCTCTTCCATAGTGACACATCGTCGCACAAAATCGCTCGGATTCTTATTGAACCGTGCCAAACATTGCTACGAAACTCGTTTTTGCATTTGCTTTTGATCGGCATTCAGCAAATGCGGCACCCATCTTGCGCAGTGCATTCGCATCCCTAACTCTTTGTGTAAGATGTTTCGCACGCTTTCGTCCGATATCCCTACAACCTCAGCTATCTCCTTCACTTTCACTCGTCTATCGTACAACACGATATCATACACTTTTTCGATCGTTTCTGGTGTGGTTGCGGTTTTTGGTCGTCCTTCAGGTGGGTCATCTTCGAGAGACGTGCGACTACGTTTAAATTCAGCTGCTCACTTTTTAACGGTTGACAGGGAAGGGGCAGAGTCTCCGTAAACTGTTGTCGACTTCGGATGAATTTCCTGAGAAGTTAATCCGTCCAAAACGAAGAATTTTATGACTGCACGATATTCAACTTTATCCATTTTAAGGAAACACGCATAAGAAGTCTGCTTGAAAAAATTCGTGTAAACAAACTACTTGAGATAACAAGTTGAAACTTGTCATACGAACTAATAACATGCGCACACAGGCGGGAAGCACAAAATTTTTGTTAATTGGAACGCCATCTCTGTGTCAGGCCGAGAACTTTTCTCCTTACCCTCGTAGCCTTTATTATATCGTAATGAATAGGTGAACTCATCCTTTGTTAAACACCAAAACATACGAAGCACCTTTTAAGTTACACCATTTTCATCAAGGTCCATGTTCATGTGGACTGTACTAGATGCGGATTTAACACCCAATGCTTACAGCACTTGGCGAATTTGATATCCATTTTCCAATGCTAAATCCGACATCGGCATGTACTGTTATCACTTGCTTAGTCAGTGTAATTGCATCCTTTTCCGTATTGATACAATCGAGATAATCATCTACGCAGTGGTTCATGATCATAGCTTCTGCAGTCCTGGATTATATATTTGCTCACTCTTTGCCATTAGTATTCTCTACCAATTGTGCACTGCTAGGTGAGCATGTTGCACCAAACCTCATCATTTGTAAAACGTAAGTTTCTGGTCCTTTATTAACTTTGCCACGCCAAAAAGTCTTTGTACGTGTTGGTCATTAGACCCTGTTTGAACCTGGTAAAACATTTTCTTAATGTCGGCGCTCAATGCAATTTTACATCTCCTATACCTGACTAAAATACTGATTAAAGAAGATACCTGATCCGACTCGTTTAGCAAAACAGAATTTAACGATACTTCTTGAATCTTGGCAGTTGCATTATACACTATTCTAATCTTATCAGGTTTATTAAGGTTTAGTGCTGGTAAAATAGGTAAATACCATACCCTATATGAGATTCTGCTAGTTCCTTTTGAATTAATCTACGTAATATCCCTTTTCCATGTAATCATCAATTTATATTTTTATTGCATTTGCCACCTTTGAATCGCGTTTCAAACGCCCTTCTAGACAATACAATACACTCGATATAGAGTCATTTGTTAGTTATCGAACAACCTTATGTCATCATGTTTTCACACTAGACTGGTTTGAAACCTGCCATTAATTTGTTTGGTTGTGTTCTGCATTTGTTCAAGTGCCCTTTGCTCTTCCTTGGAAGTTATATCATCTACAGGTGGTTTCACATGTAGACTATCAATAGAGAAAAATTGTTTTACTTCTTCCTGTAAATAATTATCGTGGTCACGAAGTTCATATTATTGGTCATTCCAGTAATTAACGCTCTGGACAGCGCTGCTGCGATATTCGGTGCATATTGTCCATCCCAGTAAACTTTTAGCTGCAATTGGTTCTTTATCTTAAGTCGCAACCTCAGGGGTTCGGTAGCTATCCAGTTATTTAATCCAATTAGTATCTGGGTGTTGCATTGCAATAACATTTGCCTGGAATACCGTTCAAATAATGGAAACGCTTGGATAAGTCTTCATAATCTAATGTCTGCTGAGACTTAAACAATTGCCGTATGGTGAGAACACCCTTTGCTTTATACTTCTTGGAATTGTTATACTTGTTGGCAATTTTTAAACGCATTGTATTGAGTTCAGATTCTGTTCGGTAGAAGATACCAGTGAATTTTAAACAATGTTGATTTAGGTTCCTCCAATCTTAGCTAGCATTTTTTCTGTAATCCTCTCCAGAATTGTACCACTTGAGCCTTCATTTAAAAAGGCAACTCTATCAACAGTTATTTTTCCATTTTTGAGTATAGTTAGTATGTATCGAAACAATTTCAGAACTCTGACTACAGTTCGTTTCCTTCTCTACAGGTTACTCATTTATAGCGTTTTCTTTCGAACCTTTCTCCGCTTTTGTTTACTTTGCATTCTGGCATAGTATACTACCGCTGTACATCTGTACGGATATTTCATAAACTGTCTCCTAAAACAGTGTTTACAAAGTCTCATCATAAGAGCTCTTGCCAAAGTCATGATACTCTTTGATTGATTTGCAGGAACTTTTACATATTAAGCATTCCTTCACTTCGTATTCTGACGTTTTTTACCAAGAAGTGCACATTCGTACATGTTCTCTTGCCCTGGTGTTTACTCGTCACTACTGACTTTCCTTTCGGCATTTTTAAAGTGGTCTTCCGTATTTGTAGATCTCAGTATTGCATAGAGGTTATATACTCTACAATAGTTTTAGGTTTGTCCTCTCTTGACGCTAGTTCTCTGCGTAGCTTGTTTTTCTGTGAGCTGATCTGCTACGATCTACCAAATAGCTTTTTAATGTTCCAATTATCTGCCGCACATATGAAGGTACCGATAGCTGACTTTCGAGAAAGATCCCTAGTAGCGTCCCTAAAACTTTTTGCAATCGTATGAGATTCTCTTGATCATTGAAACTAGATGTTTGAGACTGTTCGTAAGTACTAATGAAGATTGTTCATTCTTTAAGTTTCCCCGAAAAATTTGGAGTGTCTCGCTGCCTATTGGTCTATGCTGAGAGCCGATTGTTTCACCAACATATTTGCGTAAAAGCATTTTGCATACCTGTACAAGTGAAAATACAATATCTGATCGGTTTGACTTTTGACTAGGTTCCTTTACAGGAACTCAAACTGACTTTCGTACTGTGCATTTATAAATTTGTGGGACGTATGCACAAGCATTTCGTCAACCTCGTTTATTTTCTCATCTGTATCTGAAATCTGACCTGTATCGCTATTCCCAACAATACTAAACGCTTCATTAATAACCTATTTTTCATCTTTTAATGCCTCTTGTTCCTTTCTTATACTCTCTTGTTCCCTTTTCATGGCATTTTGTTATTTTCAAATAGCATCCTTTTTTTCTGTCAATAGCTTAAATACATCGCATCGAGTACTATGACGGGAGCAATTGGAGCACATATTTTGTTGAAGTAACCCCTTTCAATGTATTATGACTAGTTGTTACGGGTTTGAATTCAAGTTGAACCTTTTCATTGAGTTGTGAGTCTGAGTGTGGTGGAGTCTGTCTATTTTGCTGCTATGATGTTGGCTGTCTGCAGTTGCTTCTCTGTGGTTGTGTTGTTTGATGTGAATGTTAGTAATTTCAATGTAGTTTGAATATTAGTTAGACCTGTTATTTTCGGTACTCGTGTTATTTTGTATTAGCGGTGCTTATGGGTTTTAATTAAATAATTTGCTTATCTGCATTAGTTGATGTGTTTGTTATGTTATCAAAAAGTAAATGCAAGATTCTTTGAATAGTTTGATTAGCATTAATAATTTATACGTATAATCGGGTTTTTAAAACCGTCAGGTGTTGTTATATTCTGATATGTACGCCGCGGGTCGAGGTTGACCTATTCTGTTGAAAATAGATTCGATTCAAGAGAGTATGGTGTGATCAGTCGATTAGTCCAGAGTGGTGTGGTTCTAAGGGAGATTTAAGGCCGTTGATTGTGGTTATTCCGTTAGGGATTATTCCAATAGAACCTTATATTGATGCTGTTTTCGCTTGATTTGTGTGCTGAGGTGGCACGTTGGTCCTGAGAAGTTGGGACTTTGGATTGACATCAGTTACCGCGAGGGATATCATTTCTCTGGAGAGGCCATCACACATATTCGACATTGTAGGCTGCTGTTGGAACTTATTGTGGACAGCTCTGTTAAGGTAATTTGATAAAATATCTTAATTTAAAATAAACTCAAGTCAGGTTAGTACCTTAAAATATTTAAAGTAGTACTCAAGTTAAATATTTTATTTTAACGAGCCAATGCTGTACCCTGTGTTGAAACTATTGTGTTAATAGGTTTTAAAGTCAGCACTGGGCATCTAATCTTTGCCTTCATCTTTATCTATCCTCATCTTGCATCTGCTGCTCCTTGCTGATCGTCAATTTTCCATCAACGTAATATAGTCTGATTCTGCATTACTATCATTTCTGCCCGGCTTCGCCAGTGGAGCGTAAGTTATTTAGTTTAAGTGAAGGTAAGCAAACACGTTGATAAACTGTAATATTAAAGAAGCTAATTACTTGATGTAAGTTGTAATTAAAACTTGTTGAGTTATTGCGTTAGCGTACATTCTTTCAAGTGCACTGAACAATTATTTTGTTGGCGCTTAGCCACGCTGCACTGAGTTATTTATATGTACATGTATTTTTGTAAGAACGAATAGAGTTACTTTAGGTTAACTGTGTTTTCTTACGTTACTGCTAAGCTGACCAAACACCCCCGAATAATAAGTCTAATAGTCTCATGCTCTACTAAGTACTTGTGTGCCGTATAAATGCAATTATAATTTTGGGCACCGTTGCCAATTTACGCCGTTTACATATAATTTAGGTGGTAGCATAGTATTTATTGAAGTACAGCCTCTGTTTTCGGAATATATTGTGACCGTTTAGCGTATTGTGCGCAGCCCTTAAAGCACCAATTACTTTCCTGTCTTGTTTCTTCCGAGGCACCAACGCGTTTCCAGTGATGCCACAACTTGCATATACCATTACACAGCACTGTTCTTTCATTATTTGGTATATTATAGAGTAGACGGTTTTTAATACTGCGTAATTTATACTGACCCATAGTAATATCAAACGAACCTATGCCGCGTATTTGACAGGTATCAAGAAATACTTCAAACTTGTTCTTGAAGAGAGTTTTGTGAATAAGTTATGTACGCCTAGAAGAGCCAATATTTCTTACCGATCTGATTAATTAAAATTAACACTACAGTTGAATATATTAATCTTCAGTTAATGGAAAGAACTGCTATTGATATATGGCACAATAATAGTCATCTATCGTAGCTATATTTCAAATACCTAAATAAAGTACAATCAGTTTAATTCGGAAACGGATCTACTTACAACTCATGGTCTTCACATCCACTAGTTTCACAATTAAACTACAGCTAATGTAACATTTACTGTAATAACAATTATTATTATTTGCTTTTTATTATAAGACTCCAAGTTCTTTGGTCCTTCAATTATAGAGTTTTCGAGTTACTCTGTTTTTCAACAATTTCTTACAGGTAGCATCAGAAAACTCAAATAACGAGCAAGATCACGATATACTGTACATTTCTAATTATTAGTTAGAAAAGGAAATAGAGATTTAAAATAAGAATTAAGTGAACAAGTAAAAATAAAGAAATTATTGTTTTCAGCTTTATAAATGTATATTGTATTGAACCAAAACAAACACGTGATTGTTTATTAAAAATATTTATCAAAAATTAGTTTAAGCTCAAAGTCAAATTATCAAATGTGTTCCAATGTAGAAACATAATGTACTTATACACGCGCAACCTTAAAGGAGGTTGATATTTCAAATACTTTCGTTTTTATTAACTGTATGAAGACAAATGTCATTACTCTATTACTAGTAGTTGTAGTTACAGATAAATGTACTTTGTTCCAGGCGTGTTTCAATGCAGGGCGAGTTACATATCCCCACATTAAAATGTATATAAAATAAACGTAATTATTGTCTTAGTAATAACATGTTACATTGTATTAAATGAAGGTTATAAATTAAGTGTTATTAGAGTTAAGATCAGAAATAAGAAATGAAACGCCTACTTGGTATTCCTGACGCAACTGATACCGCAGGTGCAGAAACAATGAACTGCAATCAACCAGACTTATTTATATTACCTGGAATAATGTATGATTATCAAGAAATAGCAGACAGCAAGATCTGCACTTTACCACAAAATGATGTGAGACTAATGGCTTCATATAAACTGTGAGAAGCCTCTGATCGCCAGTCAGTCTTCGAACTTTATAACTTTAGCATTGTTGGTGGTTCAAGTTACTCATTCGTAATTATTGATTATTGATTTATTAACTTAAAATATTGTCGTTATTCAACTTTAATTAATGAACATAAACGTTGAAGTTGTTGTAAAAGAAATAAAAATTTTTTGTAATTATAGAATTAAAATTAATTTGATAGATATGTTTTTGGAAATAAACTTTTCAAAAAGAAGCTTTCAACGGCCCAAAATCTATCTAGCGTAGCATTAAAGAGATTTTTAATGTAAGATTGAATAATAAATAACCGTCTGAAATAGCTTATCTTTATTAATGTAGATACTTACGGTAGGTAGAGCTGGTTGCTGCCTTCTGTATTCGGATGATGCTCCTCTAAACGTAAACTTAGAGTCCTTGTTAGGGTCGGCTACGTATTTCTGCAATTTTGTAGTGATGTTGTTGCTGATACAACATTTTGAAGCAAACGATATTAAGATAGAGGTATTGGGGAGGTGAGGAGTTCACGGCTACTTCAGTACATATTTTACGCACTAACTGCTACATGTCTGTTCACAAAGGTAATGCAAGATAAACTCCCCGATAGTTGTGTCCTTTCGTCCAAACTCGTCAAAATCCCCAACCGTCAAACGTTCTCATTGGTTGAGGTAATGATGCATATTACTTCGAGTATGAAAAAGCGTGTGTGTATTCGACAAAATACTTATAGTAAATTATAGGTTCTTTTCCTACAACGTAGGAACCTCAAGCAACACATTTATAATGCATCGTAACCCATTTTATACTACTTAAGTTAATAATGGAAAATAATGCTTTTAATTTCGGAGTAAAAATCCCCCATACCTAAGTATTAAAATAAAGCTTGTAACGCCAAGAAGTGTAGCAACTATGTAGTTACTCGTGGACATTATTTTGTTGATGGTTAAGATATCGATTAAAAAAATAATGTTACAGTAGTGAATAAAAATGAATAAAACCCTTAACCACAAAAAATATTAAAAATACTAGATACATATTTCGACCACTATGTGGTCATCATCAGTAGGAATTTACAATTAAATACTAATTAGCTGTCGTTCCGGAACACTTCAGAGGATATTCTCCTCACCACTTAGGCTGAAGTGAACCTTCCCAACAAACAATTTACTATAATGTTGCTTTAAACACTATCGAGGATATTCTCCTCACCCGCAGGCTGGTGTGCTCCACAACAAAAAGTGAATTGTGATGTTATAACTAAAATCAACTTAATATATACTAATTCTAAATCTGCTGAAGCGAAACCAACTTAATCTTGCTTTTTTATTGGTTGTTGACCAATAGGGAAAGCAAGGCACATGGCTCTATGGGCCTTTTATCAGTGTTTAAGAGGGGTCCTTTATGTTTAACTTATGTTTAACTTTATTTATATCTCGCTTTGAGACCGAGTTAAAAGTGCAACGGGCATTTTTACAGCTTAACCTTGTTACGCCTTTTTCCCAATTCGTAATTACATTTCTGCAACTACTAGTTCTATATTGTATGCAATTTAACTCGCGGGTATTACTTTTAAAAGATGGTTTAATTGAAGACTGGTTTTCATTAATAAATACATTGCAATGAATGATTTTAAATAGAATTATTCGTAAATTGTTTTCCAACTTAGTGAAAATTACAAACCGCTTAGAATTAATGATAAATTGCTATTCGTATAAATGTTGTTCCTTATGTGGATATACGAGGCTAAATATAAACAGATAAGAAGTGTAGTTCTAATTACCTTTGAATGAGGTATGCTTTGGTATGTAACTTGTTGGATTGACAAGAAGTGCGGCGGTAATAACGAGTTGTTATGAACAGATGCGTAGTCGGTTTTTGTTTTTGGTTTCGGTAGATTAAGTACTTTGAGTGATACGCGTTGCTTTGCTGATTGTGCCTTTAGTTGTTTTTCTTTTAAAATAAAAGGTTTACGGAACATTGACTGAGTGATTACGCGTTGCACGACAAATTGTTTTTGTTGCTTTTCTGTTAGAAATAAAAGTCGTAGAACTTGGAAAACCCGACCGCACGTGGTTGTTTTTACAAAAGATTGACTTAGTGATACCGTCGCTTTACTAATTGTGTTTTTTTTGTGGATTTGTGTTGCTATATTTGAACTGTGTGCGAACTAGTTTTCGTGGGCTCCTTTTTCTTATCAGAGTAGTGCATACTTTGGTTTATTCAAACACAGTTTTAAAACTTGAGTGTTTCTAAAAATGGTGATACAGTTGTAGCAGGTTTAGTAAAAAAAAAAGAGGTTGCTTCTTATGAACAGGTATCTCATTCACTTGTAAAGACAGTTGGTACTGTAGTTCCTGAATTTTCTAACCCCCAACGAATCTAAAATAGATCTTTGTTTGCGCGAATTTGGTTATGCAAAAGCATTAGCTTTTCCTTTGTTACCATAGGTAGCAAATAAAACGCTTCACGTTACTGTTAGTTTAATGCATTACGTCGTGCCTTGAAAGCCCGTGACTCTAAATTTTTATTACTATTTTTCTTTACAATTTGTGTTACAAAATCTTTCAAAATAATTGTCTCAGGAAATAGAATTAAATAGAGATTTATCGATGTTACGTAGTTCCACGAGCATGATAAGGTCTGCTGCTAACACAAGTGAAATACGTAGGCGTGATTAGTGTAAAGTGTGAGAAATTCCATCCACAACCTCACAGTCAAGGGTGCAGTGCTTCGTTAGTGCAGGACATCGGGAATCCCACATTCAATTGCGAGGAAGCGTTGCTGAAGGACTGTTTGTAAGTTGAACTATTTCCTACTTGTTTTTACTTTAAATACCTGTCCGTTGCTTTGCCATACCATTGGCGTTCTGATACCCTTTTACCATAGACTTGCATGCTATTTTAAATAAAAGAAAAAAAAAGAAAAATCAATACTACTGGACTACTCATATTAATTGTGTTTACCTATTTATATTTTGTTAAAATTTTATCTGCTTTATGTCTAATTGGTGTGTGAGGAAACGTTTCTGCTACTCCCCAATATTACCTCACTTTGTACTAAAGATTTGTTATATTGCTTTTAACGTTGTTATATTATATAGATTATCTCAACAGTTTTTTTTTATTCTACAAAGTACTGAACAATTTATACTTGATTCGTATGCTATACTTTTTCTTTGTTTCAGGTTTGCAGGACTAATTTGTTTTTTTCCAGGTTTACTATTCTAATTTTTCTATTGCAGGTACTGTTACTAATTCCTTACAGCCGCGTACCTTATATGTTGGTCTGCTTTCTATAACCCCCCTACTCTCCGATTGAGCCCGGTCCTTTCTTTGTTTCTCTTTGTGTTACGTAAGGCCACGAGCCAACGTAGCATAAATTTGACGAACCAACGTGGCTGCCCCGATAATAATGTCGCAAAAGAAAACTCCAAATACTTTCCTAGAATATGGTTAAGGTACGTGGATGATATTTTCGCAGTTTTTGACACTTCTAAATCAAATGTTGATAATTTTCTTAAGGAATTGAATTCAAAATTTCAAAGCATAAAATATACGTATGAAATAGACAATAACCCTTTTTAGATACATTAGTAATTAGAAATGGTAATAAATTGGAATTTGACATTTACAGAAAAGAAACCGATGTAAATCGCTTTATTTTGTCTTCCTCCAATCATAACATACAACATAAGTTGGCTTCATTTAACTTTTTAATTTATAGATTATTCAATTTCCCTTTAAATAAAAACAGATTTAATAAGGAATTTGCTCTTATTAAGCAAATAGCGAATTACAATGGTTTCTCTTCTGATATTATAGATAATATTTTTAGAAAGTGTAAAACAGAATTAACATCCGTAAATCAACGACTTTGCAATCGACCACCTCTAACGATAATGTTAATATGTTAAACTTCCTTTTCACAAAACTACAAAGCGTCTTGATAAAATATTCAAACAGATTAATTTTAAAATTGCTTTCAGTAATACTAATAAAATTAAAGATTTGCTAGGTAATCCAAAAGACAAGGTGGAAAAATTGCAAAAGTCGGGGATTTATGAAATTAGCTGTTAAGGCCAGAGTGTTTTCAAAAATATATTGGTCATACCAAGAGGAATATAACAACAAGATTTAAAGAGCACATTGTTCACTTCAAATATGGTAAATACGAAAGGTCTCAGGTCGCCAAACATATTTTGAAACCACACACCCCGTTAAACTAGAAAATGTTAAATTATTAAAAGCGGTACCAACGTTTTCCTTCTTAAATGGCTATGAATCAATTAAAATTGTTAAACATAAAGGATCCCTCTTAAACACCGATAAAGGGTCCATAGAGCCATCTGCCTTGCTTTCTCTATGGGTCAACAACCAATGAGAAAGCAAGATTAAGTTGGGTTCGCTTCGGCAGATTTAGAATTAGTATAAATTAAGTTGATTTTAGTTATGACGTCACAATTCACTTGTTTGTTGTGTAGAACACCAGCCTGCGGGTGAGGAGAATATCCTCGATGGTGAGCAATAATATAGTAAATTGTTTGTTGGGAAGGTTCACTTCAGCCTAAGTAGTGAGGAGAATATCCTCTGAAGTGTTCCGGAACAAGAGCTAATTATTATTTAATTGAAAATTCCTACTGATGATGACCACATAGTGGTAGGAATACGCATCTAGTATTTTAAATATTTTTATGTTTAAGGGTTTTTATTCATTTTTATTCAAATCGTGCCACAGTATTCCTATAGATTATTAAAAAAAATTGTTACAGTAGTACTAGTATTGGGAATGCAGCTAAGAGAAAAACACCATTACCCACTACTTACAGACTGTTTAATTCTTTATATTTTTTATTAGCTATTGATACACCTCCACCTTTCACTACTGTTATGATTCAATCATGAATATCATAAGACGAGACCTATCACCCTATAAATTTAGAATTTTGCTAAACATGCACCATTCTATGCCGAGTATGGATCTTCAATTATGGTGGTTACAATAGTTTTACTTTGCTTGCCTTGCTAGATTTGCTGATGTAATTAAGGTAAAGCAAAAATGGATAGGTAATAATATCAAATTGAGTGTTAAGTGGGATTTCCGAAATTGGTCAAGGTAGTGTGGGTTATTGAAATACATAGAAGGTTACAAGAGGTGTTGAAATTACGACCTCTTAAATCATACATTGCGCACTGAACAATAGTTTGCTAGATTAGTTATTCAGAATGAAATTTTAATGAAAGCGAATTCAACTGAAGTTGAACTTTATACGAAACAAACTTGTATCAGAAATTTGATTACGTTAATTATACAAACACATCTATCTGAGTAAGTAATATTGATTGTAGATATTAAGTGTGGTTTTAGTAATTTACCTTTGGGGGTTGAAGTCTGAAACGGGAATTAACCAATAATTTTCTGAGCCTAATGTGGATGTGTGCAAATTAATTCTGAGCGCAAATCTAAATTCAAAGTCAATGTTTATCTCGAACACATCAGCTTAAAAGCAGCTCAAAGCTTTTGATTATTATTGTAATATAGAAATTGATAGAAACATGGAATTGTAGTTAATTTTATAAACTGTTGATACTGGTGGTCGAGCACATTAGTCTATTTTTAGATTTTGGTTTAGAGGAGATATAAACTAATAGTTTGGTATAACCAAGTGTGGAAAATTTTGACAATAAAAGGAACATTCGTTACTGTAGATATTCATTGTATGTTTGTATATTTATTATGTTTTATTTCTGTAAAATTATTGTAATTGTGTGTTCATATATTTTGTGCCGATCAGCATGCACGTTTGGGGTTAAGATTATCATACCTTTAAAAGGCATAGGAAAATCTATGTGTTGATTTGAGTATACTCACTAGATCTCGAATTAAGGAGAAAATTAATTTATCTTGCGCAGAATACGTTGCTGCAATGGGCGGTAATTTAAAAATATTCTTCGGATTAAGTAAATTGTGCGCCATTGCAAATGCTTAGTAAACAGTTTACAGCGATGCGCTCCAACATTAGAAGTTATAAGTTATTTCCGGTAGCCTGCCACATTACGAAGCTCAATTGGAATCAATAGAACAAAACTAAAATTAAAGTTCTAATATGCAAAGGTGGGGAAAATAAATCAAAAACAAAAATACAATTGTGTAACACGAACTTAGAAGAGGTTAAGGATTTCTGCTACCTAGGAAGCCAAGTAACGCAAGATGGGAAAAGCACAAAAGATATAAAACAAAGATTAGCACAAGGTCGTGCTACATTTAACAAGAAAAAGCAACTACTGTGCTCAAAGACCACAAACATAGAAACAAGGAAAAGATTGCTTAAAACGTATGTGTGGAGCACAGCACTGTACGGCTGTGAAGCCTGGACAGTAGGAGAAGCGGACAAGAAAAAGGTAGAAGCCTTTGAAATGTGGTGCTACAGGCGTATGATGAAGATATCATGGACAGACAAAGTTAAGAACGAAGAGGTACTAAAAATGGTAGGGGAAGAAAGACATATGTGGAAAACGGTAAAAAATAGGAGAGATAGGATGATAGGCCACATACTACGGCATGAGGGCATAGTGCGGAATATATTAGAAGCAGAGATAGGAAAAAAGAGAAGAAGAGGCAGACCTAGATTAGACTACTGCACACAGATAGCAAAAGATGTAGGCTGTAGAGGTTTCAGGGAGATGTGTAGGCTAGCCCAGAATAGAAATCAATGGAGGTACGCATCCAACCAATCCCAAGATGGATAAACTAATGACGAAAAGATAACTGTGCTTAAACATGATGATTATTATAAGTAACTACAAGAATTGGTTGGGCAATATTCTCGAATAGTGTTAAGTGTGTGAAAGAATTTACTGGAAAACCTTTATTTCGGCAAATGTCTAAGTGTTGGGGGATCTTGGTAGCCACAGGTTGCTTAACCTTCTTCACTGAATCTCGGTAAAATAGGGTATAAAATTTAGAAAACAATAGAAAGGGAACGAGCTGAATACACATGCTATGTGAGAATTTCAGGGAACTATGTAGGCTAGATCAGAATATAAATAAGTGCAGGTACATGTCCAACCAGTTTTGAAAAAACCTAATGACGAAAAAATAAGCGCAGATAAATCTGATGATTAGTATAAACAACTAGTTGTTGGTTGCGAAATACCTGCAACTAATGTTGACTGTGCGAAAAGATTAATTGGAAAATAAATTAAATCGTCAAATGGTTAAGTGTTGGGGGAACTTGACAGCCACAGGCTGCTTATCTCCCTTCACAACCATTGAAGGTCGGAGAAATAGGGCATATAACTGTAAAACAATAGAAAGTGATCGAACTGCATCTAACAAGAAAGAACAGCGCCTATGAGGAAAGACAACAAACATAGAATAAGAAGAAAATTGTTGAAAGCATATGTGTGGAGCACAGCACAGTATGCCTATGAAATACGGGCAGTCTGAAACGCAGACAGAAAAACGGTAGCAGCTTTTTGAAATGCTGTGCTTCAGATGTATGAGGACGATAGCATGGACAGACAAAGATAATAACAAATAAGTTACAGAAATAGTAGGGGAACAAGGATATTTGGGGAAAAAGAGAAATAGTAGGGCGGAATACGTTCTAAGGCATTTTTGGGGACTAGTATGTGATATATTACAAGCAAAGATAGGAAAAAAAGAGGTAGATGTAGACCTAGATCAGACAGTTATAGATGCAAACTGTACATATTCCAGGGAAATCTGTAGGTTAGTTGAGAATAGAAAACAATGATGGTACGCGTCTAACCAGTTCTAGGACTGAAGACCTAATGATGATGATACAGACGTATGATAAACATTGCATGGACAGACAAAGTTAAGAACAAAGATGTTCTAGAAATGGTAGGGAAATGGAGAAATATGTGGAAAATATGAGAGATAGGACGATAGGCCACATACTAAGGCATGAGGGAATAGTGCGGGATATATTAGAAGCAGAGAAAATAAAAAAGAGGTATAGAGGTAGACCTAATTAGACTATTGCACACAGATAGTGAAAGATGAATGCTGTAGGAATTTAAGAAAAATATGTAGTATTTCTCAGAATAGAAACCAATGGTGTTACGCGTCCAATCAGTTCCGCAACGCAAAGCCTAATGATGAGAAAAGTAATTGTTCTTAAACCTGCTGACTATTGTAAACGATTACAGGAGTTAATTTTGCAATATTCTCAACAAACGTTGATTGTGTGAAAGAATTAACTGAAAAACTATTAATTTGGCAAATGTTTAAGTAGTGGGGGATATTGATAGTCGTCAGGTTGCTTAACCCCCGTCCTGAATCACTAAATATTTGTGAAGTAGGGTATATTTTTAGAAAACAGTATGTTGTCTGCAATACGAGAGGACCAGTAAAAAAAAATTGTAATCAGAAAAGAATGGTCTCCTGCCTCACGGAGTAACAAACGAAGGGGGAAGAAAGAGCAAGAAAACGAATGCCGCGCTAAACACAGACGGAGATCGGTGGGTCTACGGAACGAAACGACAGTACACGCCAAATAATTCACCTTCTTCTTTTTAAACATCTGCAGCTACAGGTATAACTAAACAGAAAACGCACACAAAATGTAACACTAATATATAATTTCTAGGAATTTAGATAGCAAAAGGAAATTTAATTATAAGGACAAACATCAGTATCCTTCACTCCTTCTTAAATACCAATTATATCTGACAACAATCAAATCGAAGTGTGTTTTTGACACCCCCCCCCCCAATATTGCCACATAATATAGTGTAACAAAGTAAGTTAATTTAACCAACGTAGTTAATAATAATCTGTATTGGACTAGCATACAATTAATATTAATCATCTATACACAGCGACAGAAACTTACATAATCTAAATACTTACTTACTATATTGATTCAGATCAAATTCATTCTGACTAGAGCTACTGAAACATATAATTACACAAACGCCACACATATTTACAATAGTACATTTAAAGATAAAACCCCAAATTGTTAGATAAATCTTACTCTAAAGTGTTGCTCTTAACATTGCTAGAATGTAGGCAAACTACATACCATTCAGGAGTAAAGCAAACAGCTGTCGGTTCGGTTATCACCATATAGTATTCCTTCCCGCAAGCTATGAAGGATGTGGATAGCTGCAATGATTACCTATCTCATCGTAACTTGATCTACATATAATATGGTAGCCAGACAAAATATGCTGTACCGACAACATAGTTTCTATAGTATAACAAAGTATACCTTGGTTCTAAAAATCTAAGAAATTGAGTACAAATCCGGGCTGAAAGTATTAACTTTTACATTAAAGGAATCTTGCTCTTGAATTACCGATCGGTCGCGTAAAAATAGAAAGCACGTTTTCCACCATATGAATTTGCAAATGATCGATATAGCAGAAAAAACCAACGTGACCAAGCGCTAAATATCTAGTAAACTTGTTCAACCAATGTAGTTATAAAATTGTTTTCCGAAGAAATAATCACGGAGATACCATATATAATAGAAATAAATTGGTGCAGGTATTTATGCTGCCAAGATAACAGCAGCTTTATCTAAATACCATTAAACTAGCAACATGTAAGAAATTTCTAATTAATAAAGATTACATGCTTAGATAAGGGAACAGAAAGAATATAAACAAGCGAACTGGTGAATTCAATAAAGAGCAAGCATAGTTAGCTGTTTATTAAAACGAATTTGAAATCATAGAAGTGTAGCAAGCCGCACGTTCAAATGGGTAGAAACAAAAATGGTAGGTAGACCTAGATTTCATGAAATTGTGTAGATTACCTCAGAATAGAAATCGATGGAAGTACGCATCCAACCATTACTAGGACTGAAGACGTATGATAATTATTACATTACATTACAATACCGAAAGAATAATTCTAATATCCCACTTCATATATAAAACCAAAACAACAATAACTGTTCATTAGAATTTCTGAATTTGTAGTAACAAAACAATATGGATAGCAGATTGTGACGAAGCTGCACAGCTTTTCGGGTTAGACAAACTACAAACGTTCTTGCATGCTAAAAAATGTTTGACGGGCTTAGCAAAGTTATTCGTACAAGATGAAACTGGACTTAATAATTGGTTGAAACTAAAGCGAGTCTTAAAAAATGAATTTGCGTTAAAAGTTACGAGTGCCGATATCCATTGAACACTTTCTAAACGAACGATAAAGAAAGACGAAAGGGTTCATGAATACTTTTTGGAGATGAAAGAAATTGCGTCGAAATAAATTTAGAAGCCGAATCCGTAATACAGTATTGTGTTGCTGGAATTTTAAACGATGGGGTTAATAAAGTTTTAGTGAATTTAAAGAAAAATTGCTCGTGTACGAAAAAATAAAAAACTCACAACCAAAGGAAATTAAAACGCCTCCAAGATTATTTGATAAAAATAAAAGTACTGGTGATAATAAAAGAAATAAAACATTTATAAAAATAAGATGTTTCAGTTGTGGTGACCTAGGGCATCGTTCATTTGATTGTGAGCACAAGTCTAAGGGTCTTAAATGTTTTAAGTGCGAGAATTTTGGACATAGGGCGACGGAATTTCTGCCAAGTTCAGATATACGAATTAGCCTTTTCAACAAATATATACTTTATTCAAGACGATATGAATGTCGATATCATTATTAGTCAAGAGCTGTTGAATGATGCCACTGTTTTGATCAAAAATGGTCAACTAACACTAATAAAACCTGAGGGGCAAGGAAATATTACTGACGTTATGCACATATTAGTAGAAGATGGAATGTACGATCGGTAGTGGTTCTAGTAAAAAAGCAACAACGGAAGTTTTAGATGTGGTTCGAAATTACCGTCTCGTGAAATCTAAATCGACAGAAGTTAAGATGATAATTACTGTTTTAACTGATGAGCCAGTCTTTTGTCGGCCTTGACGTTTACCTTTTGCAGAACGGGAAATAGTAGACATTCATGTGCAAGATTGGATTCCTGATGGAATAGCGAAGCCATGCGTGTCCGAATATGCAAATCCGGTCGTTTTGGTAAAGAAGAAGACGGAACACTAAGACTGTGTATTGATTATAGAGGTATCAATAAATTAATTATAAAAGATCGCTTTCCCCTGCCATTGATAGAAGACGTTTTAGATAGATTACAAGATGCAACCATATATTCGACGCTGGACCTGAAAAATGGATTTTTTCATGTCTCCATCAAAGAGCCATGTCAGAAATACACTTCGTTTGTCACGCATTTGAGTCAATATTGTTTTCTTAAATCGCTGTTCGGTTTGTGTAATTCACCTGCGGTTTTTCAGAGATTTGTGAATGCCGTTTTTGGATATCTTATGAAAGAAGAAATTGTTTTACCTTACATGGACGATTTAATAATTCCTGCCGGGAATGAAAGCCATGCCGTTGAAAAATAAAAAGCTATTTTACTAGTTGCGTTAGAATATGGGCTGGATATAAACTTTAAAAAATGTCAGTTTCTTCATCGACGTGTTGAGTTTCTTGGTTATGTTATTGAAAATGGCAAGTTATACCCGAATTCATTAAAAACATCTGCTGTGATGAAGTTTCTGGAGTTGAAGACGATTAAAGACGTACAAAGCTTCCTTGGCCTGACAGGGTATTTCAGGAAATTTATTCACAATTATTCGAGATTAGCTAACCCATTAACCGATATGCTCAAAAAGGGACAAACATTCCATTTCGACGAACAAGAGAAATGTGCTGTAGAACGACTGAAACAGGCATTGAGTAGCAATCCTGTGCTTAAAATTTATAAGCCACATGATGAAATTGAAGTGCATACTGATGCTAGTATTGACGGATTTGGTGCTGTGCTTTTGCAAAAATGCTCTTTTGATAATAAGATACACTCAGTATATTATATGAGTCGTAAGACGACGGATTTAGAACGAAAGTATTCTAACTTGAAGCATTGGCAGTTGTTGAAGCGGTTAAGAAACTTCGTGTTTATTTGCTTGGTCAAAAGTTTACGATTGTAACAGACTGTGACGCATACTAAGACTATTAATAAGAGAGAATTGATCCCACGTGTAGCTAGATAGGTAGTGAGATTAGAAGATTTTGACTATGTTATCGAGCATAGAACTGGAAGCAGGATGCGACATGTCGATTCATTAAGCCGATATCCCGTTATGGTGATCGAAGATTCTTTAATATCTAGAGTGAGAAAGGCACAAGTCAAAGATGACGAAGCGAAGACTATTAAAGAAATCTTAGATATTCGTGACGAATATAACGGATATACAGACAAAAGAAGTGCCCTTAACGTCTAATGAGTTTGAAGTTTACTGTCAGCAAGAATATATTAAGCATATTGCAATTACCACAGGGCTTCCACAATCTAATGGTCAGGTAGAAAGAGTGAATGAGAGTATAATCCCTATCATAACTAAATTGTCTGAAGACGATCCTACGAAACGGTACAAATGGGTTTCTAAAGTTCAGCAGGTTATTAATTCTACATATCAGCGTTCAGTTGGAATGACACCTTTCGAATTTCTTATTGGCGTGAAAATGAAATATATAAGATGTGCGTCTTAAAGAAATGCTCGAAAAGGAATTCATAAATCACTTTGCTAAACACAGAGATGATTTGTGAAATGAAGCTAAGAAAAATATTCTGAAGGTTCAAAGTTCAATTCAAATGAGAAAGAAAAAAAATCGCACTAACTATGTTGTACTTCACTTGGGTTATAAACTTGTTCAGTCACCGTAAATCTTACTTAAGTTCCTTACAATGTAATATACTATTTAATATGCATGGCAATACTGATGCACAGGGCCTCTGGCTTTACCTCCATTCGAAAGCAAGCATATTATTTGAAAAAATGTTCCTCTTACATTTTTTTAGATAAGCCGTGTCTGGAAATCAAAACGGGACCTTTGACGAGAAGTCATAAATATATTCCGTTGAACTACCAAGTTCTAGTGTTACATTTATTCTGAATTCAAAAAATTTAAGTATAGATATAATATTGGAAATAGTTTTGGATATGTTTGGGTATGAATCGTTTGATGTTATTTTTAGTCAATTAATACAATTTATATTAATTTTTGGAAATTTGTACTACTTTAATGGCATTTGCGTAAAGTAATATTCGTGCACAAAGTCAAACATTTACTGTTATACGGTTTATTGTTTAAATTCTTTTAGGTAGTGACACTTTCACTGTCTAGTTTTATCAAAAATTTAACCCTACATAACGCAATTTTTTTAATAGCCATAAGAAAAATATTTTTGACTGTAAAATTATGCTTACATAAAGGAAAAAATAATTAAAAAAATCTTGATTAACTATTATATATTTATTTTTCAAAATGTTTACTTGTAGCATATATGATACATAAAGCTTCTCTTAAGCGATCTTCCTAAGAAGTATGAAATTTTACAAAACAATTATTATTTTGTTTAGGCAAAATGTAGACCGCATTCTGACATTTTATATAAGAAAATGATTTACATGAAGGGTACTTGCATCTCTGGCGAGTTTCTTCGTATATTGGCCAATGACTTGCCCCATCAAGCCTTACGTCTTTTGGTGGAACATAAGAGGTCGTTGCAGAACGTGACTTTTCAGCTGCAATTTTTTTTCAGTTTCAGAGGGCCTGCCCCTTTTTGAATAATTGTCGACGCCTACTTTGCATAAACAACAAGCTATATCTGCTCGAAAATCAGCAAGTCTTATGTTGGTAGTTTCACCACGCTGTTTTTCTACTCGTTTGTAGAGTAACCAAGCATTCACTATCATTTGGTCAAGGAGGTGATAAAATAAACGTATGTACCACTTTTTGGAACGAATTTTTATATTGTACCTGCCAATAAGGCTATCCATAAGATCGACGCCTCCCATGTGGCGATTATACTCAGTTATTACATTCGGGCACTCTATCTCAATCCGTTTTTTTTGCTTTCTGTCAAATCTTTCTAAAGTTGCCTTTGGAAGTGTTCCGGTATATGTAGACAGTAGGCAAACAGTTTTATTATCTTTCCAGCCAATACATGAGATATCGACACCATCATAGAGGCAAACATATTCATGAGATGTGCCTCTTGCCATTTTCTTGAATTCGTTTTCTGTTGGCAGCTTGCAGTTTGGAATTCTGGACCTTCTTACTGTACCCAAAGAAAATATTCCTTTTTTTGCTAGACATGATACCAAAGGAAGGCTGGTGTAATAGTTATCAAAATACAGCACATAATTTTGATTTATGGGAACAATTCTACATAATCGTTGAACTAAATTTCCGGTAGCTCTCAGATCCTCCTCAGTGTTAGGCACGAATTCATGGTTGCCTTTTCCAACATATACCTCAAAGTGATAAGCAAAGCCAGATATACCAGCTAGAATAAATAATTTGATGCCCCACTTATGCGGCTTAGCAGGCATATATTGCTTCAGAGTATGCCTGCCCTTACTGGCACACATCTGGTCGTCGAGCGATAACTGTTTTTCAAGTGGAATAGATTGATATTTTGACAAAAAGCTGTCAATAATAGGCCTAATTTTCAATAATTTGTCGTAGTTGGGATTATCTTTTGGGACCATTTTACTATTGTCATTGAAATGTAAGAACTGGCGTATTTTGTCAAACCTCTTTTCACTTAATGCTTGTTTTATTTGAGTAAAACCTAAATTGGTACTCCAATAGGACCGGATCTTCGGCATATGTACGATAGACATATAAATACATATGCCTAAATATTTACGAAGATCTTGTTTGATAATATTGGCCGGTTTATTTGGATTTATTTGTAATGAATATAAGTTTGATTCATCAACTATCTTTTGCAGAATGTCTTCAGAAACAAAATATGTGAAAAATGAATACGGAGTACTTAGATTCATAATTTGTGGAGATAATTGTTCAATACCTTTGAAAGATTTCACATCATCATCTAGGATCAAATTCTTTTTCTTCCAGGTGACCGTTTTTTTTCTTTTTTGCATACAAAACTTGCTTATTCGATGTTACTAGAGTCACGTTAGTTTCATGGTCTCCTGTCTGCTCGCCTATTACAATCCCGTCTTCAAACTCAATGGTGGCATTACGAATATCAACCTCGTCGATTTTACCTACATCGTCTTCCAAATCGGATTCATCGTCATTTAATCCATCCACACTGCACACGCTATCATCAAATAAATGCTCAGCATACCATTCTAATTCAGCCTCTGTGAGTGGTTTGTGTTTATTCATTATGACGGCAAGTGTGCGTTACTGAATTCACTATGTATCAGCTTTGATACGCTCAAGTCGTAGCCGTATATCGACTGATATAGATAAAAATATTTTACTTAGATCGTAAAACAAAACTATACTTACATTTTGCATAATATTTTCAACAATAAACAGTCAATTCTGCTGAAATTTGTGATTATTCCAAACACGTGGTAAACTCTGCAAGACAAACAAACACTACCATCATTTCACGTCCTCTGTCGGCGGAGCATAAAATTGAGCGATTTTAGATCTAATGTAAATTGGAAATAGGTATGTATCAGAATTGCTACACAGCGTTACTAAACGAAAAATATTTAATACACAGTTGGAAACAAGTTAGTTTTTAGGTTGTATCAGATACGATACAATACGTTATGTAGGGTTAAGATGCAACTTGAATAGTTTATGAAAGCTTATGACCATTTCGAATTCATAGTCCAGCAATCTTTACCATTTACTTAAAAAAACTTGTACTGAATAATAATACCTCCAAAGTATTTGTAATTTAAAACTGAGAATGAATCTTTTTACGGTCAATTGAACATTGTATAACCCTGAAAGTTCTTCAACTGTAAATATAATGCTAAAATATTCCCACAATATGTGATTGTAGCTACCCTAAAGAAAAAACGGAAGTCCATCCATTGCAAATGCCATCGCGCTAAGTAGCCTCGAGTGGCATTTTCACAGATTTTCCTCTAAAACACGCTTTTCTTATCAAGGTAATGGCTTTTGTCAGCAACGTAATAAATGCACTCATACATTTGTAACGAAGTTTATCTTCTCAGTTGTATATTTCGAAGTGTTCTACATAACGTTAATCAATTACCTGAATATAACTACGTATCGATATTACGCATCCATTAATAATTTGCAAACGTAATAGATATTTACGTAACCAGTTATGAAAAGACTAATTTTATTTGACAAATGTAATATTTACCAAAACGAGCGAGCGCAGTGAGCAACTTTTGCAAATTACATGAGTCAAATAAAATTAGAGTTGCATGACGTGTTAAGTACAATATTTTATCTAACCCCGCATTAAAATATACAAAAGGATTGTATAGTTCCATCATCATTAGGTCTTCAGTCCTGGAACTGGCTAGACGCGTACTTTCATTGTTTCCTATCCTGAACTAACCTACTCATTTCCCTGAAATTTACACAGTCTGCATCTTTTACTATCTACGTGCATTAGTCTGATCTAGGCCTACCTCTTCCTCTTTTTTTACTATCTCTGCTTGTAACATATTTCGCATTATTCCCCAAAAATACTTTATGACATATCCTGCTATTCTATTTCTCCTATTTTTTTTGTTCTGCACATATGCTTTCAACAATTCTCTCCTTGTTTCTATGTTTGTTGTCTTCGAACATAGCCGCTGCTCTTTCTTGTTAAATACAGTTCGGTTCCTCTTCTATTGTTTTACAAATTATACCCTATTTCCCCGATATTCAGTGGTATGTGAACGGGATTAAGCAACCTGCGGTTACCAAGATCACCCAACACTTGTACACTTGCCGAATTAATAGTTTTCCAATATATCCGTTCGAACAAGGTTTATCGTCTGGAAGCTAGTTGGATGCGTATTTCCACTTATTTTTATTCTGAGCTAGCCTACGCAGTTCCATGAAATTTCCACAGGTATGATGTTACGTCATTGGACACCCAAATTCTATAAATGATTACTACCCAAAAAGAAGAAAAACGAAAAAATTAATATTTCCTAATATTTAATTTCTTTACCCTGTATAAATATAAGCGCATTTCTAAACCTAGAAGCTCTTATTTAATTAAATTCCGTGTAGAATGCGAAAAGAATTGGGAAACGAATATAAATTTGTAAGACGCATTTTTAAATCAATTCTTTTCAGCAGAGTGAGATACCTTGTGCAAATTAATCATTAACAAACTAATTGCAAGCTTTAATGTATCTTTATAAAACCGTATATAAAATATTTGCTAATACAAATCAATGTAAATCTTATTACATTTGCAAAGAATAAAGAAGCCCTTATTAATTACGTAATTGATTTTCTTCTATAGATAAATACTATTTAAAATTAAATTAAAATCTTTATTTTTGTAAAAGATGCCTTAAAACGCGTTTTCCGTACTTTATTATGATGCAAAGCAATTGTGAGCTTTAATTATTTATGTAATAAATATTCTGTGTGTAGATAATAATTAAATTCACTTTATGAGTTTCAAACGAATCATTAATTTTAGAATTTTCGAATACGTAATTTTTACTAAGAAATGTTGTTAATTATTGAGCAAATGCCGATTCGAGGAACTCGTTCGAATATTAAAATGCAATAAAACACATAAGAAATATTTTAATAACTTACCATTGTACAATAAGAGAGAAAGAGACAGCGAACATTAACTCCGTGCGCTCGAAGAGGATTGACCGCACATTTTTCGATGAACATAAGTCATAGCTTGACACTAATTAGATTGTTAAAACTTCTTGTATGTTTTTAAATAAATCGGAAGGATCTAACAAATAACGTATAGAGATAACTTTTGTATATAAACCGGAACTTGATTAGAAGGGATCATTCGTTCTTTCCTGAACCAAACAATATGTAATATTTACGATTTATTCTTTTGTACGAGATCGACGATGTAAGTTTGAGTATAGATTAATTTGTTCAGTTTCGGATACCACTAAATTGAAGAAACTTCCAAAACTTACAAAAGCGTTTGTTACATATCGCCACAAACATCATTTGTAACGGGTTCACAAAATGTTGCGTAGCCATTATTAATGTTGCTACACCAACTGCCGGGATCGGGGGTTTGTAGCCATAACCACCAAATGTTACCGAGGGGGTTCTGACTTTCATGAGGGTTTAGGGGATCGTAGCTAGGGGGTTTTCATTGAACCACAACACACACATGTACAATGATTTAAACACAGTTCAAACAACACTTACATCTATTTAACAAATCAAATAGTTCTTTATACATTTGAAAGCCTTAAATCTAAGATATATAAAAAGTAGTACTTACATTATATTTGCACAAGTTTATACTGACAACTGAAACACTAACTTACTTACTTAACTTGACTTCTTAACTTGACTTTTACTAATGAATATGATAATGCCTTACCCAGGACAGTCTCCGGGTTTATATGTATTCTCTTATCTATCTACGGGAATTACTTGTTAATATTATTCATAAGAAATTATGCTTGGCTTTTCTGGACGTATCATACTTGCGGTCGGGTTCTTTGTATCGATTTACTCAAGAGGAAGATTACTAATTGGATTTCGCGTAATGTGAATTATTGTAATTTACGGTGATCTAATGTTTTATGAATAACACGTCCGATGTGTCATTATACAATTACTCAATTTTTAATTTATAATGGTGAAGCCTTATTTGCTTCGTAACATTTTCCCTCGGCGTGCAAAACTTGGTCCCCAAGTTTAAAAGAAAAAGAGGATAATACGGTGAGTATGAAACGTTGCCAGAACCGTCAATCAACATCTACTTTAAACTGTAGTGAAGCTATCTTAAAACTAAGTTACATTTTATGTTGCTGTCTGAGCAACTAAGCAAACAATAATGAATGAGTTGTCTCTTAAATCTAAATTACAATTTTATTGCTGATAGAGCAATGTGAGCATACAATAATAAACTTACAATCTACATAACTGTTCTCGCTATACCGGGGATTGTTTTTCGAAAACTGGTGTCCGTAGCACTTCACTTCACTTAAGTCTGTTGAGGCGGATGCATTGTTATATTGACGTGTCATTGGTAGGTATTGTGGTTCTTCTGGAATGATTGGTAATTGTTGTCGTTGATGGCGTGCTTGTTGTGGTCGACGTTGACTGCTCGTTCCCCCTGCTGATAAGTTTTGCTCCCTTGAAACTTTGGAAGTCTGTCGTTGTATGACATCGTACGTGTGGCTTTCGGTACTAACTGATGGCACTAGATAATCATCGGTATTTTGTTTGTTGTCTGTTGATTCTGTGGTGGCTGGTCTTGAATTGGAATATTGAGTCCTCTGAATTTAATCCATTCGGCTGGTATAATGTGTGTTATGGTTGTTGTCTCTTCTTGACTTAAACAGGCAACTTCAGTTGCATCTATTGTTGCATGTTTTCCAAAAATTTTGCAATTACATGATAGCTGTATTGCGAGAGCTCCAATTGTGATTAGCCCTCCAATAGGATACGATTTTGTGTTAGGATATTTGTGATGCTGTGCGCTCTTGTAATAGTTGTTTGGTGCAAGAGATTGTGAGAGCGTCGTTATCGTATTCTTGGTTTAACAAGCATAAATCTTCATGGAAAGGATCGCATTTTGGAGTGATCAACGTCCAGCCTGTTGGTGTTTGTACCATCGCAATGTCATCGGTGGGGATACTGACTGAGCATGTGTATGAATTCCAGGCAAAAGGTAGTGTAAGGAGTTTCTTTACTATAAGTCAACGTAGAGTTCTCTGAATTAGTGGAACGTGGATTCCTACCAGTGCATTTTTCTTGGAGATAGTGCATTTCGTTATTGGTAGCGAGTAGTATACAATAAAATGAATCTAAGCATAAAAAACTTAACATTAGTCTTATTTCTAGTTTTGTACACATTTCGGTGAATGAGTTTTTTATGTGGTAAAAATGATTTATTATATAAAATCTATGCAAATAATCAATTTCACTGAGGTTTAATATATTTAAATCTTGTACAAAATTTCTAAGTGTCTCTTATTACTATATTAAATGTAAAAATCATTTTCCGAAAGTGTATACTTAATCTTTTAAGTTATTTTGTGTTAGCATTTTAAAAATAATTGTGAATGAACAATATGATAAAACAAAAATGATTGTGTATTGTTAGTGTGTTTGCAGTCTTTCTTTATATTGGATTAAATGGAATTGCTTATTTATGAACTATTAAATAATGAACAATGAATGTGTATTTTGATCCCAACAGAAATTATAGTATGGACCTGAGAAACAATTGTGCATTAAGCATTCGTTGATAGTATACTCTAGATTTGATAGTGACTTGGCTAGGGTTACTATCCATGATGAGCATTGGGTTGGCTAAGCCCGAGAATTAAAATCAAAGTAATGCCAGTTAATAAAATTGAAGTGCAACATTTTAAGAATGAAAACACTGTCAATTTAAATTTAAATTTCACTAAACTTCATGAGAATTTCCTGTTCAAATTACGTTATTATAAACGGGCTGGTGTAGCACTAAAAATTTGACAAGAAATGTTTTCATGTGGTTATGGTGCTAGGTGTTGTCATGACCAACATGAACCATAAAAATATCTCAAAATCATCATATAAACATCATATACATATAAATAAAATCCGTGCTCCCTACGGACATAGGTACCGATCTTGCCAGCAAATGGCTCGAAACAGACTTATCAAATGATTAGTTTAAAAGTTCATAATTGTAGTTAGGTAAAAAATCTATGGAATTGAGCGTAGTCGTCACTACAAAAATAATAAAGTATGAAGGTCTACGTTTTGAACGTTTAAACTCGGTACTTAGTTGCAACTTGGAAGTCTCCCCTTACTACGGGTTCTCAAAAATAACATAACATCATAATAATACATCATAATACATCATACTACATCATAAGTACTCACTTGTTACTATCACACAATATAAATAAACATATACATACGGTTTTCATGGTTTGTTGAGGTCACTGCTCCATAATGTGATGATAATTTGTTTCCTAAGCTGTATCGTTTTCAAATTTTCGGGAACGATACATATCCAATTTAGTGTTGTTGGTTTCCTCTGGATCGTTTTTCTTCATCGTAAAACAAAATCTTACCTATGCTTTATCTTCTGTTGAAATGGTTTGTGAAAAATAAACATTTTGTTTTCTAATTTAAAATTGAGAAATAAAATTTTAATGTCATGAAAATAATTGATAAAAATTCACTGAAAAAGAATATTGATGCTTTTAAAGCTCTTCAATAATTGAATCAATGCGGTGCTCTTGTTGACAAATTTTCATAATTTTTTTTTATCATACAATATTTAGTTTACTGATTGTCATATTCCTTTAAAAATGCACAGTAGTTGCACGAACCGGAAATAATTAAATACCTCTGTGTACTCATCTACTCATAACATACATAATCATAAATACAAACAATAACATAACCTTTCTTGTTCAAATTTCGTTGTGACAACGGCTGAAGTAAGCTTAATAAATTTGACAAGAATTTGCCTTCGTATTACATTCATTTGACTCCTATGCCTATTTGGCTAACAAAACTAATTTTCGAACAACTAGGCTGACTCTACGTAAGTCTGGCCTTATCCCATCATAACCTAATGATGTATAAATAACTGTGCCGGTAACCTTACAAATTCTTTTATTAACTCTTCGATCTTACTATTATATCATAGCACGCATTGTATTTGTGGAAATAATTCAGTTCATTGACTAAAAAGTGCACTAGCATGTGCTGCTAAATTATACGTAATCTTTCAAATTATTCAGTGAAGTAAAAAAAAATAGAAATTTTATAATTTTTTGTGTTATAATTTGTCTAATCAAAATACGTTATAATTGATGACTATCTATACTAAAATGTTACTGTATTAGATCTTATACCTATTTAATTTCCCTAATTCTAATATAAAATATTGCCTAAATATTATTTTAAGTTTATGCCAAAATTGACTTAAGTATGGCCATTTAATAAATGCATTAATTGCTAATTAAATTTATATTTATATTTATATACCTTAAAAATATTCTCAATGGCTGTGCCATTTTTGTTCCTTATCATCGATATTTTAATATTACTAACTGTCCTTTTAGTGTCCTACCAATAAGTTTCCTATATAAGCTATATATTCTATTCTTATTTATGAAATTATTAGAATAATTTTACCAGATAAAAAATAAGCGTTTACTAACTCCCTGCAAGTTCCTAACTTGTGTAAAAAAATTTTAATCTTTAAGTATTAAATCATATTCTCAGTGAAGACATTTTCTAAATTACCTAGTAAATATTTCTTATTTATTTCTTTTATAAGGTAATTGGTTATAATATATATTTACACCTAAATAACTGACAAGTTCCTAAAATCTTTGTCGTGAAATTAATTGTTCCCTAATAAAAATCCTAACAAATACAAAAAAAAATCGTGTAACATTGTTTAAATTTTTATATATAATTTAACCTTGTATCAAAACCTGTGATTACTGAAGAATTTTGTGGTTGCTTTCTTTAACTTGTATTACAAAATGACTAACTTTTCATTTTAAAAATAGCTAATCTTCAAGGAAGTTACTATCATTTACCCATAGTGAGTGTATAAAGTTCTCAGTAAAACATTAGGATTGTTTCTTATAAGTACGTGTGTTAAGAATTCTGTGATAAATGTTCTTTTGTGTAAGTGAGTAATATTTTGAATGACCTATGTAGCAGTAGACTGGTGCCGGTACCATTGATGTGCATTTGACTATCAAGGTACTTGCCCTCGTGTACTACTCGTTGGGTTAAAACATCTGAGAATCCTTGCTCAGGATTTATCCAGAGATGTGTCATAGTCTTACATCATGATACGTTGTAAGTACCTAATATGAAAAATAAAAATTTAAATTTGAAGTATACTAAAATCTGTAAAAATTGAAAATTTGAAAGTTCTGTCTAGTTCTATGAATCAACAAAGTCGTCGTTAAAGTATCGATCTACAAAAATTCGCAATTAAAGTTTTGAATGTCGATAAAATGTCGAAATTTCGAGAATTTACGTGTTAAAATTGTAAGCAAATGTGCGTTTTAATGTATCTAGAGTGTGACTTTCATGTATGCAATTGTAAAAAAAAAACTGAAGATTTAATTTCAAAATTTCTAGTTCAACATGTCTGATTTTTGTCAATAATGTGCTTGTAATGTTTTACGTTTCTATTTAGTAAAAGAAAAATTAAATTGTTTGAAAATCGTGTACGATTTGTCATCGCGTACTTTAATAATTAAAAGTAGAGTCCTAATAAGACATTTAGTCATAAGAAATTGGTTACTCAATATTACATAAAATTTGATAAAACAATTTCACTGTTTTAATAGTTATGAAATGCATGTTTTTGCATACAAGCGTGCACTGAAGTTTCAAGAATTTGGCGTATATTATTTAAAATTATTTATTCAAAATAGGATTCGAAATTTCGGTTTTGAAATAAAATATATAATTCATAGTTGAGGTTAAAAATGTGTAGACATTCTTATGTGGTCTGTTGAAAAAATATTAATTCGGAAAATTGTTAAAACTTTACATACGTTAATGTTGTCTATGAGTTATAATTAAATTCGTGAAGAATACGTGTCATTGTTATAGGTCGGTGAATTGTGGTTTCTTGATAAGAATCCATATGGAATTACTAGGACGTTGGTGATTCAATTTATTTCTATTTATATTGGTATATCTTAGTTAAATAAATTTCATTTGCAAAATTTAAAATCTGTCTTAAATGTACAATATTCATGTTACTGTAAAAAATTAAAAAATAATAATAATAATAATATTTAAGTGTAATTTTTCTAATACCTATACTATTGCAGATTATTAAAAATTACTTGACGTATATTGTATCGGTAACTGAAAGCTAGTATATGACGCCATTCAAAAAAATAAACATTAAATTGTGAGATAGTAGTCATTTTTAAAAATTTAATTGATTGATAGATAGAGAATAATTTGTATTAATAAGTGCAAAAACAAAAATAAAATTAAATTATTGTAGGTGTACATATTATTCGTGTGTCATTGTACTTGTGGTTGTGGTTTGGATAAGAAGTTTGAATAATACTGAACTTGACATTGAATTTTTAATAATAGAAAAATGATAAAATGTTTTTCCTCATATATGGAGATATAAGGACGATTTTAGCACGGCGGCCTCCACCAAATGTTACAAAAGAAATGTTTACACCAAATGTTACAAAATGAGGCGTTTTACATAGGGGTTACAAAGAGGGGGCGCCTCCACCAAATGTTACGCAGAGATGAAGCTTTTATAGAGGGGGAACGGCGCCCTCCACCAAATGTTACATATGGCGCAACCACCAAATGTTACGTAGAGGGTAGGTTGCCCTCAAGACGCATCTGAATAGCCTCCACCATATTGCATCGAGGGGGTTTTGATCTTCGAGAGGGTTTTAGGGGATCGTAGCTAGGGGGTTTTCATTGAACCACAACACACACATGTACAATGATTTAAACACAGTTCAAACAACACTTACATCTATTTAACATATCAAATAGTTCTTTATACATTTTAAAGCCTTAAATCTAAGATATATAAAAAGTAGTACTTACATTATATTTGCACAAGTTTATACTGACAACTGAAACACTAACTTACTTACTTAACTTGACTTCTTAACTTGACTTTTACTAATGAATATGATAATGCCTTACCCAGGACAGTCTCCGGGTTTATATGTATTCTCTTATCTATCTACGGGAATTACTTGTTAATATTATTCATAAGAAATGATGCTTGACTTTTCTGGACGTATCATACTTGCGGTCGGGTTCTTTGTATCGATTTACTCAAGAGGAAAATTACTAATTGGATTTCGCGTAATGTGAATTATTGTAATTTACGGTGATCTAATGTTTTATGAATAACACGTCCGATGTGTCATTATACAATTACTCAATTTCTAATTTATAATGGTGAAGCCTTATTTGCTTCGTAACACTATATTCAGCAGTTAACCCATGAAATCGCTAGAATACTTAAACAACCTGATATTTTTATAGCGTGCACTTATGACAATACAATTGGGAGGTTATTTACTAAACTAAAAGATAAGACGGACAAATCGTTGTGTAGCAATGTTATTTACCATGTACAGTGCAGTTGTAAAAAAGTTACGTGGGTCAGACGAAGTAGTGGGTCAAGAACCGAGTAACACAACATAAGAGCGATGCTAGGATCGGTAAATCCTCGTGCGCCTTGCCTTGTCTTCTCACTTTTATGCCACCAATCATATAGCGGATGTAAGTGGAACAAAAATTTTAGATTTCGAAGAGAATTACCACAAGAATATATATACATATATATATATATATATATATATATATAGTTTGAGGATGATTTTCTTGAGTTATAGGTCAAAACATTAATATATACTTTTACATTTTATTGTGCCATAACCTCACTCGACCATACGTACGTTTCGACTGCTTGAGCCTTTTTCAATGGTTCAGTCATTCCCTAAACTATTCTATTCGTTATACATTTAACAACTAAATAAACTAAGCCTATTTGTATGTCATTTATAATAAATGTATAACGAATAGAATAGTTTAGGGAATGACTGAACCATTGAAAAAGGCTCAAGCAGTCGAAACGTACGTATGGTCGAGTGAGGTTATGGCACAATAAAATGTAAAAGTATATATTAATGTTTTGCTCCTATAACCTAAGAAAATCATCCTCAAAAAAATATAGAGTAAAAAGGTCAAGAAAAATAAAAACATTTAACATATGTATATATATATATATATATATATATATATATATATTGATGTGATAAGAAGGTCATAAGAGGTTATTAAGCACCCAATTCTGTGAGAAAATCCACCCCAAAGCTAAGAAAATTAAATTTTCGAATATTTAATTTCTACTCTGTACAATATTTCTAGTAAGATAAGCTTATTGTAGTATTTGATAGTACTTAAATCAAAACCATGTTCTAACTAATGTGTAAATAATTATCCCCCTTAAGAATATCATTTAAAATAAGTTTTAGCCGCCGAAAAAGTAAAAACATCGCTTGATTGAAAATCTGTACTTTTCCAAAATGTAAATACTAATTCAATAATGCATTCATCCTCTTTAAAAGTATCATTTAATAAACGTTATTTAATCCAAAACCCAATACACTGTATTTATCTGCATTCTTTAAAAGAAACTTCAATATTTCCAGACTCTTCTAAAAGCTACAAATTAATTTGTAAAGGAAAGCGAATTATCTTACATAAATGAATACAAATCAATTAAGTAAGTACGTGGAACGCGATAGTACCGGTAAAGACTATAAATAGTTAAAATAATACGTTTCTAATGGTAATAGAAGATCATAAATTATAATAGGAAAAGATAACGCCAAAAAGTTCCACTTATTAATAAGAGATAGTAAAAGTTTTTCAATTGCGATAAATCTTAAACTGGCGGGCAATTAAAGATAAAAACATACAAAATTACAGTTAATTAGTACACCGTGAAATAAATCAGATCTCCTAGAATATAATCGAAATATTCTAGATGGCGTACTAAGATTTTTATTGTACAAAGCCGGAAAATAATGAGGAAGCAGGATATCAACATTTAGTAATTCATAAATAATTGATTGTTGGTATTTTGTGTATACGTGCAGTTTTGAATGCATGTATACACAAAATACCCACAATCAATTAACCTTCCACACGAACGTGGCAACACCCCTTTCAATTTAATTTATAGATAGTTAAGAATTGCTATTTTATGGAGCGCGCCTACGACGAATTATTGCCACAGTATAAACTATAATTGAACTTAATATTTTAATCTATTAAAATAAAGTACTTTTGAAAATTAAAAAGTTGACGTCGATATATAAAAATTAATTATGATCGAAATCTGAAAATGCAACCAGGAATTTTTCGATATCGTTACTTTTAAATGAAAACGATCTTTATATGGCAATTATAGCCAAAGACATGTGTTAATGGAGACTTGTATACCAGCAAACATTTGACGATCCAAAACGCAAGTATAACTTTGTTTTATACCCATAGAAAGGCAATCAGTGCTACTATATAGTAGATTAAGCTAGTATAAGGTTTTTACGCATAGAAAAGGTCTTCCCAAGGTTACTCTAAGACGGGGAGAATATTAAAATTACCCAAATTACTTTAAAAGAAGATATTGTGAAAATCTTTAGGATTTTCTAATTATTAACAAGGATTAGGGGAATATTATATTAATTTGTAGTAGTGATGAAATGTTGTTTTTTCTAAATTTAGGTTGTAGGTTGCATTTATAAACTTTCTTTATACCTGTGCGTAAAAATAAATTTCTTACATAATGTGTGAAGAAGAAAGATATTTTTAAATGTATCGAGGATTGTTCATAAAAATTGTATACAATTATAACACCTATATTGAGATATATTTTTATATTTCATTTTCGTAAAGTCTACAGTAATTGAAAGATGAAAAATGTAAGGTCTTGGACAGGACTTGAACCTGTATCTTAATCTTTCCGGGACCATGCGTTTACCAATTACACCACCGAGACCGATGACGATAATTGGAAAATTTGCAAATTTAAATCGTGTACACAACTATACATAAACCTAACTTTCAATTACGTTTGGCATTTTTGTCAATCATATTTGACATTGTCAAGTTTTTGAATTATGTCAGTTATAGACAGGAAGCAACGCTCAAAATTACGGCTATAAGCCAAGTACTTAAATATATAAATATAGTAGATAGTTATTACACAAAGTAAGTTGATAAATACTATCGAATTACAGTTAATAAGATGAAATAATAATATTGACTTTTATGCAAAGCTCAAATAATCATTTCAAATCGAGATAGTAATTGAAAAATGGAAAATATAAGGTTTTGGACAGGACTTGAATCTGTATCTTAATCTTTTCGGGATCATGCGTTTACCAATTACGCAAATTATTTGTATTATAACAAAATAGTATCACCCACTTTATGAAATATCGAAAGAGAGTTTTTAACTATACAAATCAAGCTAATATTTGCATAGCCATAACTAAAAGATTTTGATTGCTTCATAAAGGAAATGAACATTCACCGACTAATTTCAACCTATCTGGATCTCATCATGATGAAGCGGTTTATAATCCTTTTGAAACAACCAAAAAACAATTGACAATAATATTTATACATCCTAATACTATTTTGTTTTAAAACAAATATTTGCTAAAAGCAATTGTTACATAGATACGACTAATTATTATGATCCCTACCCTCCAGGGTATTATACTGAGCGTCGCCAAGGGACGATGTGTTATATTTCTGGAAAAAATTTTTGCATGCAACACATCTAACAAACCCAAAAATGAAACGTATTTGTTATGGCCATCTGTGAAATATCAATTTAATTTCGAAGTTACTTCTGTACTTTCACTAGTCTAGTACTAGTGGTTTCTTCTGATGGCGTTCCTAATTTACTCTTGCCATCTTATAGAGGTTCTTTTGAAGTAATTATTCTCAATCGCTTTTGGTTGTTTCATAAGGGTTATAAACCGCTTCTTCTTGATCAGATCCATACAGATCGAAACTAGTCGATGACTGTTTATCCCCTTTATGAAACAATCCAAAATTTTTATTTATAGCTATGCAAATATTAGCTTAATTTAAAAATAACAGAGGGACATAGGTAGAAAAGTACAAAAGAGAGGTACTTATAGAGTCAATAAATGACGAAAGGGTAAAATAAAAGAGAAAATAGACTGAAATAAGAGAGTGAAGAGTTAGTAATAGATCGAAATAGTTAGGTAGAAGGTAGTGATAGGTGAAGTTAGATAAATAAAGATAGGGGCAGATATATAGAAATAAGTAAAGATAGGTGTAGAAATAGATAGAAGTAAGTAGATAAGTAGTGATAGGTTGGAGAAATAGGTATAGGTAGGGTAGGTGAATAGATAGGTGTATAGAAATAGTATGTAAGATTAGATGGTAGGTAGTTACATATTTAAATTCTAGAAAACATCGGGAAGTTTTCTTAGAATTGAAATAGGGGGATTATGTAGTGGATTTAAAGGGTTAAATTTGAGGTTAGCAATGCAATTTCAAACACCCTGTATAGAGAAAGGAACAATTTATTTACGCGCAAAATTTATTTCATGTATTTAATTTAAACGAACAAGTATTGACGTATTATAATTAAGGAGTGAAAAGTAATAGGTTCATAAGGAAAAACGAGTTTTAAAAACAAATAGAAACGCATAATTAATTTAATTAATTTTAATTTAAAGGGTAGTAACGTCAGAAAACGCACCAGGGTATATAAAATCAATAATTCCAAGGCAAAAAGCTTTCGTTGTAACAAACAAGTATATCGGTTGGGTTGAATACCATGAAATATAAACTCCAAAAAATGTTATTTTAAACGAGTCAATAATTAGGAACACCTGCATGTTTGAAAGGTCAGCTTCTTTGAATTTGTGATCATAATAAAGCGGGTTTCAAGGAAAATATTGTTCAACCGTCAGTGGCTTCGCATAAAAGCTAACAAGAGTTTCTTAAAGAGCAGAAGGGATGCACAATTAATAAGATGCCACAGATAGAGACGGGTATAAAAGCATTCGATTTTTAAAGCACGTGTTCAATCCACGTGGACGCGGTCAGCAATATCGATTCTCTACCACTCAAGTAGAGTTGGTACGCGATATCCAGTATGCATAAGACAAGGATAACAATATTACAGGCGGAGTTTTATGTTGACATAGGACTGTGTCATTGGTCGAAATAGATAGTTGTACAACAGACAAACACGCGGCAGGTGAATGCGGGTTTTCGGATTATATAGCGTATTCACGAGCTAAATTTCTGGAAGTTTTAAAGCGGTTATATCCAAAATTTCCAGAGATATTATTTTCAATTAAGTATTTCGCGTAAAGAGTGGCCAAAAGGGGCAGTTTTAGTGTATAAATACTGAAAAAAATTAAAATCGTTTTATTTACTCTCTTGACTACTCTTGATGTTTGTATCGCTTTAACTACGTAAACCGACGTTATAGTAGAGTTTTGTGAGTATTAAAATTTATTTGTAACATAGTAAGGTAGTACTAGCTCTTATAACTTGGTGTTTGGGGGCCTTATAGTTATTAACGCGAGTAGTGGCGAGTGATTTAAATTAACTGAGATCCAACAAATACCTTGTCAAGCTAGTAAATTAATAAAGCAATAAACACAAGTGTAATATACGTGAATTTGGATGCTGGAATGGTATGTAAGTGGTAGCACGGAGCTCAGTGTAGACTGAATAATCATCTATAAATAGCTGGTGGAGCAGAGCGCATAGTCAGTCGAAGCAACGGGGTTCTGGATAGCGTCACCGTAGGAAATGGAGTCTTGAAGCATTTTCCAGGTAAATCACTTGAATTTGCTGTTATTTGATAAACTGTTGGCATTATTTGTGATGTGTGAGTGAACTTTGGGGTTATTTATGGTTTTTTTAACGTATTGGAAAAGATACGTGTACTTGACTATGATGAGGGTATTTTAAATATTAAAAGAAAAAGGTGTATGTAAAGTTTACTAAATTTCATTACGAATTTAAATTAGATTGTTAAGGGTACATGGGTTATTAATTTTGGAGTAATTTTATGCTAGGTGGAAAGCATACATTAATAAACTGGGTTATTATGAGCTCACTATACTCCAGTGTGCAATAATAAATATAGGGATTATTTGGGGCCCATTTACTCCTATTGTATTAAATGTGTTTGCAATGAAAAGTTTAAACCAAGGACTTTACAAAACAGCACTTATTGAGTTGTCACTAGAGTACCGAAATATACATATCTGTGAATAATTTTTGAAAATAGCGGTAAATAAAGATTGTATGATTGTTGTATTATTTTGTGATTTTATTGAATGGTGTGTGAATGGGAAGGAAGAACGATTGTAAATCTAAGTATCCATAAAAAGGCACAGCTGAGCTAGCCAGGGAAGCTGCTGAAGATATTTTGTTGCAGCATAAGAATCCGAGTAAAGAATTTTTTTGTGAAATTTTTATTTTTTTGAAAAGTATTTGGCAAATGACTCATTCTCGACTATCTTAAACGTTAAGTCTACGACCCCAGCAATCTTATGGACGGCCCAACGATGGGGCTTGAATGATTTTTAGGGAGTTCCAGAGATTGATCCCAGATCCGCAGCAATATATATATATATATATATATATATATATATATATATATATATATATATATATGTAGTATGTATGTATGTTTGCAAGATTGTATTCAAAGTTAGCAGCTTTATAACAGTTGAAATGCCCTTCTTGTACACTAGTGCTATTCCTGAAGACATTCATCTGTATTGTGCAACTATGTTTTTTGTAGACGAACTCTTTGCGCATATAAGCTCTACAAACAAATAAATGATGAAAGTGGCTATATGTGTTACAAAACGTATAGAACATACTTCCAAACAACAGAAGAATATTTTGAGCATCTCCTGTAAAGTTATTTGGCTTGTAATTTAAATGGTTTTGTCTAAATAGTTTATAAACACTAAGTCTTCGCGTCATCAAGAACGGATTGCGTATTTTTTGAAACGTTCTTTAGTATGCATTAAGTAGTTTTTAGTCTTAGGGTTGTAACAAATATAAATTCTAAGGTATTAACCTTTGAAGTCGTTTCTATTTGTTACAGTTCTGTAGCATCTGATTTCATTAAATTGCATTATAATATCAGAAGCAACAATTTCGTAATAGAAATAAACGTTATTAACATTTAATCCACTTTGAATTTATTTTAAGAACATATTCAATTGTAAAAAATACTATAAAGTCGTTCTAGGAAATGAATATCCGAAAATACGTTATGAACAAGTCAATTGTGTTGCCTAATTCGTAGGTGGTCGTTATCCATTGTCAAGAATTATTAAGTTAGTATTGCGCTTGTAAAAGGTGTCACGAGGTGGTGTTTCGGACAGCTAACCTGTTCTTTATATTCTTAGAATTAAGAGATAACGCGGCCATTTTTTTCAATTCGGTAATAACAGAACGAGTGGGTGAAAATGTTGGCTCTTTTATGTGCCAGCTGGTCCTTAAGGATAGGTATTTAGGTCGGCGTTAAATTATGGTTGTTTAAAGGAGCCGGGATGTTATAATTCAATACGTGTTGAGTATATTTCCCCCGGGCTTTGTTAATACGGCCAAAATGTTAAGTAAACATGTCAAAATGATCGTTAGACTGCGGTATCCATTAACAGTGAGATAATATTTTTAGGTGGTTTTTATGCTAAAAGGAACTTAAATTTTTAGCGCATTTTTTTTATTATGAAGAACATTAGTATCACGAAATAATTGTGATCGCACACATGGTGTCTGTTTCATTGGTATGTGACACGTCATGATGTCAGCCGTTTAGATCAGAATTTCCATAACAGAAATTTAGTTGCCAAGAAGAAATTCAATGCTTTTGGTGTGGAACTTTTTTGAGGTTGGAGTTTTTGCTTGCATGTAAGCCAGGTATTTAAAACCCTCATTAGATCGAGAATCGATGCCGGTGAGTGTGTAACTTTTTTATGTTGTTTGCGGTTGGAACTTTATTATTGTGTTTGTGGACATATGAAACTGTTCATACAATCATTAAAAATATTAAATTTAATAAGAGTATAAATTTTGCATTTAAGATTTAGTATAAAAGAAAATTTAAAAGTTATAACGTTCTAAAAATTGTGTGTCAGATAGCTTTTTGTTAAGAGTTGAAATTTTAAGTTTTATAAGAGAAAGGGAAACCTTGTTCCTTGTATGCCGTTCGAAGTATCTTATGAAACACGTGAAATATGTATGTGACCTTACAAAATGTTTGTAAAGTTCACTTTCGACTAAATATGTCATTTATTGTGTGCTTGATAATTAGTAGGTTAACTGTGGTATTCTGGAATCATATTAACTTGAACGATTTTAATTCATTTATTCAATATACTTTTGAATGCTTTTATAGTAACAAATACTACGTGTGAGATTTATTAGAAATTTATTGTGAACCAATCTAATAGATCTGTCAATTGAGGTTATAAAATTTTGTTTATAAAAATAGTACCTAGTGCCAAAATTTCATTATGTAAAGAGAATATTTATGAATTATTATTCTATAGAAAAAGTTTAATTTTACTTTTGAATATCAGCTTGTGATTTTGTTTACATGCATTCGAAAGAAAGAAAAGAATTACTTTAAATTATATTTTTGGTTCAAAGCACTAAGTTTTTTATTTATGAGTATTTAAATTTATTGAGCGTACAATTTGAAAAATAAATTCTGAGTAATGAAACTTGAGGGACACTAGCAGAGCAATGTTTATAGAAGTGATCTAAGTGACTTCTTTTCAATATTCATTTTTAGGTATAACACTTTTAGTGTTATAGTTTCATGATGATTAATTTATGAGTATTGTATTTATTTTGGTTGCAAGACGCAAAGTGTGTCTTTTAATTTAAAATTTATTGTGTGACATTTTCTTTCAGAATCATCACAGCAGGATTTAAAGTAGACACATTTGAGAGGTTCCAGAGGTATTGTTTTGTATAACTTGTATGTTTTTAGTCATTATAGCTTGTGGGTTTCTGCATCTTCTCATAGGTTACTTTTGTATTTTTTGTCCATATTAATGCGGTGGCGCTCAATTCCCCTTCCCTTTTCTCATTCTCCTTTATAGTTGAGTTTACTTTTCACTAACGCCCAATCTCATACCTCGCCTTTGGGGTAATTCCCAAACTAAGCCGTGAATATCGTGAAGTTTGTGAGTCTATCGGAAGTGAAATTCTCGTCAAATAATAAGAATAAAAATCGCTTCACTCACGTCCAACGTCAAAATAGTTCTCCTGGAGTGCCCGACTCACACACAAAAATGATTACAGGGTAATAGTTCACTTTTGTTGTGGCAATCACTAGCCTATATCCTGAGGAGGATATCCTCAAGTGTTCAAAACGCAATGAAAAATTGTTAGCTTGAAAGGTTCTTTTCAGCATACGTGATACCAAAAGTTTCCTCAAGAGTTTTCCCCAACAACTTTTTTACTGTATGTTAATTTTTCTACTGGAGCTGACTATTGAGCGCCAGAAATAGGTATTGAGTATTTTAGTAATTTTTGTAGTTAAAAGAATTATAATTGCAGTGTATGTTTACATTGTACCTCAGAGTTCTCATTTCTCATCATCATTTCCTCTGATTCGTAAAAATAAAATTGAAAGAACTTTTTTCTTCCAGTGCCAATCATTCCCGAATTCCTTTACGACATCGAACATCCAAATGATCCTCTGGATAGGGTTTTGAAGCATACTTCGCCACCTATAACAACAACTACGCCTCTTCCACTATGCGATCCCGGACCAAAGTCTGCAACTGGCTTAAATTCAACAAACTCTCCGGTAGTTTCAACAGGTAATGGAAGCTTTAGCCAATATTTCTTATTTGCTGTTTATTTTGTAGAAAATAGCACAGCCGTAAATATAGAACAACAAAGACATGAAGACCTGGTACACGAAACGGTTGCCGTTGGAATAATGTTTGCATCGAAGGCATTTATGCAGTTACTTGCAAACCCTTTTGTAGGTCCATTAACGCATAAGTAAGTAAAAGATATTTCACTGCTGTTATGTAGTATGTTTGTTTTTTTTCTTTAGGATTGGTTATACAATTCCCATGTTTACCGGATTTATTATCATGTTCCTATCGACTCTAGGTAAGTACTTTATATTTTTCAGGTTACTTTATCATTTTTATAATGTTTTAATCTTTAACTGCGCATTTTTAAAAATATATTCAACAACATGGAATTTCAACACTAAGAAGAGTAGGTAGACTATGTTAGTTCTGGCGCAGGGACGATAACTGACGATAGCAATTAAAAGAACAACTTTAATCAATAAATAATATGAATTTATTAGGCAATCTATACATAGCAGTAATCAAAATTATTTCTTATATCTACATCTGCAATAATAGTAGTGTTATCCGGCTGGGTTTTCCGGGACTAAAATATTAAGCAACAATATTTGTAAAACAATTAGGTTTGATTTTTTTTCGTCCGTTTCGAATGCATTAGAACATATATACAAAAATTACAATCTAAGAAATAACAAGGGTGAAATATATACAAAGGTCTATAAGGTGTTGTTCGTTCTGCGTCGGTCCGCGGCGTTTCGGTACGCGTTCCTCACAGCGAACCTCCTGGGGTTGTCCGGGTGAACAAGTGTTGGTTCTACGCCTTGTACGGGATCCTGTCGGTGTCCAAAGGGACGGCTTGCCACTCCTTGGGTGGTGGTAGCGGTTACACTGGTCGTGGTGGGAAAGGCGGTCGCTGTAGGAACTGGCGGAGTAGGTGACGGTTACGTAATCGCTGTCGTCGTTGTTCGTTCCCTCCTTGCTATCACCACAGATGCTGCTCTCGGCGTCGTCGTCTGTTTTTCTCTACCGTGGCGCCGCCCATGCAGCATTGTGGCGCCAAAGCGTCGGCGTTGTCGTGTTGCCTCGGGCTCAGAGCAGAGTCTAGGTGTTCTTTGACAATGCCCCGGGCTAGGAGAAGTGCCAGGATCTTCCGGTGGTTCCTCAGGCTAGGAGAAGCGCAAATGTCTTGACTGTTTGTCTGCTAGTCTATGACAAGCGCTATATAATTGAATCCGGTGACGGTCTGGTCAAAATGCAACTTGTTTTATATTTATTCTTGAGGGTGGTGGGGTGATCTGCAGCCAATCAGCGTGCGCGATTTTTGAGTTGGGTGTTGTGGTTATCGCAAAAGGGGCCACCCGTGTTAAGATATATATATGCAGGTGTTGTGACCGCGCGCCCTTCTTATAAAGACGTACATTGTCACGAGACAAGGTCGGTGACAGTATTATTTATATACATATATATTTACAGGTACACATATTTAAATAAATAGCAATACACAGAATCTATATTATATATATATATATATATATATATATATTATATATATATATATATATATATATTTGCTACGATATTGCCCTTCGCCAGATGCACAACGTTCAATTGCTTGCTAATTGCCACGTCTCTGTGCCTTTAAAATAATTTAAAATTAATACAATTAAGTTTTATGCCTCCATTAGCTCAGTGACACCACACATAGAGTGAATAACGATATGATAACAGAGAATTTTCACTCACCTCTCTCCAACATTCAATATCTCCGCATAAGACAAATTAAATTCACAAAAAATTGTATAATGAACTAAATAAAATATTATTTACAAATCTGCGCCTTTTTTAATATCATTTACTTCTTATAGAACTTTTAAATCAAATTTTAAATAAATACCCTTATCAAATTAGCTTATAACCTTTTCACACTTTTTATAACAGTTAAAGCCAGCAAAAAAAATTTTTATTTTACCACGAATAGTTTCGTGGAACGTTCAAAGAAATGTCCCTTTTCTATTCAAACATACCTTTACGTACTAACTAAATTTTTGTTGACCTTTTACACAAAACATTTAAATTACATGCAACTTTTAAGCTCACTTCTGGACACATATACTATAAATAAAAAAAATAGCTCTGACCTTACATTTCTTCAGTTTTTCTTGCTGCAGCTTCGTGGTCCAAATCGGTCGTTTGTTCAGCAGCTTAGCGTGTTGACCCAGTACTTTGAAATATTTTCACCAACTCAGAGTCGTTTGCCCAATAATTTGAAGTGTTAATCTTTGAGTTTTAATCCAGTAGCTTGGTCTTTTATACAGTAAATTAGAATATTAACGTCGTGATTTAATTATATTACTTGGAATATTAATCTAGTATTTTGAAGTATTACTTGGAGCCCCTAAATTAATAAATTGCAAAGATTCTAGTTATTAATTAATTCTACACTTGCATTTGTCTCAACGGCAGAATTTTATACGCATTTATTTCAATGTACTTTACTGTTTCACTTGAAATTATTGATTTATGTTACTTTCAATTTAACATTCACTAAATTTATGTAATAATCTTCTTTAGACTATTACAATCGGCGCGTCGATTATGGAATGCTTCACGTTTATCTGCTCCGGTTAGTTTTATAGACAAATTCGTTTCCGATGTTGTCCGCGTTCCCATTGGTCGATAGCCTGCTATCGGGTGTTTGTCCGTGGAAAGGCGTTTCAATTATGTGTTATATCTTCAACCGGTTGGATTTTATCAAATATTGCATTCTATATACGTTCGAATTTGCACATACCTCGAAACCTTGCAATTTGATTCGTTAACAAATGGCATATCATGTACGCTTTAAACTGCACGTATATCGAAATTTTTATTTCCATTCTATCTTTACATATGCTTGTTTTATCATGTCTGGCCCTTATATACGTTTCAAATGGCACGTACTCCTTCGCTTCTAATATGCTTGTTTTAAACGTTTACCTATACAAATTGGTATAAATTTACACGCGTTTATTAACCTGTTTACCCAAATTCGTTTAGATTGAAAGAGATTTCATTTCACGGTTATTTTTCTGCAAATCTGTTAAATTTGTAATTTGGTTTTTAAGCTTACGAATGCTTTAATGTTCTAAAAATGATTGGATTGCTTCCGCAATTATTTATTTTAAGGAATGTGGTGAATTTATTACGGAATGTAGCTTGTTATTGATTTTATACAGAATGATTTGTATTTGCTTTTTGCATAATGAATAAATTATGAACATTTTATGATTTAGATGTTAGTTTTTCGCGGTTTTTATGGTATTTACATGAAGCATTCTTCCCTTATATGTCTTTTAGTAACCCGGTGCTCTCCTTTGTATCACAAAAATTAATTTTAGTTGTAATGCTTCGGCTAGCTCAATTTTAACCACGCACGTAGCTTACGACGATACGACAACAAAGTATTCCCAATCTCCCCTTTTTTCTCTACTTCCTATGTATTTGAGCTAAACACAATTGACCACAATCTATATAATGTTCTTAATATATACAATGTACAAATCGTTAATAATGTTGTTGAATAGAACCTCTTTTATAAAAGTGAATTAATTTCTCCCAGAAATTATAACTCCTTTTAATTGATCAAAATCCATCAAAAATCGCCCTTTTTATTATTACTTGAAGCCCTATGAACGTTCATCAGACTTCCTTAAATTTTTGCGTAAATTATATCGCATGCCAAAACGGTTTTTGTTGACCCTCACATAAATTTTCGTGAATGTAATATTTTTAAATATTCATAAATAAAATTATCAATGCAACAAAATATTTATAATGGCTAACATGTTGTCCTTTTGTTGTTGATCGGGCACAGTCCAAAGTCAACGCTAGGGATACCATTATTTGAATTCTGTTTTTAGTTTTTGTTTCAGTTAGTTAGATTTTTATTTAGATTTTTATTTAGGGTGGATTAATTAAGAAGTTAGAATTAATAAGATGCACGTTTATTTTCGCGTTTAAACCCAATGTACGTACCTCCGGGTGGAGCATTGGGGACGTGGCCGCAAGTATAGCGGCCCTAATTCAAATTATAATGTCCTTTTTTTGGCGTGTCGCGTTCCCCCAATTCAGACCAGTTTCTGCTCCAATTATTTACTGGTTGAGCTTTAGTTTATAGTTACTCCTTGAGTTACCCAAATAGGATTTAGAATTTCTGCGCCAGGTGGATTCTTCAGGTATTTATTTAAATACTCCTGTTGGATCAAGAAATTATTTGGATATACCTATTGAACTTCTTCTGGTTAGATCCAGAAATTGTTCGGATTCTTTTGTTCAACTTTTCCAGGTCGGATCTAGAAATTACTTGAAGTCCTTTGTTAATATAAATCTTAAAACTTATTTAAAGTAACCTTTTATAATTTACCTTTTTGAGGATTAAACGACGAACCTTGTTTAATTATTCACTACCACCACATTTAAATTATTAATTATGAAATCACTTGCAATTATTTCACGTAAATATTTTATATCAGGTGATGATTTGTTTACGAGATCCTGTGGTATTTAAAAAAAAAACGCCTATATGTTTTTAAATGGTTGGTCAAGCGCATAGTTCGTTGATTACCGTCTTGCACCTTGATTTTCACATGCAGGCTTGGGTATTTCTACAAAATTTTCATGTATAACAAAGTCAAGATGCTCTTTATTGCACGAGTTAAGGTTCGGGTCTTTGGAGCTGCCTTTTTAAAAACCAGTTCTAAAACTTCTTAACAAATTTATTTTAAAACAGACATTAATTATGGAATTTTACAAAACTTGATTTAATTTACTCTAAGTTCGAAAATAACTATTAAATGTACTATTGTGAGTAGCCTAAGCAACTGCAATGTTAAAATTGAATACTTTGACTGACTACCGGATACTGGAGCTCCCGTGCTTATTATAACGTTCCTACCTCTCACATGGCTGTGAGAACTTGCAGATCTCATGTCTGCTTATTTCTTATTACTATTCATAAATACAATGTTGTAATCTTAATTTCTAAATAATCACAGTATCTTGAACGTATGTGACCTGACATCTGCAGTGTCACTATCGTCTGCGATACAAAGTATTGCATCCGTTTTCACGAACTGTTAATAAACTTTATAAATTGTCCTTGTGTTACTTTGTTGCACTTCCCTTAGCGTATTTTTAATACTTTCTAATAATTTCCTAATTATTCTTTTTCTTTATACATATATCAATTGGGGGATACATAACTCACGTAGGATTTCAGGTTATTTGTATAAATTTGTTGGAATAGAACATCTTCCATGGTATTTTAAATCGCGTACTCTGTTTGTACAGCAAATTTGTTGAACTTTGCTTTTTCCTCATGGTATTATTATTTCCAAATTATCAAGGTGTTGGATTTATATACCTTTTTGGTCACGTAGCTTTGTATTTATTAATCTACGAAATTATATGCGTTTATCTGTTTTACGCATTGACAAACCTGCTCGTTTAAATGGAATTCCTTGTATAATAATACTGCACTACTCACGCGTATTGTTTTATAGCTTCTGTCCATGTGGTTTTATGACTTGCAAGGTTGTTTATTTAGATGAGTCTATACGAATGCTCTTCCTTTCTTTGAATATAATTATAATTATAGTTTATATACAGTGCGTTGGCATTTGCCTTTTTGCCTAATCGTCGAATTTCTGGACTCTCATGATATTTATATAAAGTGCATTATATGCATTTCTACGAATCCTCGTTACCAACGTTACCTTTTTGTCAGAACTGTATAATTTTTGTATTTAATTTTAAGTGTCAATCATTTTTTCGTTTTAATTTCAATTACTTGTGTTTAATGTAAGTTACATCTGTATATTTATATATTTTCTGCTATTTCCATTCTTTTATAGCTTTTGAAAAAGGCACAAAGTATGTGCCGAAACGTCAAGTTGAAATAAACCTATTTCAAATTAATCATCTATTTTAATCATTTTGGACTATATACCAAAAAAAAATTAAACAACCATTTACTAAAATATATATGTATATATATATATATATATATATATATATATATATTGCTCTGAGGTTTAACTCTGAAAAATCCCAACGATTGGGTTCGACATAAACCTCTGACACTCCCTGAAATATGCTGGATCGCTAATTCGAGCCCCACCTATTGGGCTGAAGATGACCTACCTTCCTGGTCGCCAAAACTCTCTTCTTCAGTGAAGTTCGCCACAGCTGTTCTGCAACTTATACCTAAAAATACTATCCTGTTGTCTATCAAAGAAAACTCGACTACCAAACATTCACCACAATTTATTCCAACAGAAAATTTTATGCAACAAAAAATCTTTATCTAATAATTATTTCACATGTAGATTAAGTTACATTTATCCTCATTTTACAATAATTCATTTTTAATCCAATATTTGCGCTACAACTTTACTCACCAATAAACTCAGTAAAGTAACTGGGCTTAACCATACCCTTACTTTAACCCCAGGCCTAATACGAGCTCATAGCAAAAACCCTTTTTGGACAAATGTGCTAATTTTTGCACTGGAAATCATCAACAAACCCTTTTATGTTGTACATAAACAGATACTAAAAAATTATCTTATAAATATAAATTCTTATATAAAAATATGGCCAAAAGTACTTTATAAAAGATCAAAACTAAACTTTTTTGTCTTTAATATTTCTAAAATTATGCCAATACATCACCAAAATGTCACAACGCACAAAATGAACACAACAAAATAAAGTTTCACAAAAATTGTTACCTGGTAAGCACCACCTCACATGGATCTGCAACTAAGCCATCGATGACGTTGCCCTCGAATATGACCGCACGTTCAGGAACCAACCTCCAAGTTGAATCATACCCTCCTTGACGTCAATCTGCTATCCAATTCTCTCGTCCACCAAATTACGGTAGTTCCAAACTTTAGATTTCATCTACGAATCTAACTAGCCTCAGTACAACACAACACATTGTTCCATTTAACACCCACTACTCCATGTAAGTGCTTATCTTGCACCAACAACCAAAATAGCAAGCAATCTCTACTTACAGTTCTGAAGCAAGTTTCGCATACTGAAATGTACTGTATAAAATTGTTGAACTGCTTATGCAACCATACACCAACTTGTGCATGTTTTAATTAACCTGAAATAATTTATAAAATGACTTATCACGTAATTGGTTTACTAATATTTACACGATGCTTGGATGAGAAGTAAAAGAGAGCCTCTCACTGCCTCTCAGTGTTTATATAGACAATCTGTCTTCCTGTCTGGTTGTAATTCTTGAAACACACCAGTACAAACAAATAAACCTTCTTGGTAAATTTCAAACCATCAACACGATTCTACAAACCAAACGCTCACGCACAACTTTCAATCGTCGGTAATTCTAAAACCCCTCTGATAATGTTCACTATTTCCATTCAAAACTCGTAACTGCACCAACCGTCCTCAAATCTAAGAAATTTTCAAAACAAATAAACGATTTACTACGAAAATATACAACGGATATTAAATTCGCCGAAACCTAGCTTTAACTGACATAAGTTCCACCTTCTAAAACACACCTTTAAAATACGCATTTTCAGCATATCTTAGTCTAACTCATATACGAAATTTTTCTATTTCTTTCTTTATACCCTTTCTATATTTTCTATTCCTACTACCCGTTTGCTGTATTTTAGTCTAACCTGTATTCAATATCTCCTTTCCCTTTTTACTCCTTGTTTACAATCACGATTACCCTAACTAGCATTTTCCCTCTCTCAACTATCGTCTATCCCTTTTTTATATGTGATATCTAATAATCTATCTCCGTTCCTCCTATGCAATCTTGTATATAACCTCGATATCTATTCCCTACTCAACACATTTCAAACGATGTCTATACACCCATGCTGCATCTCACTCGTACCTATAAACTTTAATCTTTCCTTGTCCCACAGTTTCTTACATAGTCAAACGAACCCCTAACATATGATATATTTTATCCCACCCTAATGCATGCTACAATACTCTCTTTATTTCATATTGATCCCTGCTTGTATTTTAACCTTCAATGCGATTCGTCGAATATGTTTGTTTATAACGATCTTGAGCGTTTAGCTAGAAATCCTTGACAACAATTTTCCCCTCTTAAATTAATACCTGGAACGTGTTTGTTTTAACTTTGAAATTTATACAAATGTTAAAGCTTCCTACTAAAATATGATAACGATGCATGCAGAGAATATTTACACTTAGAATATCTATTAATCGTTCACCCTCCTTGATAACGGTCTTAAAATTATTGAATTCTGCACTACAGAAAATTGAAAGCTTTTCGGACTCCTACACTTACACTGTAATCTAAATAAGATGCACGTGTTTACACTGCACGTTAAGGATCTACATTTCTTACATCTACTATTTGCAATTGATATTTACAATTACTCAAAATGAAGCAAAATTAACTCAGAAATCTATTTTTAAAATGCAACTTCCAACACCATAATTATGGAAAACGTTTTAAATTTTTTTTTAAATGAATTGTATATACATGCGGTACCCTGCCATTTTTGTAAAAGGTTGTCTAATTTTTCTAACATATAATAGTCCAAAATGATTAACATATTTAATTAATTTGAAACAGTTTTATTTCAACCTGACGTTTCGGCACATGCTTTGCGCCTTTTTTTAAAAATTATAAAGAATGGAATTAGCTGAAAATGTATAAAAATACAGATATAACTTACTTCAAGCAATAAACACAAGTAATTGAAATTAAAATGAGAAAATGTCAGTTAAAACTAAATACAAACATCTCAAAGTTCCAATGCACTGTCAACATACCCCACTCCAAACGTTAATGTCGGTGTTATCACGACCAGTGGCGGATATAAGGACCCCGCAGACCCAGCAATGCGGTGAAGGGGCTGCCATTCAGAAGCACATCGCCCACCGAAAATTATAATTTTGTTTTAAAAGTATGAGGCTAAAATTTTCGTGACGGCTTTATTTGAAATGTAGCTTATAATCAAATTCATAAATTATAATCAACTGTTAATATTGTTTTAACACATGTAGTATAGTATGTCAGAGTTCTCAATTTACGGCAACTCTGAAATTTTAAAAGATGATTAGAGAAGGAAACCAAGCAATGCATGCACGTATAATTGATTTGTTAAATGTTCCATCAGTTTTTAGAAATTGGCAATACAATACTGTAACCGACAATAGGTATAAGCATAAAAGCAAGTACAGATAGGGCTATGGCGGTATCTTTTGGATAATGCATGAATAGTAAATATAGACACATTATTTTGTCAGTCAACCTTTACAATTTCAGTTCGCAGAATTTTCAATTGACCATGCGATCTTTGGACTTACAAAATAAACAATGTTAGTCTGAGGTATGATATTTTCCGAATGAATTTATTCTTTAGTTCTGTTTGAAATTGCAACAGTATACAGTGTAATACGTTGAACTGTATGAATTGTGAAAATGAGCGCAACTAGTAAAAAATATTGAAACGGGCTACTACCACCGCGTTACTCTAATTTAAAACAAGTAATAACAAGAGTCTTTATTACTCACGTTCACAAGTCTAATTAACAGTATATGCCTTACTTATAAATGATTTCAGTCCAATTAACAATGAAGCACTATCACACTAATGAATTTACAAGCACTAATATCTTCTTAAACTAAATTCTTTAGGATTGGTCCATTAACAATACTTACACAACTATTATTTATAACACTTCTATCTATTTATTTATACTACAAGCTGCATGTACATTAGACACGTTCAGCTCATATAGCATTTATGTTTACTCTCGGACTTCCAAAAGCTCAACTATTTAACTCTACACGATATAAATTTATGTTCGACACTCTGATATAGCTAAGCCTGTACTTCATCATCGGTCTTATTTATACCGTGAATTAAATAGGATGACTCATTTTCTAGTAGTTACTAGAAGAATTCTGGAACCGTGGAGAATAAACAGTGCTTGCGGCGTTTTGTATGTTTGGTGGGTTGCCTACTAGTAGCTCACAACAATATCTTAGTGGAGCACAAAAGCGGAAACGGTTACAAGCAAAAGAGGTAGAAAGAAAGAAGTTATCAAAAATATATAGACACATCAAAGATAGAGATGAACGATGTTATAAAATCAAAAACTATTAATTTGGGTTGTAATAGACCAGAAAGACATTTTCCAAAAGATGCGAACAGATCGTTTAGTGAGGATTACTATTATAAAACAACAAAGACGGGACAGAAATTAGACAGGTAAAACTTAAGTGTTTTTATTTTACTAAATGTTAAATGATAAAAAGTATTTATCAAGCACAGTGCATGAAACAAGTTTTTCTTGATTATTAATTTATTATTTAACGTACATTTCCGTATTCGTTCCTCTATCTAAATATTGTTAAAATTTTAGGCAATGGTTATGTTATTCCGATATGTTTAATGGAGTATATTTCAGTCTTGTTGGTTATTTGCAAACCGTGATAATCCTGGTTTCTCTTCCTCTTTGGCGTGGACAACCGGAAACATTAATGATTGGCAAGGTTTAAGTAAAAAAATTAAATTACATGAAAATAGTAAAATTCACATTGACGCATGTATTGCATATTATAATTGGTCTGAAGGAAATACTATGGACTTCGTATTAATTCAAAATATGAAAACATGCAAAGAGATACTAAAAAGAATAATAGATGTTGTGCGAACATGAAAAATATAAAAAATCAAGACATATTTCTTGTTGTTGTTAAGTTATTAGCTATATCCGATTCTGTCTTTGAAAGTTATTTAATAAATATCACAACTATGAAAAATAGAAACCATTATCTTAGTAAAACCATACAAACTAAATTAATTTCCACCATTGATAATTCAGCTGAAAGTTGTATTTTGGAGGAATTGAAAATTCTCCGTTTTATTCTCGTATATTAAACACAACACTAGATGTAAATAAGAAAGACCAGATGAGCCTAGTTTTCCGACATGTAAATTTAAAGGATAATGAGTTAAAAATATATGAATCTTTTATGAGATTTATACATATAAAAGGACAGTCAGCTTAAGAGTTTGAAGAAGAAGTTTTAAAATTTTTGGACATGCACAACTTGTCTCTAAAGAAATGCCGTTGCCAGGGATATGATGGTGCGGCAAATATGAGTGATGAGCAGTGTAACACGCTTGTTCATACCACAGTTTTGTACTATAATATATAATTGTTTTAGGAAAATACAATGGGCCTCAATCGTTAATAAGACAAAGACAAACAAATGCCGAATATGTACATTGTGCTGCTCACAATTTAAATCTAATACTAATTGATTCTGTTAAAGATATAGAAGTCATACAAAAATTTTATGATGTCATTCAAAGCTTGTACATATTTTTTAGTGAAAGTTTACCAAGGTGGCAAAGATTAAATACAGCAATGCATCAAAATCAAATAATATCCTTGACACTTAAAAAACTAAGCCCAACAAGGTGGGCTTCGCGATTTGACAGCGTAAAGTCTATTCAAATCAATTTATTATTAGTTTTGAAATGCCTATCTAATACAATTGTTATTACAAAAAAATAAGTAGAAAAGCTGAAGCCATTTCCTTAAGAAACAAAATAGAAACCTTTGATTTCGTCCTCATGCTTACTTTTCAATCGCATGTTTCTAATTATATTAACTTGGCATCAAAATCAATGCAAAGTCAAAACATCGATATGGAAACAATACAAAATATGTTAGATCATACAATACGAAAATTTCAGAATATGGGAAACAATTTTCAAACTAATTATAATGAAGCGGTTAATCTGGCTCAGCAATGGAAAATTCCAACCACTCTCAAACAAAAACGAATAAAAAAAAGTTAAAAGTTTTTTTGATGAAATGGCCACTGATGATTCTATTCAAGACCCGTTACAAAATTTTATAGTAACTGCATATAATGCATCTCTAGATATTATTATTCAACAATTGCCTGTTCGGTTTACCAGCTTTAAAACTATAGTCAATTATTTTTATTGTTTACACCCTACTCGTATATTAGATATGACATAGAAGGAAATGGTAAAAAATGCTGAGGTATTTCAAGAAAAGTATGCCAATGATATCTCTACAAACTTTTCTAATGAAATCATGCAACTGCGAAACGTTTTTGGGAATTCTTTGACCAAATTAAACAGCATTAAAAACTAGCCAATTTTATTTTTATTAAGAACAATTTTTTGTAACTAATTTATCAGATGTATGTTCAGTTTTGTTACTATATCTGACTCTGCCAGTAACTAGCGCAACCGCAGAGAGGTCTTTTTCGAAATTAAAGATTATTAAAAATTATCTCAAGTCAACTATGGCTCAAGAACGAATTTCAGACTTGACTATAATATCCATTGAAAGTGAACGCGCTACTTCAATAGATATAGATAACACAATAGATAAGTATGAGGCGCCGTTTGTGTCTATAATAAATACTGAAATATATATATTTTTCTAATATATATGTAAAATATTTTGTAATATATATTTTTCAAATATATATATTCTTAAAATATATTTATATATATATATATATATATATATATATATATATTATATATATATATATATATATTTAAAAATATATATATTTAAAAAATATATATATTTAAAAAATATATATATATTTAAAAAATATATATATATATATTGAATTAAGTAACTATGAAATATATATATATATATATATATATAATTTTGCATTGGACTACCGCCCGATAGGGGCGCTGTTCTTATTCTGAACGCGTGCGTCTATTACAGATCGTACGTTTTCAGAGTTAAGCACCCTCGCTCTGGTCAGTACTTGGGTGGGTGGACACTGTTTTTTAGGAGCGTACATATACATATAGCAGTTGCAGGACCGTGTAGCACATCTCGACATTTACATAAATAATTATTTAACAATCCTGTACACGAGTTCAATGCAAACTTCGGCGCTGCATGTGATTTTCGCTAGACATACATTTTATTTATTATACCTGTTGATGGTTGCAAGACGCCGACACAAAGGAGGGTTACTTACAATCGCAGAAGAGAGTGCTTGCTATTATGTAATGATTATACGACTAATTGCTCGTCTTTCAGTCTACTTTTCGGCTGTCGTTTATTAAATTTTTGAGTAATTTTAAGAAAACGCGGAGTTTGAATATTTGCTAGATGCATTCTCATAAGCACTTTACATACCCGTAACGTGACACTAAGTATAGACGACGACGATAGCATGTTGAAAAGCACAGCTTCTCGTCCGGTTGCATTCTTAACGCGGAAGGGTGCAGACGTGTTTAACAAAAGCTCTTCAGGTAAACGCGCTCGGAATTCCTGAAAGTATTTGAACGGTATTGACGACATAAAGTTAGACTAACTTTTAGTTTGTAGATTGTGTACATAGTTAATTTAGTTGTAGTTTGTGATAATTAAGTGAAATGTAGGTTAACCTATAAGCGCGATAAGGACTCTGTATTAGTATTAGTGGCTCATATAAACTCGTACCAAATAACAACGCGATTAGGTGAAAATCGCAAGAACGCACTGTTCTCTAAAGGCGAAAATGGTAAATTGCCTGAAGGGTCTGAACCCAAACCCACCAGTTGCGTTAATCCAGCCGGTATTAACAATAACATCCAAAAAGGTGATTCTGTGGATACGGCAGGTAGTAATGTAGAGTTAAGTTCTTTGCAAGAAAATACCGAGAGTGTTGAAATAAGAAACTATAGTGCTACAATTTCTAAGTTTTTTAATAAAACCAAACAGACGCCAAAAATGGATTCCAACGGATTCCAAATCCCTAGAAAAATTAATAAGTTAATCCCACCGGAAAATAAACAAACAATAGATTTAAAAAACAGATTCACTACAATTTCACCAGTACCGGAAAATATAGATGAGTCAAGTGAGGAAAGTGATACGGAACCCAGCAATACCTCAAATTCAAAGGTTAAAAAGTCGAAGCCTCCGCCCCCGGTAGTAGTTCATTCAAAAGTCATAAAACACAAGCAATTTGTGGATGAACTAGGTAAAATTTTAACAAAGGGTTTTACGGTAAAGTACACGACCAATAATACTAATATATTTGTTAAGGATAGAGCGGAACCCAAAATCCTTATGCAGCGCATGGAAAACGAAAAAACCAGTTTTCACACATACTCAGATCATAATGAAAAAACGCATGCATTTGTAGTCAGGGGCTTGGCTGGAGATCTATTACCAGAAGAAGTTTATGAAGAACTAGTAGAAAGTTATAAACTACCGATCCAGAAATGTTATAAAATGAAAACAAGGTACACGCCTTTATACTTAATTGTCACAGACGCCAGAATAACACTGAAACAATTGCAAAAAGATGTAAAAGCTATTGCGTATATAAGCATACGGTGAGAACGACAACTGAGCAATAAAAAAATAGCACAATGCAGAAGGTGCCAAATGTGGTCACATGCAACCAGTAATTGCAAAGAAGAGGTTAAGTGCGTGAAATGTGCCGAGGACCACTGGAGCTGTGAATGTCAAAAGACGAAAAATACACCTGCAACTTGCGCAAACTGCGGAGGCGATCATCCGGCAAGTAGTACAGAATGCATCGAATACACAAAAATTGTGAATAAAATGAAAAAAGGAGTCGATAATCAAGTCAGACAAACAGAAATTCTCAAGAACAAACGGCCACCAGACATCAATAACAAAGAACAGTACCCAGCATTAGAAAAAATTGCCAACAAACCACAGGTAAAGCCCAATCCTTGGACAACAAGGATTCATACAGAAACCTATCAAGAAATGGGACCAGCCACTACAACAAATAACACATCAGGTAAAAATGCTCCTGTACATGTAGATTCGAATAGACAAGAATTTTATGAACTGATGCAAGAGCTAAAACAATTAAATTCGCTAATTAATATTAGGGCCATGTTAACAGCAGTAAAAGATCTAAACAAAATACTAAAAACCTGCCAAAATCCTATAGAGAAATTTACCGCTTTCAATAATTTCATTGTTAATCTAGACAGTTATGGGTTATAAAATAAACGTAGCCACCTGGAACGCAAACGGAATAATATAATAAAATAGGTCAATTGATACAATTTATTAATGAATTTAAGATAGATATTATGATGATCAATGAAACAAAATTAAAAAACAAAGACAAGGTCAGAATTAGAAATTACTCAGTAATCAGAAAAGATGCGCCGAACGAAAGCGGCCAAGGAGGAATAGCCTTGATTATTAAAAATAATATACCACATTCTACTGTAAATACTCCCATTACTACATCTGAGATAATAGCCATTAAATTACAAAATAATTTACACCTAGTTTGTATATATAATTCACCTAGAGTTAATTTTAAGGATACAGATTTAAGGAAAATATTTAATATTGGTGATAAGTTATTATTAATTGGTGACATGAATGCCAGGCATTTCACATGGAACTGCCATCGAAACAACGCCAGAGGAAACACACTAAGAGAATTTGTAAATAATAATGGGCTAGAAGTCATATATACTGATAGTCCAACCCATATTCCCTGGAATGGTTCAACACCGACTACAATCGATCTAATAATAGCAAAAAACATAACTTATCCCATATTTCCACAATCCTTAGCAGCCCTAAATTCTGATCACAACCCGGTATACCTACAGTTAAGAGGAATTAAAAGAGATAACAATAGCGTGATAGTAAGGTCATACAAGAATACTGACTGGAAAAAATTCAGAAGAGAGTTAGATGCTAACATAGTTCTCAAACGTCAACCTAAAAATAACGAAGAATTAGATCAATTAGTAGAAACCTATACAAAAATAATAGAGAAAACAATAAAGAACAACACCCAACTAAAAACAGTAAGTACTGATCGAGATAAATTACCTGACCAAATACTACAAGCTATTAAACACAAAAACCGATTAAGAAAAAGATGGCAAAACACGCGAAACCCAGAAGTGAAACAGCAACTTGTTGATGCCAATAACAGCATAAAAAATAACATTCAAGATTTTAAAAACCGGCAATGGGAGGAGAAATTAAGAGATCTGAAACCGCAAGATAACACACTGTGGAAATTCACAAAAGCCCTTAAACCAACAAAAGAAAAAATTCCACAATTAAAAAACAAAAATGACATACAAACCGACGGAAGGAAGGCCGAAATTATTGCAGATTGTTTCAAAGAAATACACACGCTGACACACAACACTCCGGAACAAGATGAGATTAGCGAAACTGTCAAACGTTTCGTTACACAGAAGAGCAAAAAAAGATTAACACCCGAAGTACTATCGAAAATTATAACCCATCCAAAAGAAGTTAGAGAAATGATAAAGCACCTCCCAAACAATAAAGCTCCTGGTATCGACGACATTCCAAATAATGTATTGAAAAACATGTCTAAAAAAGCCATAATACAACTGGTGTACGTCATAAACAGTATGATCGAACAAAAATACTTTCCAAAGCCATGGAAAACAGGATTGGTCATACCAATACTAAAACCGGGCAAGCCCTCTAATGAACCCTCAAGTTACAGGCCCATAAGTCTTCTGTGTACCATGGCGAAAGTGGCTGAAAAAGTTATTTTAAAAAGAATTTCCGATATTGAAAGAACTACACCTCTTATACAGCAAACACAATTTGGTTTCAGACCGGGTCACAACACGACACAACAAGTGACACGCATTGTAACAGATACTATAACAAACTTTAACAGAAATAAAGTAACTACCATGGTACTATTAGACATTAAAAAAGCATTCGATAGGGTGTGGATCATAGGGCTACTCTTTAAACTTATAAAGTTGAAAATTCCGACACACTGGATACAACTGATTCACTCATACCTAACTGAACGCTCATTTATAGTAAAAGTTAACAACGGACGATCATCAAAGAAGATAATTGATTCAGGAGTCCCCCAAGGGTCCATACTAGGGCTAAAGATCTTCACATTATTCATTTACGACCTACCAGAATTCCCACGAACGTCGACAGCACTGTTTGCAGATGACACGGCCATATATGCCCACTCGGATATGGTACAAATTTCCAGCCAACAAACACAGTTCCATCTAAATATATTAGAGGCTTATTACAAACGTTGGAAAATAGAACTAAATAGTGATAAAACTGAAGCGATAATATTCCAAAGAAAATTCAAAGACACCAAAAGTTGTTAAATCAATCAAAGTGAATGATGTTGCTGTTAACATGGTGCCTGCTGTCAAGTACCTAGGTGTCCATTTGGACCAAAGACTAAACTTTAAATTAAATATTAAAAAGAACCTGCAAAAGGGGTATGCAACAATGAAGCTCGTATACTCACTACTGTCCAAGCGGAGTAAATTCTCTCAAAAAAACAAGCGTCTTATATACACTACCCTAATAAGACCAACCATAACCTATGCCTGTCCAGTCTGGTGCAATATTTCGAAAACTACAATGGAACCACTCCAGCGATTCCAGAACAAATGTCTGCGTTTGATAACGGACTCCAATCGATACACACGAATACAAGTTCTCCACGCCAAAGCGGATGTGGAGTACATAAGAGGTTATATAAACAAAAATGCTGAAAAGTTTTACAATACACAAAATAATAGTAATGTACTCATAAAAAACATAACAAGAACGCGACAAGATGCTCCATTCAGAATTAAGCATAGACTGCCAAACCAAAACTTTGCTATCTTCAGGCAAAAACTCTAAAAAATATGAAATCAACTTTACCACCGACCCTAAAACAGGTTTTTTCTTCCAGCGTTTTTCCTGTCAACCAATCCACAACACAAATGATGAAAAAAATGGTAACATACATTTAAGTTGTATGACCAGCAGAGACGACTACAAAAGCAACAGCAAACCCGTATAAAGATATGATAAGCGTGAGCAGGAGCATATCAAGGAAGTGTACACTTTAAAATAAATATACTTTATCTGTTATGTATGTAACATGTAAATTATATAACCAGCACATCCTAAGTCTGTAATAAAAAAATTGCTTCTCGTCCGATTACCGCAGTTAAGCAACGTTGAGCGCGGTCAGTACTTGGGTGGGTGACCGCTTGGGAACACACCGCCTGTGGTTGTCCTTCTTTTTCTTTTTACGCTGGAATATCGTAGTTTTTCCTGACTTTGTAATTTTTATTAAATTACACAACCCCAACTTTATATGGAAATGTCGCGTTCCGAGTATGTAAAGTACTTATGCGAATCCATCTAGCGAATATTCAAACTCCGTGTTTTCTTAAAATTACTCAAAAATTTAATAAACGACAGCCGAAAAGTGGACTAAAATGCGAGGAAATAGTCATATATACATTACATAATAGCAAGCACTCTCTTCTGCGAATGTAAGTAACCCTCCTTTTGTGTCGGCGTCTTGCAACCATCAACAGGTATAATAAATAAAATGTATGTCAAGCGAAAATTACATGCAGCACCGAAACTTGCATTGAACTCGTGTACGGAATTGTTAAATAATTATTTAAGTCCATGTCGAGATGTGCTACACGGTCCTGCAACTGCTATATGTATATGTACGCTCCTAAAAAAAACAGTGTCCACCCACCCAAGTACTGACCAGAGCGAGGGTGCTTAACTCTGAAAACGTGCGATCTCTAATAGACGCACGCGTTCAGAATAAGAACAGCGCCCCTAATCGGGCGGTAGTCCAATGCAAAATTATATATATTTTTTAAATATATATATTTTTTAAATATATATATATTTTTTAAATATACATATTTTTTAAATATATATATTTTTAAATATATATATATATATATATATATATTAAATATATATATTTTTAAATATATATATTTTTAAATATATATATTTTTAAATATATATATATTTTTAAATATATATATATTTTTAAATATACATATTTTTTAAATATATATATTTTTAAATATATATATATATATATATATATATATATATATATATTAAATATATATATTTTTAAATATATATATTTTTAAATATATATATTTTAAATATATATATATTTTTAAATATATATATTTTAAATATATATATATTTTTAAATATATATATTTTTAAATATATATATTTTTAAATATAAATATATAAAATTAAATAAAACCCTTAACCACAAAAATATTTAAATTACTAGATACGTATTTCGACCACTATGTGGTCATCAGTAGAAAAAAAAAAAAAAAAATTAGCTGTATAATTTACTATATTGTTGATTTAAACACTATCGAGGATATTCTCCTCACCCGCAGGCTGGTGTTCTCAACAACAAACAAGTGAATTGTGATATTATAACTTAAATCTACCTAATTTATACTAATTCTAAATCTACTGAAGCGGGACCAGTTTAAATCTTGCTTTCTCATTGGTTGTTGACCAATAGGGAAAGCAAAGCAGATGACTCTATTGGCCCTTTATCGGTGTTTAAGAGGGTCCTTTATGTTTAACAATTTTAATTGATTCATAGGCATTTAAGGAGGAAAACGTTGGTACCGCTTTTAACAATTTAACATTTTCTAGTTTAACGGGGTGGCTGGTTTCAAATATATGTTTGGCGACCTGAGACCTTTCATATTTACCATATTTGAAGTGAGCAATGTGTTCTTTAAATCTTGTTGTTATATTCCTCTTGGTCTGACCAATATATTTTGAAAACACCCTGGCCCTGCACAACTAATTTCATAAATCCCCGACTTTTGCAATTTTTCCACCTTGTCTTTTGGATTACCTAGCAAATCTTTAATTTTATTAGTATTAGTGAAAGCAATTTTGAAATTACACTGTTTGAATATTTTATCAAGACCCTTTGTGGTTTTGTGAAACGGAAGTTTAACATATTTAACATTATCGTTAGAGGTGGTTGATTGCAAAGTCGTTGATTTACGGATGTTGATCCTATTTTACACTTTCTAAAAATATTATCTATAATATCAGAAGAGAAACCATTGTAATTCGCCTATTTGTTTAATAAGAGCAAATTCCTTATTAAATCTGTTTTTATTTAAAGGAAATTCAATAATCTATTAATTAAAAGTTAAATGAAGCCAACTTATGTTGTATGCTATGATTAGAGGAAGACAAAATAAAGCGATTTACATTGGTTTCTTTTCTATAAATGTCAAATTCTAATTTATTACCATTTCTAATTACTAATGTATCTAAAAAGGGTAATTGTCCATTATTCTCTAGTTCATACGTAAATTTTATGCTTTGAAATTTTGAATTCATTTCTTTAAGAAAATCATCAACATTTGATTTAGAAGTGTCAAAAACTGCAAAATATCATCCACGTACCTTAACCATATTCTTGGGAAGTATTTGGAGTTTTCTTTTAACTCGGTTTCAAAACGAGACATAAATAAATTTGCTATGAAAGGTGATAAGCTATTTCCCATTGCTGTGCCTTCATGTTGTTCGTACAACTTGTTGTTGAATTGAAAACAGTTCTGGGACATGCAATGCGAAACAAGCTTGATATAGTCCTCAACTTTATCATTATCAATATCACTATCTATAAGAACATCCTTTAAATATGTTAAAGTACGTGGTATTGGAACACTAGGGAATAATGAACTGACATCAAATGAAATTAAGATTTCGTTCTCTTCTAATGTTGATTTAAAGAACACATTGCTCACTTCAAATATGGTAAATATGAAAGGTCTCAGGTCGCCAAACATATATTTGAAACCAGCCACCCCGTTAAACTAGAAAATGTTAAATTGTTAAAAGCGGTACCAACGTTTTCCTCCTTAAATGCCTATGAATCAATTAAAATTGTTAAACATAAAGGACCCCTCTTAAACACCGATAAAGGGCCAATAGAGTATCTGCTTTGCTTTCCTATTGGTCAACAACCAATGAGAAAGCAAGATTTAAACTGGTCCCGCTTCAGTAGATTTAGAATTAGTATAAATTAGGTAGATTTAAGTTATAATGTCACAATTCACTTGTTTGTTGTTGAGAACACCAGCCTGCGGGTGAGGAGAATATCCTCGATAGTGTTTAAAGCAACAATATAGTAAATTATACAGCTAATTTTTTTTTTTTCATTGATGATGACCACATAGTGGTCGAAATACGTATCTAGTAATTTAAATATTTTTGTGGTTAAGGGTTTTATTTAATTTTATTTAAATCGTGCCACAGTGTTCCTATAGATTATTATATATATATTTTAAATATATATATTTTTAAATATATATATATATATATATATATATATATATATTATATATATATATATATATATATATATATATATATATATTTGAAAAATATATATTGCAAAATATTTTACATATATATTAGAAAAATATATATATTTCAGTAGTTATTATAGACACAAACGGCGCCTCATAGATAAGTATATTTCCACTAAAAAAAGAAGATTCTTTTGTAGTTGAAAAATAAATCACTTTATTACTCGATTTTGGTGCAGGCTGTAAGATATAAATTCATGATTTAATTTAACTACTTAGGTATTTCTTTTTTGCCTTGTATATTTAGCAGTAAATAAGATTTTAAGTTGTTCATTTAATTTTCGCTATCGGTATGTTAACATTTAATATTTTCAACATTCTTAAGTACGTTACGTTACACATTCTTCTTGTTCTCATTATGGTTAATTAAATAATGATAATTATCATACATGATGTCTGGGTAAGTGTAATACCAGATAACAGACAATGAATATTAGTCATACATGTTTACATGCGATGCATAATAATTGTAAGCCTTGAATATGCTAAAACAAAAGGCCCTTTTTAAAAATTTGCGGGGAGCGCACCAGACGTCATGTCCGCCACTGATCACGACGAAGGATGCATATTGGGAGTTCTAGTTCCACAAGATTAAGAAAGATGGTGACTTAGGTAGTTGCATTAACCAAAAAAGTTAGCTCAGAATGATAAACAGTGAAAAGCTGCGTCAAACCAAATCTAGAATCAGAAATAGTAGAAAGCTACATGAAACCAACTTTTACATTGTGATTAAAAGGGTATGAAAGTCATTGTTTTACTACTACTCGCATACACATATAAACACTTAATTTGCATACACTTGTAAGATATTGACTGTTTGAGAAATTTTCAGACACTGAAACTGGCACAGTAAATTAATTAGAAGCTCATACACTGTCAATAAACGAATTAGTTTCGAAAGCGAGAAGATCTTTGAGATTGTAGCGCTTGTAAGTGTTTCTAATTGAATCGTCTGCAAAGAAGCGTTCCCCGGTTAAATGGAAATATAATTATATTCTATCAATGTAAGCAGCTTTTTTAAGTAGTGCTGCATAAATTTAGCAAATAATTAGACTACCCTTATCATCAATCGACTTTATTTCATATACCCTTCGTTAAAGCAATTTGATTATGAAGTGGACTGTTGTTATATAATCAATTTATTCGTATATTGGAACACAATTTAGTAGAGCCGTTAAAATTCATACAATTTGTGGCGGCTCGTGAAATTTGTAAGTAGATGTTCTCAGTACATACATAATCGTTCCAAAATTATAATGTATTCTATGGAACCGTTGATCAACTGATGCATCTTGTTACAGGCGGAAAAGCTACTAAGTATATATATTTTCCAGTCAAATTATAAAATGGGGGCAGCTTGTAAAACAAAAATTAAAGGGGTCACTAGCTAGCTGAAGGTCGTGGATCATATAAAGGGTTAAAATTTTTCAGAAAGGGTTAAATTAATTTATAATATACTACAAAAAAATTTGGCACTTACCTTTCATAAATATTGTGGCTTAATGACAATTACCAAAGGCGCCAGACAAGTCGAGAATGTTCAAATGTTCGTGCAAAACCTTGAGAGACTTGTCATCTCAAGGAGGACAATTGTTCCTTTTAATTAATTCCTAACTTTTTTATTACTTATGCAACTTCCATGATAAAAAAAATAATAAAAAAAACTATTGACATAATCAACGGCAAACAAAACTATTTAATTAGCAGAGCAATAAACGTGAACCTCTTACATTCATTGATTTTAATTTAGAAATTTAATGGAATAGGTGAATATGGAATTATGAAAATTTTGCGTACATAAGTAATTCCCAAACACTTATATGGAAGAAACTTATCTTATAAACTTACTTACTAAAAATTGTCCATTGTTTGATGGCTTGCCTTCCAACGTAGAACAGTTCTTAAATTGGAGGAGAGAATCTCGCTTGTTGCTCTTGTTTATAATTTTTAAATAATTGAATGGCACACGAACCCGGCAGGATCTTGTTGACAATATCACTTAACTCGTGCGTCACACGCCTACAAGCTTTTTATTATTTACCTTGTATCACTATAAATCCGCGTACATACGGGAGTAACCCTCGGGAACTGGAAGAGTTATCACTCCTTTCCAATTTCACTATCGTGATACTAAGTGGAATTCCATATCTGTGATGCCGGAGAACGCTACCCGCGAACTACGTTTCTTCCTACTTTTTGACCACGGACAGCCCCATTGGAAAAAACTCCGTCTTTTAGCTAAAGCCTTAAGTTATATAGATTAATTCCTACTCTAACCTATATTTACGTCATATTTCTGTTATCCAATGATTGAACAGAACCTCCCCAAAACCAAGTTTTTAGAAACCAAATCCAACCCCTTTTAAGATGAGGGTCACGGAAGCAATTATTTTTCTAAGGGTTTAAATATGTTGTATCTTCTAAGAATTTCATAATTACTGAAATGTGAACCATACCCGTTGGCGACAGTAGTCTGCCATTAACAAAAGACACGTTAACCCACTTGAGCCAAAATGGGTTTTAAATACAATGGATGTCTCCAGACTACTTAAAATTACTTGCAATCTTTGAACAAATCAAATTGGAAATAGTTTTTGCTATTTATAATCTTTCGTTTTCTATAACCCGCTGTCAATCAAAGAAATTATTAAGAAAATTAAGCTTTTCAACAGGAAATTGCTTTTCTGTATTTACGTTAAAAGGTACTATTCCATTTTAATTTTATCAGATTCGTCAATCTGTAACCGACCTAAGCTTTAAGAGGGTTATTGTATTTGAATGTACAAGAATAGAGCTTTAAATTATGATGAGCTGCCGCTGGAATTTCTAATAGTTTAGCCTTAAGCTAATTGTAAACCCTGGTCTTTTATGAGGGAGGCTAACTGAAATATGAAAATAATTTATTGTGGAGTTTTTGTCTATAAGCTATGCAAGTTAATAAATTTTAATTAATTAATTGATTTGTCTATTAGCTAACATTACAAAATAATGTTACAATCTAGTACTACTACTACAATATTACTACTACTTTATTTATGAAAAAAACTTATTTATAGAGAAAATCTATTCTTCTGTTTTTTAGATTTACAATTACTCTATTATTAAAATCGTTGATAGTATTAATCAATTCTTTTTTTGATGGATAGCATCGCTAATGCATTTAATCTGCCTTCTGACATAGTGTTTCTAAAAAACGTTTTTATACGTTTCACATTCTGGTTCTGACGTAGTCATGGAAATTGTTACCAACGCTTTTAACAATTCACATAACTGGGGAAAAGTGTCTTTATCCAGCTCATTTTCTATGAAAAACTGCAACAGTGGTCCAGCTTCAGTAGCTTTCTGCAAATCCTGACGGGTATACAGTACCTCCAATTCAGTCCGTACCATGCCTTCAATTTAAAAATGGATACGCTTCTACGACGGCTGCAAGCTGCTCTACAGGAAAAAATTCTTGATATTGTGGTAAAAAATATGGCTCCAGGACTGTTGCTGCGATTAGGTGATCGGAATATGAAAATCGGGCTTTTATATGACCCATTATTGTGTCACATATTTCTTTAGCATCCGCCCCTATATTAGACACCTTGCATCTCTTATTCTTAGAAACTGATTCACAAGATGTGCTAGTAATATATGTGTTGTTATCTTGGATATGATTTAAAAATTCTGCAACATACTCTTTCAATTTAAACGGATCAATCTTTTTTGCTGAAGTTTTTTAAATAGAATATCCGCTTGAGGCATTGTCTTACTGTAAAAATCAAATCAAAACGAAAATTCGCCGTTGCATAAACATGCTAGTAGTCTATAACATTCCCTTCTAGTTTTGTCATCCACACGTTCTGAATCTTGGATTACTTCTAAACATTCTATTATGCCATTTTTATTCGTATGAAAAGTTTGAACTAATCTAATATTATGTACCCAACATGTTGGAGCAAGTGGCGGTAATCTTTTTTTACATATTGCGTCCAAAAACGTCGTCCTTTGTGTGGATTTCAAAAAAAAAACTGGAAATCCCGTGAGATTTGTAAAAAAAATTCTAGCGGAACGATTTACTGAGGCTTTTGTAAAACTAAATTGAATTGATAGCCGTAACAGTGAATAAAATGTATTCTTGGATAAACTTCTTTGATTCGGCATTGAACCCCACTTGAACTACCACCCATAACTGCTGCTCCATCGTAACACTGACCAATTAATTTTTCTTTTTAATCGCGTGAATGAACCTCTACCTCCGATAGTAGTACCTTGCTTAATGTTTCGGCATATTGTGCTTCAGGATTGAGAAAGCCCCAAAAACGCTCAACGGCAGATCCATTAAATTCATATCGATAAACTATAACCATCTATTCAATTGTAGACACGTGCGTAGTTTTATCAACCATCACTGCTAAATAATTTGCTTCATTTGTTTGTTTTGATATTTCTTCTCTACATACATCCAAAATGCAATCTAGAAGTTCACTTTGAACAGTTTTGGGTGTACCCTTGAAAACCATCGCATTCTCTATATTCTCCCTCACAGCATCATCAACTGATCCAACCAGATTACCTCGAAAAATACCAGGGTTATTGGACCCTTCAGTCTCGTCATGTCCTCGTAGTGGCAATTCAAATACGTCACAAAATTTCACACAATCAATTATTCGCGATAAAATGTACCGATTTTTATCCACCTGCTTGTTATGCTTTTGTATAGTAGTACGGTAAGCAATTTCTAACTGTATGCTTATATTCACACGACCAAGCATAGAAAATTCAATACTGGCATTTTTAGGAGCATGAGAATTTTCATGCTTTTTAATTTTTTCATTTAAATGATTTAAGTCCGCACCAGTTTTTGTCGAAACATTAATTTCTTTACTAAAAAGTAAACACGGCAAACAAAACAACAAATTTTGAGGTTACAGTCACACAACCATTTATGTTTTTTGTATATATCGCTATTAAACTTACGATTATTAAACACAACCTTATGTACCTGGCCCCCAACTTCATTAAAAAAAATTTAAAATAATTTAGTGGGCGTGTACCTCGTTTGTGCCCGTTTGTACCACTTTTTATTTCGTTTGTACCTCAAAGGGTAACAAAAAAATAACCGGCCCCCGAGTTTAAGATATTTTAATTTCTTTAACGCCATTCGATAAAGAATCGTTTGTGCCAGTTTGTACTACTTTTTATTTCGTTTGTACCTCAAATGGTAACAAAAAAATAACCGGCCCCCGAGTTTAAGATATTTTAATTTCTTCAACGCCATTCGATAAAGAATAGTTTGTGCCCGTTTGTACCACTTTTCATTTCGTTTGTACCTCAAAGGGTAACCAAAAAGATTAAGAAATAACCGGCACCCAAATTTAAGATATTTTAATTTTGTCAAGGCTATTCGATAGAGAATTGTTTGTATCTGTTTGTACTTATTTTCATTTCGTTTGTATCTCAACGAGAACTGAGGTAGAACGTTTTTGAAGTTTCGGTGCATATGTAATGTTTTAAGATACCCCAAAATAAACATGAGGACTCGTAAGGGAATCGCCTACTGTGTTGTATTCCAGCGCTTAGCATTATCCAGGACTGACGGCGAGGACGCGGCAGGATTCTAGTTCTATTTTTGTTTTTTGTTCTTTTTGTTTTTATTGGTTTTTGTTTTTATTTTTTTTTGTTTGAAAAGTTTTTGTTTCGTTTATGTTTTTTTGTTATTTTTATTTTATATTTGTTATTAAAAATTTAATGTGTGTTATTTGTTATAATTAGTAATTTTCTAATAAAATAATAAAGAGAACAATTCGTATTTTAATACATACGACGATTTGAGTAAAAATAACACATAATCAAGAACTCTTTTACAAAAAAAGAATATCCCTCTTAATATTCATAAAACAGCAAAATAACTGTATTACACTTTACATCTGCGTGTAATAAAATACGAATTTTTTATTATTTTCTATTATTTTATTATAAAATTACTAATTATAACAATTAACACACATTAAATTTTTAATAACAAATATAAAATAAATATAACAAAAAAACATAAACGAAACAAAAACGTTTCAAACAAAAAAAATAAAAACAAAAACCAATAAGAACACAAAAAACAAAAAACAAAAATGGAACTAGAATCCTGCCACGTCGTCGCCGTTAGTCCTAGATAATGCTAAGCGCAGGAATACAACACAGTAGACGATTTCCTTTTGAATCTTCATGCTCATTTTGGGATATTTTAAAACCTTGCATATGCACCGAATCTTCAAAAACGGTCTACCTCGGTTCTCGTTGAGGTACAAACGAAATGAAAAGAGGTACAAACAGGTATAAACGATTCTTTATCGAAAGGCGTCGACGAAATTAAAATATTTTAAAGTTGAGCACCGGTTATCTTTATTTTTTTTTATTTTATTACCCTTTGAGATACAAACTAAATTAAAAGTGGTACAAACGGGCGCAAACGATTTTCTATCGAATGTCCTTGACAAAATTAAAATATCTTAAAGTTGGGAGCCGGTTTTTTTATTTTTCTTATTTTGTTACCCTTTGAGGTACAAACGGAATGAAAAGTGATACAAACGGGTACAAACAATTCTCTATCGAATAGCGTTGACAAAATTTAAATATCTTAAAGTTGGGTGCCTTTTTTTATTTTTTTTATTATGTGACCCTTTGAGGTACAAACGAAATAAAAAGTGGTACAAACAGGTACAAACGAGGTACACGCCCACTAAATTATTTTAAAATTTTATTGATGAAGTTGGGCGCCAGGTATATCAGGTTTACGCTTTTCAGTTTTTGTTTGATTTTCAATTATTAAATCTGGTTGAAGTGGACCAAGTTTTTTTATATCCAATTTTTCTTCATAGGATAACGTTTTATTCAAAATATTCTTAACGGAATTCATTATATAATTTAAACCTTCATTCTTCACCTTTGTTCTAATAAATATTAACAGCAAAAAAAGATTAATCGAAAAAGATAGTTACGATACGATTTAAGTCAATTAATTGCACACTAAAAAGTAAAAACTAGCAAACAGAGACTATTTAAATAGCAGCAACACATACGAAAACAGTAATACGTGATCTGTCCGAACCCAAATACGGAAAATAAGCTGAAGTTTACGAAATATTTGTGAACCCTCCTTATGTAAAATCGCGTGCTATTTATCAACCAATACCATACTGGCAAGGCGACGGTCAGGGTTAAGCGTTTGAAACGCGCGTTCGCACTTCGCAGTTCTTGTGTGAACTCAGAAGCTACTTGTAGGTGATCGTTATGTTTAGATTGGCGGCAGCGTTTTCCTACTTTTTTATAGCACGAAATACAGGTTGGGTCAAGCTATTTAGTTTTTTAAAAAGATTTATTATACAGTCGCTAAACCTTATTACACAATAGCTAAACACTGTATTAAATTTATTTAAAGGTAGCAAAAACAATTACTTGAAACTATTGTACTCCGGCAGAGAAGCAATGTTAAAGCTTCGGCTGCTGGTACAAGTCTGCCCCTCTAAGTTTATTTTCTGATCCCTTTTTGGGTTTTCTCCCTACTCAACAATATTCATATCACTTGACATTTAACCTATTCCATTAATCATTAGATTACTTAGAACTATACATATTTTATTATCAAGATTTAGTGGTCGTTTACAGTATTCGGCGATTTACTTTAATCACTATTGGTAATATTAATTATTCCTAGTCTAGACAGAAAGTCATAAAATGTTCAGTAAGGGTCCTGAGAAATTACCAGAGTTTCTTAGTCACACATAAATTACATGAAATTATTGATATTGGTCTCAAAAGCTAAATCATAAAGTGTACAAAAACATAATCTTAATAGTAATGGTTTCTCTAATAAATCTAGAATTAAACTGACTGCTTTACTTCGTTTCAATTTCAATATCAACTTATACTAATTATGCTTCCCTAGCATTTTAGAACACTTAATATAATTTAACAGAATCTCTACAAGGTGCTTGCAAAGCAGCTTTACAAATATTATTTTATTCGCACTATATATTGCGAATCTGTAACTCACGTTATATTGCAACTAGCAAAGAAGAATGTATGTTTAAAATTAGGGTGTTGACGTCAACATGTGAACCTATACACAAGCCGCTACTGACAAGTCCTATATGAGTAATAGCTTGCATTTCGGAGAATAGATTCGTGTGTCTAGCTCTTGAAAAAGTAGTTTCTAACATTCTATCTGTTTCAGCTTATCGGTCGGAACGCAATCTTACAATTGCATAAAGGTTAACTTAAATTTGGATATCAAATACCCTGAAAATAATTTTTTTGCTCACATTGCAACATTTAATATTATATTTTAAATTTTAAAAGGCCTCTCCTCGATTATGTTGGTTTCCTGAACCTCGCATTCTCTCTGAAACTCCCTGCGAACAAATCATACTTAATTGCTACGTATGCTTTGGACTTTCCCACGCCCGAGTACAGCCTTCACGGTTATTATAATCACTTGTTTTAAGCTTTTTCATGATATTTATTTTATAATAATTTTTTTACTATATAAAAGAATTGTTTTTCGAAACGACTTAGAAGTATAAAGGCAATAGAAGAAAAAATGAACAAAATAGCCAAGAATATAAATTTGCAAATTTAAAAGGATTTTCGAATTTTTAATAAGTCCTTAGTGCCGTATGGAAAGCAATATGCAATTTGATATTTTCTAGTTTGGTTCAATTATAAGGTTAAATTCAACATTTTGTATTCACAGTCATGATGGATAGATAGATATTTTCACCCATTTTACATGGTATATAGCAGAGAAACATGTATACATTAAAATAATTATAATAAATACAATAAATACAAGAAGGAGTAGTGACGCACTAAAGTGTTGTAGTCTTTATTATTTCTGACCTTTCTAAAAATTAATGGGGTTAAGATGTTCTTACTAAAATCTAACTGGTCTGCACTCTTATTTCAGGGACTTCAGTGGATTCATTGAATTGTTATTCCTACTCGTAATACCATACACTTCATTTAATCCAGTTATATAAACAAGAACACAATACCACTATTTCAGTGAGTAAACAAAATATATTACCAATAATTATTAGCCTAGAATATGTACAGCCTAATTTATTTTACAAATGTTTTTACAATTTACCATATATACAAAATTTACAGTTGCCACTTGAACAATAACATTAAAAAAATTGCTACAATACAATCTGGATGAAAAATTTAATATACTTTTGTGTTGACTGAAGTGGTTACGTAGTTTAAATCGAGCTCGCTTTAATTGTTTCAGACTTGTACAATATGAAGTCCCTAAATTAGTAATTAATTTAAACAAAAAAATTGAGGCTAATGAAATTTCAGGTATTGTTTCAAACCATTTTGTTAGTATAGTCTAAATATTCATAGAATTAAAATTTTGCTATTAAAAGAAAAATAAAATTTAAAATACCTGTTTGCGTGTGTGGTATGTAGTTTGGTTGTTGTCAATTGATAAGTAAGTTAATAACTCCGTAACCCAGAAGCCTCCACCAGGATTTCCTATTACTGATCTATAAAGAACGTCACCTGTGCAGATAACAGCTTCAAAAAAACACAATTGGGCAGCGTGCACGATTAAAGGCTATCCATATTCTACGATTACATCACCAACCGCATTTTGTGACATACTAAATTCCCTTCATAAATTACGGCTACATTGCATGGTGCGTTTAGAATGGCAACGAATGGTGTTTGACAGTTTCCAAACTTATTGGTTAAAATTCACCATGTGTGATTTCTATTAAAATAATACTCATTCCTGAAACCAGAATAAATACGCCATTGTCGAAATTATTTCCACGTACTCCCGGGAATAATTGATTATTGCGTGCTTGTCGCAATAAATTAACGTCACGTGAACCCGTAACTAAATGCTGAAATAAAAAAAACCCTCTTCAGATTTAACAATTTCAAATTAATTAAAGCGAAGTAGACTTGCCTACTTTCAAATTTGCATATTCAATCAAGTGAACAAACTAACTTTTGAACATCGAAGTACCTGATGCTTTTCAGGCCAAGCTCAAATTCACAACTAGGAAGACCCATTTTCGTGCAGTGCTTAAATCAAAAAGGAAAACAAAATTCACGTTTCTAACCAAGTAGATAGTATCCTTCCTAAACACAGATGGTTTCCAAAATTAACAAACAGAATGTTGTTTTTAACCAAACACGTTTGTATGGTTGTCTATCTATCAGAATAAGCACAATACATTGCCTACCTAACAAAATTGGTAAGAGAAAAATTAAAACTGTTACAGTGTTTAATGGTAAATAGTTTCATGGTAATAATGGTGATAAAAAATCTGAGAGATTACCACCCAAGCATTCTTGAACCACATAAGACAGTTCATTTACATTTCCAATGCTCCACTTGTAGGTACTACATTGGCCAGGAGGCGAGTTTTTCGTTGCCTGGAAATTTAGAATTTTGCCGAACCCTTGTCGTTCCAGGCAAGGTAGGGATTTTTAACGTGCGTGACAACACTCACACACGGGACCTCCATTTAACCTCTCATCCGAGCGAGGGCGTAATTTTTGTGAAAAATGCTCACCTGCCATTTTTCAAGCAGTCGGCCGTGTCGGGATTTGAACCACATAAGACAGCGTTTGTGCAGCAAAGCCAACAAAGAAGTTTGAGAATTCAAAGTTTTTATTATTGTGTTAATTCTATTCGGTAACTTGTTATAGAGCAAAAGTGCAACGTATAAAAGAGATGGTTTAACTACAGTAGAGTTAGGAGTAATTATTACAAAAAACTCTAGCGTTTCGAGTACCATAACCATGGATGGAATTTGCACACGCAAATCTATTCTGATTTATATAGAAAAGTTTTAATGTTTCGTATATAAATAAAGAAGGGTATGTTAAAATCTTTAGTTTTCTATACAGCGGTCTGCAGTGCGCATTTTTTGTCCTGTGAGTAATGATTCTTATTGCACGTTTTTGCATCTTGAAAAGGAGAGCAATATTTTTAGGTTTGGTAAAACCCCTAAAGCTGATATCATAGCGCAGTCTAGATTCAAATAGTGCGTAATATAATTTCAATAAGTTCCCAATAGACATTTGAGTAGCAATGGTTCTAAGAGCATAGCTAGTTCGGAGAAATTTAGTTTGTAATCAACCATTATGCCTAAAAATTTTGTAGCTTCGACCCAATTACACCATTGATCATCAAAGATTGCTATTGCAAAGGTTTTGGTTTAAAAGTAATATTGTAACAATATTTTTGACAACTACAAATCCTTTTCAAATTATTTATAAAATACACTGCATTGTCTATTTAAATAAACAATTAAATTTTGCGATGTAAATAAATATTTAGATCAGGGCCGTGTACCCCAATCACAAGCCGAATATTACTTTATAGTATTGGGTTATTTACTATTAGTAAACGTTGGTCGTTTGAATTGCATCTCCAATGTCAAGCGATTTTGATGTGAGTTCTGCGCACGAACGGACGATTCAATTTAGCACAACCACTTGTGGAATCACAAGCATCACGCAGTAGAATAGGGTCCTCGCCAGCAACCTGCGTGTAGCGATAGGCGTTGCCGCTTGACCAAGTGCAAGATGCACTTGCTTTTCTGTGTATTTTAATAATGGTAAGCAGATTAAATTATTGTTAAGTCGGACTAAATAATTTTATTACAGCGCTCTATGGATTTTTGATAATAAATCCCTTACATTTGTTAATTATGATTTCATTGAATTTATAAAATGTGCTCTGTGGATCTTCTAGTTATGGTCTTATAGAATTTCCAATAATAATTTCTTTAAAATTTGCTAACATTAATTTCAATTAACTTATTAAAAAATTAACATAAATGGTTGGCGAAATTTGGTCTTTGTAATTATCAAGTCTATTCTCACTAAAGTAAATGTAATAATGTGTATTCTGGACATTAAGCAATGATAAGATTGCGAGCCTACAAGTTCAACTATCATATTTAATTTTCCAATTACCGTTGAATAATTTGTCTTTAACACAAGTTAGAGAAACGTGGAAAATGATGTACGTTGGATAGTCTGTTTTATGGTTCGATTTAGTTTCGATTTGCAAAGATGAAATGCACATCAAGTTCGTGTAAATGGTTTCAGTAAACATCCAGTATATTACGTAATAAAATGTGGACAGTACTTTGACGTCATCTGTTTGTCTAAGGATCGCAGGTCAGCACATCTGGATTCGACAACGTAATTGTTTCAATGTAATTTAAAACAACAGTTTGCAAGGTAAGCGTTTTTCTATCACTTTGACATGACTACAGCTGTTCGGCAATCTTAACAGTGAGGCAGATAATCGAAAACAACATTGTAGCAATTTATGATTCTTGTTTTACTATGTAATTACGAAAACTTTTTCCATTTAGAATTTATTACAGTTTGAATCAAGGGTTATATATGATATTATTGCAAATGGATATGAATACCTTTATTTAATTCTAACAAAGTATTTCATTCAAATTCAATTACACCTTAAGTAATTACGAAAATTAATATTTTTAGTCTTTGAATATTTAATATACATTTGTAAACCAAGGTAACAGATCTGTGTATTTTGGGTAATTAATTTGGAAAGCTTTGTAAAAATGTTTAATACGTTATTGATATTTTTTTATTCTTAGTAAATAAAGACAGTCGTAATTTTCATATTCAATCATTGTGTTGAAGACTTTAGACCACATTTGTGATGTATATTTTGTACATAAAATTTTATTACTTAGAAAGCAACATTTTAATTAAATAACAACCATTAAATTCAATTTCATAATTGTTTTATTTTGAACAAGTGAGTTCAAAGATAGGGTAATTGAGTTAAAAAGGTATAAATACCCTAAAGTAAAGTCTATAACAGTGACTTGATAAAGAAGCACTAAACAACACCTTTAAGGGACTTAATGCCTAAATTGGTTTATATAATAATGTTTAAATTATTGATATAAATGGCTATTCTTTTTCTTTATAGTATAAGGTAGCAAGAGTACATCTCTTGTATCCTTCATTGTTATATTAATAATATTTTCTTTACAGTCCCTGCTTTAGCGGTAAATACGATATTTCTTTCTAGGTATTTCCAAGTCCTCCCTTAGGGCAAACTCGTGATTAAAAAATTTAAGGACTTGGTGGCACCCCTTTTGCATCCCCTATTTTAGTATTATTAGAGTCAGTAAGTAAACAATGTTTTGTCGTAAAACCCACGATCACTCCTCATAAGCTCTACCCGAGGAATAGACCCCTAGCTTAGTCGGAATAATGTCGAGATCCCTTCACCATAAGAAAATCTCCAATTTAACCCTAGGCTAATAATTCACACCCCCATATATTTTATAATACACTGGCGCCCAACATACTGTCCACACTTTATTGCGTAATATACTGGATGTTTAATGGAACCATTTACACGAACTTGATGTGCATTTCATCTTCGCAAATCAAAACAAAATCAAAGCATAAAACAGGCTATCCAACGTACATCATTTTCCACGTTTCTTTAACTTGTGTTAAAGACAAATTATTCAACGGTAATTGGAAAATTAAATGATATTTGAACTTGTAGGCTCGCAATCTTATCATTGCTTAATGTCCAGAATAAACATTATTACATGTACTTTAGTGAGAATAGACTTTATAATTACAAAGACCAAATTTCGCCAACCATTTATGTTAATTTTTTAATAAGTTAATTGAAATCAATGTTAGCAAAGTTTAAAGAAATTATTATTGGAAATTCTATAAAACTATAACTATAAAATCCACAGAGCACATTTTATAAATTCAGTGAAATCAAAATTAACAAATTTAAAGGATTTATTATTAGAAATCCATAGAGCGCTGTAATAAAATTATTTAGTCTGACGTAACAATAATTTAATCTGCTTACCATTATTAAAATACACAGAAAAGCAAGTGCATCTTGCACTTGGTCAAGCGGCAACGCCTATCGCTACACGCAGGTTGTTGGCGAAGACCCTATTCAACTGCGTGGTGCTTGTGACTCCACAAGTGGTCGTGCCAGACTGAATCGTCCGTTCGACGCGCAGAACTCACGTCAAAATCGCCTTACATTGGAGATGCAATTTAAACGAACAACGTTTACTAATATTAACCAAACCAATACTATAAAGTAATATTCAGCTTGTGATTTGGGTACACGGCCCTGATCTAAATATTTATTTACTTCGCAAAATTTAATTGTTTATTTAAATAGACAATGCAGTGTATTTTATAAATAATTTGTAAAGGATTTGTAGTCTTCAAACAAAATTGTTACAATATTGCAAGTTTTTTGGGTATTAATTACAAAATTAATTATCTTAAACCAGTTTCTAGCAGTAGATACGTCAAGGTTTGATTGGTCTAGTAGTTTCAGAGAAGAAGCCTCCCATTGAAATAAAGTACATTTTGCAAATCTTATCCAGACTGAGAAGTCATTTATACAGAGAAGAAATGAAACAGGGCGAAGCACGGAACCCTGAGGGACACCGAAGTTTAATTTATCTTTATCTGATAAAATAGTTTGATTATTCAAACTACTTTTGCAGTCTGAGATCCTTATTCAGGATATGGTTTTAACCAACAGTTTAACACACCTCGAAAACTATAGAAATCTAATTTATTTAAAATGATGACATGATTAACACAATCAAAATCTTGCTTCTTACTTAAATAGAAATCTTATTTAAATTAATACTAATGTATGTGAGGTAGATGCTTTCATGTTTGTGTGTGAAGTGTATTTTATTTCAACTATTAACTTATCTCATAACGCTACTATCCCTAATAATATTAACAGATGTTCAAGCGTTGTTTATAAATAATAAACCATTATATCTTTTTCTGTTTCTATGCAACAAAGTTTACGCGACAAGGCTAGCAATTTAGCATTACTGTTAGATTATTTACTTTTCCTCTCTATCGTTTGTGTCATTGAGAATTGGCTTTTAAGTCTCAAGAATTTATCCAAATTCAAAATTATTAGTTTGTGAGCATCTCCCACAGACAGCGCTTAAGTCGTGGTGCACTGCTATTTATTGCACTGCAGATATTGAGTTTGACAGCGCCTCTAGATTCAATCATATGCAAGATGAACTCAATTTTGAATTCTCCTACATCTACAACAAAGAGCGTAAGTTGCATGTTATTTGTATTTATCGTTCACCCAACGGTAACATTGAAATATTCTTTAACTCTCTTGATTCACTTTTACATTGTCTTCATTTTTATTGCAAAATTATAATTACTAGCGATTTTAATATAGATTCTAATAATGTGTTAGATAAAAATGTCTTCCGATTAAAAAGGCTCTTTAATTCTTATGATTTAACTATGCAAGTATCAGGTAGTATCAGAATTACAAAACATTCTAGTTCCTTTATTGATTACATAGTAACAAATATAAGCTCTCACTGAACCTATAAGCACTGAAATTGTTAATAATTATTTGTCTGATCATGAGTTCGTACTTTCAATACATGTCTCAATGTTTTACGTAAGTCTAATTTTAGATACAAAAGGGTCTATAATTCTAATAATTTTGAAAAGTTTATCAATGCTTGTTCATTAAGCAACACCACCTCCACTATAGGTGACCTAATAAAACTATTCCCTGAATACATACAGGAGAGGCACCACCTATAAAACAGAGATATCATCCTCTTTCGCTACATATGCTTGATATCTTAAACAAGGAAATTGATGAGATGTTGAAATTGAAAGTAATACAACCTTCCAAGTCACCATGGAACTCGCCAATTGTAATAGTAAAGAAGAAAAATGGAGAATTTCGTATATTTTAACGGAAGAAAATTAAATGCGGTTACGAAAAAGATGCATATGGATTGCCATACGTTAACGATATACTGGACAAGTTTAGGGATGCTAAGTTTCTTACATCCATTGATCTTCAGAAAGTTTTCTGGCAAATAGAATTATCACCAAGGCGAGGACTACGAATTTACCGTATTACCATTTGATATATGTAATAGTCCACAGACTCTACAACGGCTTATGGATAACATCCTTGGACCTCGTTTTGATAACGTCTTTGTATACTTGGACGATGTCATAGTTGGGTCGCCAAACTTTGAAAGTCATATGAAAACACAAAATGAAGTTTTTCAAGCCATGAAAGAGGCAAATTTAATGATAAACTTCGAAAAATGCAAATTTTGCAAACCCACGTTAAAGTATTTGGAGTTGTGTTCGATCGAGACGGACTGCGCACAGATCCTAAGAAATTACAAGCGATCGTTAACTTTCCAACACCTTACCGACGCAAAAGCAACCAAGAGGTTTTTGGACATGGCAGGTTGGTAAGGCGCTTTATAAATGACTTTTCCACGTTAGCAGACCCGATTTTAACACTTATAAAAGACCGAGCGATGAAACAATCTATAAAATAGAATTCCAAAGCGGAAGAAGCGTTTCAAAAATTAAAATCATTACCGGTCACCTCACCAGTATTAACCAGTCCCAATTTTTCTGAAAATTTCATAATCCAAACGGATGCATCAGAAGTTGGTCTTGGTGCAAGGAGAAGGAGACCATGAAAAAATGATTGCTTACGCAACCAAATCTCTATCAAAGCAAGAGCGAGCTTACTCAGCAACAGAAAAGGAGTTGTTAGCTATTATCTTTGAAGTGGAAAACTACCGGCCCTATATTGAAGGTACCCTTATTCATTGATATGGTTAGACAGGCTAAAAAGTCCTTCAGGCAGATTACAAAGATGGAGTCGTCGTCTATCTCAGTTTTCGTATGAGGTCATACACAGAGAAGGAAAATAGTGCCTGATGCACTATCCTGAGCACCAATACAAGTAAACATCATGACCATAGGTTTGTACATTTGTTTAGTGTATTCTGAATGTTGTCGGCAAAGAATATAATGTGTTTACTGTGACTGTGTATTTTTCTTTAGCAACTGTTAATGTATTGGTAAATTTCTTTACTTCTTACTTCTGAAGCTAGTTTGCATATAAAATTCCCCAAACTTGTGTCAAAAATAAGCATAATTCAGCAGCTACTTCAAGTGAGGTGTTGAAACCTTATCATTGATGAATACAACAAAATTATTAACTATGTAGATCACTAAGATATAAAAGGTACTTTAGATTTGTAGTTTGTAGTTGACATTGCGGCGAGTTAGCAGCGTGGTGAGTTGGCACAACGGTGAGTCAGCCGGCGGCCAGTCGGCCGCGTCGAACCGCCTGCGTCGAAACGGCCGCAGTGAGTCGGACGCAGCGAGATGTCACATTCCGAGGTAACAATATCTCCTAGAATCTTATACCTTTTTTATTGTAAATATCATGTGAAATCCAAATATGCAAAAATATAAAACCATTCAATTTAAAAAAATTCAAGTTTGGGTCAGCACTTTTTTTGTGAACCACCTAAATATTTTAAAACGTCGATACAATGATTGTATGTAACCATGTCAAAGTTGGTTTCGATATCTATAATAGTTAACGAGCGATCCTCTGTCTACCCACTAAACACCCACATACGCAACTTTTCCAAACTTAGATCAAGCTGCATAAAAAACAGAAACCTTGAATCTTTATAAAACTACAGCTAATGAAGTTCAAAAAAATCTAAATTTTTATTAATATTCAACAGTTTGTTTTCAAAAAATTAAAATTCAGTCTAAACGCAACTTCCATTATATGAAAATAATGTCTCACTTGAACCAATTTTAGGATTAAAGTTTTAACAGAAACACTTAATGAATTTTATAAAATCCTAAGTAGTTACACCTATTTCTATTTTATCGATATAATATATAATTTTGTATTTTATTCTTTAGTATTTGCATTTGGAAGAAGCTACGCTGTTTTGTTTGTGGCTCGCGCTTTACAAGGAATAGGCTCATCCTGTTCTACTGTATCTGGAATGGGAATGTTAGCTGAACGTTACCCAGATGACAAGGAACGTGGAAATGCAATGGGCGTTGCACTTGGAGGATTAGCGTTAGGGGTCCTCATAGGACCCCCATTTGGTGGTGTTATGTATCAATTCGTAGGAAAATCAGCTCCGTTTTTGGTGCTTTCGATTTTAGCACTAGGAGATGGCTGTAAGTAAAATACATATTAATAGTCTTATAATAAGTACGCTTTTTTCAGTGCTGCAGTTACTTATGCTTCAACCGGGGATTATACACCAAGAATCAGAAGCACCCTCCTTGAAAGAATTAGTTAGCGATCCTTTTATTCTGATTGCGGCCGGTAAGTTACTAAAATCAATAAGATTTTAGAAAAATGTTTAGATGAGCTGTATAAGAAGCAAATTCATTGAATCTTTATAACATTACAACCAATACTTTTTACACAAGTATCAATATTTTAAAAACGTAGTACATTATTGTCTAAACGAAAACTTCGTACTTTTTATGTCCTACTTACAAATAGAAATTTGTAGCCCTAAGAAACTATGTAATTAGCAAGAGAAAACAACAGATAACTATGCCTCAGGATATCTATTTACTTACGGTTACAAAGTTTGGTAGTTGATCCCAAGGGTAATAAACATATCGTTCATAGGGCCAATTGCATGCAATCAGTTTACAGAACACCTTGAAATCTGTTACAATTATCATGAAATATTAATACCCAACATTATCAAATATATAACTTTAAATAATCAACTATAATGACTTATTGATCAGATGCAACATGAAATATCAATATACAAATATTAATATGAGAGATGCCTTTCCGTAATTAACTGTCGACTGATTGAACGTGCTTAACCTCTTGATCTGCTTACTGTCCTGTCCAGCCTGGACTTGCTGGCTTTGTGAAGAAAATTTCTCCACGTAGTGCTTCCAAATGGCAGAGGAAATCCACCCAGACAATTAATCATTTACTATCCAACAGGTTAGTAGAGAACCAGGTGAACGCCGAGATTTAGTCCCATGTGCTAATGTAAAAGTTGCTTCGCTTTCCGCAGTGGTTACAAATCCAGAAAAATCTGTTTTCCGATAAAAATATATTTATCTTAAAAAGCTGGAACATTCAGTGGTTAAATCCCGTTTACTAAAATTAACGGATCGGTTTGACAAATATAGAAGAAACCTGATAAATTTCATTGAATGTTCAGGAACCACCATGCGGTCAACTGCCTCTCGGGATCTCAAAATCAAAGATGGATAATTTAAATTAACATTTTACGAAAGGTAATAAAACGTTTGACCTCCAATTCCATGCATGCCATAGGCGTACTACTTTTTGAAAAGATCGATAAGCCATAATTGTACCGGAATTAGTATAAAATAAATAACCAACCTTGTGCCCATAATGAATTACCTTTATCCATTAGAAATATATAAATGTGCCTATGCCTTAAATTATTTTGATGATTTAGAAGTAACTGTAACTTAATCGAAAATGGTAACGCCAGTGAAAAAAACCTTGAAGAACAAGCATGTCAATTAGAACAAGCAATTATGGCCCTTAGAAAGGAAATTTAAAAGTGACAAGTAACATAACCTCACAAATTGTGTAAATATAAACAGAATATTTAAGTAAGACAATATACAACCAAACCATTAGTGAAATGATTGATTACAATTAGTTGTAAATTAATTACTAGAAAATACTTCCCTCAGCAGTTATTCCCATCTGTACTACACGACACTTTCTAGATCTTGGCATTTGCATACAGAAATAGTATAAACATGCGTGTAATATAAAAGTTGAAATTTCCTGAGCCAACAAATAATATTTACTAGAATATCATTACTTATAATTCAGTGACCTTAAAGTATTTACAAAATCCAAAATAAAATAATCTCTAAAATTAAAATTGGTTTTAAGTAGTCCCAATAAACTGAATAAGATTTAACTTAATAGAACCCATAGTGGCAGCATGATGCACAAAATCAGACTGTCACTCAAAGACACTATGTATAGAAACAAACTTCGTTACATTTTGCAATTCGAAAATCTTGACGGTCTCTATATATCCAATTATTGGCTAGGAAAGGAGATAGAAGACTTGGAGATCGATTTGAATTTTAAATTACGGATATAGCTAAATAAATCTAAAACTAACCCGAATAAACATAAAGAAAGGACAGTTTTCTGTGCGTAACTTGGTACCAAAATTAAGTTTTATTTGGCTCATGCTTAACCAGCTAAATGTTTTTAAATTATGTTATTTATCTAATGTTAAACTTAAGTTTCGGAATAACATTGCATTGCTAATTACTTTTAGAGGACTGTGACGTCATCATGACCTATCAAAAGTAACTGAAACTAGGTAGCCAAGAGCATAGCGTTGTGGGTATTTTACCTATATGAGAGGTTCACTGTTATTAATCACTATGTTCTTAAAGTCATATACGTTTATATACCTACTAACTACATTAAGCGATACCTCCTTGATTTAACAATGTCTTTTAGTGCGATGAGGCAATACGATGATGTTCGAGTCTCGACGAATTTGTACACTATGTCTCCATTGTACTTATCTCTAAATTTGCCAATCACTTTTTAGTTGACCAAAGGGATACCATACTCGTTGTTAGGAAGCTAATCACTGGTATCAAATAGTTTATATGCTTGCGGATATCACTGTACAGATCAGCAGTTTGCACTCTGTACACAAAAACTGTTTATGTCTGTCTAAAAGAGAGATTATCTGGAACCATACATGGACTTCATGTAGGTGATAAATGGATCAAGGGTTTTAACGATCACTTTGTGCTAAAGGTGTGTAACATTGCTTCACCTAGTGTTAATTATAAAATATATGTCCAAATGACGTGTTAGAAGAGCATATTAATAAAATTTTCTAAGGGTTCGTGAAATCGACAACCTGATGTAGTTAGGTTTCATATATGTCTATCTCTCGTGCACTTGCATATGGTCCATATAAAGAAAATCTCATTGTATTTCTTATGAGCGTACGACGTCATAAAGAAAGGTGAGTGACAGTTGTGATATCAGAAGATAAAAAGTGGCAAACGGCAGGAAAAGATTAGTCAAAGTGACGTACGACAAATATGTCAAAGTTAAAGCTGTAACGTTAGTGATGGGGGTGGGTATGGTTGTGACATCACTAAATGACCGACAATACACCCCACCACTGACGTCATAATTATCCATATCCGGTATGCTAAGGTCCAGTGGTCCAGATCTGGGGTGCTTGGAGGCATGGACAATGCCGCAGGCTAAAAAATAGATAGTCAAAGAAAACTATCACGGTACGAATTTAAGATGACGATGTATTTGCTTATAATAGTCAAATTTAAAATGGGAATGTTATTTAAATGAGGGTCGAGTTTGATGGCAGAAAACACTTTTTCCTTTTACTAGTATTTGCATATATATAGACATTTAGTGCGTATTTGAGTGCTATTCAAGTATCAGGAAACCAAAACAATTCATGCGATTTTTGATGAAAAAATATAAAAATTTATTACAAGTCAGTAATGCACCATTATTCAGCGAAGTAATCACCATGGCATTCAATAATCTTCTACCAACGTGACACCGATTTTTGTATATCGATATTGTAGAAATCTACGGATTGGAATCAAAAATTTGACGGACTGCATCTATTACATCAACTCGAGTTTTGAACTGCCTATGCCTCATACATTCTTAAGAGATAGGAACAGGTGATGATTTGTTGTCGGAATGTCAGGTGGGTGTGGTAACATTTCCCAGCTAAGCTCAGGATTTTTTTTCAGGTCACTATTGCGGTATGAGGTTTCGCATTGTCCTATACAAATGGCACTTCTTCTCAATTGATCAAGGAAGACTGTTTCTGGATAGTGCTGTTTGTATTCGCTAGAGCGTACTACAGTAGACCACAGAAGTAATAGTTTGGCCCGTTTTCGAGAACTCACAATAGACAATTCCAGCTGCTCTCCACCAAACATACACTAAAATCTATTTTGATTGCAAGTAATTCTTTGGAGTGTGTGATATTGAATCAGTTGGTAATAACCAATGATAAGATCACTTAGAATTGAAGTACTTTATCCATTTTTCATTACAGGTTAACCACGGATCAGGAAATGGTTCATTTTGATAACGTGAGGAGTTTGCCGAACAGATGGTGGTATGGTTTAATATGTTATCATCTTACACTTCATGTGTATACTATTTGTCTAACTTCCACATCTTCCTTAGCTGGTGAAGGTGCAACCGAATGGTTTCGTCAATCACATTGAACATTTCTGCAAGCTCTAAGCATGTTGTACTAGAATTTTCCTCCACAACTTCTTTCAGATTCTCGTTGCTAGATATCTACGGTCTTCCAGAGCGTTTCTGTGTCGATCAAGCAAAAATCTCCCAATAAAAATTTTTTAAACCACTTCTATGCTGTCCGATCACTTATAGCGTTTTCTCCAAATGCGATACATACATTTTGTGCCGCCTCGATAGATTTAGTGCCAAGTTTGTACTCAGAATTTAGAGCCATTGCAAATTATTTTGCAATAGAAATTAAACAAATGCCGCAAAATTTGTATGTATCAAATGAAAAAGGTTATACGAAAGAAAGTGACAGTATATAAACAAGTGATATCAATAGATAATTTAAAAAAAAAACCGTGGCACTGTGTATAATAAAAACCACACGAATTTATTTGTTACTAGATATTATAAATTAAGTTTAAGAAAACACATAAACAGTTTTTTTTTTAAATAATGTATAATGTGTACTAACGGTTGAGATTCAACCAATCGTAGCAAAATTAAATCTATTTTAATAAATTTGGGTGCTACGAGGGACACTATTTATGTATTGAGAACTGGGAACACTGGTATTGCCAGGTGAAATCTGAAATTGCCACCGTAAAGTTTGGCATTTTTGAGGTTATAGGTACTCAGAACGTTTTCACGTGCGAGCACTATTTGTGTTTTTTGCAGTGTTGAAAATTTCGTCTCGGCAGTTTGAACGTTTCAACGTGAAGCAAAGCCAACAAAAGTTGTTCGTACTCGAAACGTTAAGAAGCAAATGGTGGCGTTTATCTTCAGGAAAACCAGTCCTGTGGCAACTGGGGTTCGCGAAAATCAAAAGACCATTAATTCAGCGTGGTATACGACCATTTGTTTGCTTGAAGTTTTGGTAAATTGAGAGAAACCAACCCAAAACGACGAATCATTTTGCATCATGACAATGCGGGCTCACACACATAACATGCAAAAACAAGTATTTGTACACACAAAAGATCGAATTGATATGGGTCATCCGCCTTACATCCCCGACCCCAATGACTTCTTCTTGTTTCCAGTAATTAAAGATAAACTGCGTGGGCAACGATTTTCATCGCCTGAAGAAATGGTTGAGGCCTTCAAAACCCATGTCTTAGAGCTACCATGTTCTGACTGTACAAAGTGCTTTGAAGGGTGGTTCAATCGCATGCAAAGGTGTATATATCTTAAAGGCGATTATTTTGAAAAGCAATAAAAGTATTTTTCATCAAATTCATTAGTTAGTTTTTATATTCTCAATACATAAATAGTGTCCCTCGTAGCATCTTTCGTTTCAAAATTAACAAGGAGAAAGAGTTGGGGCATCCTTTGCTATTTAAATAAAAATTATATAGCATTAAGTCTATAATTTGTTCACATGCAAATCGAAATTTAGAGCGCATTTGGGTGCTACTCAAATATGATAATTAAATTATAAGAAAATACCTAAAAAGTTTCTAATACAATTTACGATACCTTTAATGGATGAGATTAGACCAACCATAAAAGAAAATTGTATTTAGTTCATTACATTTGGGGCTCTGATTAGGTTTAAGTCTCAAAGCAACAAAAAAAAAAGAGTTCAACCTTATATTTTAGTTGTTTAAAACACAATTCAAATTCTGTATATCCAAAATTTACAAACACATAGAACTTTAGGACGCGTTATGGCGTTGGTGAGGAAAAAATATTTGTATCCATCTAAATATAGCAGATTTGATAAATAACAACGTCGTACAACAGCATCTGTTACCCTTAAAAAGGAGAACCGTTCAAATTTTTGATTTTAGTTTGAACGCAAGATAAATTTTGGACCTTTGGGAGCTTCTTTTAAAAACATTTATTTCCAAAAACACTTCTATCAAACTTATTTTAATACAGTAATTACAAAAATGGTTTATTTCATCTATAGCGACTTGTACGTTATGTTCATAAACGTGACTTAATTTAGTTGACAAAAAAAATCAAAGTTAATCTTTTAACAATCAATAATTTCCAATGAGTAGCTTGAACTACCGTCAATGTTAAAGTTATGAAGATTGAACACTGATTGGCCATCAGGGATTCCTCACAGTTTGTATGTAACCCCTGCTTTCACATCATCTTGTGGGAAACTGCAAATCTTGCTGTCTGCAGTTTCTTGATTTCAATGTTTTTCAAAAAAATTTTCATATTGAGTTTACCGTCCCCGTAAAATTTTGAGTATTGTTCTATCGAAAGATTCGGTTGAATTAGCCTTATGAGTTCCCTAACATTAAAATTTCCTAAATTAGTTTTAAATTACCTATTTTCCGATTTATCGTCCTGAATTTTATTTCACAATTTCCCTCAACGTTTTGTATTTTAGCATCTAGATTTATGAGTTTATCGTTAGTCTTCCTTTCGCATGTTTCTTGTTTCGACTTCACCATTCTAACTTGATACCACACACAGTCGATTTCATCCGTAATTCTCACAATTTTCTCTTGCATTTGTGCTCTCATCTCCGCAATAGTTTGGTTGGTGTCCCTTAAACATTCACTTAGAATTTTTATTTCCTTGCTTGATTTTTCTCCATTTACCTCAATTTTTGTCGTCATGTTTTTTATGGCCTCCTCATTTTTGTCCATTTTTGATTGATGATTATACTCTCTTGGGATCCTATTTTCACCCTATGATTTCTCAGTGCCTCTCTAGTTTCCTGTATTCTTTTATCCATTTTTTTTTTTGAAAAATTATACTTACACTAAATCTTAAATACTAAAATAAATTTATAAATTTATCTGTTGTCTACCTGTAATTCATATACCAATTTCTCAGAATTTTTCTATTCCCTGTAATTTCTACGTAAAAACTCTCTCAAATTACAACTTTTTAATTATAGCCTCAGTGCTGATTTGATAATTTTATTTTTTGAAATTTCGGTGTTCCTACGATTGGATTGTCCTATAATTTATTTGATTTAGTTCGAGCCCCAGGCTTGGTATGACAATTTCATTTTGTTCTAGTCTAGTACCACGATCAGGTCGCCATATTTATTTGATTAAGTCTTCTCACCTCACGTTGATATGCTAGATTAATTTGATTTTTTCTTCGGGTTCCACGTTGTTGCGACAGATTTATTTGATATGATAACGCTGCACGCCGATGTAATAAACCTTCAGTTTCCTGCTGTCCGCCACCGCTCTGCGTCTCCCTCTAGTATTCTAATTTGAATTATGCCACGGCTAGCTCAGTTTAACTCACACAGAGTGCACAACTTTACGATATTCAAATAATTAACCCCTAAAACTATTCCTGTTTAGAATGATAAAACGAAGTCAATCAATATTTTTATAATGAGAAGAAAATAATATCTATATTTCACAGTTTTACTATATGACAAATAAACCCTTGAATCAATTAATAATATTTAAATTATTTATCCCCAAATTGTATCTCCCCTTCTTTAATTTAAAGCTACCAAAAATGACACTATTACTGAAAAATATAATACTTTCAAGACCTTTCCCTTTTTTTACGTAAATTTTCACGTATAAAATATTTTTGTTGACTCCTTACAAAATATAGAAAATATGGTCAATGTTCAAATAAAAAAATGAAATAATGCCTTAAACTAGGTAGCCCTGACCTGTAGTTTTCCAGGTATGTCCTTCTTTGTTTTCCTCTTTGATCTACTGCTACGTGTTGTGAGTCAACACCCCTTTATTACCTTCAATCGAGTAGCTTTTTTTAAAACAATGCTCTGCTTTGTGCTTCTTCCCGTGAATTTGAACCAATAATTTTCATTTAATATTATTAATTTGTTTCGAGAATTTACTGCGTGCTTTATTTAGATAAACTTGGAGTTTGCTTGGTGCAACTTAGAGGTAACATAGAATTTACGTGTCTTGACTTAGAGGTAACTCAGAATTTGCTTATCTTGACTTAGAGGTAACTCAGAGCCCAACATTATAAATATTTAACCTAAATTAATTAATAAAATTTTTACTCACGTTTTCCAGCAAACGGCGAAACCTCTTTTCACTATAATTTATTTTAAAATATTGTATAACACCACTTTTCACAAATTTCAATTATTTAATTTAAATATTTAATTCGACGCGTAAATTTTTGAGTAACAGTCATGCAGCTTCTACGTCGTTCTAATTGAAACTGAGACTCTTATCAAACTCTGGTCGTTATATGGCCTATCCCTATCTAAAATTCATTGGTTTATCTGAACTGTCGTTCAAAGTTTGCAACAAACCACAGGTTGTTTTTGATATCTTTGTGGATTTTACAAGTTTGTTTCTGATGGAACGATTCAGTGATCACGTATTCTCCTAATATTTCTATTACATTACTTGTCGATCTTTGCCCGCTCGTTTTGGTATTATTACTGAAAATTTTAATTTATCTTGGCCTTTAATTTAGCTTGTGGCTCTTGTTTGTGTAGATAAAGCTTTTGGGAATCGAACGAATTTCATGAATAAAATCACGTAGCATAAATGACGTAAAATAACATATTTCTGGTTGTATCTTGTGTTTAAAACTCATTTCTTCTGATTTATGCGTTTCTTATCAGAGCGCTTTACTATCTTCTTTCATTATCGCATGCTTAATTTTAATAGATATTACGTGATGATTTACCAGCTTTACCTTATTTCGTGCGTATTTATTCATTTATAATTAATGAATGCTTCTTGATTTAGAACTAGTTTAATGCGTGTATAATTATTTCTCTGCTGAATATGTGTTCTATTATTGAGGGAAATGCTTACTGGCATTGATTAAAGTTAATTGAGGTCCTTATAGAGTGTGTTAAATGTTTGCTCTTTGCATAATCTGGGAATTACGTAATTTTCATGCTAAATAAATGCAGTTGTCTAATTCCCAGTAATATTTTCTTGTATTGCGCGACTTTCACGACACAATATACCCCTAAATAACCCACTTATCAAAGCAATATATATATATATATATATATATATATATATTGCTGTGATATACTCCTTTGAATGCGGGAACTGGGTCCTTTCAACAAAAAAATTCTAGTCCCACCGATTGGGCGTCATAAACTGCTGTGATCCTGGTTTCGCTTCAGCTGCTTATAAACCTACTCATTCATAAAATTAAACAACACATTCCTACCACAAACATCAACGTTAACTCTATTTACTTCAATATTCAGAATACATTAAATTTTCAAATTAAATTTCAGCATAAAATTCAGTTTTAAAAAGAATTCCAAGATTAATTTTATTATCACTTTAACGTGCATCCAGAATTAAAGTTCTTGTTGGATGCCTACTAATTAATATAACAATATAAGCAGACCGGAGTCTGAGTATAAAGGGAGCATCTACCACCCCTTTACGTTAATTAACCAGGTTCGTCTAATTGAGCTCAAAGACATACCCAAATTTTCATCATAATCCAGAACATCAATACTAAATACCCCTTTCTACTTAAACAAGCAAATTTCATCTTAAAATTAAAATTTTATGGTTAGTACAATTTCACTAATGTCCATTTAAAGTAAATCAATTATAAAGTTATTCAACACACACAAAAATGTCAAACAAAATAGTATAATTTACCTGAAGGTTACTGTCCTCGTAGCTTCAATGTACATCGTCCCTTTTGTTAATCACACCATTCCAACAGGATTATATTTACGGCTTCTAATTCTCAACGCTTTTAAAATTTTCTCCATCACCATTTATTTAAAGTTGTTTCTGGGCTTTTCCGGAACTCATCTGTGTATATCTGACCCTGGTTTTGTGGATCCAGACACGTATTTGAACCATTTAATTATTAACACCCCGAAAAATAGCAGAGAAATTCATGCGTCTTTCACCAATATACGCCAAAACTGCCTACTTTTGTGTATACATTTGTCGTCGTAAATTTTGCTAATTGGTACAGTGATACTAAATTTTATTACCTTGTATCTAAGTGCACTGAAGTACATTCATGTTAGCACGTAAATAACAAACTATTTTGAATCACTAATATATACGAGCAAAATTTTAAATTATTTTATCAAACTAAAATGCACTGTTTAACATCTTGAATCAAGTCGCGGATGTAAAGCTTTTAACGCATCGAATAGTCAAAAGTCTAAGAGACCTTGTTTATATTCACCTCGGTATATATAGCAAAAGCCTGTCTGTCGGTCTGTTCCCCAAAACGGGTAATTCTAAGGAATTTCTCATACCATGTTCCCAGTCCGTCGCTCGCGCGTCGGTTTTACGAATTTTCACTCGCCCCATTTAAAACTCAGAAATTCACACGGCACGCAAACATGTCCGAGAAAAACTAATTAATTTTGTACAGAAATTGTTGTTTCTACCTCTGATATTTGCATCCTATTTTCAACCAATTGTGACCCTCGTGACGTTGCTTAAATCACGCCTTTTACTATATGTGTCTTTGCTTGACGCATTTCTCTTTCCTTTTCTAACCTGTTCGTATTGGTGCAAATTGATATTCTTTATTATCGATTATATTTTAGTCCATGTGGACTATCTGGGTTTAATAACCCCGTATCGCACCTTCTCGTGAATATTAAGCCCCGGTTTCTCCAAGATTCTTTGAAACCATTTGTTATCTACACAATTTTCGCCGTACGTGATATTTAAACTACGCAGGTGTTCAAAATAATATTAATTCTCAGAGCTTTTAAATAAACCCTGTTTTGTATTTCGTGCTAAAGCATCTGACCGTTTCCAATATCCTTAGAATCGACATGTTTATCTAAACAAATTAAACTGAAATTGCCTTTTAAAATACGCAGGTGTGTTTAAACATCCTACTTCTAACTAACACTTCTAGGATTTGCTTTTTATTGGGTTTTTACAAGTTTCTATAGATATTATCTGTTACTAACGATTCAATTAACTTCAATTAAAATTGACTTCTATCCTTTCATTTTTAGCGAATACAAGTTAAATATTAATTATTATGTGTACACTTTGTTTTACTACCGGTTACTTAAAATAGGGTTAATTAATATAAATTTTGCACGTAATTTCCATTTGTTTAGGAATAATTACATTCCACGCAGAGCTTTTTAATACTGCTTCTTTTGATATAAAGCGTCTTGTACATGATTTAAATCTCTTATGTTTAATGAAACTAATAAATTTTTATGCTTCACGGTTTTAATAACGCGTATTATCTAATAATATTCATTATACACGGTGATTAAAATTATTTGATGTGATTATTTAATTTTCTACCCTGGTCTAAATATGAGTAATATATATTGCTGTGATATCCTTCCTTACTCCTTTTTGCCCCACGTTTGGGTGCTATTTTCATTTGCTGTGACATAGCCCCACGATTGGTGCGCAGTTTTTTATTGCTGTAATATTGCCTCTACGTTGGTGTGTCCTTTTTTTATTGGTGTGATATAACTCTTATTTACTTTAAGCCCTTACGTTTAGTGTCATTTTTTATTGCCGTGATATTCTCTTTATGCCCCTACGTTGGGTGTTATTTTTATTACTGTGATATAATTCTTTTATGATCGGCGTATCTATTTTTATTAGTGTGAATATCAAACCTTTTTTAAAATGCTATAATTTCTTGAATTTGTTTATCCAGGGCTAGCTCAATAAATGCCCTACTTTACAACAATAAAGATTATTTAGCCCCCTTTCTTTCTATCTGTTGAAATAATTTAAATAAAGCAATCCAAAACTACACAGTATAATGATTTATAATATGTACAGTTTTATGTCAATTCAAAATTTAGCCCCTAAATAAATTATTCACATTTATCAAATTTAATTTACCTGAAAGCCAGCAAAAATATCTTTGTAATTACTCTCAAGTGCCTTTCATACGTTCAAAGATGCTCTCCCTATTTTTCAAAATCTCAAATGACCTTTTTGTTGACTCTTACAGATATAAAATATATTACAAATATTAAAATTGAAACAGTCTTTAACTAATAAAAATTTTAAGATCTCTAACCTGCGTTTTTCTTGCTTGTCACTGGAATTGCCCCATATTATTTGTGATCAGCACCCCTTGATTGTCTCGGCTCGACTTGCTTCACTTGATTGGCCAGAATAATGTATTAATAGTCGCTTGTATTTTTCCCCTTGGATTTCTGGAGTAACTTTGAGTATCTTTACGTTTATTTTATATTTCCATGTATGTATTTAAAATAATTTATTTAGACGTATTTTCCGACGTATTGTTTAAATATACATTTAGAGTATTTATTTAGACGTACATTTAAATCTTTATTCGGACCTTTTCTCGGAGCCCTAAATTATTGAATATTAGTACAAAATTTTATCAATTGTTTACCTTACGTCTAAGCGTAGAACGGCTACTTTTGGTCGCACAAATTTTGCACTTTCAATCTTTCACTTTTTAATAAATTATTAACTTTTCACAAATTGTTACTGGTGCGTAAATTTTTACTTTATATCGACGTGGTACGTGCCTTGTTAAAGATGAACTGTCTATTTTCGAGTTTCCTATGGTATTTATAAGCAAAATAGCCAGAGAAAGAAAAGCTTTTGGATGTGCAAGACGTAATACTATAAAGTAGAATAGCCGCAGATTTTAGAAAAAGACTATTTATCAAAGGCTTATGTTTAGTGAGTAGCAGTATACAATTGCGAAACAAACATTGAGTAAAAAAAGAAGTTGATATGTTGAAAGTTAGTAGCGATGAAACCTTAGAAATGACTCTAAAAAGGCAAAAGCATTACTAATGTAATTAAAAAACGTAAGGGGATATAGGTCATGCTTTCAGGGATGAATGAATATTTAGGACGATGATAGAAGATAGAACATCAGCTAGAATTTGTAAAAGAATGTATGGATTTAAATATATACATCAGATTACAAAAGGTATAAGCCGTGACAGCTGAAGGGTACTGAAAGAAATTATTTCAGGATAGGGAATACTTGAGAGCTGTACCTAACAAACCTTAAAGTTGTTTCTTAGAGAAAGAGCGCAAGAAAAGAAAAGGAATTGCTAATCTTAGATAATATTACCGTTTAGGGAAACATATGTTTTTCTAAAACAACATTTTTGTGTTGGCTTTATTTTTTGCGCTGGTGGTTCTGGGCAAACATATTCTAATTGCTTGTTTTAAGTATATATCTTGAATTGCTAATAATATGTGTTCCGCATTTAGACCGTTTCATATTAAGTACCGAGAAATCGAAGTTTATATTTCCTGTGAAAGGCATCGGCAGGACAAGACATAGATTACTGCTACTGAATGTGCAATATCTGACGCCGTATAAGGTCGAAAGGCATCTTACTACAAAGTAACTGAAAAGCAGTATGAAAATTGCGGTTTATATAGACTTAATCCCTTGCAACATAAGTGAATAATACAAACTTAAGAAAGGGACATAGACTGATATTTACGCACCAAAAAAATATATTTTAAAAAATAACGACTTAAAATTTAAACCGATGCTTTTAAAAATTACTGTTCATGTACGTGTAAAGTAAAGAGGATGCATGCTACAGAAAATGTATTTACGAGGGACTAACTTTATTTTTTTAATCAGCAGCATAAAATTTTCAACTTTGTGGAAAAACCTACTTTACCTGAGGTTTAATACGGGGAGAGGAGTAATTAATTATGCAAAAACATATGATTTTTTAAAAATTCAAAACTTAAAACAAATGTTTATGAAATATATGCACTTATATACTCGCCGATTCTGACTGCTTGCAAAAGATTTCAAAATGCACTTTATTTGGTTGAATATAAAGCCTGCTCTTCTGTGCCAGTTTTGTAGAATAGTTTGATAAACATTAACATTATAGTTTCGTTTACTCCCATTGCATCGCAATACGTTGACGTAACTGCCCCACATTATCAATGTTCGCATTAACGTCATACACGTTATCTTTTAAGACGCCCCATTATACAAATTAAATCCGTACCCTATTAATAACATCAATTTTAAATAACAACAAAAAAATACATTACACGGCATTTCGCAAAAACACTATTTTAGGTAAGGATTTACAATATCCTAGCATAGCACTCATGTACTCTGGTAAACGTTGCAGTTAAAGAGACACAAAATCAATGACCTTTGTTGTTATAAGCAGCACCAGTGATACAAGCGCTTTTCTAATACATGAAGTAGGCCATCAATGTAATTTAGCTATTCTCAATGCATTTTCCTACATCAGTATAACTTATTTTAGTGTAATCTAAATTAGCACGCCATTTCTTCTGATTGCTTATAGCCACTACAGAACTGGCCCAACATTATTTTTTGCATTTGAACACTTAAACCTGCGGTGAGCTTCATTTTTAAAAGCATCCGTTTAAATCTTCAGTCGTTATTTTTTAAAAAATAATTTTTTAAGCGTAAATACTAATATACGCCCCTTTCTTAAGCATCAGTTAAAATATTTTTATGCGAATCACGATGTATATATCTACAATTTGCAAATTTTAAAAGAATTGTTCTCAAATCCACTGTAGTTAACAGTTCATAAATGTTTTGATTTTGTAGGTGCCATAACGTTTGCAAACACTGGAATAGCTATGTTAGAACCTTCTTTACCTATTTGGATGATGGATACAATGGGAGCCGACCGATGGGAGCAAGGTATAGTTTTCCTTCCTGCTAGTATATCTTACTTGATTGGTACAAACGTTTTTGGCCCACTGGGTCACCGAATGGGTAGGTGGCTTGCAGCACTTATAGGACTATTAGTCATTGCTGTTTGCCTCATGTGTGTAAGTATTACAATTTTTTCTTCTCTTATATTAAAGACTTTTAAGCTATAGGAGACCTTTAATTTTTTGCTTTATATGGTTAGATCGACAAGCAAAAACTACTAAAGTATTTTTGTAAATGTTCTTTAGTATATTTGTATACGTAAGAACGGCAGATCCTTTTTTAATGTTATACTTCAATAACAACTACAACAATCGAGTTTGACGTAATCAATAAGGAATTTAATCAAAGCAGAATTCATATAGTTCGAACTCTGCCCAAAAGCTTGCACGTTTGCAGTTTTATAAATTACTGGCCATATCAGCTTTTATAATATAAATGTTATGCTGTATGAGTGGTAGGAAGTACTAGTTTAAATTGGATATTAAGTGTGATTTAATATTGGGATCTAAAGCATGTCATGTTGCAAAAGTAGAAGAAGAGAAAACTTTTAATTTTAGTTGTACATTGAATACTTATTCATTTTACACCAAATATTACTGATGTTACATCTTGCTCATCAAAACATTCAAAGCAACACTACCCAAAATTGCAATTTCCACTGCTTGTTTTTTTACCTGTTTTAAAATGATTCGTTTTCTATTAGCCTCAAACCCAGTTTCTTGTGAAAATATATGAGTAGCAACAATCGTAAAAATATTTTTAAATATACGATTAAGACCACTCGCTAAAGTATCATCAAATGAATAGCTACATTGGTAAAAATATACTCAAATATATGTGTTTAGAATATTCGTAAAAATATCGTCAAGTATGATTAGGAACATAAGTAAAAATATAATAAGCAAAATTAGTAAAAATATCCTCAAATATATGATTAGAAATAATAGTAACGATATCGTCAAATATGATTAGGTACATTTGTAAAACTCTTATTAAAAATATTAGTAAAAATATTGTCAAATACGATTTAGGAACATATGCAAAAATATTATTAGCAAAATTCGTAAACATATCGTCAAATATGATTAAGAACATTCGTAAAAATATGATTAGTAAAAATATCGACAAATATAATTAGGAACATTCACAAAAATATTATTAGTAAAATTCGTAAACATGGTCAGATATATTATTCAGAACATTCGGAAAAATATCGTCATATGTGATTAGGAATATTCCTAAAAATATCGACAAATATGATTAGCAACACGCGTACAAATAGTGTTAGCAAAATTCGTAAATATGTCAAATATATGATTAGGAACATTGGTAAAAATATAGTCAAATACGATTGGGAACATTCGTAAAAATATTATTAGCAAAATTTCGTCATCCTCAAATATATGATTAATAATATTCGTAAAAATATTGTCATATAAGATCAGGAACATGCGTAAAAACATTATTATCCAAATTCGTACACATGCCATCAAATATATGATTAGGAGCATTCGTAAAAATATCGTCAAATATAATTAGGAACATTCGTAAAAATATTATTAGCCAAATTCGTGAACATCGTCAAAATATAATTAATAACATTCGTAAAATATCGTCAAATATGATTAGGAACATGCGTATAAATATTATTAGCAAAATTTGTATGCATGTCCTCAAATATATGATTAGAAACATTCGTAAAAATATAGGGTTAGCAACATTCGTAAATATATCGTAAAATATAAGATTAGAGATATTTGTAAAAAATATCGTCAAATATGATTAGGAACATTCGTAAAAATGTTATTACAAATATTAGTACAAATATCGTCAAATATTATTAAACATTTGTAAAAATATGATTAGCAAACTTTGTAAAGATATCGTCGAATATATGATTCCGAACATTCGTAAAATTATCGTCCAGTATTATTAGAAACATTCGTAAAAACATAGGGTTAGCAACATTTGTAAATATATCGTCAAATATATGATTAGAGAACAATTTTAAAAATATCGTCAAATAGGATTAGGAACATATGTAAAAATATGATTAGAAATATTAGTAAAAATATCATTAAATATGATTAAGAACATTCGTAAAGATATTATTAGCAAAATTTGTAAACATCGTCAAATATATGATTAAGAACATTTGAAAGAATATCGTCAAAAATGATTAGGAACATGCGTAAAAACATTATTAGCAAAATTCGTAAACATGTCGTCAAATATATGATTAGGAACATTCGTAAAAAAATCGTTAAATATGATTTGGAACATTCATAGAAATAAACGCTTAGCAACATTTGTAAATATATCGTAAAATATATGATTAGAGATATTCGTATAAATATCCTCAAATATGATTACGGACGTTCGCAAAAATATTATTAGCAAAATTCGTAAAACTCGTAAAGTATATGATTAAGAACATTCGTAAAAATATCGAAAAATATGATTAAAAATAGTGTTATGAAAATTCGTAAATATTTAAAATATATGATAAAAAACATTGATAAAAATATCGTCAAATATGATTAGGAACATAAGCAAAACTATTATTAGCAAAATTCGTAAACATGTCTTCAAATAAACGCTTAGCAACATTTGTAAATATATCGTAAAATATATGATTAGAGATATTTGTAAAAATATCGTCAAATATGATTAGGAACATTTGCAAAAAAAATATTAGCAAAATTTGTAAATATCGTCAAATATATGTTTAAGAACATTTGTAAAAATATCGTCAAATATGATTAGGAACATCCATAAAAATAGTGTTAGCAAAATTCGTAAATATGTCAAATATATAATTAGGAACATTGATATTATCGTCAAATATGATTAGGAACGTTTGCAAAAATATTATTAGCAAAATTCCTAAACATTGCCAAATACTATGATTAAAAATATTCCTAAAAATATCATCATATATGATTAGGAACATGCGTAAGAATATCGTCAAATGTGATTAGGAACATTCGTAAAAGTATGATTAGTAAAAGTATCAACAAATATGATTAGGAGTATCCGTAAAAATAATGATAGGAAAATTCGTAAATGTATCAAATATATTATTAGGAACATTGGTATAAATATCGTCGAATATGAATAGGAACATACGCAAAAATATTATTAGCAAAATTCGTAAACATGTCGTCAAATATATGATTAAGAACATTCGTAAGAATATCGTCAAATATGATTAGGAACGTGTGTACAAATATTATTAACGAAATTCGTAAACATGTCAAATATATTATTATTAACATTTGTAAAAATAAACGCTTAGCAACATTTGTAAATATATCGTAAAGTATATGATTAGAGCTATTTGTAAAAATATCCTCAAATATGATTAGGAACATTGGCAAAAATATTATTAGCAAAATTCGTAAACATCGTCAAATATATGTTTAAGAACATTTGTACAAATATCGTCAAATATGATAAGGAACATTCGCAAAAATATGATTAGTAAAAATATCGACAAATATGATTAGGAACATCCATAAAAATAGTGCTAGCAAAATTCGTAAATATGTCAAATATATGATTAGGAACATTGGTATTATCGTCAAATATCATTAGGAACATTTGCAAAAATATTATTAGCAAAATTCGTAAACATGGTCAAATATATGATTAAGAACATTCCTAAAAATATCGTCATATATGATTAAGAACATGCGTAAAAATATTATTAACAAAATTCATAAACATGTCGTCAAATATATTATTAGAAACATTTGTAAAAATATCGTTAAATATGATTAGGAACATTCATAAAAATATTCGCTTAGCAACAATTGTAAATATATCATAAAATATAGGATTAGACATATTTGTAAATATATCGTCAAATACGATTAGGAACATTAGTAAAAGTATAAGTAGTAAAAATATAGCCAAATATATAATTCAGAACATTTGTATAATTATCGTCAAGTATGATTAGAAACATTCGTAAAATTATATGGTTAGCAACATTCGTAAATATATCGTCAAATATATGATTAGAGATATTTGTAAAAATATGGTCGGATATGATTAGGAACATTCGTTTAAATATGATTACAAATATTAGTAAAAGAATCGTCAAGTATGATTACGAACATTCGTAAAAATGTGATTAGAAATATTAGTACAAATATCGTCACATATGATTAAACATTCGTAAAAATATGATTAGCAAAATTTGTAAAAAATATCGTCAAATATACGATTCGGAACATTCGTAAAATTATCGTCAAATATGACTAGGAATATTCGTAAAAATATAAGGTTAGCCACATTTCTAAATATATAGTCAAGTACATGATTAGGGGTATTTGTAAAAATATCGTCAAATATGATTAGGAACATTTGTAAAAGTATGATTATAAACATTAGTGAAAATATCGTTAAATGTGATTTAGGAACATTGGCAAAAATATGATCAGCAAATTTCGTAAGAAGATCGTCAAATATGATTAGGAACAATCTTAAAAGTATTATTAGGAAGATTTGTATAATTATCATCGAATGATTTATCAACATTCGTAAAAAACTTCATAGATATGATTACAGATGTTCGTAAAAATAACGTCAAATATAATTGGGAGCATTAGTAAAGGTATCGTCAAATATATGATTAGAAATATTATTAAAAATATTGTCAAATATGATTTTGATCATTCATAAAAATATGATTAGAGATCTCAGTAAAAATATCGACAAATATGTTTAAAGAATTTATAAAAATATGATTAGCAAAATTCCTGAACATGTGTCAAATATGTGATTAGAAACATTCGTAAAAATATTATTAGGAAAATTTGTAAAATTATCATCAAATGATTTAGGAACATTCGTAAAAATATTATTAGCAAAATTTGTAGAAATATAGTCAAGTACATGATTATGAACATTCGTAAAAATATACGACTGTCAATATTCGAAAAATATCGTCAAACGCGTTATATAAGAGATTCGTAAAATTGCCAAATATATTATTAAGAACATTTGTAAAAATATTGTCAAATATAATTAGAAGCATTTGTAAAAATATGATTAGTAGTATTAATGAAAATATCGCCCACTTTTGTAAGGGGCTTCATCAGGACAAGAAAACAAAATAAGTAATAAAATAAAAAATATAAAAATAATAAAGGTAAGAATGATAATATTAAATAGACAAGTTAAAATGTAAAGAGAGAGTTACTCCTGGACTAGCAGACTCACTAGCCCATACATAGCCAAAAGGTGTCTTGTGGCGAAGTAACTACTACGTTAATAAACTTTAATAAGCATTATTTCTAAAACTATCTCCTTACAGACAAAATTTAGGTGTTTGAGCAATTTTTCTAAAAATAAGGTAAAGGGTAAAAAATACGTGCTACGTTTTCACTAGGTCGCTCAGCTTTTGCCCTGACAGTACTCGAGCTATATGTATATCAGAAACTACTTAAATATCCGATATGAAAGTTTTTGTATATGGGTTTTTACATCTGGTCTTTTTACCTAAAATAATTTTTATTTGTAAAATTTCTAGCTCTACTGAATCAGCGATTAAGGGATTTCCAGGTTAAAGTATACGAAAAGATGTTTAGAATTGTTAAATTATTTTGTTGAATAAAATCTTGGAGCATGGTGCCTTTTTCGTCGCTGGTTTCATTGTGCCATAGTGTAGATTTGGCGTTTGCATCTGCACATATGATTGTCGAGTATCTGTAAAGTGTCGTCGAGTTGTAAATATGTCTGTATGTTTCATTGTACTGAAAGTACGCCAAAATTATGTAAAATGTGCTTGTTTTCCAGTAAGTTCTGTAGTAAAAATTTGAGGTGTAAAGTGGTGAGTTGAACTAGTGTTGTCGTCTGACAACTGACGTTTCTATTGTAAATGACATTCTTGAAAGTTTACGTGTTCAGACCATATAAAAGTACAAACGCTGTTTGTGCGGTTTGCATTAATTTGAAAAATCATCTCTGCTAAAAATGGAATTCACGTCAACATTTTCAAGCAATTCTTTATTATATCTTTGGATGTAAATTAACAGAATTGTGGCTTTAGTTCGGGTAAGAAGGAACTTTGTAAAGGTCACCCAAAATCGGTTGTTACGAAAAACGTTAGTACTGTATGTGAACTTCCATATCGCCTCCTTCTACAAGTCCACTATAAATAACAAAAACTCCACATCGTGTATACTTAACCTATATTGAACATGGTTAAAACAATGAATAACAACAGAGGAGAAACTATGATCTATTAATAATTGGTCAAATATACGTGCAGCTAAAGAACTTAGTATATCAATGATAGAAGTTCAATCAATTTAATGTTTGCATATGAATTATGCGGATACAATCGTGAGCTTCTCTTTATGGCAGATCGGTCTGTACAATATGCTTTTAAAGAAGCGTACATCAACGTTAAGAGTCCTTCTTAATAATAATAATAATAATAATAATAATAATAATAATAAGCTCCACACATTATTATTATACCTTCAAACACAATCATTTAATACAAAAAGACAGGTTGTGTTACTTATAAAATGGATAGCAAAAATTCAATCGATTTACAGTTTCTTGTTTTCCTCAAAGTTCCGGTGACTTCTAGTGCAGGAGTAATGTCGCAGGTAAAAACCAACTTAATAGTTGCACAAAAGCCCCCATACAGACAATTTCCATGTTAACTATGGGTATGTAAAATGCGCGTGTTCATACTCGTCTTTCCGGTAAGTTACGGGGTTTGGACGCCGTCACTTTAACTACCTAGTTCTTAAACTCGTACCACATCTCAAAGGTGGTCCGCATGTCGATTCGAAACTCTACTGATCGATGTCTAGTATCGAAAACCCGTTGAATGAATGAATCCCTCCACCGGTTTTTTATAAACTTTTCGTCCCAAGTCCATTGCATGCTATTTTTCGTTCTCACGGATTATGCGTCTACACTATTCTAACTCCAAGGTCAATGTCGTTTTGTCCATGCAAACAGTCATTCATTTTCCACGCTTTATATTTAATACCAAAAGCTGCGTCATTCGCTATTAATTGAGTTTGTGGTTTCTTTGGTGTCTATACCTCATAGTTGATGGTCTTTGAACTCGTGTGAATTTGCAGAAATAACTTTAATATACCGGATATTTCCCAAGTGCCTATCTGTAATTTTTCTGAATTTAATACAAAGCGGTGTAGAGTACCGATATTTATTACTGTTTGTATTTAATAAACTAGGTGCTTCACTATTGTAATTCTTTCATTATAATTTAATATTACATTGAAATAACAAGGTTATTAAATGTAAATTACCAAGGCGTCTAAATTTTTCAGGTTGATTTCGTGTTAAAATCTCATTGAATTAACTGAAATTAATAAATTATTTTCTACTACTTAATGTTTGCTTAAGTAACACGTTAGTGTTACACTTCGTGGATGTTTAATTTCGTAACGATACTATTGAGTAGGTTTTTTACTTAAATTCAGAATCGCATGTAAACCTATACAGTGTGTTCATAAAGTATGGAATAAGTTTAATTTTCTAAACCAAAAATGTTTTCAACAGCTTGAAACACATTTATTTTACTTTTAATTTTCCCATTACACAGAAAAGCTTTCATTGCATAGGGTTATCTATATTAAAGCAGTGGCGTCATTGGCAATTTTTTATATACAATATCCTATATACTATGACAGTTCTAGATTCTTCTTAATGACTTGATTCAGCGGAAGTATCACACTTGAAATCCAGCACTAGAATTTAAAGAAACCACATTAAAAAATTAATAATATGCACTTAGAACAGCTATTAAACGAAACAAATAATTTTATTTTAGATATTCGAGCAGTAGTCCTTACTATCCTCGGCACTGTGTAAGCGTTAAACTTGGCTGATAATTTCTTGACAAATGTATATAATGAAAGTTTTGTATATAATGTAGAAACTTAAAGATAAAATCGCCATATTCAGATTCTCTCAAAAATATCTTTGATTTAAGAAATAATGAATTTATTCTAAACTTTGCGGACACGCTGCATATTAAACTAGAGTAAACAGTAGGTGAGGGCTGTGGTGGTGACTAAATTGGAACAATCTTTTTTTTTGTTTTCTATAGCTGATTTACCATTAACTCATAATCCACACACAAAAATAATTTAATTGTTCTTGTTGTAGATACCACTGGCAACGAATATAAACCATTTAATAGTTCCTAACGCAGGATTAGGTTTTGCCATAGGAATGGTGGACAGTTCAATGATGCCAGAATTGGGATTTTTAGTAGATATAAGACACACTCCTGTTTATGGAAGCGTCTACGCAATTGGAGACATTGCATTCTGTCTGGGCTTTGCTTTAGGTAAGAGTTTTGCAGTTAATTGTATGCGGTGTAAATTGATGTAACTTCATAAAAATCTTCTTTTCAACTCTTCTTTGGTGTATTTTAAGATTGTACTCTGCACGTATTTCGAAAAACTCACCTTGGTAAACCTCTACGTTTAACACTGCTTTTCTATTATTTACCATGCTTACAATTCACGTTTCATTAAACGTGCTTTTATTTACGTTATATTTTTCTCCAGAAACTACTACTCACATAACATATTTAGATTTTCCCATATTTAATACATATGTACGTACACCAAATTTATAAAGCAAAATCAACCTTCACTCCCTGACGTTATTTAAATTTTTGGAACAGAACTGCATGGTACTACTACTCTGTCCGCTAGCCCACAACAACTACAAACTTTACACAGACCGACACAATGTTTATTTCGTAATGTCAGACGAGTGTCTTTTATGCATTTTTGGTAGCTGAAACAGAATCTATACTCAGAATTTTCGTATCGACATCAGGTGTTAACGTAATCGTTATAAACGGTTTACAGTGTATAACAAATTGAAACGAACTTAATCCCGCAGATGATTCATCACTTGAATGTAAACAGCGTCATAATGCGTGGCGAAGATTCTAGAAATCGTTGAAAAACCCGACTTAAAATAAATAAGCGTCGTGGTCAGAATGAGCAGCGGTTGATATCCTAAACGCATCTATAAATAGATATAAAATATAAACAAAGAAATAATACTTTTCTGTAACAGTATATGTTACTGAAATAGGATGTCGCAAAAGTGTGTAAATAAAACAGACACGTCAAAGGACAACAAGTGCGTTAATCAGAAGGCTTATGAGCATTATTTTGGATGCAAACTAGACTTAAACGTCGCATATCATTTGCACAACGTGTGCAGTGAATCTAAGAGAATGACTCGACGGCAAATCAATGCCTTTGCAGTGCCTATGGTGTGGAGAGAACCTAAAGATCATGTTACAGATTGCTATTTTTGATTGATGAATCTATCTGGAAGTTTACTGAAATCGAAGTACGGCACCCAAACCTGCAATCGGTTCTAAAAACGTTCTTCACAGTCACAATTTACCTGTTCCCAAACGTACATAATTATATACACAAATCCCGATTTCCAACCTGAAAGACAGTACGGGATTTAAATTTGTCAAAAACTCTAGCCGAAATTGTTGAGATCCAGATTAGAAGGTTGGAATCAATTACAGAGGAGTACGCATATATCCACATATCGAAGACGTGAACAAAATTTTTTTTAATTTTTTTACATAGTGTGATCAGTTGGTGTACTGTGTAGGTGTTCTTGGACTAATAGATGCAAAACTAATGATTTGAAACTATTTATTGATTCATCTACTTTAAACTTGAAGGGAGTTCTCCAGAACGGAAATCCATACCCCTCTGTTCCTATAGCTCACGCAGTACAAATGAAGGAAAATTATGGCAATATGAAAACTTTGCTTGAAAAAATTTAATATACAGAACGCGGATGGAGCGTATGTAGTGATTTAAAAATGACAGTATTTTTATTAACAGTAAAATACTGCCGTTTATTTCTGCATATGAGCCAACAGAGCAAAAAATAAACTCCATTTCGTAAAAGACTGGAAAATACGAAAAAACCTTGTGGCTAGAGAAAAGAAATGTTACAAATCTTCTTCTCGTTGATACAAAGAAAGTTTCGCTACCACATCTGTATATAAAACTGGGACTGATGAAACACTTTGTCAAAGTTTTAAATAAAGATGGTGAAAGATACCAGCGGTTCAGTGGATCAGACAGGTTCGCGTATGACTACTGATCCCAAAGTTCCGGATTAGATTTCCAACATAAACCGTTTGGAAAATGTTAGATAAGCATTTTTCATAAAAATATGCCCTAGTTTGGATGAAAAGTAGAATGTAGTCCTGTGTTTGATATTGTCACGCACGCTAAAGATCTCTACCTAATTTGGAATAGCAAGGGTTCGGCAAAACTAAAATTTCCACAAAAAGAATTTGCTTCCTGGCCAATTCAGTACCTTCGGATGGAGTATTGAAAAATCAAAAGTAGGGTGAAGAATTTCCATATATGAGAGAGCTGTTTTTTAGACTAAGCAAAAATTAAAGAAGGAATTTTTGTTGGACGACAAATTCGTCACATCATAAAGGACAGTGTATTCGATTCAAAACTGACCGACATCGAGGCTGCTTGCTGCATGGGTATCATTTAATGAGGTGTTCCAATTTGATGAAAAATGCAAAAACAAAAAATTACGAACAAATTGCGAATCTTTTAATTTCCACATGCAGCGGTAAGGGTTGCAACATGACAATGAAGATTTATTTTCTCCACTCGTGTGTGAACCTTTTCCCCGCAAATCTAGAGTGTGTGAGTAACGAACATGGTGAAAGGTTTTTCCTAGACATTATGTATTGTAAAACCGATATCAAAAGAATACCTACATGTGATTTTCCAATGCTCCACCCGAAGGTACTACATTGGCCAGGAAGCGAGTTTTTATTTTACCTAAAAAAATTTGAATTTTGCCAAACCCTTGCTGTTTTAAGCAAGGTAGGGATCTTTAACGTGTGTGACAACACTTACACACGGGACCTCCATTTTACCTCTCATCCGAACGAGGGCGTATTTTTGTGAAAAATGCTCGCCTAACATTTTTCAAGCGGACCATGTCGGATTCGAACCCGGAACCTTGAGCGTAACCAAAAGAATACTCACAATGTTTGCAAATTATTATTGAAACCTAATCAGGGATGCTCCAGAGGTACCCTATAAACGAAAGATCACACGCAAAAAATTTTGAGGTTCGGTAGTGACGCGGTATCCTTAATTTGTAATGTAACGAATGTAAACATTACATTATAAAACGTTGCACTATAAAAATATGAATAATTTTTAACTGGCGCATAATGGAAGAATTTTCTTAGCAGATTGGGAATCAGCGGGAAAAGTCCTACAAGAAACACCGATCGCACATTAAAAAACGAAAAAAATATAATTTGTTGTTTAGTGTTACTAGCGTTTAAAAGTTGAGACCTAGCACGATTTTATTCGCCCCTACATTCTTTTAATGGTTTTCTTACTCTTGCTGGCACTAACATTGCGCCGCATAGCATCACCACTCGCATACTCAGCTTTCAAAAAATAGGGAAAAACCTAGTAGCTCAAAGTTTGCCGTCTAACCCTATGCCATCCTCATTACATTTTCCTTAGAGTTATCTCAGTGCAAAGAAAAAAACAAATACCAAAACAAAATAAAACAGGTTTTCAGTTGCATGTTCGAAATTAGGTTTTCTACTTTTTCGGTTTGTAAATCGTCCCGTGACGTCTGCCAGCTGGGACTACCTGGTTAGGATTGATCTTGTAAGAAAGTGGTCCAGTACTGATTTGTTGGGACCCGTGGTCTATGCCACAGGTACTTTGATTCCATCTATATATAAGTAGTCAGTTGTGTGGGATGGATAATTAGATGTGATTAACAAAGTAATTAAATTCCGCTCATTAATTTTCATATATAGAGAAAATCTCTATGTATTTTAAATGGGTGGGAATTTAAAATAATCCGATGTATTTTCGATTGAAGGATTTATATTGTGTTCCAATTTTCTTTTACAGCACTGTAAAAACCTGTCTTACTAAGTCATCTAATAAGAAACTTACTAAATAATTAGAAAATCCACAAATATTAATTTTTTAATGATCGTACTATTTTAGGTCCCGCATTAAGTGGAACACTAGTGAATAATATAGGATTTGAGTGGATGTTATTTGGAATAGCTATATTGGATCTAGCTTATGCACCAATATTGTTTAGTCTCAAGAATCCGCCAACTAAAGAAGAAAAGAAGGTAAGTTCACGTTAGACAGACTAAGGTAGCGTACATGTGATTAGTCACTATTAACATGCATCATATATCATATACTCCGTTTTTATTATCTTTTTATTTCCTACCGTCATGATATTTCCATGTTATTACACAATATTGCTATTACTTTTTATGTCAAATAACACGCAGGAAGTTTCTGTTGTACTGTAATTCACGTAGGCGTATCAGTTATTTCTTTTTATCTCAAACCTTATATTTGCACATATGGAGTCTAAATGTACGAGGCTTGTTCAATTGATACCCATCTTTGGTCAAGTTAGCCTTGGAAACAATTGTAATCACTCAACGACGTTTTGCAACGTTAGTGGTGATTGTAAACTTGCCACTGGTCATTTTCCCTCGTATATATTTGGCAGCGATTTTAAAAGTATTGTGACTTTGAAATGACGTTTGTTGTTAACAATCCGACCAAATGTGATCAGCGTGCGGTCATTCAATTTTTGTGTGCCGAAGGTTTGCAACCATTGGAAATTCATACACGAATGCAAGCAGTTTATGAAAACGCATGTTTTGCGTATCCAACGTCAAGGAATGGTGTCGAAAATTTAAGAATGGACGCGAAGGGACGAATGATAAGCCACGACTAGTTGCAATGTGTACTGCGTCAACAAACAGGAATATGGCATGTGTGGAAGGCCTTATTAGAGAAAATCGTCGAGTTTCAATCAGCATAATTTCAGAAAATGTTGGTGTGAGTATCGGATCTGTTCATAGCATCGAACACAAACTACGCTACAGCAAAGTTTGTGCGCATTGGGTTTCTCGCCTTTTGTCAGAGAACCAAAAAAGCTTGCGAATGGGCTTATCTTTGCAACACCTCACGAAATACAGACAAAATGGTAACGATTTTCTCTCGTCAATAATTGCTGGTGACGAATCTTAGTGTCATTATTTTGAACCATCCAGTAAGCTGTCATCGATGTAATGGAAACACGCAAATTCTCCGCCACGAAAGAAGTTTAAAATTCAACCTTCCTCCGGTAAGGTCATGTTAACATTTTTTTCGACCATGAAGGACCCTGGTTGATAGAATTTACAGAATCTTGGGTGCATATCAACGCAAACCTGTATAATAAAACTTTGAATAAACTCCATCAAGCAATAAGACAAAAACATCCAAGGAAGCTTTTACGTGGTGTCATTCTGCTTCACGACAGTGATCGACCTCATGTTGCTAACGTAGTGAAAGAAAATCTACAGCGAAAGAATTGAAGGATATTAGAGCATGCACCCTATAGTCCCGATTTATCGCCTTGCGATTTTCACATCTTTGGGCCACTGAAAAAAGCGTTAAAAGGTAACCGTTTTCAGTCGGACGAAGAAGTACAAAACGCCGTGAAAGAATTCTTCGAGCAACAGCCACAAGATTTCTTTAGGCAGGGTATACATAGGTTGACGAAACAATGGGAAATGTGTCTTAATCGTAGTGGTAATTATTTCTAAATTTAGTTGTCAATAAATTTTTCTCAAACCAAAGATGGGTTTCAATTGAACAAGCCTCGTATAAAAGATCACACTATTATTGGTAACCCCATAAGTTTGTATTTTTATGACTTAGCGTCTACAGATTACATTGTAAAAAAGTGTAATTGGAGATTAATTTATAATAGCTGCAACATTGTTTATTAAAACTGTATTGTATTGCCGGGAATTTATTTAACAACTTCAAAAGCTCAACTTTAAGATACATTTTAATGAATCTGTGGTTATTTCATAGATCTAAATCTTACTGTGCAAGTGTGTGGTTAAAACTCGTTTGTTAACATTCTTGTGGTTTTAGAATAATTTGCAATAAAATTACGGATTTAAGTGCAAATCTGGGTTTTTAAACACTATTTTATATGAAATTAAGGATTCTACAGTGTATTCTCATAACAAATTAGTCTATTCAAAATTAAATATTATTTATTTCGTATCAAATTGATCTTGCAAAACGCATCGCTTTTCAAGATGTTAGAAATTAATTTCAGTTTTAATAGGTTACTTAATAACAATAGAAATATTAAAATGGTAAAAGTAACTTCTTCTAAATCTTACCAGGGAGATATTTCGTTCTTAAGCACGCAGCTGAATTTCCACTAGTGAAATAAATGGAGTATGTATGGTTTCTAATTCTCTTAATTTTTAACAGACAACTTTCTAACAGTTTTCATTAAACTCAGTCAACTGATTTTGGTAAAGCTGGGGTTTTTATTACCTAAAGACGAGTAAAAAACAGTTGTAGTGAACATTTTAGTATAAACCAAGAAAGCATCTTCCAACAAGTTAGACTCTAATTTCGAAACAACGATATCGTGCCTTGACAGGAATTAATTTATACGAGAAAGGCCCTCCGAGATTATCTCCTGTATGCAGAAATGCTTTGCTTAAAGTAAGTTAGGAAAAGGTAACTTTTTTATAAGTGGGTACATAACTATAGATTTTGCACGGAAACAACAAATACACGCCCTTTTTGCTACCAAAATATAGTAATTTTGAATCAATTAAGATTGGGTTGTACGATTTGCAGGATGTAAATATCTTTTATGACAATTCAATATAATTAGTTTAGTCCCGCAATCTGACGGAGAAGGCAAAATTGGAAAATTGGCATGATGTGATAATTCTAAATTTCGCAAGCATCTGCCCGCACTCAACCGACCAGGACTATAAAAAAGAGCTAAGCTATTTAGCTGTTTATCCACACGTTTTAGTATTTCCATCTTCGGTAAAGACAGTTATTTAAACTCAATTAATAAATGTATAACATTTTAGTCCGTTCTGGATGGACTTGTACCTTGAAGTAGAACGAATAGAATGGCTTTGGCGTTCCAGTAATCTAAAGAGCCGAACTATAGGTTTTTAACCAAATTAGTGGAGTCTTTAGTGAGAAACCAAACAAAGACAGGTCCCCGAAAGAAAACAGCAGCTCTTTCGGTATTTAGAGTGGCAGGGGCCATAGGGATCGGTATGGCGTTATAAGACATATTACTGTCTACGGCGATGTGGAAAGCAACAGTAAACCACCACATTACCACCCAAGTACACAGAGTACCAACGTTTGAAAAAAGATGGCATCCTCTTGAGTCAAAGATTTCGGAGTTAAAATGGTCCCCCATTCGGATCCCCGGAAGGGGACTACTTGGGAGGATGTGATCAGAAAGTTTAGAAAAAGAGTCGGGAACATGTTGCGAGTTAAAGCGTGGAATGTTAGAAGTATGAAGCAAGTAGGTAAGGTAGGAACTTGAAAATTAAAATAGATAGGTTAGCATTAGACATAGTAAGGATCAGCGGAATTTGATGGCCAGAGGCGGGGGATATTTAGAGCAGAGACTTTAGTATAATTCATACAGGATCAGAGGAAGGAAATTCGAGTGTGGGGATAGTTAAGCGAAAAAAGATAGGACACTGTGTAGAAAACTACTTACAAAAGAACGAAATGCTTAAATTAGAATCTAAATCTGTAACTACAGTAATAATACAAGTATACATGCTCACCTTTAGCTACAGTAAGTAGGAGATAGATGTGATCTACAAAGATATCAAAGACACACTTAGATACGTAAAAGGACATTAAAATTTAATAATTACGGAGGAAATAGACTAGTGGAATTTTGCATCAGAAACAGTTTAACCATCATAAACACACAGTTCAACATAATCCTAGAAGACGATACACGTGGAACATGCCAGAAGATTTAGGAAAATGTCACATAGAGTACATTCTTGTTAGACAACGGTTTATCAATCAAATAAGAGACTGTAGAAGCTACCCAGAAGTAGATATAGATACTGACCATAACATCGTGTCTATGAAGTCTACGCTTAAATTTGAAAATTTGAAAACTTGATTTCGAGAAACTAAAAATACTCACGAAATATTTGAAGATAAGTCAAATGAATTGATGGAAGATATGGGGAAAATTTGTGAAACTAAGGTACTAGAATCAGAATGGAATAACACTAATCCAGCTTAGAGATGGCGGCCAGAGATATTCTGGGGTATTCACCAAAAAAACGAAACCATGGATCACAGCATATCCTGAATTTAATAGAAGAAAGACGAAAATACAAAACAGACCAGACGAAGCAGGAAAACTGAGATACAAAGCCATAAAATGGGAAATTATTCGAAAATGCGGCAAAGCTAAAGAATAATGCATTGATGAAAATTGTAAAGAGGTACAAACTAAGAGGAAAATAGAAAAGACAGACGGAATATACAAACTAATTAGAATGAATTTTAGGAATATATAGCCGTATAACAAAAATATAACGGACTTGGAAGAAGATTTCATCACGGAAAATGTAGAGAAATGGTTCGATGACAAGAATATATAGGGTATTTACTTACCAGACAGGAACTAGCAACACTAGAACAGGAATCAGACATTGAAAAGGATGACTTGGGATACCCTAGACCTAAAAATGAGTTTAAATTAGCATTAAAGGATCTGAAAATGGTAAGACACCGGGTAAAAATAAGGTGCAACTCTAAAACCGCTGGACAAGTAGTAACAGGACATCCTATCCAACTTGTAAGTTACATGATGAGACAGACGAAACACAGAACGATTTCAAACGTAACATCATAGTCTGTTACAAAAAGGAGAGGCGCGGATAGATGTAACAATTTTCGAACAATAAATTTGACAGCACAAGTATCAGAAATTAATAACTCAAATTTTACAGAGCGGACGGAAAACCGGACTGCAGAAATACCAGAAAAGATCAATTTGGGTTTAAGCAAAACAGGGGAAAACGGGCTGCTATTTTCCCTTTGAGAGAAATAATGAAAAAGACAATAGAAAAGGGAGAAAGCGTGTATACAGGATTTGTAGATCTGGAAAAAGCCTTCGACAATGCAAAATTGAAAAATCATTAGAAATACTCAAAAGATCGACATGAGTTATAGGGATAGACGGATAGTATAGAACTTATACAGAGAGCAACAGCGGTAATAGAACAGGAACGTAGAGAAGTAAATATTAGGAAAGGTGTGACAGGAATGTGCCTTATTCCCATTGATTTTTAACTTTTATATCGAAGAGGCAATGAATACTGTCAAATGCAGGAAGGTAGCTAAAGGTGGGCATGTATACTTGTATTATTTCTGTATTTATTGGTTTAGAATCAAATCTAACTATGAGTACTATTTCGTTCTTTTGTAAGTAGTTTTCTACACGTCGTCCTATTTTTTTTTCGCATAACTCTCCCCACGTCCGAATTTCCTTCCTGTATGAATTACCATGAAGTCTCCACTCCAAAAATCTCCAGCCTCTGGCCAGCGGACTTCGTTGATTCCTACTAGTTCTAGTGCTAACCTATCCATTTCAGGTTCTCTAGCTTACCTACTTGTTTCATACTTCTGACATTCCACGCTCCGACTCGTAGAATGTTCACGGATCTTTTTCTATACTTTCGGATCACATCCCCCGAAGAAGTCCCCTCCCGGAGATCCGAATGTGGGGCTTTTTTACCTCCGGAATTTTTTTACCCCAAAGGTTGCCATCGTGTTTACTAACAATTTCTGTACGCAGTGTACTTCGGAGGTAATGTAGTGGTTTTCCGTTGCCTTCCACATCGCAGTAGTGTGTCTTACAATGTCATACCGACCCCTATGATCTCGGCACTCTAAGTACCGAAAAAACTGCTGCCCTCCTCTAATTTGGTTAAACCTATAGTTCGGCTCTTTAGCTCATTGAAACGCGCAAGCCATTCTACCTGTTCTCTTATTTTAGAACATCGCCAAGGTGCAGATCCGTTCAGAATGGCTATAAATTCTATCCAGGAAAATTTTTCTTTCGTAAAAGAGCATGGTGACATTTTCAACTTTTTATATAACTTCGGCTAATTAATATCTATGGAAAAAGTTGCCTTAACTTTGTAAAGATCTACAAATAAAATAATAATAATCATTCAGATATTTGCGCCGTTGATCTTGTAGGTGCAATGGGAACATACCAAAATCTTTTAACTACTGAAAAATATACAGCTAAAATATTAAAATTTATTTACAAAAATGACCTAATAGATACTTTTCCAAATCTATGTAGCAACTTCTATCCGTATTTTATTGATAATGCCTGTATTCATTGCCGAAGGGAAACGGTCTTTTTCAAAACTTAAAATAATAAAAAAGCATTTCCGTTCTAGAATAGGACAAGCCGCCAATCTTTCAATCGAATTTGACCTTGTAACGAATTAGACAGCAAAAATAATTAATGGATTTGCACTAAAAGAAACAAGACAAGCTATTTTTGGAATGTATTCTTTTATTTCCGTGCTGTAGTTGCAAGTAATTTGAATTTTAGTTGCATATTTAATTACCTTGGTTTGTTTATAGATATGTTTATAATGATGTTTGTAATAATTTATAATTTTATCTGGTTCATTGATATTGGAATGAAATGTTTATTAAATGCTATAAAGTTTATTTGATATTAAATTACTAATAAGTACCAACAAAATATCATATTTGATGTTCGTATTTATTTTTTATTTATTTAATAAGAAACATACAGACTCATTAGCCTAATTATATGTTTCTTATGTAACTACATCGAAACAAACAGATTCTTAATGTGAATACTACAACAAATTTATTTACAATAATACAAAGCATTTGTATGCACCGATCTGACTAAATATATACTAACTAAATTAATAACAAAGTAACAAAGTCAAGGGCTCAGTTACCACTTAATTAAAGCTTAATTATATACTAAAGCTAATTCCTAATCAATATTACTATCAGGAGTGTGGTTTTACAGCTGTGACCTATAAACTGCAAGACTGTCTGCAAATAATTGGAACGATATTCTTTCACTTACATCATTGAAAATTTTTGCAAGCCTTAGAACTGAGGACTAAGTTCTAACAGTGGATCTGCATCGAGCAAGATATATTAAAGCAGTTTTTCTAAATATGCGGCCTGGCACATAGATACCAAATTTAGATAATAAATCAAGACTATCTATATTATTTTTTGTGAATATTTTTTTTTACATTTCTTTTCCATATTTTAACTATTTATTATTGTTAAATATCTTATACGGGAAGATTAACGCAAGAATACATCTACGATTTTCAAGGTTTGTCACATTGAACTCTGTCCTAAGTGGCGCTTAAGATTCAAATGCAGGTGCAACTTTATATTTTTTTATGTAAATATACTTAAGAAATTTATTTTTCTACCATCTTTATATCCTATATTTTACACGGGGCTCATATGATTGAGGCATACTCCAAGTTGGGTCGTATCAGCGCCTTAAATAACACACAAAAGCTTTTTATGAATTAGAATGTATTAAGAAATTCCAAAAATCACTTACAAAGACGAAAAGGTATTGGGGGTGGAAATCAGTAATTCGTACACGGGCGGCAAAAAATTCCAGCGCGGTTAGATTTTGGGCCTCTTGGAGCGACTTTTTAAAAAGCTTATCCAAAAACTTTTCTAACAAATTTATTTAAAACAGAAGTTACAAGTGGAAATTAATAAATGGCTGCGTTATGTTTATTAACGCTTTTAACAATCAAAAATTACTTTTCTATTACTTTCACTAATAAAATTTAATTAACTAACAACCAACTGACAGACCATCTTGGGCTCCTCAGGGTATTTATGCTGTTCCTGCCCCTTACATTGCTTGTGGGAATTGCAGAGCTCAAGTCTGCAATTTTCTTTATTCATTTATACAATACAAAGTAACAATCTTAATTCTAAGAATAAGTTTCTTACAGTCCATTGTGACCTGCACCTGCAGAGTCAGGTTACATCTGGAATACAATGTATTCACATCCGTTCTCGTGTCTGGTTTATGAACTTCCATTAACCTTCTGTAATCTGTCGTCAATTATACAGTGTTGCATCTAACTTAAGTTTTAATAATTTCTATTTAATTATATATATACATATTACTCAAATTTAGACCAGGGTAAAAAATTTATTAATTACATCAAATAATTTTAATCACCGTGTATAAGGAAGCTTTGGGAAAAAGTATGCGTAATTAAAATGCCTAGTGTGAAGATTTAAATCATTCAATTAGAATGTAAAGTTTGTATAGAATTCTATTAGATAATACGCGTTATTAAAACCGTGGAGCATAAAAATTTATTCGTTTCATTAAAAATAAGAGATTTAAATTATTCACTAGACGCTTTCTATAAAAAGAAGCAGTATTAAAATGCTCAACTTGTATGTAATTTAATTATTCTAAGTATAAAGAAACAAATAGAAATTACGTGCAAAATTTATATTAATTAATTCAATTTTTAAGTAACGAGTATTAAACAAAATGTACAAATAATAATTAATATTTAATTTGTATTCGCTAAAAATTAAAGGGTAGAAGTCAATGCCATTCATTATCATTTTAATTGGAGTTAATTGAACCATTAGTAATATATAATATGCATAAAAGCTTTTAAAAACCCAATAATATTCAAATCGTAGAAGTGTTATTTCAAGTATTACGATTGAACACCTGCGTATTTTTAAATATCAAAGTTCTAATAAATTTGAATAGATAAACATGAAAATTCTGCGTATATTGCAAACGGTCGGATAAACCGTAGCTTATACTAACGGCAAGGCTAGATACGGGGTTATTTAACTCAAGTAAGTCACGTCGCGAGTTCACGTGGATTGAAATAGCCCATAATAGAGAATATCGATTTGCACCACTAAGGCCAAGTTAGAAAAAGACAGATGAAACGCGCAAAACCGAGACACGGACAATAGAAGGCGTGATTTGAGCAACGTCACTGGGTTTGCGATTGGTGGAAATAAGATGCAGATATGAGAGGTGTAAGCGTAACGATTTCTATACAAAATTAATTAGTTATTCGCAGACGTGTTTGCAAGCCGTGTGAAAATTTCTTAGATTTAACTGGCACGAGTGCAAAAATTTTGTAGAATCGCGTGCCGGGCTGTCGAAAAGGGAACGGAGAATGCGAAATTCTGAAAACTGGCCGTCGCGGGACAAAACCGACGTGCAGGCGAGCTATTATATAAACCCGAACTTTAAACAGTTTCGCTCTTTTAGATTTTCGATTTTGATTCAACACTTTAAACAGTTTGCTCTTATATTTTGTGATTATTGAATACTTTAAAACAGTTTGCTCTTTACGTGCTACGATACAAGTTATTATGCATTAGTGCACTTAGAAAAGAAGATACAAGGTAATAAAGTCTAGTTATATTTGCGAGTATTACTGTACCAATTATCCGAATTTGCAACGATAAATGAATAAACAAAAGTAGGCAGTTTTGGGTATAGCGTGAAAGAATTATGAATTTCAGTGCTATTTTTCGGGGGTGTTAATAATCAAATGTTATTTGTAAACGTGATCGGATCCACAAAACAAGATTTAGATATACATAGATGCGTTCCTGAGAAGCCCTGAAACTTTTTAAACGAATGGTGTTGTAGAGGAATTTTAAAAGGCGACCAGGAATCTGAGGACGGAAACATAACCCAGTTGGAATGGTGAAATTAGCAAGGACGATGTACATTGAAGCCACTAGTGCAGTAACCTTCAGGTAAATTATACAATTTTGTTCGAACTTTGATGTTTTGGTGTGTGTGTTGGATATCTTTATAATTTATTTGATAAAAAAATGGACAGTAGTAAATTTGTATAAACAACAAATTTTGAATTTAAGGTAAAATTTTCTTGTTTAAGTAGAAAGGAGTATTTAGCAGTTTATGTTTTGATTATGATGAAAATTTGGGAATGTCTTTGAGCTCAATTAGACTAACCTGTTTAATTAACGTAAAGGGGTGGAAGATGCTCCCTTGTATTCAGACCTAGGTCTGCACATATTGTAACTTAATTAGTATGCATCCTACCAGGACTTTAATTCTGGATGCAAATTAAAACTGATGACAAATTTAAACCTGAAATTCTATGATACTGAAATTTATGCTGAAATTTAATTTTGAAATTTTAATGTATTATGAATATTGATGTAAATAGATTTAACGTTGATGTTTGTGGTAGGAATGTGTTTGTTTTTTTATGAATGAGGATGAAAGTTATCTAGGGGAGCAGCCGAGGCGGAAAGAGTACAGAGGCGATTATCAGAAGAGATTCAACAGGGCTTTTTGTAGGAGGATACACAGCAATATATATATATATATATATTGCTGTGGATTCCAAAAAAATTCTTGTCCCACGGATAGGCCAACATAAAATTGCAGTGTTTCTGAAATAAATTAATAAAAAAAATACTTTTTAAACGCCTCCTTATTTCTGCACACCCTGGCTAGCTCAGAAATCTGCTTCTTCTTGAATACCTACCATCCTAAGTACATTCCTTTCTCACAAACACAGTCAAATGAAATTACCACTCAAATAATGCAACAAGACCTACAACCTTTTTATTTACACATATTAACAAGTTTCCCTTAGTAAGAAAATATTTACACATTGGTATAAACAGTTTAATAAAATTGTTACCATCTCAATCTTTAAATCTTTTAAAATTTCATGATTTTAATATATTTTAACATTTTATCTTAGACGAGTAGATGGGCCCGTCGTGCAACCCTACTGATTTTACTCTGGTCTATTTTGAGCGCAGTATAACCCAGTTACTTTAAATGCATTTACACATTGCATTTTTATTTAAAATAAATCTAAAGACCCGTTTACTCCTTACAACAACATTTTCATATCATCAATAAACATTTTAAATAATCAATATTAATTGTCCCGTACATATACCCCTTTAAATGAGTTTTTGTTGTAATAAAATACAACCCCAATAAGTCAAAACACTCAAGCACGAAATATCAGCATACATGTTCACGCAAAAACAAGAAATTAATTTTCTTTACCTGGAATAAGCTTCGTCTATTGTTACCTCTGGAGATGTGTACCAAAAACCCTCGTCGTTGTGTCCATATACCTCGTGATAATGCCTGAATCCAACTAATCTCCACTCGCTATCTAAATCTCTGCCACCTTCTTTAGTATCTCTACCCGGATAATTGTCTTCACCAAACTTAACCTTTCATAACCACTACACTTCACGCATACTAGTTAAGCTTTTCGATTCGTTTACCTAAATACTATCCTATCATTAGATTGCATCGTGTAGTAAACGCACCTTTGATACGCTAGCATACACTTGTGCAAATCACTTTTAATACATTTCTGGTACGTTACTCACAGCGTTATACACTTTAAAATAAAATGTTGTATGCTACTTTAACGAATAAACAATAATCAATACAACGTAAGAGCATATACTAGCAATTACGTAAGAGATCTAACCGATATAAGATCTAAGAGCAAGAGAGCTTTAATATCTCTCCCAGTCTATTTTATACGCTTTTCCATACCCCTCACGGAACCTCTTTTCATAGAAAAGCTTATTTTCTAAAACAAATTCTCAAAATTTTGATCGTAACGAACTTCAAATTTTGAAAATATTCCAAGTTTATTTTGTTGTTACTATAAAATTTATTCAATAACATCAACGGCTCCGAGCTTTTTAAAACTGCTAGCCTTTGACCAATGATATTGATTTCCCCCGTTATTACGTTCCACCTCCTAGCTACCTTACTTCGTTTCACCCATATTTATTGTCTCTTTCAGAACCCGTCTCAAGCTACAGAAAATCGATATTGTTGTTGACCTTCAAATCTCCCGTGTATTTTAGATGTGTGTTGTAACCAACGTTTTCTTATACGTGTTCTCTGTCTGTTTCACATTATAGATCTTTCATTTCACTTAGTCTTCACAGCACTTGTTATTTTATCAGCTTGTCGAACCGACCGTTGCAAACAATTCCATAGAAATTCTGTCTCAACGTATAATTCAGTTCTCTAAACTTGACTTTTAACTAACAAGTGTTTCTTCGAAGGAACTTGTTCGTTTAAAATAATAATCCCGAGTTTAACACTTCTTAGGATTTGTATAACGAACGTTTTCGTTTATTTAAATGGAAATATGCTTTTAAATTATTGATTTTCTATCCTTAAAGGCTTCGTTTCTTATTCGATACGCTTGATTTAAAATATTACACCTATTATGCGTATCCTTGAGTTTTTATGTACCCTAAAACTTCTACCTGTTATGCAATTTTAACCTTCTGATTTAGAAATACAAAAATATCTTAATAACCTTCCGTTTTTCACTATTTAAACTGTTTAATTTGGCGCGTAAATAAATTGTTGTTATTTCCTATATACACGGTTGTTAAAATTTTATTATCTACACCTATATACCCTTCTTAACTTATAATTCCACGACAATATATATATATATATATATATATATATATATATATATATATATATTGCTGTGATACCACCATAAAATCCGTGAACTACGCTTTTCGAATCGAGCCTCACGAATTGGGCGTCAAGAATGCTGTGAAACCTCTTGAATTACCTGGTCTGTTGATTTTCTTCTGTTAATCGCCTCGGCTGCTCCTCTAGATAGCTTTCATCCTCAATTATAAAAAAAAACAAATACATTCCTACCACAAACATCAACGTTAACTCTATTTACATCAATATTCAGAATACATTAAATTTTCAAATTAAATTTCAGCATAAAATTCAGTTTTAAAAAGAATTTCAAGATTAATTTTATTATCACTTTAACGTGCATCCAGAATTAAAGTCCTTGTTGGATGCCTACTAATTAATATAACAATATAAGCAGACCGGAGTCTGAGTATAAAAGGAGCATCTCCCACCCCTTTACGTTAATTAACCAGGTTCGTCTAATTGAGCTCAAAGACATACCCAAAGTTTCATCATAATTCAGAACATCAATACTAAATACCCCTTTCTACTTAAACAAGCAAATTTCATCTTAAAATTAAAATTTTATGGTTAGTACAATTTCACTAATGTCCATTCTAGGTAAATCAATTATAAAGTTATTCAACACACACAAAAATGTCAAACAAAATAGTATAATTTACCTGAAGATTACTGTCCTCGTAGCTTCAATGTACATCGTCCCTTTAGTTAATCACACCATTCCAACAGGATTATATTTACGGCTTCTAACTCTCAACGCTTTTAAAATTTTCTCCATCACCATTTATTTAAAGTTGTTTCTGGGCTTTTCCGGAACTCATCTGTGTATATCTGACCCTTGTTTCGTGGATCCAGACACGTATTTGAACCATTTAATTATTAACACCCCCGAAAAATAGCAGAGAAATTCATGCGTCTTTCACCAATATACGCCAAAACTGCCTACTTTTGTGTATACATTTGTCGTTGTAAATTTTGCTAATTGGTACAGTGATACTAAATTTTATTACCTTGTATCTAAGTGCACTGAAGTACATTCATGTTAGCACGTAAATAACAAACTATTTTGAATCACTAAAATATACGAGCAAAATGTTAAATTATTTTATCAAACTAAAATGCACTGTTTAACATCTTGAATCAAGTCGCGGATGTAAGAGCTTTTAACGCATCGAATAGTCAAAAGTCTAAGAGTCTAAGAGGCCGAAATTCATATTACCACCGGTATATATAGCAAAAGCCTGTCTGTCGGTCTGTTCCCCAAAACGGGTAATTCTAAAGAATTTCTCAGTCTCTGTTCCCAGTCCGTCGCTCGCGCGTCGGTTTTACGATTTTTCACTCGCCCCATTTAAATCTCAGAAATTCACGGCACGCAAACATGTCCGAGAAAAACTAATTAATTTTGTACAGAAATTGTTGTTTCTACCTCTGATATTTGCATCCTATTTTCAACCAATTGTGACCCTCGTGACGTTGCTTAAATCACGCCTTTTACTATATGTGTCTTTGCTTGACGCATTTTCTCTTTCCTTTTCTAACCTGTTCGTATTGGTGCAAATTGATATTCTTTATTATCGATTATATTTTAGTCCATGTGGACTATCTGGGTTAAATAACCCCGTATCGCACATTCTCGTGAATATTAAGCCCCGGTTTCTCCAAGATTCTTTGAAACCATTTGTTATCTACACAATTTTCGCCGTACGTGATATTTAAACTACGCAGGTGTTCAAAATAATATTAATTCTCGGAGCTTTTTAAATAAACCCTGTTTTGTATTTCGTGCTAAAGCATCTGACCGTTTCCAATATCCTTAGAATCGACATGTTTATCTAAACAAATTAAACTGAAATTGCCTTTTAAAATACGCAGGTGTGTTCAAACATCCTACTTCTAACTAACACTTCTAGGATTTGCTTTTTATTGGGTTTTTACAAGTTTCTATAGATATTATCTGTTACTAACGATTCAATTAACTTCAATTAAAAATAATAGCCTTTAATTTTTAGTGAATCCTAACTAAATATTAGTTATTATCTGTACGTTTTGTTCAATACCGGGTACTTGAAATAGAGTTAATTAAGATAAATTTTGCATGTAATTTCTCTTTTGTTTCTTTACTAGGGATAATTAAATTACCCGTAAAGTTTTCTAATACTGCTTCCTTTTATATAAAGCGTCTTATAAATAATTTAAATCTCTTAATTTTAATAAAACGAATGAATTTTTATGCTTCACGCTGTTATTTAATAACGCGAGTTATGTATCTTTTCCCAAAGCTTCTACACGGTGATTAAAATTATTTGATGTGATTATTTAATTTTCTACCCTGGTCTAAATATGAGTAATATATATGTGTGTGTGTGTGTGTGTATTGATTTGGGGGATATGTAACTCCTCCCGACGTAGATGAAAATTAAGGGTTTTGCTTAAATTTTAAATTTCATTGTCCCTAAGGGATCTTTTAGGATTTCTTTATTTACCTTGGTTTCTTTGTTCTTATGTTTAAAATTCGTTTCTTTGTTCCGATACCTAAGATACATTTTGTACAATAAATACATAGTTAATATAATTATTACGATGATCAATAAAATTCTTCAAAGACTGATATTATCGTAGTGTAGTTTTGGCACTTTCACTTAGTTCAAATGTTCTTTATAACTGTCCATTAACTTTACGGCTTGGTTGAGGTCGTCTAGATCTAGATGTTCTAGTTGCATTGGTTTGGTGATAATTCTGTCTTCTTTGGTTTGTGTAATCCTGAACTATAGTTCGGGTAGATTTGCGAATTTCTTTGTTATTGCTGGTGTCAATTAATTAAACTTAGATAAAGTGTGCTGGCGCGTCTTATTAACCGTGGACTGTAATGCGAATTAGAACAAAACGCGAGCTTTAAATACGAAAACTGTATGCATGTAAAATATTAACAAACAAAAGGCATAAATTCACTCACCAAATTGTCCTTGGTGTGCGGTCCTCTTCAATGTTGCTGGAATGCCCCCGGGGGAGTCGGTTGAATGCAGGGTTGCAAGCACTATACTTTATTGTGTATAATTTGTCACGCACAACCGTCCCGCTACAAGTTTGAAAGAAGAGTCGTCGATAAACGTCACTAAACCACTTTCGCACGCGTTTTATTTTAAGAGGCGCAAGCGCACTGCACAATTTAAATCCACTATAGTTTGAGTTTTAACTAATACGAAACATTCTGCCCACCAAAATAGCTTTGGGCTATTTTTTTAAACTTAACACGAAAAATTTAACTTTGACCGAGTCTTGTATGTATGTAGAACTAAATAAATATAATAATGCTTACGAAACTATAATAAAGAACATTAAAATAATTAATATTTATTATTGAGACGGCAATGGGCATAGTTTGACCATTGGTCTTTTCAAATTGCCTCGTGAAGTTTTTACGGTGGCTACACGAGGTACCCCATCGCTTCCAGGATGAAGCTCTACAATTCTGGCGAGTTTCCAATTTAAAGGAGGAACACCCTCTTCTTTGATGAGCACTAAAGTACCAATGTCAACGCCGTCGAGTCTCTTGGACTTGTACCACCGACCACGTTGATACAATTGGTGTAGGTACTCATTGTGCCAAAGAACCCAAAAACTTTGATGCATAGTTTGAATCAACTGCCAACGAGAGAGTCTAGAGATTTTCAAATGAGACAAGTCTTGGTCCGGAGGTGCTGTCAAGGGTTCTAAAGTTAGAAAGTGACCTGGTGTCAGTGACGAAAGATCATTGGGATCCGAACTTATGCTGCACAAGGGTCTTGAATTCAACAATGCTTCAATCTGAGTGATTAAAGTATGAAACTCCTCGTACGTGAGCACTTGGTTTCCAACAACACGAAATAAGTGAGTTTTCACCGATTTAACGGCGCTTTCCCAAATACCTCCGAAGTGAGGGGTAGACGGGGGGGTTAAAATGCCACGAAATGGCTAACGATTCTGCACAGTCTCGGAAATCCTTTAAAAGTTGGCGACTAGCGCCGACGAAATTTGTGCCGCAGTCGCTGAAAATGTGTTGACACCGACCACGACGAGCAATAAAACGACGAAGGCAAGCGATAAAGGCATCAGTCGACAAGTCTGATACGACTTCCAAATGAAGAGCCTTAGTGGCGAAACAAACAATCACACAAAGGTATGCCTTGCAAGTCTTGGTGCCTCTTGCACGATGCATGTTAATCGTAAAAGGGCCGGCAAAATCAATACCGACGGAACTAAAAGCCTTGGCTTGAGAAACACGAAATGAAGGCAATTCATCCATGACTGGACTGACAGGAATAGGGCGAAGACGATAACAATGATAACATTTAGACAGTATTCTACGAACTGCGCGAAGAGATGAGATGATCCAAAATCGTTCTTGAAGCAAGTACATCGTTGTGTTTACTCCCGAATGTAAATTTTGTGTGTGCACTTGCTTAATTAACAAATCTGTTATACGGTGTTTATTGGGTAATACCGCTGGATGTTTTGCGGAATCTGGAAGATTGGAATGAATCAGTCTCCCGCCTACTCTTAAAATGTCATTCGAATCAAGAAATAAGCCTAGACGTTGCAGATGTTTAGGCAAAGGCTCACCTTGACGAACGGCTTCGATTTCAACTTTAAGTGAACTAAATTGGACCACCTTGACAATAACCATAAGAGCAGTGTGAAGCTCCACCGACGATAAAAATAGCGAATTGATGGTAGCCTTTCTAACATTAAAGATTCTCAGACAATATGCGACTATACGTTGAATTTTGTGTAACGACAAAAATTTGTTTGATAAGTCTTCTAGCCAAGTTGATTCTACGGTAACAATCAAAGTAATGCGTTTCTCCTCAGAAGATGCTTCCAGAGAAGGGACGAACAATTTTGGCAAAGGCCAATTTTCTTCAGACAACGACAAAAATTCAGGACCTGCCCACCATAGCGGATGCGCGGGCAATACCGAAGGAAATAAACCTCTGGTAGCACAATCAGATGGGTTGTTTGAAGAACTAATGTAACTCCACTGTTCAGGAGAAATGCGTTCTTGGATGTAACTAACACGGTTAGCTACAAACATTTTTAAGCGATAGGTAGGCGACTTAATCCAAGTCAGCGCGACAGAAGAATCAGTGTAACAACAGATTTTTTCAAAGGTTACATTTGAATAGGTAGTTTTAACAAAATGAACTAATTTAGACAAAAGTACGGTAGCACATAGTTCTAGCTTGGGTATAGAAAGACATTTCAAAGGGGCGACCTTTGATCTAGCCATAACAAAGTGAACAGATATTTTTCCCGACGGAAATACTAAACGAAAATATGCAAGCCGAGTATCCTTTCTCGGACGCGTCACAAAAATCATGTAGTTGTATACTACAGGCTTCATCAATAAAGATATAACGAGGAATTTGAATTGAATCAATATATGAAAATTCAGCAACAAATTTTTTCCAAAATATGACAATAGATTCAGGAGGAGGATCATCCCAATCCAACCCCAGCACCCAACATTGTTGAATGAGTTGTTTGAGTGAAAAGGTAACTGGTGTAATAAATCCTAGAGGATCGTAATTCCTAGCAACTGTCGAAAGTAAAATCCGCTTGGAAAGACGATTTTCTAAAGACTGCATTTCAAATGAAAAATTATCAGGTATCGAGTGCCACTGAAGACCGAGCACTTTTATGGTAAGCTGAAGATCATTTGCGACTAAACTTGGTTTTACTTGTTGATACTCAGTAGGAATATCTTCTAACAGTAGTGGACTGTTGCTAGCCCATTTGCGTAGTTCGAAGCAGCCAGCATGTAGTAGTTCGATGAGTTGACGTTTTAGTTCATGAGTTGCTTGGAGAGTGGACGACCCAGTCAATACATCATCAACATACAAATTGTTTCTCAAAGCATGAGCAGCCAATGGATAGCTATTTTCTCCTAGTTCAGCTAGTTTTAAGATAGTGCGAATGGCGAGAAAAGGAGCGGATGAAACTCCATATGTAATTGTGTTCAACTGATAGGTTGAAATTGGTTCTGAAGGATTCCATCGCCATTGTATCAATTGATAAGAACGATCCGTTTCTGATATCAATATTTGCCTGTACATTTGTTTTATGTCACAGACAAAAACGAACTTGGGAATACGAAATACTAAAAGTATTTTTACAATATCATTCTGGAGCTTAGGTCCAGTGAGTAAGGTATCATTCAATGAAATACCATTCGAAGCTCGAGCCGAAGCATCAAAAACAATTCTCAATTTAGGTTTATTATTTTCTAGTTTGAACACGGCATGGTGTGGAATAAAATACGCATTATTGTCAGCTGGAGGCGTTGATAAAAGCGACATGTGACCAGATGCTTCGTAGTCACGCATGAAATCTACATACAAATTTCGCAAATCTGGATTAGTTTCGAGACGACGCTCTAGTGACAATAGACGTTTAATGGCAATTGATTTCGAGTCCGGAAACTCACGAACATTTTCTCTAAATGGAAGGCTCACGCCGAACCTACCATTGGGTAACCGATGCAACGAGTTATCAAAAGATTGTTGAGCAAGGTCATCTTCCGGGGACGACAAACTCTTCGATGGAATGTCGTCAAGCTCCCAAAAATGTTTAAGATCAATATCCATACAAGGATCGATAGATACAAAGAACGAATGAATAACATTGGTTGAGACGGGATCGACAGTACCAAATATCATGTAACCAAATATGGTGTTGACAGCAACAGGCGAAATTTCTTTGCCATCAATTTTCCCATCGAGCAAAATACGACTGGCAACATCAGAACCCAATAACATTTGTACTGGAGAGGGATGTCTCCAGTTTTCATCTGCGAGTTTTATGTTTTCCAAATGAGACCAATACGATTGAATACACTTGTTTGGAAGATTACCGCAAATAGACGGCAAAACCATTAAGTTTATTTTCAAATTGTTGTCCGTCGGGACTGAATCATATTCCTGAATGGGACGAATTGTTCCAGATATCACACCTAAGGTTTGGTGTGAAGTCTGGCCCAAACCAGAAATAGGAATCGAAGAAGGACGAGACGATATACCAATAGACTTACGACAAGATTCCGTAATAAATGAAATTTGACTCCCAGTGTCTACTAGAGCACGAATAATTTGAGGTTGATTTCTCTTGTCGAGAATTTCCTAACAAACCGTGGGTAACAGAGCTAGACAAGTTGTCGCCTCAGACCCAACTGTTGTAGTACAAGTAGCATTATTAGACGAACTGGTTTGCAAATTTTCTTCACGAGTTGGAGTTGAAGAAGATGGTGACGTAGCAATCGACGGCACAAAATGTAACAATGTATGATGATTTTTATTGCAAGTTCTGCACGAAATCTTTGACGGACAAGACGACATGTTATGATTTGGTCGAAGACAGTTCAAACATAACCGAAGATGTTTGGCTTGCTCGTGACGCTTGTTTGGAGACAATTTAAGAAATTGCTCGCACGAATACAATACATGATTTCCCTTGCAAAGGATGCAGGAGAACGAATTGTTCTTAGGAGAAGTGTTAGTCTCAGCTAATAATGTCCTAGGCTTCAAGTAAGAATTCGAACGAGTGAGACCTTGTTTATTAATAGCACCTTTAAGCACTTTCGTCTGTTTGCTTGAGACAAGATTCTCTAAGGCTACACATTGTTTTGACAAAAAGTCTTTGACGCAATTGAATGTAGGCACATCAGTAGAATTGAAATGCAATTCGAATCGTTTACGAGTTTCCTCATCGAGCTTACATAATAAAAGATTTACAAGAACGAAATCCCAACTTTCAACATCAAATTGTAACGATCCCAAAATCGATAAGTTTTCTGTGAAACAGTCAATTAAATTTCGAAGTTGTTTTACGTTTTCCGCATGCATAGGCGGGAAGTTTTTTATTAAACCCCAATGGTGATTAGCCAAAAGACGTTTATTATTATATCTAGAACATAAAGTGTCATATGCTAGTTTGTAATTTTCATGACAAAGAGGAATAGACCGCAACAAGGTCAATGATTCACCCGACAAGCTTGAAAGAAGGTAGGAATGCTTTTCGATGTCCGTTAAATGCGGTTGTTTATCTATCAAAACATCAAACATATCCTTGAAAGTTTTAAAGTTTTTTGGGTCATTATCAAAACGCGGTAGAGTAATTTTTGGTAATTTTACTCTAGGTGTAAAATTATTGTCTTGTCGACTTGTGTGATTCGCAGACGGAGTTTTCACTTCGGCAGAAAATATCTCTTGCTCTATCAAAAGAATAGAATAATATTCGTCATCCACGTTTTTACACAAATTTTCTAAAGCAGGTTGCAATTCTAATTCTGTGTTTACCAATACACTAATATACTTTTCAGTAAAATCCTTATAGACAGATTCAAGGATGCGACACTTCAATTTGAATAACTTGTGTAATGAATCATTGTATTGTGCCTTTTCAGAAAGTTCGAAGATTTCATGAATCCGAGCAGCGTAAAGCTTTAGTAAAGTTACAGACGTATTTGTGTCAGGCATTTTGTATGAAGAAACAAACGACAATTATTCCAATTAACAACGAGCGACAATAATCTTATTGTAAATCCAATCACCGGAAATGATCCAATAAAGTCATTACCCAATTTGTAATGTAAAATGCGAAACGAGTAGTTAGATCCCTAAAGCTTCCTACTGTATTTTAAACGACCTGACAACCCTTAACAAGAAGGTTTATAAAATGCCCCAAGGGTTTAGTCATTCAAACAAGAAGTATAGTTAAAATATTTGGTGGTTATAAACCCTTAAACATGCAGGTAGGTGTATACGATAAAACTGGAATGTTGTTTGCAGCTGTACATAAGCCAAAAGGAGTGACCTACTACACAGGTATACAAAATATTACAATAGAACAACTTTGAATCCAACATTTGCAAGATGTTTTCTATACGAACTATTTGAACTATATCTGTAAAATGATTAATAATGCTCTCTACATAAATTATTGCTAAATTCTAATATATCTATAATCAAATAATGATTTCTAATTAATAGACTTGATCGAATTTTTTATATATAAGTAATTAGAAATAAGATGCGAATATTGTTAATCGAAGTTTTACATACATACAAGCTAAAACGAAATGAATTAATTTATTCACCATAGACTGTTCTATCACGCGATGAAGGACCAAATGTCAATTAATTAAACTTAGATAAAGTGTGCTGGCGCGTCTTATTAACCGTGGACTGTAATGCGAATTAGAACAAAACGCGAGCTTTAAATACGAAAACTGTATGCATGTAAAATATTAACAAACAAAAGGCATAAATTCACTCACCAAATTGTCCTTGGTGTGCGGTCCTCTTCAATGTTGCTGGAATGCCCCCGGGGGAGTCGGTTGAATGCAGGGTTGCAAGTACTATACTTTATTGTGTATAATTTGTCACGCACAACCGTCCCGCTACGAGTTTTAAAGAAGAGTCGTCGATAAACGTCACTAAACCACTTTCGCACGCGTTTTATTTTAAGAGGCGCAAGCGCACTGCACAATTTAAATCCACTATAGTTTGAGTTTTAACTAATACGAAACAGCTGGGTTTTGGTATATTCGAATAATTTCGTTTTTCACTTTTAAATAAGAATCTTCTTTTATTGTGATTACCTTGCTTCCAATTAAAGCTAGGCTGTTTTCGTCTTGATTGCAACGAGCGGTTGCTATTACTTCTTGTGGAGATACAGCAATCCATTTGTTATCAGTAACTTTTGGATTTTCATATTGTTAATTTGTACGGGTTGTGATTCACAATTCTCGTAACGATTACAGAATCTTAATAGTTGTACTTCACAAGGGCTATCCGTTTGAATAGCTGTCGTCGTTAATGATTGACATAAATATTGGTTGGGTGCCACTTGTTTGCATTTTTCATTCGTGAAGCCATACCTAAGTTCATATAAGGAAAAAAATAATAACTTGATACTGACTAGCAACTTTCATGGGGAAAGCAAATAAATGATAATAATTATAAGGGTTAGTTTCTTCTAAGGGGATTTCTTGCTTTTATAATATTACTTAGTCCGTTAATAAATCCTCTTTTTTGTCTTGTGACTTTGTCTGTTGCTATTAATCGGTCGAATTTGTCGTTTGTGTTCTTTACAATATTCTTCATTATATTTTTGTAGTTAAGCATTTCTATCGCGTATTCTTTTTGAATTTGGCTGTATCCATTGATTGTTTCAGTCTGTAGTAATTATGTCTAATTATACAAAATTCTGGTTTAGTTCGGTTAAATCGAATTTTTGTGCAAATGTTCAGTAATCTATTGTATTTTGCATACTTCCCAATTTTACTGGTAGTACACCGAGGTTGTTTTTAATGTCTTCCACTATTATGTCATTGTCGTCCGTTCTACCTGAGTGGAGGTTGACGGCAAGGGTGATGGCTATCCATCTGAAATTACAGGGTGTCTTATATTCTTTAAGTGAATGTATTTTACAATTTTTCCGTTATCTACTACGACTACATTCTTATTTGAAATCTTTTTGATTTTAAACGGGCTTAAATTTCTGGGGGCCGTTTTGTGTCTTCTACCTTTGAAATTCCTTTCGTACATTGTTTGTCTTACTGAAAATTTATTTATATCGGCGTTCTTATTACGGGTTGTCGTAATTTATCTTTTACAGTGTCATAAGTTATTTTCAATTTTTCTTTATGGTCTTTAGCGTACTCTTGGTATACCGCTTTATTGTAATGTATATCGTAAGGGTTGCGGAAATCTGAGTGTCCTAATGTTAATTCAAGGGGTTTGAAATTTGTTTATGAATGGATCGTGTTGTTGTAGGCAATTAATGCGTATGACATTAATAGTCTGATTTGCTCTAATAATGTTAATGTAATCTTTCAATTAGTCCATTTGACTCTGGGTGATTTTCGGTTATAAAATGAATTTTTATTTTGTGAAGTTCAAGGGTATTTTGTATTGTTTCGTTTCTGAATTCGCTTCCATTTTCTAAAGTTATTGATTCGGGTGTGCCATAAAATGTAAAGTATTGTATGAATCCTTGAGTTACATCGATACTATTTTTTGAAGCAATGGGTGTCCCTTGGCCTACTTTCGTGAATGCCTCTACGATTTTCAAAAAGTTTTGCGCTTCTACTACTAAAGTGTCTTCGTGTAGTTTTTGAAAAGGTTTATCGGGTGTTTAAGTTTTCATTAAGGGTATTTTTGAGGGTGACCTGTCTTATTTCGCTTTGTCGCATAATTTGCATTGGTTGATATAATCCGTGGTTAATTTCTTCATACCTTTGAAGTAATATTCTAATGAGTTGTTTTAATGTTTCGTTAATTCTACGATGGTTGGTTTTTCCTTCGTCTTGATTTCGAATTGCATCGTTTATTTCGTCAGGGTCATTTAAAGTTATTAATTTCTGTGTACATCTGATAATTTCCGGTCCTAAATTATTAAATAATTTAATGTATAATTCTGAAAATCTCTTGTATAAATATTCGGTGTTGAAATAAAAATAAAAACTTTTTTCTCTGGGGTATATTCCTTTAAAATTTTTATTATCTGCTCTTCGTAATCATCTTTTGTAATTTGGATTTGATATATTTTCTTATTATCTGTTTTTGTATATTTTACTGGATTGGGGTTGGTTAAAACTTCAGTAATTATGAATTGATTTGGTTTTATGTCGATAGCTTCATTTAAAATTTTAATTGCGGTTTTTGGATCTTCGTTTTGTATCGAGTGAATTGTGTCTATCTCTTCTGAGTCTTCTCTTGTCTCTGTATCGTCTACGTTACCCATAATTGGTTCAGTTTCTATTGCGTTAAGTTGAATTCTGCTTAGTGCATCTGCATTATTATTATAAATTCCGTTTTTGTATATAATTTCATCGTCATACTCTTTTAGTCCTATTCTCCATCTTTGTAAGTTTAAATTTGGTTCTTTTGAGTTTGCATAACCATACTAGTGGTCTATGGTCGGTGTATATATAGAATTTTCTTCCATAAAGATATGGTCTAAAATATTTCGTTGCCCATAATATTGCTAACAATTCTTTCTCAATTGTGCTGTATTTTTGTTCTGTTTCATTTAGTGTCCGTGATGCGTAGCTGATTGGTTGATCGCTACATATTTTTCCTTGGCTCAATACTGCGCCTAGTGCTACGTTCGATGCGTCGGTTGTCAATATAAATGGTTTTGAAAAATCTGGATATTCTAATACCAGGTGATTCGTAAGGATGCATTTAATTTTCTCTACTGCCTTTATAAATTCTGGGGTGTGTTCGATCTTGTTGCCTTTCTTTAAACAATTTGTTAGTGGTTTGGTTATTTGTGCGTAACCTTTTATGAATTTGCGGTAATAACCAATGAGTCCTAAAAATCCTTTAATTTCTTTATTAGTTTTGAGTAGGTGGTAATTTAGTTCTGCGTTCGTTTTGTCTCAGTTTGGCATAACTCCATTAGGTGTTATTACTACATCACTCAATAAGTCCGTAGGATGATACATAGATGGCGTTGCTATGTAATAATCCATATGATTTGTAGGAAGTACTAACCTTAAAAAGATATCTGTCAAAATTTCATGACAATCCGACGATTAGTTTACAAGTTACAGAGGTTCAAGTGACGATACTTTTGAGTTTTTCAAAAAAATGAATTCCAAGCAATTTCGCGTGTTGATTTATCATTGCTTTTTGATGGGTAAAAATACCATCGCAGCCAAAGCATGGCTTGATAAGTGTTATCCGGGCTCTGCTCCATCGAGGCAAACGGTGGAGAAGTGGTTTGCTGATTTTAAACGTGGCCGTACAGACACTGACGATGCTGAACGCTCTGGAAGGCCAATTGAGGTGGTTACACCGGAAAACATCAAAAAAGTCCACCGAATCGTTTTGGAAAACAGAAAAGTGAAATTGCGTGAGATAGCTGACACCTTGAAGATATCAGAAGGCAGTGTGCACACTATTTTGCATGAACATTTGTCCATGAGAAAGCTGTTCTCAAAGTGGGTGCCGCGTTTACTCACAGTGGACCAAAACAACAACGTGTCGATGATTCTGAGAGCTGTTTGGAGCTGTTCAACCGGAATAAAAAGGACTTTTGCGTCGGTATGTGACAATGGATGAAACATGGATCCACCACCACACTCCAGAGTCTAATCGGCAGTCAGCTGAGTGGACTGCAGCCGGAGAACCACGTCCAAAGCGGCCAAAACCGCAAAAGTCGGCTGGTAAGGTTTTGGCGTCTGTATTTTGGGATGCGCACGGAATTTTGTACATCGACTATCTTGAGAAAGGAAGAAGAATCAACAGCGAATACTACATGGCATTATTAGTGCGTTTGAAGGAAGAAATTGCCAAAAACGGCCACACATGAAGAAGAAAAATTCTCTTTCACCAAGACAATGCACCGTGTCACAAGTCGATCGCAACGATGGCCAAATTGCACCAATTGGGCTTCGAATTGCTTCCGCACCCACCGTATTCTCCAGATTTGGCCCCCAGCGACTACTACCTGTTCGCAGACCTGAAAAAAATGCTCGCCGGAAAAAAATTTGGCTCGGATGAAGAGGTGATCGCTGAAACTGAAGCTTATTTTGAGGCCAAAGACGAATTGTTTTACAAAAAAGGTATCGAAATGCTAGAACGGCGTTGGACTGATTGTATCACTCTTGAAGGAATGTATGTTGATGAATAAAATCGAATTTCGCCAAAAAAATGTGTTTTTCTTAGTTATCCTACGGACTTATTGAGTGATGTGTTATGTGTCCTAAAAATACTACTTCTTTCTGTAGAAATTCACTTTTATCTAATTGAACTTTAAAATGAGCCTTTCGTAATCGTTCAAAAACTTCTCGTAATCTTTCGATACGTTCAGTCAGTTATTTTGAGTATACGATAATGTCATTTAAGTATACAAGACATTTTTCATTGTGTATCCCTCTTAAAATGTTGTCCATTACTCTTTGAAAAGTAGCGAGTGCGTTTTTTAATCCACACGATATGCGTTTGTATTCATAATTTCCTCTAGGTGTACTAAAAGCTGTTTTGGTTGTGTCCTTCTCGTCCATCTCTACTTGGTGATATCCTAATGCAAGGTCTAATGTCGAAAAATACTGACATTTTCCTAATTTATCTAAGATTTCCGTAATACTGGGTAGCGGGTATTTATCGTCTACCGTTTTCTCGTCTAATTTCCTGTAATCGATGACCATTCTATACTTGCGTTTGCCTGAGGCATCTAACTTCTTGGGTGCTATTAATACGGGGCTGCTCCATGGTGAGCTTGAATGTTGGATGATATCCTGCTTCAATAGATCTGCTATCTGTATATCTGCTTCTTCTTGACTTGCTTAGAGTAGTCTGTATGCTTTGGTGAATATTGGCTTATCGTATGTTAATTCTATGTTATGTTTCACGGTGTTGGTGAAAGTTAAGGGTATTCCTTCACAATGGAATATGTCACGGTATTCGAAACATAAGTCTTTAATTGCTCTCTCCTCCTCGTTATTAATATCTTCGTTAAAACGAATGTTAATTAAATTTTCTCTTAACATCCTGTCGTGTTCTATAAGGTTGGGATCGTTTTCGTATTCCTCGTCTATTTCCGTCTCGCTGAAATTTACTTCTGCGTTTATTGGGGTTGCCAATGATATTTCTATGGGGTAATCGTTTGAGTTTAAAGTTATTGTGTTGGCGAAATGGCCTTTTATTTGTACTAACGCGTGTTTCTACTCCTTGTTGGAATGTTATGTGATTTATGATGCCTATGTCGTTTTTTGAGTTTACTAAAACTTTTATTTGTTTTTCCGTCCTGGGTTCGATTGTGTATTTTTGGTCGGTTTGAATATTACTATTTTGAAATTTAATGTGAATTTGTCCGTGTTTCGTTCTCAGTAATCGGTTCTTTATGTCAATGTTCGCTTCTAATTTTCTTAGCAGATTCTTGCCTACTAATCCGTCGTATTTGTCATTAAATTCAAAAATGCAAAAATTGTGTTTCATTTTTACGTTAAAAGTTTTTGGTAGGGGTATGTTTGTTATAAATTGGTGTATTGTTGTTTTGTGAGCTGTCTTAATTTTGAAGGGTTCTCTTTCTACAAAATCTAAATAATGTTTCTGTACGGTTCTGGGGCTAATTAAAGTTTTTGAAGATTCGGTATAGATTAGTATTTTGAATTCTGCGTGAAGTATTTCTGTGTAGGGTAAAATGTGTTGATTGATGTTATTTAAATTAATTACGTTTGGTCGTATTTGAATCGGTCTAACTGAAAATTTGAGCACGCATTTTCTTCTTCGTCCTCTCCGTCGTTTACATAGGGGTTCTGACATTTGTAATTTGTTTTATCGTCTCTACTCAAAGTTGAGTCATTATTTGTGTATGGGTTGTCAAAATCTTCTATTTCTTAGTGAAATAGTTCTTCGGAAGGTGTTACGTTATAAATTTTCGCAACGATATTCCTATTAATTTCGACTGCATTATCTACCTTTTCCGACGCCTCTGATTTGTTGGTTTCGTTATTAATAGCCTTTTATTTAAAACTAATTCTAAAATTTATATGGTTAAGGAAAAACCGTAGTTGTAGTATCCTTCTACAACGCTAACAAGTGGAATTCGGGTTCTGTTATCTTTAGCGTAAGATGTGAATGTTGGTTTCAAGTAAAGCGACCTGATTAATACTTCGCGTTTCAAAAGATCCAGTTAACTTGTACACACGTATTGTTGTCTACTCTAAATTTTGAGTATTTGGGTTAACTTGGGTTCGTTTGGGAAGAATGTTTTGGTGAATATAGATTTAAGAAATTATTCTTCTCATATTCCGTGCGAGGGTTTTATAATTGAAGCGAAGTTGTTGTCGTTATCGATTGGCAATCTTAACAGCAGAGATTGTTTTATTTTGAATAAATAACCCGATTTATATCGGGTTGTTTAGGCTGATTGTTTAGGCTGGTTGTTTGGTCCTGATTGTTGTTACTTGTTATTAGTTTGTGCCTTCATCATGTTCATATGGTTATATTGTTATTGGTACAGTGTCCAGTGACGACATATTGAGGACACGCATATAGGCGAGATTCCTGTGTACCGATCCACTTGTCAGTTTAGGAGCCGTATATCGTAGAGAATCGGACATCTGGTAAGAAACCCATTTTCTTGTTTGGCATTGCTATTTGTGTTTGGACAATTGCTATGAACGACTAATTCCAACCTTGGTTTAATCGAGATAATAAATTAAAAATATATACAAGATAAAGTTGTGAACTTGAGCCAACTGTTTGAATTTTTCTTATCAAACTATAATTGCAAGTTGTGTGAAACGTTATTATATTAACATTGAGGTTAAAGGTATACCAAGCTCCTCATGATATTTTTACATTTAATTAGTGGGTTGATTTGACCATTAATATTTATGTTGGTAAAAGTATTGGAATTATTTACGCTCGCATGATAGCGAATTCAGATAAAAATAGAATCAATATAATCATATGATGTTATTCTTGATTTAATGATAATGTGGATTAAATTTATGTATTGCATTGTTTATTTTTTCCTAGTGTTAGTATGTATAAATGTTAAGATATGTAGATTGGAGTATCTTTCCGCAATTGAAGGACTTCCTAGGTTGGTTTTGAAGGAGCCCAGCTGTGTATTACTTTAAACTTAGGTGGTGCCATATTTAAGGGTTATTATTCTCGAATTTCAGGTTACCATTTTGGCAGGGTAGCGAATTGGAGTGAACCCACCTCATCCTCGTGACAGCGTTAGCTGTGGATTATGCTGCCTGGCTCTTGCTGCTTCATCGGCATATTTGTCTTGTCCTGTGTTGTACCGTTTTAGGGCAGCTTATGTTGTTACAAGTTCCTGTGGTAACAAAGGGAAGTTTCGTTTTTGGTTGTAGTTTGGTCGGATTTGTGATATTTTTGTATTTTGTCTAGTGTTATCAGATAAAGTGTCCATAGGGGTTGGTTTGTAATAACCAGTAGAGTTGCTATTCGCCATCGGTGCGTTTCTGTTGGGGTTTGCGCCGAATATTTGCCTTTGTTGATTTACATTTTGATTAATTCTTGGTGTAAATGCGGGTATTGTAAAATTGGAGTTAAATGCTTGCTTTGGAAATTGTCTAAATTGATTGTGGAATTTTGTGTTAAAGTTTGGGTTGTTAGTTCGCAGTTGATTTGTTTGCGCGTTAAATGGTGTAAATTTTGGTTATGTGGATATTTATCTCGCAGCTTGTATAGTTTTCATTGGTGAGTAATTTTTGTTTGCGTTAGGGTTATACAGTCTGTTTTGGTAGTACACCACGTTTTCTTCCTCTACGATTATGTTCATTCTAAATTTTGGGGATATTGAAATCTTATTTTGTTCGATACGCGTTCAGGTAAGGCGTTGATGTATGTGTCTAAGGCTATTTCATCGTACAATTTCGTTTTTAATAGTCTTATGTTTTGATCGGGTTCCTCAATTTTTAACTTTGTCAAAATCAAACTTCGTGCATATTGACATTTCGTACCGAATTGTTAGGGTGATTGGTTATTTTCCATTCTTAGGTTTATTAAATCGCGGACCAGACATTTGATGTTCCGTTGGTCTTCGAAATATGCAATTAGAATACGTTTGAATTCTTTCCACTCAATTAGATCTTCCCAACTGGCAATTAGGGTTAATGCTCTGCCGATCAGTTTACTGATTATCAGGCGTAGGGGCAACACGTTGCGTTCGCTATCTCCTGGTTTGTAAAAAAATTTTACAAATATTTCGCACGCGGTTATAAAGATTCCTAATAGTGTTTGGCTACCGTCGTTTTGCGGACTGCTTTTGCGATAAAGCTTCATGTCTGAATTCATGGTTGTTACGGGTTGCTTTCAGTTTAATTTGTATTGTTTTTGTATAAGTCGAGAGTTATCTTTTAATTTGTATTGCTAGTTTTCAATTTTTAATTATATACAGTTATTTAAAGAGTCGTTTACGTATTTTCTGTATGTAATTATCAAGTGCTATAATTACATTAAGAATTTTTGCTTGGTAATTGTTTTGTCAATAACTGTCGCGTTGAAGTGTATTTATAACTTGCGGATATCACGGTTGTTGCAAATTCAGTTTCAGGTTTTTCTGAGTAATAATTTCCTGTAATAACTGAGTTATAATTATACGTTTTTATTTTAGTTTTGTGCTAATTAATTAAGTGTTTCAATGATAAAGTTGCGTTAAATAAGTGCATGAAATGCTTCTTTTATAATTACACACCTCACTTAATTTGTTGCCTTGAAATGTCTAATTATAAAGTTTCAAGGTTTTTGAATAAATTCTTTCAGTAATAATCGCGGCAAAAGTGGTACAGATAATTGCGTTATATTTATACCTTAAGCTTGCTGAATAAATCGTTTTAATAATAAAGTACATAAAATGTTTCTATAATTACACCTCCGTTGATTGTTGCACTGAAGTATTTAATTATAGAATATGATAAAAGTCGAGTTTTGGATGAATCGTTGTTGTAATAAATGCTATAATAAACTGTACACAACTTTTGTCCTAATTATACTTTAGGCTTCAGACTTTGCTGAATTTAATTTATTTAAATCGTAATAAATTGTAGCACTTGTGCATAAATGCGTAAATATAATTCCTTTGTTAAAATGAGTTTGCTTTCATTAATATTTGCGATAAAATGTAATCATAAATTGTGCAAAAATGCGTGTATAATTTTTGTTGCTTTCTAGCTAATATCAAAAATTGAAAATGGTTAGGATAAATAAACTTACATAATTTTCATTGCCAGTTCAATCAGATTTCTTTCCTTGGGCTTGGTCGATTTTGTACCTTGTCCAATTTTGTTTGTTCTTCCAGATGAAGAATTAAGATTCACGACCAGCAGTTTGTCGATTTTATATTTACTAGTGCTCTTCTGGTATCCGATCCGACTACGCCAGTTAATTTTTGGGCCTCTTGGGGCGACTTTCTAAAAAGCTTCTTCCAAAAACTCTTCTAACAAATTTATTTAAAACACAAGTTACAAGTGGAAAATAACAAATGACAGCGTTGTGTTCAATAACGCTTTTAACAATCAAAAATTACTTTTCTATTACTTTCACTAATAAAATTTAGTTAACTAATTTTGAGTAGCTTGAACAACCAACAATACTAAAGTTGAGGAGCTCGAGACTTACTGTCCTTCTTGGGTTCCTCAAGATATTTTGCTGTCCCTGCTCCTCACATTGCTTGTGGAAATTGCAGAGCTCGTCTGCTATTCTCTTTATTCATTTATACAATACAAAGTAACAATCTTAATTCTAACAATAAGTTTCTTATAATCTATTGTGACCTGCACCTGCAGTGTCAGGATACGTCTGAAATACAAAGTATTCACATCCATTCTCATGTCTGGTTTATGAACTTCCATTAACTTTTTGTAATCAGTCCTTCAATTATACATTGTTGCATACAATTTAAATTTCAATGATTTCTATTTAATATATATAAATATATATATATTGCCGTGGATCTCTCTGGATAACTCTCCGCCAGAGAAGAAAAAAAAGAAAAAAAACATTCGAGCCCCAACGTTGGGCCGTCATAAGATTGCCGTGGTACTCGGGTAAAATCCTCACCCACAAAAAATATTCGAAAATTTTATTAAATTTTCAAAACTCGAAAATTGCACATAATAGAAATTAAATACTCAAAAAAAATTTATAATTTCTTACCCATTCCTTATTCTTTTCCTAGGTTGAATTGCCTTTCTTCAACTGCTTCCGGCTAGCTCAGTTGGACCTCCTCTTGGATATCTAGATTCACTCTCATATTCTATCGTTCACGCACACTCCCAATAAAACCACAAAACACAACAAACATACAATCTTTTATTTTTCACTATTTACAAACAAAATTCAATATTCTCGACATTTCAGTGATCAAGTTACACCTCAATAAATTCTATTTTGTAATGTCCTATATTTTAATTTAAATTATCAAACACATAGAATGTACCCGGAGTAAATGGGCTCTGAAAAATACCTTATTTCTCATTCTTCTTTTTTCAATTTATTTTAAATCTACGTAAACTCTGGAGTATGGTGAGCTCATGATAACCCAGTTAATTATGAATAATGTATGCCCTTATACTTTGCATACTCTTACAACAAACCAAAAAAGAACAACCCATGTATTCTTCACAAAATTTAACTTTCTGATGGAACGTTAATAAGCTTTAAATACACCTTCAGATTTTAATTCAAATACCATAATTAAGTTAGTTATACGAATTATGTTCAATACGCAAAGTAATGCACACTACCTTCAAAATCACTCTCATACGTCACCCAATATTCATAGATTATAACAACACAATTTCAAAGCGTTACCTGGAATTTCTAGAAGATCTATGCTCCGTTGAGGATGCCGTGTATTTGCTTCTCTCTGCTCTGCAGGCTGCTTCTAGCTATTAGTATAAGAACCCCATTTACGTTGAGCTGCTTGCACTGCCTCCTCGGTGTATCCAATTTCCAAATCCAAATTAATTATACTTCTTTCATAATTATTTAATTTGATCCACGTTACTTAACGTCACTACACGAGCTTGTTAAAAAATTGTATGTGCTACCTCAAATAAAAATGAAAACTCGGCACAAGTCGCGTACAAATTCTGAGGCTAACACCATGCAATATAATTTTAAAATAATTTCTATTATACTTACAAACTCGTGGTAGCTTTGGTACGTAATCTGACGCGTTCAAAATACTAAGAGACGATGAAAATAAGAGAGAGAGAACCGTGCTAATTCGTCAAGTATTTATATGCTTTGACTGTAACCTCTCCAGACCCTCTTGCCGTGAAAAATGTAATTTAAAATAACACGTTCTTAAAATTTTGTTTCTAACCGATTTGTAAATCCTCGAAATTCAGCGCGTCGTTACGATCTTTTCTGAAAATTAATATTCAATGTTCCCGTGTCTTGTCTGCTGTACGACTAACAATATCGACCAATAGATTGTGCATTGACGTTTCACAAATCCCGCCTATACTAACGCGGTCCCTTGCTTATGCATATTTTACGTCTCTTTCTCACCTTGCTTGAGTGGTAGAAATCGATATAACAGACCATCTGGTATCTAACCCACGGGGATCCCAAACTTATGTGCTTTAACTAACCGCCCATTAGTGTTTCATGCGAAAACATCCGACCGTTTACCAGATATTCTTTGAACCCTTGTTTGTTATCTACAAAATACATGGAACTTGACATTTAAAATTCTGCAGGTGTTTAATCTTAACGAGCGTTTTAAATAACACTTCTACGAGTTGAATTTTCCACGTATTTCAACCCCACCGATATATTTGTTCGTTAGCAACGCGTTTCACCTTGGTATTATTGTATTTTTACACGCTTTTATGCATATTATACGTAAATAACCGTTCAATTAAACTCAATTAAATTTATAAATTAATTGCATTGGCTTCTAACATTCTTTTCTCTACGAACCTCACTAAATTTTTATTCATTATTTGTAAAATTTTGTTAATACTTGTTACTTAAAAATGAACTAACTGGAATAAATTTCGCACGTAATTCTGGTTGTTTCCTTTATACAGGGTGTTTTGAAATTGCTTCGTTTATACGTAGATTTAGCCCTTTAAAACCACTACAATATATATATATATATATATATATATATATATATATATATATATATATTGATTTGGGGGATATGTAACTCCCGGCACTTTGAATAGAACATCGTTTCGTTTATGTTTTGTTGCGTTTTAACTTTTAACAAACCAAAACATAATGTTGCTTTTTGATTTATCTCATTTCAAACTTTATTGATAACGTATGTCTAAGTTTTTACCAACTGACGTTTCAATTTTTAATTTATTTTGCAGTCGTTAATAATTGGAGAAAAGTCTTCAGTCCGATATGTAACCTATCAAAACGAAGAAGAAGAGGAATGAAAAGTTTTTGTAATATATAAATGACATGAGTATTAATTATGTGTATTCAGCATTAAATGCAAAGCTATTGTTGTATATCTAGTAGTAGAATATTGAACTTAACCTATATTATAATAGTAGACTAATATTTACCGATAGGGGTGTATTTTGCGACTTGAACAAAATTTAATTTAAAAAGGACCCCCTGTCCTGGATTGCGTGAATGGCTGCACGCAATCCTTTCCAGAACTTATCGGAGATGGGGCAATCAGAGTAGTCCTTGCACTTGCTAATTGGTATAGTATTGTTAATTCAATCAATATATATTCACCCCTTTCGTGTAAAGTTCGGCCAATGATTGCCTAGTTGTAAGTGTTGCTTAACCTAGTACGCTGACATAATCATATTAACCTATTCGTATCAGCGAAGTTATATAATAAGAGAATTGCTGAGCCAATCAAAATCAACAGTGTTATGGAATGGGGTTATAAACCCTCAGCGAAAGTTAGGAATGCTATGTACTCGGTTTAAGTGTTATTAAGTAATGAACTTATATAATTTATTGCATGTTTTAATTATCGTTATGTAAACAATACCTTAACGTTTTCCTTCAGCGAGCGCAAGCTCTGTAGAAGATTATTGTGACGAGACAATAATCGCCATTGTAATCAGTCCCAAGAAGAATTTTTGTTCTAAAAGCTGGTAAGGGTCCGAACAACAACGGCAAAATGCGCGTATGCAGCGCTCTTGCTTTTTATAGAAATACTACTAAACTGGGTAATATTTATAGAAGGCCCCCAGTTTAGATTATATTGGTAGTTTGTAAGGTATTATCCTATATATAATATATCTGCATGTTAAAATATATTAAGCATAGAAAAATATATAAACATATTGTATTTTAATTGTTGAATGTATAACATATGACGTATATATCTATATTAATTAACGTGTATATTTGTGCTGCAATAAATATGAATATTTAACTCCACTTACGGTAACTGATTTCCTGTTTTGAATGAAGAATGTTGATATTATTTGAACGCATTTTATGTAATTCTGATTTACTTTCTCCTGTATAAAAGGAAAAGGCGTCGAATTCCTGAGAATTAACCCACCACCCACTTTTACTGTTATAAATTACAGAATTATCATGGCTGAGGTGAATTAACAGTGAGACGGCGAATCTTGTACGATGATACACTTTACGGTAAGTACTTCATTTAATTATTATTTACACGCTATTTTTTATTTAATTTTATTTTTGGACTATTGTTTTATATTAATTGTGACAAGTCTGTTTTAAGCTTAAGCTTAAGAAGAATGCTAAACAAACCACAACAAACATACAGGGAGTATTTACAAGTCTGTTTTACACAGTAATTATGTCACTCAGTTTTAAAGGTCACTTTTAATTGTTAGGAACATTTTGGTTTCTTGATTTTGAGATTCATTTGCTTAAGGGAAGTGATTATTTTTAAATAAGTTTTCAAATGTTCATTGAATGATTTTAAACGTGCTCGTTTAAAGATTGTCTTTTGTATATAAATAAGCTTGTAAAGTCTAAGAAAAGTTTACGAAATATTGTAATATAAAGTGGTGAATATATTGTGTCCTATAGCTACAATTTTACTGACAATAGCAATAGTTAAAGTGAGAAACCATCCAAATATATTCAAGTCGCAAAGTAGAGGATGGGATCGGTTCTGGGACACTTCTCACTCTTCACTCACTCATTTTTACATGTAAATTCCTATAAGGAGGATCTGCGTGAAAGGAATTTCCTCCTTGTGGACCTCTTTGGGGGGGCTTGCTTCAGTTTTAACCCATTATCCCTACCCTAAAAAATCGGCGACCTAACTCCTAAAATTTTCCAGATACCTCTTGGTGCCTATCGCCACCGCACGACCTTTGTATTCCCACCTTTTTAATTTGTATCTTAACATCAACCATTATCGAGTTACAACCCCCAATTTTATAACTTTTTTATTTATAAACAGTTTCTAATCGTGTATGGTAATACCAATTTAATTTTTCTTGGAAGTCTAAATCTACTATTAATTTAACCTTAGGCCAACTCTATTTAAAAAAAATGGTGTAAGCAAAAAAGTAGTACACATTCCTATAAAACAATTTTATTTAATTATAAATATACAGTGTGCACTTAACATCTATTTCTGTATAGGTAAAATCACCATTTCGCTATGCTCTCGGTTACCTAGTTTCGGCTACTTTTCCAAGATCGTGGTGACGTCATAGCCTTTTATAAATAAAGAGCAATGTAATACTATTCTAAAATTTATTTTCTGACATTATACATAACAAAATTTAAAAATAAATAATGCCAATCATGAAGCCATTTAAACTTAATTTTAATACAAAGTTATACACACAAAACAGTTCTTTCTTTATGCTTGTTTGGAGTGGTTTTAATTTTATCTAATTTTATTCGCAGCTTAAAATTTAAATCGACACCCAAGTCCTCTATCTCCTTTTCTAGCCAATAGTTTAATACATAGAGAACATCTAAGTTTTCGAATTGTAAAATGTACCGAAGTTTGTCTCTATATATAAAGTTTTTGATTCCACCAACAACCAAATCCATTCCTTCGTGTAATTCTTGCAGCTTGTGACAATCTTTTAATCGCGGCTCTGCCACTATATCCTGCAAACGTATCTTGTTAGCTTGATCGACTTCTTCTTGTCGGTATTGAAGGGAATATTTATTCTCCCACTCACTGTTGCGCAGTTACATGTCCACCACTTTTGAAAAGATATGATCGTTATAGATTGTAAGACCCTCGGTTTTAAATGATTCGAAAGGTTCTTTGCTAGACAAATATATAGTGTTTAGCGGAACCCCTTTGCATGTGGTGTACGCCTAGGATACGAAACCCGCATTCCTTAGTGCGTCTATGTTATCTGCCATTTTGATAAATACGTTTTTAGAATAACCTTTTAGAAAGTTTACGGATTTAGTACCATCCTTTTCCGCAAGGACGCCTACATAACTAAAAGAGTCTTTCTTACTAACCCCAAATGCATACAGCTTGTAGAACCCGGGTGTATCTAAGTCAGTCCATCGGCACTTAAAATAATCCTTAAATTCTTCCACATTTTCTCTAATAAGATTTTCTTTGTCTAACACATATTTGTATTGTTCGCGTATTGTCGCAGTGTTTTCTATGTAGTCCAACTTTCATTTTTTTGCATCCATTTCCTCTAATTCCAGTTGTCTTTTCTTCCACTTACAACGTATGGTGTGCATAATGGGGCAATTTTCTTAAGCGTAAACGGATAGAGTTTACTGCCAATATTTACGCGTTGTCGTACAACCTCTGGGCGAATGTTAGGCGTATTTATCAACCCCAATTCCGAAATAATTATTTCTTTAGGAATTGTAGAATATGGTGTTGCAGATTGTGTAAAATATGTACTACCTGCTTTAATATAGCACTTGGATAAGATTTCTATTTTATCATAGCTGTTTTCTTCCTCTACTATCTCCAAATAATTTACAGGTAAATAGTTAAAACTAAAAGCCGAAAGCACATACTTTATCAATTTTTCCCTTTCCTCTGGTTTTCCAACAACTTAATTTGCAAGCCAGTCAATTTCTTTGTATTGCTCTTCACCCGATACACATACTGTAGTAGGTTATTATACACTAAACACCAGCTATTTTGTAGCTTGCCCGATAACTTACTCCACATTCTGGCAAGTGATATCGAGTATATTGGCGCCTTTAGGAAGTATAACTTACTATCTTCCAATATAGTTAAACAGTCTTTTAAGGGATTATACATCTATTCTGCACGCGAATGTTTTCCTTAAACGTGCATCTGGACAACGTATAAAATCTAGTATATGATTTCCAAGTTGTTTATTAACACCAGGACTTGTTCTCCGACACACAAATTTGTTGTATATCTTAATTCTTGCATTGGTTGTTAGACAGGTTAAACAATCGATTCCCACAGTTTTATCGTTGTCAACTATAATATTGCAGTTTTCTTCATATTCGCCTTTGTAGTAAAAGTTATGGTTTGTAGTTAAATAATTCCACATCTACATCTTGCTAAATATGCCAGCAAAATCTTGGGTTACGCCCATGTCAAAAAGTAGTAATAATCTTTTCTGAATCCGTCTAATATATCTGGTAATTCTTCCAATAAAGTTTCCAACTTAACATCTGCTAGTTCCACTTTGTACGGAACACATATAGGATTTTGGAATTTTTTATTAATGCTTTCAAGGCCTTCTTTTCCGATAATTTCTTTTACTCCCTGGCCCATCTTGTTAGTGCTTTCCAGAGAAAACGGGAGCTTAGCTTTAACACCATGCATAGCGGAAATGAATCGGTCGAACTTTCTTCGTAGATAGCTGTTAAATGCACCACAAATTTTTTTTTGTTTGCAGATGTTTGCTCGGAATCAGAAAAGTTCGCAAATATAATCTCTTTATGTTGTAAAACTAAGTCTGATTGATAACTATAACTAATACAAGAAATGGATCTGGTTGTCGGTGGAATCAAAGACATTATATATAGAGACAACCTTCGGTACATTTTACAATTCGAAAACCTAGACGGTCTCCATGTATCAAACTATTGGCTAGAAAAGGAGATAGAGGACTTGGGTGTCGATTTAAATTTTAAGCTGCGAATAAAATTAAAACCACTCCAAACAAACATAAAGAAAGGACTATTTTCTGTGTATAACTTTGTATTAAAATTAAGTTTAAATGGCTCCATGCTTGGCATTAAATATTTATAAATTTGGTTATGTATAATGTCAGAATAAAAATTTTAGAATAGTATTACACTGCTCTTTATGTATAAAAGGCTATGACGTCGCTACGACCTTGGAAAAGTAGCCGAAACTAGGTAACCCAGAGCATAGCGGAGTGGCGATTTTACCTATATGGAAATAGATGTTAAGTGTACACTGTATATTTATAATTAAATAAAATTGTTTTGAAGGAATGTGTACTACTTTTTTTGCATACACCATTTTTTTAAAACGAGTTGGCCTAAAGTTAAATTAATGGTAGATTTGGACCAGAAAAAATTAAATCGGTATTACCATACACGATTAGAAACTGTTTATAAATAAAAAGTTATAAAATTGGGGGTTGTAACTCGATAATGGTTGATGTTAAGATACAAATTAAAAATGTGGGAATACAAAGGTCGTACGATGCCAATAGACACCAAGAGGAATTTCGAAAATTTTAGGGGTTAGGTTACCGACTTTTTAGGGTAGGGATGATGGGGTAAAAATGAAGCAAGGAAACCCACCCTAAAGGGGATCCTCAAGGAGGGAATAAGAAGGAAATCCCTCCACCGCAAATCTTTGTTATGGAAATTTACATGTAAAAATGAGAGAGTAAGGAGTAAGGAGTGTCCCAGAACCGGCCCCATCCTCTACTTCGCAAAAGTAATAAATTCCTAAATAAAAAGTATTGAATTGCATACGAGTATGCAAGTACGCTAAAATAATAAAATATACAGGGTGCCCGAAACTAATGTGTCATATTCTACGCGAGAACATTTTTATTAAATGATATTTATTCTAATAACTTTTTCCAAGGGTACCGTTTTGTATAAATTTTGTAGGCTAGTATTCGTTTATATACACGTTCAAAATTTGATGCACGTCTTTCAAAGCCAAAGAACCAAAAATGTCTTTAGTCGTAGAATATTGACCCTAAACTTTTCTCTTTGACCTTTTTTTTATAAATTATAATTGAACGTAATTAATTATACAGTATGAAAAATCTTTTTTAAAAACCTTATTGCAAATTGAGGTAAAAATAAGCGCTGTCTAAAAAACGGCTCCTAATATCTCCGTGTCGTTGTAAACTTGTATACTTGTTGACACGTTTGGTTTCTGATATACAAATATTTATATTATTGTTTATTGATAAGGTAAATGAAAACTTTTATTATTTTCATTGCAACAGTTTTTTTTCAACTCGGGCCCCCACGATGAGGTGTCTATGTAACAGATTTATTTTTAAATGGATTGTGACCGTTAATTGTTACACATTTCGAGCCACAAAGCGTTGGGCGTTAATGTAACAAATTTTGATTTTTAATTTAGAATTTAAAGAGACGAGTTTTTTAGGCGTACGGAGTGGAACTAGAAAAACTTGCTACGCCGGCGACTAACATGGCTATTATCTCATGGCAGATCATGGAAAGGGCAGATTTGAAATATTCTTCGTGAAACGGTAAACTAAATAAAATGAACTTGGAAGTCACTGTATCTAGCAAGTATTAAAGGGATGTGATTTTTGGGTAGATACAGAAACCCTATCGGAGTGGATCATTTAAAATTTTTTAATTTACCCTTTTTAGAAAATGGAACATTATAATCAGAAGGTATTTATTGTTGTATCAGTAACAACGGACGGTTCAATGTTACATTAATGGTTTATGTTCTATTTGACAGTTACTAAAAATAATGTCACTAATAAAGTACACATTTTAAATGAATGTCTTATAAATATAATAATTGGCGACTAGGCTGCGAGTCGGAGCGTGGAATGTCAGAAGTATAAAACAAGTAGGTAAGCTAGAGATCCCGAAACTCGAAATGGATAAGTTAGCACTAGACGTAGTAGGAATCAGCAAAGTCCGCTGGTCAGAGGCGGGGGATTTTTGGAGTGGAGACTTTAGGGTAATTCATACAGGAGCAGAGGAAAGAAATTCGGGTGTGGGGATATTCATGCGAAAAAAGATAGGATGACGTGTAAAAACTACTTACAAAAGAACGAACGAGTACTCATGGTTAGATTTTAATCTAAATCAGTAGATACAGCAATAATGCAAGTATACATGCCCACCTTTAGCTACAGTGAGGAAGAAGTAGAGGCGATCTACAAAGATATCGAAGACATACTAAGATACGTAAAAGGACATGAAAATTTAATAATTACGGGAGATTTTAATGCAGTGGTAGGGGAGGGTAGGGAAGGAGCGATAGTAGGTTTATTTGGTTTAGGCACCAAAAATAACAGGGAAAATAGGCTGGTAGAATTTTGCGACAAGAACAACTTAACAATCACAAGTACATTATTTCAACATCATGCTAGAAGACGATATACGTGGAAGATGCCAGGAGATATAGGAAGATATCAAATATATTACATTCTTTTTAGACAACGGTTTAGAAATCAAATAAAAGACTGTAGAAGCTACCCGGAAGCAGATATAGATACTGACGATATCATCGTAATTATGAAGGCCGTACGTAAATTTAGAAATCTTGAAAATAGGAACAGAAAAAGGCACTTTGACTTTGAGAAGCTAAAAGATAACGACATTTACCAAAGATTTGAAAAAAGTCAAATGAATTGCTGAAAGATATCGGGAAAATTTCTGATACTCATCATCATTTTGTTTTCGACCTTACTTAAGGTCGGTTTGACGCAGCTCTAACTTCTTTTCTATTCTCTGCTAATCTAAAAAGCTCTACATACCCTTCACAACCTAAATTTCTAATAATTTGACTAATTTGACAATTTGGTCTAGGTCTTCCTATATCCTTCTATCTTTTTTCTATCCAGCTAGCTCTACATAGATATTAGCAACCTATTGGTTCTTAAAGAACTCTAGCATGTTTACATGATTACCATTTATAAGGAAATGAAATATAACCTGGTTATCCACTTCAAAAAATGAAGTAGATACTAAGGAAGTAGAAATAGAATGGAATAACATTAAATCCACTCTAGACATGGCGGCCAGAGATATTCTGGGGTATACACAAAAAGAAAATAAAAACCATGGATAACAAAGGATATTCTGAATTTAATAGAAGAAAGACGAAAATAAAAAAATAAATCAGACGAAACAGGAAAACAGAGATACAAAGCCATAAAATGGGAAATTATTCTCAGCATTAGAACAGGAATCAGACATAGAAAATGATGACCTGGGATATCCTATACTTAGAGATGAGTTTGAATTAGCATCAAATAATCTGAAAAATGGTAAGGCGCCGAGTACAGATAAGTTGCAAGCAGAAACTTTAAAAGCCGCTGGACAAGCAGTAACAGAACGTCTCTTCCGACTTGTAAGCTATATGTATGAAACAGGCGAGATACCCAAAAATTTCAAACGTAACATCAACATACAAAAAAAAAAGAGGCGCTGATAGATGTGAAAATTTTCGAACAATAAATTTGACAAAACACGCTTCAAAAATATTAACTGGAATTGTACAAAAACGAATGGAAAACGAGCTGAAGAAATACTGGGAGAAGATCAATTTGGGTTTAGGCGAAACAGGGGAACACGGGAGGTTATTTTAGCTTTGAGAGTGATATTGGAGAAAACAATAAAGAAAGAGGAAAGCGTGTATATATATATATATATATATATATATATATAATGTTTGTAGATCTGGAAAAAGTATTCGACAATGGAAAATAGAAAAACTGTTCGAATTACTCAAAAAGATTGGAATGAGTTTTAGAGATAGACGGATAGTACATTTCTTATACAAATAGCTAACGGCGGTAATAGAATCAGAGCAAGAAAGTAGAGAACTAAATATTAGGAAAGAGGTGAGATAGGGATGTGCCTTATCCCTATTAATTTTTAACTTGTACATAGAAGAGACAATGAATACTGTCAAATGCAGGAAGACATTTGGAATTAATATGCAGAAACAAAAGATTGATATGCTTAGATTTGCAGATGATATAGCGGTATTAGCATCTAGCAAGGAAGAGTTAGAAGCTGCTCTTAATGAAATGGAAACAGTTCTAATGGAGAGATATGGTATGAAAATTAACAAAAATAAAACTAATGTTCTAGTATGCAAAAAAGAAGAAAATAAATCAAAAACACGAATACAAATAAATAACGAGAACGTACAAGAGGTTAAGAATTTTTGCTACCTAGGAAATCAAATAACGCAAGATGGAAAAAGCACAAAAGATATACAACAAAGATTAGCACAAGGCCGTGCTACATTTAACACGAAAAAACAACTACTGTGTTCAAAACACCAAACATAGAAACAAGAAAAAGATTACTTAAAACATATGTGTGGAGCACTGCACTGTACGGCTGTGAATCCTAGACAGTAGAAGAAGCAGACAAGAAAAAGGTAGAAGCCTTTGAAATGTGGTGCTACAGACGTATGATGAAGATATCATGGACAGACAAAGTTAAGAACGAAGAGGTACTAAAAATGGTAGGGAAAGAAAGAAATATGTGGAAAACGGTAAAAAAATAGGAGAGATAGGATGATAGGCCACATACTACGACATAAGGGAATAGTGTGGAATATATTAGAAGCAGAAATAGGAAAAAAGAGAAGAAGAGGTAGACCTAGGTTAGACTACTGCACACAGATAGTAAAAGATGTGGGCTGTAGGAGTTTCAGAGAGATGTGTAGGCTAGCCCAGAATAGAAATCAATGGCGGTACGCATCCAACCACTCCCAAGATGGATAAACTAATGACCAAAAATAACTGTGCCTAAACATGATGATTATTATAAGCAACTACAAGAATTGGTTGGGCAATATTCACGAATAATGTTAACTGTGTGAAAGGATTTACTGGAAAACCATTATTTCGGCAAATGTCTAAGCGTTGGGAGATCTTGGCAGCCACAGGTTGCTTAACCCCCTTCACTGAATCTCGGTGAAATAGGGCATAAAATTAGAAAACAATAGAAGGGAAACGAGCTGTATACAGGCTGTGTGAGAATTTCAGGGAACTATGTAGGCTAGCTCAGAATATAAATAAGTGCAGGTACGTGTCCAACCAGTTTTGAGATGGAAAAAGTAATGACGAAAAAATAAGCGCAGATAAATCTGACGATTAGTATAAACAACTAAAGGTGTTGGTTGTGAAATATCTGCAACCAATGTCGACTGTGCGAAAAGATATATTAGAAAAAATATTAAATCGGTAAATGTTTAAGTGTTGGGGGAACTTGGCAGCCACAGGCTGCTTACCTCCCTTCACAACCACTGAATGTAGGAGAAATAGGAATATATAATTGTAAAACAATTGAAAGTGACCGAACTGCATCTAACAAGAAAGAACGGCGCTTATGATGAAAGATAACAACCATAGAACAAGAAGAAAAGTATGCCTATGAAATACGAGCGGTCTGAAAAGCAGACAGAAAAACGGTAGCAGCCTTTTGAAATGCTGTGCTTCAGATGTATGAGGATGATAGCATGGACAGACAAAGATAATAACAAGTAGGTTAAAGAAATAGTAGGGTAACAAGGATATCTGGGGAAAAAAATAAGGGAAATAGAAGGGCAGAATACGTTTTAAGGCATTTGTGGGGAATAGTATGGGATAAATTACAAGCAGAGATAGGAAAAAGAGGTAGATGTAGACCTAGATCAGATAGTGATAGATGCTGTTACAGGCGGAAAAGCTACTAAGTGTATCTTTTCCAGTCAAATTATAAAATGGGGGCGGCCTGTAAAACAAAAATTAAAGGGGGGTCACCGGCACTAGCTAGCGGAAGGTCGTGGATCATATAGAGGGTTAAAATTTTGAAAAAAGGGTTAAATTAATTTATAATATACTACAAAAATGTGGCACTTACCTTTCATAAAATATTGTGGCTTAATGACAATTGCCAAGGGCGCCAGACAAGTCGAGAATGTCCAAATGTTCGTACAAAACCTTGAGAGACTTGTCATCCCAAGGAGGACAATTGTTTCTTTTAATCAATTCCTCACTTTTTACTACTTATATAAAAAAAATAAGAAAAACTATTGACTTAATCAACGGCAACCAAAACTATTTAATTCACAGAGCAATAAACGTAAACCTCTTACATGCATTGATTTTAGTTTATAAATTTAAGTGAATAGGTGACTATGGAATTTATGAAAATTTTGAGTACATAAGTAGTCATCAAACACTTGTATATGAAAGAAACTTATATTATAAATCGTACACTAATTTAATCCTACGGTTTATGGCCAAAACGTCCTAACAAATAAACTAACTAAAAATTGGTCATGCTACTTAACTATAAAAGCTTACTTACTAATAATTGTCCATTGTTTGAGGGTTTGTTTTCCAACGTAGAGCAGTTATTAAATTTGGGAAGCGAATCTCGCTTGTTGCTTCTGTTTGTAATGTTTAAGAAAATTGACTGGCACACGAACTCGGCAGAATTTTTGACAATATCACTTACTTGCTGCGTCACACGCCTACAAGCTTTTTAAATATTTATCTTGCATCACTATAAATCCGCGAACATATGGGCATAACCCTCGCGAAACTGGAAGAGTAACACTTCTTTCCAATTTTTTACTAACGTGATACGAAGTGGAATATTCTATGTCATGCCAGAGTACGCTACCCGCAAAACTACGTTTCTCTCTACTTCTTGACCACGGACGGCCCCATTGGAAAAAAAACTCTGTCTTTTGGCTAAACCTTGAGTTATATAGATTAAATCCCTACCCTAATAATTACGTACGTCATTTTCTGTTATCCAATAACTGAACTGAATCTCCCACAAAACAAGATTTCAGAAACCAAATCCAACCCCTTTTTAGATGAGAATCACGGAAGCAATTATTCTCCCCCGGGTTTAAATTATCTTTTACTTTCTACGAATTACTTAAATATGGCAATGTGGAATCTACCTATGGCGGCCGTAGTCTGGCATTAACAAAGACCGGCTAACCTACTTGAACCGAAATGGATTTTAAATACAATGGATGTCTCCAGACTACTTAAGATTACTTGTAATATTTGAACAAATCAAATTGGAAATAGTGTCCGCTATTATAATGTTTTGTTTCCTATAATCCGCTGTAAATCAACGAAAGTGTTAAGCTTTTCAAACTGAAATTGGTTTTCCTTTATTTACGCTAAAAGGTACTATACATTTTAAAAGGTTTATTGTATTTGACTTACGATGGGGTCTAGAGCTTTAAATGATGACCTGCCGCTGGAATTTACTAGCCCGAAGCTATCGGTAAATGTGGTCTTTTATTATAAAGGATCCTAAATAAAATGAGGTGATTTATTGGTGTAAATTTTTGTTTATACTTTATTCAAGTTACTGAATTTTTAATTAATTAATTTGTTTAATCGTTAACATTACAAAATAATGTTACAATGCAGACTGTGCAAATTTCAGGGAAATCTGTAGGTTAGTTCAGAATAGGAAACAATGATGGTACGCGTCTAACCAGTTCCAGGACTGAAGACCTAATGATGATGATTGCCTTTATGCATAAACCTAATAGAAATTCTTAACCTAGAATCACACACTCAAAATAACGCAATTCACAAAATACATCACACTCTATTTACATGAAATAAATACACAATTCCAAAATACCTTACCTTATTATTAGTAATGTCAACAATTTCATTTTTAAAAGTATTTTAATTCGATAACCTTATTTAAACAAATATTTTATTAAAGTAAGAGGGCGTTCCTCATACCTTACGTTAACCCCTTTGTCTTATCATGAGCTCATAGTAAAACTCGTTCAATGTGAGTGCAAATTTACCGCACTACAAAAATAAAATAAGCCCCTATACTTCTTTACAACATAGCCTGGTTATCTGTAAATTTATTATCCTTGACTACCTAAATAAATTTCTTTTTCATCTAAAGTCCGATAAATTTTCATTTCATTAAATATATCAAATACGAAACACTCGAAAGCAGAGAAAAAAATTTAAAAAAACAGAAAATATTTACCATACAGTGTCTTTATGCAATTGTATACCTGGTAACAGTGTTCCAACATGTACTCGCCAACCAGCCCTTGAAGATGATGCCGTCCAGTATGGTACTAGTCTACGAGTCAGCTCTCTAGTTCAATCACCATCATTCTACACCTGCTGCTACCTAAAAATCTTTTCATTTATAATAAAACCATGAGCATCCAATTTCCAAAATTTACTCTTCGTATTCCCAAATCAATTAACCAAAAATCGCCGCCTTAGCCATCAAATACTTCCAAATTTTACTAACTTTCGTGCATTTCAAAGCCACAATAACTAGTCGTTTGTACTTACATACAAAATTTACTCTTCGCTTAAATTGCTTTATTAGCTTTTTACTTGACTTGTCATCATACTGCACTAACTTACATAAATTCATTAATTTTCAATAAAGGTAACTCGATGAAGCGCCAATGACTGAAGAAAAATTAAGAGATCAACACCTTTGAAAGCGGTTTATATAGCCATTGCTACACCTCCCCTATTTTTCAATTCGCACGTAGAAATGTTAACGTACAAGAATTATTCCGTGTAAAAGCAGCAACCGTTCTGCATTTCTTAAAATTGTTTGTTTAACCGACTCGATATTCTCGCGAAAAGCTCTAACGACTCTTCGTTTAGCTTGAATTATGATAACAAACATGTTAAAATACTTGGTAAAATGTATATAACGGCTAACTGTCCTTCTGATTTCGCGAAACTAGCTTCAACTGCCAATCGATTCCGAATACATTCACGTCTTCAAACTCAAACGAACACCTTTTCGTCTTCCTTATTCATATAGCCCTTTTCACACATATGCTTCCACCGACTGAATATTTGCCTTACCTAATACAAACTTATCGCACGTATATCTGCATCGTCCAATCATCTCGTCAATTCCTTTTCCTTGCTTTCAATCGATGCGCGTCTTACTAGAAAGTATTGATTTTGTTTCCTCCTCTAAAATAAGTTTGCTCGTTGTTTCCCTCTATCTACATCTATGATTAAATCTCTGTTCCTCACTTGTATTCATGCGTTTTTGCTCCGTCCTTGTCCCCCCCCCCCCCATGACAGTTGTTTCTAGTTTCACTCCGATACTACTTTTATAATTATAAATCGATATCTTAACAAACATACTGCTTCTTCGTTCGACTTATGTGTTTTCTGTTCTGTCCTCGTTGTATATTGACTACGCTAACTCCCAACGGTCTTTTCCTTCTTGTAACATATTAAAGCTTGTTTATCGTACGTGTTATCTTGAAATATCTCCTCCTTTTACTATGCTTTGAAACGTTTTTTGGTTTTACCATTGAAATTAATAATCCTATTTCTAATGAATATGCAAAGCTTTTATGTTATTGTCTAATACTTTCATTGAAAATTAAAAATGGTATTTTTACCTCGTTGTGTTTAATTCTTATTGCTCTATCTTACAATAAATATTATGCTACGTCATTCCTAAATAAATATAACTAAAATCAAATTAACCCTACATTATTATACGTTGACTAAGCTCTAAAATAATTATTTAAAATACCCTAATTATCTAAAATGCCTAACTTGAGATTTTCTAATAAGTTGTTACTCTAACCCCAAGCTTGATTTATGACCTTATATATTTACAATTAGCTACTAATTACACGATAATATATATATATATATATATATATATATATATATATATATATATATATATATAAATATATATTAAGTGATGCCCACAATCGCAAAAACAGCGAGGGTTATTTATTATGTGTGAATCATAATCCTATTGATAGAAAATTAATCAGTAAGATAAGAAAAAGTTTAAATTAAATGTAATTTTATTTTATTTACTTGGTAAAGTTCATTAGTAGTGTAAAATATGCTGCTATGGTTTAAGAATATCATTAAAATATTCCCTGGAACGTTTGTTTGGTGTACGTGACTATTAGAGTAGAACATACCGCATATTGGATTGTAATCGCAAGCGTTTGTTTATGGTACGTGATTTTTTGAAGAATAACGAATATGATATATTGAGTAAAGTAGCAAATATTTCCCATGCTACAACATTTTCGTCAAGTAATCATTTTTTAGCGTGATGGCTTGGTTTATAAATGACGGAACAAGGAAGTGAGAAGATTTCTTTTGAACCAAGTGTTCTTTAAATGCTATGTTTGTTCTTTCATTAACTTTTTTGATGAGCTCTTTGAAAAGCGTGTTAGCTTCTTGAATACTACGTGAGCTTTTTAATAAAATACCAGTTCTCTATTGATTACGCAGTGAAAAGTAAAAGCTTGAACTTAAAATGGTGGAAAGTAAACGGGCTTTTTCTTAATAGGAAAAAATAAACGATCACGAAAATTAGTATGATACTGACATTTATTTAATTTGAACTATTAATTAATAAAACACGTTAACAATTTTTTATCAGTTAATGCACCGCGATAAAACTAGTAGTGCAGCGATGCATGCATGTTATGAAATTTCGAAAGATAACAGATCCTTAAGTCAAAGTCCTATGGGAGAATTTCTAAGTTGGTTTAATTTGTATGAGAGAGATAGTGAGCATCCAACTAGGGTATAACGTATGCCAAGGTTCATTGTATAAGTGAAATTTCAAGGAGAAATGATTTATCATTTTGAGGGTTAGATATAAATAGACATTCAACTTGCTTATTACAAAATATAACTGGATTTAATTATAACATTGATGTTTTATGCCACTTTAGATATAAGGCAATTTTTATTTTCATGTAATAATAATAATAATAATGGTGTACAAGAAGGACATCTTGATTAATAGTTATCGAGAAGCGTATCATACTACTGTATAAAAAAAGATCTTAAATGAACTTAAATAAACTTGACGGAAGTAAGTAATGTTAATAAACAATGTACTCTGATAAAAGATAATTCTATGTAAATATGAATCTAATGTTATAATCAGTTTGTAGTGGAAATTAAAAGGTCTATAACTTTCGGTTTTATTTTATGAGTACACGTTCTTTGTATACATATTTTCCATTTTAAAATCCATAATTAACACAAGAATGTTACATTGTAAATTCCCAAAACCCAGGTTGGATATTTATTACAATGTTATTTTATTCTCGTTATGGCTTGTGGTCAAAATTCCAAAAATATCACGCGACAAATACATGTCTATGTTGCGTAGAGCCATACTACCGCACACTATAACCACACTGGCGATACAGCACGATTGCTGACGTTGGGCATATTCGAAATATTTTAATAATCGAATGAATCGAAATAATCCTTTAAAATAATCAAACGATCATTCGAATTAGCCCAGTAAAATTGGTGCGTGAAGTTAGCCGCAACATTTTTGAATTTTTCAAAAATATTTATGTCATAATTAGGCGCCAATTAGGCCCCATTTTGCGCCGTTAAAACGAAATTTAGCACCCTCCTGTGTAAAAAGTTATTCGAAATAAACTATTTTTCTAAACTATTTAAAAGCGTGAAGATGGCCGCGACTTTTTTGAATTTTGAAAAAAATTTTGCACCAAATTTAAGCGGTAATTAGACGCCATTTTGCGCCGTTACAACGAAATTTTGCGCCCTCCCATGTAGCAAGTTATTCAAAATAAACTATTTCTCTGAACTACCTAAGAGCGTGAAGTTGGCTGCGACTTTTTTGAATTATAAAAAGATTTTGCACCAAATTTAAGCGGTAATTAGGCGCCATTTTGCGCCGTTGATACGAAATTTTGCGCCCTCTCGTGTAACAAGTTATTCGAAATAAAATATTTCTCTAAACTACCTAAGAGCGTGAAGTTGGCCGCTACTTTTTTGAATTTTGAAAAAAAATTTGTACCAAATTTAAGCGGTAATTAGGCGCCACTTTGCGCCGTTGAAACGAAATTTTGCGCGCTCTCGTGCAACAAGTTATTCGAAATAAACTATTTCTTTGAACTACCTAAGAGCGTGAAGTTCGCCGCGACTTGTTGAATTTTGAAAAAAATTTTGCACCAAATTTAAGCGGTAATTAGACGCCATTTTGCGCCGTTACAACAAAATTTTGCGCCCTCCCATGTAGTAAGTTATTCAAAATAAACTATTTCTCTGAACTACCTAAGAGCGTGAAGTTGGCTGCGACTTTTTTGAATTTTGAAAAAAATTTTGCAGCAAACTTAAGCGGTAATTAGGCGCCATTATGTGCCATTAATACGAAATATTGCGCTCTCCCGTGTAACAAGTTATTCAAACTAAACTATTTCTCTGATCTAAGAACGTACAGTTGCCGCCACTTTTTTGAATTTTGAAAAAATTTTGCCCCTAATTTAAGCGGTAATTAGGCGCCATTTTGCGCCTTTAAAACGAAATTTTGCGCCCTCCCATGAAACAAGTTATTCGAGATAAACTATTTCTCTGAACTACCTAAGAGCGTAAAATTGGCCGCGACTTTTTTGAATTTCGAAAAAATTTTTACATTAAATTTAAGCTGTAATTAGGCGCCATTTTGCGCCGTTAAAACGAAATTTTGCGCGTTGTATGTAACGTCTTAAAATAAAACAATTGTCTCTCAACTACGATACTTATTGTAAAAAACGTTAATTCAACATTGAAGACACGCGTCTAAGATAGCCAGAGAAACAGTTTTCTTCAAATAAATTGTTACACGGAGTGAGCAAAATTTTGTTTCAACGGCGCAAAATGGCGCCTAATTACCGCTTAATTTAGGTACAAAAATTTGTTCAAAATTCAAAAAAGTCGCAGCCAACTTCACGATTTTGGGTAGTTTGAAAAAATTGTTTTTTTAAATAACTTCTTACACGAAAGGGCGCAAAATTTTGTTTCAACGGCGCAAAATGGCGCCTAATTACCGGTTAAATTTGGTACAAAATTTTTTTCAAAATTCAAAAAGATCATGACCAACTTCACGCTTTTAAGTAGTTCAGAAAAATAGTTGTTTTTCGAATAACTTGTTATACAGGAGGGCGCAAAATTTTGTTTCAACGGCGCAAAATGGCGCTTAATTGGCGCTAAATTATGGAATAAAGATTTTCTCAAAATTGATAAAAGTGCGGCTTCGTGAACTTGGCCAGAAAAATCTTATTTTTTTAATAACATGTTTGCAAGACGGCGCAAAATTTCGCTTTAGCGGCGTAAAATGGCGCCTAATTGGCGCTAAATTATGGAATAAAGATTTTGTGAAAATTAAAAAAAGTGCGGCTTCGTGAACTTGGTCGGAAAAATCTTATTTTATTAATAACATGTTTGCCAAAACGGCGCAAAATTTAGTTTTAGCGGCGCAAAATGGCACCTGATTGGCGCCTAATTATGACATAATTAGTTTTAAAAAATTTTAAAATGTTGCGGCTAACTTCACGCACCCCAGTAAAATGACTTGAAATTTGTCGATTTGGAGGAAATAATACTGACAGGGCTGAAATTTTGTAACCGTTCTTGTTTTTGGGTACTATTCAACATATTAAAAGTCCCCACGTGTAGACGCTACGTTGCGGGCAGGGGAAGGTCCAAAACGTCAAAATAATTAGTTTTTCGCAAATAACTCGGAAAATATCAACTTTACGGAAATTTATGTGCATATCAAAATTGTAGCTTACAAAATCCCGCACAATCTCATTTTTATTCCAGTCTGTACGACCAAATGGAGCAAAGATATAATTTTTTTAAATAGCTGTAGTTTTGCGATGCAACGAAATGGCGTACGCACGTCGCGCATTTTTCGCTAATATCTCGAAACTGGACTCTCGAATCGAGAAATGTTTTAAACAAAAGTTGTAGAGAAATCTAATTACGAACAATTTTGTTTTTATTCATTTCTGTACGGCCCAATTTCGTCTACATGAACAATAATAAAAATAAAATACTCACATTTTATTAACCAATTGCTATTTTATTGCTTCGGACCTTTCTCAATCATTAGGGCCTACGTACAGTACTATCGGTTTTAAAAATATCGGCCTAGTACCGAACGATTAAGAAACACCGCCAAGAATAACTTCTGACACTTCAATAAATACAGAAATGGTTAAGGACACGTTTTTTCATCATTTCAGGCGACTTATAGTGATGATCTGTTACATACGTATACTTACCTGTCTTTCGAAACGCCAGTTTCCCATCACGATGCATTCAAAATTACATGCGACAAACTCTATTTTATAAGAAATTTTATTAGCTTTGATTTCGGCCTCTTGAAGTTTTTTCGTAAAGTTAATAGAAACGAAGAATTTACAAAAAAAAACGAATGCTAATGCAATTTTTCCATAATTTATCATAAATACAGCAATATTCATAAACTTTTTTTAAAATAAAACTTACTTTGCGAAGGATTTATACTACTTCAGCACGTTCATATACATAAAATGCTGAGGTAAGAAGGTAATTTAAAGGTATATTAAGTCAAATATTATTAGCGTTTAGAAAACCAAACAATTCCATCATTAAATGGGAGTAAATCGACAATTTTACATAAAGTCAGTAGCGAGCACACTGTATATACATCATATGCTATATAATATAGAACGCCTACGTGAAAAATAAAGCGTTTTACCAAGGGTCTGGACAGGAAACTTGTAGAAATACCCGAGTCCTGCAGTGAGAGCCCAAGATGAAACGTCTTGATCTACAAACACGCGAGGAAAACCAATAGAAAAAATAGGTAGGTGGAGTCTTTAAATAGTACGCGGACCTTGTAAACAGCCAGTATCTCTGTAACCAAAGCACGAACCACGTCAGTGGAACATAAATTACTACGCAAAGCGAACTTAGTAAAAATAAATAATTGAGTGAAATCAAAGTGCAAAGTCAAGTGCCAATAAATACAATAGAAGCGGTCATTTGCTTTTAAAAACGTGAGGTAAATTATTAATTAAATACAATTCTAATATTTAAGAATGTAAGGCTCTAAATTACCTTCAAACAACGACGTATAAATTTTAAACAGAAATTAAATTCCAAATAAGCTCTGATGAAACTTCAAATTAAACTACAAGTAAACTACAAGTCATTCCAAGTAATTATAAAGAGTAAGCAAACTTCAAGAAATAAAATAGAACTAACCAAATATCTGGGTAAAATCCGAATGGAGAATTCAAGCATATTTAGATAATTATTCTGGTCAACGAGTTGAGGAAACTACGCTGAGTCAACTGGGAAAAGCCGCAACAGAGAATCAAATTGGAAACAATCTAGGGGTGCTGACCATCCACATATAGAGACAGTTCCAGGGAACAAAAAGCGAAACGCAGGTCAGAGATTTATAATATATAATATAATATATAATATACAGTATAAGACTGTATTTTTAATTTTTTAACATTTTCAATTATTTATATCAAAGTATTTGTAAGGGTCATCAAAAATCTTTTGAGAATTTATAAAAATAGAAGAAAGATCATTTAAACGTTCAAAGGGGTTTCAAAGTAAATTATAGTGGTATTTTTGCTAACTTTCAGGGAGTCTAATTTTGATGGAATCAGATAAATATTAATATTCTATTCAGGGGATAATTTTTGAATATATAATCAAATTAATAAGTTATTAAAATACAAAGTGTAAATATTGTCGATCATTATACGAATTTTTGGTTTGCTTCATCTACATTATTTTAACAGATTAAGCTAGCCGAGGTAGATATATATATATATATATATATATATATATATATATATAAAAAGAGGTATAGGATTTAGAGACGCAGAGTAAAAAGCCGAGTACGAACATAACAATAAAGTTATATGACGCATCAACGTGGAACAAGAAGACCGGAAAAACATAAATAGCAATATATATTGCTGTGAAACCTCTTGAATTACCTGGTCTGTTGATTTTCTTCTGTTAATCGCCTCGGCTGCTCCTCTAGATAGCTTTCATCCTCATACATAAAAAAAACAAACACATTCCTACCACAAACATCAACGTCAACTCTATTTACATCAATATTCACAATACATTAAAATTTCAAAATAAATATTCAGCATAAATTTTAATATCGGAAAATTTCAAAATTAAATTTATTATCATTTTAATGTGCATCCAGAATTAAAGTCCTTGTAGGATGCCTACTAATTACTATAACAATATATGCAGAGTACAAAGGAGCATCTACCACCCTTTACGTTAATTAACCAGGTTCGTCTAATTGAGCTCAAAGACATACCCATATTTTTATCATAATCCAGAACATCAATACTAAATACCCCTTTCTACTTAAACAAGCAAATTTCACCTTAAAATTAAAATATTATTGTTAGTACAATTTCACTACTGTCCATTTTAAATAAACAAATTAGAAAGTTATTCAACACACACCAAAATCTCAAAGTTCAAACAAAATAGTATAATTTACCTGAAGGTTACTTGCACTCGTAGCTTCAATGTACATCGTCCCTTTTGTTAATCACACCATTCCAACTGGGTTATATTTACGGCTTCTGATTCTCAACGCTTTAAAAATTTTCTCCATCACCATTTATTTAAAGTTGTTTCAGGGCTTTTCCGGAACTAATCTGTGTATATCTGAACCTTGTTTTTGTGGATCCAGACCAGTTTATGCACCATTTAAGTATTAATACCCCCGAACAATAACAAAGAAATTCATACTTCTTTCACCAAGATACGCCAAAACTGCCTACTTTTGTGTATATATTTGTCGTTGTAAATTTTTACCAATTGGTACAGTGATACTAAACTTTATTACCTTGTATCTTCTTTTCTAAGTGCACTAACGTACATTCATTGTAGCACGTAAAGAACAAGCTGTTTTAAATCACATAATATTCGAGCAAACTGTTTAAATTATTTTTTATTAAAACCGGAAAACTAAAAAGCACTGTTTAACGCGTTCAATCAAGTCGAAGATCTAAGAGAGCTTGTTCATCTTAACCTCCGTATATATAGCGGTTAGCCTGTCTGTCGGTCTGTTCCCCAAAACGAGCAATTCTAAAGAATTTCGCATGCTAGGTTCCCAGTCCGTAGCCTGTGCGTCGGTTTTTACGAATTTTGCACTCGCGCCAGTTAAATCTCAGAAATTCTCACACTGCACGCAAACATGTCCGAGAATAACTAATTAAATTTTATACATAAATTGTTGTTTCTACCTCTCATATGTGCATCTTATTTTCAACCAATCGTGACCCTCGTGACGTTGCTCATATCACGCCTTTAATTATTAGTGTCTTTGTCTTACGCACATTATCTTTCCTTCTCTTAGTGGTGCAAATTGATATTCCTTATTATCGATTATTTCAGTCCATGTGGACTATCTGGGTTAAATAACCCCGTATCGCGCCTTCCCGTGAATATTAAGCCCCGGTTTCTCCAAGATTCTTTGTAACCATTAATTATCTGCAAAATTTACGCCGAATGAGCTTTCTAAACTACGCAGGTGTTCAAACATACTATTAATTCTCAGAGCTTTATTTTATTGGGTTTTTACAAGTTTTCATAGATATTATATGTTGCTAACGGTTCAATTAACTTCAATTAAAATTAATACCCTTTAAATTTTAGTGAATCCTAACTAAATATTAATTATTATCTGTACGTTTTGTTTAATACCGGTTACTTAAAATAGGATTAATTAATATAAATTTTGCACGTAATTTCCATTTGTTTCTTTCCTCGGAATAATTACATTACACGTAGAGCTTGTTAATACTGTTTCTTTTGATATAAAGCGTCTTGTACATGATTTAAATCTCTTATTTTTACTGAAACGAATGAATTTTTATTCTCCACGGTGTTTTAATAAAGCGTATTATCTAATAAAATTCCTTATACACGGTGATATATATATATATATATATATATATATATATATATATATATATATATATTAGATAGTTAATTACACAAGGTAAGTTGATAAATACTATAGTATTACACTGAATAAGATGAAATAATAACTTAGACTTATATGCAAAGCCCAAATGATCATTTCAAATCGAGCTAGTAATTGAAAGTAGGGATGGCCACGGGCCCGGGCTTTGGCCCGGCCCGGCCCGAAGCCCGGCCCGAATATCAAGCCGGGCTTCGGGCCGGGCCGGCAAAATTTTTTTCGGGCCCAAGCCGGGCCAAGCACGTGTCGGGCCCAGGCCGGGCCGGGCCAGACTGCTCAAGCTTTTCGTGCTTTTCGGGCTATTCGGGACGGCCCGAGGTTTATATTACGAAATATACAATTTATTGATTTAGTAAAAAATTTCATTTAATGATTTCTTTAAGTGCCTCTTAAACAAAATTATAATTAACGCTCTTCTTAATATATCACCCAGGTACAGTTACACACATATTGGTAAGTGTGTCATAATGGAAATAAATCGAAAACAAAAATGACTTGATTTAAACCGATTTGTGAATTTCGAATTTTTTTTCGATAAGTATTATTCACTTCTTTCCACTTTTCAAGAACTTTGAAATAGAAATTGTCCGTGTTATATTTAATTAATTTGAAGGAGTATTGCAACGTATGTTAATTGAGCTGTTTTATTGTATTATACTTATTAATTAACTTATTATTGTGGCCCCACACTAAAGATTATTTATGAATAAATCGAAACCACTCTGTATATGTAAAAATATTTATAAAACTGCCCGATTACAAAAAACCAGCTTAACTAGATTTAATTATTTGAATGTATCTTTTGTTGAAAACCATACCGAATACAATGCGATTAGCTTTTTATAGCTTTAAATAACAAATGGATATAGAAAATTAAAATGTAAATACTAAATAATATTCTATGTTGCGGCATTTTTTTTTCATAATAATTCAAATTTCCAGTAAGGCATGCGACAAAAAAATATTTATAGACAACAAAGTAATGTTTACCTGATACTAGAGACTTGAATAATCAGTTCTCTGAACGGATGCTAGCACACATTCTCGAAATGTAGACCAATACACCAGCATTCTGTAAAATGGAAATTGGCAACGTTCTTTGTTTAGAATATGAGGAAACAATATTCAGTCCAATTTTGAATACTTTCCTTGAAAGATTTCACTATATACTAGTAGTAGTGAAATGAATTCTAAAATGCATTTTGTTACTTAAGGTTGAAGTTTGACGCAAACCACCTTCTATTTTGGATTGCCTGTGCAAGTGAGCATCATCTCCAAATACCTTTGAGATTCTTCGAGGTTAAAATAATACTATAAACTATAATTTATTAAGGTTGATATATTCAACTTTTGTAGAAAAACATAATAATAGTAAAGAAGTATTTTTATACAACTGAAAATACATATATTAGCAAATGATACGTTCCATTTGGATGTTGAAAAATCTATACATCACTTAAGGTTTTAGTTACATTCCGGCCCGAATCGGCCCGGCCCGGCCCGAAGCCCGGCCCAAAATTCAAGCCGGGCCGATGCGTTTTGGTTCGGGCCGGGCCGCCGGGCCGGGCCGGAGCACATTATTTCGGGCCGGGCCGGGCCGCATCTAAGAGCCCGGCCCGGCTCGGCCCGAATCCATCCCTAATTGAAAGATGGAAAATATAAGGTCTTGGACAGGATTTGAACCTGTATCCTGGTTTTGCCGGAACCATACGTTTACCAATTACGTCACCGAGACCGATGACACAATTGGGAAATTTACAAATTTAATCCGTGTACACAACCATACATATATATATATATATATATATATATATATATATATATATATGAAGTAATGAAAACAAGTTAAAATAAATTTTTAAAAAATTATTATCCACATATTTTTGAACTAAAATGTTAATTTAACAAAAATTGATTTTTTTTTCTTAAATATTTAAACGCCTGTAACTCGTCAACATTTTAATGAAGATAGCTCTTCGACATCTCATTTTAAAGATAATTAAAATATCTTCAAGAAAAATACATAACCTTACTGTCTTCAACCAATCACAAAAGTTATTTTCCAAAATGCGCTCAAAAATAACATTTTTTCACATTTTTTGCTCTTAACTTCAAGCTATCTTTACCAAAATGGAGTCATGCATACATCAACATGTTCAAAATTTTATTCTCTTCTACTTTCATTATACATACTATATATGTACGACCTATACTTTCAGAGTTAATACTGATTTTTACATGCAAAACATCCACTATCAACATAAAAAAAATTGTGAATTTGGGCCGTATAGAAATGAAGAAAAAACGAAATTGTTCATAATTAGATTCTCTACAACTTCTATTTAAAACGTTTTTCCATTCGAGAGTCCATTTTCGAGATATTAGTGAAAAATGCGCGACACGCATACGCGTTTTCGTTACGTCGCAAAACTACCAATATTTAAAAAAAATTATAGTCTTGTTTATCGTAACCTGTTATTTTGAAATATTTCCCCCTTTTAGTTTGTACACTATGCTTTGAAGCATTTCTGGTTTTACCCTTCAAAATAATAATCCTACTGTAACAAATATAAAAAGTTTTTATGTTTTCGTATGCTACCTTAAATTGAAAGTGGTATATGTACGTCGTTGTTTCTAATCCTTATTGACCTATTCTATAATAAATATTATGCTACGTTTTTTCTAAATAAATACAACTAAAATTAAATTAATCCTAAATTATCATACGTTCACTACGCTCTATTTTAATTATTTAAAATACCTAATTATCTAAAACGCCTAATTAACTTTCTCGTAAGTTATTACTCTACACCCTAGCTTCCTAGCTTGATTTATGATCTTATATATCTACAATTAGCTACAAATTGTGTATATATATATATATATATATATATATATATATATATACAATATAATATGTTTTTTCTAACGTCCGTTATAAAACTTGCGTTTTTCAAAACTATTTTCCGTTCATAAAGTATGTGATTATTGAATCGATCAAAAAGCGTTAAACAAAGTGCCCTAGGGCTTCATTTTTTACGCTTTTGCGTTAAAAATGAGTCGTAGCGTGTTATTTTTTAACGCAATTAAAAATGTTTGTGCAAACGTAGTTGCTTTGAATGCTTCGCTCTATGTCATCAATTAATCATCTAAACTATCAAAATTGTTCTTAAACGATTTGAGGTAGCTACAATTGTAAAAGATATTATTTCTATAAACTCATTAAATCTTGACAATTTGAATACTAATATAGTACCTTTAACTTCACCTTCACTACAATTTATTAATGCTCAAAATTGCATTTATAATATTAGTTTTACTAAATAAATAAAAATGAATGACGATTTAATCGAATTTATTTATCTACGGACGTATGAATCTTTTGAGTAAAGTAACTTTTTTTCACTCATAGGAATAGCCAACCGCACTCACCTTCGGCTCGTGCGGTCAAATTTTCCTATTCGTCAAAAAAAGTATTACTTTACTCACTTGTTGCTAAATAACTAATATGTGATGTTTATTGTAGTTAATCATTCTCATAGAGATATTTGTTTTAGCCAAATTATGTGTTGATCACAATCGTATGGTACAGTGTCTGTCTTGGGCAATTTATTGATCATGGTCAACATCAACAACCAATTCAAAACTACTACAAAGACTCGTCACAAAAAACCCCTCCACCTCAAATAATTTCATACAAGCAGGCACAAAATCACGACGGCAGTTTCAAATACCTTTTCACTGCTGAAAATGGTCTTGCTCAGGGTGAATCTATTGCTCCGGATGGAACACGCAATGGAAGATATGAATACGTTGATCCTACAGGTAAAAAGATAGCAATACGTTATACAGCAGGAAAAGAAGGATTTAATATAATCGAAGACGATCATATTCCAAAGGTGCCGATTCAACCTGCAGCTGCGGTATATCCAGAACAAGGTTTACAACAGCATCAAGAGTTTAATAACTACCAGCCACAGATTGGTAATCACTTATATGGAACTGAAAATAATAATAAACTTGCTGGACCTTCTAATCCGACTTATAAATTAAGTGAAGCACAATCAACCTCTGTAGGTTCTCAAACAGAAGACGACGATTCCTATAAAGACAAACTTTATAATGATGAACCGGGTAAACCACACAGCTTCGGCGCAGGGTATGCATTTCAAATCAGTGGATGAAATGAATATTCTACTGCAACCATTATTTTTTACTTATTTTTAATTGTTATTATATAAATAAAGCTTTAATTGCGTAACATCCTACGTTCATTCCTCTACTTGCACAGTTTCCTGCATTCCCCTAAATAAGTTTTCAACGCCGTAGCCATGCGGGAAGGTTAGGGGGGTTATAACCCTCTCCGAACTTAAGTGAAGCAAACATGATAAAATTGTCGTCTTTCACGCGATCTAAAACCCCTGAAACTGCAGTTAATCACAATAGCATATTGCTATATAAAGCCTAGGGGTGGGCTACGACAGTTCTTTATAGCCACCAGGCAGCGCTTTCTTTATGCTATATATACCTGACATTTTAGCAGATGACAACCTGGTTTGTAAGCAGGGCTTAAGATCATCCAATGCCAATACACTCCCACATTGTGGTACCTGTCGTATAAAGATGGCCAACCACCAGTTAAAACCCCAATTCATTTTTTAGTAGCTTTATATCCATGGTGCTATTGTTAAAAACTGGGTTTACTTATTGTCATGATATTTGGGTTCAAGGTAGCACGGTGCAATAATACTTACCTCAACGCCTATTCGCTAAACTTTAGTAGTTGAATTGGAATTATGCTGCAAGCGCTGTAGACTCGGCTTTAGTCAAAAGCGTATGCAAAGGTCTACCGTGCGCACAAAGATCAAAGCAACATAGTCACTATTTTTTGGCACCTTTATAGATGAATTATAGCTATTAAGTTGATATTAACAAAACATACACTTTAAAGTAGCTTTGCGAACGATTTTTATATAATATTAACCTATTCCCAATTTGTAGACCACTTACAGGGTATCTGGCGTCAGAGAAACTTTGCCATTAGAGCACTCTCAGATATACATTTGATAGCGCAAATCAAAGAATGGTGTAATATTATATGTAAATACTGCCAAAGCTAGACTTAGTAAATCATCGTCGGAATAGAAATGGATGTCATAGACTAAGATTTATAATAACTACGACATTATATAGCAGAATAAACCCTAAAATAGTGCAGCGATATTAGAACGATTGCGAAAACAAATGAGTTGGCACTATTTATATATCAAACACTCTTTATGGTGTGTTACCTAAAACAGAAGAGGCAGTACTCAGCTAAAAAGTGTCCTCGTAGTAAGCAGCCGGCACTTTTTGCCTTTGTAGTATATAATTTAAGAGGTAGGTTCTTCTCAAGCTCACGTACTTACATAAAAAGAAGTCCTCTGGCCTGCGATATTCAAAGTAGTTGATGATTAATCAGTTTGCGAGAAAGATGGTTATCAATTCATAAAACTAAATAGTCTTTCAAATCGAATGATGTACGCATGACAACTAAACTATTCCAAGTGCTAGTGTATGCAAAATCAATGATATAACATTAAATTACGCCTTTTTAAATGAGGATTGAGCACAGTAAATACCGGCATGTATGATTTGCATATATTTTAAAATATCTGACGACTAATTATTTAAATATACCTTGGTTTTCTCATAAACAAAAATAACGATATCTAAATTCCCGTTGTCCTATGGAGCACCTACTGTTCAGCATTTGAGACTGGGTACGTTTTAAGTATATGCTTAACCTAGTATCTTTTAACAAAATAACATTTATCTGAAAAATATATAAATAAATATTTGGTTGTACATAGACAAACTGGTAGATATCTCCAGTTTAGAACTCTATAAAATTTTAATTCGTATACAAATTTTCAAGCCATAGAATAAATAAGATGTAAATAAAATAGCCGAGCGTCTGCCTATATGCAACATTAAAGCTTATTAAAACGTGTATACAATGATCATATTAATATACTCATCTATCTAAAAGGAATTATGTTAAAATGCGTCTTTTAACAGCATAAACAAGCATCATCATCGGAAAAATTGTTCTGTTAAATATAGCCACAAAAATTTATTACTCACCTAGAGCGACGTCGCAAAATTCGATTGATTACCGAAAAGTAAAGAGAAAACTGATCAGTTGAGCAGTTTACATTAATATGTCAGCATATGTAATAACGAGATGCATCGGGAGTAAACACTTTACATCCATCTATAAGCGGATCACCCAACTAATGCTATTATTGTGCTATTCATTAGCAGAAATCTGCAAATTACAGAAATGGTCGCATTCTATACGATCTATACGAAGATGATACATCCGTCTAAATGACTGCCTTAAATTTTCTTGGAAATATGAGTGCTGGTTTGATATAAATAGCTTATTTTATAAAGTAATTGTTAATTCGATAACAATAAGAATGTTTAGTTTGCATCGAGATACTAAATTTATTATTATAATTTTATATAAACTGACAGGTGCACTACAAACACAACTTTGATTTGTATTTAATTGATATAAAGAATAATAATGTTAAAAATCTTGACTTAAATTGTATCCAACACCGTCGTCTCGGGATCCCACCATTTGAAGCTCCGAAATTTATGGCCCGAATTGAGCGACAGAGTAATGTCTAGTTATGTAATCCTAGATATTTAGTTCACATTACTGTTAAATTCCGGGCATACAAAGCTGAGTAATACAGTTCTTGAAAAAAACAAATGCAGTTTAATTTAGGAAATAAGTTGTTTCTCAATTACGCGGTTTTGACTTTGGCTTGCAGAATTCATTTATTCCTGCAATTTAAATATATCGATCTCAATTTGTTATTAGAATAACATGTATTTGCTCCATCTATAGTAAACATTTTTATTGTTATTGGAAAAACAACTTATTTCCTAAATTAAACTGCATTTGTTTTTTCAAGACCTTGTGCGCGAGTACTCTGATTGCCCGTCCGAACTTTAATTGTAATCTGGTACTAGGCGGAAATTTAGCGCTCATACAGATGAACCGCGTTAGAGTCACCTATAGCAAACCTATATATGCAGGCTTTTCGATTTTAGATCTATCAAAAACCTTGATTTACGACTTTCACTATAAGGACCTGATGCCTCTGTATGGGTCAAAGCTTTCGCTTTTGTATACAGATACCGATTCGCTCGTGTATAGTGTAGACAGAAGACTTGTGCAGTGATATTGTTAGAAATATAAGCTGCAAGTGCGGTTATATTTGTGTAATAATGTGACAGCGATATATTTAGCTTTGCATTTGTAAGGCAAGGATGCACAATGGGTATGTTGATATTGGTTGCTCAGAGTTTGCATCCTTGTCTTGTAACAAAATTTTTTGTTACGTTAAATATCTCTAAAGAAAAATATTACTAGCTGTTGTTATTTTACGAAATTGTCATTTAGCGTGAAATCGTTAAATAATTTAATGTACTATAAGGTAGAACACCTATTTCCGTTTGCATTGTTTTCACCTATAGGGAGTATTTAATGGGGACTCCTATACTTTCGATATCCGTGGATACCTTGAACGTAACTTGAATTACATACGCTACAGGCGTTCTGACGTCCACTAGTGCAATTGTTAAACACAACGCCTGCGCGAAAAGTGACGCGATAGCTAGGGTGTTGGCAAAGAAGGAACACAGCCATCTTGCAAGCAACTACGTGTACGTAGACTTCATTTTTGAAGATGGGGAGCTTTGCTTGTAAGTGGGAGCTAAGAATAGCTCTAGGATAGTGGAAGGGCTTTTGGTTGCCGCGTGGAGGCTTCACGAAGGAGCTCTAGTGAAAGCTGCCCAGACAACTTAGAGCAACAGTTACGACATTCTGTAATTAACCAGCCTAGTATAAAACTAATATATGGTTCAATTTCTCTAGCACATTTAAGAAACACGATTAAACATGGAATTAGAATTTGGTGGAGTATTGTGAAATTGTTTGTTTTGAAGCTGTCCGAAGGATTGTAACTAATACAGGCATGTTTTGTATCTTTCTGAATTTCAAGGGGATGGAATGCTATGTGTCTTAGTTCATCTATTAAGTTCGTCAGCATCGCCGTTGTATAATTAAAACGAAATCAATCAGGTACTTATAAAACTATTTACTGAAAATTAATTTTACGTACTAAGTACGGTTAAAGCTTTGTTTTAACATTTACTAAATCATAAGAAACTTTTGTTAAAGAATGTAAATTTCAAGTTTGTTTGCAAGATGTATTTATGCTCAAATCTCACGTAAAAATCAGTTTGAAAATTATACCCTAGAAATTTGATAGGTCAAATACCTTTTTGTTCAGAACTAAATTTTTTTTATAAGAGAAATTTTTGAACCTTTAGATAATTTAAAAGTTGTTATTCAAAGTACGTATATAATGCACATGTTAATTGATAAAAATATGTATAAAATCCACCTTTGATTGAAAGATGTTTTCTTGCAATATGTTGTGATTAGTAGAATACCTAAGCTGCTTCTAACATATGTTGAACTGACTTTTTTTATTTCATGCTTAAGCCATATGAACTGTTTATGTAACAAGTTCTTTAGATAAAATCTTGTAAGCCAGAACAGATCTGTTTTATGGATGTTTAAGAACCCAGACTGTATTAAATAATTTATAAATGCTAAGACCTCTCTAAGTAGAGAAGCAAATTCAGAGATTTTTTGAAACTTACCTTATGTTGATTATTTTGATTATAGAGAAACACATTAAGAAATTTTTGAAACTTATTATATATTGATTATTAATTTTTTTGTAAATAATTTTTGCAACAAAAGAGAATTACACTTAAATTAAATTTTGAATTAATACCTTCGTCTTTTTATTTCACTAATTGAAATTAGCATTGTCTAAATTAGATCAGCAAAATTTTGAGTGTAGAAAAAGTTGATACAGTACCAGGTGATAGAAACGGAACAAGTAATGTCCAGTAGAGTATTTTTTTTATAGGTAAGGTGTTATTGAGATTTTGAATTTAGGCCACTCGATCTATAAAAATCGAAATATTTTGTTGTTGTAAGGCACAAACAGTGTCTTATATATTATTTTTTTGTGTGACATTTTCTTGCAGGTCCGACATCGCAGAAGTTGGAGCAGAGGTCCAAGAGGTTTCCAGAGGTATTGTTTATTGTAATTTGTATGTTTTTTTTGGTAATCATTATATCCTATAGGTTTCTGCGTCTTCCTGTAGGATACTTTAGTTTGTTTATTGTCTATATAGATGCAGTGGCGTCCATTTACGTTTTTTTGTTCTCGTTTGTAGTCGAGCCCACCCCATATCCACGCCCAAACTCATTGCTCACCCTTGGGGTAATTCCCAGACTAGGCCGCGAGGTTCTGTTCACTAGTTGACTCACTCCATTAGAGAAAAGCTTTACTAAATTACGTTTCAGTCTAATAGTTAATTTTTTAAAAAAGGGTGTAGTGTGCTAATGACATTGGAAATGTCACACAAGTTTATTTTTTAAAAACCGTAACTAGTTTTTCTTTGACGTTAACACATATAAACATTATATGCTGCTATAATACTTGTTTATTAATATAGGTGTAAACCAGCAAGATTCGACGGCTTTTGAATTTTTATTTACATCAAATATTTGGTGTAATCCTTTCAGATATTCGTGCCCGCCTGAACCTATTCGACACTAGTGACTACCACCCAGACAATAAATATAAGATCCCACTTGTAAACAAGAAAGTACCCGGAAAGTTCAAGGATGAGATTGGTGGTGAGTTAGTTTTAGAGTTTGTGGGTATTCGCGCCAAAGTTACTGTATAGTTAACGAAAGAGATGTAATAAAAAAGATTAAAGGGGTTAAGCGTAGTGTTGTGCAGGGTATAAGTGTTAATAGTTTTAAAGACTTAGCACATAACAGTAACTTCGGAGCCCTTATGCATTCGATGCGGTCTATTAGGAGCAAAAAACATGATTTGTTTACGCTGTTTACGCAAGGTTAGTTTATCGGGTGCAGATGACAAGCGTTTCGTCATTCCTAACACGACCATAATGTATGCATGGGGGCATAGGGAAATAGATAGATTTTATTTTACCTAGTTTATAAGTTGTATATACTGCTTAAATTTAAGTTGTATACATTACATGCCCGTTTTAGGGGTCACAATGTATATATATATATATATATATATATATATATATATATATATATATGCTGTGAAACCTCACCATTATTCGTGAACTAAGGTTTTCAAATCGAGCCCCACAGATTGGGCGTCAAAATTATGCTGTCAAACCTACAAAAAGCCTCACCAGAGTAAAAAAAATATTCGAGCCTCTCGAATTGGGCACCAAGATTTGCTGTGATTCTCGCCCTCTTGCATCTCTTCTAATGGTCGCCTTTTTACTCTTTCCGCCTCGGCTGCTCACCTAGTTAAAACTTTCATCCTCATTCATAAAAAAAACAAACACATTCCTACCACAAACATCAACGTTAACTCTATTTACATCAATATTCATAATACATTAAAATTTCAAAATTAAATTTCAGCATAAATTTCAGTATCATAAAATTTCAAGTTTAAATTTGTCATCATTTTTAATTTTCATTCAGAATTAAAGTCCTTGTAGGATGCATACTAATTAATTTCACAATATTTGCAGACCTGAGTCTGAATAAAAGGGAGCATCATCCACCCCTTTACGTTAATTCAACAGGTTAGTCTAATTGATCTCAAAGACAGATCCAAATTTTCATCATAATCAAAAACATAAACCTGCTAAATACTCCTTTCTACTTATACAAGAAAATTTCACCTTAAAATTAAAAATTTGTTGTTTCTACAAATTCACTACTGTCTATTTTATCAAACAAATCATAAAATATCCAACACACACCAAAACATCAAAGTTCGAACAAAATAGTATAATTTACCTGAAGGTTACTGCACTCGTGGCTTCAATGCACATCGGACTTGCTAATTCCACCATTCCAGCTGGTTTTTGTTTACGGCTTCAGATTCTAAACGCTTTTAAAACTTTTGTACACCACCATTCGTCTAACTTGGTTCAGGACTTCTCGGCAACTCATCTATGTATATCCCCGAAAATTAGCAAAGCAATTCATAATTCACTCACGCTATACAAAGCTGCATACTTAAATGTATTTATTTATCGCTACTTATCTATCTTTTCTAAGTGCACTAATGCATAATAACTTGTATCGTAGCACGTAAAAAGCAAACTGTTTTAAAGTATTCAATAATCACAAAATATAAGAGCAAACTGTTTAAAGTATTGAATCAAAATCGAAAATCTAAGAGAGCGAAACTGTTTAAAGTCCGGGTTTATATAACAGCCTTGCTTGCACGTCAGATTTGGCCCTCAACGGACAATTTTCAGAATTTCGCATTCTTTGTTCCTTTCTCGACAGTCCGGAACAGCGATTCTACTAAATTTTTGCACTTGTGTCAGTTAAATCTAAGAAATTTTCACACGGCTCGCAAACACGTCCGAGAACAACTAATTAATTTTATATAAAAATTGTTGTGTTTTCACCTCTCATAACTGCAACTTATTTCAACCAATCGTTTCCTCGTGACGTTTCTCAAATCACGCCTTTTATTATCCGTGTCTCTTTCTTGCGCATTTCATCCGTCTCTTTCTACCCTGGTCTGAGTGGTACAAATCGATATTCTTTACTATCGGTTATTTCAATCCACGTGTATTCTTATTTGAGTTAAATAACCTCTCAACTAACCTTCCCGTTAATATAAGCTACGGTTTATTTGACCGTTTGCAATATACGCAGAATCTGCATGATTATCAGCTAGAATTTATTAGAATTTGACATTTAAAAATACGCAGGTGTTCAATCGTAATACTTTAAATAACACTTCTACGATTTGGATATTATTGGGTTTTTAAAAGCTTTTATGCATATTATATATTACTAATGGTTCAATTAACTCAAATTAAAATAATAATGAATGGCATTGACTTCTACCCTTTAATTTTTAGCGAATCCTATTTAAATATTAATTATTATTTGTACATTTTGTTTAATACTCGTTACTTAAAAATTGAATTACTTAATATAAATTTTGCACGTAATTTCTATTTGTTTCTTTATACTTAGAATAATTAAATTACATACAAGTTGAGCATTTTAATTCTGCTTCTTTTTATAGACAGCGTCTAGTGAATAATTTAAATCCCTTATTTTTAATGAAACGAATAAATTTGTATGCTCCACGTTTTAATAACGCGTATTATCTAATAAAATTCTATACAAACCCTACATTCTAATTGAATGATTTAAATCTTCACAGTAGGCCCTTAATTACGCGTACTTTTTCCCAAAGCTTCCTTATACACGGTGATTAAAATTATTTGATGTCATTAATTAATTTTCTACCCTGGTCTAAATTTGAGTAATATATATCTATATATATATATATATATATATATATAAATATACATGTTTATCCTAAAAACGTGTACAATGATAATATTATTGTAAATGTAGATATATACAAAGAATTTAATACTATTGTGTATAGATTGTCTAATAAATTTTTATTTCCATATATATTGCGGCTTATATCTGTTTTTTTGCTCAATCACCGATCCCAGAGAACTGAAACAATTACCCTTTACGATTTTGATTACCCATACCTATGCCATATAATTTTGAGTTGATTTTTATTACCCCTGGCATATGTTAACTCGATTTGAAATTTTTAAAAAATTTTTTCTAATCCGCAAAATGCCTAATCAGGCACCCTCAAGGCTAATAGACGTAATGAAGAATTCAAATGAGTCATGAGGATCGTCATAACGCACGCCCCCCCCCTCAACAACCACCAAATAGTAGGCAGGGTGGGGGGATCGATCAAGTGAGTATCGAAGTGCGCTAGAACACACATATATACTATACAAAATTTCGACTTCGATCTCGAAATACCAACAAGAATGAACTTTTGACTATAAGTTAAAAATCCAACACAATTTCGAGTTAGAAGTCGAAATTTAAGTAAATTTCGAGATTGAAGTCAAATTCTAACTAAATTTCGAGATCGAAGTCGAAATTTAACTTAATTTCGAGATCGAAGTCGAAATTTAATTAAATTTCGACATCGAAGTCGAAATTTAACTAAAATAAGTGGGCGATTTTTTGTGGCCCTTCTACGCCTTCGTAGGCTGACGTATTAACTTGTGTTGTTTTGTCTAGACTAGAGAACAAAATTATTATAATTGGTTTGGATAAAATAACGTACAGCGTAGTAAAGGATTATTTGAGTGCGAATATGCGCGTATTTCTTTAAACACTATTATCGAAACCAACTGTAATAGTAAAATATTTAAATTTGTGTCAAATAATTCATTCGCTTGCACTCTATATAGTTTCAAGCACACATTATAATCACTTAAATAATTTTTGGCTATCTTTAAGACTGTATAAATATTTTTGTTTAATGGCGTATGTTTGGGTGTTGCTTCCTTTTGGAAGAAAAAATACTGATCCAAAGATGACGAAGCTTCTACAAAACACATTACTAAACTTTTTTATAAAGAAACAAAAACCTGACAACGATGAAAATAATTGGGATGGACCTTTAGACATCTCTGATAGGGATAATACTACTTATGTTTCAAATAATAGTAATAATAGTGATATGACAAACTTAATTCTATGAAAAGTGAAAACAAAAGTACTGCAGATACTGCTGCCTTAAATACCGATAGGAAAAGTGATGTGAATACGTTAGATCGTGGACCGTTTATTCAGTCGGCTAGAATCGAGATCGACGATATGTTAAAACATCAGTTATTAACAACCCCTTGGTGTTCTGATAATTTATTTGCTTTTCAATGACCGAACCACGTAATTTGAAGTTTCAACGACAATGGTTTGATCGATACTTGTGGTTAGTGTACAGTGATAAATACAATGGGGCTTTATGTAAGTACTGTGTTGTTTTTTCTAAAGACTGTGCTGGAAAAGCTTTTCATCAGAAATTAAAGTCATTAGTAACCGAGCCGTTTGGTAAATGGAGAAACTTCATAGAAACGTTTAAACACCACGGTGAAACACAGTATCACAAAACATGCGTACTACTAGCAGATAATTTTTTAAAAATCTTTAATAAGGAAAGGCTTGATGTAGCAAACTAGCTAAACTCTGCTCGTGTACAGCAAATTAAGGAAAATTGTAAAAGAATATCTTCAATTGTTGATGTTATCAAAATGTGTGGTCGTCAAGAGATTGCCTTGAGAGGTACGTCTGATTCTGGGCAGATCAAAATAAACGATTCTGAGCCAGATATTAATGATGGAAATTATAGAGCAATAATTAGAAAACGTATGAGGTGCGGGGACGAAAATTTAAAACTCCATTCTGAAACTGCACTTTTGAGTGCCACGTATTTTAGCCCTCAGGTTTAAAATGGGATGATAGCTATTTGTGACGGAATTATTCAAGAAAAACTAGTTGACAAAATAAATAGTGCTAAACTTTTTTCTGTTATTACTGACGAAACGACAGACATTAATAGAACCGGGTAAATGTTAATTTGTATCAAACACGTCGAACCAAATAACAACATTTTTATTGTTCGAGAGGACTTTTTAACATTTGTTACTGTCGATGATACAACAGGATCTAACTTAGCTAAAGTTATTTTACTTACTGCAACTAAATTCTTTAGGATTAAATTGTGACTATTTAGTGGAACAGGGTTATGATAGTGTAGCTGCCATGAAAGGTTCTTTTAGAGGAGTGCAAGCAATTATACGAGAATCTTACCCTCTAGCTGTTGTGCTTCACGCGTGGCTATACTATTGCGCAATTGTTTAATATAACGTATATTACGCGGCAAATTACGCGCCATTTTATACCAAATACCAAACGCGTTTAAGGTGATGTCATGAGCAAATTTTCATGCACAATGTAAATAAAAGCAATTTACTCACTAAAATCGCACCTTGCAGCCAAATCCCAAGGTCCATCACGTTTGTGGTTCACATCACGCCAAGTTGATTCCAAATTTTCAATCTACCTTAAACTCAATGCTCTCGTATGTGGAACGATAAGGGTCCAGGTATAAGGAACGATAAGGCACGGTAAGGAACCTACCCCCTAAAAAGAGAAGAGACAAACACGCAACACAGATAGATGTTCTTGGCTTCACGTCTCGTAGCTTAATGGCCGCTTCCGACACTACTCGCACCTGCGCATTCTTTTGCGCAAACGCAACTGTCCGGAATGACGAAAATTGACAAGTTTATTTAAAAATATTCGCGGGAATTTATTTGCAAATTAAAAGAATGTACATTGCCAAATTTGAAATGTAACAATCGCCACAAAGCCGTAAAAGAAAAAACTCTTAAACAAAGAAAGACTTTTAGCACGGTAAAAACTTAAAGTCTACAGCCTACCTACTTACATATAAACTAAGTTACATTCTAGTAAATGTTTATTTTAGGCGCCACCTGGTTTTTTCAACCGATAACGCGTCTTGCGAGTAACCAGGAAACGGAATCTGTAGGCCCTTTGTTTTTCGCACTACATCTATAGATGCACACGCGGATCTTAGGTGTGGCGCAGTTATAATCGACAGCACAAATTTGTCGGAGAGCACAAAACACTAAATTACAACTAAAACAAGTGCGACAAGTCGCTTAACATATATATACAATAACCTAAAGCTAACGTTACAGTTTTTGAGTGCACACGCACATAAACATTGCATCTAAACTGTTCTTACTTTGGCAAGGAAATACCCAAATTTCAAAATGCCCAAGAGAGCAAGTTACTATACATTGTAGCAAATTTTTATGTATTGGTACTCTGGTTTAATAAACAATACACATGAAAACTTTTTAATGACATGGTTGTGAATTAACAAATTAATCAATACCATCTTACTAATTTCTTACATTACAAACCTAACAAATTACATTGCTACCATCAGGTTAGCTTCTTCACTCAATACTCAAATAAAAAATTCTTACGTCTGATCATAAATACGAAACGTTAGGAAAACAAAAGAAAGTAAGGCAAAGTCTCAAGTTATTATCAAAGATAATAAGTAAGATAGAGATATTAAAATAAAACTAAATAATAATAGATGGATTCAAAACGTCCCAGCACACTAAAGCATGCTACAACTATATATTTTAAAATATAGCGCAGAATTGCCCAGCTCACCAAGCCGTTTCGTCATTCATCACAAAGATACAAGAGAGAGTGGCTCCTTGAAGCCGTTATACAGGTAAATACTCATACCCCCTTGAAGAGAGCGACCTGTGAGGCAGGCCTTTTAGTTAAACGGTATGAGGGACTGGAAAAAAGCATGTGGGTGCATTCCTGCACCCGGCGTTGAGCGATATCAATAAGATATCCACACACACACACACATATATTTATGTATATATATATATATATATATATATATATATATATATTGCTGTGATAAGGGGTTGTTTAAGGGTGTACTTTATAGTAAAGGTCGTTTAGAAATAAGAAATTACCATAGGCAGCAGAAAACTGCAGTAATTTAATAAAGAATTGAGAAATGGAGATAGTTTGTAAATAGTAAGCAGTCAACACCCTGTATATAAAGTATAAATAGTTTTAAGCGACACAGATAGACATAGGAAGACGCATAGTTAGCGTAGGAATAAGGAAGATATGCATTAAGTAGATAGTAAACATTTAACACCATGTAGATAAAGTTTTAGTTAATTTAGGTAAGGCGAGTAATGATATTTTTTAGTGGAAGCACGCGTATTTCATAAGTAAACATAATAAAGTGTAATTAAACACGCATTCAAAAGAGCTCCAAACAATTAGGTTAATACGGAGATAAGAAATAGAGCTACAGGAAGCATATAAATGCGTACAAATGGTTAACCATTTTTGATAAGAAAGAAGGTTAAAAATTGCGTAAATAACATGCAGATATGAAAATTAAAAGTAGAATTGCATCAGTTGTTTATGGAAAAGCGATTAGATTCGTCAAAACACCGCATGTTTGATAACGAAAACAGCTGCGAGCAGGTGACAATTATTTGAAAGCATAGAAAATTACATCAGAAACTACTTTAAATGCAAATATTTGATTGGTTAAAATAAGCGACGAGTTTGCAGACCATACCCACTGACGGAGTAGGTGAGGAATGATATATTAGCAGGTACAGTGATAACGAACTCAGTTTTGAACTCAACAAAGGCCGAGGTGCGCCACTATGAAATAAAGTGATACGTAATAATAATTCAAAGTGAAAAATTGTATAAGTGCGAAGATGAAAATTACGATTGCCGATTAAACGTAAGTAGATTTTGGGGAATTTTATTTTAAAGTAAAACATATTAATAATAGGGCTTCTAAGTTCGGGGAAAATAAACTACGATTTTCGAGTCAGGGGAGAATTATAACAAGAAATCTAATCTGAAGCCGGGGGAAAATAAGCGATATTCTGAGAATAGATGGTATTCTAAGTTTGGGGAAATTAATGAGAAGTAATAAGTTTGAATGAGATGACAATAAATTGGGGTGCATAAGTATAAGTTAATAATGGTAGTTCAGAGGGTGATGGCAACAATTTAAATGCAATGGTTGAAGCGTGTGGATAAACAATATTTCGAATAGGCATGTAATAATCCTGAATTAGGGGAAAATAATTTTTATTCTAATGGATGGCTTAATGCATGAGAAATATTAGCTGATTATGGATGCGTCAATGCGAGGAAAATAGACCAGATTAGATTTTCAACGAACTTCGTTCGTTTATGAAATCGATTTGTCGTCCGTCTGTCTGTCCGTCCGAGGCCTTTCTAATGGTCGGACATCAATGTGTGATACATCAATCGATTCAGCTCGGTGTCCTGAGCTTAAGTTTTGATGACAGTTGAAATCGGGCCACGGGGACGCCGTGCCCCCGCGATATTCCGTCGGGAAAATTAAAATTTCAAATAGGTCCAAAATTAATGTGCGATACATATTTGGACTCCCCTAACATAGCTGAGTCGAAATATGGTACCCCCCTCAAAATCTGACCACGGATACCCGACCCCCCCCCCCGGGAAATTAATTTTTATCAAAATTTCAAATAGGTCCAAAATTAATGTGCGATACATATTTAGAATCCTCTGAAAAACTGAATCGAAATATGATGCCCCTTATTTACACACACACACACACACAAACACACACATACATACATACATACATACATACACACACAATATATAGCTTTTAAAATATTTATTCAATAAAATAAAATATATTAAAATGTCTCTTTTGTTGTTTATAAATTTTTGTATTTTATCTGAATACTTATAATTATTACAACATAATAATTTTAATTTCTTTAAATTGTTTTAAAGTAAGTCTACATTTGGAAGTTCGTTGCGACAATGCCTTGCATTTTCAACTTGTTAGTTATAAGACATTATTTTCTATATTTTTTATTTGAATATTGAATTCGCTTAATATAAATGAATGTGAAAAAGTCAACAAAAAGAGGACTTGTATGCGTATAAAGTGCGTGATATGATAAGAGGTTTAGAGCGTTCCACACTTCTTCTTTTATAAAGATTATAGGTTTTTTTGGTGACTTTGGGTTTGATTAAAAAGGTATATGATTTTGATAAATGAGATTTACAACATTAATTAATTGAAAAGTGTATTTTAAATAATTTACAAAAACTGTACATAATATTTGTTTTATTATATAGAATTGAATTAACTGAATTTATAATTCCAAATAAATGCTAGTTGAGGTCATACAATAAAGTTAATGGGAGTGATTTGATAATTTAAACAATCAAGGAAGAGCTATAAGTTGAATACGAAATTGATAACAAGTAAGGCGGTAACATATCAAATTTTGTTATTGGTCGACAAGGTAGGTTCAAGATAAAATCCAGTTAAGTCCAGGAGGGAGTTTATAGCAACAGAAATAAGACAGCTCAACGTCGGAGATTGAGAATTCCAATTCTTGTTTATACATAGCATAATAATATAACAGCCCAACGATAATTTCAGTAGTACATAGCAATATATATATATATATATATATATATGTATATATATATATATATATACTACTCATATTTAGACCAGAGTAGAAAATTAAATAATCACATCAAATAATTTTAATCACCGTGTAGAAGCTTTGGGAAAAGGTACGCGTTATTAAATAAAAGCGTGAAGCATAAAAATTCATTCGTTTCATTAAAAATAAGGGAGATAAATTATGTACAAGACGCTTGCTATAACAAAAAGGAAGCAGTATTAAAAAGCTCTGCGTGTAATTTAATTATTCCTAGTAAAGAAACAAAGAGAAATTATGTGCAAAATTTATATTAATTAACTCTATTTTAAGTAACCGGTATTAAACAAAACGTACAGATAATAATTGAATATTTAATTAGGATTCACTAAAAATTAAAGGGTAGTAATTTTAATTGAAGTTAATTGAACCGTTGGTAACATATAATATCTATAAAAACTTGAAAAACCCAATAAAATGCAAATCGTAGAAGTGTTATTATGTTTGAACACCTGCGTATTTTTAAAAAGCTCATTCTGCGTAAATTTGGCAGATAATTAATGGTTACAGAGAATCTTGGAGAAACCGTCGCATAATAGTTACGGGAAATGCTAAAGGTGGGTTATTTCACAAGTCCACATGGACTGAAATAATCGATAATAAAGAATATCAATTTGCACTAATAAGAACAGGGTAGATAGAGACAGATAATATGCGCAAGACCGAGACACATATAGTAAAAGGCGTGAGTAGAGCAACGTCATGGGGTTGCGATTGGTTGAAAGTAAAAGGCAAAATTTGAGAGGTAAAATAACATTTCTGTATAAAATTCAATTAGTTATTTCCAGACGTTGCGTGCCGTGTCGAAATTTCTGAGATTTAACTGGGGCGAGTGCAAAATTCGTAAAATCGCATGCCGAGCTGCGGAATGGGAACCTAGCCAGCGAAATTCTTTAGAATTGTCCGTTTTGGGGACTCAACCGACAGACAGGCTAACCTCTATATATACCCAGGGGAATATGAACAAGCTCTCTTAAATCTTCGACTTGATTCAACGCGTTAAACAGTGCTTTTTAGTTTTCCGGTTTTGATTAAATAATTTAAACAGTTTGCTCGAATATTTTTGTGTTAAAACAGCTTGTTCTTTACGTGCTACAATGAATGTACTTTAGTGCACTTAGAAAAGAAGATACAAGGTAATAAAGTTTAGTATCACAGTACCAATTAGTAAAATTTACAACGACAAATAAATACACAAAAGTAGGCAGTTTTGGCGTATATTGGTGAAGGAAGTATGAATTTCTTTGTTTTTTTTCGGGGGTATTAATAATTAAATGGTGCATAAACGTGTCTGGATCCACAAAACAAGGTTCAGATATACACAGATGAGTTCCGGAAAAGCCCAGAAACAACTTTAAATAAATGGTGATGGAGAAAATTTGAAAAGCGTTGAGAATCAGAAGCCGTAAATATAACCCAGTTGGAATGGTGTAATTAACAAAGGGACGATGTACATTGAAGCTACGAGTGCAGTAACCTTCAGGTAAATTATACTATTTTGTTCGAACTTTGATATTTTGGAGTGTGTTGAATAACTTTATAATTTGTTTATTTTAAAATGGACAGTAGTGAAATTGTACTAACAATAATATTTTAATTTTAAGGTGAAATTTGCTTGTTTAAGTAGAAAGGGTATTTAGTATTGATGTTCTGGATTATGATGAAAATTTGGGTATGTCTTTGAGCTCAATTAGACGAACCTGGTTAATTAACGTAAAGGGGTGGTAGATGCTCCTTTGTACTCAGACTCGGTCTGCATATATTGTTATAGTAATTAGTAGGCATCCTACAAGGACTTTAATTCTGGATGCACTTGAAAATGATAACAAATTTAATCTTGAAAATTTTTGATATTAAAATTTATGCTGAATTTTAATTTTGAAATTTTAATGTATTGTGAATATTGATGTAAATAGAGTTAACGTTGATGTTTGTGATAGGAATGTGTTTGTTTTTTTATGATTGAGGATGAAAGTTATCTAGAGGAGCAGCCGAGGCGATTAACAGAAGAAAGTCAATGGACCAACACAGTTAAGGTAATGAATAGCTTTTTGTAGGATTCACAGCATTCTTGACGCCCAATTCGTGAGGCTCGATTCGAAAAGCGTAGTTCACGGATTTTGTAGGTTTCACAGCATATCTTTGGCGACCCAAAAGTGAGGCTCGAGTTCCAAATAAAATTTTTGTGATTTTATTCCAGAAAACTGGCGATCTGAGAGAGAGAGAGTTTCTGTGTGTGTATAAATTTAAGAGTATTTTAGAGTGTGTGAGAGTGAGTAGAACGTATGCAGAGAAAAGAGTGGTTAAGGAGTCAAGGAGTGGAAATTGGAAGTGACGATAGTGCATTGTGTGAGAAAAATTCGAAAATGGAAGAAGCTGGAGGCAGTAGAGATCAGTCGAGGACGGAATCAGGGGATCAAGGAAATGAGTTAATGATGAGAATGTTAAAGGAAATGTGATTAGCTAGGAGGAATCCAATAGAAAATTAGAACAGCTAAGCGATGAATCTAATAGAGCTAGGGAAGAATCTAATAGAGCTAGAGAAGAATCGAATAGAGCGAGGGAGGAGTCCAACCAAAAATTAGAGCAGATAAGCGGGAAAATTGAACAAAATACTAAAGAATTTACAGAATTTAAAAATAGTCTTACCGTGAAACTGGGGAAGTAGAAAATAGGGTTGAAAAAAATGAGCGTGATATTACAGGTCTTCGACAGGAAATGGGACATTTAAGGTCCGAAGTACGCATTTTTTGTGAAGAAGAGATTAATGTAAAAATGACTAAAGTAACAGACTCATGTAGGGATCAGTTAGGCAGGGTAGAACGCGAAGTTAGTAGTATCAAATACAACATGTCAAATTTAACGGGGGATGGTCCCAGATTTTCTACAGGTGGAGTAGCATTGGACCAACACATGAAGTTTTATGGCGATAACAGGGTAAATCCACAAATTTTTATTAATAGTGTAAGAAATCTAGTGGGAAATTTATTTGACGAACAGACTAAACTAAATACGATAAAGGCTTTATTGAAAGACAACGCGGAAGCATGGTACAATTTAGTAGGACAGGACATAGACACCTACACGGACTTTGAAGACAGATTTTTAAAGCACTACTGGAGTGACCACAGACAAGACCAGGTACGAGATGACTTAATCACAGGGAAATTTAAGGGAGAATTTTCAGGAAGTAGGGAGCAATATGCTATACGCAAGTATAGCATAGCAAAGCAACTGAACCCACCACTGACGGACCGACAAATTATTAAGTATTTATCACGACACTTCGAGGTAGAAGTAGGACAACACGTAGCACTACAGAACATAGTGGACAGAGAAATATTTTTAGAATACCTGCAGAGGTACGACGACGTAAGTAGTGGACGACCTCGGGATAATAGGGAAAGACAGATCAACACAGTTAGGTTTGACAATAGACGGGACAACTATACTAGAAGAGGGAATAGTTACGGAAACCAGCGACAGAATTGGGAACAGCAACGACCATACTTTAGAAGTAATAGTTTAGGAAGGGGACCTGCACCGAGACCGGAACCTACCAGAAGGAATAGTTCACCGGACATGAGGGGGACAGCTAATACAGACACGGAACGAGTGGAAACGCCTAGGACATACGCTGAGGTGACGGCTAGACCAGGACCAAGTAGGGAAAACAAACCTGGACAGGATTTTTAGAACGCGACAGACCACTAGATTTCAGTGTAAATGTATATGAACATCCACGTGAATTTTTCAAAATTGAGGAAGAAGTAGAGCCAGAAACTGAGGAAAAATTATGTTTGCCAATTATTAATTTAGAAATTTTTGAGAATAAGGTAGAAGTATTACTTGATACAGGGGCAGAGGCGAGTTTAATATCGGAGGAATTCGTCAGCAAAATTAGGGATAAGGTTTGTGATAGAATTATGCCTATAAAGCGTAGCCATTTAGTAGCTCCAAATAAAAAGAAGTTTGCTGTAGTAAATAGTGTTGTGGTGCTTAGGATAGATATAGGAGATTTAAGCTGTGAACAGGAGTTTGTAATTGTACCTGGACTAAAGTTTCAGAGCATTTTAGGTGTTGACTGTATGATGAAGTTAGGGGTTTTGATAGATATGGAACGGAAGGTAATAAGGATTAAGGATATGTTAGTGCCATGGAAGGGCAGTTATGAAGTCACAGAGGATGACACGGGGTTTAGTATTAATGTAGTAGAGGTAGAGGATGATGAAGGTAAACAGATCAACACAATAAGATGTCCAGAGGATAGTAGAGTAGAGGTTCAAGCTTTATTACAAAAACATGCAGAATTAGTGGGGGTAGAAGCAACAGCAGCATATCGGGAGCAGGTGAAGGCCGAATTATTTTTGACGAGGTTAAGTGGCAAGTTTATTTTTAGTAAATTAGATTTAAGGAATTCATTCTGGCTGATTCCATTACACAAGAATTCTAGAAGGTACATAGGATTTTCCATAGAGGGAAAAATCGATAATTGTAAAGCAGTATCGTTTGGTTTGTCGGCAAAGAAGGAAATAATAATAAATAAGAAACAGACAAGTGTAGGGATTGAAGAAGAAGTAATATTTAAAAGTCAGGATAATAGGGATGATAAGTTTATTTTATGTGAGATAATAAGGATGATAAGTATAGATATCGAAGTGGGAGAAATAGGGATGAAGAGTATTAGGATGGTAAGAAGAAAGACGTGGAGGGTCAAGAAGAGAGTTAGATTTAAATAACTTGATGAACAAAGGATAGAGATAGGTGAATTTTAGTATAGATATAGAAAATTAAGCTAGGTATAAAATAAATATGGGAGATAATTAGAAATAGGTTTAGGATGAGAATAAAGAGTAAATGTAGGAAGAAAATAAGATAGGTTAAGTATAGATATTTCATATAAGATTAGTGGATAGTTAGGAATAGAGTAAGAGTAGGGTAGGTATATAGGATTAGGTAGGGAGAAGTAAAGTGTAGTTTAAAAGTTAGGAATAGGATAGGTAAGAGTAGGAGTAATTTCAGTTTAGAGAATTAGGTGAGAGTTAGGAATAAGATAGGGATATAGGACAGGTGTAAATAATTTTTTGATTGGATAAGGTAAGTAAGTTAGATAAATAAGGGTAGAGAGAGATAGGAATTTTTTTTGTAAATTTTGTCTGCGGTTTAAATATTTTATATTTGAATTCAAATGAGTGGGATTATTTGTATTCAAATAGGGGGAAAATACTCATATTTAGACCAGGGTAGAAAATTAAATAATTACATCAAATAATTTTAATCACCGTGTAGAAGCTTTGGGAAAAGGTACGCGAGTTAAAGTTCGGGCCTTTGGAGCTGGTTTTTTAAAAAAGCTTTGAAACTTTAACACATTTTTATTACTAAGTTAAACAGAAATTACATTGAAATTTGGAATAGCTGGTTCATAATAACATTAATAAAAATAATTTAATTGTACTGATGAGTAGCTCAAACAACGAAGTATGGAGTTTGAAGACTGACTGCCGGGCATTGAGCTCCCGGGCTTTTTATAATAACCTGCCCTCCACACGGCTGTGGGAACTTGCAGATCTCATGTCTGCGTTTCTCTTAATCGTACACTTTATTACAATGTAACAACTTAATTCTAAGTAACTGCGGTCTGTTGACCGCCTGTGACCTGCCACCTGCAGTATCACTGCGCTCACGGATGCAAAGTTGCATTCCGTTCTCATGAACTGTCGATAACCTCTATGGGTTATCCTTGTGTTACAATGTTGCATTGAACTTATACTTTTACTTAATAATTTCTAATAATTGTTATTAGATTCAATATATCAATATATATATATATAGGTAATTGGGGGATACATAACTCCTCCCACCGTAAATGAAAAATTAAGGTTTTCTTAATTTTAAATACATAAAATACATTATTTAAATTCATTTAAAATTCATTATTTCTAAAGGTATACTTGTCGTTTCTTTTTTTCTCTTTGTTTCCTTAAATCTAGAACTGTTTCCTTCATTCTTGTATCTAAGGTACATTTTGTATAATACATACATGATTACAAAAATTATTAAAATGATCAATACAATTGTCCAAACACTTATATTATTATAATGTAACTTTGGCGTTTTGATTTCACTTAATTGTTCTTCCACTAATTTCACGGCGTGGTTGAGATCGTCTAAGTCTAGATGCTCTAGCTTCATAGGTTTCTTGTTTATTTCTTCGTCTTCTTGTTGTATTTTGAATTGTAGTTCCGGTAGGTTTGCAAGTTTCTTTGTTGCTATGGGATCTTGATAAACTCTGATTACTTCATCTTTCAATTTCACATAACAATCTTCCTTGAGGGTAGTTAGTTTGCTTCCGATTAATGCTTGATTATTTTCATCTTGGTTGCAGTGGATGGTTGCTATTACTTCTGTTGAGAAAATGGCTATCCATTTGTTATCTGTAACTTTTTGAATTTTCATATTAGTTATTTGCACTTGTTTGGTTTCACAGTTTTCGTAATGGATTGAGAATTTTAATAGTTGTACTTCACAAGGGCTGTCTTCTTGAATGGTTGTTGTCGTCATCGATTGACATAAATATTGATTTGGTGTTACTTCAGTACATTTTTCGTTTGTATAACCATATCTCAGTTCATTTAGGGATAGGAATTTGGTTTTGGGTATGATTACTTGGTATGTGCTAGTAACCTTTGTTGGAAAAGCAAATAAATGATAATAATTAATTGTTACTTTCTACTATCTAGATTTCTATCAAAAATATTATTTCGTTATTCTTAATGTTGCTAAAAGTTGTTGCGTTAAAGTAAGGTTGGATATTATTTGAGTAAATATTGTATTTTGTATACTGCCTAATTTATTTGGTAGTATACCGGGGTTGTTTTTTATTTATTATTACTTGGTTGTCCGTTCTACCTGGGTGGAGGTTGACGGTAAGGGTGATGACTGTCCATCTGAAATTACAGGGTGTCTTAGGTTTTTCAAATGAATGTATTTTGTTATTTTACCGTTGTCTACTACTGCTATGTTTTTATCTGATATTTTCTTAATTTTAAATGGTCCTAAATTTCTGGGTGCTGTTTTATGTCTCTTGCTTTGAAAGTTTTTCTCATACACGGTTTGTCCTATTGAAAATTTATTTGAGTCGGTATTTTTGTTTCGGGTTGTGGTAATACGTTCTTTATCGTTTTCTAATTTATCTTTTACCTTGTCATAAGTGATTTTTAGTTTTTGTTTGTGGTCTTTCGCATATTGTTGATATACTTCCTTATTGTAGTGTATGTCATAGGGATTTCGTGAATCTGAATGTCCTAAGGTTAGTTCTAAGGGTGTACAATTTGTTGATGAGTGAATAGTGTTATTATAGGCGATTAGTGCGTATGACATTAAATTGGTTATATGTTCCTTTTTATAATTTATTCTTAGTAATCGAATTTGTTCTAACAGGGTTAAATGTAATCGTTCAATTAGTCCGTTTGACTCAGGGTGGTTTTCCGTTATGAAATGAATTTTTATTTTGTATAATTCTAAAGTGTTTCGAATTGTCTCATTTTTAAATTCGCTACCATTGTCTAAAGTGATTGATTCGGGTGTTCCGTAAAATGTGAAATATTGTAAAAATCCTTGGGTCACGTCAATGCTATTTTTGGATGTGATTGGTATGGCTTGGCCTATTTTTGTGAATGCGTCTATAATTGTTAGATAGTTTTGTGCTTCTACTACTAGAGTATCGGCATGTAGTTTTTGAAATGGTTTGTCGGGTGTTTTGGTTAACATTAAGGGTATCTTTGGGGGTTTCCTATCGTATTTCGCTCTGTCACATAGTTCGCATTGGTTAATGAAATCTGTGGTCAAGTCCTTCATGTCTTTAAAATAATAACGTCTTAGGAGTTGTTTTATTGTTTCGTTAATTCCACGATGGTTGGTTTTTCCTTCGTGTTGATTTCTAATTACATCGTTTATTTCGTCAGGGTCGTCTAGTGTTATTAGTTTTCTAGTACATCTGATGAGTTCAGGTCCAGAGTTATTGAATAGTTTAATGTATAATTCTGAAAATCTTTGATATAAATGTTCGGTATTGAAATAAAAATAAAATCGTTTTTTCTCGGGGGTGTATTCTTTTAAAATTTTAATTATTTGTTCCTCGTTGTCATCTTTAGTTATTTGAATTTGGTATATCTTTTTATTATCTACTTTTGTGTATTTTACTGGATTGGGGTTATTTAAAACTTCGGTTATTATAAATTGGTTGGGTTTCATATCGATTGCTTCATTTAAAATTTTAATCGCGTTTTTAGGTTCTTCGTTTTGTGTCGAATGTATCGTGTCGATCTCGTCTGGATCTTCCCTTATTTCTGTTTCGTCTACGTTTCCTATAATGGATTCCGTTTCTAATGCATTGAGTTGAATTCTGCTTAAAGCGTCTGCGTTGTTGTTATAAATTCCCTTTTTATATATAATTTCGTAATCGTACTCTTCGAGTCTGATTCTCCATCTTTGTAATTTTGAATTTGGTTCTTTCAGTTTGCATAACCATACTAGTGGTCTATGGTCAGTGTATATGTAAAATTTTCTTCCGTATAAATAAGGTCTAAAATATTTTGTTGCCCAAATTATGGCTAATAACTCTTTTTCTATAGTGCTATATTTTTGTTCGGTTTCATTTAGGGTTCTGGATGCGTAGCTGATGGGTTTATCGCTACCTACTTTTCCTTGGCTCAATACTGCGCCTAATGCTACATTCGATGCGTCTGTCGTCAGCATAAATGGTTTTGTAAAGTCTGGGTATTCTAATACAGGGTGATTAGTTAATATGTTTTTAATTTTGTCTACTGCTTTAATAAATTCCGGGGTGTGTTTAATTTTGTTTCCCTTTTTTAAACAATTTGTCAGGGGTTTGGTTATCTGAGCGTAACCTTTAATGAATTTGCGGTAGTAACCACTAAGTCCTAGAAATCCTTTAATTTCTTTGTTTGTTTTTGGAAATGGGTAATTTAGAACTGCATTTGTTTTGTCTGGATTTGGCATTACTCCTTGGGGTGTTATTACATGTCCTAAAATGATACTTCTTTTGTAAAATTCACTTTTGTCTAATTGTACTTTAAAATGTGCTTGTCTAAGTCTTTCGAATACTTCTGTCAATCTTTCTATGTGTTCTACCAGTGATGTGGAATAAACTATGATGTCGTCAAGGTATACAAGGCATTTCTCATTGTGTATTCCTCGTAATATATTGTCCATGACTCTCTGGAAAGTAGCGGGTGCGTTCTTTAGTCCAAATGGCATTCGTTTGTATTCGTAATGTCCTCTAGGTGTGCTGAAGGCTGTTTTGATATGTCTTTTCTTCCATCTCTACCTGATGGTATCCTGATGCTAGGTCTAATGTTGTAAAATATTGGCATTTGCCTAATTTATCTAAAATTTCGGTTATATTTGGTAGTGGATATTTGTCATCTACCGTTTTTCATTTAACTTTCTATAGTCTATTACCATTCTGTACTTTCTCTTTCCGGTTGCGTCTAATTTCTTAGGTACTATTAACACGGGCTGCTCCATGGTGAATTGGAGTGCTGAATTATGTCTTGGTCTAGTAAGTCGGCTACTTGTCTGTCAGCTTCTTCTTGGCTTGCATGAGGTAGTCTATATGCTTTTGTAAAAATTGGCTTATTGTCTGTTAACTCGATATTATGTTTTACTGTGTTGGTGAATGTTAATGGTATTCCTTCGCAATGGAATATGTCTCGGTATTCAAAACATAAGTTTTTAATTGCTCTTTCTTCTTCTTGATTGATGTCGGTATTAAAGCGGATGTTAGTTAAATTTTCTCTTAACATTTCGTCATGTTCTATTGGGTTGTAATCGTTTTCTAAATTTTCGTCTATTTCCATTTCGTTAAAATTTAGTTCTTCTACGTTAATTGGGTCTGTCAATGATAATTCTACGGGATAGTCGTTTGAATTTAATATTGTTGTGGTTGCAAAGTTATCTTTTATTTGTACTAAGGCGGTTGGGGTTTCTACTCCTTGCTGAAATGTCATATGATTTATTATTCCTAAATTTTTGTTAGATTTTACTGGGATTTTTATTTTTCTTTCCGTTCGGGGTTCTATAGTGTATTTTTGTTCAATTTGTGTGTTTTGAAATTTAATTGGGATTTTTCCGTATTTTGTCCTTAATAAGCGATTTTTAATGTCAATGTTGGCTCCTAATTTTCTTAGAAGATCCATTCCTATTAATCCGTCATATTTATCGTTAAATTCGAATACACGAAATTTATGTTTCATTTTAACATTAAATGTTCTCGGTAAGGGTATATTGGCTACGAATTGGTGTAGTGTTGTTTGATGAGCTGTTTTAATTTTAAATGGTTCTCTTTCTACATAATCTAAATAGTGTTTTTGTACGGTTCTGGGGCTAATTAATGTTTTAGATGATCCGGTGTCGATTAATAGTTTGAATTTGGCGTGGGGTATTTCTATGTATGGTAATACTAAGTGATTTATGTTATTTAAGTTTATTAAGTTTGGTTGTCTATGTATGGGTCCATTTGAAAATTTGAGTTCGAGTTTTCTTCATCATACTCCTCGTAAGTTTCGTATTGTTCGTCACGTTCATAAGTTTCCGCATGGTTTGTTTCATTATTCGTAGGTGTCTCAATGTCATTATTCTGGTCAGTGTCAAATTTTTCTATTTCTTGATGAAATAATTCTTCCGATGTAAAATTACGTTTCTGATGAGGGTTTGGTCGGATATGTGTTATTTTTGTGTTTTGTCTGGTGTTACCAGATGAGGTGTCCATTGGTGTTGGTTTGTAATAATTATTAGAGTTGTTATGATTATTAGTCATTGGTGTACTTCTATTGGGGTTTGCGTTGAATACTGGTCTTTGTTAGTTTAAGTTTTGATTAAATCTCGGTTGGAATGCTGGTTTCGTAAAAGATGGGTTGAATGTTGGTCTTGAAAAATGTTTATATTGATTACTAAAATTGGTATTGTTAAAACTTAGGTTGTTACTTCGCGGTTGATTTGTTTTTGGGTTAAAGGGTGTGAATTTCTGTTGAGGGATTGTTTGTCTTGTAGCTTGTATAGTTTTTGTTGGTGAATAACTTTTATTCGCGTTGGGGTTGTATAGTCTGTTGCGGTAATACATTACATTTTCTTCTTCTATTACTAGGCTCATAGCTTCTTCTAAATTTTGGGGTCGTTGGAATCTGATTTTATCCGATAGTCGTTCTGGTAAAGCGTTTATGTATGTGTCTAGTGCCATTTCGTCATACATTTTTGTTTTAAATGTCTAACGTTTTGATCGGGTTCTTCGATTTTTAATTTTGTTAAAATTAAACTTCTCACGTCTTGGCATTTCATTCCGAATTGGTAGGGGGATTGATTGTGTTCCATTCTAAGGTTTATTAGGTCTCGTACCAGGCATTTTATATTACGTTGGTCTCCAAAATATGCAATTAGTAGTTGTTTAAACTGGTCCCATTCCTGTAAGTCGTCCCTACTGGCGATTAAGGTTAGTTTGAAGACTGACTGCCGGGCATTGAGCTCCCGGGCTTTTTATAATAACCTGCCCTCCACACGGCTGTGGGAACTTGCAGATCTCATGTCTGCGTTTCTCTTAATCGTACACTTTATTACAATGTAACAACTTAATTCTAAGTAACTGCGGTCTGTTGACCGCCTGTGACCTGCCACCTGCAGTATCACTGCCCTCACGGATGCAAAGTTGCATTCCGTTCTCATGAACTGTCGATAACCTCTCTGAGTTATCCTTGTGTTACAATGTTGCATTGAACTTATACTTTTACTTAATAATTTCTAATAACTGTTATTAGATTCAATATATCAATATATATATATATATATATATATATATAGGTAATTGGGGGATACATAACTCGCGTTATTAAATAAAAGCGTGAAGCAGAAAAATTCATTCGTTTCATTAAAAATAAGGGAGATAAATTATATACAAGACGCTTGCTATAAAAAAACGGAAGCAGTATTAAAAAGCTCTGCGTGTAATTTAATTATTCCTAGTAAAGAAACAAAGAGAAATTATGTGCAAAATTTATATTAATTAACTCTATTTTAAGTAACCGGTATTAAACAAAACGTACAGATAATAATTGAATATTTAATTAGGATTCACTAAAAATTAAAGGGTAGTTTTTTTAATTGAAGTTAATTGAACCGTTAGTAACATATAATATCTATAAAAACTTGAAAAACCCAATAAAATGCAAATCGTAGAATGGTTATTATGTTTGAACACCTGCGTATTTTTAAAAAGCTCATTCTGCGTAAATTTGGCAGATAATTAATGGTTACAGAGAATCTTGGAGAAACCGTCGCATAATAGTTACGGGAAATGCTAAAGGTGGGTTATTTCACAAGTCCACATGGACTGAAATAATCGATAATAAAGAATATCAATTTGCACTAATAAAAACAGGGTAGATAGAGACAGATAATATGCGCAAGACCGAGACACATATAGTAAAAGGCGTGAGTAGAGCAACGTCATGGGGTTGCGATTGGTTGAAAGTAAAAGGCAAAATTTGAGAGGTAAAAATAACATTTCTGTATAAAATTCAATTAGTTATTTCCAGACGTTGCGTGCCGTGTCGAAATTTCAGAGATTTAACTGGGGCGAGTGCAAAATTCGTAAAAATCGCATGCCGAGCTGCGGAATGGGAACCTAGCCAGCGAAATTCTTTAGAATTGTCCGTTTTGGGGACTCGACCGACAGACAGGCTAACCTCTATATATACCCAGGGGAATATGAACAAGCTCTCTTAGATCTTCGACTTGATTCAACGCGTTAAACAGTGCTTTTTAGTTTTCCGGTTTTGATTAAATAATTTAAACAGTTTGCTCGAATATTTTTGTGTTAAAACAGCTTGTTCTTTACGTGCTACAATGAATGTACTTTAGTGCACTTAGAAAAGAAGATACAAGGTAATAAAGTTTAGTATCACAGTACCAATTAGTAAAATTTACAACGACAAATGAATACACAAAAGTAGGCAGTTTTGGCGTATATTGGTGAAGGAAGTATGAATTTCTTTGTTTTTTTTTCGGGGGTATTAATAATTAAATGGTGCATAAACGTGTCTGGATCCACAAAACAAGGTTCAGATATACACAGATGAGTTCCGGAAAAGCCCAGAAACAACTTTAAATAAATGGTGATGGAGAAAATTTGAAAAGCGTTGAGAATCAGAAGCCGTAAATATAACCCAGTTGGAATGGTGTAATTAACAAAGGGACGATGTACATTGAAGCTACGAGTGCAGTAACCTTCAGGTAAATTATACTATTTTGTTCGAACTTTGATATTTTGGAGTGTGTTGAATAACTTTATAATTTGTTTATTTTAAAATGGACAGTAGTGAAATTGTACTAACAATAATATTTTAATTTTAAGGTGAAATTTGCTTGTTTAAGTAGAAAGGGGTATTTAGTATTGATGTTCTGGATTATGATGAAAATTTGGGTATGTCTTTGAGCTCAATTAGACGAACCTGGTTAATTAACGTAAAGGGTGGTAGATGCTCCTTTGTACTCAGACTCGGTCTGCATATATTGTTATAGTAATTAGTAGGCATCCTACAAGGACTTTAATTCTGGATGCATATTAAAATGATAAGAAAATTAATCTTGAAATTCTTTTTAAAACTGAAATTTATGCTGAGTTTTAATTTTGAAATTTTAATGTATTGTGAATATTGATGTAAATAGAGTTAACGTTGATGTTTGTGGTAGGAATGTGTTTGTTTTTTTTATGATTGAGGATGAAAGTTATCTAGAGGAGCAGCCGAGGCGATTAACAGAAGAAAGTCAATGGATCAACACAGTTAAGGTAATGAATAGCTTTTTGTAGGATTCACAGCATTCTTGACGCCCAATTCGTGAGGCTCGATTCGAAAAGCGTAGTTCACGGATTTTGCAGGTTTCACAGCAATACATATATATCCTTGCACTCACACATACACACACTCATGCATACGTTCACTGTTAGCGGCCACGTGCGGCTGACAGCGGACCGCATGATCTCACGAAAAATTCCTAAAGACGTGGTCCAAGTGTCTGTCTAAACCCCCCGCGCAACCACACAGTGACTAACAGAAATAAAAAGGCAATAATGATATAGGAAAAGGTAAAAACAGACGGAGGTAGGCATTTTGGAATGTACTAGTGACACTTCCAGGTAGAAGAGAATAGAGGAAGGGCTCGCATTGAGCAAAAGCGATAGAAAAAGGTGGATAGAAAAGCACTACTCAACCAGCCAATGTGGTCAGTAGTTCGGAGTGAGTGAAAAATCACTCTTATGTGGTTGAGGGGTGTTCCGGGACGAGAACAGGTCTACCGAAAGAAAAATAAGACTGAAACGGAGACAGCGGGATAAGAAAAAGTAGAGTTTTGGTCAAGCGTCCCAGAGAAGGTAGAGAGTTGTTCCTGTTAAATGCAAATTGGTCTGAAGGACCACTTGCTATGTTAATCAGACAAGTTAAGACACATAGTAAGTTAAAAAATTACTAGACTCTTGATGAGAACTAGTACGATCATCTTCCTAACGATTGCATCCACTACGATAAGAAGATCAGACAAAAAGTTGAAACAACGAACTTAAAAGTATCACTGCAGATACCTTCACACAAAAACCTAACTGTTCCAAGGTAATTTTTAGAAACGGTAACGCCATAAACACACAAGAATGCTAAACTATAAACAGCTAAATACAACCATACTGTCCCAATATGTTAAAAACAACCAAGAATTCGATAAGGTATCAATAACAAGCGATAGCACCTCACCACAAAGTTATATAAAAATAACAAAGAAATGATTATATGTTCTAATGACTTAACAGAAAAAAGAAACAAGTAATGATAAAGAATAAGGTGAGCGACTGTAATAATGCAGACGAAAAACGCATGGAATAGAAACTCTTAGTTTTTTGCAACTTCGAATATGGACTATTTCTTACAAAGACATAGGCCGCGTCTCCTATGTGAGTCCAAAGAAAAAAGCATCCACTCAACATCAGCTAAAACCAATCATAAAAATTCAATGAATTATTGCAACCAAAGTTACGCCAATCACCACGAAATTAAACAACGTAAGATAAATGCTAAAAACAAAATAATATAGTGGAGAAGAGGTGCCAGGATTAATTAAATGAAGCGACACAGTTATAATAGATAATCTAGATAACAAACAGGTATGTGGTTGACAATAATTTCAAGGTAAAATTAATAGCCAGCAAAAAGATAACTAAAATGAGGTAAATAAGGCAAAAGTGTGAGGGGTGAATGCTGTATGAGAAATGAAACGAATAGGTAAAGTTAACAAACTTATAGCAGGGACAAAAAACATTAGGTAAACCGTTAAAGAAATAAAACGTGAAAAATTAATTAGCATTCGGGTTAGTAAAGAATGGTTTAAGGTCCTTGATATGCCACCTTCCTTGACGTTTTCCTTTAGTGTCTTGTAGTTCATAAATAAGTGGACTAATAACACAAGTGCCCTTAATAAAATGAATTGTGGATCTAATTTCGAAAAGAATTTTTTAATAGCATCAAATAAGACATAATTCTTTTTCCAAATGTGTTCACCTAAAGCAAAAAAAATATCTCGTTTTCGCAGACTGTAATAATCTCTACTCTTTTCGTAAGTTTTTAACAAATTTTTCTAACGTCGTTAAAGATAGAAGGTAATGATTGTTGTCCTTTACGCAATTGTTTAATATAACGTATAATTACGCAGCAAATTACGCGCTATTTTGTATCAAATACCGAACGCGTTTAAAGGTGATGTCATGGTCAAATTTTCATGCACAATGTAAATAAAAGCAATTTACTCACTTAAATCGCACCTTGCAGCCAAATCTCAGCGTCCATCATGTTTGTGGGTCACATCACGCCATGTTGACTCCAAATTCCAATCCGTCCATCCTAAACTCTATGCTCTTGTAGGTGGAACGATAAAGATCCAGGTATAAGGAACGATAAGGCAAGGTAAGGAACCTACCCCTCTAAAAAGAAAAGAGACACACACACAACACAGGTAGGTGTTCTTGGCTTCAGGTCTCGCAGCTTAATGACCGCTTCCGACACTACCCGCACCTGCGCATATTTTTGCGCAAACGCAACTGTCCGGAATGACGGAAATTGACAAGTTTATTTAAAAATATTCGCGGGAATTTATTTACAAATTAAAAGAATGTACATTGCCAAATTTGGAATGTAACAAAGCCGCTTACGTTCATTGCAACTCACACTTTTTAAACCTTACTCTAGGACATTCATGTGAAGTCCAGCATATTAGAAACGCTATTGGGGTTATAAAATCTGTGGGAAATTTCTTTAAATATTCAGCCAAAAGAAATCGATGTATGAAAGAAAATATTAAACACATTTTTCCTGAAAATAAATGACACAATCTGACTAATATGTGTGAGACTAGACGGGTCGAGAACCATGACGGATTACTTAGATTTAAAGAAATTTACACTGCAGTAGTAGCATCACTGGAGGAAATTTCAAATGAAACAGATTCAGATTCATCAAGTAAAGCAATGACCTTTCTGTATTCTGTAACATCAAGTGAATTTACAATCAGTTTATGTTGCACATTAGTGTTGTTCTCTTCACACTATGTAAAATTTTGCAATCTCCTTTATGTGATTTACCGTCTGCGTTAGATCATTTAGATCACCTTGTAGGAACTCTTAAAGAAATGAGACAAAACAATACCTATAACACTTTGCAAAATGTTTCAATCGGCCCAAAATTTAGTGGGATCCATTAATGTAAATATAAAAATACCACGTTTAGTTACTAAGCAGAAAAATAGACTTAATGTTCAGCCAGATAATCCCGAAACATATTCTAGAAATGTAATCGCTGTTCCAGTTTTTGACGATTTTATAAACCCACTAGAAAACAGATTTAAAGAACATCGCACTAATTTAACAAATTTAAATTATCTTATACCTTCATTAAGCGAAAAAGGATTTAATTTGAGTGCAAACAATTTTGACTGTACAAAATTTTTTTAAGCGTTGATACATTTGACGCAAAACTAGATCTTTGGACGAAAAAATGGACAAATACAGAGAGTAAACCAAGTTGTGCTATAGAAGCGCTTAGTGAATGCAACGAAAGTTTGTTTTCGAATATACATTGCTTATTAAAGATTCTTTCAACGCTTCCGTTCTGCAGAGAGATCATTTTCCACATTAAAGAGATTGAAAAATTATTTAAGAAATTCATCAGGGGAACAACGTTTAAATGGTTTGTGTGTTTTACTTACAGTTCACTGAGATATTGATATTAACAATGACAAAGTGATGGATCGATTTGCTAGAAAAGGGGTGAGGAGATTAAACTTATTACAATAATTTCCAATTTTCGTTAATAAAATGGGTAAAAAGCTTTTTAGTGAGACCCCCCAAATTTTTCCTAGCTACGGCCTTGACTATTTTCCTTTCCTAAATTAATTATGTGATTCGAGTTGAACACTCCTTTTTAAAATTTACTCCAATTGTATGAGACATCCATGATTAGTTACAGGCATCCTATAATTTATTTTACTCGATAAGGCATTTAATGATTATATCCGCTTCACCACTATTTTTAGTGATTATTACAAATTATGTTTTGTTATCAGAACATATGCTTGATAGCCTGATTATCGAATAATTTGACTTCATTATAAGAATTAGAAACTGTGCTATAAACAATCCACTTCTTGTTACCTAGTTCCGCCTTATATCATACAGAAAAGTTGTGTTTTGGTAAACTTTCACTGACATATTCATGCCTTCAGAACCATTTCTAGAACGTAAGTTTTTATATGTAGTTTGAAATCAAACAAGTACTTAATTTTTTGTTGGCGTCGTCAATTTGAATATACATAAATATTGCTGGTTCTATAAGAACAAATTTATTTGCTTATGGTTTAACTTAACGATGCTGTTGATAGTTGTTCTATATCTTGTGTAACTCAAATTAGTTACTTAATTTTCTAATTGTCTCACCATATTTTATTTTTGGCTGTATATAAGTTAATGTATGTTGATTATAAAAAGAAGGAAAATTTACCACACCTTTGTAATACAAGTAGGCAGAAGATGATTTTTATACAGATATTTATAAAAGCCATTCTTTTGAATGTACTCAATTTTGAATACTGCTGACGGTACCACCTCAGACATAGCTTGTGAGATTGTTAATCAAAATCCTTCTCGTGGTTTTGGTAAATATGTTAGAACAGTTACTGTTTGGGTTCTATATTTTATATGATCAACTGACGTTTTAAATACTACCCTTATAGTTCTCTGGGTCCAATGTAGATGAACAACGCCGTTTAATATTTAACTGTAGTATATATATATATATATATATATATATATATATATATATATATATATATTAACAATCGAACTGGGCACCTAGATTTGCTGTGATTCTCGCCCTGTTGAATCTCTTCTGATAATCGCCTCTTTACTCTTTCCGCCTCCGCTACTCACCTAGTTAAAACTTTCACCCTCATTCATAAAAAAAAACAAACATTTCTACTACAAACATCAACGTTAACTCTATTTACATTAATATTCATAATACATTAAAATTTCAAAATTAAATTTCAGCATAAATTTCAGTATCATAAAATTTCATTTCAAATTTTGTCATTATTTTTTAATTTGCATCCAGAATTAAAGTCCTGGTAGGATGCATACTAATTAAGTTACAATATGTGCAGACCTAAGTCTGTATAAAGGAGCATCTCCACCCTTTACGTTAATTAAACAGGTTAGTCTAATTGAGCTCAAAGACAGACCCAAATTTTCATCATAATCAAAACATAAACTGCTAAATACTCCTTTCTACTTAAACAAGAAAATTTTACCTTAAAATTAAAAGTTGTTGTTCATACAAATTCACTACTGTCTCAGGAACGCATCTATGTATATCTAAATCTTGTTTTGTGGATCCAATCACGTTTACGAATAACATTTGATTATTAACACCCCCTAAAAATAGAACTGAAATTCATACTTCTTTCCCGCTATACCCAAAACTGCCTACTTTTGTTTATTCATTTATCGTTACAAATTTGGATAATTTGTACAGTAATACTCGCACATATAACTACATTTTATTACCTTGTATCTTCTTTTCTAAGTGCACTAATGCATAATAACTTGTATCGTAGCACGTAAAGTGCAAACTGTTTTAAAGTATTCAATAATCACAAAATATAAGAGCAAACTGTTTAAAGTATTGAATCAAAATCGAAAATCTAAGAGAGCAAAACTGTTTAAAGTCCGGGTTTATATAATAGCTCGCCTGCACGTCGGTTTTGTCCCGTGACGGCCAGTTTTTAGAATTTCGCATTCTCTGTTCCCCCTTTCGACGGCTCGGCACGCGGTTCTACAAAATTTGCACTCGCGCCAGTTAAAAATCTAAGAATTTTCACACGGCTCGCAAACACGTCCGAGAACAACTAATTAATTTTGTATAGAAATCGTTACGTTTACACCTCCCATATCTGCATCTTATTTCCACCAATCGCAAACCCAGTGACGTTGCTCAAATCACGCTTTCTATTATCCGTGTCTTGGCTTTGCGCGTTTCATCCATCTATTTCTACCCTTATCTGAGTGGTACAAATCGATATTCTTTATTATGGGCTATTTCAATCCACGTGGATTCGCGACGTGACTTACTTGAGTTAAATAACCCCGTATCTAGCCTTCCCGTTAATATGAGCTACGGTTTATTCGACCGTTTGCAATATACGCAGAATTTTCATGTTTATCTATTCAAATTTATTATACGCAGGTGTTCAATCGTAACACTTCTACGTATTTTAACCTTCTTGATAGATTTGTATGCTAGCAACGCGTCTCATATTTGGTATTATTGGATTTTTGAAAGCTTTTATGCATATTCTGTATTAGTAATGGTTCAATTAACTCCAATTAAAATAATAATGAATGGCATTGACTTCTACCCTTTAATTTTTAGCGAATACAAATTAAATATTAATTATTATTTGTACATTTTGTTTAATACTCGTTACTTAAAAATTGAATTAATTAATATAAATTTTGCACGTAATTTCTATTTGTTTCTTTATACTTAGAATAATGAAATTACATACCAGTTGAGCATTTTAATACTGCTTCTTTTTATAGAAAGCGTCTAGTGAATAATTTAAATCCCTTATTTTTAGTGAAACGAATAAATTTGTATGCTCCACGGTTTTTAATAACGCGTATTATCTAATAAAACTCCTTATACACGGTGATTAAAATCATTTGATGTCGTTAATTAATTTTCTACCCTGGTTTAAATTTGAGTAATATATATATATATATATATATATATATATATATATATATATAATATATTGCTATGATAAGAGGGTTATTTAGGGATTGAGTCATAATAGTCACACAATACATGTAAATAGTACTAGAAGTTAGAAAACTACATTTATTTATCATAAAAAATACGTAATTTGCAGATTATGCAAAGAGCAAACATTTAACACCCTGTATAAGGATCGCAATTGACTTTAAGTATTGTCGGGAAGCATATCTTTCAACAATAAATACATATTCAGCAAACAAAATACCTCTACACGCAATCAAACTTGTCTTAAACCAAAAAGCATTCATAAATTATAAATAAATACGCAGTAAATGCTGTAAAGGCTAGAAAATCATAATACAATTCCTATTAAAATTAAACACGCGATAGTGAAAGGTGATAGCAAAGCATTCTGATAACAAACGCATCTTTCGAATTAAATACGTTTTGGAAACGCAGGATGTAAACCAAAATATGTAAATTTACGTCATTTCTCTTACGTGATTTTCTGCATAATTTTTATACAATGCCCAAAGTATTATCTAGACAAACAAAAGTCATAAGTTAAATTACGTACCCAGGCGAATTAAAAATTTCTGTAACAACAACAAAACAGACGGTCTAGAACAAATACATGATAGAAATCCACTGGTATCTTACGTAACCAAGAACATCGTTCCGGCAAATTATTATCAGACAGATACTTGTAAAAGTCCAAAGCATTTAAAACATCCTATGGCTAGTCGTAAACTTTGAACAAACGACGCCGATAACCAATAAATTTTAGGTGGAGCGTTGCTTATATAACACGTGAATTTGATAAGCAGGCAATCTTTATTCAAACTAAGCACAGAGTACATCACTTAGTGTCAAGAATTTACGCAATGAGTGAATATTAAAATTACAATAATTAAATATTTATAAAAGTGGTGTTAGAGAATTTTAAAGTAAATAATAGTGAGAAACAAATGAGGCAAGTTTAGCCGTTTGCTGGAAAACGTGAGTAAAAGTTTATTAATTAATTAATATTAAATATTTATAATTTAGGGCTCTAAAGTGAGACTACGTAACTTTAAGGAAATCAAAAAAGATAGGGTAAATCTAAGTGAGACTACAAAAATCTAAGTAACTTTAAGTAAATCTAAGAAAAGACTGGGCAAATACTAAGTAAACTAAGAAAATACTAGATTATTGATTAAACGGGGTAAAATTTAGAAACTAAACAAATTGATAATACTGGGAAGAAATCCGAATAAGAATATTGGTTTAAATCTATAAAAGGGCGCACAAAACAGAGGAGGGGTACTGATGCACAGTACGCAGTAACAGATCCAGGGAAAACAAAGAAAAACACACAAGGAAAACTACAGGTAAGAACTATCTAGCATAAGACATTATTTTTTCTTTATTTTGATCATTCATTTACTATATTTATTATGCCTGAATATTTTATGTAAGTCAACAAAAATTTCTTTTATACGTGAAAATTTACGTAAAAAGGGGAAAGGTTGTGAACGTTTAAAGATTTCCCAGTAGAATACAGTGTCATTTTTGCTGGCTTTAAAATAAGAAAAAAGAGCTATAATTTTTAGGATAAAACATTTTAAAAATTAATATTATTTGATTCAGGGGTTTATTTTGTCATACAGTAAAACATATTAAGTTGTAAAGTGTTAATGATTTTTTTCTTTCTCATTATACGAATATTAGTCGATTTCATTTTTCTCATTCAAAGCAGGAAAAGTATTAGATAAAAGAGGGTAAATTATTTGTTATTGTAACGTTGTGCACTCTGTGTAAATTAGACTGAGCTAACCAAAGCATATTTATATTTTAGGACATTAAAAGACACACAGCGGTGGCGGACAGCAGGAGACTGAACGTATAATTATATCGACGTGCAGCATATATATATATATATATATATATATATATATATTGTCGTGGAATTATAGGTTAAATAGATCTAGATAATAAAATTTTAACAACTGTGTATATAGGAAATAGGAACAATTTATTTACGCGCCAAATTAATCAGTTTAGATAGTGACAAACGGAAGGTTATTAAGATATTTTTGTATTTTTAAATCAGAAGGTTAAAATTACATAACGGGTAGAAGCTTTAGGGTACATGAAAACTCAACAATACGTATAATTAGTTGTAATAGTTTAAATCAAGCGCATGGGATAAGAAACGGAGCTTTCAAGTATAGAGAATCAATAATTTAAACGCATATTTCCATTTAAATAAACGAAACGTTTGTTATACAAATCCTAAGAAGTGTTAAACTCAGAATTATTATTTTAAACGGACAAGTTGCTTCTAAGAAACACCTGTTAGTTATATGTCAAGTTCAAATAACTTAAATATACGTTGAGACAGAAATTCTATGGAATTGTTTGTAACGGTCGGTCCGACAAGCTGCTAAAAGAACACGTGCTTTGAAGACTAAGTGAAATGAAAGATCTATAATGTAAAGCAGACAGAGAACACGTATAAGAAAACGTTGGTTACAACACGTTTAAAATACACGGGAGACTTGAAGGCCAACAACAATATCAATTTTCTGTAGCTTGATAGGGGTTCCAAAAGAGACAATAAATATGGGTAAAACGGAGAAAGGTAGCTAAGAGGTAGAACGTTATAACGGGGGAAAGCAATATCATTGGTCGAAAGCTAGCGGTTTTGAGAAACTCACGTCCGTTGATGTTATTGAACGAATTTTTCGAAATTTGAAGTTCGTTACAATAAAAATTTGGAGAATTGGTTTTAGAAAATAAACTTTTTATGAAAAGAGGTTCTGTAAAGGGTATGGAAAAGCGTATAAATACACTGGGAGAAATATTAAAGCTCTCTTGCTCATAGATCTTATATCGGCTAGATCTCTTACGTAATTGCTAGTGTATGCTCTTACGTTGTATTTATTATTGTTCGTGGAAGTTGCATACAACAACCTATTTTAAAGTGTGTAAAGCTGTTAGTAACGTACCAGAAATGTATTAAAAGTGATTTGCACAAGTAGGTGCCAGCGTATCAAAAAATGCTGTTACTACACGATACAGTCGAATGATAGGATGATACTTGTGTAAGCGAATCGAAAAGTTAGAAACAGTATGTGTGAAGTGTAGTGAGTTTGGAAGGTTAAGCTTGGTCAAGACAATTATCCGGCTAGAAATACTAAAGGTGGTTGCAGGAATTTGGATAGTGAGTGGGAATCAGTTGGATCCAGGCATAATCACGAAGGATATGGACACAACGACGAGGGTTTTTGGTACACATCTTCAGAGGTAACAATGGACGAAACTTACTCCAGGTAAAGAAAATTAATTTCTTGCTTTGCTTGAACATTTGTGCTGATATCTTGTGCTTGATTATTTTGACTTATTGGGGGTGTATTTGATTACCACAAAAACTCATTTAAAAGGGTATATGTACAGGACAATTAATATTGATTATTTAAAAATGTTTATTGACGATATAAAAATGTTGTTGTAAGGAGTAAATAAAAATGCGAAGTTTAAAAGCATTTAGAGTAACTGGGTTATACTGAGCTCAAAATAGACCAGAATAAAAATCAATTTAGGGTGGCATGACGGGCCCATCTACTCGTCTAAAATAAAATTGTTGAAATATATTAAAATCATATAATTTTAAAAGATGTAAAGATTGAGATGGTAACAGTTTTTATCAAACTGTATATACAAATGTGTAAATATTTTCTTACTAATGGAAACTTGTTAATATGTGTAAATAAAAGTTTGTATGTCTTGTTACTTTATTTGAGTGGTAATTTCATTTGACTGTGCTTGTGAGAAAGGAATGTACTTAGGATAGTAGGTATTCAAGAAGAAGCAGATTTCTGAGCTAGCCAGGGTGTGCAGAAATAAGAAAGCGTGTCAAAAAGTAGAGTAAAAATTATTTTTCTTTCAGAAAAATTTATAGCGGCACAACGAAGGCGATTTCGAAGTGGTTTAGAGGATTTTCATTGAAATTTTATGTTGGCCCAAGCGTGGGGCTTGATTAATGTTTAGGGAGAGAGCTCGAGTGCTATTGACTTCCATAGCAACTGTTATGGCACCCAATTCGTGGCGCGAGAAACGATTTTTTTGAAATCCACAGCAAATTTTATGGCGACCCAAACGTGAGGGCTCGATTTTCAAATAGAATTTAAAGATTTTATATCAGGAAACTGGCGAGCTGAGAGAGAGTGTGTCGGTAGTATAAATTTGTAAATATTTTTGAGTGTGTGAAAAAGTGATTTAAACGTATGCAGAGAAAGGAGTGGTTAAAATGCCAAGGAGTTGAAATTGGAAGTGACGATAGTGCGTTATTTGAAGAGTCAGGAGAAATAGAGGAAGCAGGAGGAAGCAAGGATCAGTCAAGGACAAAGTCGGGAGAAGCTGGGAATGAATTGATGATGAGAATGCGAGAGGAAATGAGGTTAGATAGAGAAGAATCAAACCGGAAGTTTGAGGAGATTAAAGAAATGGGTAAAGAATCAAAAAAAGAGTGGAGCAGATGAGTGCCGAATCAAACCGGAAGTCTGATCGGATGAATGAGACATTAACTGCAGTTAAGGGGACATTAAGTGAGAAAATAGACAGGACAACAAATGAATTTGCTGATTTTAAAAATAGCTTAACGGCAAAAATGATGGAAGTCGAAAATAGGGTTGATAAAAATGAACGTAATATAAGGGGCTTGAGTCAGGAGATGGAACAATTAAGAACGAAGATTAGAATCTTCTGTGAAGATGAGATCATTGTAAAAAATGACTGAGGTAACAGATTCATGTAGAGATCAGCTAGGAAGGGTCGAAAGAGAAGTAAGCGGAATTAAACAGAATGTGTCGACTTTGATGGGGGATAGTTCCAGATTTGTAACAGGGAATATGTCACTGGACCAGCAGATGAAATTTTATGGCGCCCAACGTGTGCTCGATTAATGTTTAGGGAGAGAGCTCGAGTGCTATCGACTTCCACAGCAACTGTTATGGCACCCAATCCGTGGTGCGAGAAACGATTTTTTTGAAATCCACAGCAATATATATATATATATATATATATATATATATTTTTTCTCAAACAAATGCACCTAGGCATAAGTGTAACAAGAGGTACATCCATTGTTTAGTTATTGTTTTGCTGTAACCCGAACACGCCTGTTTATGTGCTTAGTGCTGTTGCATTTAACTACATGTTTGAGACAAACGTCTTTCATTGAAGTTCAAAATTAAAGCAATACCATCATCATAAGGATTTTAGTCCTGGAACTGGTTAGACGCGTGCTTTCATTGTTTCCTATTCCAAACTAATCTACACATTTCTTTGAAATTTGCACAGTCTGCATTTTTCACTATCTGCGTGCGATAGTCTGATCTAGGTCTACCTTTACCTCTTTTTCTTATTTCTGCTTGTAATATATCCTGCACTATTCCCCAAAAGCACCTTAGAATATATCCTGTCCTTCTATTTCTCCTATTTTTATTTTGTTTTCCACAAATATCTTTTTTCTTCTAGTTTTTCTATAACCTATTTCTTATTAACTTCGTCTAGCCATGCTATCATCTACATACATCTAAAGCACAAAATTTCAGTCTGCTTTTTCTACTGCCTCCATTTCATAGACGTACCGTGCTGTGCTACACACATATGCTCTCAACAATTTTCTTTTTGTTTTCATGTTTGTTGTCTTTGAACATAGCCGCTGTTCTTTCTTGTTAGATGTCGCTCGGTTCCCTTTTATTGTTTTACAATTATATATTTTATTTCCCCGATATTCAGTGGTATGTGAAGGGGGTTAAGTAGTCTGTAGCTGCCAAGATCCCCCAACGCTTAGACATTTCCGAATGAATAGTTTTTCAGTAAATCCTTTCGCACAATTAACATTATTCAAGAATATTGCACAACCAATACCTGTATAGTAGCTTATAATAATCATTATTTTCAAGTAAAGTTATTTTTTTAATCATTAGTTTTTCCATCTTGGGACATTGATTTCTATTCTAAGTTAGCCTACACATTTCACGGAAATTCACACAGCCATACATTTTTCACTATCTGTGTGCAATAGTCTAACCTAGGTCTACCTCTGCTTCTCTTTTTTCCTATCTCTGCTTCTAATATATTCCGCACTATTCTCCCATGCCGTAGTATGTGGCCTATCATCGTATCTCTCCTATTTTGTACCGTTTTCCACATTTTTCTTTCTACGTCTGCCATTTTTAGTACCTCCTAGTTCTTAACTTTGTTTGTCCATGATATCTTTATCATACGTCTGTAGCATCACATTTCAAAAGCTCCTACCTTTTTCTTGTCGGCTTGTCCTACTGTCCAAGCTTCCCAGCCGTACAGTGCTGTGCTCTACACATATTTCAAGCAATCTTTTCCTTGTTTCTATGTTTGTTGTCTTTGAACACAGTAGTTGTTTATTCTTGTTAAATGTACCACGACCTTGTGCTAATCTTTGTTTTACATCTTTTGCGCTTTTCCCATCTTGCATTATTTGGTTTCCTAAGTAGCAGAAATCCTTAATCTCTTTAAGTTCTTGTTACCTATTTGTATTCTTGTTTTTGATTTATATTCCTCTCCTTTGCATACTAGTACTTTAGTTTTATTTTTGTTAATTTTCATACCGTATCTCTCTGTTAGAACTGTTTCCATTTTATTAAAAGTAGCTCCTAGCTCTTTTTTGCTAGAAGCTAATACCGCTATGTCATCTGCAAATCTAATCATACCAATCTTTTGTTCCTACATAGTAATTCCAAATGTTTTTCTGCATTTGATGGAAATAGGAAAGACAGACGAAATATACAAACTAATTAGAATAAATTTTAGGGATATAAAACCATATAGCAAAAATATAAGGGACGCGGGAGAAAACGTCATTATAGAAAATGCATAGAAAATGGTTACATGGCAAGAACACATAGGAAATTTATATGCAAAAGAGAAACTAACAACATTAGAACAGGAATCAGACACTGAAAATGATAACTTGGGATATCATATACTTAGACATGGGTTTCAATTAGCATTAAATGGTTTGAAACATGGTAAAGCGTCGGGTACAGATAAGGTGCATGCAGAAACTCTAAAAACCTCTGGACAAGCAGTAACAAAACATCTCCTCAAACTTGTAAGCTATATATATATATATATATATATATATATATATATATATATATATATATGACAGGCGAGATACCCAAAGATTTCAAACGTAAAATCATAGTAACTATACCAAAAAAGATAGGCGCGGATAGATGTGAGAATTTTCCAACAATAGGTTTGATAGCACACGTGTCAAAATATTAACTAAAATTATACAAAGACGAATGGAAAAACGAGCAAAATACTAGTACAAGGTGAATTTGGGTTTAGGCAAAACAGGGGAATACGGGAGGCTATTTTTGCTCTGAGAGTGATAATGGAGAAAACAATAGAAAAGAGGGAAAACGTGTATATAGGGTTTGTAGATCGGGAAAACGCATTCGGCAATGTAAAATGGAAAAAAATGTTCGAAATACTCAAAAAGATTGGAATGAGTTTGTTACGTTCAAAATCCTACAAACAATTTTTCCTGCATTTATTTTTAAAATGCCCTAAAATTCCTCAACCAGCTCAATTTCCCACCATTTAAATTAGTATTATTTAATAAAATTTCTCAAGTAATTACTCCGTATTAAAGTTTGCTTTATAAAATCAAACAGCTGCTTAGGATACTTTACGTTACAAAGTAGTTGCAATATTTCCTAGCACCTGCAGTGATTACATTTTAATTAAAAGCTGCAGCTTTCTTCTAAAAGATAAGACCACTCACCACCTGCCTACATCTGCTTACAATGAACTTGTTATCTGGTATTCTGCAGCTGTTAACATGTTACAAAGTAGCAAAATTGTTTTCCTTCCTCTTATAATCTTTTGATACTTGCGTTATCTGCTTGTTGGCAAGCTGTTACAGTTTGTATTTCGGCAGCTGTTGTCTGGAAATTCTGCACACATGATTCTTCGGCGATATCTTTGACAACCAAATACCCTACCGCCATACATGATTCTGGCCTTATAAAATAGAGACCGTGCTTTGAAAGATACCATTAAGGGTTAAGCATTAAAGATTAAAGATTAAAGATTAAAGACAACATCTTCTTACCGAAGAGATACATGTAAAGTCGCGCTACTAACAGTGCTTATTTAGTATAAAGTGAAGTTGGTGGTTCCAGCATGCAGCCAATAGAGAAATGCAGCCGCATTTTTCCAGCCTTAAGATGAGACCAGCACGAAGCTGATTGTTCAAGGTACAGCTTCTACTTCCATAATTCTGTTATGCTGCTGTGAAGAATAGACTTTTCATTTGCTGCTATTGCTTATAATTATCCGATAACTTGGCACCACCCCGTTACAAAACTTACATGCACAATGCACGAACAACTAAGTTATTATTCTGTAAATTAAAAATTAATTAATTAATGTTTATGTTGGAATCCGTTTTTATTGTTCTTTTTGTCTTTCTGAACTTATGCCTCAATTTAAGAGTATTTACTATATGATTAATTTAAGTTAGGGTGTCTAATGTTAGTGTTATATTATTTCTGAGAAAGTGCACGTCACAAAGCAGCATGCACATATAATTTACGTATATTTCTTTTTCTAGATTTACTGTACAGTTTATGCTTAATTTTCTTTTATATGTATTTAAGGTGAACCATTAAGTAGGTATTTAAATTATAAGATGTTATATTAGCTTACCAATTTTTATATGATATGACGCTTGGTTTACAATCACGATTACGCAACTTATTTTGTTTTGTAAATAGTCTTTCAAGATTCGATGCTATCAATATAGTTTCACCGGGGTTTCCAATGTGTTTTTTTTCTATTTCACCCACGCCCCTCTCCGACATTTTTGAGCTAGCCCAACTTCTACCATTCTATCACCCGTTTTGTTGCGGTGTTCAGCGTAAACGATTTCTCTACTTACTTTTACAGTTTTCTTTTGTGTTTGCGCGGAATACCGTAACAAGTTTTAGCGATAGACGGATAGACAGATAGTTCATAACTTACAGGAACGTAGAGAAGTAAATATTAGGAAAGGGGTGAGGCAGGGATGTGCCTTATTCCATTAATTTTTTACTTGTATATTGAAGAGGTAATGAAAACTGTCAAATGCTGGTAGACATTTGGAATTGCTATGCAGGGACAAAAGGTTGATATGCCTAGATTTGCAGATGATATAGCGGTATTAACATCTAGCAAGGAAGAGTTAGAAACTACTCTTAATGAAATGAAAACAGTTCTAACAGAGAGATACTGTATGAAAGTTAATAAAAAAAAACTAAAATTCTAGTATGCAAAGGAGGAAAAAATAAATCAAAAACAAGAATACAAATAAGTAACAACAACTTATAAGAAGTTAAGGATTTCTGCTATCTAGGAAGCCAAATAACGCAAGATAGGAAAGGCGCGAAAGATATAAAACAAAGATTAGCACAAAGTCGTGCTACATTTAACAAGAAAAAGCAATTACTGTGTTCAAAGACAAGAAACATAGGCACAAAAAAAGATTACTTAAAACATATGTGTGGAGCATAGCACTGTATGGCTATGCAACCTGGACAGTAGCAGAAGCGGACAAGAAAAAGGTAGAAGCCTCTGAAATATGATGAGGATATCATGGACAGACAAAGTTAAGAACAAAGAGGTACTAAAAATGGTAGGGGAAGAAAGAAATATGTGGAAAACGGTACAAAATAGAAGATATAGGATGATAGGCCACATACTACGGCATGGGAGAATAGTGCGGAATATATTAGAAGCAGAGATAGGAAAAAAGAGAAGTAGAGGTAGACCTAGGTTAGACTATTGCACATAGAAAAGACTTGCCGCCCTGTGATTATTTTTTGTGGGGTACCTTAAAATCTAAGGTTTATTCGTCTCTACTTGATAGCGAAGAAGAATTGTATAGACGAATTTTAAATGCAGCTCTTTAAAAAAAATGCACAAACAATGCAGAGGGTTCAGTTAAACTTCTTACGAAGAGCCAATTTGTGCATTGAAGAAAATGGCGGCCATTTTGAAAATTTATTGTAATGATCCAACAGTTGTTCCGCGTTGTTAATTTTCAATGATAGTAATAAAAAATAAACAAATCAATGAAATAAAAATAAAAAACAGACATTTGAAATTATTTTTTTCTGTCAAACTGCAAGAGACAAAAAAGTTTCCAAATTAAGTCGGCTACTCATAAAAAAAATTGGTAGTCATTGCATAAACAGGAAAAAGGTAATGGTCGGATATTTATACAATACATCATTTTTGGGATACTCGTATGCTTTTAAAATTATTGCGTGCGCCACCAAAAAATGTCAATTGAAAGTAGAAACTCGCACCCCAAAAATGGTCAAAATCTATCGACGCGTTTTCGAGTTATTTTAAAATATCAAATATTTTTCACGATTTTCGAAGCCCTCTAGCGGCTAAATGAAGCAACTTGTTTAATAGGTAAGTTGGCTCAAAACGATCTATTTCGAGCCAAAGAATCTCTGTTCTTACGTTGTACACGTATTTTTCGGACACCCTGTATATTAAATCCAATTTAATAATAAATCGTTCACGTGTCAGCAAAATTTTGGTACATGCCATTTCTGGCACGCGTGCCATAGGTTCGTCACCAACATTTATGTAAAATCATTAGGTATTTTAGTTACTAAATACATGGTATGCTCTTGAAAAGGTGTTTAACAGCTAATTGCCCTACAGCGAATTTAGAAGTTGAAGTTGTCCCGAATGTCTAGATCCGCACCATACGCTATGTGCAAACGTTAACTCTCTCACTAGTATTGCGTCGTAGCAGGCTCCGTTTGCGTGCTTTCTACGAGTGACCATTTTCTCGATACTTCTATAGAAGCGGTCACGTAAAATGCATGTATACGTTTGTTCGATATAGAGTTGTGTTATTTACTGAACATGTCGTTAAACGAACGTTTAATTATGATGGTGCAAGGTTATCCAATTATTTATAATTCTCGTCACGCATTTTATTACGACAAGATTCGAACAAGCAATGCAAGATCAAAGATTAGCGCAACAGTTGAACTATCAGGTAACATTAATTAAGAAAAAAGTAATTTAAAATATGTTAATTATTTATTGGTCTTTCTCGCCAGTGACACTTAAGAAATTAATGAATTGTAAGTAGGGTGCCCATATTTACACAGGACACAACCGCAACACATGGTAAAAAACATTTATACATATAAAATTTATATAATGAGACCTATTTATTCCATATTGTACCACGAGTATTTTGCAGAACGCTTTGCTGCAGTTAACACTTCCATATTACTTTCCATTTCCTTCAAAAAATCAATACACTTTATTTCTTGCATATTAAATACGCAAGTTATTTACTGCGCTTATATCTAGTTTGGCGGCACTAAAACTTGATTTTTTTGTCGTATGGATTATAAAACCTGGACAAATGATTGTCTCGAAAGTATCTGTCGGCACACTGGAACGCCGGGACAACAATGTTAATATCGGGACAAATCCCGAAAACCGGGACGTATGGACACCCTCAATGTAAGGCACGAACAGATGACTAATTTTTATGGCTTGCTCATTAAACCGTTCCGCAAGAGTATTCTCCCGAAATTTTAAAAAATGCAATCAAATAAATATGTCTAATTAATTTCTGCCCAGTTGCAATTAAAACTATTCACCAATAAAAACATACGAGCCGCGAAACAAACAATTCCCCAACAAAAATTCACACCATTCAATGCACAAACACACCATCGACGAAGTAATAACTCAAATTTTAATAACACGAATTTTAATAATAAATTCAAACAGTTCCCAAAACCAACGTTTAACTCAAATTTTACGAAACCTGCGTTTCAACTAAGATTCAATCAAAACGTAAACCAACAAAGACCAGCATTCAACGCAAGCCCTATTAAAAATACACCAATGAATAATAACTACCCTAACAGTTATTATAAACCTACACCTATGAATACCTCATCTGGTAACACCAGACCAAATACAAAAATAACGCACATTCGACCAAGTAATAACCAAAAACGAAACTATACATTGGAAGAACTATTTTACCAAGAAGTAGAAGAATTTGATAATGACCAGAATAATTACATTCACCCTAGTACAAACAATGGATCAAACCATTCAGAAAATTATGAACATGCCGGACCATGCGAAAATTACGACAAAAACGACAAAGAAAACGCGTGCTCAAATTTTCAGGTGGACCGATTTATAAACGACCAAACTTAATAAATTTAAATAACATAAATCACCTAGTACGACCATATATAGAAATACCCCAAACCGAACTTAAAACTATTAATCGATATCGGATTCTCAAAAACATTAATTTGCCCCCGAACCGTGAAAAAAGATTATTTAGATTATGTGAAGAGAGAACCATTTAAAATTAAAACAGTCCATCAAACGACCCTACACCAATTCGTAGCTAATATACCCTTACCTAGAACATTCAATGTGAAAATGAAAAACACATTTTGTATTTTTGAATTCAACGACAAATATGACGGACTAATAGGAATGGTCCTTCTAAGAAAATTAGGAGCCAACATTGACATAAAAAACCGATTGTTAAGAACAAAACACCGGACGAATCCCCATTAAATTTCAAAATACTCAAACCGAACAAAAATACACGATAGAACCCCGAACACAAAAAAAAATTCCAGTAAATTCAAACAACAAAGTAGGAATAATAAATCATATAACATTTCAACAAGGAGTAGACACCCCAACCGCATTAGTAAAAATAAAAGATAATTATGCCACTACAACGATTTTAAACTCAAATGACTATCATTAACAAACCCAATTAACGTAGAAGAATTATTTTAACGAATTGGAAATAGATGAAAATTTAGAAGACGATTACAACCCCGTAAAAAACGACGAAATGTTAAGAGAAAAATTAAGTAACATTCGCTTTTAACCACGAAGAGCAAAAAGCAATTAAAAATTTATGTTTTGAATACCGCGACATATTCCATTGTGAAGGAATACTACTCCTAACATTCAGTAATACAGTCAAACATAATATCGAACTAACGGATAACAAACCAATCTTTACAAAAGCAGACAGACTACCTCAGGCAAGCCAGGAAGACAAGTAGCAGACTTATTAGAACAAGATATCATACAACACTCCAACTCACCATGGAGCAGCCCAGTACTAATAGTACCCAAGAAGTTAGACGCGTCCAGAAAGAGAAAATATCGAATGGTAATAGACTACAGAAAATTAAACTAAAAAACGGTAGACGACAAATATTCACTACCCAATATCACCGAAATTTTAGATAAATTAGGTAAATGTCAATATTTTTCAAGATTAGACCCCGCCTCAGGATATCATCAAGTAGAAATGGACGAGAAAGATACATCGAAAACCGCATATAGCACACCTAGAGGACATTTTGAATATAAACCAATGCCATTTCGATTAAAGAACGCACCCGCTACTTTTCAACGAGTGATGGACAATATACTACGTGGAATACACAACGAAAAATGTTTTGTGTACCTAGACGACATCATAGCCTATTCAACGTCATTAGTAGAACATATAGAAACATTAAGAGAAGTATTTGAAAGACTGAAAGAAGCACATTTTAAAGTACAACTAGACAAGAGCGAATTTTTACAGAAAGAAGTGTCATTTTTAGGACATGTAATAATACTCCAAGGAGTCATGCCGAACCCCGATAAAACAAATGCAGTACTAAATTACTCCCTAACAAAAATAAACAAGGAAATAAAAGGATTTTTAGGACTTTGTGATTACAACCGCAAATTCATTAAAGGTTACGCTCAGATAACCAATCCCCTGACAAATTGTTTAAAGAAAGGAAATAAAAACGAACACAACCCCGAATTCATTAAAGCCATCGATAAAATTAAAAGTATATTAACAAATCACCCCGTATTAAAATACGTGGACTTTTCGAAACCATTCATACTAACGACAGGCGCATCAAATGTAGCAATAGGCGCAGTATTGAACCAAAGAAAAGTAGGTAGCGACAAACCCATCCGCTACGCCTCCAGAACCCTAAACGAGACTGAACAAAAATATAGTACTATAGAGAAAGAACTATTAGCCATAATTTGGGCAACAAAGTATTTTAGACCATACCTATATGGATAAAAATTTTACATACACACCGATCATAGACCATGGCATACAATTAATCGACCGATAAATTTAATAAATGCTGCCAATTAATTTAATTATTTCCACCATTAGTACGTATCCCAAAAAAAGTTGTTTTTTTGCCAATAAATATAGTAATAGCTCCAATATAATTAGTAATTGATAAAAATGGTTTGATTGTGTTAATTTACTACAAAATTGAAGTCATAGGTTAGGAAAAAAATCACAAAAGAATAATCACAACAACAAAAATCAAGCAAATATCCCAAGATTCACTGTAAAGACAGGGCATTGCCTACTTTTGCAGGCTTTCCGGGACCTCTTTTCGCGTTTAGTGAGATAGCCTTAGTCTCCATTGGAGGTGAGTAATCAGAGTTGATTATAGCAATGCAAACTAAATGTTTGCACACGTAGGACTTGTAAAACTCAGGGCAACTACAGTGCGATTCTTTGAGCCATTCTACACCACTGTTATATGTGACAATCCATATGCGGTCCAGGTGACCTTTGGCGAATGTGTCAAAGGAACGATAGCGCAACTGCTTGGTGTTTGCAAGAAACTTATTCAGTTCGGTATCTGTAATGGCTTTTCGATTGGTGGTAGTAGAGAGGTTAGATGGAAAAAAGTAGTAAATAGTTTTCTGATGTTGTTTTTGCTGAACATGTTTCATGTAAAGTTGTGAATATTGCCATGCGTTTGTTGATAGCTTTATATTGATTGGAGGAACCTCTGCAAAGGCCACCGAATGACCGTACACCAAATTCCTTTGGTTGGACCAACTTTTGAGCAATTTGCCAACCATGTCAACAAACTTGGCGAGAGGAAGCTTGCGTCGGTTCGTGCTTCTAGGCCCCTTCAAGTGTCGGTTTGTCGCTTCTAAGTGGTTATTTGTTTTTGGGTAGCCGACAGCATAACCTCTATACCAGATGTTCCGCTCCTCCACGTAGTTTGCGTAAAAGTAGTCCAAAAATTGATGGATATCTTGATTTTCGGTTTCATTTTTCCATTTATCAACAAACAATTTTGAACCAAATGAAAATTCTTTTTCTGATCGACACCGTTGCAAATCTTGAATATCCTTTATCACCTCCTTTGTCTTGGGATAGGTAAGAGATTTTGAGTGTTCTTTTAGATTTTTCATAACGTGAAAAAATACGTTTGAAATCGTGTCCAAACACAGAAGCAAAACCATTTGTGATTGCAAGGGCACAGTCGCCAAGTAGAACGGTTGGAGTAAATTGAGGGTTTACTTTCTTTAAAGTAGAAAAGCAAATTCGTAGTCTGCTGAGGCCTCATTGGTAACTAAGGCCATCCAAAATGGGTGGAAAATCTTTTGCTTTCAACACTTCCAACCACAATTGCAGGCCACTTTTCCAAGTTCAACTTGTATGTAGCGTCGATGGCTACCAGGTCGGTAAATTGCATTAACGAAAGTAGCCGTTTGGTAGACCACAAGATGCCCACCTTCCGAGTAGAGTAGTCAATGTTATAAGCCACCACATACAGTTCGTCATCATCCTCTGGGATAGGTAACATTGGCTGAATGTAGGCTTCAAGCTCACCAAGTGTAGTGATTTGCTTGTCCAGTGCTGCCCGATAAAGTTTCAGATGATTAGTAAGTTGGAAGGTGGATTAATATTCTAAAATGATTAAAAAATTATCACTAGCACGAATATTCTTACTGATAATAAATACCTTGTCAATTAAAGCGTCGATTATTTGTTGTGGTTTGTCGACACCCATATCGTGCAGAGTGTGAATTACCTCTTTTTCCTCTTCAGGTATGCCACGTGGATCTTTTGCTTTATGGCTATGAGGTAGATCAGTTTTGAACACCAAGCAAACATCATCATCATCAGGACAGGAGATGTAGGCACGAAAATCGCATTGTTTGTCAGTATCACATAAGAAGTAATACTTCTCGCCACGAGACATCTTGGCACGTTTATGACCGTTGCTGCGATGGTAGCCTATTCCACCAAAAGTCTTGATAAACTCAATAGCACTATCATAATTTTCAAAAGACTTGATAAACTTGTACGAAAAGTTTTTTGCCCTCCTTTTCTTCGGTTGCTTCTCTGGAGATCTATTTTCGATGTTTTCGTCATCATTGTATGTCACAGGTTGGGATGGAACAGTTGCCAAATGAGATAAATCCATGCTGTAGGTGATAACGATGGTAAAAACACAAAAGAGGAGAATGAAGAAAATATGAATGACACCAGTGCAGACAGAATGACAGCAAATGTAGACAGCAGACAATTTGTATGACAGTGTGACAGTAAATAAAGCGGCTATATTAATACAAGCAGCCTAAATTGAGCTATTTTAGAATATTTTGGATAATTCAGATTAAAAAACAAATTTTTTACTGGAATAAGTACTAGATTATTTCCATAAATTCAATTTTGATAACATTACTAATTATTTGGGGAAAAATTTCAATTTACTTGGGAAAAGCACTAATGGGAAAATAATTAAATTTATTGGTATGATTTACTAAATTTATTGAGTTCAAAACCTTATTGTCATAGACCATTAGTATGGCTATGCAAACTTAAAGAACCAAATTCAAAATTACAACAATGGAGAATCAGATTAGAGAAATACGACTACGAAATTATATACAAAAAAGGAATTTATAATAACAACACAGAAGCCTTAAGTAGAATACAGCTCAACGCACTAGAAACAGAATCCATTGTAGGAACGTAGACGAAACGGAAATAAGAGAAGACCCAGAAGAAATAGACACAATACATTCGACACAAAATGAAGAACCGAAAACCGCGATTAAAGTTTTAAACGAAGCAATCGATATAAAACCCAATCAATTTATAATTACCCAAGTTTTAACCAACTCCAACCCTGTAAAATACACGAAGATAGACAATAAGAAAATATACCAAATTCAAATAACAAAAGACGACAACGAAGAGCAAATAATTAAAATTCTAAAAGAATACACCCCTGAGAAAAAACGATTTTACTTTTACTTCAACACCGAACATTTATATAAACGATTTTCAGAATTATACGCTAAATTATTCAACTCCGGCCCTGAACTTATAAGATGCACAAGAAAATTAATAACATTAGACGACCCTGACGAAATAAATGATGTAATCAGAAACCAACACGAAGGAAAAACAAACCATCGTGGAATTAATGAAACAATAAAGACGATATTATTTCAAAGATATGAAAGAATTAACTACAGACTTTATCTAGCAATGTGACAAGGGAAAATACGACATGAACCCCCAAAAATACCCTTAATGTTAGCCAAAACACCTGAGAAACCTTTTCAAAAATTACATACCGATACTCTAGTAGTAGAAGCGCAAAACTATATGACAATTGTAGACGCATTCGTCAAAATAGGCCAAGCAATACCATTCACCTCTAAAAATAGCATTGACGTAACACAAAGATTTTTACAATACTTTACATTTTATGGAACACCCAAAACAATAACATTAGATAACGGCAGCGAATTTAAAAATGAAACAATACAAAACACTTTAGAACGCCACAAATTAAAAAAAAATTCATTTTATAACTGAAATCCACCCTGAATCAAATGGACTAATTGTACGATTAAATCCAACCCTGTTAGAACAAATCAGATTACTAAGAATAACCTACAAGAAGGAACACATCACCAATTTAATGTCATACGTACTAATCGCTTACAACAATACGATCCACTCATCAACCAATTTTACACTCTTAGAATTAACTTTAGGACATTCAGATTTACGCAACCCTTATGACATACATTATGACAAAGAAGTATATCAGCAATATGCCAAAGATAATAAAGAGAAACTAAAAATAACCTATGACAAAGTAAAAGATAAATTAGATAACGATAAGGAACGTATCACCACAATCCGTAATAAGAATACCGACGCAAACAAATTTTCAATAGGACAAACCGTGTACGAGTAAAATTTCCAAAGTAAACGACATAAAACGACACTCAGAAATTTAGGCCCTTTTAAAATTAAGAGAATATCGGACCAAAACATAGCCGTAGTAGATAACGGCAAGATAACAAAATATATTCACTTGAAAAACTTAAGACACCCTGTACTTTCAGATGAGCAATCATCACCCTTACCGTCAACCTCCGCCCAGGTAGAACGGACAACGAAATAGTAATCGAAGATATAAAAAACAACCTCGGTATACTACCAATAAAATTGGGAAGTATGCAGAATACCATAGACTATTGGACCTTTGCACAAAAATTCGACTTAACGGAATTAAATCAAGAATTTCAAATAATCAAAAATAATTATTGACGATTAAAACAATCAATGGACACCGCAAAATTCGGAAGGGAATACGCCATAGAAATGATGAATTATAACAGCATAATAGAAAGTATTATACGAAACATAGAAGATAAAGTTAACAGATTAATACCCACAGAACAAACTACAAGACGAAAAAGAAGACTAATTAACGGATTAGGTAACATAATAAAAGCAATCACAGGCAATTTAGATAAGTAAGACGCAGAACGTTATGACAACGCAATACAGCAATTAATCGAAAAGCAAAACGATATAAAAACCATAATTAGCAACCAAATATCATTAACTCAGTCAACTATTATAAAATTCAACGAAACACTAAGAAAGCTAGTAAGAGACCAAGATAGTATAGCCAACCGAATAAACTCTTGAAACTAACATGCAAACTACTATGTTAGGCATGCGGGACTTAATTAGATTCAATACGATATTCACCCAAATAATATCAACCTTTACCTTAATTCAACAAATTTTAGCTACATTAGAAAACTCAGTAACATTTGCAAAATTAAATACCTTACACTCTACTATCATAGAACCAACTGATTTATTAAAAGAACTATTAAGAATTAGATCATTTATAACCAACAGTAAATCACCTTTTGATGTAGTAAAATCAAACATTCTAATATTTGAAAAAAATAGCAATAGTTAAAGACTATGTAAAGGATAGCGACATAACATTTTTAATAGAAATCCCGATAGTAAAAAATAACATTTATAATTATTATCATTTATTTGCTTTTCCAATGAAAACTACTAGCATGTATCAAGTTATCATACCCAAAACCAAATTCCTATCCTTAAATGAACTAAGATATGGTTATACAAACGAAAAATGTAACAAAATCACACCAAACCAATATTTATGCCAATCATCGACAACAACAACGACTATTCAAGAAGACAGCCCTTGTGAAATACAATTATTAAAATTATCAAATCATTATGAAAACTGTGAAGCCAAACCTGTACAAATTATCAACATGAAGATTCAAAAGGTTACAGAAAGCAAATGGATTGCTATTTTCCCAACAGAAGTAATAGCAACCGTCCACTGCAATCAAGACGAAAACAATCTAGCATTAACAGGAAGCAAAATAATCACCCTCAAGCAAAACTGTTATTTAAAACTATAAAACGAAATAATCAGAGTTTACCAAGATCCCGTAGCAACTAAGAAACTCGCAAACTTACCAGAGCTACAAATCAAGACAGCGCAAATTGAAGATGAAGAAATAGTTTAAAAACCCATGCAACTAGAACATCTAGAATTAGACGAACTCAACTAATGAAACTAATAGAAAACTATAATTAACACTTAAGTGAACTCAAAGTACCCAAGTTACACTACGACGACATATGTGTTTGGACAATTGTATTAATCATTTTTCTAATTTTTTTAATTATATATGTATTTAACAAAATGTATCTTACATATAAGAATAAAGAAAACAGTCTTAGATTTAAGGAAACAACGGTAAACAAAAAAACAAATATACCCTTAGATACCAAGATGTTTAAACAATAAATTATGAATTTTAAATTAAACATTAAGCAAAGAAAACTCCTAATTTTTCATGTACGTCGGGAGGAGTTACATATGCCCCCATTATGTATGTATTATAAAATAGAATCTAATAGGAAATTATTAGAAATTATTAAGAAATTACTAAGTGAAGTGCAACAATGTAATACAAGGACAATTAATAAAGTTTATTAACAGTTCATGAGGACTGATGCAATACTTTGCACCCAGACGATTGTGACACTGCAGGTGGAAGGTCACAGACGGTCAAGACATCGCAATTACCTAGAAAGTAAAATTATAACAATGTAACAATGAATAGAATTAAGAATAAGCAGACATGAACTCTACAAGTTCCCACAGAATTGTGAAGGGCAGGGACATAATTAATAGCCCGGGAGCCCCAAGACCCGGCAGTCAGTCAAAGTATTCAGCTTTAACATTGCAGTTGCTTAGGCTTAGGCTTTTTCGACTTGAGTAATTTTAAATCAAGTTTGTAAAATTCCAAATTAATATCTGTATTAATCAGATAAATTGTTAATAAGTTTTGGAAGTGTTTTTTAAAAACACAGCTCCCAAGGCTCGAACCTTAACTCGTATACTAAGTGAAGGTCATGATAAAATATTGTGAAATGCTCTTTGTCACTTTTTAGTTTAAAACTACAGCGCTCAGTTTGGATTTGGATGTTTACGTGTAATAGCCCTTATTTCGAAATTTAAGAATGTCCGATAGGAAAACTAAACATTTGTCGGGTTTTTAATATAAGCAGAAAAGAAACAAAAATAAAGCAGCAACAGCAACAATCCGGCGCTTTAGATAAATTTTTGGTTGCAAATGCAAGTTTATCGGATAGTGCCATTGCGAGTACGAGTACTACTAGAGCTAGTGCTACTGTGAATGTAGTAATAGGCGAAGAAATTTTAGAATACACTACTATTTTGAGTGAAAAGGAGAATAAAAGCCACTCTGATGATAGTAATACAGAAAATCCAAATTTTATAGTACCACCTGAAGAAATTGCAACAATTACTTGCACAATTACTACAAAAGCTATTGAATTTGTGATTGAAAATTTTCCCCTCAAATACAAAATATAGATGATCAGCAAAGGAAGTGTATCGAGAATTACCATTCTCGAAAATTAGACAAGAGAGAAAAAATTTATCGACTGTGGTTACTATATTCTCTTTCATTAAACCGGGTTTTCTGTATTGCATGTAAGCTTTTTGAGCCTGTAGGTGCTAAAAACAAATTGGAACACCTAACAACAGTACGTGGAGTATGTGATTAGCAACACTTATTTCTTATTCTCAAAGACACGAGTCAAATTTAAACCATATCAAAAATATTTAAAAAAGCTTCTTACGTTCTTGTATGAACAACAAGTTACAGTAACCCCTTACTTACTCCCTCTACTACCCTTAGGTCTATCGACGCACGCAGAAGGTCTGAAATATTTTACACATCCTCCGGCGCGGCGGCACAACTTAGCTTATCACTTCTTACTTCTAAAGGATACAATAATTGTATTGGACGCCTAATTACGGTGCCATTGGCAATCTTAACGTAACAGGCACGCACTTTGCCATCACGGCCGTTTATCACGTCTTTCACCAACCCTAATTTCCACAATAACCGTCGCTTATCATTTCCATGTATTAATACGACATCCCCTTGCTTAATCGCACACTCACGCGCATTCACGTTGTTATGAGCTCCTCTTAAGAATTGTAAATATTCTGCGCTCCATCTTTTCCAAAAATAGTCTATAACGTTTGTTCTCTGCTTCCATAGCCTACGAATTTCATCTCCATTAATAACACGGTCAACAAAAGGAATAATAGCCAAAGCGGGTCCCAATAAAAAATGCGAAGGGGTTAACGGCATTAAATCTATAGGTTTACTACCTAGGTATGTGAGCGGGCGGGCGTTTATTGTTGTTTCAACCTTGGTAATGAGTGTATTTAGTTGATCTAAATTTAGTAAAGAACGTCCTATCGTAGCCCTAAGGGCGTCTTTTACACTTTTTACAAATCGCTCGTAAAATCCTCCGTGCCAAGCTGCTCGCTCTACTATAAACTTCCACTTAATTTGGTGACTGTTCACAAACTCGATCAATTCTGTACTCGCCATCACTTTGTTTAAGGTCGATATTTCACGTGATATTCTTTTAAATGTTTTAGCGATATCTGAGTAAATGACCTTAGAAATCCCTCTACGGGCAAAGAATTGTTTACATGCACTGATTGTAGACGCAACATTTATTTTCAAAACAATCTCTAAATGAAGTGCTCGTATAACAGCGCAGGTAAATAAAAGCTTATAACATGGCTTTGAGTGATAACTATCTTTAAAATACAACGGTCCGGCGAAGTCTAAACCTGTCACTTCAAAGGGCTTTGTTTGCTGTATTCGATCTCTAGGTAACGGCGCGAAGGGATGCGACTCTGACTTTCCACCAAGTCGTTTACAGATAACACATCTTGCTAAAACGGACTTTATTAATTGCCGTCCTCGTACAATCCAAAATCGTTTACGCAATTCATAAAGTGTCGCATTTACACCACTATGATGAAGAGTTTTATGAAGCTTCATTATTAATAATTTACTTAAGTGTGCATTTTTCGATAGAATAACGGGATGCTTGAGGTCGAAATCTTCTCTTAAATTATGAAGACGTCCACCCAAACGCAGCAATTCATGTTTATCCAAGAAAGGACTTAAAGTTGAAATACTCGATTTTCGTTCAATGCCCTCACCCTTTTGTAAACTGTTAATCTCCGAAAAATAAACTTCCCGCTGCGCTTGCCTCAGTAAATATACTTCGGCCCTTTCAAATTCGTTTACGGTTAAGCTCTTCATTTCTTTATTATTTCTGGTTTTTAAATTTCCTTTAAATCGTAAAACATACGCCGTTATCCGCACTAAACGATCAAAATCAGTGTATCTGGAGGAATCTATAAATTGATTGCTACCTTTTGTAGTGTCGTTAAGTAGTAAAGACATTTTCGATACTATATCTATCGTTGACGTAGATTTCTCTATCGTATTATCTGACCACGTTTGTTCACTTTCTAGCAACCACCTAGGACCGTGTAACCACGTTTCGGAATTTATTAAAGTACTTCAACTTATTCCGCGGGTTAATAAGTCCGCAGGGTTCTCGCGACCCGGACAATGTTTCCATGTTATATCTTTCGATAAGATCCGAATTTCTTTAACACGGTTAGCCACATATGGTTTCCACTTTGACGCATCACCTTTAATCCAATGCAACGCGATCAGAGAATCTGTCCAACACACTACCTTTTCGATTTTAATTCTATCGTTCTGATTGCACTAGTTAATTCCTAACACCTTTTGACTTTGTGCATTTTGCGATTCAACCTTGCTGTTTACTTCGAAATCGTTAATCGTCCATTTACGTAAATTCATGGAAGCTCCTTGAAAAAGCTTACTTGAAAAGTCTTTTAAATGTTCTGCAACATTGTCGTTATTATACCATAAGAATCAATGTGCGTCTTTATCGTTGGAATGTAAATAAATTTATAGAAATGCTTTCTCAATGTCAGCCGTAATTCGGATCTCGCCTACACAAAATTAAGCAAAATCTTAATTAAATCTGTACTTAAATTAGGCCCCTTTTCTAATAAGTCATTCAACGATTTTTGTCCCGGGGCACGTGAAGAGGCATCGAAAACCACTCGCAAACGCGTTGTTTGTTTATCTTCTCTAAAAACAGACCTGTGTGGCATGTAGAAAACACGATCGCCATTTGTTGTTTCAGCATCACCGCGAAAAATTAACTCGGCATAATTATTATCCAACATTCCTTTGATAGCAGCGTTATATTCACATATTTTGTTAATATTGGTCAATTTAAACTTTAGCCTCTGAGCACGAACTCGCGCACTAATTAAATTATCATCTTCAATCACTGCATCCTCATTCTTCTACGGTAACGCTACTAAATATCGATCATCACATTTATGAACGTTATTTTTCAAAAAATTATCGAAAAATCTCTTATCGTCGTTTGCTTCTGTAATTATACCTATTGTTTCCAAATCCCACATACTTTCGATCTCGGCTTCTGTTTTTATAACTGTCGCATGTAACACTGTCCGCAGATTTACTCCTATTGTTGTAGCATCAACTGGTATGGGACCATGCAAAGCATAACCAAATTTCGTGTCCACTGCTACTAAACCTTCGTTAAGACGAATATTTTTTCCTGTCACTACTGCCTAGTAATAGTCCGCCCCTATAAGTATATTAATTCCATCAACAATTAACGCTCGATCTATATTAAACGGGATATTGTCAGCAAGCTGCAAGTTTTGATACTTTACCACGCTTTCTTTAAGTATATGTAAATTATCCATGCAAATTTCAGGAACTTCCACAGCCTCAATCGTTAAAATTTCATCTGTATATTGTCCCTTCAAAGTAATTAAAACGCGGTTGTAAAGTTTAGACGGTATTGATGAACTATTTCCAAACGCGGCAATACGAACCCTATGTTGTCTAACAACAGGTAAATTTAATACCCTTGATAGATTTTCCTTAATAAATGAAAGTTGACTACCGCCGTCCATTACTAATCTAATTAACTTCTTTGAATTTTCGCCAAAGGCATAAACACAAGCCGTTTGCAATAGCACATTTTTGTTTATGTTTGTCATCAAACTGGACACCGACGGCGCCGAAGTGTTCATTGAACTCTCGCCTTTCGTTAATTTCACTGTAATACCTGTCGTCTAAGCGTTGTGTCTATCTTTACCTGGCTTAAAGTTTGGGTCGCACATTGTTGTTGCGTGCCTACCTTTGCATTGTTTACATCTTAAAGTCTATTTTTACAATATTTAGCACTATGGTTATTTTTCGTACCACGGTAACAATTTCCTGCTGCCTTTAGAATTTCTCTCTTCCTCGCCAAAGGTACATCTGCGTCACACATTTTGGTTTTATGGTCTTTTTTGCAGAAAACACAGAATTGTTCGGGGTGACTAATAAACTAGACACAGTTCCTTTGTATTGCGTTCTCTTCTCTGTTGGGAGCATCTTTTCTTTATCATCTGCATTCGGTTTTAAAGCTTGTTCCAACTACTCGAGTTCGTTTTTAAAAAACTGCAACAAATCCTTTACTTGGCGATCTGCATCTTCCTCTAACCGTGATGATGAACTTTCTAAATTATTCGTAGTAATTTCTAGATGATTGGATGATTTCATTTTCATTTGTCGATAAAATCCTAAGCGCAATTCCGTTGGCAACGACTTCATGAGAGTCGACTTTACGATTATGTTATACTGAGAACTAGATACTTCTAAGATTTCAAGAGCACGCATAGCTGAAGTGATTAGATTGCAATTCTTCCTTAAAGTGCATACGTCATTTCTGGATTTTACAGGTTCGATTTTCGTAATGCTATCAATATATTGTTCAATTAGCCGTTCCCCATTTCCAAATTGATCTTTTAATATATTCAAAGCTTCTTCATAGAATGCGCCAGATAGAGAAAATCTCTCAATTGCTTCAGCGGCCCTTCCCGTAACATACATTCGCAGGTAGTTGAATCGATCTCCGCTCGTTAATTGTTGATTGTCGTGGATCATACTTCTGAATTGTTCCTAGAAAGGAAGCCAGCTTTTTGCAGTACCATCATACTTTACTCACTGTACACGTTGAAACTTCACTGACGTAAAGGACGGCCTATTTGCTTCGTTACTTACTGGTACCGTATTCGTTAAATTCGAGTCAACCTCTATCTGCGATCTTTCTGGGAGTTTTAATCTAAATTCCAACTTAGACATCGTAGTTACAGCAACTTCTTCATATTCATACCTTTTCATTAACTCGTTCTCTAGATTTTTCTTAAGCAGAGGTTCAATTTGCTTATTAATTTCTTTCAGATTGTCACTTGCAAGCTTTAACTTTGACATAACTGTATAAATGTCTTCGAAACTGAAACTATTTTCTAGCATAGAATTTATATTATTAACTTTTTAGTGAAGTGCGTTCTACAGATTGTCCGTTTTACTTGTTCCATCATGCAGCCTCGATAGTATAGCCGTCTGTTAAATATTTGCGTTCACGTTCCGTTATTCCGAATATTTACGTTAAAGCTCGTTTATATTTATCGCCAGATCTTCCCGGGTTTCGGCACCAAAGTTGTTCTAATGCAATAAACAACATCAAGTTTAAAGAAAGGTTTATTTAAATATAAATCAAGCTAAGCGACTACACATCATGAAAGCTTCTTACGTTCTTGTATATCTCTGAACAACAAGTTACAGTAACCCCTTACTTACTCCCTCTACTACCCATTGGTCTATCGACCAAGCAGAAGGTCTGAAATATTTTACAAACTTCTGATTTAACGAAAGGCGCCGCTATAAATACTACTGAGCTTTGTGTGTATAATATAGAAAAACATCACTGACATGGAGTGATTGAATGGCTGCTTTCGAGTGTTAAATTTTTGTCAAACCAATACTTAACATTCAGGGATCTTCTCAAAAACTATGTACGCCTAGCAATTGAAAAATTCTTCAGTTAACCCAATTAAATGCCTAATTTGACGCTGTTTTGTCGCATACGTCTTTGCAGCACAAGCATATGCCACATTATCTTGATATGCAAATTCAAAACGAGATGATTTCGTTACTAACAGATGCCATCCAGATTAAAATTCTTGAAAAAGCCCGTTTCTCACTATATTTTTCAATTGTTCTTGACTGCACCTCAGATGTGATACACACGGAACAAATTACTGTGGTTATCTGATTTGTATCAACGAATACACCATTTGAAATTTTTGATCTTTTTATCTGATTCTGTCTTGTAACAGATACCATTACATTTTTGATTTTCCAATGCTCCACACGAAGGTACTACATTGGCCTGGAAGCGAGTTTTTTACCTGGAAAATTTGAATTTTGCCGAAACTTTGCTGTTTCAAGCAAGGTAGGGATCTTTAACGTGCTTGACAATACTCACACATGGGACCTCCATTTTACCTCTCACGAGGGCGTATTTTTGTGAAAAATGCTCTCCTAACATTTTCAAGCGAACACCGTGTCGGGATTCGAACCTGGGATCTTGGGCGTAGTAGTCACACGCATACGAACTACACCACGGAGCCACTTCTTGTAACAGATACCACAAGTAAAGAACTATTCTAATTTTTATGTACTAAATTAAAAGAACTCAATTTAAATATACATAATTTACGCGACTAAGAGTATGAAAATAATGCAAATATGCACCCAAAAAGATATTGGTGTTTAGAAACGAATTTTTGATTTAAATCTAACAGCATGTTGTGTTCCATGTTCCGCACATACTTTAAATTTAGTTATTAACGATGCTGCAAAAATAAGTTTTAAATTAGTTGAATTTTTCGATTTGGTACACATAGATAGAATCTACTAGTCTTACACTGAAACCGTTATCAGAAACCAGATCGGAAAGTCGAATAAATGCAATTAAACCTCTGAAAAATCAGTTGACAGAAGTGTATGACACCTTGGTTGAACTGACCAACAATGGCACTCAAGATATGACTAGACGTATGGCAAATAATCTAGACCAAAAAATAAAGTCGTTCAAATTTATTTGTTCTATTTTCATCTGGCATAATATTTTGAATAAAGTTAATGTGTTCAGCAAAATTATGCAAACTCTTAAGATTTGGTAGGATGGAGAACATATTCCAGGTTTGAAATAATAGTGTAGAAGGCAAGCAAAGCAGCAGTCAAATTTAGTGTAGATGGAAAGTTTCCAATGGTTTGAGCGAGACATATAAGAAAGCGTACTCTACAATTTGACTATGAGCATGAAAACAAATCAATTCAAGATCCAAGAGAAAATTTTAAGGTGAATTTCTTTTTTAAAATTTGTTACGGTATTCCGTGCAGACAAGAAAGGAAGTAGCAAAGTAAGTAAAGAAAATCGCCTACACCAAATACCTCAACAATACAATGGAGAAGGGTACAATATAAATCTAAAAGAATTTAATTTGGGGCTATTTCAAAAACGTCGTAGAGTGGGGTGGGTGATACAGTAAGAAAAATTAGAAACCTTAGTAAAATTTATATTACAAACATACAGTCCCAAAACGGAATATTTACGAAAGTCAAAAACACACATTTACGTATTCATCTTGTTATAACGTGATGTAAACAAAGCATCAATTTGCATATAATACAGTATAGACATTTTAAAATATCGAGAATAAAATCTTATAATTTAAACACCAGGTACATATATTCATGCAAGAATACTTACAAAATGTTTCCAACCTAAATATATACAAGAAATAATACAGTTATATATACAGTCATTGGTACTTGCCTTAGGAAGTGCACCTCGTATAAATCAAAACGTAACATTAAACCTAATTAACGTAACCCTACTTAAACGAACCAAGTGTTAAGTAATTTGGTAAGTAAGTTGTTGACGTTAACATTAATGTACAAAGAAAAGGAAAACAGTAAAAGTGCTCTAACACAAGCTTTGGTGTAACTAATTATGACTTTGAGAATCAATACCGAATCGCTTGTGCATTGTGAACGTAAATTTGGTAAGTATAGTCCGCAATTTACTGGATAATCATGAGTATTAAACTACAGAATTATCACAAGAAGTGTCTATCTTCCAAAACAGCAACACAAGTAACGAAAACAAAAAAAAATTGTACCTTAAGCTGTCCCTCTCTCTGGTACCATCTTCAAGGATTCGAAAGTGCGGGCTGTGATCATCTACGGACGGGTTGCTGGATCAACCAACATAACTATACTGGAACACTACATACAACAACGCATTTTAAAATCGCGATTCATAACATTTCTTTTCGCCCAAAGGACGTTGTATGTAATTAGAATAGAATAACGAAGAGAAGGGAGAGCCTTTCAAAAGCTCGGCTTGTATTTATACAGATTGAGAACAACGAGAGAAGATAAAATAGAACCAGTCCCAGTGATAGAATGTGACAGTATTTTGCGAACGCAAGTAAAAATATATTCCAAACGACAACTGCGAAATATTCCTAGAATGCAAGTAATAAAGAAAGAAAAGATCTCAGTAATACTACAAGCAGTTCCATTGGATTTTGTTGTTCGCATGGAAACGCATCGTATATTATAATCGTCCAAGCAAGTATTCAACTTTGCATATAGGAAGCATAAAGGAAGCACAACGTATAACCGGTTGCCTAACTTATAGAAGTGAACAGAGACTTTTATTATTATCGATCGACAATACGGCGAATGAATTATTTGAGGGACGCTTATTTCCCACAAACTTGAACAAGCTCGAACACCTGCAATATAATGAAATAGGTTTCTCAGTACTAACCATTAAAAGCTTTTGTATTTGTGTTATGCCGCCATTTCAAACGTGATTCGAAGAATCTATTAGAAATAACAAGCAGGCCAATATATGCGGGCGACCCTGCCACTATGTGGTCCGTTCTACTTATTAAAGGTTATTAATTTTTCATTGCTTTTGGTTCTACTTTGAATTTGACGTTTCCAAGTTTGTTACGTTTATTTTGAACATTCCGTATATTTTTACCGCTTAATAATCAATACGCGGTCCAATAATTTTCAACTAAAATCCCTTTTACTTTAACAACGACAAGTTTAAGCTAAAATTACATAGTTTACATCCTGTATATTTTATTTTCTGCAATAAATACGCCTTCGAATAATTCCTCAATTTAAATCTATTTGCTTTTGAAACGCAAAGTTTATTATGCGATAATTAAATAGTTCATAACCTGTTTGTAGGTAACCTTCAATCTATTCAACATTACAACCGCGAAATGCGCACTTCGTTGATCAACTATCGAATTTGTCGTTTACAATATCACTAAAATTTAATACTTGAACTAGACTCAGGGGTTCGCTAACTCGTTTCTTATAGGTTTTCTTCGAGTGTTCTTTAGGATCATGAAATCTACAACCAAAACAAACTCGGCTTCATCTTAATTTACTTTTAATTCAGTAACCAAAGCTAGGACAGATTACACAAAAATAAAAACAAATGCCGCCCAGCTAATCTTTCTCAACTAAACTAACACTAGAATTAAACTTAATATTAATTTCGGCAACGTAACCAAAACAGTTACTAAACGCGCTTTGTATTTATAGCCTAACAACTCCTATTTCTAATTTCTATTAGCGCAAGATCGCAATGACAAGAAAGGATTCATTAACCCTGCGATTACAGAAAGTAGCCTTAAAAGTAAATAATATCTAAACTTCCCACCCCACTAAATTAAGCGTTGGTACTAAACACGTGCCTTGCGGCCGAGAACGTTTTATTCGCCGAGGACCCAGTAAACCGACACAAAATCTTGTAAACAAAATGTACAAGCATTCCCTTTAACACAGCTTATGTTGTGGTAACAAACAAACGCACAATGACGCGTCAATTTGCGTGTCTACGTCCTAGACAAACACTTTACTTAATAAGCAAATACTTCGTAACCAACGCAGATTCAAACTTATCAACCATAAAAAGGTAGAAATACCTGCATTTGCGTTGCTTTGAAATTGCTGCTTACTTATTCCAAGTGGCTCTGCTTCCTTTATAAATTCTCAACCCGTTGTTGAGAATCACTACTAATTCTTAAACACGGCACTTTCAGGAATACGCTTTAGAACTCAAACTAAAAGTAGAACGCACTCTACTTTATCCCAAATCGTTACAACTCAACATTTCTACACGCTACACTAGTGATGATTTTTAACATCCTATGCTCTCGACACACTAAATGTGTCTACCCCGTACCCTCGCGCACATCCCGACAGCTGATCAACCCTCCATGTTAAAACTGCTAGCCCGGGCTTTCCGCTTAAACGTTAAGGTATTATCTATAACAAGCCTGCAAATTCCAATGTTAGGACTCGAGGAAAAGCAATATAAAGCAATAAAAATAGAATATTAAACAACTAAATTATAATCCAGAGTGGGGCCTGGCTCATACTTTTATTGGTCCATGCGAATTAAGAAATTTTGTTTTGTTTTATTTATTTATACGCGATGTGCTTAATTTTTTTCTGAACTTTATTTTCATGTATTTTTTTTGCATTTAGGTTAATTCCCCCAACTTTCCGCGTCTAATAGCTAGCCTGGTACTTACGTTTCATCTAGCTACGTCATTGTACGTAACATAATTTCTGACACCCTGACGTGGGGCTGCAAGTTTGGTTTAGTTAACTTTTGTGTGCTACGATTTTGTTTTGTGTAACACTGGCTTAACTTTTGCTTCAATTTTGGTTTTGGTTAGCGTTCGCTTCGATTTTGTTTCGCTTAATTTCTGCTCCGAGTTTGTTTTAGTTAATTTTTACTACGATTTTTTTTACTGTTAGTGTCTAAGTTCCTACGTTACCCGCATTTTCTCGGCCTGATACTACTTATGTTTCGTCCCTTACGCTCAATATTATCGGTGGGTTAATTTTAGATTATTGGATTTGTGTTTTCGCCAATAATCCTAGTTCATTGAAAACGCTGGCACCCAAAATTTTTTCTTCCTTCCCTCTCTGTATATTTTGTTCTCCCGTCACGTCTAAAGTTTTTTCCTCGGATTTTTCTTTTATTCTACAGCCCTATTCTAATTTCTATTTTGTTGTTTCGCTTCCATTGGTGTTCCCGAAGTTTTCCGTCGGATATGTTTTAAATTGTCCTGTATTCGCAATAATTTTTTTCTTGAGCTTAATTGAGTTACGGTTAGCCTTTACTTAGTTACTTTCTCTCAATTTCTTTTTTATTCGTATTAAAAATGACTGATCATAAGTCGGTGGTGTTTAATATGATCTGTAAGAAACGGCAGAAGTCATCCGAAAGCTTTATTAACTACTTCGCGTGTAAGACAGGTCCGTTTGGCAACTATGGTTCTTTTAGTAAAGATATTCAATTGTCCGTTTTACTTCGTAACATTGATCCATTTTATAGAACCCATTTGCCTACCGTCCACTCCTTGCAAGAGTTAAAGGACGAATGTCTAAAGTTAGAACCGGCAAGGATTCTGGCCGATAATTCCGTATCACCTATGGTCATGACCAACATACTGTTACTGCTGAACCGAAATCAGCCCCTGCTATATCGCCTCAGTCAGTCGCTACTCCTTTTTCGGTATCCCGCCAAAGTCTTCCTGTGTGGGAGTGGAATTTAAAATTTTCTGGCGATCCGAACACTCTGACTGTACATAATTTCTTAGAACGGGTCGAAGAACTCTAACGAACTCACTATGTGTCGAAATTGCAGTTATTTGAGTCTGCGGTGGATTTGTTTGAGCCGAAAGCGTTACTTTGGTCTCGTGGTTACCGGCATAGATTTTCTGATTGGAAGTCTTTGTCTAATTTACTGATTCAACATTATGCATCCCCGGATTTTGCGTATAAGTTTGCTATTACCGAGAAAAATACTTTTGCTTCACATGACCGAATTGTTAAGATTTCTACGACGTCTACGAGTAGATCCGATACTTCTTCCGTACGTTCTACTGTTCTTCCTTCTTGTTCTATTCTACTCGTCAGGTTGTATGCTACAATTGCAATAAACCTGGTCATGTTTTGACACGTTGTACTCGTCCTCAAGTACTCCATTGTTATGGTTACGGATATACGGGAATTTCTCGCCGCAACTGTCCACACTGTCATCCTACTACTAAGAGGTCTTCAAATAATATTTCAACTTCTGTTCTCAGATCTAGGAGCCAAACTTCTTCTGCTTCTCACTCTACGTTCTTTTCTGTTCCTCATCCAGGTCATCCTGCTCCTTCTATCAAAACATTCCCTTCTTCAGCAAATATAACTTTGAAAAAAATTTCCTCCGTGTCTAGTTATATCTCCTATTCTACTCCACCTTCTGCTCGCCCTACTTATTCACTCTCACCGCAGACTGTGCCTCCACCACCATTAAAACCCATGCTTTGAATTAGTAACTTGCAGATAGCTTCTCAAGAGTTTGTTCCCGCTTTCTTAAACGATTCTACCCAAGATTTTTCTGTCGTGTTTGTAAGCACACATGTCGCTTAAGTGACGATAACTTCTAATTCAGTCTGCGAAGGTCCAGTTGAAGTCCATGAGCCTGTATCTTTAATGTCTGTTGCTGTTGCTGTCCAAATTTTACATGTTCCTGCTTTCTTAAATTGTTCTACTCAAGAAATTTTTGTACTGTCTGCAATCACAGCTGTAGCTGAAATGAAGATAATTTCTAATACGGATAGAGAAGGTCCTGTGAAATTAGGGAACCCGTAGCTGTGATGCCTGTTGCTGTTGTCGTCAAAGTTTTACCTGACCCTGTTTCGTTACCTACTCTTACTCATTTTTATCATACTGACAAAATGCTACTTGCTTCTGTTCTTTTTGCTAAGGTTGGTAAAATCCTAGCTGATGTCCTGTTGTCTAATGTTGACGAAAGTCAACCTGATTCTGCTTCCTTAACTATTGTGAGAAAGCTATTCCTAATGCTGTATGTTCTTGTAGAGTTGATGAAATTGTGTCTGTTGCTGTTGCGTTTTGTCATGTTGATAATCTTCATTCTACTCCTTTAACTAACATTGGCGAAGTTCTACTTGATACTGTTTGTTCTTGTAACGTTGATGAACTTCTACCTAATTCTGTTCCTTTATGTAATATGGTTGAAGTGTTATCGGATTCTGCTCCTTTTCCTAGGGTTGATATTTCTACAGCCAATGCTTTTTTCTTTCCTAACTGTGATACATCTAGTCCTTTATCTAACGTCGATGAAATTTTATCTGTTTCTGTCCCTTTATCTAACCTAACTGTCGCGTGCTCTGTTTGTGTTTCTCTTTGTCAGGTTGAGTCTCGTACAGCTCATACTTTTTCCTTTTCTACCGTTTACCTTCTTACCACCAATTCTAAAAGCAAACAACCTTCTTCCATAACGTGTTCAGAGTTCCATAAAGTACGACATCCACTACTATCTCCACTCTCGCCACCACTTTCTCAACCTACACCCCCTGCTGTTCCTGTGTGGCAGAAAACTACCCAAAAGAGGCAGACATTATTCTATGTTCCTTCCGAACCGGAAAATATATGGCGGCAAAATCCTAATGTCCTTCATCTCGTTTCGTTCTCCTTCTGGCGGCGTAAACGCCTTCCAATATCTAGTCCTCGCGCCCTTTCTTATGCCGACTTTGCTTTTCTTAGGTTTTGATTTCTCGACTTTATGATTTCGTTATTTACTTGCGTGTTTTGCTAGGTTTTCTTTTGTTTTCTTGCTTTTGCACCCCGTGTGGGTCCGGGAATAGAATAGCCTCATGGTGCGGCTTGCCTGTCGTAAGAGGTGACTACAGCGGGTCAACACATACACACACGCACACTTTATATACGTCTAATCTATACCCCCACACTTCATGTACACACACACAGACACATACACCCACGCACTTCATAAACACACAGTTCTACTTGATTCTTGTTTTCGTTTTCTCCTTGTACTCCTTGCACCCGTGTGGGTCCGGGAATAGAATAGTCCCATGGTACGACCTGCCTGTCTTAAGAAGCGACTACAGCGGTCTATCACATACACACACGCATAATACATACACACACCCTTCTTACACACACACACACACACATACACTCACACGCACGCACACGCCCACACCTACTCATACATAACTACACTGAGATTCTGTTTTATTTTCTTTTGTATGATTCTTAGTTTTTTTTGGGTTTTGTACTTGGTGTTGGTGTTATTCTTTTTGGTTTTTCTTTTTTCTCGTTCCTTTCGTTCCACTTACCCTTCCGTATCCTGTTGCTGGTTTTCTTTGCTGTCGGTCACCCTTCTGATTGTGTTTCGTCCATCCGCTCTTGTGGTAGGTGTTTTCTACTCCGTCTTTCGTTCTTCGGAAGCCACGACTTAGTCGACTGTAGGACTAGTTAGTCTTTCTTTTCTTCGGTTCTTCGGTTTTGGCTACCGCAAGTCTCTAACTACAATAATAACCGAGATAATCCGGTTTTGCAACGAATTTGGGACACACTGTACACCGTTTCCTTTTATCAGCGTTCATCCCCTCTTCTTCTCGTTCTCCCTTGTTGTTCCTTTACATCCTTGAGGCTTGACCTTTGGGTCCTGTATTGGTCGGCACTGTTGGTGTTCTTCCTCGTTCCGTTTCTTCTTTTGAGGTTGATAACGTTTTCTGTTTCTTTCTTGTGAAACATCCGTCCGTTGACGACTCCGCAGTGCTGAGGCCGTTCCACCTTAGTCCTCGTTGCTTGCTTCCCTTCCTTCCTTCTTTTTCTTCCTCTTCTATTATTGGTCCTTCGAGCTGAACGAGAGGTCATTTTTTTTTTATTTTTGGATGTTTTGTTTCCTTTATTTGTTGTCTTTTGTGTTTCGTTTTCGTAACGAGTTTTCTTTTAGTTTTTAAGCGATTTTTTCTTTGTTTTTTTTGTCCTGACCATTTCCGTCCGTTTAATTTTGTTGGGGTGGATTTGTTACGTTTACTTTGAACATCCCGTAAATTTTTACCGCTTAATAATCAATACGCGGTCCAATAATTTTCAACTAAAATCCGTTTTTCTTTAACAACGACAAGTTTAGGCTAAAATTAAATAGTTTACATCCTGCATATTTTATTTTTTGCAATAAATACACTTTCGAATAATTTCTCAATTTAAATCTATGCGCTTTGAAACTTTAAGTTTATTATGCGATAATTAAAAATAGTTCATAGCCTGTTTGTAGGTAACCTTCAATCTGTTCAACATTACAACCGCGAAATGCGCACTTCATGGATCAACTATCAAATTTGTCGTTTACAATATCACTAAAATTTAATACTTTTATTTGTCCATGCGAATCAAGAAATTTTGTTTTGTTTTATTTATTTTTAGTTGTTAATAGATAATCGTGGACGATGTGCTTATTTTTTTCTGTGCTTTATTTTGATGTATTTTTTTTTGGCATTTAGGTGAACCCACCTACTCTCCGCGTCTGATAGCTAGCCTGGTACTTACGTTTCGTCCGACTACGTCATTGGACTTAGCAAGTTGCTGCCAGCCCTGCCTGGTCTTTGGGCCGGCCCTGTGGACCAAAAGCGTGTATTATCCCTAGAAAACTAATATAAAAATATGATTCAAACTATGTATAGTAGGCAAGGCCGATGGAAGCTTCAACAACGGTAAAGTAATTCATTTGTTAGAGCTCCTTGTATTATTTTATTACTTTGTACACTAATGAACCATGGAAGTTTGACCCGAGATGCGAGAATTAGACATCATCATCATTAGGTCTTTAGTCCTGGAACGGGTTTGACGCGTGCCATCATTGTTTCCTAGTCTGAACTAACCTACAGATTTCCCTGAAATTTGCACAGTCTGCATCTATCACTATATGATCTAGGTCTACATCTACCTCTTTTTTCCTATCTCTGCTTGAAATATATCCCATACTAATCCCCAAAAATGCCTTAGAACGTATTCTGCCCTTCTATTTCTCTTATCTTTTTCCTAAGATAACTTTGTTTCCCTACTATTTGTTATTATGTTTGTCTGTCCATGCTATCGTCCTCATACATCTGAAGCACAGCATTTCAAAAGGATGCTACCGTTTTTCTGATTACTTTTCAGACTACCCGTATCTCATAGGCATACTGTGCTGTGCTCCACACATAAGCTTTCAACAACTTTCTTCTTGTTCTATGTTTGTTGTCTTTCCTCATAGGCGCTTTTATTTATTTATTTATTTGTTGCAACGTTTCAGTAGTCTGCTACCTGAAATTTAAGCAGACCTGGCTTCCCCACAGAAAGTAACCATCATGTGCTATGTGTGTATGTGGGTGTGTGTGTGGGGGGGGATGGTTGTGTGTGATGTTGGTCCGTGCTACGTTCCCCCTCTAGGACCAGGACCATGGGCAGCCGGATATCCCAGTCGTCAAGGAAGAACGCACAACGGACATTGCCTTATCAGTCCGGACCATCGGCATTATAATTTGAATTAGGGGCGCTATACTTGCGGCCACGTCCCCAATTCTCCACCCGGAGGTACTACATTGAATTTAAACGCGAAAAATAAACGTGCTTCTTAATAATTCTAACTTCATAATTAATCCACCCTAAATAAAAATCTAACTAAAAATCTAACAAACTAAAATAAAAACTAAAAACAGGTTTTAAATAATGGTATTCCTAGCGTTGACTTTGGAGTGTGCCCGATTAACAAGACACAAGCAAAAATGAGAGGGGGAGGGATCCGTAATACCGGATAGCAGACGCCGGCTCTGCTTACTAGTGCGACCTGAAGAGCCGACTTAAAACTATCCAAATCTTGCTAGCTAATTTAAAATGGATTCAAATTTTCTATGCAGTTGCCAAAAGTATTAATAGTGAATCCAGCTATTTGCCTGCTCTATAAATTTACAAATTCGTCCTCCCTGATCTAAGTGTTTGATCCTAAATTTGTCCCTAACGTTCCCTATCATTCCCTAACAGACATAATATACATACAAACTTCTTTTCTATATATATACTGTGGCCAAAAATTGGCGACAGAACGTCAAACGAATTAAATCAAGCCACAAAACAATACAATGCAGGCAAAAATATAAGTGTAAAAATAAATATAAATATAATATAAATATATAAATAAATATATAAATAAATTTCTGAATAAGCAAAAACATGTAACAGTGCATCTATCAGCAAAAGCAAATACATTATCAGGTGCACTCGCATGAGCATTATATCGACTAGCGCCATTACACAAAAACCGCGCTTGTTAGATTATTTCAAAATCTGTTTAAAATCACAAATCAATGCTCGTGCGAGTACAGCCGCCACAATTTTATTCTTACCTTCAATATAATTTTCTCCAGCATCCGAAGATCTGGTCGTCTACCTATATCTATTGGTTTTCTACCTTTATGGGGGAGTTGGATATGCACTGTTAAAGTCCTGGGGGGATGCGCGGTTTCACTCTATTTTATTATTTCTTTATTTATTACACTTATTTAAATTAATGAGGTTTCCTGATTTAGTTTGTTGTTGTTTATTTGTTTCGTTTATTCCCGATTTTGTGCGCGTAGAATGTGGGACAGTGATTGTTTTAGTGTGTGTTCGTCGTGCATATTAGAGTTTTGGGTATACTTATTTAATTATTATTATTATTGGTTTTCTTTTTTTTTCTTTTTCTTATTTTTTTGTTGTTTTTTTTTGCAGGTTTTGATTATAATGCTCTTAGCATGTCAAAATCACACCAGGTCGAAATCTATAATTTTTCAATCCTCTCACCATCCCCTCCCGACTTACACACGATTATCACCGTCTAATCTCGCAACCCTTCCTGCGAACTCTCTAAAGGCTGTCCAGAACGCCTTCTGGTTAGCCATTTCCCCGACTTCCTTTAGGCTCTTTGGCCATGCTAGACCTACGATAGCTAATTTCGTATCAGCCAACCTTCGATTTGCCGCTTCAAGCGGGCAGTCGAAGAGCACGTGCTCTGCGCTTTCCGCGCCCTCGCCGCATTCACAGCGGTCGTTGTTGGTTAACCCGAACCTATGTAAATACGCTTTCAGAGCGCCGTGCCCTGTTATCATTTTATAATCTAGTCTTACCTCGATCTTGCCTCTAGCTTCTAAGCTCGGTATGAATTTGTGGGTCAACCTGCCCGTGGCAGCGTTGTTCCACGTCTCTTCCCATTGTCGGATTGACTTTTCACGCAGCTTTCTTTTAATCAAAGACTTCGGTATCGACGAATGTGATATTCGAAAGTCTACCGTCGCGGCCTCTTTGGCTAATTCACCAGCCCTATCGTTTCCTACGTTACCATTGTGCGACCTGACCCAACAGAACTTTAAACGTCGAACCTCGAGCGCCGTACCCGCTATCCTCCAGACGTCTGCTTGGAGGTCTGTCGAGGTGTTCATGTTTTTAAAGCCGTCAGCGCCGATTTACAATCACTGATTATATAATACTCGTCTCTGCCCGTATGGTTTATTACGTAATCGATAGCCTCTCGTATGGCTACCAATTCGCACTGGAAAATTGTGCTCCAGTTCGCGAGTTTGGTTTGAAACCGAAATACCTCCCTTTCCTGCTTATACACGACAAACGCCGCGCCTGCTTGCCCATCGTCCATACGTGAACCGTCCGTATAAATTCTGATACCCATCGCGTCCTCATCACCTTCGACAAACTCGATTCCTCTAATATCAGCCGGGTGCCCCAACTCAGATGCAACGATCTTTCTTGCAATTTCCCTATTACCAAGATTAGGATCTTCGATAATATCGCGCCCTTTTCCTATATTTATTAATCGCCTATCTCTAATCTCCCTTACGACATATTCGATAGGGAGAGTCCTACTAATCACCAAAACCGCCTCCGTGGAGGTGGTCCTGTACGCCCTTGTTTTAGTGTTGCGTGGTTTAAAATTTTTTTTGCCTCGGTTTCTTTATCAGTATCTATAATTATTGCTTTGTTGGTTGTTCGGATGTTTTTAATTTTAATTTTGTCTTTCAGTGGATTTACTGTTTTTGAAAAAATTTCTTGAATTTGTCTAGGTGTTTCACCACGTTTTGACGTTATAAACATCGTTGTATTTTGGTTCGAGATCGCTTTTAAAATTGCGTCTTGTTTCGGAGCTTTCGGTTTTTGTGCTACAGCACTGGCGTATGTCTGTGTTGGTATTGCCGTCACGTTTGCGTACGTGTTTGAAGATATGGTTGGATTGAGCATTGATTGTTGTTTCAGATGGCTGTTTTCTACTTTAGTTTCGATTATCTTGTCTTGTAGTGTGTTGTTTTGTTGTTTTATGAATTTATGTTCACCAGTTAATTCGGCTTGTAGATATATTAATTTTATTATTTTATCTCTAAGGGTTTTATGGGTTCCTACTCTTAAACGGTTACTTGGGTCTAGTTCATTGTCAATAAAGTTTAGTGGGTCGGTCCCTAGGTTCTCTAGGTGCTCTAAGATAGACTGTTTCATATCTTACGGGTTGTTGTGGCTGGGGCTTCCTCTCATTCTTTTGTTCCGCGCTATTTCGGTCGTTGGTGGGTGGGCAGAGGGTGTTAGTACGACGCTTATTTGACTTTGAAAAGCAGGGTCAAGCTGCATTGGTGATATCGAGGTGGTATATAGTGAAGGATGTGAGTTTAAGTCAAGATCTAGTGTTGTTTTACCCCCAAGGAAAACCTTGGGGAATATTGTGTAGGCATCTTGTACTTTAGCTGTCTGATGTAATATTACCTATCATTAAGTTATTTAAATTTAATTAAAAAACAAATGAAATGACAAAAGTCCGTAATACGCAGTAAAAGCGTTATACTAAACTCAAATATGCTGCTCGTTGAAAAATGTTGTAGTAATACAATAATACTTCCTCTAGAAGGTCATCCTTTGAAGAATGCGATGGTGTATAGTATGTTCTTGTGTCGCTACACGTTTTAAATAAGCGCCCTGGAAATCAATAAATCTATTTCGGTCAAATTCGATTACGAATTTGGAGTTCACTTATTTACGTTGCACTTTGTGTTATTGGTCCTTGGTACTCTTCCTAGTTTCACTGTTTACGTAAATGTTGGTAATATTAGTTGTCCTTGACACTATTTCCTAGTTTCACTATTTACGTATACTTAAACAACGCGGATGTTATCTTATTATAAAGCTAATACTATAAAAACCGATGAAGTATGCTGATGTTAAATATAAATAGTTGTGTTATTTGTCCTTAGCACTCTTCCTAGTTTCGCTGTTTACTTAAACGTTGGTATGTGGATATTAAAATTTATTGTTGTAACGAGCTCACTGCCGGTTGTGAATGCGGAAATTAATATTTATTGTTGTCGGAACTTGTTTGTACTTGCAGAAGTCCTTATTTATGATCGAAATTTCGGTGTCCAATATTTGATTGTTTTTCTATCACATGCACGCACTAAATATTAGGTTAACTACATCTACACTTAAAATTAAAAGATAGGATAAAATTAGGAGCGCTACATAGCACGTCTTTCATGAAATTTACGGGAGCACTGAAAAACACGTCCGCTCGCTTCAAGCGCTGCTTTATAGGCGTTGTTCTTTCTTGTTAAATGCAGTTCGGTCACCTTCTATTGTTTAACAGTTATATATCCCTATTTCTCCTACATTCAGTGGTTGTGAAGGGAGGTAAGCAGCATGTGGCTGTCAAGTTCCCCCAACACTTAAACATTTACCGATTTACTATTTTTTTCAATATATCTTTTCGCACAGTCAACATTACTTGCAGATATTTCGCAACCAACAACTAGTTGTTTATACCAATCATCAGATTTATCTGCGCTTATTTTTTCGTCATTAGGTTTTCCGTCTCAAAACTGGTTGGACACGTACCTGCACTTGTTTATATTCTGAGCTAGCCTACATAGTTCCCCGAAATTCTCACACAGCATGTGTACACAGCTCGTTCCCCTTCTATTGTTTCCTAATTTTATGACCTATTTCACCGCGATTCAGTGAAGGGGGTTAAGCAAACTGTGGCTACCAAGATCCCCAACACTTAGACATTTGCCGAAATAATGGTTTTCCAGTAAATCCTTTCACACACTTAACATTATTCGAGAATATTGCCCAACCAATTCTTGTAGTTACTTATAATAATCATCATGTTTAAGCACAGTTATTTTTTCGTCATTAGTTTATCCATCTTGGGATTGGTTGGATGCGTACCTCCATTGATTTCTATTCTGGGCTAGCCTACACATCTCTCTGAAACCCCTACAGCCCACATCTTTTACTATCTGTGTGCAGTAGTCTAACCTAGGTCTGCCTCTGCTTCTTTTTTTTCTTATCTCTGCTTCTAATATATTCCGCACTATTCCCTCATGTCGTAGTATGTGGCCTATCATCCTATCTCTCCTATTTTTTACCGTTTTCCACATATTTCTTTCTTACCCTACCATTTTTAGTACCCTTCGTTCTTAACTTTGTCTATCCATGATATCTTCATCATACGTCTGTAGCACTACATTGCAAAGGCTTCTACCTCTTTGTTGTTCGCTTCTCTTACTCTCCAGGCTTCATAGCCGTACAGTGCTGTGCTCCACACATATGTTTTAAGCAATCTTTTTCTTGTTTCTATGTTTGTGGTCTTTGAGCACAGTAGTTGCTTTTTCTTGTTAAATGTAGCACGACCTTGTGCTAATCTTTGTTTTATATCTTTTGTGCTTTTGTCATCTTGCGTTATTTGGCTTCCTAGGTAGCAGAAATCCTTAACCTCTTGTAAGTTCGTGTTACATACTTGTATTCTTGTTTTTGATTTATTTTCTCCACCTTTGCATACTAGAACTTTAGTTTTAGTTTTGTTAATTTTCATACCGTACCTCTCTGTTAGAACCGTTTCCATTTCATTAAGAGCAGCTTCTTACTCTTCCTTGCTAGACTCTAATACCGCTATATCATCTGCAAATCTAAGCATATCAATTTATTGTCCTTGCATAGTAATTCCAAATGTCTTAGTGCATTTGACAGTATTCATTGCCTCTTCTATGTACAAGTTAAAAATCAATGGGGATAGGGCACATCCCTGTCTCACCCCTTTCCTAATGTTTACTTCTCTACGTTCCTGCTCTAATTCTATTACTGCTGTTTGAAGCTATGTACTATTCGTCTATCCCGATAACTCATTCCAGTCTTTTTGAGTATTTCAAACATTTTTTTTCCATTATACATTGTCGAATGCTTTTTCCAGATCTACAAACCCTATATATACGCTTTTCCCTTTTTCTATTGTCTTCTCCATTATCACTCTCCCCGTGTTCCCCTGTTTCGCCTAAACCCAAATTGGTCTTCTCCTAGTATTTTTTCCGCCCGTTTTTCCATTCATCTTTGTACAATTCTAGTTAATATTTTTGACACGTGTGTTGTCAAACTTATTGTTCGAGAATTTTTACATCTATCCGCGCCTTTCTTTTTTGGTATAGTTACTATGATGCTACGTTTGAAATATTTGGGTATCTCGCCTGTCTCATACATATAGCTTACAAGTTGGAAAAGACGTTCTGTTACTGCTTGTCCAGCGGTTTTTAGAGTTTCTGCTTGCACCTTATCTGTACCCGGCGCCTTACAATTTTTCAGACCCTTTAATGCTAATTCAAACTCATCTCTAAGTATAGGATATCCAAAGTCATCATTTTCAATGTCTGATTCCTTTTCTAATGTAGTTAGTTCCTCTCCTGCATATAAATTCCCTATATATTCTTGTCATTTACCCACTTTCTCTACGTTTTCTATGATGACGTTTCCTTGTGCGTCCCTTATATTTTTGCTATACGGTTTTATATCTCTAAAATTCATTGTAATTAATTTGTATGGATCGTCTGTCTTTCCTATTTTCATCTTCGTATGTACCTCTTTGCACTTTTCATCAATCAATTGTTCTTTAGCTTTCCTGCATTTTAGAATAATTTCCCATTTTATGGCTTTGTATCTCTGTTTTCCTGTTTCGTCTGATTAATTTTTGTATTTTCGTCTTTCTTCTATTAAATTCAGGATATCCTTTGTTATCCATGGTTTCTTATTTTCTTTTTGTGTATACTTCAGAATATCTCTGGCTGCCATGTCTAGGCTGGATTTAATGTTATTCCATTCTGTTTCTACTTCCTTAGTTTCAGATATTTTCCCGATATGTTTGAGCAATTCATTTGACTTTTTTCGAATCTTTCTTGAATATCTTTATCTTTTAGTTTCTCTAAGTCAAAGTGCCTTTTTCCGTTTCTTTTTTCACATTCTTAAATTTAAATGCGACCTTCATATTTACGATGTTTTGGTCAGTATCTATATTTGCTTCTGGGTAGCTTCTACGGTCTTTTACTTGATTCCTAAACCGTCGTCTAACAAGAATGTAATCTATTTGGTATCTTCCTATATCTCCTGGCATTTTCCACGTATATCGTCTTCTAACATGATGTTGAAATAATGTGTTTGTGATGATTAAATTGCTCTTGTCGCAAAATTCTACCAGCCTATTTCCCTTGTCGTTTCTCGTGCCTAAACCAAATAAACCTACTACCGTTCCTTCCCTACCTACACGTACTGTTACGTGCCGAAATCAACACTAAACACTCTCAATTAAGTTTTAATTTGTAAGAATTTCGCGCCATAAATTTAAAAGGACGTGTGCGTATTTCCGTTACTTTGGACAGTGCGGTTGCGAGAGATTGCGCCGACGCGGTGTGCCAGGAAGGAGGAAGGGTGATTTCCGGCATACGTGTTGGGACTGTTGATCGAGACTCGAACAAATGTAGTTGTCTTGTGTCTTGTCGCGTCTTTTTGTGTTATCTAGATTCCTTTTGCCTTCTCTTAATTATCGTTCCTTATATACCAGTTTCCTGTCACTCCCTACATGTAGGAAGAAGACAAATTCAATTTGGATTCGACCGGGACTAACAATCACCCACGCCCGAGAAGGATCAACCATCATGGAGTAGCACTGGAGCCGCCCTACATGTTTACGTGAGTACCCCTTTGGGGTTTTTTTTTTAAATTTGTATAACCTTTTAATTGTGTTGCAATAATTCGAATATTGTGTGACGTAATCTTTAATTTGCGTGTCATTTTTTACAATTATGTAACATTGCTACCAACTGACTGTAGTGGCTCGCGTACCCGCACGGTGGGGGTATAATACTACCACGGCATTAAAATCCTCGTAATTATTAAATTTTCATGTTTTTTTACGTATCTTGATGTCTTCGATATCTTTGTAGATGGCTTCTACCTCTTCGTCTTTGTAGCTAGAGGTGGGCATGTATACTTGTATTATTACTGTGTTTACCGGTTTAGATTCTAATCTAACCATGAGTACTCTTTCGTTCTTCTGTAATTAATTTTCTACACAGTATCCTATCTTTTTCCGCATAACTATCCCCACGCCCAAATTTCCTTCCTCTGCTCCTGTATGAATTACCCTGAAGTCTCCAATCCAAAAATCCCCCGCCTCTGGCCACCGAACTTCGCTGATCCATACTATGTCCAGTGATAACCTATCCATTTCGATTTTTAGGTTCTCTAGCTTACCTACTTGCTTCATATTTCTAACATTCCACGCTCCGACTCGCAGAATGTTCCCGACTCTTATTTTTAACTTTCCGATCGCATCCTCCGAAGTAGTCCCCTCCCGGAGATCCGAATATGGGACTATTTTAACTCCGGAATCATTTACCCCAGAGAATGCCATCATGTTTGTTACAATTTAAGTACGCTGTGTACTTGGGAGATAATGTGGTGGTTTCCCGTAGCCTTCCACATCGTGGTAGGTTCTTAGACTGCCATACCTACCCGTATGGTCTCTGCCAATCTAAGTACCGAAAGAGCCGCTGCCCTCTTTCGGGGACCTGTCTTAGTCTGGTTCCTCACTAACGACCCTACTACTTTGGTTGGACCTGTAGTTTGGCTCTTTAGCTCATTAGAACACGCAAGCCATTTCACCTGTTCTAGTAATTTAGAACTTCGGCAAGGTGCAGGTCCATTCGAAATGGGAGAATTAGACAGTAAGAAAATTTTTACTACAGATAAGATAATATTGTATCAAACATTACACGCGCAGTATACAATTTGCTTATCAATTATCTCAAAATAAACACATTCGTTAATCTCGTTATTGACATGCGTCTTTAATTGCTTATCTTTCAGGCGCTTAAGAGTGTGTGTATATTTATTACTTAATTTACTGAGATTCACTTTTAAACAACCGACGCATCATCACTATAACGTTATACGGAATATTGTGTTAGTGTTTCGCTTAAATGATGAATGAAACAAAAACTTTTAAAAAGGAAAAAACGTCATCATTAACACTTGAGTTAACTTCATTAAACAATGGAGAACAACACGAAGGTATGAAACTTTGCCTTAATTTCTAAATTCCAATGATATGATGTCGATATTTTACAAATAATATATTTTAGAAATTATGGTGATAATTTTTTCTCTTTTATACCGGAATGTAGAAAATGATATGATATCTGTCATGATTAACAGGATGATACTTGATACATCACTGTTAGGAACTAATTAAAAGTAATAATCGGACTATGCACATAGCAAGCACGTTTTTGTTTTATCAGTTGCATAAAGATAAAAGTGTCTATGCACTAATTTTTCGAAATCACATCGTAAATTATTAGTAATATAACAGCAAGTTAAGCGTTACATGGCACTTTTAAATTGAAACAAAGATGACCTTACTCGTGTACATTGATAGTATACATCATTAAAATTATATCAGAACATTTGCTTTGATAATTCAAGGAAGGAAAATTTAATTTGCTTACTTATTAGTTTTTTAATGATAAACCCAAAGGGCAAGATGAAGAAATATTTCAAACGTTTTGAGATAAATTATATTTCGTTAGCGATAATGTTTATTGCAATACAAACTGCTAAAGTAAGTAATCGGTTTAGTAAAGCAGTAAAAGCGCGTGTGAGTAATTCATTTTTCGTAGGTTCTATTAAATAATCTTTAAGCATAATTAACTTAAAAAAAGGATTTTGTAATTTTTGTCGTTTAATATTGAAGGAAATGATTGATTTGTGTACGAGATACAGATGCCCGGGATTATATTCGCCTAAAAACACTTGATTAAAACTTAGGGCCGCTTCGCACCCAGCCACTTAGCAGCGCTCAGTAGCGCTTCAGAAGCGCTGCTGATGTCCAGTACTGCCAGTTATTTGTTACTGCAAATCGCCTTCACCAACACAAAATGTTGCTCAATTTAATTTTCCAAGATCTTCGAAAAGCTCAATTTATTGTAGTGGATATGGAATAAGCAGTTATTGCGTTTTTCATCCTAAAATAACCAATATGAAACTTGTACAAAGTGCACAAGCACAATTAATGGGGATAGTAATAGTGAGAACTTAACATTACTTGTTAGCGTAAATTAAAAATGCGGTTAAAATACTACAATGTGTATAAGTCGTATTACTACAACCGATAATTAAAAGTTAACACGCAATTATAACAGTAGGGTATGAACATGTATCCTGGATCCATCCCACACCACTTTTACAACACCAAACACTCTTACCTGACGTCATACAGCCACGCCCCCTCCATTAACACTAATCACTTTTTAATGAGAAAACTTATTAACTTTAATCGCTTTTTAATGGGAAATATCATTAATACAAAATAGCTTTTTAATGAAAAAATTCAATAACACTAATCGTTTTTTAATGGGAAAACTCATTAACACTAATCGCTTTTTATTGGGAAAACTTATTGACACAAAATAGCTTTTTAATGAAAAAATCCATTAACATTAATCGTTTTTTAATTGGAAAAATCATTAACACTAATCGCTTTTAATGGGAAAACTCATTAACACGAATTGCATTTTAATGGCAAAACTCGTTACCTTTGGTGTTTTTTTAATGGTAAAACTCATTAACACTAATCGCCTTTTAATGAGAAAAATCATTAATACAAAATAGCTTTTTAATAAAAAATTCATTAACACTAATCGTTTTTTAATGGAAAAACACAATAACACAAAAAAGCTTTTTAATGAAAAAGCTCATTACACTAATCACTTTTATAATGAGAAAACTCATTAACACAAAATAGTTTTTAATGAAAAAACTTACTAATACTAATCGTTTTTTAATGGGAAAAATCATTAATACAAAATAGCTTTTTAATGAAAAAATTCATTCACACTAATTGTTTTTTAATGGGAAAGCTCATTAATACTAATCCTTTTTAATGAGAATCTCATTAACACTAACCATTTTTTAATGGGAAAACTTATTAACACTAATAGGGAAATGGGAAATATCATTAATATAAAATAGCTTTCTAATGAAAACATTCATTTACACTAATCGTTTTTTAATAGGAAAACTCATTAATACTAATCGCTTTTTAATGGGAAAACTCAATTACTGTAATCGCTCTTTAATGGGAAAACTCATTAACACAAAATAGCTTTTTAATGAAAAAATTTGTAGTCGCTTTTTAATTGGAAAAATCACTGACACTAATCGCTTTTTAATGAGAAACTCATTAACACAAAATAGCTTTTTAATGAAAAATCTCATTAACACTAATCGTTTTATTAATAAAAAAACTCATTAACACTAATCGCCTTTTAATGGCAAAACTCATTACCACTAGTCACTGTTTAATGGTAAAACTCATTAACACTCATACTTTTTAATGGGAAAAGTCATTAATACAAAATAGCTTTTTAATGAAAAAATTTATTAACACTAATCGTTTATTAATGGGAAAACTCATTAACACTAATCGTTTTTAATGGGAAAAATCGTTAATACAAAATAGCTTTTTAATGAAAAAAATTCATTAACACTAATCTTCTTAATGGAAAAACTCATTAATACTAATCGTTTTTTAATGGTTAAACTCATTAACACTAATCGCTTTTTAATGGGATAACTCATTAACACAAAATACTTTTTTATGAAAAAATTCATTGACAGTATTCGGTTTTTAATTGGAAAAATCATTGACACTAATCGCTTTTTAATGAGAAACTCATTACACAAAATAGCTTTTTTATGAAAAATCTCGTTAACACTAATCGTTTATTAATAGAAAAACTCATTAACACTAATCGCCTTTTAATGACAAAACTCATTACCTCTAGTCGCTTTTTAATGGTAAAACTCAATAACACTCATGCTTTTTAATGAAAAAAATCATTAATACAAAATAGCTTTTTAATGAAAAAATTCATTAACAGTAATCGGTTTTTAATTGGATAAATCATTGACACTAATCACTTTCTAATGCGAAACTCATTACACAAAATAGTTTTTTAATGAAAAATCTCGTTAACACTAATCGTTTATTAATGGAAAACTCATTAACACTAATCGCTATTTATTGGCAAAACTCATTACCACTTGTCGCTTTTTAATGATAAAACTCATTAACACTAATCGCTTTTTAATGGGAAAACTCATTAACACTAGTCGTTATTAATGGGAAAAATGATTAGTACAAAATAGCTTTTTAATGAAAAAATTCATTAACAGTAATCGGTTTTTAATTGTAAAAATCATTGACACTAATCGCTTTTTTAATGCGAAACTCATTACACAAAATAGTTTTTTAATGAAAAATCTTGTTAACACTAATAGTTTATTAATGGAAAAACTCTTTAACACTAATCGCTATTTATTGGCAAAACTCATTACCACTTGTCGCTTTTTAATGGTAAAACTCATTAACACTAATCGCTTTTTAATGGGAAAAATCATTAATACAAAATAGCTTTTTAATGGAAAAATTCATTAACAGTAATAGCTTTTTAATTGGAAAAATCATTGACACTAATCGCTTTTTAATGGGAAAACTCATTAACACTAATAGCTTTTTGATGGGAAAACTCATTAACACGAAATAGCTTTTTAATGAACAAATTCATTAACAGTAATCGGTTTTTAATTGGAAAAATCATTGACACTAATCGCTTTTTAATGCGAAACTCATTACACATAATAGCTTTTTAATGAAAAATCTCGTTAACACTAATCGCCTTTTTAGGGCAAAACTCATTACCACTAGTCGCTTTTTAATGGTAAAACTCATTAACACTAATCGCTTTTTAATGGGGAAAATCATTAATACAAAATAGATTTTTAATGAACAAATTCATTAACACTAATCGTTTTTTGATTGAAATATCCATTAACATTAATCGCTTTTAATGGGATAAAATCATTAACACTAATCGCTTTTTCATGATAAAACTCATTAACAGTAATCGCTTTTTAATGGGAAAACTCATTAACACTAATCGTTTTTAATGGGAAAAATCGTTAACACTAATCTTTTGCTTTTGTTTTGTCCTCGCTGTTGTTTGTGACGTTTAGCTTTTATCTTATTTTTGTTTAAATTTCAAATTTGATTTGGAGGTTTGAAATTAAAATAAATAAATACGGGTATTAGTTTTGTTGATTTCATAACAATTCTTAATAAGGTTTGATTCGAAGGACTTGTAATATGTATAATAAACACTACTGCTTTGCACTGTACATCACTTTAATGGTCAATTTTAAATTAACTAAGAGCTTATGCATGTTGCTGATTCGGCGGTGGATATGCGAATACCACCATGGATGGTTATTATAACTAGTATAATAAATGTAAATGTACAGAATCACGCCAGAGGGTGATTGAAGTTAATATAAAGTTTAAATTCTGAACTATAATAGATATTTACTCGAGAGAAGGACATAAACTTCAAATAATGACTTATAGCATTAAATTAAAAAGGAGAATAATTGAAGATATTTACAACTTAGGAGATTTTACAACAGGGTTGCTTACGGTTCATCTTAAATAATCGAGGTATTTTTATAGGGTCAGTGATTTTGTGATTGCGATTGTGATTCCAGTGATTTTGTTTTGTCCGCGCTGATATTTGTGACGTTTAAGGGTTTATCTTACCTTTGCGTTCTTTTAGCGTCGAGACGGACACATCGCTTTTTGAGTTAGGTTTCTTGTTGGTTCCTGTTGTTCTTTTGTCTTTTGTTTTGTCAAGATGGTGGTCCACCGATATGACGAGACGTTGCCAAGGAGAAAGAGGGGCGATCGGTCGAGTCCCAGGAGGAGGTTGATAGGTCGGAGAGGGAGCTTGTGCCTTCAGCGTTCGAGTCGGGAAAATTAGAGCCTCCTGCGGTGTCAGAACTGCTCTCAACATCCAAGAAACAGTACCTACTAACACGCTTGTGATTGGAATTCAAAAGTCTAGTATTACTCGACGTACAAGCTTGACCTAATTAATACACACTACTCGCAAATGGTGATTTTCTCCTGGTTAACATACATTACTTTTTATTATACCTCTGGCGATTTTTATCCCGGCTGTACTACATCACTACTCAGCCAGTGAGTTGCATGCTAGTGGCACAAAACCATTATATTCTTTTGCATGATCAATAATTACATTATGACACCACCTTACTCGCTTACACTTGGAAACGCAGAGCACCAATCCGCCAACGTCGTCAGCCAGTTAGGTCTTATCACCGAATCCACTTCGTACCACATTGAACCGTGGATGGACCGGCTCCGCCACCATCATCGACAGTCCTTTTCTGAATGCGTGCATCTTCTTTTGGACTGATGATAAACTTTTATTAGTCAATAATAATATTTTTTAAGCTTGTATATTTGCCGCGAAATAGACTCCATGTCTATTCTCCGTTTGTTCTCGTTGTGCTTATTAATACGCATTCGTGTTAATCTTGTATTTATATTGTATTTGCCTTAATTAACTTAGCATTTGTTCTTGTTTGTAAGTATTAACACGAATCCGTGTTAATCATGTTCATAATGGATTTGTCCTTAACTCATTTAATGCGATTGTTACTGTTATGCATTTTGTAGCATTTTTGGTGACATATGATCACTTCATGTTATTCTGGTTTGATATTTACATTATCAAAGTTCCTTTCCTGTTATCGCCTATCCTATAACATATACATACAACCTGGATAATGAAAGGAGTGCGAGCGAGTGCCTTTTTTGGTTCATATACAGTTCAAGACGCGCATCGGAGAGAACATTATTAACTTGGCAACGGGAGTGATCGTAAGAATCAGTTCGGTATGCTTTGACCATGCAGTTTACGGCGATCATGCAGATGCAGATTACAGTCCACTAGATTTTTCATACCAGCGCAATTGGCAACCATTACAGGTTAGTGTATTTTTAATTAATTGTTTTAAAATGCCGTTGGTCGATAAAAACATACACAGATATTTTTTTTGCTCCTTCTACGCCACATAATATATATTTTTTTCCTGCATGTTCCCAATCCTTACCGCATATCACATCTCGTTTCCTGCATAAATATTTCATTATAAAACAAAACGCATTGCTATTCTTTGGATTTAATGGTTTTAAATTATTATAATTTCAATTTAAATCGCATTAATTTAGTCATTCAATGGTATTTGTGTTGAAAATAATCAATGTGGTTCAGTTTTTTACAATTGTGATACCGCTTTAAAAACACCTGTGCATTCATTTCAAATAATACCTTTTTAGGTCAGAACGCCGGCAGTTTGAACCTGTTGTTTCTGATAACGAACGTAGTTCTCGACATAATTCAAGTTGCTCGCGCATTCAAAACAAATTTGCAAACAATGTTTATTTTGGTGTCAATCTAATTCGTAGAAGTTTGTTGACAATTGTTACAATTCAACACCAATACTCAATGAAATGGTAAACATGTTAAATTACATAATTCATTTAATTTGTTAAAGACAAATTTCTGTCTTTGGTTTATTTGCATTCATTTCAAACAATACCTCATACGAGGTGTTTAAATATCTATAATTGCTATAGATATTTTAATTTAGAACACTGGGTTCTTGGTTAAAAATTATTTATGTAATTTTTAAAATTAAAAGACAAATTTTTGTCTTTGGTTTATTGGCATTTATTTCAAAACAATTCCTTAGAGCTTATAGGGCATTTCAGTAGCTACAATGGCTACCAAGAACATTTCTACCGAACGGTTTATCCTGAATCTAAAATTGGCTATTGAACAGTTTCGTTCGCTTTTTGATCAAACGTCTAATTTGGATTCAACAGAACAAAATTTAGTTTTGGCTAAAATTCTAACGCAAACAGCTATCGATCTCAAACATGAGATGGATAGTGCGTACAAAATGCGCACTCTAGACGCAGAAAATCTGCAGGAAATTAAAAGTTTGAAATCCAGCATGAATGGATTAGTCATTTCAATAAAAAATAGTGGGGCACAAATGGAGCTTGATTTATCCAAAATCAAGAAAGAAAATATTCTTGCCAACACACAAGAATTTTCTCAATTAACAAGCGTGTCTAATTTAAGACTTCCTCGGATATCTGCCCCAAAATTTTCTGGTTAGATTTCAGAGTTTATGCATTTTAATGAGCTTTTTAAAAATCTTGTTGATAACAAGAATTTATTAAGCGTAGAGAAATTTTATTTCTTGCTAGACGCATTAGATTCAGATTCTAAAGGTTTAATTAAACATTTACCTATTACAGGGGATAATTTTAAGTTGGCATATGATACCGTGGTTGAAAGGTATGAAAGCAAGCGACTTTTGGTAAACTCACATTTTGCGGCTTTGGAAAATGCTCCAAAGCCCAACCATAATTCTCACCAAGAGCTTAGAGCTCTCATAAATTGCTTTGATGAAAATTTGGCATGCTTAGAGCAAGCTAAGGTAGATGTTTTGGATATGTTTCAGTTTCGTACATTATCTAAGAAACTGGATAACGAATTTTTAAAATTATTCGAATTAGAAACCAATGTTGTGGGTTTAAATTTGATTCCCACATATAAGCAGTTAAAAACATTTGTTGAAAGGCACTTTAAAGCCTTGGAAGTTAGTAGTTTATGTATGAGCAAACAGTCTAAAACAAATAGTAAATGTACACATTTTGATAAACCTACTGGAATTTATACAAAATCTCAATATCACACTTCATTAGTGACAATATCAGATAACAAAAGTTGCATTTATTGTAAAGGCAAACATACTTTATATCAGTGTCAGATTTTTTTGGACAAGACGCCTCACGAGCGTTACGAGTTTGTTAAGCAGAAAAGTTTTTGCATTAATTGTTTATCGGGGCTTCATCGAGCCACGAAATGTTCTTTAAAATCTGTTTGTAAAAAGTGCGCTAAACCTCACAATACATTGCTACATTTTACAAACCAAAAATCATTGACCGATCAATTCGTTAATAACGCGCCCGCACTACAGTCAAATCAACCATGTACAAGTACATCAAGTACTAGCAGTTTATTTTCAACGCATTCTTCAAAAACCGTGACTTTGTGGGCAACTGCAACTATTGCAATTCGAGATGAGTACGGAAAGATTCAAAAGGTAAGAGCATTGTTGGACAACGGCAGTATGGAAAGTTTTATGACGGAAACTTGTCGTCAGCGACTTGGCCTACAAAAATCCAACGTTGCCATTAAAGTGGAAGGTCTAGGTTTAGCTTCCTCACATATTGCGGGAGTTTTATCTTGCAAAATTAGACCTAGGGATAAAATACATCCCCAATTTGATGTAGATGTTTATATTCTACAAAATATTTGTGGTAAATTGCCTGCAGTGCAATTAAACACCAACCATTGGCCGCATACAGCGGACTTGCCGTTAGCTGATCCTGATTTTGATAAGCCAGGCACAATTGATCTACTTTTGGGTGCAGGTGTTTTTGCACACTTATTGTTAAATGAGACTCGTATGGGAACCGCAGACGAACCAGTCGCGATTCATACAAAAATTGGTTGGGTTCTTACAGGGAAAATCATTTCTCCTGCAGCAGATAGTACCTCATTATGTGTACTAATAGAACCCTTGGATACTTTCATTCGTCGGTTTTGGGAGTTGGAAGGCATTCCAGATGTCCACAAGGTTTCTTCTGCAGAAGAAGCCTGTGAGCAGCATTTTTTGGCAACAAACACTAGAAACGAGCAGGGGCGTTTTTAGTATCACTTCCGTTTTATGGTCCGGAACCCATTTTTTGAGATTCTCGGAAAGTCGCACTTCGTTGGTTTTTGGCATTGGAAAGTCGTCTACAAAAAGACCCTCCACTGTATACAATGTACAGGGAGTTTATGCAAGATTATTTACAAAAAGGCCACATGTCACTGATTCCTATTAGCATGAAGGAATCATCGCATCATTCGACAGAATATTACATTCCGCATCATGCGGTTATTAAACCAGAAAGTAACACAAAAAATTAAGGGTAGTCTTTGACGCTTCGGCAACTACTCTCTTTGGCGGGTCTCTTAATGACTATTTGCTTGCCGGCCCTTCCTTACAAAAGGATATCTTGGCTTTACTTTTGCACTTTCGCTTACATCCGATTGTCATCACCGCAGACATCAAACAGATGAATCGACAAATTCTGATTTCTCCGGAACACCGGAAATTTCAAAAAGTTGTTTGGAGGTCTAATCCTACAGAACCTTTTTCAGATTTTGTACTAAATACAGTAACTTATGGTGTCAAATCAGCACCGTATTTGGCATTGCGCGTGATCCAAGAATTGGCGCGTCTTGAATCATCAAAATTACCTTTAGCTGCTAAGGCTTTCGAATTCGATACATATGTTGACGATGTCGTGACGGGGTCACAATCGGTCGAAGAAGCTCAACAATTGATTTTGGAACTAGACAAACTGTGCTTGTTGGGTGGCTTTACGTTGCGTAAATGGAACAGTAACGTATATGACGTAATTAAGGTAGTGCCTGAATCGGCTAGGTATCAACAGACATTTTCATTCGAAGATTCAACTAATCTCTCGCAAAAAATTTTGGACCTTCGGTGGCATCCGTCATTGGACGAATTTTTTTATGTAGTAAATCCGGTGGATCGGATTTGTACTAAAAGACACATGGTTTCAAAAATAGCGCGGATCTTTGATCCCTTGGGCTTGTTGACACCGTTGGTGTTTTTTGCAAAACATCTTATTCAATATTTATGGATTCGGGGCATCGATTGGGATGACGGCCCTCCTGTTGACGTCACTGTCAAATGGAAGGATTACTTTGATCAATTATCAGAATTGTCTAAGGTGAAAATTCCTAGATGGATTTTGTCTCATAACTGTCTGGAATTTCAGTTGCATGGCTTTTGCGACGCCTCCAAACAAGGATACGCCGCAGTAGTTTATTTCAGAGTGGTAGACGCAAATGGTAATATTAAAGTATCATTGGTATGTGCAAAATCAAGAATTACATCTACTCAACGTATTTCTGTGCCTCGGCTAGGATTATCTGCCGCGGTACTTTTATCAGTTTTGATCGAGTTCTTGTTCAATATTTATAAGGTTCGACTAAAGATATCAATTTATGCGTGGTCAGATTCTACAGTGGCTTTATCATGGATTCGATCGCCTTCTTACCATTGGAAAACTTTCATTAGCAATAGAATTTCACACATTCAAGATCGAATTCCTCCTGGGTCTTGGAACCACATCAATTCTCAAGATAATCCAGCGGATTGCGCCTCTCGGCGTTTACTAGCCACGGACTTAGTAGAGCATCGTTTATGGTGGTCCGGTCCTATTTGGCTTTCTTTGCCACAATCCGATTGGCCTGTGAGTAAATTTTTTGAAATGCATTTAACATCTATGAATTTGGAAAAGAGAATTATCTCATTGAATATTATCATTTCGGATCATTTTCTTGATCTCTTATTAAACAAATTTTCTGATATAAATAAAGCTTGTCGCATTATATGTTATGTCCTTTATTTCATTCGCTTTTTGAGAACCCCCGTGGATCTCATTTCAAACGCATCGCAAATCATTTTAGGTCAGCAACAACAAGTTGCGCTTCATTTATTGGTTAAAAGAGTTCAATCAGAATTCTTTTATAAGGACATAGAGAATATTGAAAAAAGGAGAACCATTAGCAAACAGCTTAGGCCCCTTAACCCATTTCTGGACAGACATGGTTTACTCAGAATGGGCGGTCGCCTTCAAAATTCAAATTTACCTTATGGGGAAAAATTTCCACTCCTATTACCTCGTACTCATCGTTTGACAGATCTCATTATTTTGGACTGTCATCAAAAATATTTACATCCTGGTCTTAGAACGACCCAATTTCTTTTAACGCAAAATTTTTGGATTTCGGCCGCAAAAAAGGCTGTTCGAAAATGTCTCAAGGCATGTATCATTTGTTTTCGTATAAAACCAATTCCTTATTGCCCCCCTATGGTTGATCTACCAGCAACCCGTATCGTTTCGGGTAAAGCTTTTCTCCACACTGGGGTTGATTTTGGTGGACCGTTCGCAATTACCATGAGCCGCACTCGTGGTTCAAAGTCATTTAAGGCTTTTGTTTGTTTGTTCGTTTGTTTTGGAACGAAGGCTCTGCACTTAGAGCTAGTTTCGAATTTGTCCTCATCTGCTTTTCTAGCGGCATTGAGGCGTTTCATTGTTCGTCGTGGTAAATGTGCCAAAATCTACTGGGATTGCTGCACAAATTGCACTAGTGCTGCACGTGAACTGGCAGAATTTATGCAACATGTTGCTACCGCAGAGGGTATTGAATTTATTTTCGATCCCCCGTCGTCCCCTCGCTTCGGAGGGTTGTGGGAGGCTGGCATCAAGTCAGTTAAGAGTCATCTCAACAAGGTTATCGGCGCTCAAATTTTCTCGTATGAGGAATTCAATACCGTACTAATTCAGATTGAGGCCATACTTAATTCTCGTCTTTTGCGTTCATTGAGTACAAATCCTCAAGATTTTTCTTATTTAGCACCGTGTCATTTCTTAGGAGTCGAACCTGTTTCAGTGCTTCCCGACCCAAATATCTAGGACCTGAAACTATCAATTTTAGATCGTTGGCAACTCATTCAAAGATTCTAACAGTTCTTTTGGCGCCGTTGGCATAGCGAGTACTTACATACTCTCCAACAGAAAACTAAATGGTCTTCATCTCTTCCCGCTGTTAAAACTGGGACATTGGTCCTAATTAAAGAGGACAATACCCCTCCATTGCATTGGCGACTGGGACGCATTATCCACTTGTATCCTGATACAGATAATGTCGTCTGAGTGGCGCAGGTTCAAACTGCACACGGCATTATTAAACGACTTTTGGTCAAATTGTGTGCTCTCCCATTAGAGAACACAACAAAATAAAAATTATTTTTTCTTTCTTTTCTCAATAATTTTTTTTTGGTGGAATTACGCATTCATTATTATTTAATTTTTTGTGGTGTTACGCATTTGTAGATATTTAATTACATTGGTTAAAATAAGTTTTCAATCTTATTTTGGTGGGCGGTATGTTATGCATTTTATAGCATTTTTGCTGACATATGATCACTTCATATTATTCTGGTTTGATATTTACATTATCAAAGTTCCTTTCCTGTTATCGCCTATCCTATAACATATACATACAGCTTTGTATAATGGAAGGAGTGCGCGCGAGTGCCTTTTTTGGTTCGTGTGGAGTTCAAGACGCGCATCGCAGAAAACGTTAATAACTTGGCAACGGGAGTGATTGTAAGAACCAGTTCGGTGTGCTTTGACCATGAAGCTTTCATTGGTGAAAACGCCTCAAGAATAGTGAACTTTCGTTTATGCAGTTTACGGCGATCATGCAGACGTAGATTACAGTCCACTACATTTTTCATACCACCGCAATTGGCAACCATTACAGGTTAGTGTATTTTTAATTGATTAACTGTTTTAAAATGCCGTTGGTTGATAAAAACACACAGTTACCATATGTTTGTGCTTTTATTATATATAAGCACAGACAACCGTTTGTTCTTGTTTGTTTCCATTAACATGTCCTCAAATAGATATAAGGAATATACGAGTGTTTGTCCTTGTTTTTTCCCATTATCACGTGCTCGTGTTAATCCTGTAAATATTCAACGGTACTTGTCATTAAATAATTTAACCATTTGTTATACGTATATATGTTTGTGCTTTTATATAGGGATATATGAACGTTGTTCTTGTTTGTGCTTATTAACAAGCACTCGTGTTAATCTCGTAAAAATTCTCATTATGCATTTTTATTAATCCACTTAATGTGCTATTATATACATATATTTGTTTCTGTTTGTGCTTATTAACACGCACATGTGACACAATTTGACAGTATTCATTACCACTTTGATATACAAAGTCATTAGAATAGCGCACATCCCGACTGTTTGCTCTTGGTAGGCGGCTCCGTGGCGTAGTGGTATGTGTGTAACTACTACGTCCAAGGTCCCAGTTTCGAATCCCGACACAGTCCGCTTGAAAAATGTTAGACGAGCATTTTCCCCAAAAATACACCATCCTTTGGATGAGAGGTAAAATGGAGGTCCCGTGTGTGTGTTGTCGCGCACGTTAAAGATCCCTACCTTGCTTGGAACAGCAAGGGTTCGGCAAAATTCCCACTTTTCCAGGTTAAAAAAACTCGCTTCCTGGCCAATGTAGTACCATCGGCTGGAGCATTGGAAAATCACATGTAATGTTTTTTTTTGGTATAAGCTATGTACTATCGGTCTATCTCTATAATTCATTCTAATGGTTTGAGGTATTTCGAACATCTTTTTTTTTACATTTTACATTGTTGAATGCTTTTTCTAGATCTGCAAACCCTATACACACGCGTTCCCTTTTTTCTATTGTTTTTTCCAGTATCACCCTTAAAGCTAAAATGGGTTCCCGTGTTTACCTGTTTTGCTTAAACCCATATTGATCTTCTCTTAGTATTTCTACAGCCCCTTTGTCCATCCGTATTTATACAATTCTAGTTAATATTTTTAACACGTGTGCTATCAAACTTATTGTTGGAAAATTTTCGCATCTATTCGCGCCTCTCTTATAGTAAATATGATGTTATGTTTGAAATCCTTGGGTATCACGCCTTCGTCATACATATAGCTTACAGGTTGGAAGAGACGTACTGGTACTGCTTATCTTGTGACTTTCAGAGTTTCTGCTTGCACCTTATCTATACCCGATACCCTAAGTCCACCTTTTCAATGTCTGTTTCCTGTTCTAATGCTAGTTTAAGTCCTACATATAAACTCCCAATATATTCTTAACATATCCACTTTTCTACATTTTGTATAATGATGTCTCCTATTGCGCCCCTTATATTTTACGGTTTTGTATCCCTACAATTCACCCCAATTAGTTTGTGTGCTTCATTTGTCTTTTCTATTTCCATCTTAGATGTACCTCCTTGCACTTTTCCTTTCTATGTGTAAAGTCCATCGTTTTGCGGACGCTTTTGAACGCGGCTATTGTGCTGTAGTTTATTTTCGTTTTCTTACATCTTTTTCCGTTGAGGTTCGCTTAGTTTGTGGAAAGTCCAAAGTTGTTCAGATTCGTACCCTCTCTTTACCTAGATTCGAATTGTTAGCCGAAACTTTGGCCTCGAAACTATTAACCTTTATCCTCAAGACTTTTGGTCTCCATATTTTTGTTAGTCTGACTCCATGGTCGTTCCCTCTTGGATTCGTTCTTCACCGCAGCGGTGGACGATATTCGCCGAAATCGAGTTTCCTACATTCAGGAAAACACTTCTTGCGTTTCTTGGCATTGTATTCTTTCTACTAAGAATCCTGCCGATGTCGCATCACGTTGTTTGCTACCTTCCGACTTGTATCATTGTTCTTTATGGTGAGTGGCATCAACTGTCTTGCATCGCTCCTACGATACTTGCAGTCCATTCATTCCGCTTTTAATTTTTCAGAGGTTTTCACTGAGGAGCGTTCTATTGTTTTGACCGCTATCGCATCCCCTTATTGGATTGAAACGATTTTGGAAATCATACATCTTTTCAATTTATCATCCGCATTGTTGATTGGACTTTTCACTTTGTCCATAACATACAAAATCCGTTGACAAAATACACTGGAGCTTTGTCCTATCTCGGGCCTTATAGCGCTTTGAAACCTCTGAATACATATACTCAACAGAGTCACTTTTCTATTGAGTTGGACGCCATCCAGTACGGATCAGTTTTAAAAAGACTCTTCGCAAATTGTCCCCTTTTATCTTACGGGTTGGTGTTCGCTTATCTCACGCATCCTTTTCCTCCGACAGGAAATGCCTCGCTCTTTAACCTAGTAAAAGTTGCTTTATGGATTTGTATATCAACTTTGTTCATCTGAAATACTTTCACGCTGCTGTTCAAATTGTTGATTTTATCGTTCGTCAACGTTTTTGAATCGTTTCAAGTAAACAGTCGATTCATCTCGTTTTGCGTCAGTGTGTGACTTGTTGAAAAATTAATCCTACCGCATCGCAAACTCCTATGGGTCTCTTTTCTCCATGCCAAGCCACTCAAGCCAAGGCCTTTTTGAGGTCGGGCGTTGATTTTGCAGGCCCCTTCTCTACCACCATGTCGCGAGGACGAGAGGCTAAACTATTGAAAGTATATTTATCTCTTTATCTACATGACTATCAAGGCATTCCACATTGAATTAATTTCTGATCTTTCGACAGACGCCTTTCTAGCTGCTCTACGTCAATTTATTGCCAGCCGGTATGTTCCGTTTGTTATTATAATTTAAATAAAATTATCGTTTAAGTTGTAGTTGCGGGTAAATTCCCCTACGTCGTGCATATAGTATAATTTATGATTTTACCGCGATTAATTGTTAAGTGTTTTTGTGTTGTAGTGTGCCGCGCACCAGTTGTTGTACGAAGTTGTATGAAGGTAAGTGTTCGTAGCTATGGTGCATTAACGTTTTTTTGAGTTCCGCCAACGGTCGACCGCTCCTTGTTCTGTTATCGCTGCCACCGCTTAAAGTTGCAGTTTACTACTAGTATTATTTGTAGGTTCCGCAGTATTAAAATTGCTCATAATTTTACACGTCCATTATCTCCACCATCTGTTGTTATCGATGTCAACGCACACAAAACACTACGTATGAAATAACATGAAAACAAACTATTTTGTACAACTATTTATTATAGGTTAAAATCTATCTTGTTTTCATCTTGCAAAAAGTTATTAAAGTTGAATTATGAGCCTTTCTTATGAAATAAACTATCTTTAATATAAACGGTGTAAACAAATCAAACTTGCTGTTAAAAAATTCTACTATGTGTAACATACTGTTTTAATAAGCTCTAATAGTTCTAGTATTCCTAAAAATAGTTAGTTTCTAGTTTAATTTTAGCATGCTAATTATTAGAATTGTAGCGGCTGCAGGATCACCCAAGTAGCTTCTCAGCGAAGTTCCCAGAAAGATCTAATCCAAGAGTTAATCAATTTTTCTAAAGGCACTTACTTTAAGGGTACTAAACATGTCAGATTAGTCCATATCTATGATTAGATGTCAATCATGCTTTAGGATCCTATGTATGTCAGGGTGGTCTGAAGCAATTTTTCAATTAGCTGAGCACTCAACTAAAATCAATTTTGAGAGCTACGTGTGTGGTTATCTTAGGCATTGGCAGTTTTAATTAATTTTAAAGATTTACGACCGGCACATCCTAAGCCGAGTAAGAGCGCCAAGAAAGGGGTTATTTTTCAATTAACTGAAATGTATATAAGGATGCCAGCCGGTGGGAATCGGGGTTGTTTATTTCCAGACGCGTTAGAGGTTAAAGGGTTGTTAGTTGCCCGATTGAGTGAAGTATTTTATTTCTCTGAAGTCCAGTGCGTGCCGTTATGTTTTAAGTTAATTATTTCTCTGAGTAAGTAATTAGTATATGTGATATTACTATGAACTCAAGGCTGTGTTATGCAGCATAAGTCCGTTATTTGTTTAAAAACAGTATTTGTCGACTTCCATAAAATACAATTCCGGGTGAATGCCCAGTTCAAGTAAATTGATCCGTTTGATTATTGCTTTGGAGACCGCATCGTTTTAGAAGGGTCTTCTATTATATTGTGTTTTGACGGTGTCAGAGGCCGTTAATGGCGAATACACGGAAGGTTTTAAAACCACAGCGGAATATTTACTAGAGAAATTTTTCCCATCGGATAATCCCGAGGGGGATGAAGGGTCGCACGATTTAATACGTCGGGAAGCTGCAAAGGCGCAAGGAACAGGTGCCGATAAGGCAATCCTAGTTCACGAGGTCGTCAGGGCTCTTAGGAGGATGAACCCTAAGAAGGCACCGGGGCATGATGGAATCACTTCAGACGCAGCTCTGCAGGCGTGCCTGTTAGCCCCGTGTGTCTTTGTTGGGTTGTTTAATCTTTGTTTAGGGGCGTTTTTCCGCGTTGCTGGAAAATCCAGAATGTGAAATTTATACCCAAACCTAAAAAGGCGGATGCGTCAGATCCGGGCAGCTATCGTCCAATTAGCTTGCTACCGGTGCTGGGGAAAGTTTTAGATCGCGTTATGACTACGCGTGTTGAACACCTAGTGCGAGACAGCGGCGGTTTTAATAACCGACAGTTTGGTTTCGTGGAGGGCAAGTCGACTATCGACGCGTTAGAGTTCGTTGTCGGGGAAATTAAGCAGGCAAGAGATGCCAAAGAGTACTGTGTCGTTGTTGCTTTGGACATTTCAGGAGCATTTGATGCTGCCTGGTGGCCATTAATCGTTTGCGAGTTAGATCGTAGGGGTTGTCCGCGAAACTTGATGTCTTTGGTCAAGAGCTATTTCTCGGGGCGATTAGCACAGGTTGAAATTCCGGGTGAAGTTCTGTCGCGTGAGGTGGAAAGGGATGCCCGCAAGGGTCATGTTCTGGTCCCACATTTTGAAGTTGTTGTATGAGAGCATCTTTAGGGTCAAGTTGCCCGCAGGATGCTCAATCGTCGGGTTTGCAGATGACACACTTTTAATTGTAAGATCGAGATTGTTAATGGATATGCGCACAAAACCGAACGAGGCGCTTAATAAATTACACGAATGGTCGCAGGCGGTAAAATTAAAATTTAACACGGCGAAGTCAGAGGCGCTTTATTTCGGCACGAAACCAGGACAGAGACCTCCTAGGTTAGAGCTAGGAGGAGAAAATCCCGTTTAAAGATTGTATTACCTACCTCGGCGTCAAGATCGACAATAAATTAAATTGGAAAGCGCACGTACAATACGTAAAAAGTAAGGGCGGCGAAATATCAAATAAAATGATGGCGGCGGCTAAAATAAAGTGGGGTTTCAGGGGCGAATCGCTGAGGACGGTTTATGCCGGAGCAATTGAGCCGGCAATACTGTACGCAGCTTCTGTATGGGCAGAAGGTTGTAAAGTCCGGGAGATGCGTCAATTGACGAGCGTACAACGCATAACCGCGGTAAAAGCGGCGAGGGCGTACAGGACCACCTCCACGGAGGCTGTCCTGGTGATCAGTAGGTCTCTCCCTATCGAATATGTCGTTAGGGAGATTAGAGATAGACGATTAATAAATATAGGAAAAGGGCGCGAAATTATCGAAGATCTTAATCTTGGTAATAGGAAATTGCAAGAAAGATTGTTGTATCTGAGTTAGGGCACCCGGCTGATATTAGAGGATCGAGTTTGTCGAAGGTGATGAAGACGCGATGGGTATCAGAATTTATACGGACGGTTCACGTATGGACGATGGGCAAGCAGGCGCGGCGTTTGTCGTGTATAAGCAGGAAAGGGAGGTGTTTCGGTTTCAAACCAAACTCGCGAACTGGTGCACTATCTTCCAGTGCGAATTGGTAGCCATACGAGAGGCTATCGATTACGTAATAAACCATACGGGCAGAGACGAGTATTATATAATCAGTGATAGTAAATTGGCGCTAACGGCTTTAACAAACATGAACACCTCGACAGATCTCCAAGCGGACGTCTGGAGGATAGCGCGTACGGCGCTAGAGTTTCGACGTTTAAAGTTCTGTTGGGTCAGGTCGCACAATGGTAACGTAGGAAACGATAGGGCTGACGAATTAGCTAAAGAGGCCGCGACGGGCGACTTTCGAATATCACATTCGTCGATACCGAGGTCTTTAATCAAAAGAAAGCTGCGCGAAAAATCAATTCGACAATGGGAAGAGAGGTGGAACAACGCTGCCACGGGCAGGTTGACCCACAAATTCATACCGAGCATAGAAGCCAGAGGTAAGATCGAGGTTAAGCTCGATCACAAAATGGTGCAGTTGATAACAGGGCACGGCGCCCTGAAGGCGTATTTACAAAGGTTCGGTCTAACCAATAGCGACCGCTGCGAATGCGGTGAGGGCGCGGAAAGCGCAGAGCACGTGCTCTTCGACTGCCCGCTTGAGGCGGGAAATCGAGGGTTGGCTGATAGCAAACTAGCTATCCTAGGTCTGGCATGGCCAAAGAGCCTAGAGGAAGTCGGGAAGTGGTTAACCAGAAGGCGTTCTGGACAGCCTTAAAAGAATTCGCGGGAAGGGTCGCGAGATTAGACAATCAATGACGACCGCGTGTAAAAATTCGGTGGGGTTGGTGGGAGGATTGAAAATTTTAGATTGACTTGGCGTGAGTAAGGATACGAGCATAACCAAAACCTGATATTAAAAAAAAAAAAAAAAAAAAAAAAAATATACCAAAATGTCCAATATGCACGAGAAACCCTAATACAATCACTGCCTATCTTCAAAATTATGTGCGGAAAATCGGGAATAAATAATACCAAATAAACAATAACAAATAAATCATAAACCCTCATTAAATTAAATCAATAAAGTAAACAAGGATAATAAAACAGAGTGCAACCGCGCATCCCCCCAGGACTTGAAAGTGAAGTGATAGTGATAGTGATTGTGATCCCCCCAAAAACATTTAGTGCATACCCACCAGGACTTTAGCAGTGCACCCCGTCCCACCTTTAGAAGTAAGTTACAGACGACCAGATCTTCGGATGCTGGAGAATTTTATTATCGAGGTAAGACTTAAAATGTGGCGGCTGTACTCGCACAAGCATTGATTTACATTAATTAGTAGTTTTTGAAATAATTTAAGAAGCACGTTTGATGTGTAAAGGCGCTAGCCGACATAATGCTTGTGCGAGTGCACCTGATAAATAGGGTGATGCTTTCGCTATTTTGTGCACTGCTATATGCTTAACGCTTATTAAACATTTATTTATATATTTACATAATTATATTTATTTATATTTTATATTTACACTTTATATTTATTTATATATAGCATGTATTATGTGGCTTATTTGTTTTGTTTGACGTTCTGTCGCCATTTTGGTTGCAGTATATATTTGGGAAGGACGAGCAGAATTGCGAAGATTGTAATCATAATGTAAATCAGATAGGGAACGATAGGAAAGCTAGGGATGGATTTAAATTGGTTAGCTAGATTTGGATAGTTTTAAGACGACCCTTCAGGTCGCACTGGTAAGCAGAACCGGCGTCTGCTATCCGGTATTACGGATCCCTCCCCCTCTCATTTTTGCTTGTTGATCGGGTACACTCGAAAGTCAGCGCTAGAGATACCATTATTTACAACCCTGTTTTTAGTTTTTGTTTTGTTTTGTTCCAGTTTTGTCAGATTTTAGGTTTATTAGATTGTTAGAGTTTGTTAGGTTTGTTAGATTTTTAGGTTTGTTAGATTTTTATTTAGTTTTTATTTAGGGTGAATCAACTATGAAGTAAGAATAAATTAGGAGCACGACTATTTTTCGCGTTTAAACCCAATGTAGTACCTCCGGGTGGAGCATTGGGGACGTGGCCGCAAGTATAGCGGCCCTAATTCAAATTATAATGTCAGAGGCCGTTAATCAATAATCCACGAGACTACCTGAGAATGCAAAGCTCAGGTCCGAAGTCAAGTTACGGTACTATTTGACCCTTGAGAAGGTCGTATTTTTCATGGTGTAGATGACCCCGTGGTTAAAAAGGGTCGTCGCACTATGCAAGTTAGTTAGACTAGGGTAGCATTAATAAATTTTTGTTATTGGGGTGTGTACACCTAGAACTGTATCTATTCAAAAATATGTTTGTTAGTTAAGTTTAGTTAAGTTGTGTTTGTGCTAGCCGGAGACTATAAGTGACTTATTTTCTGTTCTGCCATTTTGGTTCATCGCCCACGAACAAAGTGCGACGAGAGCTATTACCGCGAATGGTCCATGGGCCGTTTAATTCCCATGGTGGCGCCCTTTTGTACATAAGGTAATTACTTTATATTTTGTTATGCATATGTAATTAGTTGAAGTTTTAGTTAGTAGCTCGTTCAATAAAACAATCGAATTTTCGTCTCAGTGTGTTTGTTTAATGAACCCCCCTTCACCGACTGCTGCAGCTTGCGAGGCAACGTCCCGAAACGTGAGGGTACGATAGTGTTAGAGGTCCTGTTATTTATTGTTAATGGGATACCCTCACGCGGTAGGTAAATATATAAATTACATATGCAATATTTACAAACTGATGGAGATGAAGGATGACTTAGCTCTAACATTTTCTTAACCTAACATATTGGTTTCTAATAATAGAAATTAAAGTAAGAAAAAAAATTCATGAGATATTTGAAAACTAACAATGCTAAAATCTTACTAAGTTTTAAACGTCATGACATTGACCTCCTTAATCTAATTAATTGATTTCTAATGATGAAATTTTGTCAGAAATGCGATTTATGAACTATTTACAAATGTATTATGCTGAAAACAGCATTAACTTTAATTTTCACATCCACACACACACACACACAAAAGCACGCACACACAAATATATATATATATATATATATATATATAGTGTGTGTGTGTGTGTGTGCGCGCGCGCGTGTGTTTTATATATATATATATATATATATATATATATTGCCGTGGATCTTGGATTAATCTCTGGAACTCCCTAAAAATCATTCAAGCCCCAACGTTGGGTCGTCCTAAATTGCCGTGGAACTTTCTAAAAAACATTCGAGCCCCTTAAATTGGGCGTCATAAATTGCCGTGGAACTTAGCTTTTAACACCTTTTAAACATCGCCAGTTTAAAAAAAAATTAATTTTCAAAAATATACACTTTCACAAAAATTTTCTTACTCGGATTCTGCTTCATCAAATTAATTTCTTCAGCAGCTTCCCTGGCTAGCTCAGCTGTGCCTCTTCTCGTATACCTAAATATACTATCATTCTCTGTACCATTCAATAAAATCACAAAATAATACAACAATCATACAATATTTATTTACCGCTATTTACAAACAATAGTTCATAGTTATGTACAGTTCGGTGCTCTAGTTACACCTCAAAAAAATGCTATCTTTGTAAAGTCCTTGTTTTTTAAAATTGTAATTTCAAACACATTTAATGCAACAGGAGTAAATGGGCCCCAAATAATACTTTATTTTTATTTAGTACTACACACTGGAGTATGGTGAGCTCATGATAACCCAGTTTATTAATGTATGCTTTCCACTTTGCATACTATTACTACAAACTCAATAAACCCATGTACTCTTAACAATTAAATTTAAATTCATCATGAAATTTAATAAACTTTACGTACACCTTTTGTTTTATATTCAAAATACCATAATAATAGTCAGTTATACGTATCTTTTTTAATATGTTAAATAACGAAAAATAACCATCAAAGTTCACCAACACATCACAAATAATTTCAACCGTTTATCAACAAAAAACAGCAAATTCAAATGAGTTACCTGGAATATGCGTCAAGTGTCCATCTCCGTAGATGATGCGTTATCTTCCTGAACCCCTCGGCTTCGTGATTATGCGCGCTGCTCCACTAGCTATTTAAAGATGAAAACTCAGTCTAAACTGAGTTTCGTGCTACCAATTAACATCAACTCCAACATCCAAATCCATGTACATTACACTTGTTTATTATCGCATTATTAATTTACGAGCTTGTTGAAGTTTTCGTTGGACCACAGTTAATTTTAAATCACACGCCACTATTCGCGTTACTAACTATACGGCCCCAAATAATCTAATACTATTTTACTAAATTTTAGAAATTTTTAATATTCACAAGCCTCGTCGGTTGATTATTATACGTCTTTAAGCGATGCAAAATTAAAGAGAGCCCAATTAAATTTCTTCCCGTATTTATGCACTAACACTGTAACCTCCCGTACGCTCTTAACGCGAAATACCTAATCGAAAATAATATTTCCGCAAATTTTGTATAACCGTCTTAAAACTCCAGAAATATTCCCTCGTCTACACGCTATATCATTCAAACTATCGCATCCACCTGTCGCGTGTTCATCCGTTGTAAAACTAACTATTTCAACCAATGACATAGTCCTATGACGACATAAAACTCCGCCTGTAATATCTTAATTCCTGTCTTATGCATACTTGATGTCGCGTTCTAACCTTGCTTGCGTTGTAGAAAATCGATATTGCTGCCCGCGTCTTATGGACTCCACGTGGAGCGAATACGTGCTGTATGAAATCGAATGTTCTTATACCTGTCTCATTCTGTAGCATATTATTGATTGTGCATCCCTTCTGCTCTTCAAGAAATTCTTGCTAGTGTTTTTGCGAAACCACCGACGGTTGAACAACATTTCCTTGAAGCTCGCTTTGTTATGTTCACAAATAAGCAAAGATGACCTTTCCAACATGCAGGTGTGCTCAATTATTGATCGTTTAAAACAACAGTTCTCGGAGTTTACATTTCACAGTATTCTATATAACAGATGTCTGTTTGTTCGTTACGAAAGCTTTCCGCCTTGGAATTATTGATTTTTCATGCTTTGATGCGTCTTCTGACGTTATTACCCGTTGAATTAAAATAAATTAAACTAATTATGCATTTCTATTGGCTTATAAAACTGATTTCCTTTATGAACCTATTACTTTTTAATCCCTAATTATAATAATACATCAATCCTTGTTAATTTAAATTAAATAAATGACATAAATTTTGTACGTAAATATTATGTTCCTCTCTCTATACAGGGTGTTTGAAATTGCATTGTTTACCCCAAATTTAACCATTTAAATCCACTACAATATATATATATATATATATATATATATATATATATATATATAGTGCTTAGAAACAACTATGATCGTTTAGGCCTAAGACATTTAGATAAAACATTTATATTTCAGATGAAACTGATATGGCAGCTGTTAGTAACAAGAACGAGACGTGTAAATGGAAAGAATATTTTCGAGAATCTAAACGACTAATAGTGGCATTAGTGTCAGTTGCTCTATTTTTGGACTTCATGCTATTAACTACAATTGGTAAGTTCACATCATGTAATATTTTATTATTTGGTAAATATGAAAAAATGTTACATATTTCACTCTAAAGGCTATGTAATGTTATTCAACATAATTTTTCAAATTGTGCAGAAACCTAATTTCGCACAAACATTGACCGTTGTTATCAATATCTGTGCAATGAAAATATACAATTGTTGATTCGGGCACATGGAAATTAATAGCTCAAATTAACTGCATAACCAACACTATGCTGGGAGATCTTCGCCAGGTGTTCAAGGCAGTATCAACTAAGAATACATTTTTAAGAATTTGCAACAAGTAATTATAGGGCTTGATAACATCCATATTTTACCCATTTCTTTGAGAAGCGTTATCAGACATGATTACAAGTTTTGATTAACACAAACTGTCACGCCTAATTTAGTCAAACTGAGTTGTAGCATATTCCGAGTGTTACTTAATTTTGCATTTCCAAAATGTTAAAGCAAGATATTGTTCAAGTGTAAGTTGTTACGAGAGGCAAGTTGATTTTTAATACTACAGTATTAGTTGATGAGATAAGTTTATAATTTAAGCTCTTATCCTAATCTTTTGGTAGTTAAAAACTGGAAGTGTCGTTATGGGTAAAATAAGTTAATAAATTGTGAGTTGCCTGGGCGGGGTAGGAATCCTATATCAATATAAGGGTGCGTCGACGAACTGCACTGGTACAAGAGTGGGGTTCCCATAGAAGAAATTATAAAAGAAGATAGAAAAATTTAATTATGACATTTATTCTTATGGCTCAACAACGTTATATTGTAATAAAATGTATTTCTATGGTTTACTTTATGATAATTGCAACAATGTCTATTAAAACTTTGTCATACTGCATGGAATTTATTGAGCAGCTTCCTTACATTTGAGATGCATATCAACGAATTTCCTTCTATGATTCAGAAAGCATCTAAATTAACATGACATGCTTTCACTATACAATTTTATGTTAAAATATAATTGGTTTGTTCACATTCTTGTGGCTTGAAATAATTTAACAATCCATTATTCAAGTTCCCCTATGTATTTACAGAAGGATTATCTTTGTCGTTTTCTGTTTGATTGAAATAAAAATAAGGATTCCATTGCAAGTCTTTGTTTTTAAACACTAGTTTACATAAAATTAAGATTATACAGAGTGCTTCAATAACAAGTTAGTCCATTGTAACGGGCATTTGTATAGTTTTAACATTTTACGCTCTTTCCCAATTCCTAAGTACATTTTTCCCAATTACTATTTCTATATTTTATATTTATTAACTCGTTGTCGAATGCGTCGTATTATAAGAAGGGGATCGCTGTTTGTATAAAGTAAATACTTTCCAATAGTTTTCAGATTTGTATGCAATTTAACTCGCGTGTATTAATTTTAAAAGATAGATAAATTAAAGATAGATAATTTGAAGGTTGATTTTCATTAATAAATAAATTGCAAGGAAGTTTTAAATTGGATTATTCGTAAATTGCTTTTGGGCTTATCGAAAATGATAAACAACTGTAATTAGTTATTAGATATGATGGTGCATTCACGTTTTGGATGTGCCTTATGTTATTAACGAAGTCGTGATAGTCGTCGACAAGAGTTCATGGTAACAACGAGTTTAAATAAACAGATAGAATGCAGAGTTGTAGTTTGTTCTTGGTTGCTATATATTAATTACGTTGGAAATACTGTTTCTTTTCTGCTTTTGAGAATAGTGAGAATTAATGCGGGATGAATTTCGAATTGTTCATGAACGAGCGCGGCGCGATTTTAGTTGTTTTTCTGGTGAAATAAAAGTTATATATTAACTGTAGGCAGTGTAGTTCTGATGACATTTGAAGGAAGTATGCTTTATATGTAACGTGTTGGATTGTTTTAGTGATACGCGTTGCTTTACAAATTGTTTTTGTTGCTTTTCGGTTTGAACTAAAAGTAGTAGAGCTTGTTAAACTCGAGGCACGTGTGCTTTACGGAACATTTGACGGACGGGTTCATTTGTGGTTTTTAGTTGTTTGTCTTGTGAAATAATAGTCGTAGAACTTGCTAAACTGACCGATTCTTTCTTTGGGATTAATGTGTGTGCAATCTAGTTTCGCGGTCCTTTTCTTCTCAGAGTAGCGCATACTTTGGATTATTTAAATACAGTGATACTGTAGTTTCTGAATTTTTCTAACCCCAACGAATCTAAAATAGATCGTTGTTTGCGCAGATTTCGTTATTCAAAAGCATTAGATTTTTCTTTGTTACCATAGGTAGCAAATAAAACACCTCACGTTACTGTTAGTTTAATGCATTACGTCGCGCCTTGAAAGCCCGTGATTCTAAATTTTTATTACCATTTTTTTTTTACGATTTGTGTTACAAAATATTTCGAAATTATTGTCTCAGGAAATAGAATTAACAAGAAATTTATCAATGCTACATAGTTCCATCAGCATGATAATGTCTGCTGCTAACGCCAGTGAAATACATAGGTGTGATTAGTGTAAAGTGTGATAAGTTCCATCAACACCCTCACAGTCCCGGGGTAAAGTGCTTCGTTAGTGCAGGACATCGTGAATCCCACACTTCAATTGTAAGGAAGCGTTACTGAAGGACCTTTTGTAAGTTGAACTATTTCCTACTTGTTATTACTTTAAATATCTATCCGTTGCTTTGCCCTATCTTTGTCGTTCTGATACCTTTTACAATAGACTTGCATGCTATTTTAAAACATAAGAGAAAAAAAAGAAAGAAAGAACAATCAATACTACTGAATTACTCATACCAATGGTGTCTTATCTATTTATCTTTTGTTAACATTTTGTCTGATTTATGTTTAATTGGTGTGTGAGGAAACGTTTCTGCTACTCCCCAATATTACCTCACTTTGTGATAAAAAATTTTGTAATGCTTTAACCGTTATTATATTATATAGTTTATCTAAACAGTTTTATTTACATTCTACAAAGTACTGAATAACTTAGACTTTTCATTGCTGCTATGCTTATTCTTTATTTTTCAGGTTTGCTTAACTATTTTTCTTGCAGGTATTGTCACTAACTCCTTACCGCCGTATACATCATATGTTAATCTGCTTTCTACAACCCCCCCCTAATCTCCGATTGAGCCCGGTCATTTCTTTGATTTTCTTTGTGTTACGCACGGCTACGAGCCAACGTAACATAAATTTGGCGCCCGAACATGGGCTGCCACGAATTAACGTAACACCATTCAAGATTAAATATTATTTCTTTCACTCTAATTTATGCTTAGCATAACCCATCGCGAAACAAGATATAGTCGACTACATTGATATTAAAATCAGGCGTCATTTTTCATTCTTGTTGATAACATTTTCGTTTCAAACACAGCAACACTCCTATTTTCTAGATTTCGAACTATAAATAAAATTATGATTAACAGCACCCTAATTTTTACTCTTTGGTTGTCATAATTTGCAAACTCAATAGTGTGTCTAGATGTCCTGGAGTCCGGTCCAATAATTTGACTGGATGTCCGGACTAATGCAAATACATTCCATCATAAGTTGCTTCTTGAATCACTTTTGACTCATGATGCATTAGAGAAGATTTGGAGTAAACAAAAAATGAACGGTGTCATGTGTCTTAAAAGTTATGAAACTAATATGCTTAAGGTAATACACGACAGATACAAAGAATGCCAATTATTGTAATGACAGTGATCTGTGCCTTTTAGACTTAAATCAATATAATCTAATATTACGTAATTTTAAGCAGTAGAAGCACCTTTGCAGAGTCTACTGCTGCACCTGATGCAACAGCTACATTCAAAAAGATTGAGTTTTCAATAGCAAATGGAAATAATACTTTTTACATTGGTGGTAGTTGTCTACACAAACTTTTTTAATGTACGCTTATTTGTGGCACGTGCAAAAACTTTTTAACTGAAAGTAGTCCATTAGTTGATACATCAACACCTAGCGATTGCCTTAATTTAGGTGGTTTAAAAGATCTACCAGAAATGGCATACACCTTTTTGAGGACATTGAAAATATTGTTCAAGTTAAAATGCAATTACTTTTACTTGATTCAAATTCATTAACTGATATTTTAACTTCTGTCGAGAAACGGTATGTAAATGTTTTTGCTAAATGTCTCTTTTTATTACTGGGATTTAACTATTAGATAACGATGACTGCTAATTGTGCTTTATTAAAATGGATAACTTCACAGCTAGGTACAGTTTCATAACTTAAAATATAACGAAATTAATCAAAATCTCATGACTTTTTCTGTCATTTTGGTCGTATTGTTTTTGCTGTCTCTCTTATCGCTTCAACGCCACTTTAAATTATTACTCACGAGCATGCTCCCTCTTCCCCCCGCCCTCCCTTTGTTTTAAACAAGAAAAATAATCCATCTCACTGCTTATTTCTTGTCTAAGATCGATAGATGAGATAAATTTAGCGTTCCGAAACCGGCTTAAAATCGAATCAGTACGAGGTAAAGGGTAGGCGTCCTTACAGTTACAGAATTAAGTTTTCTGCCGTCAAAACAAACACGTTATTCATCATTTTTCTTGCGGACTAATAACACGGGAGACATCCATGGTGAATTTGAGGGAGAGATAACACCAGATTCTAACATTTTATCTATTTCGGAATGCAAATGTTTTTGTAATGCAGGCGATAGCCGATATTGACGTTGTTTAAAAGGGAGGGCATCACCTGGTAGAGCTAATATGTGTTGCAGTAGTAACGCAACCAAGTTCAGAGGTGTTTAATTTACGAAATTTGTCGATGGTTGAGTTAAGAATTGCATTTTGGGAAACGGTAAGAGAAATTTTATTAGATATTCCCGCAGACGCACAGGAATTTGTTTTGAGGGAAGTTTGTCAAGAAAAATCTTGAAAGTAGAGCGATAAATTAAAAAGTTGACAGAAATCTACACCAAGTAAAAAATGGGTAAGCTAATGTAGGTACGAACAAAAATGGAACGTCACGTTCAAGTGATTCTACTCGAATTTTTAGTTTAAGGGAACCCGTTACATGTATTTGATTATCGTCAGCTAAATTTATGGAAGTTTTTTCCGAAACAACTTGAATTTTAATGTTTTGTTTAGATAATTGTTGTAGGCCTTCGTTATTTATAAGGAAACATGAGGAACCTGTGTCCAGTAAAGCTATTACATTTAAGGAACCAATCGAAATAGGTAAATGAGAACGGATATCAAGGGCTCTTTAACAAGTTGTAAGGCATTACATGTGATTTTCCAATGCTCCACCCGAAGGTACTACATTGGCCAGGAAGCGAGTTTTTTTTTTACCTGGAAAATTTGGAATTTTGCCGAACCCTTGCTGTTCCAAGCAAGGTAGGGATTTTTAACGTGCGTGACAACACCCACACACGGGACGTCCATTTTACCTCTCATCCAAACGAGGGTATATTTTTGTGAAAAATGCTCGCCTAACATTTTTCAAGCGAACCGTGTCGGGATTCGAACCCGGGACCTTGAGCGTAGTAGACACACACATACCACTACGCCACGGAGCCGCCAAGTAGTAAGGCAGCAGCCTTTTTATGATAAAAGGAATTAACTGTTTGCAGCCAACTCGACCATTCCGACGGGGTAGTATAACATATTTCTGATAAAGGAGGTAAGTTATTTTGTAAATTTAAGGTAACGGTATTATTCTTAGATATATTAGGTAAAAATTTAACGATAGGGGTAGTTTTATGCTTTAAATTTATTGACGTCTGGGTCCGTTGAATGGTTGATGTTGAGGACGATTTTGATTCCTTGAGATATTCACGTCACGGGTAAGAATATCTTTGAAAAAAGTTTCCCGATAAGTTAGAGTTACAATTTGTACACATAGATTTATAGGTATTGCTGCGACCGCAATCATAACAAAAAATATTTTTGGGGCATGTGCAAATGCTGTAGCTATGTCCACTTTTTTTTACAATTCCAACAGGTAAGTGAGTTATTTGAAGAGGTAGCAGGAAGATAAATAGTAGATACTTTACGAGAAGGTTCAGTTTGACAAGCTAGGTCAGGTTCTAATAGACCAGATTGTTTTCTGGGGGAGGACGGTATTTATCGACATGTAATTTTACTTCTTGGAGCGAGCGACATAAATCTTTAAACTGAGTTAAAGAAGAAATGTGTTGTAACGCTAAACGTTCAGAAAAATATGGATTCAAATTCCTACGAAGCTGATCAATAATTTCAGATTCTAATGGTTTTTTATTTAATCTGCTATACAAAGCTTCCATTGAGGTAATAAAAGAGATTACATTTTTGTCAGGTCCCTGGGTTCGGTTTCTTATTTCGTTCCAGAGATCGGTAGCATAGCCATGCGTTAAAAAATCACGTTTCAAACACGTAACTAATTCTTCCCAAGTAGAAATCTGATTTCTTATATTTCTATACCAAATTAAGGCAGAACCAGAAAATAATTCACCCGCTGAAACAAATAAATCTTGATCTGTACAATTGCGTGATATTCTAAAATCGTTTACTCTATCAAGGAATGACGTTAACGAAATTTGGCAGTCAAAGCCCTGGAAAGTTAAACCCCCATTTATACACAGGTATTGATTTCCCCAATGATGGAGATTGAGAGATGGTAAGGTTCGACAAGGCTGTAGGTACATTTACGTCTACAGCTAAGTTAAGTTTGTCAAGAAGTGTTCCTTCGAGTAAGAGAATGTCCGATAGGAAAATTTGTTTAGTTTGGTCAGCCTGCTTATTGTTAAATAAACACAACTCTATCCGCTGTTTAGCGTGCGCTATTTAAGACACAAGGCGCTTAAGTTCAATTTCGTTAGGTTCAGGATCAATTCTATGTACTATATTCGTAATATCATCCAGGGATTGTCTAATTTCAAAGATATTTTGAGGTAAATCAAAGACCACAACACGCGCAATAGGTGAGCTTTTAGCTTCTTGAGCTAGTATAGCTTTGAGCTGCAATCGTCTATCATTTTGGTTAGATGTCGCTTGAATGTTCCTCGATTGAATCTCGTAGATCAATTCCGATGATTTGAGATGGACGGTATTTATTGTAGTATAGTGTTTAAGGAAACAGATATAACGAAATCAAGTTACTATAGCGTTTTAGAAGATAAAAGATATACTAAGAACTCAATTAATTGCAAAATCTATATTTATGAAAGAAATTTTCTTTATGGAGGTATTCCTAACTTATAATTGATTATTTAGATTATAAAGAGACACTTAAAATCATAGAGAAGTAAGATATTATATGAGTTATCTAAACGACAGCTTTTAAAAAGTTGACCAAAATACTAAAGAAATCTGAGGTTTATAGTAGTTGTTTAATTGACTTTAGTGTATTTTTAAGGAGATTTTTATTCACAAAGAATAGTAAATGGAGCTATTTATCTATAACTAGAGTACTTACATAAGACATTGATAATCCAGAAATCAGCTGCTGAAGTTAGGTTATGGTGATTTAATAGACACTTTTAAAATGTATATGTTCCAGCTCATGCTAAATTAAATTAGGACACCATTCAAAAGAACCCAAAATACAAACACACTATTTTTATAAGGTAAAATGTAAATTAATTGTATTAGCGATACATTTATGAAAGCTATAACCAGTAATCAAATATGGCTGTCCATGTCAGATTGACATAGCAGCTCTTTCTATGTCATTTCACTTAAGATGGTTGTTATGGCAACCTGCAATGTTACCAACCTATATTTTCTATTTGACAGTTATTAAAAATTTAAATAATTACTATTTTTGAGTGAAAAACCAAATTGCTACAGATATATCTAAAACTAATACGTTGTAGGGCATATAAGAAGTGAAAACAAATTTTTTCATCACAAACGTTGAGGCGCCATTATTATACTGTAACTTTCTCTATTCTAAGGTATACTCGTTAAAGTCCCGGCGCGTAATTTATAAAGCCACTGCGACAGTTGGTAACATAACAAATACATACATAATGTTACGCAATAAGGGGTTACGTCATATTTATGTTACAAATTACTGTATCACATGCAAAAAATGTTTATTTTGATTATAGGATAAGACAAAATGTACTCACGTAAACTGTGGAGCTCTTCACAACATTGTAGCTATTGTGGCGTTAGTTGGGCGTTCTTGGGCGTGGGCCGTCTTTCGCCCCCGTTGATACCAAATTGGTTTGTCTTCCTTCTGTAGTGGTACGGTAAAGGGATACAGGTAAAAGGAGCGATAACAGGTACGAGGCAGGAAACCTACATATCTGAAAAAAAGAAGACCAAGGCACACCCCAGATAACCACCCTGTTTGACGTCTCGTTGACCAATCCCCTGACGTGACAGAAACCACCACTTACTTCCCCACTCCGCGTCTGCGCAATCTCGGGCGCCGTCGCAACTATCTAAAGTGACGGAAATGCAAGTCTTTTAAAATATTGGCGCGAATTCACTCGCAAATTAGACTAAAAACAGAAATGTTTACATAGCCGATTTTCGGCATGTACCACTCTACAGTTTGGAAGCATTTCGTCAACCGTTACGTATGGACTGTGACTGTAATTTTGCTTGCAGTTGAACACAAATTTTTCAAATAATTCCTTGGCACAAAACAATTTATCTGTACCTTTCCTATCCAGTCTATTTGCATCTGAGATGTCATCAAATCTAACCATTTATTGTAAAAACTTAAAACGATTTCTGATAAAACAGAATATTTCGATGCAAAATCTATCTGTCCGCCAAACGTTATATAAGTTGGTTTTGTTTGATTTTGTAACACCAAGAATAAATAAAGTTCCAAAATATTCGCATATTTCTGTAGCCTGTTTTTTTACGATCCCTCTCGTGACTAATTCGATTGTACTGACCGTATTTTTATATTTGTGTTGTAACAATTTTATTTTCTGACAATATTTTTACAGATATCTAACTTATTTAATTTATTAATAACCAACTTAAGTATAATAATGCTACACAATCTACGAAATAAATATTACATATTGTCAAAAACAATACTAGCTTCCGATTTGAAAGTGTAAAATTTTAAATTATGCGGTGACAAAAGATGCCTTTTGTTAGTGTCATCATAAGAGTTCCCTCTGTTAGATGATTGTAATATTAAGCTTGTTGTCAGGCGGCAACCCACGTCATCTTATCACTTCCAACTCAGCTGTCGTTAGAAAAGATCAATTGTTCCTTGAACTCAAGGATCATGACGTTGATTCAGTCCACGTGTTGGAAGCACAGAAAAATTAAAAATTGTTTTCTTGAAATGGTATCGTCTCGGCGACGCGCATTTTTATGTCCACACTTGCTGGAATTAGCTCGCAATTGACGAGACGTTGATTTGTTTGAATGGCCTTTGGTTAACATGCAATTTAGGATAAGTTGTACATCTTAATTTTGAAATTTAAGAAATATAACTAATTTATTTGGACAAGAAATGAAAATTTATTAGTATCTATGTGAAGTTTAACCTTGTACGAAAGTCGAATTGGCGTGCTTCAATTATTTAATGTGGACGCCGTGATGCTATGTTGAAGATTCAGTATGCAGCTAATTTAGTTGTATGGAATTGGAAATTCCTGTATTCTTAGTTGCTGAAACAAGCGAATTATAAATCATCAATTATAATTCCGGGTATGGTCCATATACCTAGCGGATATTTTTCCATCGGATTAACATCTGGTATGTAGATTGCTTTCCTATACGTCAGCTGTAGCATTGGGTATAGCAGACAAATAATTTTTTGTTTGATCACGTGGTAAAGTTCAAGTTCATTAGGTGAATGACAGACTAGTTATTTTTCAAATTATGCAACAGGAACCTATAAAGTTTCACATTAAATCTTTTTATTAATACAATTAAAATACGGTAGATGTCATTATGAAGATAGGAAAAGTTAAATTCTATATTTAAAGAAAATTAATTTGATTATTTGAAACATAATTTATTCAAATCTTAAAGAATTAAATTTTTACATTTTACATTTCACTAATTGCTAAGTGGAATATTTAATCATAGAATGTGAGGTTAAGTAGTGCTACTAAACCAACCGAAGTTGTAATTTAAAGTTAAACATTCAGAAAAGAAACTCATGCTCATTCATTTGAGAATAAATTTTTGCTAGACATTGCTAATATAAAATTATCATATTTTATCTGTGAGAAATACTAATACTATCAAGTACCTACGTACATATCTTTCAATAATTTAATTTAATCAAACTTATTTGAAGAAGATGTAAATAACTTACTAAATACTGAAGGAATAGATTTTTATTTAGTCAAGACTATGATTATTATTTGGAATGAATGAGGGTTGATTCGAATTAATTATTAAATTTTGGATATAAATGCACAAACAGTGCTATCTTTGTTTTAATCTGTTCACAGGTGTAGCAGTGCATCTATAAAGGTCAATATCGAGCCATGAGGTAAGAAAACTTTAGGGATTGTGTTTCAGTAATATATTGTATAGCGGTAATTGAGTAAAGGTTTCCGCATTCGCCTTATACAAGGGACTTAAGTAAGGTCTTCTTCGTATACAAAAATTCGGTGGCGCCATATTCTTTACATTTTTGGTCGCGGTCTAACCCCGACCCACAGCTCATGTTCTACCCAGAGCAAATAGCTCGACTAGCCGCTTAGCCTTTTGAGGTTTCCTCATCTACGAGCCATTTTCCACCGAAACTTGTCGTGGGCTCTTTACACTTACTGGAAATCCTCGTCATCTTTCTTGTGCCTTACAGCTGGTCACATAGGAGTAAAAACCTGATAAGAAAAATCCCTTAATATAACTGAAAGGCTATAGTGTATTGAATCAATCAAATCTTCTGTTAAAAAAACAACATAAAACATTCTAGTGGCATTTTTGCAGCTCTTACCGGGCCTGAAAGCTTGATTATTATGTAACGAGATCGGGTTTGGCTCCTGTTTTGTACTGGAGCATAACTGCAAATCATTGTCCCATTTTTCTGTACATTGGACTGTTGTACATTATCTTCATCTTCACTTTCTGCACTTTCTTCTGTATCAGTGTTCAATAGATTATCCTCATTTCTTACCTTCAAATCATCACTATGCTCTGATATATCATCTTCAATGGGCAGCTGATATTTTTCAAGCTCAGAATTCTCTTTTGCACTTTCATTCTCTAACTCTAAGAGTAAATTTGCAATGCCCGTTTCTTCTTCTTCTATATTCATATTTACCCATACACCATATATCATAAACCATATATACCATATATACCATATACACTAAATAGTTACACTACAACACGCGGAAACGGGGAAACCCCACTGAAAGACAAGAAAAAAGTCATGTATGCAATCCTGGTGTTTAAGGTCAACTGAAAGGGACAAAGTGTGGTGCGGAATTGATAAGGGGGAGATGTTATAGAGGCTCAAGTTCGCTTCTTCACATGCGAATCTACAGTATCAAAATAATGACTAAGGTGGGGAATACCCGCCATGTGTGTCATGGAGTGCTAAATAATGATGGCTGCTAATTGTACTTTATTAAAATGGATAACTTCACAGCTAGGTACAGTTTCATAACTTAAAATATAATGAAATTAACCAAAAGCCAATGAGTTTATGTCATTCCGGTCGCACTGCTTTCGCCGTGTCTCTCTTACTGCTTCAACGTCACTTTAAATTATAACTCACAAACAGTCTCCTACTTACTAAACCATTACTTGACAATCAGAGGAATATGAATTAAATCATGCGAGACTTCAGCAAAAAGCCAATTCGATCACTTGCAACATAGTTTACAAGTCACTAAATGAATAAGTTATTAGAAATAGTTGTTCTCATTAATAAAAGACTAAATTCATCGTCACAGGAACTCCATTTGTATAATCTTATTTTTAACAAGAAGTTAATACATGTTTCCAAAAGCATGTTTTAAGCTGAACTTCTTTTTATTTATCACAGCCAATTTTAAAGTAATAAATAAAACATATTTTTAACACAAGTTTTACTAATTATGTGTTTTTTAACAACTCCAACCTTGTAAGATTTGCTTTAAACTATTGAGTTTTTCATTAATGTATTAATGGGATAAAATTAAAAATGATTGGTGGGATGGACCCATTTAGTTAATGTAATTAAGATTTTAATACAAACATTTTAAATACATGTAATTGTCAATTCAGAATCAAAATGTTAACGGCTGTACAAAGTGTATTACGCTTTAAAACTCGATAAATCTTACAATTAAAAAGTCGATAATACAGTTAAAAAGTACGTCGATAAATACAGTTACAAAGTCGATAATACAGTTTAAGAGTTCATAAATACATCGCGCAAGCGCAATGAGTAAAGCGGGCGACGCCACTCGCGGATGGCAGCACTAACCTTATTACAGATTCCGCGCAGCCAACTACCAATGACGTCACCAATGCACAAAATTATATTGCGCCATAATCGGAAAATTTACATAAAATTGAGACAATATATTCTAATGCAATTACTTACATGAATAGGTCGCTGGGTTAAAGTTGGCTTCTATTCCAAGTCTATCAGGCTATTCAAAGCCCTTTTGCGGTAACTAAAGATGGTGACTCCTGCCAACGCTCCTTCAAGCGCTCCGGCCAGCTACGGCAATCATGAGTTCGTCGTCCAGGGTCGTGGAGTACGGTTCGTCTAAGGTTGCATATTTATTCCTACCTATGTAGGGATCGGATAAGGAAAAAAAACCAGGTAAAGAGCGACAACAAAGATAATTAGGCAGGATATCTACATAGATAAAGATAAGCACGATACGATACCTCAAGCGTCCACTCCACTCGAAGAACAAAGGCAAACAGCCACGTTATCGAGAGAACAGGAAACTTGTCCCCACTCTTTTTCGTCTTTTACACGTCGGCGCGAAGTATTCGTCCAACCCTCTCGCGTCGCGCGATCTGCGCAAACGCACTATGACGTAACGGAAGTACACGCCTAGTCTATTAAAATTCCGCGCACCGCGTCTTTTGAAATTATGGCGCGAAACCTCCGTACATCAAACTTAACCTAATACAATGTTTAAGTGCCGATTGGCACGTAACAAGTGATAATGATTATTTATATTTTTAGTATTAGCATTGTAAGGCTGATTTATAACTGGCGTGATCTTGGTTTTTTTAAATTAAATACTTGCATACAATTCTGTTTTATTTTCCTCTTTAGATAACAGTTCATTTACATTTTAAACAATGAATTTCAGGTCCAAAGGTATAGTCAACAATCTGAATAATAACTAACAGAATCATTATTAGAATTTCCTATGCGTACAATCTTTACAACCTACAGCAAATACATAACATATTCTTTCCCGCTAACCCTGTCATACTACTTGCTGCATTTCGGTATAGGAAAACAAAGAGTTTGCTGATAAATGGGTCTTATAGAGTGGCTTTAGCATAAAAGTTTATCTATAATCTTCATTTTACCATTGGACATACCTTTTTGGCATTCCATTAGATTACACAGATATGGTGGAGTTTTATTGTGATAAATTCCATGTACCTAATTGACAATATTTGTTGAACTTCGATGAACTGAATGTTGGTTCGTTAACATTCGCTAACACGAATGGTAATCCCATGATTCCAAAGTAATAGAATAATAATAAGGTGAAGTAGGGTAAGTGCATCAAGGGGGCAAGTGTGTACACAGCCGCTGTTTATTCTAATATAAACCAAAATATAATAGCGAAATGCTAGAAATCTATTTTTTATTATATGGAATAATAGTCATAGATTTTGCACCACTCTGGAGGGACTTCTCCTATTTATATCAATCAGAAAGTGTGCACCTTGTGTGAAAGCATAAGGGGAAGTGGGGAAATGGTGCGCACCTAAGCGAGAATCGTTGTGCTGGTCAACTTTTAAATTCTAGAAAATAAAAAAAACGTTATCTGAAGTACTAATGATCCTACTTTCAGTATGTATAACGATATTTGATGAATTTTTCAACGTAATCATATACAATTTGAAAAAGTAAAACGATGCATTTGCGCACCGTTCTTTATCCCCTGGGATGGGGAAATAGTGCGCGGTAGTTTGGAAACCCCAAGTTAGGTAGATCAAGTAGTATAAAAGTAATTTTATATGCAAGAACAAATGTTTATTAAAACGAGTAATTATATATAATGTAATGTACCAGTTTAAGCTCGACAAAAGTCGCAAATGTATTTTCGGGAGCATCTTCACCGGTACAAGCCGCGTGATTTCACACGCCGCATGTAACACACCTGTACCGTAGTTCGCTTTTTCCCTGTTCCCCACGTATGCCACACAAGGAAGTCTTCTCATCATGTTCTGCACTACATGGAACATAGTTGGGGTTAATATCGTCTACCTCATTATCGTCACAAATGTCACGATCGTCTATGTCAGATACGTCGAATGATTCAGGCGTCGCTGGTCTTTTTTTCTTTCCTTTTTTAATTTCTGGAGACTGGTATATGCGTCTTACTACTTGTTTTGCAACATTCTCTTTGGCTGTTCTCTTTCCTTTAGCATTTCTATAGAAGGTGGGTGGTGAAATTGAGAAATAAGCATTATCTGCTTCGTCATCATCGTCACATTCCTGTGCATCAAGTTCGGCTTTTGAATACCTTTTTATTTTATTTTTATTGTTCTTAATATTGTTCTCTCCTAATGTTCGGACTCTTTTTAATATGTTTTTTTTTTGCTTCTTTACCCCTTTTTTTTCTTGTGCTTCTTCTAATCTTTCCTTCATGGGTGTACTAGTTAGTATTTCTGAATGTTATTTCTGACGAGAAACTCTTTTTACTCTTCCTATTTCTTCTTTCCTTGGAATAGGAGCAAATAGGAAAAAAGAGTTATTCAATTTAGATGCAAATGGTAGATGGTTTTGTTCAGAGGTAGACGTAGATGGTAGATGGTGTTGTTCAGAGGTAGACGTAGTTGGTAGATGGTTTTGTCCAGAGATAGATGTAGATGGTAGATGGTCTTTTTCAGGAGTTGATGTTGATGCAGGTATTGGTAAATGAGAAGTGCCACATGTGGGAGAGCTTTCTACAACGAACTGTCTCATTTCGTTGGCAGGAGCAAAATCGTCTTCGTTAAATTTGTCAGGATTAAACGGATATATTCCAGAAGAACAAAAACCCGAAGCTGCTTTCTCAATCGATGCGACTTTCATGAACGCTTTATTTAACAGCTCAGCTACGTCATACTTAGTGATTTTTTAATGCCCTGTTGTAGTTAGATATATATCATACTCTCTGTACAGTGCATTTTTTAGAGGGCCGAAAAAGGTTAAGTCGAGCGGCTAAAGGTGATGGGAAGTGTGTGGTGGAAGGGACACCATATGAATATGGTTTGACTTACAGAAATTGTACGCTTTTATAGAAATATGACTGCAATAATTGTCAAGGACAAGAAGAATTGGGTCATCTGAAGTAGGCTTTGCCTGTTTTTGTAGGTGCAATATCCAATCAAGAAAAACTTGAGAATTTATCCATCCGTTTGCCGAACATTTGTAGCTGGCACCAATTGGTCCATTTTTTTTGCAACGCAGGAGTCATTCTCTTTCTGGGATAAATCAACATTGGCGCAATGTAGTTTCCTGCAGCATTCATACAAAATGCGACTGTAATGGTTCTTCCTCGTTCACCCGAAATAACAGCCCCTACTTTTTTAGCATCTTTAGGTCCGTAAATTTTAGGGCACTTCTTCTGCACAGTGGTTATACCAGTTTCGTCCATGTTAACTAATCTGTTCGCTTCAAATTTAAATTTTCGTAGAACTTGTTCTAGATTCGAGTAGAAAAGTTTTAGCTCGTTCTTGTTAAATACTCCAATTCGATTAAGGCTAGTCCCCTCAGGCTGTCTCAATGATATTTTGGGATTTTGCTTTAGAAATCCATACAGCCAATCTTTTCCTGCCAACTGAATTTCTCTATTGAAATTGTGAGGAATTTTTTTCTCTTTAGCATAATTAAACGCTAACTGCCTCAGTTTTTGGGCGTTACGCCGTAAAACAATTTTGCGGGAATAAGAATATAGTCGCTTAATTCAGCTTCTATTTCTGCTGTGAAAATCGACCTTCGACCTAGATAGGGGATTTTTAGTTGATTTAGAGAAAGTTTCTTTCTAAGTGTTGATTCTGGAATACTAAACGATCTCCCAACTTCTCGTATTTTCCTCCCATCGTTTCTAATTGCATTCAGTGCAGCCTCCAACGATTCTTCACTATATTGATGAATTTCAGTCATACGAACGTAATTTCGCGGCATCTGAAAATAAAAGATAGATTTTAGCACGGAAAAATGGTACGTATATACCAATAGTAATTAGTAATATTGCTTGACATTTATTTGAATGAGGGGGAATCGTGCGCATTTTTGCACATGGCTACCCCACTATGATTTTATAACGAAATTATAAGTCCTCCCTCAACAATTATTTATCTAAATGCAACAAAACTACATGCATGTATGCAGAATATTATGAGCTTTAAGAATATCAGTAATTCAAAACAATCGGTTAAGATTTACGAACTCACCGTCTTAATTTGTACACACGGATACTAGTAACAAAAACCTAAGATGCACAACTCTACCTCTTACTAAGTACACAACTCAACTGGCTTTGCAATTAATGGCTTCAGAGACTCGGTGCATGTTCCCACTTAGACTGCACAGGGGTTGATCTCGCAATATGCCGCGTAATTTAAATTATAACGATGCGCATAGTTACCCACCGCGCATCGTTCCCCCACTTTCCCTTAATTCAAGTTCAGTATCACGATCAAAGTGTCATAGTTTTTATCCATATTTACTGTTCTTTGTGATTATTTTTGCTAAGTGTGAAAAACATACATTAATAATCATGTTAAATAGACAAATGTTATTGTTTTTTTAAAATTTTTTGATAAAAACGCTTCTCTGCTCTAACCCCGCAAGGGGTAAGTGCAGAATATCCACTGGGGTAAGAGCGCAGTAGTGAGCTCTTGCCCCTACTACACCTTCATTTCTATTATTTCCGGGTTTTGTTCTACACTTTCTTACATTTAGGTGTTTCTGTTACATAACCGTCGACGCGGTATACGCGACGCAACGGTAGTTGGTAACGCTAATCTATAATACAGAAGTTAGCGCGCCCATCTGTCAATGGCGTCACACAATATGCAAATTATTACACGTAAATGACGTAATATTCAAAATTCATAAAATAGGGTATAAACACAAAGTACTCACATGAATAGGTCTAGCTTCCCACGGAATCGCTTCCTTCAGGGTTGCTCGTGGCCCCCTTCAAGATAATTTACAGATGGTGCGCATAGAGTTCTTCGGGATTGCACCAGCTAGCTATCTCAGGGCTCCCTTCCGGATAAAGATAGGGCTCCGGCGTGGACTGCGGTTCGGCCAGGTTGCTTTCAAATTCCGCATCTTCTTCCTACATGTAGAGGTAACGACGGGAAACGGGTTATAGGGAACAATAAACAAAGATAAACGAGAAAAGGAAATCTACATAATAAAAATAAAGATACGATACCTAACCACTCTTGTCGATGTTCCAAGGCAAAAAGCCACGTTTCAGCGTCACTCGGAAAAACCCCACTCTTTCTTCCCCCACACGCGTCGGCGCGAAGTTCGTCCAACGCATTTCTGACGTGACGGAAATACACGCGCTACCAGTCTTTCAAATTTAAGGCGCGAAATTCCCGCACATCAAAACTAAACTAAAAAATGTCTAGTGCCGATTTTCGGCACGTAACAATCGCGACAAAGCCATAAAAGAAAAAACTTAAAAAAAGAAAAAGACTGTTAGCACAGTAACATCTTAAAATCTAAATCCTAGCTACTCTACGTAAATCCTAACTTAAAACCTACAAAATGTTTATTTAAGGCGCCACCTGGATTTTCGACCGATAACACGTCTTCCGAATTACCAGGAAACGGAATATGTAGCCCCATTGTCTTTGACTACATTATTAATCTACATCACAAATTTGTCGGGGAGCATGAAACACTACTTAAAGTAAAATAAATGCGACAAGTCGCCTAACCTATATACTAAAACTAACATTAAAGTTTCTTACGTGCAGACGCACATGAGCGTTGCATCTAAACTGCATCATTGTTGGCAAAAAGTGCCAAAATTTAAAAATGTTTAAAAGAGTGAGTCACTCTACACTCTAGCAAATTTTTGTCACTGGTACTTTGGTTTAAATAACGATACACATCAAAACTTGTCCATGACATGGTTGTGAATCATCAAATTTACCAAACGTACCACCTTACTAAATTCTTACATTGCTAACCTAACAAATTACATTTCTACATCAGGTTAGCTTTTTCACTTAATATCAAGAAAAAATAATTCCCACGTCTGGTCATAAATACCAAACGTTAGGAAGATAAAAAGATAAAACAAGATCTCAAATTGTTGTCGAAGATAATAGATAAGATAACGATATTGAGCTTAAGTTATCATCAAAGGTAATAGGTAAGATAACGATATTAAGCTTTGGTTATTATTTGAGATACTTGGTGAGATAACGCGATATTAAGCTAAAGTTATTATTAGAGATAGTAGGTAAGGTAACGATATTCAACTAAAATTATTACTAAAGATAATCGGTAAGATAACGATATTAAACTAAGGTTATTATCAAAGATAATAAATAAGATAAGGATATTAACTTAAGTTATTATCAAAGATAATAGATAAAGATAACGATAAAGTGACTCCGTGGAGCCGTTAAATGGGAATTTCTCGTACCCTCTAAAAAGAGCAACCTGTGAAGCAGGCCCGTTTGCAATAAACGGTACGAGAGACCGGCAAAGGCATTTGGGTGCATCCCTGCACCCGGCGTTAATTGATATCGGTGATATAATCACACGACATCCACACGATATATCGGTACATAGATATACTCATGCACTCACACATTCACACACTCATACATACCTTCACTGTCAGCACCCCTTCGCGCTGACAGCGGCACCGCATGACCTCACGAAAAATTCCCAGAGACGTGGTCCGGGTGTCCGTGAAAACCGGCGGCTTTGTGGCGTAGTGGTATGTGTGTGACTACTACGCCCAAGGTCCCGGGTTCGAATCCCGACACGGTCCGCTTGAAAAATGTTAGGCGAGCATTTTTCACAAAAATACACCCTCGTTCGGATGAGAGGTAAAATGGAGGTTCCGTGTGTGAGTGTTGTCACGCACGTTAAAGATCCCTACCTTACTTGGAACAGCAAGGGTTCGGCAAAATTCCAAATTTTCTAGGTAAAAAAAAACTCGCTTCCTGGCCAATGTAGTACCTTCGGGTGGAGCATTGGAAAATCAAATGTAATGTGTCCGTGAAAACCTCCCACGCAACCACACGGCGACTGACGGAAATGAAAAGGCAGAGAAATAGGAACGGTAGAAAGAGGGAGATGGGTATTTGGAATGCATAAGAGGAATTTCCAGGTAGAAAAAAATAGAGGAAGGGCTCGCATTGAGCAAAAGAGACAGAAAAGGTGGATAGCAAAGCACTACTCAACCAGCCAATGTGGTCAGTAGCCCGGAGTAAGGGAACATCACTCTTATGTGGCAGACGGGTGTTCCGGGACGAGAACAGGTCCACCGAAGGAAAGATAAGGCAGAAGCGGAGACAGCGGGATAAGGAAAAGTAGAGTTTTTGGACAAGCGTCCGAGAAAAGGTACAGAATTGTCCCTATTTAAACACAGATCGGTCTGAAGGACCACCTGCGATATTAATCCGACAAGATAAGGTATATCATACGTTAACAAAATTCACTAGACTCTTAAGAGAACTAGTACGATCATTTTCCTAACGAGTGCATCCACTACGATAAGAAAATCAGACAAAAGTTGGCACAACAACTTAAAAGTATCATTACAGATACAATCACACGAAAACCCAACTGTTTCAAGGTAGTTTTTTAAAACGGTAACGCCCTAAACACACAAAGATGCCTAATTATAAGCAGTTAAATACAGATACACTGTCCCAATATGCTAAAACAACCGAGAATTTAATAAGATATCCATAAGAAGCAATAGCGCCTCACCACGAAGTGCAACAAAAAACAATGAAAAAAAATGTTTATAAGTTATGGTGATTTAGAAGGAAAAGAAACAATTAATTATATAGTATAATGTGGGCGACTGTAATAATTCAGAGGAAAAACACATGGAATAGACAATCCTAGTTTTTTGCAACTGCGAATATGAACTATTTCTTACAATGGCATAGGCCGCGCGTCTCCTATGTGAGCCCAAAGAAGAAAGCATCCACTCTAAACATCAGCTAAAACCAATCATAAAAATTCAATGAGTTATTACAACCAAAGTTACGACAATTACCACACAATTAAACGATGTAAGAAAAATACTAAAAACCAAATAATATGCTGTAGGAAAAGTTTGAGGATTAATTAAATGAAACGACAGAGTTATATTGGAGAGTGTAGAGAATAAAATGATATATAAGTAACGGTATGGTCAAGAAAAAGTCAACCAAAAGGAAAAAGATAGCTAATTTAAGGTAATGAAGTTAAACGTGTAGGAGGTATATACTGTGTGAGAGGGAATAAGTAATTAAAGTTAACTAATTGATAGTGGAGGCTAAAAACATTAGATATATTGTCAAGGAAGTAAAACGTGAAAAGCTTTTAGATGTACGTAGGTTGAACGATTTTAAAGATAATTTTATGCCATTTAATGAGGTTTAAATCGATATATGAAGAGATAACAGTAATCCAAACTCGATTCACTGATAAAATTGTTGGAGAAGAGAAAGATATCTTGTAAAACATATATTTACCAGGATGGGAAGCTCTCGTTTGAGTTCCACCCAAACTAATAAAGAAAAATTTCAACATCATTCTTAAAAAAATGATTTACAAATTGCTAAAACGACAACTTACCAACCAAATTCTCGTCTAGAGTTACGTATCGCTGAGCGACAGGCCCTTGGGTCTTGTCTAGACTTATATACAGCTGGACGACCAAATTTGACAGTAAATCTCGTTTAATAGATCTTAAAGTTCTACGTTAAAATATTGATATCTAACTAAAAAAATATGCAATCAAGACAAAATCATACTCGCTACACAAAAGAAATATTCTATGATACATGTATAAAGAAAACAGTATTCCAAATTGTTCAAATATTCTTTCGATATTGCGGGAGTTATCAACAACCATCGTAAATGAGTTTAAATATAAAACGTTAACGATAATTTCGTTATTACAATGTTTAAAGGAGTAGATATAAAGAGATTCGGTTTATTACAGCGTTTTGAAAGGTAAAAAGGTATGATTAGATAATTTCGTTACTGTATTTGAAGGCAAAATTTTCTTTAAAAAGGCATTTCTAGGTTATAGGTATTTAAATCACTTAAGAAAACAGCTTTAAAATGATAAGAGGGCAAGATAGTGTTTATTAAAAGAAATACATCACGGTTAGGTTACAAAAAGACACTCCAAATTATAGAAAGGTACATTATATGTGTTATTTAAATGGTAGCTTTAAAAATTAATCCAAAAACAAGTTAATTGAGATAAGTCAGAAAAATTTCAAAAATAAAGTGATTATTTAACTGCATTTTATAGCATTTTTTTAAAAAAAATTTCACTTTTCTTTCATAATAGGTAAAAAAAATAAGCTGTTTACTTATAATTAAAAATACTCACATTCAAAATTATATGGTGTAAACATGTATGTGAGGTTATATTATCCTGTAAACACTGCTGATGGAAAACACTTTAATTCCATTTCAAAAACAAACTATATAACCATTTAACACAAATCAAGTTAAAAAAGGTACACCACATTTAATATTGGAAGAAAATTAATTAACAAAACATTTTAAAGACAAAAGCTATGTATTTCAATAGCTCAAAATGGCCGTTTGCCTTTAGTTACTATAACAACTGTCTTGACATCTTAGGAATTTAGTGAGTTCCAAAATACCAACATAAATTTTTAGGGTCAATAGACATTAGAATATTACATAATTTATTTTTAGATTTTATTTTTTTTTTTTAAGCAAAAAAGCTATATATATATATATATATATAACGATAATTAATACATTCTATAGTCATAAAAGAAATCATACAACCTAAAAACCACGTTGAGGCGGCAATTCTTACATTTACGTGTGCTTCTTACAACACCGCAAACGAGGTACAAGAGACACCACGGCAGTTGGTAACGCTAATCTACAATACAGAAGTAAGCGCGCCCATCTGTCAATGACGTCACACAATATGCAAATTATTACACGTAGATGACGAAATATTCAAAATTCATAAAATAGGGTATAAACACAAAGTACTCACATGAATAGGTCTAGCTTCCCACGGAATCGCTTCCTTCAGGGTTGCTCGTGGCCCCCTTCAAGATAATTTACAGATGGTGCGCATAGCGTCCTTCGGGATTGCACCAGCTAGCTATCTCAGGGCTCCTTTCCGAATAAAGATGGAGCTCCGGCGTGGACTGCGGTTCGGCCAGGTTGCTTTCAAATTCCGTATCTTCTTCCTACATGTAGAGGTAACGACGGGAAACGGGTTATAGGGAACAATAAACAAAGATAAACGAGAAAAGGAAATCTACATAATAAAAATAAAGATAAGATACCCAACCACTCTTGTCGATGTTCCAAGGCAAAAAGACACGTTTCAGGGTCTCTCGGAAAAACCCCACTCTTTTTTCCCCCACACGCGTCGGCGCGAAGTTCGTCCAACGCATTTCTGACGTGACGGAAAAACACGCGCCACCAGTCTTTCAAATTTATGGCGCAAAATTCCCGCACATCAAAACTAAACTAAAAAATGTCTACTGCCGGTTTTCGGCACGTAACAACTTATTCATAAAGGAAATTTTTGTAATGTCTTTTGAGCCGACATAAGAAAAGGTAATCAGAATAATTATTCCAAAGAAACATTGCAGGAAGCACTAGAAGTAGCTAAGTCCGGGCATATGGGTGCTTACAAAGCAAGCAAGCTCTTTTAAATATCATTAAGCACAATAATGGATCAATTAAAGGGAAGACGTGGTGCAAAATCAGGAACGTATGGCAGGAGCACTGCTCTTTCAAAGACAAACGAGAAACGTCTTGCTGATGGACCCTTGACCATGGAAAGGTACGGGTTTGGGTTATTTAGGAAGGAGGTACTGGAATTGGTTGGTCAGTTTGTTACTCCGGGGTTCGATTCCCGACACTGTCCGCTTGAAAAATGTTAGGCGAGCATTTTTCACAAAAATACACCCTCGTTCGGATTAGAGGTAAAATGGAGGTCCCGTGTGTGAGTATTGTCACGCACGTTAAAGATCCCTACCTTGCTTGGAACAGCAAGGGTTTGGCAAAATTCCAAATTTTCCAGGTTAAAAAAAAAACTAGTTTCCTGGCCAATGTAGTACCTTCGGGTGGAGCATTGGAAAATTACATGTAACGTCAGTTTGTTACGAAGCGGCTACCTGGCATAATTGGTATGCGTGTGACTACTACACCCAATGTCCCGGGTTCGAATCGACAGGGTCCGCTTGAAAAATGTTAGACGAACATTTTTCACTAAAATATGCCCTTGTTTGGTGGAGGTCCCGTGTGCGAGTGTTGTCATTCACGTTAAAGATTCTTTCTTTGCTTGGAACAGCAAAGGTTTGGCAAAATTCAAAAAAATTTTAGGTAAAAACCACTCGCTTCCTGGTCAATGTAATACCTTCGGATGTAGGGTTAGTTTGTTACAGCCAACAATCTAAAAACTTTATTTAAAAATTTAAAAACAGAGTTCCTTATGAAGATTAGTTTCTTGGCTTTTCAAAAAGAGAAATAATTTATCTATAAAGGAACCATAAAGCATTAAAATCGTCCGTAAGAAAAAAAAGCTACAGTCTCTATACTATTAACGAAAATTTCTTATTTTTAGAAAAAACTATTCGGGATTTGAGATTAAAAAATTACCCATCAAAATTTTGGACCTTTGATGAATCTAGTTTTTGTACAGATCCTTCGAAAACGAAAATAGTCGACGGTAAAAACTTGTTATCCACTTAAATGGTTAGTGTTCCTGTATGAGAAAACATTACAGTTTTACTAGCAACTTCTGCATCTGGCGATAAGGTATCACCATTAATTATTTTCAAAGGGAAAAATACATGGAATCGGTGGTGTGCGCCAGAAAATACTGGTTACCCTGAAACAACTTATGCATCAACTGCTACTCGATGGATGGAGACCACTGTATTCGAAAATTATTTTGAAAAAAGTTCTCTGAAAGCAATTAGACCTGACCGCCCGGTTCTATTAATATATGACGGTTATTCCAGTCATATAAGTATCAAAACGATAGAATTGGCATCCAAAGAAAATGTGACAATTTTAAAACTGCCTTCTCCTACAAGTCATGTCTTGCAGCCTTTAGATCTGAGTGTTTTTAAATCTTTAAAAACTAAGTGGGATCAGAAATTAGTAATCTAGCAAAGGAAGAATATTTGAGTCAAACTTCCAAAAAAAAGAATTTCAAGATTGATTGGGGAAATTTCGTTAGATTTAAATGAAGATCTAATTATGAATAGTTTCCAGAAAGCACTAATTTACACATTTGTCAGAGATATCATTCTGGATTTAATATTCAGCTGTATTTTTATGAAGCAATGGAAAGATCTACACAAAGAAAACGAAAGGGGCTGAAGTGATCACAGCTACAGTCATCAAAACTGTTAGACACTCAAATTAAGGAGGACTGTAGAAGTATCAACCTCAAAAAAGACTTTCCAAAGAAGACAATTTATGCTCAATTTTCGAGTGCGACCTTCAGTACTACATTAATAAAGAAGAATAAATTGAGTGCATAAGTTGTGAAAAGTATAGGATTTTCTGGATTTTCCATGTTTTTGAAGCTATTTCAGGGACTTCTGGATTTTTCATGATTCTTCAAGATTTTTCCCAACCATCAAGATTTCCCAGCATTTATAGAATTTCAAGATTTGTAGAACTTTTCTGGATCCCAAGAAATTTTTTGTAATTTCAAAGTATTCTGGATTTTCAAGATTTTTAGGACGATCAGGACGTTTAGGATTTTTTAAGATTTTAGGATTTTCAGAATCTCCAAGATTTTCATAATTTTTCAAGATTTTCGGGATCTTCAAGATTTAGAGGACTTTTTGGTATTTCTTCAGTACTCTGGGATTTTCAGGAAGTATAGGATTTTCTAGATTTTTTCGTGATTTTCAAACTATTTCAAAGACCTGAATTTTTATGATTTTTCGAGAATTCCCGACTACCAAGACCTTTCACCACTTATAGAATTTCAAGATTTGTAGAATTTTTCTGGATTCCTACAGATTTTTTTCAAAATATTCTGGATTTTCCAGGTTTTTAGGACGATCAGGGCGTTCAAGATTTTTCAAGGTTTTAGGATTTTTAGAATCATTAAGGTTTTCATAATATTTCAAGATTTTCAGGATCTTCAAGATTTACAGGACTTTTTAGTATTTTTTCGATACTTTGAGATTTTCAGAGGATTTCCTGGATTTTCCATGTTATTCAAGCTATTTCAGAGACCTGAATTTTTATGATTTTTTGAGAATTCCTGACTACCAAGACCTTCCACCACTTATAGAATTTCAAGATTTGTAGAATTTTTCTGGATCCCTGCAGATTTTTTTCTACTTTCAAAATATTCTGGATTTTCCAGGTTTTTACGACGATCAGGGCGTTCAAGATTTTCAGGATTTCAGGACTTTTAAAATCATTAAGATTTTCATAAATTTTCAGGATATTCAAGATTTACAGTACTTTTTAGTATTTTTTCAGTACTTTGGAATTTTTAGAGGTAGTTCTGGATTTTCCATGTTATTCAAGCTATTTCAGAGACTTCTGGATTTTTCATGATTTTTCAAGATTTTCTCGACTAGCAACACCTTCTAGCATTTATAGAATTTTAAGATCTGTAGAACTTTTTTGGATTCCTACAGATTTTTTTTGTAATTTCAAAGTATTCTGGATTTTCAAGCTTTTTAGGGCGATCAGGACGTTCAAGATTATTCAGGATTTTAGAATTTTTAAAATCATTAACATTTTCATAATTTTTCAAGATTTTCAGGTATTTCTTCAGTACTCTGGGATTTTCAGGAAGTATTGGATTTTCTGGATTTTTTCGTGATTTTCAAGCTATTTCAGAGACCTGAATTTTTATGATTTTTTGAGATCTTCTCAACTTCCAAGACCTTCCACCACTTAAAAAATTTCAAGATTTGTGGAATTTTTCTGGAATACTACAGATTTTTTTGTATTTTCAACGTATGTTGGATTTTACAGGTTTTTAAATCGATCAGGGCGTTCAAGATTTTCAGGATTTTAGGATTTTTACAATCATTAAGATTTTCATGAATTTTCAGGATCTTCAAGATTTATAAGACTTTTTAGTATTTTGTCAGTACATTGGGATTTTTAGAGGATTTTCTGGATTTTCCATGTTATTCAAGCTATTTTAGAGACTTCTGGATTTTTCATGTTTTTCAAGCTCTTTCAGAGATTTCTGTATTTTTCTTGATTTTTCAAGATTTTCTCGACTACCAACACCTTTCAGCATTTATAGAATTTCAAAATTTGTGGAACTTTTCTGGATTCCTAGAGATTTTTTTGTACTTTCAAAATATTCTGGATTTTCCAGGTTTTTAGGAAGATCAGGGCGTTTAAGATTTTCAGGATTTTAGGATTTTAAAATCATTAAGATTTTCATAAATTTTCTGGATCTTCAAGATTTACAGGACTTTTTAGTATTTTTTTAGTACATTAGGATTTTTAGAGGATTTTCTGGATTTTTCATGTAATTCAATCTATTTCAGAGACTTTTTGATTTTTCATGTAATTCAATCTATTTCAGAGACTTTTGGATTTTTCAAGGTTTTCCCGACTACCAAGACTTCTAGCATTTATAGAATTTCAAGATTTGTAGAACTTTTCTGGATTCCAAGAAATTCTTTTTAATTTCAAAGTATTCTGGATTTTCAAGATTTTTATGACGATTAGGACATTCAAGATTATTCAGGATTTTAGGATTTTTAAAATCATTAAGATTTTCATAAATTTTCTGGATCTTCAAGATTTACAGGACTTTTTAGTATTTTTTCAGTACATTGGGATTTTTAGAGGATTTTCTGGATTTTCCATGTAATTCAAGCTATTTCAGAGACTTTTTGATTTTTCATGTTTTTCAAGGTTTTCCCGACTACCAAGACTTCTAGTATTTATAGAATTTCAAGATTTGTAGAACTTTTCTGGATTCCAAGAAATTCTTTTTAATTTCAAAGTATTCTGGATTTTCAAGATTTTTATGACGATTAGGACATTCAAGATTATTCAGGATTTTAGGATTTTTAAAATCATTAAGATTTTCATAAATTTTCAGGATCTTCAAAATTTACAGGACTTTTTAGTATTTCTTCAATACATTGGGAGTTTTAGAGGATTTTCTGGATTTTTCATGTTATTCAAGCTATTTCAGAGACTTCTGGATTTTTCATGTTTTTAATGCTATTTCAGAGACATTTGGATTTTTCATGATTTTTCAATGTTTTCCCGACTACCAAGACTTCTAGTACAACAAGGGATCTAAAAAAAAGCAATACGAATGTGAACGATGTCTGGATGACGATTAAATAGGAAAAATAACACAGAACGTTTAAAAAATATCTTTTGTATATTTACTGTTTACCTTGAATTTTGTTTTAAATTATTAGTCAATTTATATGATCGTTTTATTTGAGTAAACTTGTTGAAAAATCCTATATCTTTAAAAGTGTGCAGCTTTTGAAACAAAATGACATATTTTAGTGCGATAAAAAGCATTTTGTAGTTGACTTGCCCAATTATTCTGCTTTTGTCCCATAACATAAGTACACCGTTTTAATGAATTTTAAATGGCCATGTACGCACTTGCCACGTTTTCGGGGTAAGTACGGAGTAGTAGGCATTTTTAATAATTTTCCTTAAATATAAAAATATTGAAGTGAAATCTATGTTTTGAACAATGTTAATTAAAGAATAAATATGCAGATATTTGTTGGTATATATAAATGTTAAGGTATTATACACCAAATTAAAAATATATACGTTATAGGTCAAACTTACATAAAACTAGTCCACTGTTACCCCACTTCATCTTACTATAATATAGGTATCAAAATAATTATATAAAACCAATAATTATAAACAAACATAAAAAACTAACCCATAATAAAACAAACAAAAATAAGTTTTTTTATTGAACTAGAATTTTTCAAACGTTCATTTCATTTAACAAACATAAAGGGTTTAATATTGAATTCTTGATAGTACTGTAATACTAACGACATAATTTAATGATACTGAATTCTCCGTTCCTTGAAAAGTAATGTTGAGCTATATTGTTTAGGTTTCAAGTTTCTCAATAGTTTGCGACCACATGTGATGGATATCCAACCATTTCAACTTACAATCAATGATAAGCAATAATGTATGTCCTATTTTTATAATAAAATCAATGTGAACCCGTTGCCAAACATTGTAATTTTCAGACCAGGACCTTAAATTTTATTCCATACTTCTATTTTGATTTCAGTGTTGCACCATGTTACCTAAACCCAAGGTTTTATGCAAATTCGAAAAAGAGGTATACCAAAACTTTCAAGGCGACAGAACTTTGTAAATTATGCAAACATGAATTTTTTTAAAATCATAAAACTTATTTACACACAAATTAATAAATATTTTTGTGCAGAAACCTAAAACTATAAAATTTGATAAGGTTAATATATTCGAATTTCAAGGGTAACAAAATATGATAGTGAGGTTAGAAAACATTAAGGGTATATTTCAGTAGAAATAGGGGTTAATAACGACCAGTCTGCTGTCTTTTATATATAATGTTATAGTAGAAGGGGCGGGATAAAAGGGCTACGTAAAATTTTCATTTTTTTACTGGTTGGTTTGGATAAAAGAGTTACATGTTAATAGATCCTTTAAACCCTTCAAATCTGCTAAATATGGAGTAGTGGAGAAGATAATTAGTTGACAAAAGGGTTATGTGACATTATTTGACATTTGTGTAGCAGATGAAGGTGTTATACTACCCCTACGTACACGTCAAATATATCGTTTTCGTTACATTTAACCCTTTATCCATGACATAAGTATTTTAGTTTGTATAATCTTAAAATCAATGTGTTACGCTTTAAGTAAAGTTAATTTTAACGATTAATAATGTGTTTTCGTGGAAAAACAATGGTTTTAAAGACTCTAAAGAAATTGTATCAAAAAGCGATAGTAGAAGAAGTAGACAGTGGTAAATATGTACATGTATTTTATTAACGGAGCAGTATTTTATATATATATATATAAATATATATATATATATATATATATATATTGCTGTAATTATAGGGTTAATTTAGGGGTAGGTTGTCATAGGGGTCGTAGAATAAACAAAAGAAAACCCCAAGTAACAGAAGCACATAATTACAGATATTGGAAGAGTACATAGGTCACTATACATATTGTTGGTTGAGAGCACACTGTATATAACAGTACAAGCGGTTAAATGCATATCCAAGAGTAGCTACGAGCAAAGATAAGAATTTAAAAACAATTGGTGTCGCCCAACACGTGGAATCAACGAATCGCAAACAAAGGAGCAAGGCCTATAAATATAATAACAATTGAACAACGAGTTAGTATACATTTGAAACTGGGCAGTCACTATACTCAAAAGTGCTAAATTATTCACGCAAACAGTTAATTAAAAGTAAAGTAAAAATCATTTTTATAAGAGTGTAAAAATTGTGTAAGCGAGCCGTTCTACTACAAACGTAAGTAAACCAGATTTAGTGAAATTATACAATTTCTAAAAATAAATAAAACAGGGCTCTTAGATACGATCTTAGATATGATCCTGGGTACGAGTCTTGGATACGAGTCAGGAAGACTCTGTAGATTACTGCCTGTTAAATTAATTTGGTAATCTCTGACAATGGTAAATATTCTATTACTGTTTCGTTAATTACGGAGATGAAAAACCTTTTATTGGAATAAACTCATTAATAACGATTTGGATAGTATTTTGGTTGGATGGCGACTTTCAAATTCGACTCAAAACATTCAGACTGGACACGAAAACTCTTGGGTATGCAGAGAAGCTACTGAACCACTCCAGGTTAGATATTTTGATATGATTTGTTTCTGTAAACTGTTTTAATTAAAAATAATTCAAAAATGCAAAAGTCGATAAAACTGGGGTTTCTTTGATAAATTTATGAAAGGCAATAGGCATCTTGAAACGTTTCAAAAAGTCTCTAAATACAATAAAAATCTTGTTTTGCTGGCTTCATTTTCTCAAAATCTGACAGATGTAAATAATTTAAAAAGGGGAACATATTTTAAAAGGTTGTAAATGTTTAATCATTATACTGTGTATTGTAGAATTGCTTTATTTAATCGAATCAGCTAGTTGAGGTAAAGAGATTTATAAATTAACATTTTACAAGTGCTTGAGTAATATAAAGAAAATATCACAGCATCTTATGACGCCCAAATCGTGGGGCTAAATATTAATAGAATAACAAAAGTATATAATTTTTCCTACAGGAAGATAACACGGCATTTTAGGACGCTCACCGTAAGGGCTGGTAAAGTATCACAGCATTTTATGCACGGCCCAATCGTGGGGCGGAAGGAACACCGCATTTTATGTACGCCCAAGCCTTGAAGCGAGAATAACAAAGCAATATATATATATATATATATATATATATATATATATATATGAATTACTAATAACGACCGCCTTTATTCTAATTTTTTTTAAATGTTGTGAGTTTTAGGTCGGCTGGATTATTTAAGAAAACTCTTTTTTATATACCTGAGCTTTCGGATTTATTTTAACCCCTTTTCAAAGGTACTATAATTACAGAATTGATAAATAAACATTAAATCATATTTTATACTCACTAAGGCAAGGTTATAATAAATTGGCGATTAACATAAAAAGTTATTTTCGTTATAAATCTTCTTACAACAAGAGGTAAAAGTATTATGTAAATAAAATATTGATAATAAATGAAAGTCAAAAGTTTGATAGAAATTGTTATTAAAAGGCAACCTTAAAAAACGTTTATTATAACTATTCTGTGTATGTATCTGCGTGTAACATGATACAACCTCGCGTCGCGTGTTCAGAGCCACTACCACAGTTGGCTACACTGCTACTATCCACGTTTACATTATTGCACAACAAAGATATTACGACATAACTGCGTGTCAAATTGTATCACGTACCAAATATGTTTACAATGATACAAGTTGCACCTTAGGAATATAAAAGTACTCACTTAAAAATGTGGAACTCTTTACGATTTTGCAGGTCTTCCTTGCGCGGGGGTCATGCTGATTTCCGGGTATCTCGTTTTGGTGTGGGTTGCGTTATGCCATCGTTGAAACCAGATTTAAATCTTCCCTCTTCTTTTGTTTGTAGGCAGGACGAAGGAATAAAGGCGAAGGCAACGATACGGCAAGATAAGGAAAAACCTACATTCTAAAAGAGAAAAAACAAAAGAACGACACAGGTAAACGTCACCGTTCGACGTCTCGTTGGCTACTCCTATCGTGTCACACACCGCGCACTTGCGCCATCACTCCGCGTCTGCGCATTCCTTTTGCGCAAACGCAACTATCTGAAATGACGGAAATGAACAAGTCTATTTTATAAATAATGGCGGGAATTCACTCACAAATTTAAAAGTGTACATCTCCAAATTTGGAATGTAACAATCGCGACAAAGCCATAAAAGAAAAAAAATCTTAAAAAAAGAAAATGACTGTTATCACGGTAAAAGCTTAAAATCTAAAGCCTAACTAACCTACATATACCCTAACTTAAATTCTAGAAAATGTTTATTTTAGGCGCCATCTGGTTTTTTCAACCGATAACATGTCTTACGAATAACCAGAAAACGGAATGTGTAGCCCCATTGTTTATGAACTACAATAAATTCACACACGAGTCTTTAATGTGGCGCAGTTATAATCGACAGCACAAATTTGCCGGAGAGCACGAAACACTACTAAAACTAAAACAAATGCGACAAGTCGCCTAACATATATACTATAACTAAAGCTAACATTACAGTTTTTTAAGTGCACACGCACATAAGCATTGCATTTAAACTATTTTTTCTTTGGCAGGAAAATGCCCAAATTTCAAAATGCAAATTTTTATGTAGTGGTACTCTGGCTTAAAAAACAATACACATCAAAACTTTTTCATGACATGGTTGTGAATTAACAAATTTACCAACAGTACAATCTTACTAATTTCTTACATTACTAACCTAACAAATTACATGGCTACTATCCGGTTAGCTTCTTCACTCAATATTCAAAAAATAATTCCTACATCTGATCATAAATACCAAACGTTAGGAAAACAAAAAAAGATAAGGCAAAGTCTCAAGTTATTATCAAAGATAATAGGTAAGATAAAAATATTAAGATAAAACTAGATAACAATAGATGGATCCGAAACGTCCCAGCACGATAAGGCATGCTACGACTACATACATTAAAGATATAGCGTAGAATTTCCCAGCTCACCAAGCCGTTTTCTCATCCATCCCAAAGATACAAAATAGATATAGATATAGGTAAGTTAAGACATATAAGTTAAAAAAAATTACTAGACTCTAACGAATGCATCCACTGCGATAAGAAAATCAGACAAAAGTTGAAACAACAACTTAAAAGTATCACTACAGATACCTTCACACAAAAACCAACTGTTTCTGGGTAATTTTTAGAAACGGTAACGCCATAAACACACAAGGGTGCCTAACTATAAGCAGTTAAATACAAACACACTGTGTGAAGAAACTAGAGCATGACAGATGGGCCGGCCAGGGTTCACAAGGCAAGTCGGTCGCGGCGCTCACCGGCGATAAATGTATGGCTTTATGATCCTACGCTCCTGAAGCCATGCCGCCAATTAACAGCCCTCAAAATGCGAACCAATACCTGCGCAGACAAAATCTTGGGAGATCTTCAAAATTTGAGGTTCTAGTTGTTGTAATTGATTTCCATGATGTACAAAGGCTTTTAGTAGTTTATTGAATCTGCTGAGAATAGGCTCTATTCCAGTATTATTATATAGGAGGGCCTTGGAGGGTTTATGGAGTGGATTGTTAGGATGACGCATTTTGGTAATAATTCGAAGGCATGTTGTCTCAGCTACACTGGCAAATTTCAATGCTGAATTTGTGCAGTTAGATAAAATGATGTAACCATATTCCATCATAGGCCTACAGATCATTTTATAAATCCTTGCTGCAGTCATCAAAGAAATTCCATTGTTTTTATAGGTCAAATGATCTGTAATGTTTAGCTCTTGTAACAATTTTTTTTAATTGTTCTAATATGATGTTTGAAGCTTAGTTTATTGTCTAATTCCTAAATATTTAACAAATTTAGATGGTTTGATTGCATGTTTACTAATTATGATAGTGGGTGAGTTGTCGCAAATAGTGTGATTAAAATGATTAAGTGGGACTTTGAGGGATTTATTGTAAGTCTCCATTTCTTTGCCCATTCTAAAATGCTGTTAACTTGTATTTGTAGCATTTGCATAGTATTTATTAAGTTACTACTGTAACATAAGATAGCTGTGTCATCCGCAAATTATAGTAAGTTGCTATTAGCCATTCTGTTATGAGTTTAAATTATTTATAAAACTTATTTTTGTGAGATTCGTAATTTTCCCGCCATTCTTTTGTGTTCGTTTTGCGCCAGTCGATTGCCGCGCTGCGCGACATAAATAGCATTGTACGATGGGAAGCAAGGCAGTTGATTGCCGCGTTTCGCGCTATTAACATCTTTGTGTGTGTGTGTGTGTGTGTGTTTGTGTGTGTGTGTGTAAATTATCATTTTAATAGTTCAATCCGTTTGTTTTTTGTGGCGTGTGAAACATATTTATTAGTATTTACTTTCTATACATTTTGAGTAGAATAAAACTGTTAATAGCTCGAATTTCATGTGTTTGATTTAGTGCTACTATTGCATTATTAATTTAGTAAAACAGAAACAATATTGGTTCTTCGAGCCGGATTTAATCAGTTCTAAGAAATACTATTCAGTGAGTGTAAAATTGTGACTTAATTGTATTTTGTACGTTTTTCTTGCAAAAACGACGGCGACACGTGGTCGTATCTTCAGTTGTGTCCGCCATTTTTATTACGTGTTCGCGGAAATACGTCACGCATGGATAGTGCTGCCGAGCACCGCGTATAACAGAAACCGCATGTAAAAAAAACGTGTTTGTTAAATCAATAAATACAGTGGTCTAAACTTTCAAAATCGAAAAACGTGGTAAGTGGTTTAGGAAAGTGAAACCATTATCGCTCTGTGTACGGCGGACATTTTAATCACGCGGAAATTACGTAACGCGCGTGCCTAACAGTGGTGCCAATTGTGTAAAGTGCGGCGTCATTTTCCATTCATGTCCGCCATTTTTATTGGTGCGAGATTATAGCATGGTGGGCGGTAGCCAACACTAGTGTGTTAAAAAACATTATCTTGCTGATAAACGGGTTTAACAAACTTTAGTTGAATATTTCGGGATTGTAGCGTGTTATCTGAACAAAGACGATTCGCGCGTTGTTTTGTGTATCGGTGTGAAAATGGAAATCGAAAAGTTATTCAATAAACGTTGATTGCTTTTTCACAAGGCAGAAGCTCTTCTAAAATATGGTGAAGAAGCACAGCAAGATCCGGAAAACAAATTTGGCGCATTTGACGTTCGCTTTAGTGACTTCCCGAATTTGGTACATCAATTCAAGGAACTACAATTGGAAATCGTGTCACACGTAGAGGCAGATGATATCGACCAGCAAGAAGTACTGCAATCTAAGTTCGACGACATTCAATATTTTATTAAACTAATTCATCGAGAACTATGTCAAGGTAAATCCCAAACTGAAAACCCTATAGTAATGTCGCAACATTCCAGTGTGCATACACTAAACTCAAATAATTTAAAGCTTCCTCGGATCTCAATTCTTAGATTTGACGGCAACTTTAAAGAGTGGTCCACATTTTATTATCTTTATTGTACACATATTCATGAGAACAATAGCTTGTCAAACATGGAAAAGTTCAAATATTTAACGTCGTGTTTATCGAAGGAACCATTAACAATCATTAAAGGACTCGCTCTAACCTCAGATAATTATCCGATTGCATTTGAACAATTAGTGAAAAGATATCAAAATAAACGTTTGTTACTTACGAGTTATTGGCAGGTTATATCTAATGCACCGAAGACTACGACTGATTCAGCAGCATCGTTGCATGCAGTGTTAGCTATATTCGCTGAAAATTCATTAGCCTTGAGTCAGTTTGAACAGGATTTGTGGGACTTTACGCTATTGAATCTTCTTTTACAAAAATTGGATAGTGTAACAAAAAAGCTGTTTGAAATCGAACTTCACGATGTGGAAGTCCCGTCGTATGAACAATTGTATTCATTTTATCAAAACGGTGTAAGGCATTAGAAACTAATTTTGTGATAGCCGGGTCACCCACAACATCAGTTAAACAAAATCCTGTGATAAAGCAATCGTAAAATAACCGCAATCAACATTTATCGTTTGTTACAAGTGCAACAAAATCTAATTTTGAGTTCGCATCGTATGCAATATGTGTATTGTAAAGATGAGCACTCACTGTTAAAATGTGATCTTTCGTGACTTTAGACCCTGCTGATCGTCATAAGTTTGCAAAAACTTCTAACTTATGTTTTACTTGTTTGTCAAGTATACACTCACTTGCAAAATGTATATCAATAATGGGGTGCCGTGTGTGTAACAAAAGACATCACACATATTTATACTTTAACAAACCGGAAACCTCCAGTACTAACAATGTGGTGGTCAAAAATGAAGCTCCGACTGAAAAGGCAAGCTCCGCAAAACAATTATCTGTATGGACGAGTACAGTACCTAACAAAAGTATTGTGTTATTATCCACTGTGGTTTTGCAGGTGAAAGATAATGTGGGAAATTATCAGACGTGCCGAGCTTACTAGATAGTGGTAGTCAAGCTAGTTTCATAACTCAACAATGTGCTAAAAGACTAGGTTTAAAAATTTCTGTCTCATCCAATGAAGTACATGGTCTGAATAAAATGAGTATGTCAAGCGGCGGTGTATCCTCATGCTCATTACGACCTTTTCAAAAATCAAACTCTAATTTTGAAATTGATGTGATTATTGTGCCTTCAATTGCGGGTATGGTGCCATCTGGCCCGGCATCAACTCGTCCAGATTATATTAAAACTTTGCCATTGACCAATCCCTATTATGGCCGCCCCCGAGAAGTGGACTCACTACTAGGTGCAGACATATATTCTACAGTACTGTTACCAGGTTTAAAGCAAGGACGGTCAGGAGAACCTTCTGCCCTGAATACCATCTTTGGATGGATTCTTGTTGGAAAAACATTGTGCGCCGGTAAACCAAACGTGACCACCCTGTGTACATCTATAAGTGCTCCCTTAGACACCATTCGCAATAGGGATGGACTCGGGCTGGGGCTTTCGGGCCGGCCCGGCCCGATTTCGGGCTCGAATCCGGGCCGGGCCGTTTACTACTTTATTCGGGCCAGGCCCGGGCCGGGCCTATCTTTTTTCGGGCCAGGCCCGGGCCGGGCCTATCTTTTTTCGGGCCGGGCCGGGCCAAACGACTCGGGCCGGCCCGAACTTTTCGGGCCGAAAAACACACGAGCAGATACTCCATCGTCCCTTCACTTCTATCTCACATTGAGTAAGTAAACGTTCTTAATTATATTTTCACGTAGTCTCTTCATGAACCCATTAATAATCAGTTTTTCGTCTTGTTTAGTGTAAAGGAGACGTGATATTATAACTCCCTTTTTATACCGAATATTTTTTCTAGTCCTATTTAATGTTCCTCATGTTGTACTTTAGGCAAGTTAAAGATGCCCAGGAACATCAAACTAGGTGACTTATTCTTAATTCAAAAGTTTGCACGATTTATATTATGTATATGTATATACTCCAAATCTCAATCATGCGGCGAACGTCGATATTATCAATCGCGTGTATAATTTATGTCTACTGCCTAAAACACTAGAGAGTTATTGCAAAGTTCATTTTACCAATTTTTTTATAAAGTTTTCCCTTATTTGACATTTACACATGCGCAATTACACCATTAATGTTTGTACTTTATTAAAATACAGGGCACCTTTATTTAATTTAAATACAGGCAAGGAATGCTTTTATTTAAGGCGCCTTAATTTTGATATATGACAAATGCCAAACGTACAAACTTACATTTAATTGTCTGCTTTGTGTATAAATATAGCAAAATAAATTTTTTTGTAGTGTTGTTTCCGTAATTAAATTTAGAAATATAATGTCCATGTTTATAACACGAAAAAGATATAAAACGTCAACGCTCTAAATACGAGGATGCTGTTTTGTAATGCTTTTCCTAGAAGTAAACTGTAAAAATCCTTTTGAAAACAGATATGCTATATGCTAGGAAAGAAGTAAAAACAGTGTCTTGAAGTAAACTCAAAAAGTATTTCGTGAAAACACTTTGACAACACATACAAATGTTATCGAATCAGTGGGAAATAAAAGACTCAAATAATAAAAAAATAATAAAAAAAAATCGTTCTACTTGACAGTTTGCCCGTGGTACTCCTGTTGCCACAAGAACATGCAAAATATTTTCAGATTCCAAATAATCTGTAAATGCTTTTGAAGTAAATGCTGAACCACGATCTGTAATAATCTTACACGGTTTACTATAATATGCAAAGTATTGCTTTAAATGTTTAATAACCTCAGCTGCATTAGTGGTTTTGCAAGCAAATAATTTAATAAATTTTGTGAAACCATCTACTACTGCAAAAAGAAATTTGTTTGGAGTCTGTTTAGTCCTTTCTAATGGTCCACAATGGTCCGAATGTATGATATTAAAAGGTTTACCACCCTTTGGAATACTATGAAGTAATCCCTCTTTTTGTCTATTGGTCGGGGAGTAAACAAAACATTTTAAACAATTTGAAATGTAGGTTTTAACTTTGTTACGCATATCTGGAAACCAATAAATTTGTTTAATTGCCTCACAACATTTATCAACACCTACGTGTCCTAATTCGTCATGGCAGGTTCGTATAACATTATTTTCCATGGTCTGTGGGACATAAAACAAAAGCAAATCATTCTGTTTTCTATAAACCAAATCATTATTAAGCTCAAACAACTTTTGTTCAGCTTGTTGTTCATAAATTTTAGGATCTTGACCTTGTTTTATGCTAAGATTTTTTTCAAATGTCGTTTCTTCAATAACCAGAATATTCTCAAAACATCTACTGAGCGCATCTACATGTCGCATACTGGTACCACTTTTATGTTCTAAAATATAATCATAACTCTCAAGAATAAGACTCCAACGCATAATTTGTGGATTAATATCTCTTTTTTTCAAGGCTGCCATTACACTATGGCAGTCAGTAACGATCTTAAAATGAATTCCCTCTAAGTAAATTCGAAACCTATTTAAAGTATTAATAATAGCCTTTAATTCCAAGATAAAACTATGTTGCTTGGATTCGGCTTCCGTAGTACGTTGACTATAAAAGAAAACAGGGTGAAACTTTAAATCATTTTGTTTCTGCATGAGGATTCCTCCATATCCAAACGAACTCGCATCACAGTGTACCTGTGTTTCTGCCTTTGGAGAATACAAAGCTAGAACTGCTTTGGAAACCAACAGTTCTTTTAAAGTGTTAAAACTTTCGATCTGGTTCGGGCCAAAATGAAAAGGAACATCTCTTTTTAATAAATCATAAAGAGGACCAGCGATTAATGAGTAATTATGCACAAATTTCCGTAAGTAGGACGTTAAGCCAATAAAACTATGCAATTGCTTGGTGCTACGAGGCACGGGGAAGTTTTTTACTGCCCTAAGATGTTGGTCACTAGGCCTAATGTGCGAACCATTTATGACATAACCTAAATGTGTTATTTCAGTGTTAATAAATGAGCATTTATCTAGTCGCAAATTTAGTTTGTTTTGAACCAATAACTGAAAAACCTCTTCCAAAATAACCAAATTTTCTTCCACAGAGCTAGTAGCAATCAGAATGTCATCGATGTAGATTAAAACTTTGTTAGCTTCTAACATATTCTTAAAAATAGCATGTATATACCGCATAAAAACCGACGGCGAATTTTTTAAACCGAAGGCCATTTTTAGGAATTCATACTGAGCGTCCGGAGTTACAAAAGACGTATACTTAATAGACGATTCTTCCAAATTGACATGATAAAAGGCACTTTTTAAATCTAACGTCGTAAAATAGGTTTTGTCTCTTAATTGATCAATCTGATCTTCAATTAGTGAGATTGGAAAATTATCACGCAATGTAATTTTGTTTAATGATCGATAATCAATACACAATCTATAACCGTTTGTCTTCTTTTTTATCAAAACGATTGGGGAACTATATTCTGAATTACTTTTTCTAATTATGTTATTTTCGGACATATCCCTAATCATTTCTTGCAATGCATTTTTCTCTGCAAAAGACAACCTACGTGGTTTAAAAAAAAATGGTACGTGGTTAGGTTCTACCACAATTTTCATCTCAAACTTAGTTAGGGGTTCGATAGGTCTTTCAGCTTGAACATAATTATTTACAAAAAGATCGACAACCCGTTGGCGATCCACTGGACACAGAGAAGGGTTAATATTCAGATCGATTTCATTATTACCTACATAATTAATGTGTAAAATTTCATCATTTACACAGGAAGCTTGATCACTCTCATTCAATTTATAAGTTGGTACAACTTTTACTTGATTGCCTACAAAAGATATTTGAATTTGCTCACGTGTCATAAAATCACGTCCTAAAAGACACTTGTAAGGTATAGTGTCATTTGGAACTACATAAAAAAACAAATCTAGTTCTATATTACATATTTTAAGCTTAAAATAAATTGACCCTAACACTACTAACTGAGCCTTATTTATACCTTCAAGAATTTGATTCGGAGTATCACAAAATTGAAAATTAAACATTTTTATACTATCAAAAGTTATTAGTGATATTGCACTACCTGAATCTAAAATAGAATCAACATAAATAGAAAAATTATCCTTACTCAAGCAGATTGGTAGCATGTATCCACTTGACGTATTAGGTTCTACAAGAAGGGCGGTTGATGTTTCTGACCTAACATGGGGCTCCGGGTTATTCCTTGAGCAGTCCCTCTTCTGGTGATCCGGAGATCCACATAGATAACATGATCCCTTTGGCCTTACCGGTTTACTACACTGAGCAATGCTATGTCCTACGTTATTGCAGTTAAAGCATCGCAGAATCCCTTTTTGTGGCTGAAAAGTCATATTTGGAACAGCCCTGTTAAATTTTATATCATCCCGCCGAGAATCGTGGTTAAACATTTCACTTTTAACGCTAATCTTTTTGAAACTATCGGCCTTTTCTTTCCTTTCACCGATTCTAGATTTTCTAGTCTCAACTATTCGTTCATAATTAATTATATCTTGATATAAAGTGTCTTTATCAATGTGACTTTTGGACGTAATAAAATTGCTCAATTCCCTAGACCACAAACCAATGGCAACTTGTTCTTTAGTCTCATCGAATGACAAATTCAGATTCATACAAAGCGCTACTTTAGAATGAAAATAAACCGAAACACTTTCACTGGCGGACTTGCATACTTTTCCATAAATCAGTTTTATTCTGAGTAAATACAAAAGTTTTTTGAAATGCACTTTTAAAACTAGGCCAATCTGTTAACTCATCACTTCTACCGATAAACCAGAATTTTGCAGCACCATCCAAAGTACTTTTAGCTGTCTGGAAAATAAAAGAATCGGGCCAATTATGCAGCAAAGCTGTGCTTTCTATTTGTTGTAACCAAAATCTAGCCCTGCTTAAATCTTGTTCACCAGTAAACTTATCAATTGTTTTTGATAGATCCGGCATAATATTAAAATTTTTTACAGCGTTATTTTCGTATTTAGGTGCAGTATCGTGAGCTTGTTGCAACTGTAGCATTTGCAGCATTTGTGCATTCTGTTGGATTAACATGTTAACAACATTAAAGTACTGGCCAGCATCTTGTGCTTGTTGTGATGATCCCAAGTTGCTTCCTTGAAAACCATCTGGTTGTCTTAAATCGGATGATGAACCCTGAGGTGAGGACATTCTTTGAATTTGAAGTGGCACTATTCCTGGAGCTTCCTGCTCTCTTTTAGAAGCTACAAAAGCTTCAAAACTGGCATTATTTCTAATTAAACTATTTTCTTTATCCATGAGGTCGAATGAGGTTATGTTGACACTTCATACCAAACTATCATAAAAAAGAAATCTAAGCCGCATGTACGGCTCACAACCAAACTTAGACATTAAGTTCAACAAATATTACTTACCTTTGTGTTAAATATTTGAAATTTAATTGTACGCGAAAATAATAAATAGTAATGTGTAAAAATTCGTATTTAAAGTCGAATATCTTGATTAATATTTAAAATATCGAAAAGTGAATAGCGTATTCGTATTCAGCGTAAAAAACTGGATAAGAATCATATATTATATGTCTTGTAACATCACGGGAACCGTGCAACGGACAGACAGACAGACCGACCGACAGACTAGACCATCTCATTAACCAAACGAAGTTTGGTTGAAAAATATACAAACCATAATCTTGTATATTATTTTAAATGTTCACCCCACACCTGAAGTTGTAAGATTTAGCCGAATTAATTAGGATGACTTTTAAAATAAAAATATACTCAAGACATAAATTTCTATTTACCATCATCTTCAATTACATTTTTCTCTCCCCCAATCATAACCTTAACTAATCCCCACCTGATTTCCTTTCCTTTCTTTAAAAGATTCCCGCCGATATTCGAATTATGAACATAATATACATTTTATGAGTGCAAATGCCTACATTACTTAACTAAAAGTTCCCTTAAGCCGGGTTGTTAAATATTGTACTAAGCACTGCAAATTCTACAGTTAAAACAAATTGCCTCCAACTTAAACATAGCCAATAACTCTTGATATTCTACACAAAATTCATAATAATGATCGGTAACGTTAATATTAATGTTCAAAAATGCAACCTTAATCTAGCAACTTAACATATTCATGTAAAGCATATGTATTATTATATAAAAGTTTATACTTACAACACCACGTGTATGCATGCATATGCACGTCCGTTCTCTCGAACCATTTATTCAACGATTCACTCAATACCTGTTTCGGGTATGCAATACTCACTGTTGCTCCACTCTCTACAATACCTCCAAGGTAACTTATCCTCACCAGGGTTGATAGTGCTTAACACGGTTGTTGATAAATTTTGTGCTCGAAACTTTTGATATTCCCCTACTGCTGTAACAACTTGGTTTGGAATCCAACTTCCAAAATCCGAACTTCCACAATCAATCAATAATGAACCGTATCGGTGTGGTTAGTTATCATTTTCTTTGCAGTTAATAAAGCTGCACCTCCTACCATTGACCGCCTTACAGCTTAACCATTTCATTGTCTAATTACACTTAAATTTGTTACTATTTAATTCTCTTTTAAGAGTCAAACTTATTTGTGTCCTTTATCCACTACTTAAATTTACTACTCTTCCCGTAATAAACATACTAATTCTTATATTTGTTCACTAAACATTACTTTAATATACACGGGCATATAACCAATACCGCTACGCGACCTTGCAGCGTAACACGCACTAGCTCCGGGCTAGTTAAGTTTCATTTTCGTGCCCACTTTCACATATTTTTTCTTTGTGTGTCTTGTTGAAGCTTTGTGTGTCGTCTTTTTGAATTTTCTCTAGCACTGTATTTATATACCTTTTATCACGTGACTGTTCTAGCCAATCAAAAACCTTACATATTTCACAATTGTACATCATCCCTACATGTGCTTTTAGGTTAATGGTTTAAATCAACTTTTATTACTGCCATTGCTATTTGAAATTACCCTATATTTAAATTTAAGTTATTCTACAATATTCTAAAGTATTTCCTGTTCATATTTTTATAGATATCACGAAATATTACATATTATTACGCGCTTCCGGTTTCGAATTTTCTAGAATAAACTAGCATTTCCTTTGGCGCCTTAATTTAAAATCTTCTAAATTTCAAGGGATGTTAGATATCAGTTGATAGGTTATGTTCATTTAAGTTGTCAACTGTCACTCAAAATCAAACTAAGGTTGGGTAACTCTATTAATTCTGGTCAGTGATGGGTTACATTTTAGATAGAATTATATGTGATTGGCAGAAAATATCATTTGAAATTTGGATTATTTTTAAAATGTTCTTGGGTGTTACCTGGTCGATTACGCTATTCTGATTTGTCCTATGATGCCAAACATCTTATGTTGCTACCTCGGAATCACCGACTAACAACGATGATTATTGAAAATGCACATTGTAAAAATCTACATCCTGGCCCACAAACTCTAGGATATCTGCTCTCACAACAATTTTGGATTTTAGGTCAAAAGCGTGCTATTAATCAGGTATTGTCCCGTTGTATTCGCTGTTTTAAAGTTCAACCAACATCCACCCCTCCACTAACGAAGGATCTTCCCTTCCCTCGTGTGTCACAACTGAAACCATTTAGCCATGCAGGAGTGGATTTTGCATGCCCTTTAACCATAACTCTAGGGCGCCTCAGAGGTGCTAAGCATATGAAGGCCTATATTTGTATCTTCGTTTGTATGGCTATAAAGGCTTATCATATCGAACTAGTGTCCGATCTTACTTCTGAGGCATTTTTGGCAGCTTTTCGCCGGTTTGTGGCAAGGCGAGGTCATTGCATGAATGTATATAGTGACCGAGGTACCGATTTTGTCAGAGCCTCACGTTTACTTTCTGAGTATCTTAGAGATACCACCGCTTCTCTGGGAATTAAGTGGCATTTAAATCCACCTGCCGCACCTCATTTTGGTGGCCTCTGGGAACGTGGTGTGCAGTCAATCAAGTCACACTTACATCGAGTCATAGGTGATCAAATTGTAACGTGCATTTTTGGTAGTTTAACATTTTACACTTTACCAAATACGTAAAATACATCGTTTCTTTGGGATCGCTGTTTGTATCAAGTAAATACTTCAGAATAATTCAGAATTGTATGCGATTTAACTCGTGTGTATTAATTAAAGATAGATAAATTGAAGATTGATTCTCATTAATAAATAAATTCCAAGGAATGAATGTTAAACAGCTTGTAATTAATTATAGATTGCATCGTTCTTGTCTTGCCGTAAATATAAATTTTGTTCCTTATGTGGATATACAAGTCTAGATAAGAGACGATAAGCGGTTGTAATAGCGACGAATTGATATAAACAGACGAGGAGTAGAGTTTTGTTCTTTATTCCGATATATTAAGTACGTTGAAAATACTGCTTCTCTCTGCTTTTGACAATAGTAAGAATTAATGCGGGATTAATTTTCGTATTGTTCATGTACAACCACGGCATGTTTTTAGTTGATTTTCTGTTGGAAATAAAAGCGGTAAAGCTTGTTAAATTCGAGGCACGTGTGTTTTACGGAACATTTGACGGACGGTTTTATTGCTTACACGTGCCTTACTAATTGTTTTTAGTTGTTTTTCTCGTGAGATAAATGCTTTAAGGAACATTTGACGGACTTACTTTAGTGATACGCGTACTTTACTAATTTGTGATTTTAGTTGTTTGTCTTGTGAAATAATAGTCGTAGAACTTGCTAAACTGACCGATTCTTTCTTTAAGATTAATGTGTGTGCGATCTAGTCTAGTGTCCCTTTGTTTTATCAGATTAGTGCATACTTTGGATTATTTAAATACAGTGGATACTGTAGTTTCTGCATTTATCTAACACTAAAGAATCTAAAATAGATCATTGCTTGCGCGAGTTTCGTTATTTGCGAAATATAACAGATTACCGGTTTACAAAGGTATTGGTTGAAGTTTCTCACTGCTTTTGGAGGTTTATGAAAATAATATACATTTGATCCCAGTTGAAATTAAACTAGTGCTACAAAATATTTTGAAACTATTGTCTCAGGAAATAGAATTAACAAGAAATTTATCAAGGCTACATAGTTCCGTCGCGTGATGGTGTCTGCTGCTAACCCCAGTGGAATGCGTAGGTGTAATTAGTGTGACGTGTGATAAGTTCCATCAACACCCTCACAGTCCAGGGTGAAGTGCTTCGTTAGTGCAGGACATCGTGAATCTCACACTTCCGTTGCAAGGAAGCGTTGCTGAAGGATTTTTGTAAGTTGAACTATTTCCTACTTGTTATTACTTTAAATATCTATCCGTTGCTTTACCATATCTTTGTCGTTCTGATACCTTTTACAAAAGACTTGCATGATATTTTAAAACATAAGAAAAAAAAAAGAAAGAAAGATCAATACTACTGAATTACTTATATCAATTGTGTCTTACCTATTTATTTTTTTTTAACATTTTGTCTGATTTATGTTTAATTGGTGTGTGAGGAAACGTTTCTGCTACTCCCCAATATTACCTCACTTTGTGACTAAAAATTTTTGTAATGCTTTTATCGTGATTATATTATATAGATTATCCAAACAGTTTTATTTACATTCTACAAAGTACTGAATAATTTAGACTTATCATTGCTGCTATGCTTATTCTTTTTTTGTTTCAGGTTTGCTTAACTATTTTTCTTGCAGGTATTATCACTAACTCCTTACCGCCGTATACATTATATGTTGGTCTGCTTTCTACAACCCCCCCCCCTAATCTCCGATTGAGCCCGGGTCATTCCTTGACTATCTTTGTGTTACGCACGGCTACGAGCCAACGTAGCATAAATTTGGCGTCCAACGTGGCTGCCTCGAATAACGTAACAAAATCCTCACCAATGAAGAACTATTAACCGTCTTGACTCAAATAGAAGCTGTGTTAAATTCTCACCCCTTATATAGTGCCAGTCCGGATCCAAACGACTTATCTGTGCTCACCCCAGAACATTTCTTAACCTTAGAGCCGTTAGCATTTCCACCTGATGAAGATCTCACGCTTCTTAAACTTAATCATTTGAGCCGATGACAGCTACTGCAGAGGATGCAGCAAGATTTTTGGCGACGGTTGTCTGCAGAATATTTGCATTCATTACAACAATGAACTAAATGGATTAGTAATTCGGTCCTTCTAAGTGTTAGTAATTTAGTGTTAATTAAAGAGTCAAATTTACCCCCTTTACAATGGAAGCTTGCTAGAGTGGTCTTGCTTTATCCAGGACGTGATGGAATCGTTAGAGTTGCTCGTGTGCGTTTCGCCCAAGGGGAACTGGACCGCCCAATAGTAAAATTATGTCGGTTGCCAATTTGTCTTTAGTTTTAGTTATTGCATGTGTAGTATGTTTTATACAAGCATGAGTTGCATGTTTACCTTGACATTTTTTGCAAATTATCCAAGCTGTGCATTTTTCAGTTGTATTGGTGTATAGTAAGCACTTGGAGCAAGGAATGGGGGTTGGTTGAGGAGGATGGCTGGGGTAAACTGGATAATGGTAATTTTTTTAAAACACTCCTTCGCTGAGTAGTTTTTGGAAGGATGAAATGTCTCCCGTGATAATCCTAATTAGGGGTGTAAGTTTACCTGTTTCTAGAAGTTATTCTTTTACAGTAGCGTTGGTTGATTCCTAAGTTTGCTAAATGTTCACTAATTTGAGTATCGTTAACTTCTAATTCAACTGAACCAACAACACACGCAAAAGTTGCATTTGGGGGCTTGTTTGTTGTTGATGTTTTGGTGTTTGGCGTAGTTTCTTTGAATTCCTGAACTATCTTTGTTTCCATCAGGGTTCTCAGATGAGTCTTGATCATCTTTTTGTCTAGATTACTTTTTAGGATAATGCCAGTATTCGTTTTAATTATTACATCTAAGGAATTGGGATTAATTGAAAGCCAATGATTTGCAAACTCAATTCTAGTAGTATCTTGTTGTGTTAATATAAAGAAAATATGTTGGTATTTTTTGTTTATATTATTTTTCATTTGTGGTGAGAAGTTGATAATGCTATTTCTAGTGGATTGTTGGTACAAGTTTGTGTAGTTAGAAGTATAATTTGGTCTTAAATTTGTTGATGTGACAGATGCGCTGGTTCACCCATAATTATATTATGAATTTGTTGTTTTGAAGGTAATGTATGCTTTTTAGTTGAGATTGGTGCTGCTAATTTTGTACTATATAGATTTAATTTATATTTAAGTAGTTTTCTAGGAAGTTAATTGCTGATTTCCTTATGACCTGGGATTTAATTCTTTGCAGATGCACTCCTTAGTTTTAGTTGTATAAGTATACAAAATTATAGAAAATTTCTCTGTATAGTTTTGTATCAAAATAGCAATATGTGAGAGCAGAAACACACTGAGACAACACCTTTCAAATACTGCTATTATCACTAATGTTTATCAGATAAATTAAAAATGTTTATATTATGAAACAGAAAGCTAATGTTTTGTTCTTTTCAGTTTCTATTATGCCGACATATTTATACAACATTCAACATTCAGATCAACATTTGCAGCAGGTTCTAAACAGTACATCCTTGCTACATACGGCAGATGCACAAACTGAAGGTGAGCCTATCTAAGTTCAGGTAACTCATTGTAATAGTGTATACCATTACCATATTACCAAAAAACTGAAGAATATCACTTCAAAACAGCTCCCCTTGTTACGTACAGTTTTGACCTCAGAAAATGTAACCGATAATCCATAGAAAAATTTGTGGTACTCTACTAGAAATCTTGTTTTGGTAAAATACCGAAAACCTAGCTTAACTAACAAAATAGTTGCCGACTAATTCAGTGGGACGGGTGGTGTTAGTGTTTTAGGAGAACCCCAGAAGGCTATCGAATGTGAAATATGTCTTTATCGAGAAATTACTTGGACGTCAACTAATCTCGCAGGGTTTCTAGGGAAAAGTCCTAGAAAGAATAACAAGAGGGTGCCAAAATCTGAAATCAGGAGAGTGGTTTTGGCTTAAAAGTTACCTGAGAAATCATTAAAAGCATATTATTGCTTAAAAATAAAACAAACCTTCATAAGGACACAAAATCTATTTAAAATGGCTAGCTGAAAAGAACCTGGAGTGTCAACCACGTTTCTAAGTAATTGCAAAATAATTTATTACAACAGAACTGTAATGATACCTCTCCACTTCTTTCGGGGTAGGCATCATAAATGTAGACCGCTCTTCTAAAGCTGGGCTTTTGACTGCAATGCCATTCTAGAAGTGGAGGGCGGGGATCAGCTACTACTTCTGTTTAAAGTTCAGATTTAGAACTGGAAGGCTGGGACTCTGCAACTGCTTTTAGTTGTAATGGAGGTCCACAAGTGGAGAACTGGAGCTCGACAGCATTGTCTAAAATGATGTTTGGTCTTCAACTGGAGGGCTGTGACTCAGCAGCTGCTTCTGGTTGAAGGGCAGGTCCACAGGCAGATGCTTCTGGCCTGTCTGTGGTATCGGAAGGTGCATACAAGTGTTCAGGAAAAATATTCCTATTTAAAGGATATATTTCCGTTTTTTCAAACCCCCTGTTTGCAGTTTGCAATAACACTGCTCTGGTGAATGCTCTATTTAATAGTTTACCAACTTGGTAGATGCTTACAACTCTCCCTGGATGAACTATTAGCCACTGCCTTACTTCTTGCTCGTAAAAGATGTTGAGGGGACACATGAAGGTCACGTCCAGAGGCTGAAAACGGTGCGTGGTATGAGGTGGGAAACATACTAGTATGACATTTTATCACGAGCAAGCTGAATCAGCTGCAAGCTCTTAGTATGTGACTCATGCCCATCCAAGATCAGCAACACTGATTTGTTTGGTGATGGATTTGAGAAATCAATAAATTTGTTAAACCATACTAAAAAGGAGTCCTTGTTGATCCAACCAAATTCGTTGTAGCAGGCAAAAGATCCAAGAGGGGTATCATCCATCAGCAGGGGGTTTCGCGTTTCCTAGGAAAGACAAACATCGGTGGCATGAAATTGCCAGAAGCGCTCATGCAACGTTTCGACAGTGACAAGGACTCCTTGTTCTGCGTATGACAAACGCCCAACCTGTTTTTTCCCTCGCAGAGCAAGGACCTTTGAGGGCTTGTTAGGTACAGTAAGGATACCCGTCTCGTCAACATTGTAGATATCATTTGGTGAATTACTTTTATCAGTGTAAATGGACTCTATCAGGTCGTAAAACATTTTTGAACCCTTTTGCTCAGGATAAAAAAGTTTTCTCTGGAGCTCAAGTCTTATGACAGGATGTTTTGCAAGAAACCCGTAAAGCCAGCTTTAACAACTTTTTTGATTTTGTTGAAGGAATGATTGATGCCATTTTTTCAACGAGTTTATAGGCAAGGTGGCGGAGATCAAACAGTTAGTCCAAACAGCCTTTGTTCCATCAACAAAATGTAGTCAAGCAGTTCTCTTTCTTGTTCCTTGGAAAAAAACGATTTTGTATCTACCTAAGCTTTAATGAGATGCAATCTGAGATGACAGTGCATTCTTTCGGGCAACCATTACCCTGTCTATCAGTGTTGGTCGTGGAACATTGAAGGCATGAGAAGCTTCCCTATAACCTATTTTTTCTTCCATGACCTCTTCTATGGCAGTTGTCATTTTGTCTTGACTACGTGTCTGCCATTTCGTTTTTTGTTGGTAGTTTCTCACCATATCTGCAAAGAAATAATACAGAATTGCGTAGCCTTATGTCTATTACAAAGTATCCTACTTTTAATGTTTCTATGGAGCTCAAGCGGTTTAATATTTTTTGCTCAATTGAGTAACAGACAGACGAAATTTAATTTATACATGTTTGTATGAGAGGTACATTATTTTTAATATAGGTATCAATAATAATTTAAGCTCAATGTATTTCTTTCCAAAGCGTTTCGACAGACACAGCTTAATTTTAATAGTTACAAAAGCGTGGGCAAATCTGATTTCAAGTTGGTCCTGTCCCGCATGAAAATGTCGCTTTGGTTCCACGGTAAGCTATTTAACTAAAATGTCGTTTTCTAGTTAAACAGCAATTATATGACATTCAACCTTAGGTACACTAAATTAAACTATAAACCAACGAATTGTGTGTTTGACAGATAACATGTTTATTAATGTGCTCTATAATTCTGTGATACATTATTGTTTACCATAAGGTTAGTAGTTTGTTATACTACAAAGGTTCTTATTTCTTGTTTCTTTATCAATTGACCGAAGGTTATATTTACATTTTATTATTTATCAATATCAACACAAACAAACAAAACTTGGCTATTTGTAGTACTTGTTGACTTATTTGCTATTAACTTTACATCATTTTAATTACAAGTTCTGCATATTTCATAAACACTGATTTATTAGTCTCAATATGACAAAATTATCTATGCATTGATACTACCATTTCTTCGGGTTTTATATGTTGTCCTAAAAATATTTTTAATAACTATGTCTGCATTCACTGCCATAATGTTTATCATAAGAGCTGTTTGGATAGAGTTAAGAATAAAAAGTTACTCAACGATAACCTTTACTATGCGAAAACTGCAACTCATCGTCAACAAGCTTTGCTGCTGTTTCTAATACTACTAATGATGTTCTTTCCTCAGTTCACTGACTTACAGAGGATAAAAATTAACTGATAAACCGTTTAACAAAATTAAATGTAGATCACAATTCATTCATCCAGGATGCTATGGCAAAAGAAACCTGCCTCAAACAACAATTGCAGGATGCCGAACTCAAAATTATAACGCATCAGTCTTTAGTTGATAAGTTAAATTCTAAATTATCTCTTACTTTAATCACGTCAACAGGAACCCAAATCGCTGTCACTGGTACCAGTACTTGCGCTGGATCAAATATTTAAACTAATTCAGTTACAAAATCTCTCTCTCCTAACTTAAATAGCGATTCTAATAAATCCTTTTCTGATGAGTGGTTTTCAATAATGTTTGGTTATTCGCCCATTTATACTAAAAGTTCTACTGTCGTAAATTCTACACTGGCTTTGGACATTACTCCACAATTACCTACTTCCATATCTTCTAAGCCTCATATTTTGTTTTTAAGTGAGCCAAGGTCGTACATGTGGTCAGTTACTTCCAATCTACTTAATAAGATGCATTTTGACATTTCTGCCTTCTTCAAACCTAAATGCATCATTTGAACAAGTTGTCGCTGACATTGACCAAATATCTAAAGGTTTCTTAGTTAAGGACTTCATTGCTATCTTCGCTAACTCTAATGATGCCCTAAGAGGTAACATCTTAAACAGGAAATTTCTTAGTACCTTATGCAACCGCTTGGCCCACACAAATCTTATATTTATTTTTCCTCATTGGAATAATACCTTTGATTTCAATAACATTATCTTCCAAAATAATCTATACCCCATCTTCAAGTCTTGTGCATCTTTTGTTGATCCGTTGGATATCTTGACCGATCTTAACTATTCCAAACATGGTTTCCACATCAATAATTTTGGTAAATCACTACTTCTCCATAAGATTTGTTTACTGGTCTGCTCAATTTTTTTGCGAAGAACAAATACAGTAATCAAACTAAACTGATAGTTTCACTATTAACCTCTAAGATGACCAAGACATCACCTATTATGTCCGCACCAACCAAAAATTTTATCTTGGTTCACAAAAATACTTTGATAGGTGACATTCATGACCCATGTTCCTTTCGTTCCCAGTAAAATAAATAGCAAACACCTTTGTAGCATATACTATGGTCCGTGGTCTTAGTACTAAGTTGAATACTCTTTACCTAACTGCCAATCTACTCGATGCTGATATTTTAATCCTAACTGAAACGTGGCTTAACCAGAATATATGTTCTGCTAAGATTTTCAATGAATGCTTCAATTCCTATATAAAAGACCGTGATTTTCATAGTTGTAATCGTACCAGATGTGGTGGTGTACTGATCTCCTGTAATAGTAAACTTATATCCTCAATTTTTGACCTTGAAACTGCTGTTTTTGGACATCCTGCTGTAGATATCGTAGCTGTTAAAATCACCCTATTCGATCGCTGCTATGTAATTATTTGTATTTACCTACCGCCATTTATTTCTTCCTTTCTCGGTACTGCGCTTGAGTGCCTTGATGCCCTTATTTGTAAAATACCATACAATATTATTCTTATAGGTGATTTTAACGTGCCCGATTATGTCAATATTGGTAATTCGACTGTATCAAAAAATGCAAAACCATTGCATGACTTTTAATCTTTTAATAATTTTGATCAAACAAATTCTATTTCTAACCAGAGAGGTGTATTGCTTGATCTTTCATTCGTGCACCTTCTTTCAAAAAACCTATCTGCCAACACTGTCAGGTCTAATACGCCCTTAGTCCCTAAAGACCCTCACCATCCAGCGTTGATCTTATCTTTATCTTTATGTACCAGTCACTCTATTCCTTGTCATATACTCAATAAACCACGCTCTTCCAAATTTAATTTTAAAAAAGCGCTAACTTTCGTCTTATGTGTGATCTTATTGGGAAATCGTCCTGGCAAAACATTCCCATCCCCAATTAGCTACAGACCTGCTTGTAAATAATGTATCTCGTAATTTGTCGACTACCGTCCCTAAAACAAAAGGATACAAATCATCTTATCCAATATGGTACACTAAAGAAATTATTATTGGCCTTAAAAAGAAAAGTTTATATCATTTTCTGGCTCGTAATCACAAGTGTAGCATCAATTCTCAAATTTTCGACCACAAATACAAGGAACTTCGTGCTAACCTGAATTTCTCAGTCAAAAAACCTTATAAAGAATACATTAATAGCACCCAGGCTGCTCTAAAAACGGATCCCAAGCAATTCGGGAATTTTTTAAAAACAAACAAAACTCTTCCTACCCTAATGTATTTAAATATAATGGATGTGAAAAATCTGATTCAAAAAGCAATGCTATGGCTTTTGCATCGTTCTTCGCTTCATGTTGCACCTCCTCACCGTGCACTCCTCAAGACGTTACAGTCTTTCAAAATGTCGGCTACTCTGTAGACATTCCTACAATTACTGAATCAGCTGTAATACAAGCCATCAAAAATTTACCAACATCATTTTTTATAGGTCTGTTGGCATACCTGCAGTAATTCTCAAAGATACCTCTCGTGTCATTAGTTCTACCTTGACTCATATCTTTTATTTGTGCTTAACTAAATCCATTTTTCCTGATATTTGGAAATCATCTCGTGTGCAACCAATTTTTAAATAAGGCGATAAATCCATTATTCAAACCAATCGTCCAATTTCTATTACTTCTAACATCGGCAAAGTCTTTGAGATAATTATTTTTGAATCATTATTTCCTCAAGTTTCGTAACTTTTGCCCGAATACCAATATGGTTTTATAAAGTGGTGCTCTACAGTTACTAACCTTTGTTTTGTTACACAGCTCATATCGGAATCTTTGAATACTCAATCCCAGTGTGATGTTATCTATTTTGACTCCACTAAAGTTTTTGATATCCTCAATCACAACATCTTATTGCACAAACTACATCAGTTTAATTTCTCTGATAACCTGATAACATTCTTTAAGTCTTACTTGACAAACCGCTCATTATTCGTTGAATTTAATGGCATCCAGTCCAAACACTTTCCCCTAACCAATAGAGTGCCCCAGGGATCTGTACTTGGACCTCATTTATTTTTCCTATATATAAATGACATCACTCAAATATTTTCAAATAACAATGTAACATTTTTATTTTTCAGTCGTAATTTAATTGCATTGAATTACAAAAATAATGCGCTAAGCGTACATTGTTCCTTAGGGATCTAATTATATTAATATATCTGTGTCGCATAAAGCTATTTCCAAGTACATCTCTATTTGATTGTTTCGTGTTCCCCCCTCTGACTGCACTACCGCTCGGCTCTGGTTTTCGACAAACAGTCGGCCGCCTGCGACAGCTGTGTCAAGATGTATTTTCGGCTGGAGGCTGGCAACCTTCGCATCGGCTATTCATCGTTGGGATATCTTCTAATATCGCGCGACATGTAGAACGCGACCTGCAGAATGCGACAAAATATAATTCGACAATGTAGAATGCAACGATAAAGAATGGAACAAATATAATTCGTCATCTAGGATCCAAAGAATTACCGTTATTTAGGAAGAGTTGATTTGAAATTTGCCTCATAAGAAATTTGTTTAATAAGAAATTATGGAAGATAATTTGGATGCAGTCGTTTCAAATTAGAATGGCAGGTAACTTTGCTTGAAGAACGGAAATCCCGTCTCAATTTGTTGTGAAGCGGCTAATGCAGTTTTTGGTTCGTAATTAGCTGTAAGATTTTTAAAGTTTAGAATACGTAAACTTGCTTTTATGTTTAGTACACATAAATTGTGTAAATTTCAATTAATTGTTGAGCTGGTTTTACAAGTTGTAAAACGAAATTTTGTCGAATTAGCTTTCTAAAATAACATGCTTTGTTCCATATGAATCTTCGATAAGTTCAACGTATGTTTTCGACGTCATATTTTTCTGTTTTGCACAGTTGACAGATGTTATCTTGAAAGCAAATGCTTTGAGCAGCTGTAATGCAATTTAAACAAACATGCCTATTTTTGTGATCAGCTTTATCTATACATAGATTATTAAACGTAAATTTGAAAAGTTCAAATTCTCATTTTGTTAGGTTCTAGTAATTTGTTATCTACCTGAAAAGATCTGCCCAGGTTAGAATTTAATTCACTGTGTTATGCTTACAAATCATTATCACTTTAATTTGTATAACAAGTTCATGTTTAAAGTAAAGTCGGTTGATTAATGAAAGAAAAAAAGCAAAGTTAAAACTTTTACTTTGATGTAGTTGATTATGACAATTTTTTGTTACAAGTTCCGATATTTTAAAAGAGTTTTTTTAGTAAACGTTTAGTTCAAAATCTAAGACTTTCATTTTGGTCAAATGCGATTAAATATAATTACATTAAGCTAAAAATTTTCAGAGTAATAATTTGATGCCAATATTATATTGGAAATATTTTCAACCAAACTTCGTTTGGTTTATGAGATGGTCTAGTCTGTCGGTCGGTCTGTCTGTCTGTCCGTTGCACGGTTCCCGTGATGTTACAAGACATATAATATATGATTCTTATCCAGTTTTTTACGCTGAATACGAATACGCTATTCACTTTTCGATATTTCAATTATTAATCAAGATATTCGACTTTAAATACGAATTTTTACACATTACTATTTATTATTTTCACGTACAATTAAATTTCAAATATTTAACACAAAGGTAAGTAATATTTGTTGAACTTAATGTCTAAGTTTGGTTGTGAGCCGTACATGCGGCTTAGATTCTTTTTTTTATTATTTCTTTATATTTTTTTATAGGACACAAATGGTGTTCTACTTTTTTATTTATTTAATCTTAGCAATTTCTTACAGGAGCTGCGTCCTATCTTAATAAGACAGGTTTTTGTTAAGGAAGGCGATCATTTTATCTTTGGGTTTCCACGTCCGCCCTTAGAACTGTGCTTTGCAATTATCGTAATTATCTCAGGACATGGTGGCGCCTATTTGATTTAGCTTAACTTTGGTTTGCAAACAGAATTCGACTCCCCCCCACTTCTTATTGCTCTACCCAGGAATAGACCCCTAGCTATGTCGGAAGACTTTGTTCTCTATCGCCTTAATGTAAAAAAAAAGGAAAAGACGTTTCCGTTTTTTTTTAAAACAGAAGTCGTTTCAGTGGCACCCATCCAACGTAAGGCCTAGCAAAAATAGTTACAACAAAACTTCTTTTTGCCGATGATTTAAAAATCTTTACCAAAATTAATTCCACTGCCGACTGTGGATCACTACAAACTGATATTTCCCAATTACTTCGATGATGTATGTGATTCAAATAAATTATGTCTTAATTTTGATAAATGCGTTGTTTTGTCCTATAGTAACAATGCTGCCCCAATACTCTTTGATTATTACCTAGGCGTAGTTCAGTCTCCCGTGTATCTACTATTAATGCCTTGGTATTACATTTCATGCAACTCTCTCTTTTAATTATCATATAAATAACATTGTCAAATGCTCTCTGCGGACTCTAGGTGTCCTAATGCGTAGTACATCATTATTTACTGATCTGGATTGTCTCAAAACTCTATACTTCGCTTTAATTCGCAGCACTCTTGAATATGGTTCGCAGATCTGGACACCTTTTTATAACAATAGCAGCACTAGAATCGAGAAAATCCAACGTAAATTCATAAAATTCTTATACCGTAAAAAACATTATTTGTATCCATTGAATGGCTATCCTTACTTAGACCTAACCACTGAATTTAATCTTCCTCCCTAACATCAACAAAGGGTATTATTTGATTTTATTCACTTTCACAAACTCTTAAATTATTTATTTTTTAACCCTGTTAGCCTATCTTTTATTAACCTACATGTACCATTGAAGCCCAGTAGAAACTGCTCCATTTTTACCCCAATTCTATTTGTAGAATGTTCAACTCTTTCAATAAGTATTCTGCCGATTTAGATTTCTCACTTCCTCCTTCACATTTCCGTCGAGCTATCTTAGATGCTTTCTACTAACATCATCACTGTTTCTCATTTTTCTTTCTACTGTTCTTCTTCTTGTTTCTTCCGAATTGTGAAGTTGAGCTTTGTCTGAAAAGCATCAAGTATTTTAATTGCTCATAACTTAGCTTATTCACTTTGTTATAATATGCAAAGCCGAAGTTTACTTCGCTTTTATTAATTTGAAATTGTTAAATCTGATGAGGGTTTTCACTTCAGCATTTAGTTACGGATTCGCGTGACACTATATTATTGCGAGAAGCACGCAATACTAAAGTATTCTCGGGAGCACGTGGAAATAATTTCGATCCTGGCGTATACACTATAGTATCCAAAATACGTATTATTTTAATAGAATTCGAGCGTGGTGAATTCTAACCACTAAATTTGGAACATCGCAAACACCATTCGTTGCCACTCTGAACGCACCCTGCAATGCCGCCATCATTTCTGAAGAGAATTTTCGCAATTGTCAGTTTAATAAGTTATTTCACCTGGAAATCTACAAAATACGTTTTGGTGATGCAATCGTAAATTATGGAAAACCGTTAATCGAACACACTGTCCAATTGTGTTTTTGAAGCTGCTATCTTCACAGGTGTTGTCCTTGGTCAGTCAATAATAGGAATTTCTGGTTGAGGCCCCTAGGTAACATCGCTATCAACGTCTTAAATCAGGTGACAACAAATATCTACATACCAAACACGCAAACTGGTATTACAAATTTTATTCCTCTTATAATAGCAAAATTTTAATTCTATAGGTAGTTAAAACTGTACTGTAAATTTTTTTAAGCAGCACATGAAATTTCATTAACCTAAATTTTTTGCTTGAATTAGTTACTAATCTAGGGACTTCAATTTTGTACAAGTCTGAAAAAAATTAAAGCGAGCTCGATTTAAAATACTTGACGACTTCATTCAATATTAAAGTATTTAACAATTTGTTTATGCAGTTTGCATTGCAGCAATTTTTTATTTTATTTCTATTGTTGAAGTGGCAACATTTCCATTCTGTAAATATTGTAAAAACAGTTATTTTTGTATAGATTTGGTTGTACATATCATTGGTTAAAAAATTATTAATAATATATTTTTTTACTCACTAAAATAGTGGCAATGTGTTATGTTTTATTGAATTTGGATTAAATCAAGTGTACGGTCTTACTAGTAGGAATAACAGTTCAAAGAACCCACTGCAGTCCATGAGATAACAGTGCAGTACATTTATATTTTAATAAAAAAATTTTAACCTCATTAATTTTTCAGAAAGGTAAATAATTATAAAGGTTACAAGTGTTCATCCGAACTCATTTTAAAACGATATTTAAAACTGATTTTGAGAAACGTCAAAATAATAATCAGGTAATTAGATCAGGCGACCAGGTATATTTAATTTTGGTAGTCCCAAAAACTTAAATGATTATTTCCTTCACCTGTAAACTTTAAATTTTCGCAATTCAAATTCATAGTTACAATTTGAAATTGCTATAGCATTCTAATTCAGTAGCTTATTATGACATAGGCAGGCTGTCGAAATAATAATAGATTGTAAGGTCCAATAGTGACAAACCTGAATTAGGTAATAAAATGGGTTGAGATTAGATCCACCATGATTCAAGAAATAATCTTCTAAAATACCATGCAACCTTGATAAATTAACTTCTATTTTATTGCATGAGTTTTCTTCTAGTGCTCTTGAATCAGACTCGACCAAATTGCGATTAATAATCGAAGACTAAAGTGCTTGGGCATTAATTAGCATTCAAGATGAATTGATCACAATAAGATAGCCAACTATTTATCAAAGTCTTACGACATTACCTACTAGGATTTCAACTGTTTTCTTAATCCAAACAGTGTTGGATGTGCCAAACACAAAATATAAGATAACGCGGGAGCAGGAGAGTAGTACTAGGTGAAAAACAGTCACAGGCACCATGTTCGTTAAGGCACTTGATGAAAATCTTCTCTGCCAACGAACCCGAGCGAAACAAGGGCGGCTAACATTGGTAGACTTCAATGTGTATCTTACCGTCCTTGGTACTTAATATACTATTAAGTAACAGAAACCAGAAGGTTCTAAAAATTCATAGACTACATATGGACTATATATACAAAATTGTTTAATACAAATTTTAGTATTAAAGTGCTACTGTCCTTGAATTCCCACAAAGTGTTTGTACCGACTGGTTTTTAATTTTGTTTATTTCTGGTGGGAGACTAGTAACTAGCAACTACTTACTGGTTACAGTGTTTTCCAAAATCACAATACATTGAATTCTAAAGTTAAAGTTACTGTGTATTATAAGATATTGCTTTTAAAAGTTATACTTGACTTATTTAAAAAAAAACAACTTATATACTAGTAAAACTAATATGCCTATAAAAATATTAATCGCTTCTTGTTTGTAGGAAATATGACAAACGTAAATTTGAGAAATAAAATTCACAAAGATCTTATGGATGAAACAGTTAGTATAGGAATATTATTTTCTGCAAAACCGATTGTCCAGTTAATAGCAAATCCTTTTATAGGACCTCTAACACACAGGTAAGTAATACCTTTGTAATTGACTTGAACCACTTTTTTGTCATTGTTTTAAGAATAGGATACAGTATTCCCATGTTTGTTGGACTCATCATTCTTTTTTTGACAACACTGGGTAAGTTCTAACTTTAATTACTAGCTTTTTTTTACCAAAGCATGACTAAATAATTAATTATATATTACTGTGACTTAACTCTGAAACACTCAAGCACCACCGTTGTGCGCCATAAATACTATGTAGTCTTCTCTCGATTGAAGCCTAAAATTAATTTGAGCCCCACAAATTGGACGTCATTAATTACTGTGAAGTTTAGCTGAAAACTCCTCTCACGTTGGGCCGTTATATGATGTTGCAAGGCTTAACTCTAAAAGTCCCACACTTTAGAAGCCTTAGTGTTCAAGAAGCCTAGCTGGAATACAAGACTCCTTGTAACTTACTTCTCTTCAATATCTATCTTTATCCTCTGAAGAAGCTCTTCCTTTTGGACACCAAAATACTTCCAGCTTTTTCCTATAATAAAGAAAGTTAACTTCATCATTGAAGTTCACTACGGTTACCTATAAAATCGTGCCCTACTTTTTGATAAAAGAAACTCGACTACAAAAAAAATCCGTCACAATTTATTTACACAGAAAATCTCACAGCAAACTTTTTCAATTATTACAGCATACATTCACTGATTACACTTATCCACGTCGATTACTGATTCATTTTATCAAATATTTCTATATATAATTTTACTCCTCTGACTAAATAAAACATTGAAAGTAACTGGGCTTAACCCCACAACTTACTTTAAATCCCAGGTCTAATAAGAGCTCATAGTAAACTTTTTTGTACTTGTGCTAAACTTTATTTTCCACAGGAAAACACTTAAAACCCATTTACCTTTTACACAAGCAGTTAATACACATTTATTGTGTAATACAAAATTTCGACCTCAATATATTCTACCTAATTCAGTAAAAATGTTAAAAACCCAAAATATACCCCCAAAAGCACAGAATGTCATAACACCAAACAATCACAAAAATAAATGTTTTTGCAAAAAAAAAATCAGTTACCTGGAATGTAGCCTAAACAGGTATCTGCCATAAAACCATCACAGTTGTATCTCCTCCCCACGACTGCACGTACCGGAATCACCCCAAGTTGACTTACACCATCTGGGACAGCAATCATCTATCCAAAATTTTGTTCCTTCAATCTACTGTTAAGTCCAAATCTTCCATACATCAGCAAACGTTCCAATTACTTCCACAATTCCATTTGAGTACTCAACAAGCACCAGCCACCAAAATAAAAAGTAATTTCTACTTTACTATTTCGCATAGTTCGATTTTCAAAATATATTTAACACATGTAAAACATTTATTTCTACAATATACCAACTTATGTACGTTGAAATAATTTTTATAAAATATCAAAACTCACTAGTCGCTTGACTCAAGTACTAAAGATGTTCAAAGCTTTAGATGAAATTTTGCAGAAAGCCACTCCCTCCTTATGGCGGCTTATATAAACCAAATCAAACCATCCCGACTAGGCGCACTTCCAAAAACAAACCACTACAACAACAAACCTTCCTGGTAAATTTCTACAACGGTTTTCGATTCTCAAAACACTCTTCACCAAACAACATTCAACCGTCTTCAATTCTAAAAATCGTATCGTTATCTATCCACAATTCCAGGGAAAACTGGCAGCCTATTTTCCAACCTTCTTAAAAGTCTAAGAATTTTGCATACAAAATAAACATTTTACCTTAAAATCACATTAAAATTTTCAACGGCCGTCGACTTCGTTAAATTCCCTCATCGCTGATACAAACACAAGCATTTAAAACACGCCTCTCGCATGTATGTATATAGTCATCTTGCTCTTTCTTATATCCAAAAATTTTCTGTCTTCTGTGTTGTACCCTTCCTATTTTCCATGCCAGTTGCACATTTATCGTGTCCTTGTTTAACCAGTATTTTCTATCTGTATTCTCAAGTTCACAAGTAAAATATTAGTCTAACACATCTACCTCTCTCTATCATCTCCTTCCTATATGTGTATTCGTACCAACTATCTCCGGCTCTCCTATCTTCATTATACTAGTCCTTATCCCCTTATTAGTTTCAAAGTCAATGCACATCTAAATTTTGTCTCATTTTAATACATGTTAAAATACGGATTCTCTATCTAATATCGATCTATTTATACAACCTTCAACCCACTATCTTAAATACTTGTTATTCATCCGTTTATAACGATCTTGAGCGTTCAACTACAAATCCTACAAATAAACTTACTTCCCTCTTTTTTCAATTAATACCAGGAACACTTTCAACGTTCATTTTTAACTAGAAATAAATTGTTTGCTTTCATATTCCTTCTTAGAAACTTTAATCGTTTATAAGTTGTCTGTCGACCACACTTTCCTACCCTACGTTACATCTTTACAAGGTTAATCAATATTAAAGCTATCCACTATGCTAAATTTATGTATAGTTTATGCACTTAAAGAATTCACCTTCGTAAATTATTGATTTTTGTTATATACAAAAGCTGGAACTTTCGTATTAATACACTTACAAGCTACTCCTTTATAAATACAAATCTTTTACCCTATGCTTATTGCAACTACCTAATATTCGTAATTAATATTAATATTTATGATACAACGACGCAAAATTAATCCTAAAGTTTAATGTACCTTGTAAATTCTTATACTAACGTTTAGAAAACGTCTTAAATTATCATAGATTTTTATATTCCTGCAATAAATAATTATCAGGCCTATATAACCTCTATTGTATCCTGTAAATCCACAGTAATATATATATATATATATATATATATATATACATTAGATTTATTCTTTCTTGACCTTTCTTGATAAGTATCAATATTTTCAATTGTTCTTGGGAATTTTAGGTCTTTCAATACACGCTACAATCAATAACTATTTCATACTTGTCAATACATATCTATTTGTTATCGTTCCCAAACGTTTCAACCTCATTACACAGGTCTTTATCAATGGTTACTATAACAGAAAGTATATATATATATATATATATATATATATATATATATATATATTAGATAGTTAATTACACAAGGTAATGATCATTTGGGCTTTGCATAAAGTCTAAGTTGTTATTTCATCTTATTCACTGTAATATATATATATATATATATATATATATATATATATATATATATTATTGCTGTGATATACTCCTTTGAATGCGGGAACTGGGTCCTTTCAACAAAAAATTCTAGTCCCACAGATTGGGCGTCATAAACGGCTGTGATCCTCTTTTCGCCTCGGCTGCTCACCTAATGTTATAAACCTCCTCATTCATAAAAAAACAACACATTCCTACCAAAAACATCAACGTTAACTCTATTTACATCAATATTCAGAATACATTAAATTTCAAAATTAAAACTCAGCATAAATTTCAGTTTTAAAAGAATTTCAAGATTAATTTTATTATCATTTTAATGTGCATCCAAAATTAAAGTCCTTGTTGGATGCCTAGTAATTAATATAACAATATTAGCAGACCGGAGTCTGAGTATAAAGGAGAATCTACCACCCTTTACGTTAATTAACCAGGTTCGTCTAATTGAGCTCAAAGACATACCCAAATTTTCATCATATTCCCGAACATCAAAACAAAATACCCTTTTTACTTAAACAAGCAAATTTCATCTTAAAATTAAACTTTTATGGTTAGTACAATTTTACTAATGTCCATTTAAAGTAAATCAATTATAAAGTCATTCAATACACACAAAATGTCAAACAAAATAGTATAATTTACCTGAAGGTTACTGTCCTCGTAGCTTCAAAGTATCGTTTCTTTAGTTAATCACACCATTCAACAGGATTATATTTACGGCTTCTGATTCTCTACGCTTTTAAAATTTTCTCCATCACCATTTATTTAAAGTTGTTTCTGGGCTTTTCCGGAACTCATCTGTGTTTATCTGACCCTTGTTTCATGGATCCAGACACGTATTTGAACCATTTAATTATTAACACCCCCGAAAAATAGCAAAGAAATTAATGCGTCTGTCACCAATATACGCCAAAACTGCCTACTTTTGTGTATACATTTGTCGTTGTAAATTTTGCTAATTGGTACAGTGAAACTAAATTTTATTACCTTGTATCTAAGTGCACTGAAGTACATAAATAACAAGCTATTTTGAATCACTAAAATATACGAGCAAACTTTAAATTATTTAATCAAACTAAAATGCACGGTTTAACATCTTCAATCAAGTCGCGTATGTACGAGCTTTTAACGCATCGAATCGTCAAAAGTCTAAGAGTCTAAGAGAGCTTGTTTATATTCATCTCGGTATATATAGCAAAAAGCCTGTCTGTCGGTCTGTTCCCCAAAACGGGTAATTCTAAAGAATTCCTCATTCTATGTTCCCAGTCTGTCGCTCGCACGTCGTTTTTTACGAATTTTCACTCGCCCCATTTAAATCTCAGAAAATTTCCACACGGCACGCAAGCATGTCCGAGAAAAACTAATTAATTTTGTACAGAAATTGTTGTTTCTACCTCTCATATATGCATCCTATTTTTAACCAATCGCAACCCCATGACGTTGCTGACGCATTTTCTCTTTCCTTCTCTAACCTGTTCGTATTGGTGCAAATTGATATTCTTTATTATCGATTATTTTAGTCCACATGGAGTGTGAAATAACCCAGCTTTAGCAATTCTCGTAACTATTATGCGACGTTTTCCCCAAGATTCTTTGAAACATTAATTATCTGCAAACTTTACGCCGAATGTGACATTTAAACTACGCAGGTGTTCAAAATAATATTAATTCTCAGAGCTTTTTAAATAAACCCTGTTTTGTATTTAGTGCTAAAGCATCTGACCGTTTCCAATATTCTTAGACTCGACATGTTTATCTACACAAATTAAACTGAAATTGCCTTTTAAAAAACATCCTACTTCTAACTAACACTTCTAGGATTTGCATTATTGGGTTTTTACAAGTTTTTATAGGTATTATATGTTACTAACGGTTCAATTAACTCCAATTAAATTGATTTCTATCCTTTCATTTTTAGCGAATACAACTTAAATATTAATCACTATGTGTACACTTTGTTTAATACCGGTTACTTAAAATAGGGTCAATCAATATAAAATTTTTACGTAATTTCCTTTGTTTCTTTATTAGGAATATATAAATTACACGCAGAGCTTTTTTAATACTGTTTCTTTTGATATAAAGCGTCTTATAAATAATTTAAATTTCTTATTTTTACTGAAACGACCGAGTTTATTTATGCTTCAAGGTTTTAATAACGCGTATTATTTAATGAAATTCCTTATACACGGTGATTAAAATTATTTGATGTGATTATTTAATTTTCTACCCTGGTCTAAATATGAGTAATATATATATATATATATATATATATATATATTATAGTGGTTTTAAAAGATCAAAATAAATATAAACGAAACAATTTCAACACACCCTGTATAAAGAAACAACCAGAAATTACGTGCGAAAATTATATTAGTTAATTCATTTTAAGTATCCGGTATTATCGAAATTTTATAAATAATTAATGAAATTTAAGTAGGTTTGCAAAGAAAATAAATTGCATAAGCCTATGGAAATAATTATTTAATTTAATTGAGTTGAATTCAAAGGAATATAATGTTAAAACGCTTAAGAGCGTGTAAAAATCGATAATACCAAGGTGAAACGAGTTGCTAACAAACAAATATATCGGTTGGGTTGAAATACCATGAAACGAAGCTCCTAGAAATGTTGTGTTAAAACGTCGGTGACTTAAAATCCTGCATGTTTCTAAATGTCAGGTTCCCCTGATTTTTATAGATAACAAACAAGTTTCAAAGAATATCGGGTAAACGGTTGGAGGGTTCGCGTAAATGTTAACTAAAAGTTTTCTTAAAGTGCAGAAAGGATAGAGGGTCAATGAAATGCTTCGGATTGAGACAGGCATAATAATAGTACATTTTAAAAAGCACGTATTCAGTCCACGTGGGGTTAGATAGCAGATGGACAGGAATATCGATTTATAACACTCAAACAAGGTTAGAAGGAGACGTAGCATATGCATAAACAAGGGACAGCGTTAATATAGGCGGGATTTGTAAGACGTCAATGCATAGACTATTGGTCGATATCGTTAGTTGTACATCAGACAAACACGGGAATATTGAATATTAATTTTTCAGAAAATATCGTAACGACGCGCTGAATTTCGGGGATTTAGAAAACGGTTGAACCCAAAATTTTAAGAAATATTATTGTAAATGAAGGACTTCGAGTGAAATGCGGCCAAGAGGTGGCATCGGAAATTGTATAAATACTTTTTGAAAATGAATAAAAGGCCCTTAGTATTTTGATCGCTTCAGACTACGTACGAAAGATACCACGAACTTGTAAGTATAGAAAATTATTTTAAATTAAATAGCACGGTGTTAGCCTCATAATTTGTACGCGGATAGTGCCGAGTCAGAATTTTATTGAAGTGCCACATATTTTTTTAACAAGCTCGTGTAGTGACGTTATGTAACGTGAATTAAATTAAACAATTATCAAAGAATAGTAATAATTGGATTTGGAGTTGGAGGTATCGTGTATGAACAGTCTTGCAGCACAGCTTAGAGGGTGTCCAACTAGAAATAGCTAGAGGCGGCCAGCAGAGCAAAGCGAAACAACTATACGGCATCGTCATCGAAGCAGAGATCTTCTAGAAATTCCAGGTAACGCTTTAGAATTTGTTGTTGTTGATAAACTATGAAGGTTATTGTGATGGGTGAGAGTGAACTATGATGGTATTTTACATTATTGGGCGTATTGAAATACCACAATAAAACTAACTTTTATTGTGGTATTTAAATACAAAGCTAAAGGTGTATATAAAGCTGATTAACGTTCCTCAGGAATTTAAATATTTTTTTGTTATGAGTACATGGGTTGTTGTTGTGTTTGTAATAAGAATATGCCAAGTAAAGAGCATACATTAATCATAATTAACTGGGTTATCATGAGCTCACCATACTCCAGTTTCCTAATTGAAATTAATTATAAATACATAAAGAAAGATATGGTATTATTCAGGGCCCATTTAGTCAGGTTACATTCAATGTGTTTGATTTTTCTAGTTAAAATTCTGGATTTTACAAAATAGAATTTATTGAGGTGTAACTTGACCACTGAGATGTAAATAATTTTGAAGTTTTATTCGTAAATAGTGGAAAATAGATATTGTATGATTGTTGTATTATTTTGTGGTTTTATTGAGAGTGTGCGTGAACGATAGAGAATATGAGAGTGAATCTAAGTATCCAAGAGGAGGTCCAACTGAGCTAGCCGGAAGCAGTTGAAGAAAGCAATTCAACCAAGGTAATGAAAAGAGGAATCAGGGTAAGAAAATATTTTTGATTAAATTTTCTATTGTGTGCAAATTTTCGATTTGTTATACGAATGATAATTAGAGGGGTTCGATTTTTAATCCCTGTAATACGGCAATATATATATATATATATATATTGCTATGAGAAGGCCGCGTTGAGTGCGTTGCTGAAAGAGTGTATGAAAATGGCCTCCTGTTGGGCTACCGCTAAATGAGTGGTGATAACGCTGCACATTGTGGAGCCACTAAAAGAGTGCTGTGATAGCGCGTCGTTTGACAGGCATTACTAAAAGGGTGCTGTGATATAGATACAGCAATTTGTGAAATTTGAACTTGTTCGCTTACCTTCGTTTTTTGACTTTGCCTGGTTAGCTCAACGGAACTGACAGAGTTTTCGAAATGAAATAAAACGCAGCAATATCACAAAGCATTTATACAACATGAATTATTTTCTTTCTTACAAAAGCATCATTAATAACATCGTTTCTTTCAAACATAAAATAATTTCTAGGAAGTACTTGATAAAAAAGTATCGTCTTACCTTATTTTAAATTTACTGAATTAAACTTATGCTTTTGAGGAACGTTTACCTGGTTATAAATTATTTCTAAGCTTGTAAGATTTGTTTTGGCCAGAAAAAAATATAATATAATATAATATAATCTATTAAAAGGTCAGAGTATTCCGAACTCTGAACACAAATTCCTGGTAAAAAGAATCCCTCACAAAAAAATGTATTAGGACTATCATAAACTAGATCCAAATACTCTAATATCAGTTAAAAATAAATCTAAAAGCGATTCTTGTAGCATCCACAAAAACTCTCTTTTTAATTAAAAGTCTTCTATTTTAAATTGATCTCCAAATCAGCTTACAAGATTTGCCATAAAAAATTCTCATTTCAAACAGCAATTACCAGAGTACATTTTTGGTTAAATCTTCCTTTCGATTATTTTATTAAAATAGCTTTATTATGAGGAATTTTGCCTCTTCATCGTAATTAATAAATTCCATTTTTTTCTTTATAAGTTACGTTTAAAACATCGCTTCTTTATTCATTACAACGTCGCAACTTGGTTAAATTACTGTATGTTTACTACATACTCAAATACTATAGCAACAGCTTGCGGTTAAATCAAAATAATATTTTGTGCTTGCATGAATGAAATCTAATCAATGAATGAATGCCCCAATGAATAAACGTTTCCTTTATATACAAATTTATCTGTCTCCAGAAGCTTACTCGAATAGTTGGAACATAGTGATGTAAAGTTCTTGGAAAACCCAATTAACGTCTAAAATCGTGGAGTTTTATGACCTAGTTATCGCTTCAGCTATCCGTGACGTGTGTTATCTGTTCTCGTCCCACATATACTATTATTGCGGCGTCGCGTATTAATGCAAAAGACAATCGATTATTTATCGGTTATTCCAGGAATTTTGCGGTTTATTTTCAATGTTCAAGCTGCTTCTAGGAATAAAATGTTTACCTATTAATGAGATATACGAATTTCACGTACTTTTAAATACCGATGACTCATCTTTTTATATTTTTTGTTTAGAATAAATTGCAATATCTACGGAGTAATTAATTTAAACTTTAATTGTTTTTAATGCAAAAAGGGGTTGCGTTTTTGTAGAAAACACACGCTTTCGTGTTTCCGTACACAAAACTAGTATGAAAATTCTTTAGAGTTTTTAAATACATGTTGATTGTAGTTTCTCAAACTAAATGTGTAAAGCTGTACCCTTTTATGCTATTTACAGCAAATCAAATGCATTTCCATTAAAAATAAAGTAAAATAAATGGCTTTGTATTTATCTTAAAATGATCGATTTTGCGTTTGCATTTAAATGCGCTTTAGGGTATCTTACTATTAATTAATTTTTACAATTTACGACTTACATGACTTGCTATTTATTTACAATATGCTTATATCATACAGGGTGATTATTTATACACGCGCAATTTGCGTTTATGCATTGTGCAACAATGAATAAAGGTATGATTGTATTATACAGGGCGTAACCACGAATTTACGGAAAATTCCATTTTTCCTGATTCCATTATATTTTGGTGGGATTTATTTTTACAATTAGGGTTTCAATGACATCTCGAGACCCCTTATCACGTCATTATATATATATATATATATATATATATATATATAAAATTACGAATATTACAGTCAAATAAAAGGTTGTCCAATGGAATCCAATTTAAGTTCAATTATGGCTGAAATAGTTATAAATGCGTTACTAGATTATGTTATACCTACACTTAGTCTTAACTTACCTTTCATAAAAAAGTATGTAGATGACATTGTAACAGCTATACCATACAATAAAGCAGACGAGATGTCAACAAACTTTAATAATTACAACGCACATATACATGTCACAATAGAAGTAGGTTAGTACATTCCTGATCTGGGATAGAATCATTTTTGAATCAAAAATTGTTCATACTCTGAGGTTGTCAAATTCATTATGGCATTTTTTAAAGGTTAGAAATGATATCATCATCGTAATTTCATTTTAAATTATTACAGTTTTATGATTAGTTTGTTTTGATTAATAATGTATTACGTTGCTGTGCTAATGATCTCATCGCACGAGCAAAGACAGGTTACATGCAAATTGTGCTGACTCAAATAAATAAGAAGTTCCAGTTTCTGAGCTTAGTTAACCTATCCATAAGATAATTCCACATATTTATTAGATAGAGGAAATGAGACAAGCATATTTTCAAATTGCAGTCTTAATTCAGCTCTCCAAAGTTTGCCGAAGATGTCTTCAATTATTTTAGGAAAGAAAGATCCATTTCTTAGAACAGTTTGTACTTACTATCCAAACAATAAAGATACAATCTTTAAAAATAGGGTATTGAACAGACTGCAAGTAGTCAAATGTTCGGATAATACCCAACCAAGTTAGTTGTTTTAAATTTTAGAGGCACATCGTTTTCCAATCAAACTATGTAATTGAAAACCACTAAAATAAACATCTCATTGTTATATTTCTCATGTTAACGTTTCTAATTCGATTTTTAATAGTTTCCAAAAGCTACTTTAAATAATTGAAAATCAAATTAGAAACATTAACACCTGATTTGAAACAAGATTGCTATTAAAGCTTTCATAGTTTAGGTGGCAGAGGGTTTTGATACAAGCAGCTTACAGTAATCTTTTGTGATGGTGTAATAGCCGAATATCCTAATAATTTATAGGCTAGGTGTAATTGGAATTATTAAGTAAGCATAATTGCATAATTATTGTTAGCAGTTAAGAACTAATATAGAATAAGGATATAAAAAGTCTAACCCTAAGATGTAACGGTTGTACTGCACCTTAAAGTGTTAATTAAATTAAATGTGAAATGGTCTTCGACTTTGTTTCTAATCACCTCTACTAAAGACCCCAAGAGAGTACTACATGGCGATCCTGCCAGTCCTGCTAATTCTGCCAGTCCTGCTAATTCTGCCAGTCCTGCTAATTCTGCGAGTCCTGCCGGTACTACCAGTTCTACAGATTAAATTATAATAATATATTACCGAAATTTGAAATGGGCACCAGCAATTCCAAAGAAGAAGTAGTTATTGCACAAACTGGAATTAATAATGGTTGGATAAATGGATATTCAAATTCTGAGGTAATAGGCATTACGTCAGGTACAATTTTAGCGATGTTGGTTATTTTCTTACTTTATAAAATGTTCGAGAAAATGTTGGACAAGAAGATTAGGAGAGAGGTCAGTAGAAGCCAGCAGATTGTATAGTAAAGATTATTTTATTTTAAGCTATAAAAATTAAGTACGAGTTAAAATTAATGACGGAACAGTTAAAGCAAATTTTAGAGGAATTTAAGATTTTTATTAAAAATTTAAATAAAGATGATCAAGAAAGACGAAACGATTTAGATGTTACTAATAGGAAATTTGATTATTTGAATAGGTTATGCGAGGAGTATAGGTTAGAGAAAGATAAGATTAAAGTCGCAAAATTTGATAGTTCTGAAATTATCGATAAAGTTAAGCAGCACATAGCCATAATAGATAAGTGTATAGGAGATATTACTGAAGTTTTAAAAAGTAGGAAGTTGAGAATTTTAAGTAGGAAAAATCAAGACAGCATGGGTGAAAAATTTGAATTAAAATTAGCAGCCTCCATGATTCCAGCCATGGACGGTTCAGAAAATACCACCAAGCAAATGGTCGACGCAATTGAACTATATGATAGCTTGTTAGATGATGAAGGTAAGAGATTGTTAGTAAATTTTGTCATAAAAATTAAGTTAAGTCAAAATGCTAAAATGCGATTAGACAGTAAGTATGAGAATGTAGAAGCGCTTGTAAACGATATCAAATATCATCTTTTAACTAAAAAATCAGCATCAGGATTGTCCGCCGAATTACATAACTCCAGACAAAATAATAAATCAATTGAAAATTTTGGTAAAACGATCGAGAAATTAATAGTCAATTTAACAATAGCTCAAGCAGAGGGTAACGACCAATCATTAAAAATTTTGACAGCCGCTAACGAAAAAATTGCATTAAACGCATTTACAAACGGAATAAGGGACGAAAATTTAAAAACAATTATAAAAACTCGAAATTACGATAAATTAAAAGACGCCATAATAGCCGCGAAGGAAGAGGAAATTGCAAATAAACCTCAGCAAATGTATTATGCAACCGGAAAAGGTCGTCAATTTACTAGACGCGTAAAATATCATAACCATAATACAAATGGAAGTCAACGTACCTCACACACCAGGTATCAAGGTCAAGGAAATAATTCATGCACGTTCATGAACACTAGAGGTCGAGGAAATGCATATGTAAGTAAAACTGTAAGAGGTAATCAGTTTTATAATAGGGGAAACCATCGCAATTTTTACATCAACTCGTCAGAGAAAAACTCCACAGAAAATACATCAGACCAAACTAGGGAACCGAAAACGTTTTTTCCAGACCCCCCGGAAAAATTTAGGAAATGTTCACAACATTTTAAATACTAATAGTATAATTTTCATAGAAGTAGGATACAATAACAATACAATTAAATTAATTTTAGATACAGGAGCATCAGTAAGTGTTATTTTCATTTCTAGTTTAACAACTAAGGTAAATATTGATACAGATAAGCAAATTTTTATTCAAGGAGTATCGGGTAAAACAAAAGCAATTGGAACAGTAAATCTACCAATTAAAATAGGGAATATCTCAATTAATCATACTTTTGTTGTAATGAACGATTTCGAATCAGACTTAAATGGAGTATTGGATCAGATTTTTTTAATAAGTACAAATCAAATATCGATTATAAAAATTATAAATTTACTTTCATTCGTAATAATGTATCAACGTCAATCCCATTATTAGCAAACGAAAATTTATATACAATAATCCCACCACGATGCGAAGTTATCAAATATTTCACAGTAAATTACAAGGAGGAATGTGTAGTAAAATCACAAGAACTATGCGAAGGTGTATTTCTAGCAAACGTAGTTGTAAAGTCAGTTAAAAATTTTATTCCAGTAAAGTTATTGAATACGAACGACACCAAAATTAAGTTACGAAATTTTAAACCTACCATCGAACGTCTTTCAGATTACAAGATAGTTAAATTTGAAGAGTCAAAATTCTGAGTTGAACGTATTGATAAATTATTAAAAGACATTAACGTCGAAGGTTTGAATAGCGAAGAACAAACCATCATTCATAAGATATGTGCTAAGTTTGCAGACGTATTTTATGTCGACAATGACCTACTGACCGTGTCAAACATAGGTGAGCAGTATATTCAGTTACAAACAGATGCTAGAGCAACGTACGTTAAACCATATAGGTTACCATATTCACAGAAAAATGATATAGGAAAGCAAGTAGATAAAATGTTACATGACGGGATAATAGAACCCGCACAAAGTGCTTGGTCTTCACCACTACTAATAGTACCGAAAACACCGGATAGTTTAGGAAACAAAAAATAGCGTGTAGTTATTGATTATAGACAATTAAACACTAAAGTAGGTATAGTGACACTTGAGTCTGGGAAAATTTTCGATACCGTGGGAAAATTCCTTCGAGGGGCGTGGCCCTTTGATGTTTGCCGACTTCCGGGTGGGCCAATTGCCAAATTTTTGGGGGTGGGTGTGGCGCCTCCGGGTGGGCCAATCTCTAAATTTTTGGGGGTCGGTGGGCCAATCTCCAAATTTTTTGGGGGTCCTAATTTGGGGTCATTTGGGTGATCTGATTTCCAAATTTTTTGGATGTCCTAATTTGGGGGTTGCCCGACCGTGGGAAAATTCCTTCGAGGGGCGTGGCCCTTTGATGTTTGCCGACTTCCGGTGGGCCAATTGCCAAATTTTTGGGGTGGTGTGGCGCCTCCGGGTGGGCCAATCTCTAAATTTTGGGGTTGGTGGGCCAATCTCCAAATTTTTGGGGGTCCTAATTTGGGGTCATTTGGGTGATCTGATTTCGGGAAAATTCCTTCGAGGGCGTGACCCTTTGATGTTTGCCGACTTCCGGGTGGGCCAATTGCCAAATTTTTGGGGTGGTGTGGCGCCTCGGGTGGGCCAATCTCTAAATTTTTGGGGGTCGGTGGACCAATCTCCAAATTTTTTTTGGGCGGTCCTAATTTGGGGTTATTTGGGTGATCTGATTTCCAAATTTTTGGATGTCCTAATTTGGGGTCGCCCGAGTGGGCCATACCTCCGAATTTTTGAGGGTGGGGCCATTCCCAAATTTTTCGATTTTCAACATTGATTGAATTTCAATTGGAGCGTAATGATTGCGGCCATGCTTTTCTTTCTGTCATACGTCACCAGCTGTAAACGCCATATTGGTCGATGTGTAAATTCGCATTTTCCCCTTGCCTTGTTTTCTGCCATTCCTTACTCCACCATCTTGTCGGCCATATTTATATTTTAAGGTACGTCATCCGACGACATAGATTGAGAAAGCCAACGGCACCGGAAGTGACCCCGGGCCGTCAGCATGCTATCCGATACGCTAACCACTGCGCTATCGAGCATAATCAAATAATATATGTTGGATGTGATATTTATTTCTAATATTGACATATTTCCTTGTACGTGTATTTACTTCATACGTATACATACAAGGCGTATACTGCTATAGCATTAGCGACCTTGCGTACAAACATTTCCGGACTATTTAATAAGATTATGACAATAAATTAATCTACACATACAGTTTATTCAATAATCTATTTCTTGTAACAATTATTATTGTATTGTATAATTACGAACCTATGCAATAATGTGACTCATCACCTGTCTGTCTGTTTTAATTGCGCCAACGTCTTCCAAGCCAAATGTAAATTGATAATCACCACTCTTTTGGGTCTCCGGAATTCATGTCTGATTGAAGCAACCTTGCGTCCAAATATTTTCCATTGTTAATAAAACGATGGCGTTAAATTATTTTAAAACAAATGTCTTGTTTCATTTGCAATACACGATTAAATTCTAATAAGGTTATTGCAATACAGTTTATTGAGAAATCTATTTCTTGCGCCTATTAATTATTATTATGATATTGTGTAATTATAAACCGATCATTATACCTTTCGGTCTGTTGAAATTGCTGCCAATACCCTCCTTTTTGGAAAACCAAATTTAAATTGCTAACCCCTACTCCTTTGAGGCTCCGACATTTATGTCCGATTCGAGCGACCTTGCGTACAAACAATCCCGCACTATTAATCTAAAACACACTAGTTTCATTCTGCATACGAGAATGTTATTCTAAATCGTTATTTTGTTAATAACTGATAAAGATGCATAGTTTCACATTCCTATTAAATGTAGGGCATTGTTACAAGTTGAGTAATACAATAATTCTTTGCATAGCGTTTGCAGTTTACGTTGATTTATAAAATAAAATATTTAACCAGTAACAATAGGATTATCTTTACTAGGTTAAGGATGAACTAAATTTGTTATTGGGGAACATGACTCACGACCTAACATCTTTAAACATTTGCAAATGATGGGCGAAGATCAAGTAAACGAATATCGTTTTCGAAGCAGGCTTTTCTCTACAATATTCCCCAATTTACGGATGGCGTAATAGCATATGCAAACCACCGGACATAATGTAAGGATCCAGCCACTAAATCAGGCATGACGCAATATTTTAAATTGTTTGTTCTAACCAGTTCTAACAAGTTAGGACAGGAAAATTCATAGTGGATCAGAAAGTAAGTGAATTATCTAGTACATGTACCCCGCTCGCCCCGCGACCGTCTCTGATTTACCGACAGGATATATAACTAAAATAAAAGTATAGAAGAGGTCAGTATTTGTTTGTTTCTGCAACGAATGAGTCTTGCGCTCGTAGATCAAAAATAATTAATTAATTTGTAAAATTCCGGTTTTGCACTATATAACAAGAAATATATAGAATGGAGAAGTTTATTATCACCAAAGAATTTGTGAAAAGATTCGTCGTTTCAACTTAGTGGGACGTACTCTCGAATTTAAGATAAAGCCCATACCTGAGTGTGAGGAACCTATTCAATGGATGAAAGAGGCGGTTAATCAAGTGGTAGAAAAAGCTACCGAAGGCCTAACAGCGGGGATCAAGTGGGATTTAGTTTCTGCTCAAAGGATCTAAAGCGCGGTAACAGATGGATTCGTTTCCGTCCTGTAGAGGAGATAACATACGACAGCGTTTGGGACTTTATTAGCAGTGTCTACCAATCCAACTCAACAGGACTCAGTACATCTACCTTCTGTTTAGGGGTAACGTCGGTGAGGACGCCAGCGGGAAAGGAAGAGGTAAAACTACAATTCCTTTCATGAAGAGTGCGAAACTAGGCGGGGAATTATAGTAATCAAGAATAAGGACAATATGTGTTTACCTCGAGCGTTAGTAATGGCTATCGCGTGTGTGAATAAAGATCCAGACCGGTCCAAAGTGCGTAAAGACACGTTGAAGTTACAGACTAAAAGAGCTCTTCAACTGTGTCTCGATTCAGGCGTTATTATTCCCGAGGTAGGATGCGGAATAATTAAACTTCAGAAATTTCAAGAGCATTTGAAAAATTATAAAATTGTTGTTTACAAGTATGGAAGTAAGGGACGCGACATAATGTTCGATGGATTTGTAGAAGGTTCCCGCCACATTTACTGTACCATAAAGGGCATTATAATGTGATAACGTCCTCACAGCCGCATTCGGTTGTCCTTATTTTTGTGAAAGATGCCACGCGCCTTATTACGCGAAAGACAGTCATAGATGTGAAGGTACGTGCGCTTGCTGTCAGCAAGCTCCACAGTGTCAACAACAGCCAAATATCGTCTGTGAGGTGTGTAACCGTAAATTTAGAGGCCAACAATGTTTGGAAAACCATACGAAAACTGGTGTTTGCGAGAAGATCCAACTTTGTAGTGTATGCTTAAAAACCGTGAAAAGCGACCGACAACACGCTTGTGGCGAGGTATATTGTAAGATCTGCAGCGCACACGTTACAGAAAACCATTTGTGTTATATGAAATGTGATTCCGGAAATCCAAAAATAAAGGATGTTCTCTTTATTTTCTATGACCTTGAGACAAGACAGAAGAAGATGTTAGATAATAGCGATTACCTACATGAGCCCAATTTGTGTGTTTCGACAAGCAGGTGTGACGAATGTATTAATGAAGACGAACTATACTTCTGTCAGAAATGTGGATATAGACAAGTTTTATTTAAGGACAGTGTCGTAAATAATTTTATGAAATACGTTTTGGAGATTAGAAAAAAAAAATTTAAACGAGTGGTCGTCATTGCTCATAACGGGCAAGCGTTTGATCACCAGTTTTGTCTGAATTACATACTAACTAAAACCGATTTAAAGCCGGAACTCATCATGAAAGGGACAAAGATAATGTCGATGGTAGTAGGAAATGTGCAGTTTTTGGATTCTCTTAACTATTTCCCCATGGCCCTCTCCAAACTACCAAAAGCCTTCGGACTTGAAAAATGTTTTAGAAAGGGATACTTTCCTCACTTGTTCAATACAGCCGTTAATAAAAATTATGTAGGATCGTTGCCCCTACCCGAGTTTTATGAACCCGACAATATGAACAAGTGCGATAGAGAAATGTTTTTTACATGGTACAACGAACACAAGCAGGACAAGTTTGATATGCAGAGAGATTTGGTTGACTACTGTATTTCGGATGTAGAAATTTTGACTGCTGCCTGTCTAAAATTTAGACGCCAGCTGCTTGAAACAAGTGGTGTATGTCCGTTTACAGAAGCATGTACCATTGCTTCGACTTGTAACAAGATATATCGACGTAATTTTCTCAAGCCAAATACAATAGGTATTATACCAAAGGGTGGTTATAGATGGCGTGATAACCAGTCCAAAATAGCTATTCAGTGGCTTGTGTGGGAAGAAAAGCAGCGTCAAATTAACATAGTACATGCTGCCAAACAACACGAAGCAAAAATTCACGGTCGGAAAGTGGACGGATTTTGTTCCGAAACAAAACAAGTTTTCAGTTTTACGGGTGCTACTACCATGGGTGTTTCAATTGTTTTAAATACGGAAGAGACACGCCCTTACATGACGACCCCAGTGAGACACTAAATACAAGGCATGAGGGCACGATTGCTAAAGCACAAGAACTAGCAAAGTTAGGATACACTCTTATCGAGATGTGGGAATGCAAGTTTCGAAGAAACATAATTGAAAACGAAGAATTACAATTATACATTAGCCAACATCCCTTAGTAAATCAGACGCCATTAAACCCACGCGATGCGTTTTATGGTGGCCGCACAGGAAATACTTTTGAGTACTATAAGGCTGGTGAAAGGGAAAAATAAAGTACGTGGATGTCTGCTCCTTGTACCCCTGGGTATGCAAATACGGCAAATTTCCTATAGCGCACCCCAAGTTTACGTGGGTAGAGAATGTGAACAATTTGACTTAAGAATAATGAACGGAATAATCAAATGCACCATTCTTCCGCCGCAAGATCTTTACCATCCTATACTTCCTTTGAAGATGAACGATAAACTTATGTTTGTCTTGTGTTATACATGCGGAAGAGAAATGAGCGAGGATGAATGCAATCACGACAAACAAGAACGCGCACTCACCGGCACTTGGGTGATCGACGAGGTGTTGAAAGCCGTTGAAAGGGGTTATCAGATACTGAAAATTTACGAGGTTTGGTCGTATCAAGTCGATCAATTCAATAAGGCCGAAAATAGTGGGGGTCTTTTTCGAGAATTAATGGACAAATTTCTAAAAATAAAACAGCAGGCCACGGGTTGGCCAAAGAGTTGTGTGTCAGAGACCGATAGGAATAAGTATATTGATGACTTTTTAAACAAGGAGGGTATCAAGATGGAGCATGCTGAAATTTTGGACAATCCTGGGTTACGTTCTATGGCTAAACTTATACTGAACTCGTTCTGGGGTAAGCTGGGTCAAAGGGAAAATCAGCCTAAAACAACTATTGTCAACGACCCCGGAGAATTCTTTGGAATGTTGTCAAATTCCGGTATAATAGTAAATCATGTTCTTCCTGTTAACGAAAACACAGTTATTGTTAATTGGCAGTACAAGGAAGAAGCGTACGATATACTACCTACCGTAAACGTTGCCATAGCAGCATTCGTAACTGCCCAAGCTAGACTTAAATTGTACAGCTACCTCTAGAAATTAGGGAACCGAGTGCTGTACTACGACACGGATTCTATAATTTACGTTTCTAGGCCTGGGAATACGACGTTCCTACAGGAAAGTTTATAGGTGATATGACTGATGAATTAGAAGTGTACGGTTCGGGTAGCTAAATTACAGAATTTGTGTCCGGAGGTCCTAAAACTACGCATACAAGGTATTTTCTACTGATGAGCAACGGGATAGTTATTTATGCAAAGTAAAAGGAATCTCACTTAACTACTCAGCAGACAAACTTGTAAACTTCGAAAGTATTAAGAAAATGGTTTTAACTCCATCAGAACCTCTATTCATCATATCTAAAAATATCAGAAGAACAAAGGAACACGAAGTAGTTACAAGAATGGAGACAAAAATGTACAAGACAAATTCGACCAAAAGGAAGTTTTTTGACAATCACACCTCACTTCCTTTTGGTTATAAAAAATTGAAAATATTTTAGTTTAACAACCTATTCCAAACTTAACACTGTACAAATATTTGTAGCAATGTACCGATTATATCGGGTTGATCTGTAGGCGTTTTCTTTTTTTCTTTTTTTTTTCTTTTTTTTTTTTTTTTTTTTTGTATTTATAATTTATATACCTACATTTAATGCACTCTATACCGTAGACAACATGTAATTGTAGAATACTTTTTAAATTCTGAAAATATACATTCGTAAGAGCTTTGTAAACTTTCGTATTCTTTCAACAATCATCATAGACGCTTTAATTCATGTAGAGTCTTTATGACAACCAATGTACCGATTGTCGGTACGTTGTTCGGTAAACAGGTTACAGATTTATGGAACTCGGTTAACTGGATTTCGGGTAATCATTTCTAAAAGATACAGATGCTGTTTTTCCAGGTTTCCAGAAAAGAGGGTGGTCTGTTTGATAAAAATATGCGTCAGAGACCGATAGGAATAAGTATATTGATGACTTTTTTTTTTAAACAAGGAAGGTATCAAGATGGAGTATGCTGAAATTTTGGACAATCCTGGCGGGGCGTGTACCATCAAGTAGAGTAATATTAATATGTTGGTGTACCTCGTGGTGCAGTTCACATGGTACACGCCCCGTCGTGGGTTTGTTTTCACGTTATTAACGGGGATCGTGGTATTATCAAACAGGTTAAGCAGTTACAACCAAAAACCGGTTTTAGTAAACTGGTTGCAGCAGAACTGGTTTTGGTAACACCAGCTTTGGTAAACCTGTTTTTTCTTTGAAATCGGTTTTTAGTGAAACCGGTTTCTGTAAAAGCGGTTTCAGTATGATCATACGCAAACAAACCACCGACGTTACTTTTCTTGTCATACATTGTGACTTCGTATTGCCATATCTCATACACTTGCATAATCCGCAGTATCCTTTCTGTAAGGCCTTTTTGATTTCTTCAATTACCCATATACCTAAGAGTGCTCTGTCTTTCTCACTATGAATGCATTCATCTTGATTATGGATAAATAGATAGGTTGGTGGTTATAGATAGGAAGATAGGCAACACCTTTTGTATCCTCAAAAGAGGGGTATTCGTCGTATTCCAGTTACTTATTGTACTAAATAGAAATCCCGCTACTGTGTTGATAAAAGTGGATTTAGTTTTCGGTAAACAGGTTACAGATTTATGGAACTCGGTTAACTGGATTTCGGGTAATCATTTCTAAAAGATACAGATGCTGTTTTTCACGGTTTCCAGAAAAGAGGGCGGTCTGTTTGATAAAAATAGTTAGCTATTTTAAAAACAGCAACGAGGTAGCTGTACAATTTAAGTCTAGCTTGGGCAGTTACGAATGCTGCTATGGCAACGTTTACGGTAGGTAGTATATCGTACGCTTCTTCCTTGTACTGCCAATTAACAATAACTGTGTTTTCGTTAACAGGAAGAACATGATTTACTATTATACCGGAATTTGACAACATTCCAAAGAATTCTCCGGGGTCGTTGACAATAGTTGTTTTAGGCTGATTTTCCCTTTGACCCAGCTTACCCCAGAACGAGTTCAGTATAAGTTTAGCCATAGAACGTAACCCAGGATTGTCCAAAATTTCAGCATGCTCCATCTTGATACCCTCCTTGTTTAAAAAGTCATCAATATACTTATTCCTATCGGTCTCTGACACACAACTCTTTGGCCAACCCGTGGCCTGCTGTTTTATTTTTAGAAATTTGTCCATTAATTCTCGAAAAAGACCCCCACTATTTTCGGCCTTATTGAATTGATCGACTTGATACGACCAAACCTCGTAAATTTTCAGTATCTGATAACCCTTTCAACGGCTTTCAACACCTCGTCGATCACCCAAGTGCCGGTGAGTGCGCGTTCTTGTTTGTCGTGATTGCATTCATCCTCGCTCATTTCTCTTCCGCATGTATAACACAAGACAAACATAAGTTTATCGTTCATCTTCAAAGGAAGTATAGGATGGTAAAGATCTTGCGGCGGAAGAATGGTGCATTTGATTATTCCGTTCATTATTCTTAAGTCAAATTGTTCACATTCTCTACCCACGTAAACTTGGGGTGCGCTATAGGAAATTTGCCGTATTTGCATACCCAGGGTACAAGGAGCAGACATCCACGTACTTTATTTTTCCCTTTCACCAGCCTTATAGTACTCAAAAGTATTTCCTGTGCGGCCACCATAAAACGCATCGCGTGGGTTTAATGGCGTCTGATTTACTAAGGGATGTTGGCTAATGTATAATTGTAATTCTTCGTTTTCAATTATGTTTCTTCGAAACTTGCATTCCCACATCTCGATAAGAGTGTATCCTAACTTTGCTAGTTCTTGTGCTTTAGCAATCGTGCCCTCATGCCTTGTATTTAGTGTCTCACTGGGGTCGTCATGTAAGGGCGTGTCTCTTCCGTATTTAAAACAATTGAAACACCCATGGTAGTAGCACCCGTAAAACTGAAAAACTTGTTTTGTTTCGGAACAAAATCCGTCCACTTTCCGACCGTGAATTTTTGCTTCGTGTTGTTTGGCAGCATGTACTATGTTAATTTGACGCTGCTTTTCTTCCCACACAAGCCACTGAATAGCTATTTTGGACTGGTTATCACGCCATCTATAACCACCCTTTGGTATAATACCTATTGTATTTGGCTTGAGAAAATTACGTCGATATATCTTGTTACAAGTCGAAGCAATGGTACATGCTTCTGTAAACGGACATACACCACTTGTTTCAAGCAGCTGGCGTCTAAATTTTAGACAGGCAGCAGTCAAAATTTCTACATCCGAAATACAGTAGTCAACCAAATCTCTCTGCATATCAAACTTGTCCTGCTTGTGTTCGTTGTACCATGTAAAAACATTTCTCTATCGCACTTGTTCATATTGTCGGGTTCATAAAACTCGGTAGGGGCAACGATCCTACATAATTTTTATTAACGGCTGTATTGAACAAGTGAGGAAAGTATCCTTTCTAAAACATTTTTCAAGTCCGAAGGCTTTTGGTAGTTTGGAGAGGGCCATGGGGAAATAGTTAAGAGAATCCAAAAACTGCACATTTCCTACTACCATCGACATTATCTTTGTCCCTTTCATGATGAGTTCCGACTTTAAATCGGTTTTAGTTAGTATGTAATTCAGACAAAACTGGTGATCAAACGCTTGCCCGTTATGAGCAATGACGACCACTCGTTTAAATTTTTTTTTTCTAATCTCCAAAACGTATTTCATAAAATTATTTACGACACTGTCCTTAAATAAAACTTGTCTATATCCACATTTCTGACAGAAGTATAGTTCGTCTTCATTAATACATTCGTCACACCTGCTTGTCGAAACACACAAATTGGGCTCATGTAGGTAATCGCTATTATCTAACATCTTCTCCTGTCTTGTCTCAAGGTCATAGAAAATAAAGAGAACATCCTTTATTTTTGGCTTTCCGGAATCACATTTCATATAACACAAATGGTTTTCTGTAACGTGTGCGCTGCAGATCTTACAATATACCTCGCCACAAGCGTGTTGTCGGTCGCTTTTCACGGTTTTTAAGCATACACTACAAAGTTGGATCTTCTCGCAAACACCAGTTTTCGTATGGTTTTCCAAACATTGTTGGCCTCTAAATTTACGGTTACACACCTCACAGACGATATTTGGCTGTTGTTGACACTGTGGAGCTTGCTGACAGCAAGCGCACGTACCTTCACATCTATGACTGTCTTTCGCGTAATAAGGCGCGTGGCATCTTTCACAAAAATAAGGACAACCGAATGCGGCTGTGAGGGACGTTATCACATTATAATGCCCTTTATGGTACAGTAAATGTAGCGGGGAACCTTCTACAAATCCATCGAACATTATGTCGCGTCCCTTACTTCCATACTTGTAAACAACAATTTTATAATTTTTCAAATGCTCTTGAAATTTCTGAAGTTTAATTATTCCGCATCCTACCTCGGGAATAATAACGCCTGAATCGAGACACAGTTGAAGAGCTCTTTAGTCTGTAACTTCAACGTGTCTTTACGCACTTTGGACCGGTCTGGATCTTTATTCACACACGCGATAGCCATTACTAACGCTCGAGGTAAACACATATTGTCCTTATTCTTGATTACTATAATTCCCCGCCTAGTTTCGCACTCTTCATGAAAGGAATTGTAGTTTTACCTCTTCCTTTCCCGCTGGCGTCCTCACCGACGTTACCCCTAAACAGAAGGTAGATGTACTGAGTCCTGTTGAGTTGGATTGGTAGACACTGCTAATAAAGTCCCAAACGCTGTCGTATGTTATCTCCTCTACAGGACGGAAACGAATCCATCTGTTACCGCGCTTTAGATCCTTTGAGCAGAAACTAAATCCCACTTGATCCCCGCTGTTAGGCCTTCGGTAGCTTTTTCTACCACTTGATTAACCGCCTCTTTCATCCATTGAATAGGTTCCTCACACTCAGGTATGGGCTTTATCTTAAATTCGAGAGTACGTCCCACTAAGTTGAAACGACGAATCTTTTCACAAATTCTTTGGTGATAATAAACTTCTCCATTCTATATATTTCTTGTTATATAGTGCAAAACCGGAATTTTACAAATTAATTAATTATTTTTGATCTACGAGCGCAAGACTCATTCGTTGCAGAAACAAACAAATACTGACCTCTTCTATACTTTTATTTTAGTTATATATCCTGTCGGTAAATCAGAGACGGTCGCGGGGCGAGCGGGTACATGTACTAGATAATTCACTTACTTTCTGATCCACTATGAATTTTCCTGTCCTAACTTGTTAGAACTGGTTAGAACAAACAATTTAAAATATTGCGTCATGCCTGATTTAGTGGCTGGATCCTTACATTATGTCCGGTGGTTTGCATATGCTATTACGCCATCCGTAAATTGGGGAATATTGTAGAGAAAAGCCTGCTTCGAAAACGATATTCGTTTACTTGATCTTCGCCCATCATTTGCAAATGTTTAAAGATGTTAGGTCGTGAGTCATGTTCCCCAATAACAAATTTAGTTCATCCTTAACCTAGTAAAGATAATCCTATTGTTACTGGTTAAATATTTTATTTTATAAATCAACGTAAACTGCAAACGCTATGCAAAGAATTATTGTATTACTCAACTTGTAACAATGCCCTACATTTAATAGGAATGTGAAACTATGCATCTTTATCAGTTATTAACAAAATAACGATTTAGAATAACATTCTCGTATGCAGAATGAAACTAGTGTGTTTTAGATTAATAGTGCGGGATTGTTTGTACGCAAGGTCGCTCGAATCGGACATAAATGTCGGAGCCTCAAAGGAGTAGGGGTTAGCAATTTAAATTTGGTTTTCCAAAAAGGAGGGTATTGGCAGCAATTTCAACAGACCGAAAGGTATAATGATCGGTTTATAATTACACAATATCATAATAATAATTAATAGGCGCAAGAAATAGATTTCTCAATAAACTGTATTGCAATAACCTTATTAGAATTTAATCGTGTATTGCAAATGAAACAAGACATTTGTTTTAAAATAATTTAACGCCATCGTTTTATTAACAATGGAAAAATATTTGGACGCAAGGTTGCTTCAATCAGACATGAATTCCGGAGACCCAAAAAGAGTGGTGATTATCAATTTACATTTGGCTTGGAAGACGTTGGCGCAATTAAAACAGACAGACAGGTGATGAGTCACATTATTGCATAGGTTCGTAATTATACAATACAATAATAATTGTTACAAGAAATAGATTATTGAATAAACTGTATGTGTAGATTAATTTATTGTCATAATCTTATTAAATAGTCCGGAAATGTTTGTACGCAAGGTCGCTAATGCTATAGCAGTATACGCCTTGTATGTATACGTATGAAGTAAATACACGTACAAGGAAATATGTCAATATTAGAAATAAATATCACATCCAACATATATTATTTGATTATGCTCGATAGCGCAGTGGTTAGCGTATCGGATAGCATGCTGACGGCCCGGGTCACTTCCGGTGCCGTTGGCTTTTCTCAATCTATGTCGTCGGATGACGTACCTTAAAATATAAATATGGCCGACAAGATGGTGGAGTAAGAATGGCAGAAAACAAGGCAAGGGAAAATGCGAATTTACACATCGACCAATATGGCGTTTACAGCTGGTGACGTATGACAGAAAGAAAAGCATGGCCGCAATCATTACGCTCCAATTGAAATTCAATCAATGTTGAAAATCGAAAAAATTTGGGGAATGGCCCCACCCCTCAAAAATTCGGAGGTATGGCCCACTCGGGCGACCCCCAAATTAAGACATCCAAAAAATTTGGAAATCAGATCACCCAAATGACCCCAAATTAGGACCCCCAAAATAAAATTTGGAGATTGGCCCACCCGACCCCCCAAAATTTAGAGATTGGCCCACCCGGAGGCGCCACACCCACCCCCAAAAATTTGGCAATTGGCCCACCCCGGAAGTCGGCAAACATCAAAGGGTCACGCCCTCGAAGGAATTTTCCCCGGAAATCAGATCACCCAAATGACCCCAAATTAGGACCCCCAAAAAATTTGGAGATTGGCCCACCAACCCCCAAAAATGTAGAGATTGGCCCACCCGGAGGCGCCACACCCACCCCCAAAAATTTGGCAATTGGCCCACCCGGAAGTCGGCAAACATCAAAGGGCCACGCCCCTCGAAGGAATTTTCCCACGGTCGGGCGACCCCCAAATTAGGACATCCAAAAAATTTGGAAATCAGATCACCCAAATGACCCCAAATTAGGACCCCCAAAAAATTTGGAGATTGGCCCACCGACCCCAAAATTTAGAGATTGGCCCACCCGGAGGCGCCACACCCACCCCCCAAAAATTTGGCAATTGGCCCACCCGGAAGTCGGCAAACATCAAAGGGCCACGCCCCTCGAAGGAATTTTCCCACGGTATCGAAAATTTTCCCAGACTCAAGTGTCACTATACCTACTCACTAAATTGCAAGATGACAAATTTCCGCTACCAAGTATCGAATCAATTTAAGATTCGTTAGGAGGTGCGATATATTTTCACGTTTAGATTTATATCAAAGTTATTATCAGATAGGATTACAGGAACAGTCCAGACCGTGTACGGCATTTAGTACAGACAAAGGGCAATTTCAAATGACTAGGTTACCGATGGCGTTAAAAGTAAGCCCGAGTATTTTTGCACGAGCGATGACAGGATTAAATTACGAGAATTGTTTTACATATTTGGATGATTTAATTGTATTCGGAGATAGTTTAGAAAAGCACAATACAAATTTAGTAAAAGTACTCAATAGGTTAAGAAAAGTCAATTTAAAATTAAATCCAAAAAAGTGTGAATTTTTAAAGAAGGAAATTTTATATTTAGGGCAAGTTATAACGGCACAAGGGGTACAACCAGATCCAGAAAAAATTGCAGTCATGCAAAATTATCCAACACCACTAAACGCTAACGACGTTAAAAGGTTTGTAGCATTTGCCAATTACTATAGAAAATTTATTCCAAAATTCGCTGAAATAACAGCACCGTTAAACAAATTGTCTAGGAAAGGTGTCACTTCCCAATGGACCAATGAACGTCAGGCAGCATTCGAACTGTTAAAAACAACTTTAACAAACCCACCAATATTACAATACCCAGATTTTTCAGATAATAGTACGTTCATCTTACGCACGGACGCATCAGGTTACGCGTTAGGAGCAGTTTTGTCAAATGGCGACGACAAGCCAGTAGCTTACGCAAGTAGAGCACTTAACAAAGCCGAAATAAATTATTGTACAATAGAAAAAGAGTTATTAGCTATAGTATGGGCAGTGAAAAAATTTAGACCATACTTATTTGGCAGAAAATTAGGCGACTCTCAAGTCGAATCAAAAGCATCAAATGATGATGGGACTGATCACCCCAACATTGTTGAACTTTTGAAGCATCCGAAGGATGCAACAGAATTACGATTTGTATCAGAGGAGGAGTTTAACAGAATCATTAAATCCAATAAAGGAAATAATTTTGTTTACATGCATGTATCAATTTATCATAAGAGTAAAAATATAATTTATTTGAAGCAAGGATCTCGATCAGCGTCAGCCTTCGAAGCGTCGTTGAGAGACCTGCAATTTCTTCGTAGAGAATTTACAATTCCGGAATTTATTATTATAAAAAACGAAGAATCGAAGTCATTTTTATATAACTGTAAAGCCGGCCGCAATTTACTTAAAAAAAATGACATACGAATTAGTGTGATTAGGGAAGTCACTAATATTCAAAACTCAGAAACGCAAAGATTAATCATTAATGATTTTCATTTATTGCCTACGGGAGGTCACGCGGGCATCAATAGAACATACAATAACATAAAGCGACACTATTTTTGGTCAAGTATGCGAAAGGATGTAGAAACATTTATTAAAAAATGTGACGAATGTCAAAGACATAAACATTCAAATATTAGCAAACAGCCGATGATAATTACAACCACAGCTTCCGAAGCTTTCCAAAAAGTTATTTTAGACTTAGTTGGACCATTGCAACCAGATGCAAATGGAAATAGGTACATTTTGACACTACAGTGTGATTTAAGTAAATTTGTAGAAGCATATCCATTACCAAATAAAGAGACTGAAAGTGTAACTAGAGCGTTTGTCGAGAATTTTATTTTACGCTACGGCATCCCACGCGAAATTTTAACGGATAAAGGTTCAGAGTTCATGTCGGAGATTCTTAAGGAAACTTGCAAATTATTAAATATAAAGCAGTTAAATTCTACAGCTTATCAGCATGAAACTATCGGTGCGCTCGAAAACTCACATAAAATTTAGCAGCATATTTAAGGATCCAATGTCCGCAGTATTCAAATAATTGGAGCAGTTGGATACCTTATTGGTGTTTTGCATACAATAATTCAGTGCATACGGAAACTAAATATACCCCGCACGAATTAGTGTTTGGGAAAATTAATCAAATACCGTCAAACGTGGCAAACTCAGTTGACCCACTATATAATTTTGATAATTATCCAGCAGAACTTAAGTATAGATTGCAAGTCGCTGGAAATGAAGCGAGATATAATTTATTACAATCCAAAAGTAAACGAAAGCATAAGTTTGATATCAAAACTAAGCATGTCAATTATAAATTAGGAGATAAGTTGTTGGTTAAGAATACATCTCTTAATAAAAGAGATCCAATATTTGTAGGCCCATATGAAGTAGTTTTAGATAAGAATCCTAATGTTATAGTTAAGATAGATAATAAGTTAGTAGATATCCATAAGAATAGGACAAAATTGTATAACGTATTGTAACACAATTGCAAGGCGCAGTAAGAGACTACCAATTTAGAAAAAAATTTATTTGAAAAACAAAAAATTTTTTTAGTGCACCCCGTGGAGGTGTGATGGTGTAATAGCCGAATATCCTAATAATTTATAGGCTAGGTGTAATTGGAATTATTAAGTAAGCATAATTGCATAATTATTGTTAGCAGTTAAGAACTAATATAGAATAAGAACATTAAAAGTCTAACCCTAAGATGTAACGGTTGTACTGCACCTTAAAGTGTTAATTAAGTTAAATGTAAAATGGTCTTCGACTTTGTTTCTAATCACCTCTACTAAAGACCCCAAGAGAACACTACACTTTCCCTTCACATGTTAATGCTATCCAATGACCTACAGTCTTACACAAACCCTTTTGTGTACTTTATCAGAATTGCAATGACAAAAAATCGTTTGAAAATAGCTTTGTAACTTTGAAATTATTTGTATTGCTCTTTACATTGAATCATTGTCGTATGATTTATATGTGTCAACATCTATTCAACAAGGATTCTTAAAAAATAAATACACAATATAAATTCAGGGTGTTAATTTGAATTTAACTGACAATCAAATTTTAATGAATATTAACTGGTTTAATGTAAATAATGAGTTGGGTAACTAAAACGCTACTTGAATTGTTGTATAATAGTAACACTGTTAAACTTAACCTACAACCAAATATTAAAGTTTCTGTTTAATAAAATAAATGGCTACTTTCTTTTTTTACACAATACTTATGTTCCTATATGTAACGTCTTACCAGAGTTGCCAAAAATCATGTTGAATGCATGTATAATTATATTTTTATCTTTAATATCCAAACAAGAACATCAGCTGATTATTCAGTATTCATTACAAATACCAAAAATATAGAATTTTATCAAAAATTGAATTTACAACTTATGGTCATTCATGTTCCAATTCGAAAAGAATTATAATTGAAGCATGGTTTTAATAATTTGACACTAATTTGCAAAAATTTCACTATCGTTAAAAAACTGTAGTTATTTAATTTATACCCATATTTTTAGGATTTGCTTATGGACAAAACTATACGATTTTAGTAGCTGCTAGAGCAATTCAAGGAGTAGGTTCATCTCTTTCATCGGTATCAGGAATGAGCATGTTGGCACATTATTTTCCAGACGAAAAGGAACGAGGTAGTGCAATGAGTATAGCATTTGGTTGTATATCCTTGGGTGTTTTAATTGGACCTAGTTTTGGTGGAGTCATGTATCAATTTGTAGGATACTCGGTACCATTTTTAATAATTGCAATGGTAGCATTTTGGAATGGTGGTATGTATAGATATAATCAATTTTATGAAATTTTAGTGAAGGAATAATTTGTAGTGTTACTGGTGCTTGTAATTCCTCCAGTTGTACAACCACCAAAATTTGTGGCACCTTCTTTAAAGGCATTACTTAGTGATCCTTATATTATAATTGTAGCAGGTAAGTTGTACATTTTTTATAACATATTTGTTGTAAGGTTATAATGATAATTAAACCATTAGAAAATCATTGTTAGAATGATGAAGTCACATATTTTATTTAAAAAAAAAAACCATCTGAATAAGTTCATGTTTTCAATTTAGTCTTCAGAGCATAAACGTGTGACAGTTTATATATATATATATATATATATATATATATATATATATATATATATTGCTGTGATAAGGGGTTGCTTAAGGGTGCACGTTATAGTAAAGATAGTTCGGGAAGGAGTAATTAGAATAGGCAGCAGAAAACCACACTTATTTAAGGAAATAATTAAGAAATAGACATAGTTTGTAGATAGTAAGTAGTCAACACCCTGTATATAGAGTAGAGATAGTTTTTGGGCGACGCAGGTAAACATAGGAAGACGCATAGTTGGCGTAGGAATGAGAAATACATTCATTAAGTAGATAGTAAATATTAAATACCCTGTAGATAAAGTTTAGTTAATTTAGGTAAAACAAATAAGGATATTTTTCAGTGGAAGTACGCGTATATTGTGAAATAAATGATAAAGTGTAATTAGACACGCATTTAGAAGAAGAGTTCCAGACGATTAAATTAATACGGATATAGAGATAGAGTTTCAAGTAGTTAATATAAATGCGTACAAAGATCTAACCATTTTGATAAGAGAAATGATTAAAAATTGCGTGAATCACATGTAAACATGGAAATTTAAAGTCGGGTTGCATCAGTTGTTTATAGAAAAGCAGGTAATCTATCAAAATACAGCATGTTGATAATAAAACACAGCTGCGAGCAGGTTGTGATTATGGGAAAGCGTGGAGCATTGCATCAGAAACTGCTGTAAATAAAATTATTTGATTGGTCAGAGACAAGCGACGAGTTCTAGACCAAACCCACGGATGGAGTGGGAATTCGAGATTATATTAGCAAGCACCTTGATAAGAAAGTCAGTGTTGAACTCAATGAAGGCCGAAGTGCATAGCCATTAAACAAAGTATTATGTAATAAGTATAAAAGTGAAAAATAAAATGAGTGCAAATATGAAGATTACCGTTTAAACGGTTTCGAGGTCTGAGGGAAATAGACTAGGATTCTGATGTTAAGAAAAAAACACAGTAATACAATTTAAATGTCAAGGGGAAAAGAAGAATAATACAATCTTGAAGTACAGGGATGAAACAAACTACAATTTTAAGTCTGGGGCAAGAATGATAAGAGTCTAAGTTTGATGAATTGAAATAAATTGGAGTATATAATTTAATGGTGGTGATCCATAGTGTAATAATTTGAATGGAATCCAGAATTGGGGAAGATCATTTTTATTGGAAGCGTCGAAGTGAAAAGATAAAACCAGGTCAGATTTTTAGTTATAAGATATTTGTTTTTCTATATGAATTTTTATTTTATTTTTAATATTGAATTTGCTAAATATGATATGCTTGTGAAGAAGTCAACAAATGAGGTTGCATACGCATTGAATGAGTAATAAGAAAACAGGTTTAGAATATTCTACACTTTGTTGGTAAAGGTAATAAATTTTCTTTGGTGACTTTGGGTTTTTTGAGTACATACTAGATGGTTGTTAATAAATGAAATTTATAAGAAATGTATTACAAATAATTTCAAAAGCTGTACAGAACAAAAGGCGGAGCCACAAGTTGAATAGGAAAGTGATAACCCGCAAGGCGGTAACGTATCGAATTTTGCCATTGGTAGATAGAGTTGTTTAAAGATAAAGTCCAGTTGATAGCAATATTAAGAAAACAGCTGGAGGAGGAGATAATTACACTTAATCGTGAATATTAAAATGGTGGTCCAATAATTTAGAATTCATAGCAAAATAAATAATGCAGCTCAACGTAGAGGCTCGATAATCCGCTAATACCATAGCAATATATATATATATATATATATATATATATATATCTACTATGATATTAAAGTAGTCCCCCCCCCCTACACAAATGCAGAATCTCCTATCCAAATAAAAGAAACTATTTCCTCGACTATTTCAATTGATAGAACATAAACTCTTACATTTAAACGTTTTTCTGTACATAACAGTCGACGCGGTATATGTGACGCAATGGCAATTGGTAACGCTAATCTTTAATACAGATTTTAGCGCGCCCATCTGTCAATGACGTCACACAATATGCAAATGATTACGCGTAATTGACGGAATATATAAAATGTTAGAAATAAAGTATAAACAATAAGGTACTTACAAAAATAGGTACAGCTTCCTACAGAATCAGTTAAAGATGGCGTCTCACAGGATAGCTTTCTTCAGGGTTGCTAGGAGCCCCCTTCCGAATTATTTAAAGATGGTGGCTGCTCCGGCTAGCTATTTGTGGGGTGTGGGCTGCTCCCAGGTTGTATTCAAATTAATCTTCTATGACCTATATGTAGAGAACGGCAGGATCAGGTTTATAGGAACGAATAATCAAAAGGCAAGGAAATCTACATAATAAGATAAAGATACGATACCAGACACGACCACTCCACTCGAAGTTCAAAGGCAAGAAGCCACGTTTCCTCAGCGTCTCTCGGAAACTTTCTCACTTTTTTCTTCCACGCGTCGGCGCGAAGTTCGTCCAACCCAATTCTGACGTGACGGAAATACGCGCGCCACAAGCCTTTCAAATTTATGGCGCGAAAACTCCCGCACATCAAAACTAAAACTAACCAAAGTCTAGTGCCAAATTTGGCACGTAACAAAACACTCTCATGCTCGAATAAATGATGTTGGAATTTTTCTTCATTAGTCTGGGAGGAACTCAAACGAGAGCTTGTCATCCTAACAAGTATATGTGTTACAAGAAATCTTTCCGTTCTTCAACAATTTTATCAGTGAATCGAGTTTTGATTACTGTTATCTCTTTACCTATCGATTTAAACCACACTAGATGGCATAAAATTATCTTTAAAATCGTTCAACTCTACGTACATTAAAAATTTTTTCACGTTTCATTTCCCTAACGATTTACCGAATGGTTTTTGTTCTTACTATCAATTAATTAACTTTAATTACTTATTCCTTCTCTTATGCAGTATATACCTTTTACACATTAACTTATTTACCTTAAATTAACTATCTTTTTTGCTTCTGGTTGACTTTTTCTTGAACTTACCGTTAGTTATATATAGCTCTATTGTCTAGATCTCCTAGTATAACTCTATCGCTTCATTTAATAAATCCTCGCATCTTTCCTACAATAGATTATTTTGTTTTCAGTATTTATCTTACATCATTTAATTTTGTGGTAATTGTCGTAACTTTGGTTGTAATAACTCATTGAATTTTTATGATTGGTTTTAGCTGATGTTAGAGTGGATGCTTTCTTCTTTGGGCTCACATAGGAGCCGCGGCCTATGCAATCACCCACGCCCGAGAAAGGCTAACGAAGCCGCCGACGGCCATCATGGAGTAATTCTGCAAGAAGCCTTACATGTTCACGTGAGTACCCCGTGGGAGTTTTCCTTAAAATTTACATAACTGTTTAATTGTGTAGCAATAATTTGCATATTGTGTGACGTCATCTGTAATTTGCGCGTCAATTTTTACATTATCTAATATTGTTACCAACTGACGTTGTCTCGCGTACCGCGACGGCGGGTTGTAATAATTCACAGCATTAAACAAAAAACAAGTGCTTCTTTAACTTCAGGCTAGTTTTCTCAGTTCCAAAATCTACGAAACTAGAAAACGAAACTTTATTGTCATTTATGTCAGTTTTAATATTGTTTAAAACAAACCCCCAATAACTTTTCGCCATCCCATTCGATCTTCCGATGGATAACCATTTCGTCTATCATTAAAGCACGAACTGTAGGCCTACCTCTTGTTAGCAATTCAGATTCATTATGAAATCCTGGTTTGCAGTCGACATTGTGGTACCATTTTTGTAGCGTCCGTGGATTTGGTGTAGTGTATTATTAAATGTTTTCCTAACATAAGTATATGCTCTTGGAGTATAAAATTAAAGTAACCGCGAGCTCTTAAGTTCAAGTTGATAATCTTGCTGCTTTCGGGTGGTCAGAATTTGCTTAAATAGTAATTTTGATGAGGACGGCATGGAATACTACACATATAAAACAAATTACATTTATTATACCTACTAATAGGACGACAATATTAATTCAATTGGACTCTATTCACTTCTATAACAAATATAATATTTGCATACCATAAGTGTGAGACACTTTTTCATCAACTATCTGTTTGCTTTTTAAATGTTGAATAAAAGTGTCCAAGTTATTTATCCGCTGCAATAAACGCTGATTGCTTTGCTGAAAACTGTTAATCTGCTTTTTTTTATTAGTGCTTTGTTGACTAATGTGCCATAGTTATTTGCAGACGATTCCTCGATAGAAATACAAGCAGAAGCGAAATCCTCTTTGAAGTCCCCAATAAAGCTTTTTCTTCTTTTAGGACACTTCGGGCGACCTGTGAAATTTCACCGACTGTAACTGCTTTTGAACATTGTTCTTTGGTTTGTCCGTTTCACATTAATCTGAATAATAATTAGCCAATAGAGAAAGCTTAAAAGAATAACTTACTCTGAACGTATGCTATCAAAATGTCTTTTAGTGGGCGATTTTCTCAGTTTTGTGTTTTTTACCAGATGACTGGAAAAATCAAAAATTGTTGGAATGGCATTTTTTAAGAGTTTTCTTAGAACTCCGCGGATTAATATTAAAAGAATCAATGGTAAAATGCTTGGATCACACTTTAGAGTGTTTAGAAGAAGTGAAATTTTCCCTACGTAGTGCTATAATCCATTTTCTTTTTAGTTCTGCATCGCTGCGAAAACTAAAGTTATATAAATAATGTAATAGTATATTAGACATTTATAAACATAATATGAATTCTTTACCCATGAAATGAAACAGAATGGTCATTTTTCTTGTATCTTTGAACACATTTATAGGCTCAGCAAGAGGCAACAGTAGTATGTACGAAAAAAAGTGTTCTAAAACATCGCAACTACCACCTTATACAAGGGTGTATCACGACTAGCGGGATAGTCTTTTACGTCGAAACGGTACAAGTTAAAAAAGAATTTCAACGCCATGTTGTATGAATCAAGAGTGGCTACAACTTAAAAATTTTTTTTGTATACAAGGTATCCAAGAAAGTGTGGCACATCAAAGTTAGGTTTTTTCTTATGAAACTCCCTATATTTAGTTGCAATTTTGAATTCTACGCAACAAATATGGTCAAGTTTGAAAAGTACTCGGTTCAATAAAAACAAGTGCAAGAAAAAATATAGTAATTGAAAGTGTTTACAGTTAATTTGTCTTATTTTCGCTGATCTAAATAAAACCTGTGTATTTTAAATTAGTTAATGGAGTGTTTTAGGGCTTCAGATATTACTCCAATTAAAACTTGAATCATAGCAACAGATACTTCTTTAGATAGTACTTTATATATTTCATCCAATATTAGTTTACTAGCTATTTAAGTCAATTTGATTTAATTGTGTTGAGACGAATTCGTTGCAAAGGAGTTTTCTTTGAGTTAGACCTGGTGAAGGTCCGTTATAATTCTTTATCAAGAAGCAATTCTTGTGAAGGCAGTTTAAAGCATTAAGAAACTGTTTGGTCTGGAATTAATTCAAGACTCTTGAAATCTAGGTCAGATTAACTTTTAAGTTTTGTGTTTTTGTATAAAGAACTTTATAAAAATATTTAAATCGATATTTTCGTATCTAATAATTTTATTGTGTGAAGTGGTAGTCTTAAGGTTTATCAAATTCATTTAGAAAATTATTATTTATAACAAAGAGTAATTTACACGTATCCTTGATACGAGATATATTTCAAAGAAATAAATTTGGTGATGAAAGAACTCTTACACTGGAAAGTTTATTCTGAGTGTAAGTTGAAACTTTAGTTGTTTTTTATGTGATTTATTATTATATGTAAAACAACTAAAGTTTCAACTTACACTCAGAATAAACTTTCCAGTGTAAGAGTTCTTTCATCACCAAATTTATTTCTTTGAAATATATCTAGTATCAAGGATACGTGTAAATTACTCTTTGTTATAAATAATAATTTTCTAAATGAATTTGATAAACCTTAAGAAAACTCTTAAAAAATGCCATTCCAACAATTTTTGATTTTTCCAGTCATCTGGTAAAAAACACAAAACTGAGAAAATCGCCCACTAAAAGACATTTTGATAGCATACGTTCAGAGTAAGTTATTCTTTTAAGCTTTCTCTATTGGCTAATTATTATTCAGATTAATGTGAAACGGACAAACCAAAGAACAATATTCAAAAGCAGTTACAGTCGGTGAAATTTCACAGGTCGCCCGAAGTGTCCTAAAAGAAGAAAAAGCTTTATTGGGGACTTCAAAGAGGATTTCGCTTCTGCTTGTATTTCTATCGAGGAATCGTCTGCAAATAACTATGGCACATTAGTCAACAAAGCACTAATAAAAAAAAGCAGATTAACAGTTTTCAGCAAAGCAATCAGCGTTTATTGCAGCGGATAAATAACTTGGACACTTTTATTCAACATTTAAAAAGCAAACAGATGGTCAATGAAAAAGTGTCTCTTACACTTATGGTATGCAAATATTGTATTTTTTTTATATTTGTTATAGAAGTGAATGGAGTTTAATTAAAATAATATCATGGCCTTATTAGTAGGTGTAATAAATTTAATTTGTTTTATATGTGTAGGATTCCATGTCGTTTACATCAAAATTACTTTTTAAACAAATTCTGACCACCCGAACGCTGCAAAATTATCCATTTGAACTTAAGAGCTCGCGGTTACTTTAATTTTTATACTCCAAGAGTTAGGAAAACATTTAATAACACACTACTACCAAATCCACGGACGCTACAAAAATGGTACCACAATGTCGACTGCAAACCAGGATTTCATAATGAATCTGAATTGCTTTCAAGAGGTAGGCCTACAGTTCGTACTTTAATGATAGACGAAATGGCTATCCATCGGAAGATCGAATGGGATGGCGAAAAGTTATTGGGGGTTTGTTTTAAACAATATTAAAACTGACATAAATGACAATAAAGTTTCGTTTTCTAGTTTCGTAGATTTTGGAACTGAGAAAACTAGCCTGAAGTTAAAGAAGCACTTGTTTTTTGTTTAATGCTGTGAATTATTACAACCCGCCGTCGCGGTACGCGAGACAACGTCAGTTGGTAACAATATTAGATAATGTAAAAATTGACGCGCAAATTACAGATGACGTCACACAATATGCAAATTATTGCTACACAATTAAACAGTTATGCAAATTTTAAGGAAAACCCCCACGGGGGTGAACATGTACGGCTTCTTGCAGAATTATTCCATGATGGCCGGCGGCGGCTTCGCTAGCCTTTCTCGGGCGTGGGTGATTGCATAGGCCGCGGCTCCTATGTGAGCCCAAAGAAGAAAGCATCCACTCTAACATCAGCTAAAACCAATCAAAAAATTCAACGAGTTATTACAACCAAAGTTACGACAATTACCACAAAATTAAACGATGTAAGATAAATACTGAAAACAAAATAATCTATTGTAGGAAAGACGCGAGGATTAATTAAATGAAGCGATAGAGTTATACTGGGGGATCCAGACAATAGAGCTATATATAACTAACGGTAAGTTCAAGAAAAAGTCAACCAGAAGCAAAAAGATAGTTAAGTTAAGGTAAATAAGTTAACGTGTAAATGGTATATACTGCATAAGAGAAGGAATAAGTAATTAAAGTTAATTAATTGATAGTAACAACAAAAACCATTCGGTAAATCGTTAGGGAAATGAAACGTAAAAAATTTTTAATGTACGTAGGGTTGAACGATTTTAAAGATAATTTTATGCCATCTAGTGTGGTTTAAATCGATAGGTAAAGAGATAACAGTAATCAAAACTCGATTCACTGATAAAATTGTTGAAGAACAGAAAGATTTCTTGAAACACATATACTTGCTAGGATGACAAGCTCTCGTTTGAGTTCTTCCCAGACTAATGAAGAAAAATTCCAACATCATTCTTAAAAAAATGATTCACAAATTGCTAAAACGACAAACTTACCAACCAAATTCTCGTCTAGAGTTACGTAATGCTGAGCGACCGGCCCTTCTTGGGTCTCGTCTAGACTTACATACAGTTGGACGACCAAATTCAACAGTAAATCTCGCTTAATAGATCTTAAAATGCTGCGTTGAAATATCGATATATCTAAAAAAATATGCTATCAAGACAAAATCATACTCGCTATACAAAACAAATATTCTACGATACATGTATAAAGAAACAGTATTCCAAATTATTAAAATATTCTTTTGATATCGCGGAAATTATCAACAACTATCGTAAATGAGCTTAAATATAAAACGTTAACAACAACTTCATTATTGCAGTGTTTAAAGTAGCAGATATAAAGAGATCCAGTTTATTACAGGGTTTTGAAAGGTAAAAGGTATAGTTAGATAATTGTGTTAACTGTATTTGAAGATAAAACCCCTTTAAAAAGGGATTTGTAAGTTACAGTTGTTTAAATTAGTAAGAAAACACTTTTAGCACGGTATCCGAATAAGATAGTGTTTAAGGGAACAGGTATAACAAGATTACGTTACTATAACGTTTTAGGAGATATGGTAAAAACTCAGTTAATTACAAAATCTATATTTTGGAAGAAATTTTCTTTAAAAGGAATTTATAAGTAATAGCTAAATGTTTAAATTATTAAAAAAACACTTTTAGGACGGTATTAAAGCAAGATAAGTTATACCTAATTCACAAAACACTTTTAAAAAGTTAAACCCAGAAAAACAGGGATATAATTAAATTTAATATAGTATCAAACAAACAGTTTCCATAAGGAACAAGGAATAAGGCCATGAATTATTTATATTTATTTATATTTAAATGTACTTAGAAGCGAAATTGTTATGTACTCCCAACACCAAAGTTAGGTTATATTATGTAATAGACACTCCTAAAAGAAATGCACTTTTAAATTTATTCCAAACAAATTAGGTACACTTATTTAAGAGAATTTAAGTTAGAAAGCACACTATTTTTTATAGTTACAAGAGAATTAATTAGATTAATAAAAATACCAGAAAACTCAATAGTCAATATGGCCACTAATGTTAAACTAGCATAACAGCTGTCATGTCATTTCAGATGATTATATAGTAACTTTTAGTGCCACCACCCTAAATTTTATGAGTTAATAGATATTAAAAATGTTCATAATTAATTTTTTTTTTAAATAAAAAAGTTACAAATATAGTTAATTAATACATTATAAGGTATAAACCAAAAGAAAAGGCATTTTTAAACCACCTAACCACGTTTACGGCGCCACTATTACACCCCTCCGGTGCGGTACGCGAGACACTACGTCAGTTGGTAACAATATTAGATAATGTAAAAATTGACGCGCAAATTATAGATGACGTCACACAATATGCGAATTATTGCTACACAATTAAACGGTTATGCAAATTTTAAGGAAAACCCCCACGGGGTACTCACGTGAACATGTAGGGCTTCTTGCAGAATTACTTCATGATGGTCGGAGGCTGCTTCGCTAGTCTTTCTAGGGTGTGGGTGATTGCTGGGCCCTGGTCGAATCCAAATTTAATATCTTCTTTCTATATGTAGGGAACGACAGGAACGGGTTTATAAGGAACCATAGTCAAGAGAAGGCAAAAAGGGACCTACATAACAAAAAGATACGATAAGACACAAAAGACAACAACACTTCCTCACATCTCGGAGGCTAGTTCAACACGTATCCGGAAATCCACCACTTCCCCCTTGGCCCGCCGCGTCGGCGTAAATCTCGTGCAACGCACTATCTGAAGTGACGGAAATACGCACACAAGTCTTTAAATTAATTGGCGCGAAATCCTTACAAATTAAAACTTTTACGGCCGATTTCGGCATGTAACAGAATGACCGTTGGAAATTACCAGTGGCGTATTTTGTAATCAATGGACTCGCAGAAACAGAAAGGACAAATTTAGTTTCCAATGTTTACGATTAATACATGAAACTGAAGTTGAGGTAGTCAGTTTAACATTTGATCGTGCTATGTCAAACCTTTCAATGGCAACATTTTTTCAAGTACAGTTATGCTTAAATTCGTTGGAAACTTGGTGTAAGCATCCCGTTACACGACGACCTATATATATATATATATATATATATATATATATATATATATATATTCTACTAGACACCCTCCTCCCACTCCCCACCTGTTGAAATTAATACAGAATACTTTGGAAACTTAAATACTGTATGATGATAGTGGCCAAGCAATTAAAGGATTATTTTGAAAAGTTGATAAATGTTAGGCCCAAAAACAACAAGAAGGCACATTGAATGGCAACGGGAAAAATGAAAGTCAAGTTAGTTGCATAAACCTTCAGTTTAAGTGTGGCTAAAGCACTCAGATACTTACGCGAAACAAACTATTCGCTGATTTTATTAGCAGTGAAGCTACCGAACGATTCATCATTTTTATCAATTATCTGTTTGATACACGAAATGAAAGAATTTGTTAGTGAAGGGATTTAAAGCAGGACTCAATTTAATAAAGATGTAGTTTTTTCGAGAATCAAAGAATTAATTCAGTGCATTAGTTTACTTAGGTGTTCCCAAGCTGCAGAGTTGTTACATTTAAGTCCAAGCAAAGTTGGATTTATTAGCTTTATTGTAAGTGCACTATCAATCAATCAATCAATCAATCATGTATTTATTTCCATTATACAATTAAATGTGTTGGATGTGTCAATATAATTATTAAATTAATAATAATATATAAACTAATTTTAGACTCTAGAAAAGGTTACTGGAGATTTGTTGCTTCATTAAGATCATCATTAAAAGAATAGAAGGCATTTTTACTAGAAATTATTTTAGTGTAGCTTTAAATTGAGTAAGTGGCAATTCTCTAATACAGGGACATAGTGTATTGTAAAATATACAACCATAGTAATTGGTTCCAAACCTACTACTGGACAGCCTATAACAGGATGGCACCAAGTCAAACTTGCCACGTGTGTTAAACTTGTGTGTGTTTATATGTTTACTATACTTAGGTAGATTTTTCCGAACATAAATGGAACATTGCAGAATTAAATACATGGAAGCGTTAAAGTGTTAAGTTCAACAAAATTATTACGACAGTCATCACGAAAACCTAGATGTGATATTGCGCGTATTGCACAGCATTGTAATTGAAATATACGTTTATTGGATGAGCAATGGCCACAGACTTCAATCGCGTAAGACATATGACAATGGAACATGGAAAATAGCAAGTTTTTAGGACATCTAAAGATACTGAGTTCTTTAGTGAATTAATGAAATATAGTGTTTTACAAAGTTTATTACTAAACTATGACAATGTTTATCACAACTTAACACTGCATCAATTGTAACCTCCAGAAAATTAGCAATCTGATCACAACTTGATGCTCCAGATTTCAGTGAGAAGACAAGTTGAACAGTCAATTTTGAGCTAGGGTTAAGGATTTGGTACTTTCTTGTAAAAGCTGTGATAAATTATCCCCCTGATAGTGCAAAGTCGTATCATTTGCATAAAGAATAAGGTTAGAATCGCATAAGAATGTTGGTAAATCATTGATGAAACATAGGAACAGAAGAGGTCCCAATATGGAACCTTGGGGTACACCTGTCAGGACATTGACTAGAGAAGAAAAATTATCTTTGTAATGCACTAATTGAGACCTATCGTTTAAATACGATTTAATAAGCATGATACAACTTTCATCACAGTTCAGGGCATACAACTTATTAATCAACACAATCAAACACTTTGCTAAAACTATGAAATCGGCCAAAAGGTATTGACCTTTTTCAAATGACTGAGAAATTTTTTCGACAAGATTAATAATTGCATGAGTAGTAGAGAGACTTTTCCGAAAACCAAATTGGCGGGTAGAGTTAGAAGTTGATGTTCCTCAAGAAAAGATACCAATTGATCTTTTAACACAGTTTCCAAAATTTTTGAAATAATAGGTAACACTAAAATTGGTCTGTAGTTTTCAATCAATGAGGTAGTACCTTTTTTATGAACTGGGACAGCCTTTGCTTGTTTCAGAACATCTGGAAATATGGAATCCTTAATGCAGAAGTTTATGAGCTTTGTTAACGGTATAACTATGGTATTAGATATAATCTTTATGAGCACACTATTCAAGTCAAAGAGATCTCTGGAGTTTGTATTCTTTAAAGTTGTGATTAGATCCCTGACATAATTGTACGAAACTTCTTTAAATTGAAATTTATTTTTGTCATTAACAGACACAACTGAAGGAGAAACTGGTACACCCCTATCACAAATATTTAAAGTTTGTACAACTTTGTTTACAGATCCAATAAAATAGTTATTAAATTCAGTAGCCGAAAAGTTTGTATCAACATCATTTGTATATAATTTTCTGTGTGAATTAATTAATTTCCATTTTAGTCGATTATTATTCCTAACTTTATGTAGAAAATTGTCGTATGCTTGACGTTTAGCTTCCTTCAAAGCAAATCTATAATTGTATCTTAATTTCTTTAAATATGATTGCAGATTATTACTAGGTTGTGCCTTGTGCATTTCAAGAAGGAATATATAATTTTCCTGCATTACCGCCAAATCATTAGTGAACCATTTAATTTTTTTTAGAGTGAGAACCTGTCATAACTTTAGAATTTTTTTTAGGAAAACAAATTGTTACTGCACTCAGTAGACTAGTTAACAATATATTAAACTTTTCATGAACATTTAAATTGCCGTCATCAACAAAGTTCCAATTCAGTAATTCCACTTGTTTGTAAAATTTAAATTTACCGTAGCTAGTAAAAGGTTGAGAAAGCTTGGCCTGTTCCTTCGAGTTGTAATTATCAGTGAACTTGCATTGCATGTACAATCCAAAATGATCTGAAAGCCCCGTATTTAGAACTCGGCATGCAGAATTAGATAAGTTAGTAAAAATATTGTCAATATAATTTTTATAGCATGTAGGAGCCATATTTAAAGGATGGAGCCCATGAGCAGCAAAAAAGTCAATTAGATCATGAGCATCATTTTCATTTGAACCAAAGTCTCCACAGACAATTATATTACTTTGATGACAGATTTCATTAAAAACGTTATCAAAAATTTGGTAAAAAATGGTTAAGGACCCCTTATTAGGAGATCTATAAACGGTGATTATATTTAAAATAAAACTTTCGAGATAAACAGATGCCAATTCAGCATGTACATTCAAGTGCGTACATATTGACCATATCAAGCTTTATTGGCTTGTATTTCCCATTTTCACCCAAAACCGCAACTCCACCCCCCCCCATGTTTAGTTCTAGAGAAGGTCGAAATAGGAACTAAGTTATCAACTTTCAAATACTGTAGTCGAGCCTCATTTATGTATACTTCATTTAAGCATAAAAAATTACACAGTATATTTTCCGCAATTAAAAATGCCTCCAATTCATTTACTTTTTTGTTAATAGAATGAATATTTAAAACAAAAATATTAAGATATTTACCTTTTCCAGATGTATTCAAACAGATATCATCAGGTATATTATCTGATTTGTCATTATTATTTAAAAATCCCTATTTTTAACTTTAAAACTAGGTTGTACAGTTTTTAAATGCTTGAGATGAGATGGAATATTCACTTCACTGGAATTTGTGTTAGCACATAAATTTACGTGCTGTGATTTCATCCCCAGAACAGAAGAAAAAATATTTAGTAATTTTAATTTACCCTTTCTATTCAGATGCAGCCCATGGCATGTGTAGTTTCTATTTATGGAAATTGTTAAATCAATTAATTTTGGTTTTCCAAGAGCTGACCTATTCATGTCCAGTATAGTACATAAAGATGAATTAACTTTGAGGATTGCCTTGTTATAATTACTGTTATCAAAGCGATAAGGAATTGAACATATATGCACATTTGTGTAATTGTAGACTTCTGAAAGCTTATCCAGAACAGATGTTGTATATGGTGATTGTGCATAAAAATCAATATCATTAGTACCTCCAAGAATTATTACATGATCTAGTTTTGTAAAGCCATTGGAGATGTTAGAAATATCACAAATTAAATCAGCTAATTTTGCACCTGGTTTAACTATACTAAGAACTTCAGGCTTTTGGGTAAAGTTATTATTCAGAAGACTTGACAATCTTATTCCGTGGCTATCAGATAATATTAATACTTTAGATGATTTTAAATATGTTACATTGCCATAAGGATTTGTACATTTTTTGGAATTTTGAAGAGTAAAACACGTTTGTACAGTTACATTATAATTTACATTGGTCGAAAAAATGTTCTCAGGCAGAGCAGCTGGTTTAGACAGATTGCATTGCACAGGTTTGTCAAAAAAATCAATTTTGGAATCACTATTTTTAAAAAGTGGCGGGTGGCCGAACATGATTTCAAACCATTGGTCTGTAAATGTCTCATCCAGAGTAGTTTTACTGTCAACATTACATGAATTTTGAATAGAATGATTTATCGCTAAAGGCTCGGTCTGTTTCTTTTATAGCCAATTCTATGTCAGTAAATTTCTTAAGGTGATTTTCCAGACTTTTAATTTTATTGTTAGCAGCTTCTAACATGCCATGTAAAGATTCTTCATTAGCAGTAGCTGCTGTAAGAAGCAATTTATAATCATCCTTGAGTTTGGCAATATGATTATCTTTAAGTTTATTATCTTGAACTATATTATCAAGTCGACCTTCTAAATAAGCAATTGTTTCATCTTGACCATTATCTGCTTGAAAACACATGTCACTATCACAACTTTTACAAATAATCTTATTATTCTTTAATAAAATAAAACCACTCTAACTAGCACGATAAGTTTCATAACATTTTACACAAATGTAATTACTTAACTTCTTCTTACAACATTTAAAATTAAAGGAGCTCACATCACAGTGTGTTAACTGGTCAGCCATCTTAGAATCAAAACCCTATCTTACTTGTTGCTTTCCAAACAATACCTTTTTAAAGAAAATGGACCTTTGAATTATTTACTAAGCTATAAATTATGCCAAGACCATTTATAGGTTTTCTTTAGCACAATAAGAAGTCGAGGAGGTCATAATAATAACCCCACCAGTAAATTATTTAAAGTTTCTTGTAAAAGACTTTTAATGCATATGGAAGTTACTGGTTCAATAACAGCCAATTGCATCGAGCAAATGCTGTTAATAATCTTAATTTGCAATAGGAAAAAGAATACACCAACATCTATTAACCAGTTTTCTATTGTACCATCTTACAGTTTAAACCGCAATAGTTCTTACAATTAAAGAGTCGATAAAACAGTTTACGAGTTCATAAATACATCGCGCAAGCGCAATGAATAAGAAAGCGAGCAACGCCCCTGGCGGATGGCAACGACAACCTTATTACAGATTCCGCGTTGCCAACTTCCAATGACGTCACCAATGCACAATTTATATTGCGTAATAATCGGAAAATTTATAAAAAGTTAAATCAACAGGTATTACATAATTTACTCACATGATAGGTCCGGATTTCCACGAAGTACGCCTATCGTCCTTCCGGATAGATAAAGATGGTATGCCCGACGCTCTTCCAAGACGTTCGGACCAGCTCCAGCAATCCTGAGCTCGTTCTCCCAGGTCGTGCAGTACGGTTCGCCTATGGTTTCAAATTCATCACCTATGTAGGGATCGGATTAGGAAAAAACCAGGTAAAGGGCGACAACAAAGATAATTAGGCAGGATATCTACATAGGTAAAGATAAGCACGATACGATACCTCAAAGCGTCCACACTCCTTGAAGATTCTGGCAAAACAGCCACGTTTGAGAGCGTCACGGAAACCCCTCACCACTTTGTCCCCACTCTTTGTCTTTTTCACGTCGGCGCGAAGTTATTCGTCCAACCCTCTCGCGTCGCGCGATCTGCGCAAACGCACTGTGTCGTAACGGAAGTACGCGCCTAGTTTTTTGAAAATTCCGCGCACCGCGTCTTTTGAAATTATGGCGCGAAACCTCCGTACATCAAACTTAACCTAATCCATGTTAAAGGGCCACTTTGGCACGTAACAACCAAACGAAGACGGTAGTAATGATTCTATAGAACAAAGCGAACGCACAGAGTCAATACTTTCAGTATCTCCATATGTAAGTGATGTATTGTTGGTTTTGTAATACGAAAAGTAAAAAAAAACCATTTCGTGTGAAATTTGCATTAATGCTCTAGGATCTGACGAACCGACGACGTTTAATCTTATAAATGCTAAAAACTATGTACAATGAAAAAATTTCTTATTACGCCTTCTTCTGATGTAATCTACATATGTAGAGTGACTGAAAGACAAATAAGAATTCTTGAGACAAAAATTTTGTCTTAGAAAACTGTAATCCAATCTCTAATTATTAAAATATTAGGCTATGTTCGAAAGACTATTTTTAATAGTTTAAATAATCACATACTGAATGAAAGCGTGTAGTCAAACCACATCAGTTTTAACTAAAGTTATAGCTTTGAATTATTGTAATATTAGATTGTATCGTAAAGCTAAATGTATAAACATATTGAATGAAAAACGAACTAGAAGTAAGTTAACTAAAACAATTTTGTTTACTGAATAAATAATAATCAGTTACTGAATATGTATTTATGTATGATAGTCAAATCGAAGTGTAAGTGCATTCTAAACGATTGCCCAAAAGTGACGTCACAGGGGTCGCTTGGTTTTGGCTACAAACCGCTCAGTTCAAGGCGTGTCTATCTACTTGAATGGTCTAAGGTCAACACAGTATGCGAGAACATTTTTATCCCAGAGTAAATTTTTGTTTGTTGATCCTAGTAAAAACTTGTTTTTAGTCACATACAAGGTACATTCAAGCAAAGCATAGTGTTGTCGGTCAAATATGCTATCTAAAACTGTATATGGTTAAAGAAAAATAAAATTAGCCCCATGTTGTATGAACCAGCTGAATTGATAAGTAGTGTCCTAAATTACAATGTAAAATTAATGTATGAATAATAACCGATTATTATTTTATAGGAATAATAACAATTGGAAATATTGGACTTGGAGCGATAGAACCATCCTTGCCAATATGGATGATAGATACAATGGGATCTACCAGTTCAGAACAAGGTGCAATCTTTCTTTCTTCGACTTCTGCTTATTTAATAGGTACTACTATATTTGGACGATTGGGCTATCAAATGGGCAGATGGTTAACAAGTCTCTTGGGATTGCTACTTGGAGCAGTTTGTCTCATTTGTGTAAGTAAAAAATAACTTTATTGCATTGAATGGAACTTTTACAATATTTCAATATTGCGACATTTTTGCTTTGTGAACGCTGACAGCTGTAATCATGTTACATAAGAAAATCCATCAAACTGTTTATGGTCTCAATTTTTTTAACATCACATAATAAAATTATACTCAGATTGAGCATTCAGTTTCAAAGGTATCTTGTCATCATTGTATTTATTGGTACCTATTTATAGAATTTTAAATTATGGAACAACATTGACCACAATATTGGTTTAGCTTTTTAGTCAAATATGCATCTTAACATTTCTTAGTTATATAATTTCAGTTTATCAATGCAACACGTGATTATAGTTTTTTATTCTTCTCTTAATATTTTGAATCGTACCTCACTTAATATTGTTTAGTCCCAGAAACATTTATAATTAATTTTTGCTAATTTTTATCTTCGAGAATTTTATTCTCATAAAAATTTGTAACGATTAAATGTTAATAACTTTGTTTGAAATGTTGTGGTGATGGAAAATTATAAAGGCAGATAATACAACATTTATGTATTTACAATATTCATCAGTTGATGCTCTAGTTAACTTGTTTCATTCTAAAGTAATAATTCTGTGTGAGTTCCAGAACATTAGGTGGCTCCTACATGAAACGAGAATGTTTATCCAGTTAGTCAACATATATTCGATTATTAGCCATCGGTAAGAATCAGCAAAACTGCCATGTGTTAGGTTCACTGTTACTATAATAATCATTTACAAATAATTTTGTTGAAATTTCTCCGAAGTTCCATTCTGAATGAATGGACTTGCATCTTGAAGAAGTTCTAGATTACTAGAACGGGTGGAATGGATTCAGCCCTCCAGTGAGCTAAAGAGCCAAACTACAGGTTTAACCAAATTAGTAAGGTCTTTAGTGAGGAACTACACTAAGACAGGTCTCCAAAAAACGGCAGTGGGTCTTTCGAGAAACGACAGGGGAAATAGGTTTGTAGAATTTTGCGATAAAAACAATTTAACCATCACAGGTAAATGAGGTTTACTTCTAACTGGCGGGCCAACAAGTTCCGTTGGGTTTTGAAATAACCTGTGGAATCAATTAAAACAACTTTATTGTATACTTTAATAAAATTAATCGCAATTTACCTATTATTGAGTAGAAACGACTTGTAGTCCTTTTGGGACTACGTTGGGTGCCAAATACCCTCTCGCCCAAAATTTCCTAGACATTTAACCTGGATTACTGTGTAGTGTTCTCTTGGGGGCTTCAGTAGAGGTGATTAAAACAAAGTCGAAGACCATTTCACATCTTTAATTTACTTGTCACTTTAAGGTGCAGTACAACCGTTACATCTGAGGGTTAGACTTATAATGCTCTTATTCTATATTAATCCTTAACTGCTAACAATGATTATGCAATTATGCTTATTTACTAATTCAAATTACACCTAGCCTAGAGTTCGTTGCACGTGTACTTCCTATCGATTGTCTTCCCGTACAAATCCGCACTTTTCACTTCCTATAACAAGTCACTCACCTTTTAAATGCATAAACTTAATACAATGTAATAACTATAAATTATTATGATATTTGGCTATTACACCATCACACCTCCACGGGGTGCACTAAAAAAATTTTTGTTTTTCAAATAAAAATTTTATAAATTGGTAGTACATGTTTCATACTGCTCCTTGCAATTGTGTTACATTATGTTGTATATAATTTTGCTCTGTTCTTATGGATTTCTACTAACTTATTATCTATCTTAACTATAACATTAGGATTCTTATCTAAAACTACTTCATATGGGCCTACAAATATTGGATCTCTTTTATTAAGAGATGTATTCTTAACCAACAACTTATCTCCTAATTTATAATTAACATGCTTAGTTTTGATATCAAACTTATGCTTTCGTTTACTTTTGGATTGTAATAAATTATAGCTCGCTTCATTTCCAGCGACTTGCAATCTATACTTTAGTTCTGCTGAATAATTATCAAAATTATAAAGTGGTTCTACTGAGTTTACCACGTTTGGCGGTATTTGATTAATTTTCCCAAACACTAATTCGTGCGGGGTATATTTTGTTTCCGTATGCACTGAATTATTGTATGCAAAACACCAATAAGGTATCCAACTGCTCCAATTATTTGAATACTGCGGACATTGGATCCTTAAATATGCTGCTAAATTTTTATGTGAGTTTTCGAGCGCACCGATAGTTTCATGATGATAAGCTGTAGCATTTAACTGCTTAATGTTTAATAATTTGCAAGTTTCCTTAAAAATCTCCGACATGAACTCTGAACCTTTATCCGTTAAAATTTCGCGTGGGATGCCGTAGCGTAAAATAAAATTCTCGACAAACGTTCTAGTTACACTTTCAGTCTCTTTATTTGGTAATGGATATGCTTCTACAAATTTACTTAAATCACACTGTAGTGTCAAAATGTACCTGTTTCCATTTGCATCTGGTTGCAATGGTCCAACTAAGTCTAAAAAAACTTTTTCGAAAGCTTCAGAAGCTGTGTTTGTAATTATCATCGGCTGTTTGCTAATATTTGAATGTTTATGTCTTTGACATTCGTCACATTTTTTAATAAATGTTTCTACATCCTTTCGCATACTTGACTAAAAATAGTGTCGCTTTATGTTATTGTATGTTCTATTGATGCCCGCGTGACCTCCCGTAGGCAATAAATGAAAATCATTAATGATTAATCTTTGCGTTTCTGAGTTTTGAATATTAGTGACTTCCCTAATTACACTAATTCGTATGTTTTTTTTTTCCTAAACTATCCGGTTTTTTCTGTACTATTAGTAGTGGTGATGACCAAGCACTCTGTGCGGGTTCTATTATCCCGTCATGTAACATTTTATCTACTTGCTTTCCTATATCATTTTTCTGTGAATATGGTAACCTATATGGTTTAACGTACGTTGATCTAGCATCTGTTTGTAACTGAATATGCTGCTCACTTATGTTTGACACGGTTAGTAGGTCATTGTCGACATAAAATACGTCTGCAAACTTAGCAGAAATCTTATGAATGATGGTTTGTTCTTCGCTATTCAAACCTTCGACGTTAATGTCTTTTAATAATTTATCAATACGTTCAACTGAGAATTTTGACTCTTCAAATTTAACTATCTTGTAATCTGAAAGTCGTTCGATGGTAGGTTTAAAATTTCGTAACTTAATTTCAGTGTCGTTCGTATTCAATAACTTTACTGGTATAAAATTTTTAACTGGCTTTACAACTACGTTTGCTAGAAATACAAGAAATACACCTTCGCATAATTCTTGTGATCTTATTACGCATTCCTCTTTGCAATTTACTTTGAAATGTTTGATAACCTTGCATCGTGGTGGGATTATTGTATATAAATCTTCGTTTGCTAATAATGGAATTGACGTTGATACATCATTACTTACGAAAGTAAATTTATAATTTTTATAATCGATATTTGATCTGTACTTATTAAAAAAATCTGATCCTATTACTCCATTTACGTCTGATTCGAAATCGTTCATTACAACAAAAGTATGATTAATTGAGATATTCCCTATTGTAATTGGTAGATTTACTGTTCCAATTGCTTTTGTTTTACCCGATACTCCTTGAATAAAAATTTGCTTATTTGTATCAATATTTATCTTAGTTGTTAAACTAGAAATGAAAATAACACTTACTGATGCTCCTGTATCTAGAATTAATTTAATTGTATTGTTATTGTATCCTACGTCTATGAAATGTATACTATTAATATTTAAAATGTTGTGAACATTCCTTAAATTATTCCGGGGGGTCTCGAAAAAATGTTTTCGGTTCCCTAGTTTGGTCTAATGTATTTTCTGTGGAGTTTTTCTCTGACGAGTTGATGTAAAAATTGCGATGGTTTCCCCTATTATGAAACTGATGACCTCTTACAGTTTTACTTACGTATGCATTTCCTCGATCTCTAGTGTTCATGAACGTGCATGGATTATTTCCTCGACCTTGATACCTGGTGTGTGAGGTACGTTGACTTCTAATTGTATTATTGTTATGATATTTTACGCGTCTAGTAAATTGACGACCTTTTCCGGTTGTGTAATATACTTGCTGAGGTTTATTTGTAATTTCCTCTTCCTTCGCGGCTATTATGGCGTCTTTTAATTTATCGTAATTTCGAGCTTTCATAATTGTTTTTAAATTTTCGTCCCTTATTCCGTTTGTAAATACGTTTAATGCAATTTTTTCGTTAGCGGCTGTCAAAATTTTTAATGACTGTTTGTTGCCCTCTGCTTGAGCTATTGTTAAATTGACCATTAATTCCTCGATCGTTTTACCAAAATTTTCAATTGATTTATTATTTTGTCTGGAGTTATGTAATTCGGCAGACAATCCTGATGCTGATTTTTTAGTTAAAAGGTGATGTTTGATATCGTTCACAAGCGCTTCTACATTCTCATACTTACTGTATAATCGCATTTTAGCATTTTGACTTAACTTAATTTTTATGACAAAATTTACTAACAATCTCTTACCTTCATCATCTAACAAGCTATCATATAGTTCAATTGCGTCGACCATTTGCTTGGTGGTATTTTCTGAACCGTCCATGGCTGGAATCATAGAGGCTGCTACTTTTAATTCAAACTTTTCACCCATGGTGTCTTGATTTTTCCTACTTAAAATACTTAACTTCCTATTTTTTAAAACTTCAGTAATATCTCCTATACACTTATCTATTATGGCTATGTGCTGCTTAACTTTATCGATAATTTCAGAACTATCAAATTTTGCGACTTTAATCTTATCTTTCTCTAACCTATACTCCTCGCATAACCTATTCAAATAATCAAATTTCCTATTAGTAACATCTAAATCGTTTCGTCTTTCTTGACCATCTTTATTTAAATTTTTAATAAAAATCTTAAATTCCTCTAAAATTTGCTTCAATTTTTCCGTCATTAATTTTTATAGCTTAAAATAAAATAATTCTTACTATACAATCTGCTGGCTTCTACTGACCTCTCTCCTAATCTTCTTGTCCAACATTTTCTTGAACATTTTAAAAAGTAATAAAATACCCAACAACGCTAAAATTATACCTGACGTAATACCTATTACCTCAGAATTTGAATAGCCATTTATCGAACCATTATTCATTCCAGTTTGTGCAATAACTACCTCTTCTTTGGAATTGCTGGTGCCCATTTCAAATTTCGGTTATTATAATTTAATCTGTAGAACTAGCAGGACTCGCAGAATTAGTAGGACTGGCAGGATTAGCAGGGCTGGCAGGATCGCCATGTAGTGTTCTCTTGGGGGCTTTAGTAGAGGTGATTAAAACAAAGTCGAAGACCATTTCACATCTTTAATTTACTTGTCACTTTAAGGTGCAGTACAACTGTTACATCTGAGGGTTAGACTTATAATGCTCTTATTCTATATTAATCCTTAACTGCTAACAATGATTATGCAATTATGCTTATTTACTAATTCAAATTACACCTAGCCTAGAGTTCGTTGCACGTGTACTTCCTATCGATTGTCTTCCTGTACAAATCCGCACTTTTCACTTCCTATAACAAGTCACTCACCTTTTAAATGCATAAACTTAATACAATGTAATAACTATAAATTATTATGATATTTGGCTATTACACCATCACAACTGGGCCGAAAAGATCGCTTGTTATACTTTTGTGTGGCATTGTTATAGTTACACGCACGGCATATTTCACCCGCTATTTTATAACATACCAACCACACTTTAAGAGTGATGAAACCGCTTTTTAAGTCAAATTTGCAAACACAATTTAAATAAAATCAAATTACTTACGTGGTGGCATCTCACAACTTAATCTCAGGGTCGTCCAACGGTGATTTGTGTTTATTATTAATACGAACGCGTGTATATTGGAAATCCGCTAACTTGATTTTATGTAATTGTAATACTATCTGTTTAAATAAAAGGCAACCATCTTTGTAACAAATATATTATTTTAAGAGCACACATTAACCACCATTTTTACTCGGCGACCATCTTACATTCTCAATCTTTAAAATTACATATTTATTATCAACCAATCACTGCGGGTAAAAACAGGAAGTTATAAATCATAAATATCTAATTCAAATTTAAATGTTACAAATTTCCAGTGTTGCCAATTGTTGGGGAATTCCCCAATATTTGAAGAATTTAAGTAGCTCTGGGGATTTTGCTGGGGAGAGAAAATATTTGGGGTTTTAAGGTTTGCAAATTGCTTACTCTGTCAATTAAAATTTGTATGGTATAGCAACATATTTGTGATTAACTATTGATTTTTTGTGTATCTTCTTTGCATGGTCTATGAATTTTTACTATTTTATTCAACTGGTAGGACTATGAAGAATTCAACGAGTATATGAACTGGTTAAGACTATCTATGTTCTTTGCGTTTGTTCAGTTGGTCACCCTTAATCCTTAATAAAGTAAACGAAAATAAACGCTGTGATTGCGGAGAAATATAATGCTCTTATATTTTATATTAAATTTTATATAAATCATACATATGATCCATTTCGAATGGACCTGCACCTTGCCGAAGTTCTAAATTACTAGAACAGGTGAAATGGCTTGCGCGTTCTAATGAGCTAAAGAGCCAAACTACAGGTCCAACCAAAGTAGTAGGGTCGTTAGTGAGGAACCAGACTAAGACAGGTCCCCGAAAGAGGGCAGCGGCTCTTTCGGTACTTAGATTGGCAGAGACCATAGGGGTCGGTATGGCAGTCTAGGACACACTACCGCGATGTGGAAGGCAACGGGAAACCACCACATTATCTCCCAAGTACACAGCGTACCTAAATTAAAACAAACATGATGGCATTCTCTGGGGTAAAAGATTCCGGAGTTAAAATAGTCCCCCATTCGGATCTCCGGGAGGGGACTACTTCGAAGGATGCGATCGGAAAGTTAAAAATAAGAGTTGGGAACATTCTGCGAGTCGGAGCGTGGAATGTTAGAAGTATGAAGCAAGTAGGTAAGCTAGAGAACCTAAAAATCGAAATGAATAGGTTAGCACTAGACATAGTAGGGATTAGCGAAGTTCGGTGGCCAGAGGCGGGGTATTTTTGGAGTGGAGACTTTAGGGTAATTCATACAGGAGCAGAGAATGGAAATTTGGGTGTGGGGATAGTTATGCGGAAAAACATAGGAAACTGTGTAGAAAATTATTTACAAAAGAACGAAAGAGTACTCATGGTTAGATTAGAAACTAAACCGGTAAACACAGTAATAATACAAGTATACATGCCCACCTCTAGCTACAGTGACGAAGAGGTAGAAGAAATCTACAAAGATATCGAAGACACATTAAGATACGTAAAAGAACATGAAAATTTAATAATTACGGGGGATTTTAATGCCGTGGTAGGTGAGGGTAGGGAAGGAGTGGTAGTAGGTTTATTTGGTTTAGGCACAAGAAACGACAGGAAATAGGCTGGTAGAATTTTGCGACAAGAACAATTTAATCATCGCAAACACATTATTTCAACATCATGCTAGAAGACGATATACTTGGAAGATGCCAGGAGATATAGGAAGATATCAAATAGATTACATTCTTGTTAGACAACGGTTTAGGAATCAAGTAAAAGACTGTAGAAGCTACCCAGAAGCAGATATAGATACTGACCACAACATCGTAATTATGAAGGCTGCACTTAAATTTAAGAATGTGAAAAAAGAAATGGAAAAATGCAATTGGACTTAGAGAAACTAAAAGATAAAGATATTTAAGAAAGATTCGAAAAAAAGTCAAATGAATTGCTCAAAGATATCGGGAAAATATCTGAAACTAAGGAAGTAGAAACAGAATGGAATAACATTAAATCCAGCCTAGACATGGCGGCCAGAGATATTCTGGGGTATTCACAAAAAGAAAATAAGAAACCATGGATAACAAAGGATATCCTGAATTTAATAGAATAAAGACGAAAATACAAAAATAAATCAGACGAAACAGGAAAACAGAGATACAAAGCTATAAAATGGGAAATTATTCGAAAATGCAGGAAAGCTAAAGAACAATGGATTGATGAAAAGTGCAAAGAGGTACAAACGAAGATGGAAATAGGAAAGACAGACGAAGCATACAAATTAATAAGAATGAATTTTAGGGACATAAAACCGTATAGCAAAAATATAAGGGACGCACAAGGAAACGTTATCATAGAAAACGTAGAGAAAGTGGGTAGATGGCAAGAATATATAGGGAATTTATATGCAGGAGAGGAACTAACTGCATTAGAACAGGAATCAGACATTGAAAATGATGACTTGGGATATCCTATACTTAGAGATGAGTTTGAATTAGCATTAAAGAGTCTGAAAAATGGTAAGGCACCGGGTACAGATAAGGTGCAAGCAGAAACTCTAAAAGCCGCTGGACAAGCAGTAACAGAACGTCTTTTCCAACTTGTAAGCTATATGTATGAGACAGGCGAGATACCCAAAGATTTCAAACGTAGCATCATAGTAACTATACCAAAAAAGAAAGGTGCGGATAGATGTGAAAATTTTCGAACAATAAGTTTGACAGCACACGTGTCAAAAATATTAACTAGAATTGTGCAAAGACGAATGGAAAAACGGGCAGAAGAAATACTAGGAGAAGACCAATTTGGGTTTAGGCGAAACAGGGGAACACGGGAGGCTATTTTAGCTTTGCGAGTGATAATGGAGAAAACAATAGAACAAGGGGAAAGCGTGTATATAGGGTTTGTAGATCTGGAAAAAGCATTTGACAATGTAAAATGGAAAAAAATGTTTGAAATACTCAAAAAGATTGGAATGAGTTATAGAGATAGACGAATAGTACATAGCTTATACAAAGAGCAAACAGCAGTAATAGAATTAGAGCAGGAACGCAGAGAAGTAAACATTAGGAAAGTGAGACAGGGATGTGCCCTATCCCCATTGATTTTTAACTTGTACATAGAAGAGGCAATGAATACGGTCAAATGCAGGAAGACATTTGGAATTACTATGCAAGGACAAAAAATTGATATGCTTAGATTTGCAGATGATATAGTGGTATTATCGTCTAGCAAAGAAGAGTTAGAAGCTGCTCTTAATGAAATGGAAACGGTTCTAACAGAGAGATACGGTATGAAAATTAACAAAACTAAAACTAAAGTTCTAGTATGCAAAGGTGGGGAAAATAAATCAAAAACAAGAATACAAGTATGTAACACGAACTTACAAGAGGTTAAGGATTTCTGCTACCTAGGAAGCCAAATAACGCAAGATGGGAAAAGCACAAAAGATATAAAACAAAGATTAGCACAAGGTCGTGCTACATTTAACAAGAAAAAGCAACTACTGTGCTCAAAGACCACAAACATAGAAACAAGGAAAAGATTGCTTAAAACATATGTGTGGAGCACAGCACTGTACGGATGTGAAGCCTGCACAGTAGGAGAAGCGGACAAGAAAAAGGTAGAAGCCTTTGAAATGTGGTGCTACAGACGTATGATGAAGATATCATGGGCAGACAAAGTTAAGAACGAAGAGGTACTAAAATGGTAGGGGAAGAAAGAAATATGTGGAAAACAGTAAAAATAGGAGAGATAGGATGATAGGCCACATACTACGGCATGAGGGAATAGTGCGGAATATATTAGAAGCAGAAATCCGAAAAAAGAGAAGAAGAGGCAGACCTAGGTTAGACTACTGCACACAGATAGTAAAAGATGTAGGCTGTAGGGGTTTCAGGGAGATGTGTAGGCTAGCCCAGAATAGAAATCAATGGAGGTACGCATCCAACCAATCCCAAGATGGATAAACTAATGACGAAAAAAATAACTGTGCTTAAACATGATGATTATTATAAGTAACTACAAGAATTGGTTGGGCAATATTCTCGAATAATGTTAAGTGTGAAAGGATTTACTGGAAAACCATTATTTCGGCAAACGTCTAAGTGTTGGGGGATCTTGGTAGCCATAGGTTGCTTAACCCCCTTCACTGAATCTTGGTGAAATAGGGCATAAAATTAGAAAACAATAGAAGGGGAACGAGCTGTATACACATGCTGGGTGAGAATTTCAGGGAACTATGTAGGCTAGCTCAGAATATAAATAATTGCAGGTACGTGTCCAACCAGGAAAACCATCAATTCGGCAAACGTCTAAGTGTTGAGGGATCTTGGTAGCCACAGGTTGCTTAACCCCCTTCACTGAATCTCGGTGAAATAGGACATAAAATTAGAAAACAATAGAAGGGGAACAAGCTGTATACACATGCTGTGTGAGAATTTCAGGGAACTATGTAGGATAGCTCAGAATATAAATAAGTGCAGGTACGTGTCCAACCAGTTTTGAGACGGAAAACCTAATGATGAAAAAATAAGCGCAGATAAATCTGACGATTAGTATAAACAACTAGTTATGGGTTGCGAAATATCTGCAACTAATGTTGACTGTGCGAAAAGATATATTGGAAAATATATTAAATCGGTAAATGGTTAAGTGTTGGGGGAACTTGGCAGCCACAGGCTGCTTACCTCCCGTCACAACCACTGAAGGTAGGAAAAATAGGGTATATAACTGTAAAACAATAGATGGTGACTGAACTGCATCTAACAAGAAAGAACATCGCCTATGAGGAAAGACAACAAACATAGAACAAGAAGAAAATTGTTGAAAGCATATGTGTGGAGCACAGCACAGTATGCCTATGTAATACGGGCAGTCTGAAACGCAGACAGAAAAACGGTAGCAGCCTTTTGAAATGCTGTGCTTCAGATGTATGAGGACGATAGCATGGACAAACAAAGATAATAACAATAGGTTATAGAAATAGTAGGGGAACAAGGATATCTGGGGAAAAAGAGAAATAAAAGGGCGGAATACGTTCTAAAGCATTTTGGGGAATAGTATGGGATATATTACAAGCAGAGATAGGAAAAAAGAGGTAGATGTAGACCTAGATCAGATAGTGATAGATGCAGACTGTGCAAATTTCAGGGAAATCTGTAGGTTAGTTTAGAATAGGAAACAATGATGGTACGCGTCTAACCAGTTCCAGGACTGAAGACCTAATGATGATGATACATATGATGTTATAATTACCCGCGGCATTAAGATACATTTTTAAATGTGCTTTTATGTTTATAAAATAGTGCCCGTTATCAGGATTCTAGTTGTATTTTTTAAAGGATTTTTATAGAAGTAATGGAAAAGTGGGTTGTTTGTGGAAATATAATTAACCCCAATTCTTCCTCAACATCTTATACTTCCGTAAACTCCGGTATAAGAGTCACAAAGACAGTTGGTAACGCTAATCTATAATGTGGAAATTAGCACGCCCATTTGTCAATGACGTCACACACTATGCAAATTATTACACGTAAATGACGAAATATGCAAATTTCGAAAGTACATTATAAAAAACCACACACACGAGGAACTTACGTGAATATGTAAGCATCTCACAGAATTACTTCCTTCAGGGTTGCTCCAGACTAGCGACTACGGGGCTCCCTTCAGGAATATTTAAAGATGGTTCTCAGGGCGTCCTTCGGGATTATTTAAAGATGGTTCACAGGGCGTGGACTGCGGTTAGGCCAGGTTGCTTCCAAATTCGGTTGGTCTTTTACCTATATGTAGGGAACGACAGGAACGGTTTTATATGGAACGATAATCAAAAAGGCAAAAGGGAATCTACATAATAAAAGATAAGATACGATACGATACCAGACCAACCACTCTTCTTGATGTTTCAAAGGCAAAGTCCTTCTCCCAACGTCTTGCGGAAAACTCCCCCCTTTCTTTTCCCACACGCCGGCGCGAAGTCTCGCGCAACGCACTTCTGAAGTGATGGAAATACGCGCAACAAGTCTTTCAAATTTATGGCGAGAAACTCCCGCACTTATTTAAAAATGTCTAGTGCCAAATTTTTGGCACGTAACAAACAAGCAAAAGAAATGTAAGACAGAATTGACATTTTTGTAGATGTGTACTTAACATGAATTGTTTTTAGGATGATAATGATAATACAGTTTCACTTTTAAACACAACTACCGAAATTGCAGATTTAGTAGCTCATTCACCTGTCATTAATAATACCGGAAATGCAGATATACCAAAAAGAAAAAAACTATGCAAGAAAACACACTATTCGTTTCGTTCAGAATGGTTGGATGTGCCCAAACTTAAGCCGTGGCTAATCGAGGCTAAGAACAATAAAATGTTGCTTGCTGCAAAATATGCAACTTAAACCTTGTTGCACATAAATACGATCTCATACGTCATTCGAAATCTGAAAGGCACATTAATAAGTGTCGACAAATTAAAGAAAATCAGGATCTTACAGATTTTTTAAATGAGACTTTTAGTCGATCGGTGAAATATGCTACTGTTAAATTAACCGGATTGTTAGCATCTATAATAATTTACCTTTTACTGTGATGGATGTTTTACCAGAATTATGTGTTAACATATTTCATGATTCAGCTTGCTAAGTCGCTAAAAGTTCACCGAACCAAAGCAACTAAGTTGATGAAAGAAGTGTTGGCTGCAAACTTCAAAAATCAGCTATATGATAAACTTCGATCTCCTGGATACTTTTTTCATTAATAATGGATGAAACAACTGACATTAAGCAATGTGCATATACAGTAGTATTTTTTCATAATGAAACAAATACAGTTAATACGAGGTTTTTTGACATTAAAGCTTTACCTTCTTCTAAAGCAGCTGATCTGTATAGTGCCTTGAAAGCAAGTATTATTAGCAAAAATATCTCATTGTCAAATTTAGTAGGGTTCTGAAGCGACACCACAAATGTGATGGGTGGAGAACATCATTCGGTATTTTCATTACTAAAACAAGATTTTCCTGAAATAGCTTGTGTTAAATGTTCATGCCATTTAATTCATCTGGCTACATCAAAAGCTTGTCTGCAATTACCACGGTCAGTAGAAGATCTTTTACAAAACCTAGGTGCTTACTTTAGTCGTAGTTAAGGGAGGCATGAAAAGTTTAAGGAATTTCAATTCTATTTTCATGTAGATATACATAAAATACTTACTCCAAGTATAACTCGTTGGTTATCCTTAAAAAATTGCGTTGACAGGGTTCTGGAGCAGTATGAAGCATTACAACCCTATTTGCAAGAAATGTTAATGATCCTTTTAAAACTGTAGAAGAAATGTTGGAAGCAATAAATAATATTTTTTCAAAAATCTATCTAGAGTTCATGTCATATATACTTGGCATTTTGAATGACTTTAATGTCTTATTTCAGAGTACCGCACCACTTTTATATACGTTAAAACCAGAGGTAATAAGACAATTTGAAGTAATTATATGGAACACTAGTATCTTAAGAAAACCGATATTTTACTGGTGGATTATCGCAATCCACATAATTTCATTGCACTCGAAAAAATATATGTAGGTATACATGCCTACGAAAGTATTCAAAATCTTAAAAATGATTCAAAATGTTCAACAAAAGAACTGGAAACATTTTTCAAATCATGTTTGAAATTTTACATTGAAATAGTTAGTGAAATAAAAGAACGTTTTGTATTTACTGACGAATTATTCGATGTTATCTCAGTTGTAGATCCACAAGTTGATCAAAATTTTGAAGTTAAAACTTTACATGGTGTTACTGAAAGGTTTACATTTTTAAAAAACTTTATCGATATTCAGCAGTTGGATAACGAATGGAAGGAACACGCTCTTTTAGATCATGACAAACTTGGTTTAACACTTAACCTGCCTATGGAAAAATATTGGAAGATTGTTTTTGAATTAAAGAACGCCATAGATCAACCAATGTTTAAAAATTTGAAGATTGTCATATCCTTTTTACTAATTTTGCCTTTTTCAAATGCTTCAGTAGATACAGTATTCAGTAACTTAAAAAATATAAAAACTGAAAACAGAAATAGGTTGGATACTGACACTGTAGGTGCCTTATTGATAGCCGCCAAGGAAGGAATAATGGCAAAAGGAGCATGTGTTGCTTTTAATCCCACTGACAGTATGATTAATTCGATAGGGCGTATGTGGGATAAGCCTTAACCATATTATAATTTACAATGTATAATGAGTTCTTTTTCTTTTGTAAAATATACAACAAATTTTGTATTTCTATGTGCACAGTCATTTTTACCATGTTCTGACAAGTTTATTAAATTGGTTCAAGCCCTTTGTGAAAGATAATGCATATGTTTTATACGAAATTATAAAGCAAATAGTAAGTTTAAAAATCCTCTTTTCCAAAAAGAATTTTTTGACAATTGGGGAATTTTTGGGGTTCTCAATGTTTTTCTGGGGATTATTGGGGTTTACTGCTAAAATATCTGGGGAAAAGGCATGCTATTGATTGGCAACACTGCGAATTTCAGAATTTGCAGGGTGGTTCGGTTACGCCATGTTGATTTCAAATTGCCATCCGTCCTTCACGTAACATCTGTACTCATACGGGGTCGGAAGGATTAGGTGACAGGTACACAAAGGTAAGGTACAAGGAACCTACATACCTAAAAAGAAAAACACACACAACACCAAGATAGTTTTTCTTCCTCAAGGTATCGTGGCTTAATCCTCCTTTTGACATTCGCGCATCCCCGCATTCACTCTGCGCAGGCACGACTGTCCGCGACGACGGAAGTTATCATTTTTTATTTAAAAAATACACGGGAATCAATTTATAAATCACAACTAAATCTAAAACATGTTACCTTGCCAATTTTGGCAAGTAACACGCTTCAAGATGGCTTCGCCCTAGTACACTTTGTCGAAACAACGTCGGGAGTTTAGACTTCGTCGAAACAACTTTGGATAGTTGATTGCATCGAGGCCATCTTGTCCTAGTAGACTTCGTCGAAACAACTTCTGGAAGTTGATCGTACCAAGGCCACTTCGCCCTAGTGGACATTGTTGAAACGATTTTGAGGAGTTGATCGCATCAAGGCCATTTTGCCCTAGAAGATTTCCTCAAAACGACTTTGTTGAAACGACTTCGGGTAGTTGATCGAATCGAGCATATAGCCCTAGTAAACTTTGTTGAAACGACTACGGGTAGTTCATCAGATGACTTCGCCCTAGTAGAATTTGTTGAAAAGACTTTGGGTAGTTGATGCGATCGATCACTTCGCTCTAGTAGACTTTGTTGAAACAACTTCGGGCAATTAATCGGGCCAAGATCACTTTGCCCTAGTAGACTTCATTAAACAACTCCGAGGAGATCGGATCGAGCACTTCGCCCTAGTAGACTTTGTTAAAACGACTTCGGGCAGTTGATCAGATCAAGATCACTTCGCCTTAGTAGAATTAGTTAAAACGACTTCGGGTAGTTGATCGTATTAAGGCCACTTTCCCCTAGTAGAATTCTCCGAAAAACTTTAGGGAATTGATCATGTCAAGACCACTTCGTTCTAGTAAACTGCTTCGAAGCGACTTTGGGGGAGTTGATTGGATCAATATCACATCGCCCTAGTAAACTTTGTTGAAACGACTTTGGGCAGTGGATCTGATCAAGATCACTTCGCCCTAGTAGATTTCGTCAAAACAACTTCGAGGAGTTGATCGCATCAAGGCCACTTCGACCTATTAGCCTTTGCTGAAACAACTCGGGGAGTTGATCGCATTAAGACCACCTCGTGCCAGTAGACTTCGTCGATAAAATTTTGGGGAGTTACTCAATCGAAAAAATTCGAAAACAATCAAGCACAATCGAGAACAATCAAAAACAATATAGAACAATCAAGAACAGTAGACAATAGCAAAAAGCCAAGAAAACCCGTAAACAATCGAGAAATCCCGAACATAATCAAGAAAACCTTAAAACAATCAAGAACACTCGAAAACAATCGAGAAAACCTGAGAAGAATTGAGAAAACCCGAAAACAATCGAGAAAATTCTAGAAAACCTGACAATAATCGAAAAAACCCAAGAACAATCGGGAAAACACAATAATAACTGAGAAAACCCAAGAACAATTGAGTTAACCTAAGAACAACCGAGAAAACCCTAGAACATTCGAGAAAATCCGAGAACAATCTGGAAAACCCAAAAACAGTCGAGACAACCTGAAAACAATCGCGACTAGCCGAAAACAATTGATAGAACCCGAAAACAATCAAAAAAGTTAAGTTTACAAATTTATGTTTGGTTAAGTTCATACAGTTAAGTTTCCAAAGTTAAGTCTGTAAAGTTAAGTTCGTAAAGTTAAGTTTGAAAATTTAAGATTGTAAATTTAAGTTTGCAAGGCTAAGTTCAAGTAAAAACATATTTCTTTTTTCTTCTACCATTTCTACTTCCTTAGTATTACAGATTTTTCCCAATGTCTTTCAGCAATTCCTTTGTCTCTTTGTCAATTTTTTTGATATCTTTATCTTATAGATTCTCAAAGTCCAACTGCTTTCTTTCGTTCCTTATTTTCAAATTTTTAAATTTAAACGTGGCTATTATAATTACTATGTTGTGGTCAGTGTCTATATCTGCTTTTGGGTAGCTTCTACAGTCTTTTATTTGATTCCTAAACCGTTGTCTAACAAGAATGTAATCTATTTGATATCTTCCTATATCTCCTGGCATTTTCCACGTATATGGTCTCTAGCATGATGGTTAAATTGTTTTTGTTGCAGAATTCTACTTACTACCTGTCCTTCCCTACTCACACATCATTAAAATCCCCCCGTAATCATTAAATTTTCATGTCCTTTTACATATCTTTGTACGTATGTCTTCGATATCTATGTAGATCGCTTCTACCTATTCCTCACTATAGCTAGAGATGGGCATGTATACTTGTATTATTACTGTATTTACCGATATAGATTTTAATTTAACCTTCAGTACTACACAGTGTCCTTTTTTTCCACATAACTATTCCCAGATTTGAATTTCTTTCCTCTGATCCTGTATGAATTACCCTAATGTCTCCGCTCGAAAAATGAGATCCAACTAATTTGGTTACACGTTTAGTTCGACTCTTTAGCTCACTGAAACATGTAAGCCATTCTACCTGTTTTAGTATTCTAGAAATTCAAGGTGTAGGTCTATTCAGAATGGTTTGAACACATATTACTTCTTTCTGTACCATCCATCAAGTACTGTAAATTAATATTAAGATCTCAAAAGGTCTTACAAAGAACTGAATTAAGATACAATAGAGTTGTTAAATTTATTTATTGCACATGGTATATGCACGTAATTGCATATATTAAGTGTGCATTATTCAACGATATTGGCGTTTTTAGTTATTACTAATATGTTATAAAATTGTCTCAATATGAGAAATTTCCTGATAATTCTCTAAATTAAAAATACTGCCTGTATTTTATACAAGCAGGAAAAACGAGAATTTTAAATTCTTGTAAAAAAAATAAATATACAAATTTTAAGTTTTTGGAAATAAATTACAATTGAAACAAAAAAGATTTACGGGTTGAATTTATCGTTTGTTTTAGATACCATTCTCAAAAACTATCATCCATTTAATCATTCCAAATGCTGGTATGGGACTAGCAGTCGGAATGGTAGATAGTACGATGATGCCAGAATTAGGACATCTAGTTGATATACGACATTCGCCAATTTATGGAACTGTGTACGCTATTGGAGATTTTGCAATTTGTCTTGCGTATGCTTTAGGTAAGAAAGGTGTTTAGTAGTGCATGACTGATGTTCTTACTTAAATTATACGTGCATACTATAATGCTCCCTCAAACCAAAATATGAAAACCAAATTCTAAAATAAAGCAAGGTATTTTTTATTGTATATTATATAAACTGATACAAAATACCTGAACTTTTTAAAAGTCGACGGTACATAAAAATTAAGTGGGTTAGAAAAAATTAAGATTTTTGCATACCGAATACAGACGAATGTATAATTCTTAGTAATTCAGTTCTTTTCCCTAAATATATGTATGTACAAGATGTCTTACAACGAGTTTTCATTAAAAGTATCTTAAAAACTACAAAAACTAGAAAATTCAAATTTTGCCGCGGTTATCAAACAAAGAACTTACTGACAGATAAACACTGTACTGTCGTGGCCACTTAACATGCCTTTGTTTTTAATGTAACTGTTCAGAAGTGAGCTCGGCAACGTTTTTCTGAACTCTTGTGTAATTTTTCCGATCTCTTATGTCACTTTACTGATCTAGCTCGAAAATAACCTACTTTCCAATCTGAAAATAATCGGAAATATGCATTTTCTATATCGACCACACAAAAATATTTTTTCAAAATCCTTTATACGTTGTGTTTCCATAACACTTTAACAAACGTTTATTGATAAAGTTTACCTTAACTAATTGATTGAATCCGTTTATACTAAGATAATTTTGCAAACGTTTAACTTAACCATCCTCTTGTTTATTATAATCTAAATTAAAGTCCCCTACCAAAACACATTTATTACCATTTATTATACCCCCATCGTACGGTACGCGAACCACTACAGTCAGTTGGTAGCATGGTGAATAATTGCCAACAATGATGCGCAAATAAAATATTACATCACACAATTATATAAAATTACTCCATCACATAAAAAATCACAAGGTACTTGCATAAATTGTAGGGCTACTCGCAGCACTGCTCCATGATGACGGCAGCGAGGCTCCGTTGATCCTTCGGGCGTGGTTATTCGTTGGCCCGGTTGAAACCAAATTAAATTTGTCTTCTTCCAATTTGTAGAGGGGCGACAGGAGACTGGTATAAGGAATGATAACTGGGTAGATAAAAGGAAACCTACATCTTAAAAAACACGATAAGACACAAAATAACTCATTCGTTAGCCTCTCGGTCACCAGACACAACACGTCTCCCGGAAATTCCCACCACCCCCCTTAGCACACCGCGTCGGCGCAATCTCGCGCAAACGCACTGTCTGAGGTGACGGAAATACACACACATCTTTTCAAAATTATTGACGCGAAATCCTTATAAATTAAAACTAAAATTCGACATGTTTACGGCCGATTTCAGCACGTAAAAATTGCGACAAAGCCATAAAAGAAAACACTTAAAAAAAGAAAATGACTGTTAGCACAGTAACATCTTAAAATCTAGATCCTAACTAACCTACATAAATCCTAACTTAAATCCTACAAAATGTTTATTTAGACGCCACCTGGTTTTTTCCGACCGATAACACGTCTTCCGGATTACCAGGAAATGGAAAAGTGCACACACGAGTCTTTGGTGTGGCGCAGTTATAATCGACAGCACAAATTTGTCGGGGAGCATGAAACACTACTTAAACTAAAACGAATGCGACAAGTCGCCTAACTTATATACTAACCTAAAGCTAACATTACAGTTACCTAAGTGCAGACGCACATGAGCGTTGCATCTAGACTGTTTCTTCGTTGGCAAAAAAATGCCCAAATTTAAAAATGTTCAACAGAGTGAGTTACTCTACACTCTAACAAATTTTTAGGTACTGTACTCTGGTTTAATAAACAATACACATCAAAACTTGTCCTGTTACCAACTTATATTTTATAAATTAACAGTTATTAAAAATTTATATAATTATATATTTTTTAAGTGAAAAAACTAGGAATATAGTTAATGAATACATTCTAAGATATAAACCAGAAGAAAAAAATTTTTTATTCAACCTAAACACGTTGGATGCGCCACTATTATACCCCCATCGTACGGTACGCGAACCACTACAGTCAGTTGGTAGCAATGGTGAATAATTGCCAAAAATGATGCGCAAATAAAATATTACGTCACACAATTATATAAAATTACTCCATCACATAAAAAACCACAAGGTACTTGCATAAATTGTAGGGCTTCTCGCAGCACTACTCCATGATGACGGCAGCGGGGCTCCGTTGATCCTTCGGGCGTGGGTATTCGTTGGCCCGGTTGAAACCAAATTAAATTTGTCTTCTTCCAATTTGTAGAGGGGCGACAGGAGACTGGTATAAGGAACGATAACTGGGTAGATAAAAGGAAACCTACATCTTACAAAAACACGATAAGACACAAAGATAACTCATTCGTTAGCCTCTCGGTCACCAGACACAACACGTCTCCCGGAAATTCCCACCACCCCCCTTAGCACACCGCGTCGGCGCAATCTCGCGCAAACGCACTGTCTGAGGTGACGGAAATACACACACGTCTTTTCAAAATTATTGACGCGAAATCCTTACAAATTAAAACTAAAATTCGAAATGTTTACGGCCGATTTCAGCACGTAACACATTATTAGAAATATCTTCCACTATCTCTTCAGAAACATTTAAAAAACTTTCAATGTAGATTTGCTGTGACCTATATAAACAACCAACTATCAAGTCTTTTGGATTAATCCTCACTTTAACCGTAATACACCAATAACTACTATCAACCTTGTATTCACTAATTATTTTGTATGAAATAGCATGATTTATATAAATTAACACACCCACTGTTTTTCGTGAATTCCAAACACACCTCACTAAATTATAATTTCGGATCATTAATTCACTGTCCAATATATTGAGCGATAAGCAAAATCAATTCACACTTATTACAAGGACTTCTAATATTTAAGTAAATAATATCAATACTTTTACCTAACACGCCACTTTTTTTTTTATTATTAGGATGCATTATACGTTTTTTAACGTTTTATTAACTAATTTGGGTATAATATTTATAAATTTAATTGTTTTAGAATTATCACCTTTTGCAACCAGTTCATCTAATTCACCTCTGATTTTTAAAAAATACTCCCTTTGAATTTTTGTTTCGTCTGCCGACACTTGCACATCTTTAGTTAATTTATTTTTAATATTTTAAAATTGACAGTGTGTCATTTATCGAATTCAAAATCTACCTCGCTCTCTTTAAATACTTCTGGCTAATGTTTTGTCAAACTTCATATAGAAGAGCATGTTTACTATCATATCCTGTTACGCTTTCCCGTGTTTCTTACTTACTATTGCACAATTGTTTAATATACTATATAATTACGCGGCAATTTACGCGCCATTTTATATCAAATACCAAACACATTTAAAAGTGATGCAATAGTCAAATTTACATTTACAATATAAGTAAAACGGTTACTCACTTGTATTTTTTAACATCTCAGGATCCTTGTTGTTTTTGTGGGTAGGCTACGACATTGCTCAATCAAATTTCCAATCCGTCCATCCTAAACTCTATGCATTCGTAGGGGAACAATAAGGACAACCAGGTAGAGGTACACGAAGGTAAGGTAGAAAGTAACCTACATCCTAAAAAGAAAAAAGACACACACAACACCGTAGATGTTCTTGGCTTCAGGTCTCATTGCTTAATGGCGTCCTTTCACGGACTCCGCACCTGCGCATTCTTTTGTGCAAACGCAACTGTCCGGAATGACGGAAATCGACAAGTTCATTTAAAAATATCCGCAGGAATTTAATACAAATTATAAAAATGTATGTACATTGCAAAATTTGGAATGTAACAATCCGCCTTTTTATACTTCAAGATCTGTGCTCTAATATAATTATCGGGCAAGATATTTTGAAAAATCACTCAAGACTAAAAGTCGAATTTGTAGGGTTGGTTACATCCTCTACATATCTGTGCGTTAGCTGTAGTAAATGTTCATCTGCTCCACTGTTTGGAACATTATTCTTTAACTGTAAACCGATAGCTATTTAATCTAGAAGACACACAGATGATAACATTACATGTATCGAAACTGAAATTAAACGTTTGTTATACGAGGACGCCAGAACCAAGTCAATCACCATGGCGAGCGCCTTAGTTGTAGCTTTAGATAACCATAAAAAGGAATGGTTATTGATTTTTCGCAAACAATAAACTGTTTCAGTCGATTATATGCATATCTGCTCCCATGTATAAAAGATATGATAAATAATGTAGCATCGTAGATATGAAGAACTCCAATCATCAGTTTTCTATAATAGAAAGCGAGATCTTTCACTGCCTTTGAAACCGGTGGCCAATTTTTTCAATTCAAACAAATTTCTTTTAGTGATACGACCGGAGTTGCTGCCTTTACAAGGAGAACTTGATACAATAATACATAAAGAAAATTTAGTAGACACGCATATCTCAATAATGTTACCGTATGTGGTAAAACACAGGATTAATATGATAAAAATTTGAAACGTTTTATAGATGTTGCGCTAAAGTATAAATTAACCTTGAACAATGGCAAAAGCCTTTTTTCGTTTAGATTGCTCCATATACTTTATTTATTAATATATACGGGATAAATCCCCTTTTTACAAAAACTTAAATAATTTTGTGCAATTAAAAAAAAGTATATAACAATAATAATAATTTACATGCTGGTTTGTTATATCAATAAACACTACTCATAACATTAAAACCTTCCATATACTTGCATATTGAATTTCCTTATCTTTGCCTTTTTTACTGCATATTAACATTCTTCAATTGATTACGAAAGGATGCTATAGTTACACCAAAAAAAAAATCAATTTGTGAAGAAAATTCATTTCCCAAGATACACAGCCGAGTTATTGTGGAATTCATACCAAAATTTGTTCTATGCAGAGGAATATGAAAAAGAGTCTGATTACGTGTGGCCCTAGCAGGCACATGAAGGTTTATAAGCTCTCTCGTGAGTCATTATGTGAGTTTATCAATTTGAAGAGCAATAACAGATCATTAATGAGTCTTCTGGTTTGTAAAGTTTTAATATTCAACAACTTAATGGCATCATCATAAGTAAATGTATCAACTGGCAAGTATAGTCTAAAACTTGGATATCAAATTTCTAATAAAACGATTCGGCCAGACCCTGTTCGAATAAAACCTTTGCTTCAGCTTCGACCTCCAGTAAACTCTAGTCTCTTAAAATAGTAGGAATATTTTCAGTTTTCTAGTTTTATACCTCAGTTCTTGCGAAAGAAAACAATCCTTACTTGTAGTGAACTACCTCTTTGTCCAGAAGCATGAATCGTTCTTTAATTCATTGTAAAAACTGCTCCTGATCCTATAGATAATGAAGCGATATGTATCATGGAAACGAGTGCGTCTGATGGTGCTATTGCAGCCAATCTTATGCAGGCTGGAAGCCCTGTTGCTTGTGTTTCTTGAACTCTCTTAGGATCAGAAAGCAGGCACTTGAGTGGTGAAAAAAAAGCTTATGCTGTTGTAGAGACTACTAGAAAATGGAAACACATTATGGGACATCACTTGTTCCTAATTACTGACCAACGCTCTGTTACGTTTATGTTCAACTCAAAGATTTCAGGTAAGATAAAGAACGAAAAGGTTCTGAGGTGGAGATTGGAATTATCTGAATTTAGTTATGACATATCTATACCTGGAGTTCAAAATGTGGTGACTGATGTTTTCACGTTCAAGTTCCTCAGTTTTAAGTGAAAGTCGTAATTTTTGAAGATTTACATGATTCACTCTGTTATTTTGGAATCTCTAGATTATACCACTGGTTTCAGAGTAAAAACTTGCCCTTTTCCATTGATGATGTAAAGAGTGTAATATCGAACTGTGCTGTTTGCTGTTAAATCAAACCACATTTCTTCAAGCACAAAAGCAAACATTAAGACCGCATCTGCTTTTGAACACCTAAACTTTGATTTTAAAGGGCTATTACTATCCTTTTCACATAACGCTTATATACTGACTGTTGTTGATGGATATTTTCGTTTTCCATTTGCTGTTGCGTGTTGGGATATGACTTTAAAGCTGTTATTACAGCTCTTAAGAATATTTTCTCATTATTCGGTACCTCATCTTACATCCACTCTGACAGGGATTACCTTTAATGTCACATGAACTTCAATCGTTTGTAAATAAGAATGCAGTTACAACCAGTAGAACAATCCCGTACAATCCAAAATGCAATTGTCTGAAACCGTGCGCGAAACTCTTTGATGGCGGTTCTGTTTTGAAGATCTTTACTACAATCGTATAACCTTTGTATGCGCCTAAATAAGGTTTCCTTTTTTGCTATCAATATTTTCAGAGTTTCTTCCTTAGACGGCATTGCGAAATGACGTATAAACTAAATACTTTAATATAAATTTTGAACTAGGAATAATGCGTTTAAAATTATATAGATGCATTAACAAATTATTGCAAAATTTAACTCACAAATTGTAAACAATCTTTTGTATGAGATTTTGTATACAACATGCAAAATAAACTTGAGTTGAAAATTTATAAAATCGTGAACCTACAGTAAACAAACTTAACGTGCTTAGATATGTCAACCACTTTCCATAAGTCGCGATAACAAACCCGGGTCGTATGGACCAGATGTCTTTGAGTTTTAGCAAATGTGCTACATTAAATGCGTGAATGCAATATTCAAACTATAAATACCTTCGATAGCAGGACCATATGCGTAACAACAACAATTAATATGATATAATGCGTAACAGAGACTTACCAATCGCTGTAGATTATCACTTCATTCAACACGCAATAATATGGAATAAAGGAAAACAGGAGTGATATTTGGAAATTGGAGTATTACACTATTACGTTCGGTCACTAGTTATAACCACTGGTGAGTCTTTGCTATATAATCAAACATGTGATTGACACATTTCAACACATACCAAAAATTAATCACGTCGGTACGATTAGTAAGGTTCAACTGTCTTATAATTTTGAAAATGAATGAATTTTGTAGATAAGAACCAGTTCTATGTTGTACAATATAGACTGGATTTACCATCATTTATTTAATAACAAATTAAATTACAATTGGCGCAAACAGCAATTGTCAAACAGAACGTTATAATGAATTACTTTGGAGAGAGAAATGGAACTATCACAGAAATAACAAAATAAAGATATTACTAATTGAGAGTTTGTACTACCTGATGTATGCCGTTAGATTCCTACTATGCACAGTTACAAACGAAGCTCCTCATGAGAGAATATTTTGTCACCCTAGGAGATCGGGAAATAGACAATCTACACTTGCTTGGTTATTTCGAACAAGCCTGTTTATCTAAGAAACATGGAGCGAAAATCAAAATTTGACCCTTTAGTTACTGAAATATCACTTTTGGATGGCAATTTTGATTATACTTATGTAAGAGAGACGACAGTATTTCTCGTTACCTCATTGCTAGTTACGAAGGCAGACATTTGGTTGATCAAGGGACTTCTTCGAATGAAAGAATAGATGACTCAGTAATAACATACATACAAATAATGTGTCTCTACCCCCTATCTCACGTCATAATACGGATAAAAGAGCTAGAGAATTCAACCCGTTGGATTCCAAATAGGGTGAAGAACTGTCTGACGTCGATTACACTACATGGAAGTCTAAGAGTGCAAAACACTCCACTACATTTTCAAGACTGTTTCTTTTTAAGGGGGACAATATGATATAAAATTGTTTCTCATTTTTCATCTTAGTTATCTTTGATTGTTTACTAGCAAACTCAAGTACCTGTGTTAACTGATAGTTCAATTGTGTTTAATAAAGCCTAATTCTAGGTTCTTTCTCACCACATCCAATATCAATTTAATTTTTGTACGTTTTTCTATACAATATTGTGTCTTTTTAAATGTTATTCTAATTAGAAAAGCTTGTAAAATTAAAACTTCAGCCATTTGAATTTTAAACCAAAACAATACATGCTTCAGTAGTAAAGCATTAAACTTAGAAATTATTTTATTAATTTATTTCGAGTGTTACTTTCCATACAATGAAATAATTGAACTAAATTGTAGGTCCAGCAGTTAGTGGAGCACTAGTAAATAGAATTGGCTTCCAGTGGACATTATGGGGAATTGCCATAGTTTACGTAATTGCTGCCCCAGTATTAATTTTACTGAGGAATCCACCGTCTAGGAAATAAAAGTGTTAGAAGCAAGCTGAGAATAATAGTATTTAATGTATTTTACAAAACGATGTATTTGGTTATATATTGATGCTCAAATTTATGTCTGCTGCATAGGAAAATATAAAATATGTATCATAATTTGTATCGATATGTACTACAATGAGAATTTGAATCCAATTGAGTATTTGTTATAATAAAGCAGTATTACAACTAGCACAGGGTGTTCCAAGTTGAATGTGGTTAACGGACCACTTTTTTGAGATCTATTTAGTTGCAAAATCAGAAATGAGTGATCTTCCTTTACTTTCATATTACAGCAATATTGATATCTTTAACAATTCTATTAATTTGTGAACATCATTTTTAGGGTTCCGTACCTTATAAGATATAACGGAACCTTTATAAGATCACTCTCGTGTCCATCCGTCCATCCGGCTGTCACAGAAGTTTTTCTCGAAAACTATGTAACGTAGGAATTTGAAATTGGGCACAATGCTAGGTCTTTATGGCGCGCACATATATCGACAGTCAGGAAATAGAAAAAATATTTTTAGATTAAAATGGCGGGGTTAATTCAGCCAAAAGAAAAAAGTTTTACTAAATATACCGTGTGAAGCATCACTTGAAAGAGGATTCTAAAAGGGTTCTAAATTTTTTTATAATTTTCGATACAGTAGTCTTCATGATATAGTTCAAAATGTACCAAAAATGACCGTTCCTCCCCCCTGTTCTCCAACATTTCCAAAGTTAAAATTTTGATTTTAATAGGGATAGTAGATATTGAGTCATAGATTATCGGAAAACTGCAGGTTTTTTTGACAGTGTAATAGTTGCTGGAAAAGAAATTCTTAAACACAGTAATAGACAACGTATTTACTAATGTACCAGTACAATGTGGGACAATATATTCATTTTTGAGTTATCACAATCAAATTTGGATAAGATTTAAATATACATCATCATCATTAGGTCTTCAATCCATTGGTTGGATGCGTACCCTCATTGTTTCCTAGTCTGAACCAACTTACACATTTCCCTGAAATTCGAACAGTCTGCATTCTTCACTATCTGTGTGCGAAAGTCTGATCTAGGTCTACCCCTACCTACCTTTTTCTATCTTTGCTTGTAGTATATCCCGTACTATTCCCCAGAAATGCCTTAGAACGTATCCTGTCCTATTTCTCCTATTTTTTTTTTGTTTTCCACAATTTAAATATACCGGGTGTTTCATTAAGCGTATCGCGTGGCTGTATATCATAAAGTATAAGGCCTAGAGCTTTGCGGAAAAATATTTATTAAGTAAAGTGGCCAAGAGAAATTGCTGGAAATTATTTTTAAGTTTCAATTTCTACCGCAAGGGGGAGTATTTGCTAAGGTCAACAACAAAATTCAATTTTTCTTCCAAAATTTAAGCACAAGGTCTTATGCTCAAAACGCGAATAGGCAGTTATCTTTATTATGCACAACTTTTATTTGAAACTATTTTCTGTAGATCGCACAATGACAGCTGCAGGACCTGGTGAATTGGTTTACAGGTAAATAGGGTTATCTCACAAACCCGTGTTGGAATTTAATAATGTTAGCATCGTTTGAAAGAGAATTTCTCAGGAATCAAGAAAAACGACTAAATTGATTTTTCTAATATTTTCTAAATATGTTAGAGGGCGTTTTTTCCAATCATGCCAGTTTTTGTTCATTTACTTAAAAAAATTAAATGGAAAGATATATTTATCAAAGGGGAATCGAATAAAGGATAAAAAAACAAAGATTTTAGTGAAAATCGCACCTCGATATCTTTAATGGTTCTTAAGTTATTGCAAAAAGCATATTCATATTAAAAAATATGTACTTCCTTGAATTTTGGATTATATAGTGTTTTGAATTATTTAGTTATTCTTCATTTTAAAGAAAAGGAAATACAGAATTGTGATTTTTGCTTACATACATTATTATGCATATTCACGCTCAGCAATAGCCGCGTTTTCAAAACTTTGAAAGTAAATTCTAAGCATGTCATAAGCTTCAGCATTAGAGAAAGATATTTCTGTAGTTCAAAATTAACAAACAAACTTACACACAGAGCATACACGATTTAACTACTATAACAATAACTAGTATGACAGAGTTATACCTGTTGACAGATATGGATGTTTTTGTTTTCATCGCCTACTTGATGCATTTTAAAGGGATCTATTAGCGACATATTATTAATGTTTATAAACATCGTCAATAAATGAAAGGCACTTTTGAACATCTGCTATAATAATATATATGACTAAATAATTTCAAATATTTGATCCGAAAATTCAGGAAAATTCTAATTAGTACTGGGGGTAGATCTCTAAAATGCACATACCCAATTTAGTCGTTTTTCTTGATCCCTGAGAAATTCTCTTTCAAACGATTCTAAGATTATTAAATTCCAACATGGGCATTGTGAGATAACCCTATTTACCTGTAAACCAATTCACCAGGTCCTGCAGCTGTCATTGTGCGATCTACAGAAAATAGTTTCAAATAAAAGTTGTGCATAATAAAGATAACTGCCTATTCGCGTTTTGAGCATAAGACCTTGTGCTTAAATTTTGGAAGAAAAATTGAATTTTGTTGTTGACCTTAGAAAAGACTCCTCCTTGCAGTAGAAATTGAAACTTAAAAATAATTTTCAGCAAAATTCTCTTGGCCACTTTACTTAATAAATTTTTTTCCGCAAAGCTCTAGGCCTTATACTTTATGATATACAGCCGTGCGATACGCTTAATGGAACACCCGGTATATAAAAATAAAAACAGCTTAATTTGGTTTTTCGATTGCTCACTGTAGTATTGATACGGAACCCTAATAGTGCGAACTTGACTCGCTGTTAGCTAACTTTTTTTTTAGTAAAGTCATCCAATAATAAGCATTAAATTTTATACAATTTTTACGTAAATTAAAGTGATGCACTTAAATGTTTAAAATTTACAACAATTATAAAGTTATAATGTAAACTTGAAATTTTGAATGAAAACTACAGAACTTTACTTAAACGCTTTTTCAGGGAACTTTTTCAAAAAATATATAACTTTATAGTTATTTTTCAATTAGTCAATTTATTTATTTTTTTGTTATAATAAACTAATTTATAATATTAGTAATAAACAGTGGGCCGCAAAACCAAATGTATATACAAAATGACGTTTGTTTCCATAACAAACATTATCGTCATATATAAATACAAGTATAGATTATTTATATCTAAATAAAGATGTAGTTTTTAATTTTTGCCATATATGCAGTTATGATATCCTGTTCTTCAAGTTTCTAAACTTTGTTTTTTAAACAAAGACAGATCTTGTATTTACAATCAGAATACAATTTATTGCTTGTGCAATAATTATGATAGATGATACTTTTGACGTTTATTATGCAAACATACATTTCGTTCGCTGTCAACTATTCATTACAAATATCGTACATTAAATTTATTATAACAAAAAGTGTAATAAATGGACTAATTGCAAACATAACTATATTAAATTATATATTTTTGAAAATCTCTCAGAGTTTTTTAAGTAAAGTGGCAGTCAACGGGGGTTTCCATTAAAAAAAAAAGCAAGTTCATAGTATAAGTTCAAAATTATTGGAAATATTAAATATGTAAGTGTCACTTTAATCTTTGTAAAAAATTGTATAAATAGTTTTAACACCATTTTTGGATATATTTACAAACAAACAAGTTATACAAATTAATATAATTGTTAATATTACGTTGTAATTTAAAAACCATTTCTGATTTTGTTACTGATTGATCTCAAGTAAGTGACCCATAAACACGCAAGCAGTTTTTTTTATTTTTAATAATAACGATGCAATTTGGGATACCCTGTACTTTTATTTCCACACAGATAGCTGTTATTCCTAATTTAAAATTGTAATAATATTTTTCATGTTTTAATAAATTCAATTGGTATAAAATGCACTTTAAAAAATTATTATTGTCCATAAATAAAGTTATCATAACTGCAAAAAAATAATTTACAGTTTTTCTTTTTTATTTTTCTTAATCTTCTTTGGGAATTGAACAAATCATAGTTGTTAAAATCTTCTTTATTTAGGTTTCGATCCATGACCTAGGATCGTTGCCAAAATAATAAAAATTTCAAGTTTGACATTTATGACATAAATTGAAGGTGACTTTGATTTATCAATGTTTGATTTGAATACATTAGGTGAAAATTTTAAAGTTTAGAAGAATGAGTTCCTTCAGTTTGTGTTGCAAATTATGTGGGCCTCTCTCAAAAACGCCTTTTTAAAAAAGTTTACTAAAGATTGAAACAATTTTTATTCACAGTAGAAACGTTAATATGTCTTACAATTTGCAATGCGCGTAACTATCTAACTACTAAAGTCAATGCTACCTCAATTTATGCTTTCTATCTAATACTATTTCTATTCTCATAACTCCTCCGGCCCAAAATGAGGACTATGGGGAACCAATGTCCGATAGCCCAGGGTAGTTCTTAGTTTCCTGTCTAAGATCTATTTTAGGTTCCTTACTATTTCCTTTTTTAAATAACAATTTCACTAATAGATATTTATATACTACATACATTATTGCTAAGCAAATTAGCAAATACAAAATTATAGTATAAGCACTAACACTACTAAAATGTACTGCAGGTTTATCTAACTTGCTTAATTCAATTTTGTCATTTTGTATAAGTCTGTAAACACTACTTATTTCATCTAAACGTACAGGATCTAATTCTATAGGTTTAATATTGTCGCTCACTGTTATTTCACTATTTAGTTTTGAATTTACATAAGGTAATTCCATAACATTGTACATAGGCGCTTCACTAACAAAAGTTTTTAGCACTAACTGATTGATTAAAATTTCACATTGGTTTTTAAGCTCTATCAGATAGCTACCGTTGAGAAGGACATTGTCTTGGTCTGCTCCACACTTTTGAATAGCAACCATGGTTTTAGGTATTATGGCGATGCATTTGTTATCCTCCAATTTCTGTATTTTTATCTTACTGATGGTTAAGGGTATTTGGTGGCACACATCTACATTCTGAGAATACTTTATTAATTGAACTTCACAGGGTGAACTTTCGTTGATCTCTTCCACTTGAACGTCTTGACAAATAAATCTTTCTTGAGCAACAGCATGGCAGTTGACGTCGGAAAAGGCATATGACTGGTCATTTAGCAACAGATATTTTGATTGTGGGATTATCACTTTGAAGGAGTTTAAGGAGGGAGTTGGTAAGGAGTACAAATGATAGAATTTATAATCGTGAATATCTACAATTGGTATTTCCAAAGCAAATACTACAGTGTTGTCTTTGCTGTAACTTTTAATTGTAACAACTTTCTCAGATAATAAAATATTTTGTATTGATATATCAAAAGGAAATTTGTTGTCGTTTAATTGCTTATTGGCTGATAATAATTCAGAGAGCAGTTCATGTGGGTCTGCTATGGCGTTATGAAGAACGTTCAGCTTGGAAAAGCTAATGGCAACTTCTGTTCTTTCTAATAGATCATAAATGATTTGAAAACTAGTGGAAAACTTCGTGGCTAACCTTTCCAAAGTCAAATGGTGAAAGGTTTCTAATTTTAAAATCTGTAAATTTTTTATTTCTTTCGAAATTTCTTCTATACGAGTTTTTAGTATGTACTGATTGTGAATCAAAATTTTAGAATTGTTTTCATAATTCCTAAGAGACGTTTCAAGCATAATAATATGGTGATTAACTAGACTTTTAATTTTATTCTGATTATTAATGAGGGATGAAATTGCTTGGTCGTATCTTTCAGCATCCTTATAATCTAGATTACCAGTGAAAAATTTAATAGCGGTGCCTACACCGTTAAAAAGGGCTCTTTTTGGTCTCATACTCCAAAGGGGATTTAATTGGATCAACTGTTGATTAATTTTACTTTCTAATATTTGTGTGTTATGATAAGAGTCGCGAAATGTTTGATCGAGTCCGAAAACTTCTTGAAATTTTAAAAGTGTATCTTGTATTTTCTTGAATTGATCTTTCAATGTAACGAAGTTATCAGTAATGTTTGTTAAATCGTAAATGTGTAAGAATGTCCAGTAGTTAGTTTGTATTTGCGCTGTGCCTAAGCGAAGGGGAAGGAGTCCGGGGTTATGGTTTAAATTATGGAATTCAGCTCTGGTTCATCTGGTGGTCGTCCAGAAAAGGAACCTGTAACAGGGGGCTTCTTTAATTCTTGAATATGTATAACTTCTTTTATGAAACATGTTTGATTGCCCTTTACCTTTTCTTTTTCTATTTCTACTCTATTCTTATCTAATATTCTAACAATTTTATAGAGGCCCAAAATATTTTATCTTTCTTATTTCGTTTTTTAGAATTTTTCTTATAAACTATTTGATCAACCTTAAATGGTAGATTGCTAGGCCCGTCTGTATTTCTCTTAACTACTGTATTCTCTTTCTTTTCGATCAATTTATCACTTAATTTTTTTATAAACGTGTTTTAATTTCTTTGTGATTACTAACAGAATCCGAGTAAAACGTAGGAGGTAAAAATATTTCATTCGGGTCTCTGGAACTTGTGTGACCGAATGTCAATTGAAATGGGGTAAAATTTGTTGTACTGTGTATAGAATTATTGTAACCTATTATGGCATAATTCATTAAATCATCTCCATCAGGGTAAATCTCTCTTAAGAGTCGTAAGTGCTCAATTAGGGTGGAGTGTGTACGTTCTATTATAGAATTGGACTCATGATGTCCACTTGTGGTAAAGTGTACATTGATTTTATGTAAACTGAGAATTTCTTTCACTGTAGAGTTATTGAACTCTGTACCTCTACCACAATAGTTTGAGGAATTCCGTATGATGTAAAATATTTAATTAGAGCTTGGCTGATATGGATTGAGGTTTTGCCTTCCACGACTATAGCTTGCGCTAATTTGGTAAAAGCATCTACTAATGTTAGGTGTGAACGCACCTTTATATATTCGTAACATTCAATTTAGAGGTTATGTATTTTTTGAGTTGACATGATTAGAATGATACACTTTTACTTTAAATTAAAATATAGTTATAATGACTGTGTTTTGTTTTAATAATAATTCACTTAGATCCACTACATTTCACATGGTTATGGGCCCAGGAATCGTGTCGGTAAACATTTTTAAGTGAATTATTAAAAACGAAAAGCACGTGTTGTAATGCCGGATTCAAGGTCTACGTGTTTTATAAAATAGTCGTGCATGTAATTTGTGGATGTTAATATTTATTTTCGAATTTAAACGAACTTTCCGTTTCATAATATTAAATATTCCTTGCAAATTTTGTGATAATTAGTAAAACAAAAGTTACACAAAAACAGGTTCAAATATGATGAATATGTATTACGAAGATTCTGATAGTAAAAATGCGTTGGAATTCGCGAAATTACAAGGTGGTTCTAATTACAGAGAATGGCGTATAGATGTGGAAATGTTTCTACGTTCACAAGGCTTATATGGTTTTATAAGTAAAGTTGAAGGGGAAAAGGAAACCCAGCAAAGTGATTCAGCAACCATAAAAGAAAAGACGGAATTTATTCGGCGCCGAGACAAATCCTTGTCGATGATTTATTTATCACTAACAACTAAGGTTAAACCAATTGTAAATGGGATAACTGATCCAGGAGTTATGTGGTTAACATTGGAATCAAATTTTGAACCTTCATCTAAGGCGATGATTGGACGATTGCTCACAGAATTTTTCTTGGCCACGATGGTAGAGAACAAGCTATTTCTTTATATATTGCACGACTTGGGACTTGCAAAGAAGATTAAACAATGTAAATTGTGAACTGAAGGATATATATTCAGCTTACAAAATGATCAGCGGCCAGCCTGAAAGATATAATGTAATCGTACAACACCTGTACCAATTACCTGACGACCAATTTACATCAGATGCCGTAGCAATGTCGTTACTTGCAGAAGAAGGACGTTTGCAGAACATGCCGAATTTAGCAGCTAACATTAATGTATCTAATAATAGTTCTGGAGCTTTTACAGTAGATATTAGAAATAATAAATTTGTTAAGCAAAAGTCATTTATTAAATGCTTTAAATGTCATGAAATAGGGCACATTGCAAGAAATTGTTATAAATATAAAAGAGTAACAATAAGAGCAAATTTCAAATGTCAAAAATCAAGTTTTCATAAACGTAGACAAAAGGTAATAGAGAAGCAAATATTTCTACTGTGGGACAACAGTCATGTTGCGAAATTCAGGGAACGTGGTTTTTAGAAATGAATAATGTTGAAAATGTTAAAAGTGAATATGAATTTGTGTTTGATTCAGGAGCAAGTCATCATTTTTGTAAAGACAGAGAATTATTTGTAGAATTTAAGGAAATAAATAAAAGTGTTAGCCAGGGCAAAGGTGTTATTGAAGCTAAAGGTATAGGAAAAATTCATATCGATTTAATTAGTGAATTAGGAAGGAAGGTTCATGTAAAAATGAATGAAGTTCTCTATGTACCCGAATTATCGAAAAATTTAATTAGTCTTGGTTCAATTGCCAGTAATGGTTTCTATTTTGTAGGTAACAGTGATTATCTTTGTGTTTATGCACCTAACAATAGTTTGTTTGTTCGGATTCCTAAAAATAAACGATTATATACAATTAAGGCAGAAAAATCAGATCATATTGATTATTCAAATTCAAGTATGAATTCTGTTTCTTTAGATATCAATTCTTTATCGTTCTGGCACAAGCACTGTGCACATTTAAATGCAAACAATCTTTATAGGGCAATAAAAGAAGGATTGTACTAGGGTAACTAAACTTGAAAAGGAAGACGTTAATTGCCATTCCTGCATTGAAGGAAAGCACAAACGAGGTCCATTCAAAAGACTTCCGAATTCAATCTACCAGACCTCTTGAATTGTTGCATGTAGACCTATGGGGTGAAGCTCCAATTATAAGTGCTGGTGGAGCAAAGTACTTTTTAAGTATCGTAGATGATTTCTCACGCTGGATTGCTGTATATCCTATAAAAAGCAAAACCGAAGCGTTTGATCGCCTTAAAGATTTCATTGCTAGAGCTGAACGTATGTTGGATTTGAAAGTTATCTCTATTCGTACGGATAATGGTATGGAATTTTGTACAACTCATATGGAAGAATATTTTTGCAATATTGGTATTAATCATCAGTTGACAAGCACTTATTCTCCCGAACAAAATGGCGTTGCGGAGAAGGTCAACTATGATGCAATGGATGGTGTAAGAACACTGCTAATTTCTTCAAATCTAAATGGTAAATTTTGGGCTGAAGCCCTGCAATATTATGTCCATACAAAGAATAGAATACCTCACTCTACAAATCTTGAGAAAACACCCTATGAACTGTGGACGGGGAAGAAGTAGCACATTTCACATTTTAGAATCTTTGGATCGTTAGCGTTTATATATATTGCTAAGAGGCATCGCCATAAATTGGATGCTAAATTTAGAAAGAGTATCTTTCTTGGTTATGCCATGTTTACTAAGGGCTACAGAGTTTATGATCCTGTTCGTAATAAAGTTTTAGAACTAAAACACATAAAAGTGGATGAATCTGCAAATGCATTTGAAAAATCAACTATCAACGTTAATCCTTTTTTAGAAAGGAATATATTTAATGATGAGTTTGATAATGAGTCCACAACCACTGAATTAGTTGCTTCTAGGGATGATTACATTGGGAAGAAAGATTTATTAGATTGGAAGCGTGAAGAAATTCAAAGAAAAGATGGTTCGCGAACTGATGTATACTATTGGTTCGGGCAACATCGATGTCGTTCGCAGAATGACGTTAAAAATTTTTGTTGTAAAAATGGTTTGTACTATGAGCCGAAGGAAGATCCAACTAGAAAAGCAAGACCTAAGGTAGTTGAAGATCCTTGTATAAATAATGAGGAATCGATGCTAGTTTGTTTTATACAAATTCCAAACAACTACGATGATGTGATTAAGTCAGATAATTACAAAGATTGGGAAAACGCTATCAATGAAGAAATTGCCATAAATGAGGAACGTGGCGTTTGGCAAGTTGTTCCCAGGCCTATTGATCGTAAAGTTATTACTAGTAGATGGGTTTTTACAGTAAAGACACATGCCGATGGAACAGTTAAAAGTTTTCGAGCTAGACTTGTGGCTCATGGATTTAGACAAATTTATGGATTAGATTACTTTGACACTTTCGCTCCGGTTATTGAATTTGACTTAGTTAAATTACTATTTACATTACTTGTTGTTAACAACAATTGGATTCATGCCCATTGGGATGTAAGATGTGCATTCTTATATAGTGATTTAAACGAAGAAATATTTATGGAAATTCCCCAGGGCTATGAAAAGTTAAACAACGAAACACATGTTTTACTTTTAAAAAGATCGCTTTACGGATTAAAGCAATCAAGTCGTAATTGGTACCATCACATCTCGGGTATTTTAGTACAAATGGGATTTGTAATATCTCAACATTGCCCATGTATTTTGATATTAAATGTAGATTGTATAATCTTATTATATGTTGATGATATGGCTATTTTTTGTAAAGACAAAAGCACAATGAAAAACATATTTGATCAGTTAAGCAAATTTTTTGAAATATCAAATCTTGGTCCAATTACTGAATTTTTGGGTATAGAGTTTGAAAACAATAATGGTTGTATTTTGCATCAAAGAAAATACATCCTTAAATTATTAGAACGTTTTCATATAAATTTAAATATTCCAGTATATACTCCTATGGATGTAGGATATGTTTTTAAAAGTAACGATTTAACGACTAATGATTTGCCTTTTAGAGAACTGTTAGGAGCATTATTGTTCGTAGCCAAAAGAACACGGCCTGATATAATGTTTTCAGTTATTTATTTGGCACAGTTCTCTTCTAAACCTACATATGAACACTTCAATTGTTTAGTGAGAATTTTAAAATATCTCGGATGTACTGTCAATTATGGAATTAATTTATCTCATTGTAATTCATATGAACTGACAATGTATAGTGATGCTTCATGGGCAACGGCCTTAAATTCCCGTAGATCATTTACTGGTTTTATTTGGTCCTTGGGAGGAGTTTTCTTAGGATGGCGTTGCAACATCCAAAAATGTATTGCAAGAAGCAGTATGGAGGCAGAGTATATAGCTTTGGATGCTGCTTGTATTGAAATAATATGGATCTCTAAGATAATCTCCGAATTTAAAAACTTTCCTTTTGTTAATATAAAGCCATTAATAATGTGTGACAATACATCCGCAATTCATTTCTCTAGAAATACTATTGTTAATAATCGCACTAAACACATTGATACAAAGTACCACACCATTAGACAATTTTTAAGTGAGGGTACTCTAGAACTTAAACATATTAATTCAAAATGTAATATGACAGATTTTCTGACTAAACAGTTGTTAAAAAATAAATTGATTACTGTTATTGATAATACATTTGTTACAATGAATGTTCCGAATAAGGGGGAAATGTGAACGCACCTTTATATATTCGTAACATTCAATTTAGAGGTTATGTATTTTTTGAGTTGACATGATTAGAATGATACACTTTTACTTTAAATTAAAATATAGTTATAATGACTGTGTTTTGTTTTAATAATAATTCACTTAGATCCACTACATTTCACATTAGGTAGTTTTTGCCGTCAAAAGTAAACACGTCCATATGAACGATTTCAAATGGTTTTGAAGCGGTCTCAGTTAACATCATAGGCGTATAAGGAGTCTTTCTCGCATATTTGTTTTTCTGGCAAAGATTACAATTGTTGATAAAATTTGATATAGTGATTTTCATATTTTTCCAATAATTTTTCTTTAATTTCTGATATGTTTCCGTTATTCCACGATGAGTGGTTTTCCCTTCATGGTGGTTTGTAATTAAGATAGTTTGGTCTTCCAAGTCAGTTACTGTATTTACCAATTTGTTACATTTAATTAACTTTAGTTCGTTTTCTGAAGTATTCTTTCGGTATGCATTATTGAAATCGTGATATAAATTCTCTTTATTAAAGTGCAAGTGAAATGTGTTATTTGGGTTAGAATATTTAATCAGAAAGTCTATGATTAATTTTTCGTTATCAACTTCGGGTATTTTTAATTTTATAATTTTGTGACCTTCTTGCTCCTCTAGTGAGATGTCGGCATTGAAATATAAATTAGGATAAATTAGTATTTGTCTTGTTTTGCCGTTTATTATTTCGTCCAAAATTGAAATTCCTTGGTTCGAATTGTCGTTTGAAGCAGAATGCTGTGTTGAGGTGCCGGGATTGTCTGGAATATGTATTATTTGTTCTGGTTCTGAGGCATCTAAAGTTAAGTCATGAATTAGGTTTTCTAGTTCGCTTTAATCTTGTGTAAAATCACCTATGCTTTTTAGAAATTCATTAATATAGTCGTCAACGTCATCAGTATTGTCGAAGAGTGATCCAGTTTCTAAAGCATTTACTGGAACACGAGACAAATTGTCCATTAAGCTACGTGTACTACCCGTGTCTATGAGGAATTTCGCATTTTTCTTTAATTATTACATATAGAAGGTCGTGTCTGATAGCATTTAAAATAATCATCTCATGACGTCTATGCGTGAGGTTGCCTGAAAATTTACGTTTGCGGTTATTCTATCAGTGTTAGAAATATTATTGAAATTTGCACTATTGTTATCTGAACACTCTGCTTGCAGAGGATCGAATGAATCCTCGTGAAAAGCTTCATCGTAACGATGCATATCATCAGAATTGTAATTACAGTTTAGCGTGTTCGTGTTATTTCCGAGGTCAACATAATCCCTGCTGACTGATTGTCTAAAGCTCGGATTACTAACGTTCTGATAAAACATGCTGTATGAATTGTTTCGTACTGGGGCTGAAACTCCTGAAGATGTGTCCATTGGCTCTGGTCTAACAAAATTTTGGGGACGACTTATTCGACTTTGATTAAATCTTTGAGATGAATTGCTAAAATTTGGTCTGTTGTGTTGCGGAGAAATTTTGTGCTGGGAATCTATAATTTAAAAGCGGGTTTGGACTAAATGTATTTTGGGTATTACGTGTATAAAACCTATTTGAGTTAAAGAATTGATTGTGCGCTTGTGGTGCACAACCATTAGACGTATTCTGAACGTTTTTGAAATTTGGGTTTATAAAATTGGGCTTGTGAAAATAATTACTACTGTGCGTATTATTTCTGTTTGGAGTGATTCTCGTGTCTGGTCTAAAGTTTGAGTTTGAATTTAGGTTGTTGACTCTTTGTGTACTATATAAAAAGTTTTCTTCTTCAATAACCAAACCCATTGCCCTTTCTAAGCTATCCGAATTTCTTAATCTTACACTTGTTTGAATTGATAATGGTAAGCCGCGGATGTAAGTTTTTAGTGCGAGATCGTCGTAGTTTTTTAGGTGTATTTTAAGTTCATCAGCTGAAACAGTTAATGAGTTTAATTTTGACAGTATTAAGCTCCTAGAGTCCTGACATCGCATCCCAAAATTGTAGGGGCTTTCGTTTCTATTAGGACGTAAATTTATTAGATCTTGAACTAGACAATCAATATCTCTTTAATCACCAAATGGTAAAATTAGCAAGCCTTTTATTTCGTTCCAAGATTTTAGTTCACACCGAGATCCGATTAATACAGTATTGCCCGAAATAAACAGTACTGAAACTAAGTTGGCGGTGTTTTTATGCGTGCGCTGTCACACTCAAGTTAGCTAGTATAGACCTGTCAAGTAAACCTCAAACAAGTAATTAGTAGGGCCTAATTGTTAAAAATGGTGTTAAGTACAGAGGAGAAAGTGTTTCTGGTAGAGCATTATTTTCGTTCATACGGAATCGGCCGACATAATGGTGCAAGTTTGCTATACGTGTCTGATCAATTCACACAAAGGTTTAATAAACGTTCTCCAAGTAATGCTGTAATTTTGAAGGTTATTGAAAAGTTTAGAAATACAGGTAGTGTATTGTGCCAACGAAAAGGAAACTCGGGCGTCCCAGGACAGTTAACAACAACAATAACCATGAACGTGTTTTGAGCAAATCTTAGAAAATCCAAAGTCAGCCAGGCAAGGACAGCGTTACAACTTGATTTAAAAGAACTTCCTTTCAAAGAATCCTGAAGGAGTTGGGTACATTTTCGTATGTGATTCAGGTACATCAACAACTACATCCTCGGGATTATCGCAGTAGAGTGGAATATTGCGCCAGAATTCTCGCGTTACAGTATGAAAATCCTGAATTTTTGAAAAATGTTTGGTTTTCAGACGAAGCACATTTTCACTTGTCAGGCTATGTGAATCGTCGCACAAATCGATTTATGGGCTTTGCCAGACCCGATGAGGTTCAAGAGGTTCCTTTACATAGTGAAAAAGTGAGTGTCTGGTGTGCTGTTTCCGGACACGGAATCATTGGTCCGTACTTTATCGAAGAGAATGGTAGGCAATTCACACTTAATCAACAGAGGTACAGACAAATTTTAACACGATTTATCCCTGATCTACGTCAATTCTGTCGTGCACGTAACTTGGCATTTGAAACCAATTTTTTCAGCAGGACGGGCAACTTGCCATACTGCTGCCGCAATTCGTCAATTTCTTCAAGAACATTTTCCAAGCAAATTCATATCACGATTTACTGACTTCCCTTATCCTTCACATTCTCCAGACCTCACACCTCCAGACGCATACATTTGGGGCATGGCTAAAAATGCCGTTTTCAAATGGGCACCACAAACCATCGATGAATTAAAGGATGCCGTTAGAGTCTTCTTCGCAGCCCTGAGACAACCCTTATTCAATAACATGACCAGAAACTTAGAACATCGTTATGAAGTCTGTCTCGAACGAGGAGGTGCACATTTAGAACATATAATAAAGTGTCAATAACATGTATTTTTTAAATATACAAAACAATTACAATTTCAGTACTGTTTATTTCGGGCAATACTGTATTTGTGCTCTACTAATTAATTTGCCAATAATTGCTCTAAGTAGAGAGTTATTTAATTGAACATCAGTTTGACTGGCAAAATTGTTGATTAAAGCTTCGCAGTTTGATATAAAAATTGTTAACGTGTGCGGGTTGCCCTCGTAACATGGTATAACGTCTAAATGGAGTTTCAATAATTGATAATTCGTGTTCTCATTTGCCATTTTTAGGTTTTTACGATTACTTACTATATTAAATTAATTGTATTACTTAGGTTACTCTGAAAGTCTCTTAAATTATGTAAAATATCTCGATCACATGGAGTTTCTAATTGATTATTTATACTATCTGAATTGTTATCAGTCTCTAATTCTGAATTTATTAAATTGAAACCTTGAAATTGGTTTATTAAATCAGCTCCCTCATCATCACTCATAAATTATAATTAATAATCAATCAATAATTTGTCAATAATTACATATAAATTCAATAATCTTAATAAAAAAAATCAAAAAGAATTTTAAAATCTGCTTACATTAATGCCATGTGTATCCACATGTCCTAATATTCGCTTAGATTTCTTGTTGCTGTGAATTGTTTCCATTTTCAAGAAACACTCCCTGTTGATCATCCAAAAGCTATCACGGCCTCAAACGATTTTCGCTGGTCTAATTTGTGAATCACTTTATAGACAATTTACGAAAGACTACTGTGCTAGCGATGTACATCGCTATAAGCCCGTATACTTTCGCGTTCTGTTTTGTAAACCGTAAAGACGGATCAATTTTCGTTTCCAAAAATTGCCAAATCCATTCTACCGTCTTGCAATTTGCAATGCGCATAACCGATCTAACTACTAAAGTCAATGCTACCTTTATTTATGCTTTCTATCTAATACTATTTCTATTCGCATAGTTTTGCTATTTCTATTCTCATAACTTGCACCCTGGGAGTGACTTTTAAGGTAGCTAATACGCTTAATGTGAAAACAGCTGATAAATTTATTTATAGTTAAATTTCATATAAATTCAATAACTTGAGGATTGGAAAATATTTTTTAACATGTGTAAGGTTTCTATTTATTCGATTGGGAGGAGGCCTAAGCAGTCGTTTTTTAATAATTTGAGGAGGAAATCTACCCTATTTCCATGATATTTAGTGGTATGTGAAGGGGTTCAAGTACCCTTGCGACTATCAAGGTCCCCTAACACTCGAACATTTGCCGAGCTAATATGCCTATTGTTATGTAATTAGTTATTGTATGTATAAATAGAAATCATGTATGTAGGCTGTATTTCATGTTAATATCGCAAGGAAAACCCAGAAAAAACTTGCAATGCTATCTAAATATTGGGGGCATTTGATTTTTATTTATTTCTTTTAGTAATGGGATGCATTGTGTACTGAAAGTCACGGATTCATATGCTACGCAGTTATTTTTATGTAGGGTTGTATAAGCAGCTTCTTTGATTTTGTGTTTTTGGTGGTTTTCTTCTTTGTCAATAATTTTTGCGTCCTCTCATTTTATTTTATGACTGGACTCCTATGCATGTTGGCAAATCATGTAATTTTCAAATTTTCTATTTTTTATATATGATTTATGCATGGGACTCCAGTCACAAAATAAAATGGGAGGACGCAAAAATTATTGACAAAGAAGAAAACTACCACAAATGCAAAATCAAAGAAGCTGCTTATATAACCCTACATAAAAATAACTGCATAGCAAACGAATCCCTGACTTTCAGTAAACACTGGATTCCATTACTAAAAGAAATAACAAATAAATACAAATCAATTGCCCCCAATATCTAGTTAGCATTGCATGTTTTTCCTGGGTCTTCCTTGCGATAACATGAAATACAGCCTACATACATGATTTCTATTTATACATACACTAATTAATTACATAACAAAAGGTATATTAGCTTGGCAAATGTTCGAGTGTTGGGGGATCGTGGTAGTCGCAAGGCTACTTAACCCACTTCACATATCACTAAATAGCGTGGAAATAAGGTAGTTTTCCTCCTCAAGATAAATATAAAAAAATGGCTGCCTAAGCCTTACAGTAACGTAATCACACACTATTTTAATAGCCATCCCCTCAATCGAATAAATAGAAAACGTTAAAAAATGTTTTCCAGTCCTCAAGTTATTGAATTTATATGAAATTTAGCTATATAAAAATTAACAAGCTGATTTTACGTTAAGCGTATTGGCTACCTCAAAGTCGCTCCCAGGGTGCAATACAAATTAAGGTCACTCATTTTTCTAAACTTAAAAATTTTCACCTAATGTATTCAAATCAAACATTAATAAATCAGTCACCTTCAATTTATGTCATAAATATCAAACTTGAAATTTTTATTATTTTGACGACCTAGGTCATGGATCGAAACGTAAATAAAGACGATTTTAACAACTATGAGTGGTTTAATTCCCAAAGATGATTAAGAAAACATACAAAACAAACCACAACAAACATACATGGAGTATTTAATTTACAGTTGCTGTAAATTACATTAAAATATGAATAAGAATTCACCATTTTGCAAAAAGAGTTTGTGTTTCCATTACAAAAAGTCGTAACCAACTTCCGCTGCAATTTGAAGCACCAAGGACTCTGCTACGTAAGATCATTAGTACTTCTATAATAAAACAATTGTAAACTTCCAGCTTAATACTTCAAGGGTCTAATATTTTTGAAACAGGAAATTTGATTAGACAGCTGTGAAACGCTGCACAGTTTACTACATCACATCATTTGCGATTCTACAATAAAAACTTGTAGTCAATTTACAGATCTATAATTTAAAATTTAATATTTTCGAAAACATTTAAAATATTAGCAATATTGCATGTAATTTATCTAAGCTTCGATCCTACATAAAGAAACTGTGAATTGGCATTCAAGTTACAAAATTTGTGTAAAAGCCCTGGTTCTCTTCATCAATTCTGTCATTAGAACTTAAATTCAATAAAACAGTCTTGCTTGAATAGCCATGAAACTTTATACATATACAACAGATCAGAAGTGAAGTTCCACTCAAGTTGGTACAAATTCCATAGATATACTTTGAGACGTAACGAAGAAACTAATCAATGCCTTTTCTTAAATAATCCACGTGCCATATCCTTAACGCAATAGATAATTTCAAAACTCTTTTTAGGTCAAATTAGCACTTGTGGAGCCAGTTGTGCATGTATGCATAGTCGATTATTCGCTTTTACAAATTTGAAATGATAAACTGCAATAACTTTGGTTGGATCAGATTATCTAAAGAGTAATTTATTCAAAGAACCATCTTAGAAAATCTGATTAATCCCGGGCAGCTCGTTCCATTGTGTATTCAACAAAACCAAATACATGCATTCCTCTCTTTTGTAGATAATCAACGATTGGAAAAACAGTACATCAAATTAATTATTTCTACACAACTTGTAGCCTGTCAATAAAATAAGAATTCCAAAAACTATGAGGAACACCCCCCCATGAACCCTTACATTTGATTAACCAATGCTCCACCAAAAGGTGCTACATTGGCCAGCAAATTTTTTTAATGTGGAAATTTTGAATTTTGTCGAACACTATTCCAAGCAAGGTATGGAGCTTTTAGTACAGGCAATTTGTAGTTTAGGGTATAACAAATTAGAGACAAGCTAATTTTTTTTCGGAATGTGTAGGCAAAAGAGACTTCAGTATCATACTAAAAATCCTATCTAATATAACCATTGCAAATCTATAAAAGGCCGCCATCTTGATTTTTTCGTTTTTTGAAAATATCTTATTTATTTATGAATTTATCAAAAATTAGCTAGACATAAGTTTTTAAAGCTTTGTTGAATATTTTTTCCCACCCTAACATTTAAATTATGTTTAAGTATTTCGTTTCTGCACCACTTCCTATTTTTAGTTAGAAACCGTTTTAAACTTACATCACGTCTGCATGTCAAACCTTGTTGACGCTTGCATCTTGTTATTTCAAAACCAAACTTTTAAGTTGCAATAAAGTGTTTACAAATATTTTGCTCTCTTATGGAAAATTTTCAAACAAGCTTAATGAGACATATTTTGGTAAAAAAAAACCTTTTCAATACCTTCATCACCATCAGGTCTTCAGTCCTGGAACTGGTTAGACGCGTACCTCCATTGCTTTCTATTCTGGACTAACATACCAATTTCCCTGAAACTCCTACAGTCTGCATCTTTCACTATCTGCCTGCAATAGTCTGATCTAGGTCTACATCTATCACTCTCTTTTCCTATATCTGCTTGTAATATAGCCCGCACTATTCCCCAAAAATACCTTAGAAGGTGTCCTGCCCTTCTACATCTATTTTTTTCCTTTTCCACAGATATTGTTATTCCTCTACTATTTCTACAACCTCTTTGTTATTAACTTTGTCTGTCCATGCTATCATCGTCATACATCTGAAGCATAACATTCCAAAAGGCTTCTTCCTTTTCCTGTCTGCTTCTTGTACTGTCCCTATTTCATAGATGTACAGTGGTGTGCTCCACACATATGCTGTCAACAATTTTTTCCACGCCATTTAATCACTTTCTCTACATTATCTATAATGACGTTCCCTCCTGCGTCCCTTATATTTTTGCTATATGGTTTTATATCCCTAAAATTCATTCTAATTAGTTTGTATGCTTCGCCTGTCTTTGGTATTTCCATCTTAGTTTGTACCTCTTGGCACTTTTTATCAATCCATTGTTCTGTAGCTTCTGCATTTGCAAATAATTTCTTATTGGATGGCTTTGTATCTGTTTTCATGTTTCGTCTGATCTATTTTTGTATTTTCATCTTTCTTATATTAAACTCAGGATATTCTTTGTTACCCATGGTTTCTTATTTTCTTTTTGTCTATACCCCAGAATATCTCTAGCTGCCATGTGTAAGCTGGATTTAATGTTATTCCATTCTGTTTGTACTTCCTTAGTATCAGAAATTTTCCCGATATCTTTCAGCAATTCATTTACCTTTTTTAAAATCTTATGTGGATATCTCTATCTTTTAGTTTTTCAAAGTCAAAGTGCCTTTTGTGTTTCTTTTTTTCAAATTTTTAAATTTAAGAGCCGCCTTCATAATTACGATGTTGTGGTCTGTGTCTATATCTGCTTCTGGGTAGCTTCTACAGTTTTTTACTTGATTCTTGAATTGTTGTCTAACTATAATGTAACCTATTTGATATCTTCCTATATCCCTGGCATTTTCCATGTGTATCGTCTTCTAGCATGATGTTGAGAGAATGTGTTTGTGATGGTTAAATTATTCTTGTCGCAAATTTCTACCAGCCTATTTCCCCTGTCATTTCTCGTACCTAAACCAAATAAACCTTTTACCGCTCCTTCCCCATCCTCACCTAACACTGCATTAAAATTCTCCGTAAATATTAAATTTTCATGTCCTTTTATGTATATGGCATGTCTTTGATATCTTTGTAGATCGGATCTACCTCTACCTCATTGTAGCTAGATGTAGGCATGTATACTTGTATTATTACTATATTTACCGGTTTAGACTCTAATCTAACCATGAGTACTCTTTCGTTCTTTTGTAAGTAGTTTTCTACACATCGTCCTATCTTTTTTCGCATAACTTATTCCACACCTGAATTTCCTTCCTCTGGTCGTGTATGAATTACCCTGAAGTCTCCACTAAAATCCTCTGCCTCTGGCCAGCCAGCTGGCCCTTTTTCAGGGACCTGTCTTATGGCCGGTTGCACAAAAATAGACTAATCGTCTAATTAACTAATGGATGATTAACTGTAACGGTCGATTAAATGGTAGTAGCGTTTCCCAAAGGTTGTGTGCTACCACTTTAACCGGCGATTAGCTATTGGGTGATTTGACTTGGCAACAAGGCAATTTTAATAAAAAGTAAGCATTTTAAGGTTATCTTTAATCGTTGATTATCTTGACAGAAGCCACTTGACGTTTATTAAAAAATTTGCGTTTGTATATTATTTTGTTGATACTTCTAGTATATAATGGAAGGAAATAAGAAAATGCAATGATATAAATATGGAGGAAATTTTGGCTCAAAATCCAATTCAAGAGCAACCTTTAAACTCGAAAATCGTGAAAATTGCTACTGTGCCCATACTATCCAAACACACTACACGTGCAAATTCAATAAGAAGACACCATCAAAACAAGGCAGAAAATTTAAAGCAACAATATTTTAAAACAAAATTAGCTAACGCTCGACTTCAAAGACAATTATGTTATCAGAGCATCGCATCCAGAATACAATTTACAAGCTACAGCTAAAGAAATTAAAAGAACAATGTGAATAATTTATTTTTAGTTGATAATATTGGTACATAAATAAATAGTTTAACTCGCAAATACTGTCTTTACTAACGCTGGTCTAACTGCAGTATTTTCATTAATCCTTGAGGCAGTATCCAATTCCTCACTTGCATCGACAAAGTCCTCTTCAAACAGATATTCTTCTGGAGGTTATTCATCATTCCCAAATACAAGCATGGAAATCGCTTCAGAACTCCAAAACAACGTTCAACTGTATTTCTAGTTGAAATGTGTGCTCTGTTATATGTATCTTCACTTGCTGTCTGTGTATGTAGGGATGGTGTTAGTAAAAATCTTTTACAAGGATAACCACTGTCGCCTAAAATATAGTTGCTGTCATAGAACCCGTTTTCAAATTGTGCTGCAATTGGGGAATCCTTAAAGATAGTACTATCGTATACAGATCCTGGCCAACGGGGAAATTATATGTTGTATTTTTAACTTGGCATCGCAAATTACCTGTACAGTAATAGAAAAGAAACCTTACGGTTTCGGTACAGTTCCGCATTCTGCCCTCCAGGCGATGCTATTTTAATATGCGTGCAATCCAGAGCACCCAGTACACGTGGAAAACCAGCTATATTGTAGAAATCCAACAGTACTGCATTTAATTCTTCATTTCTCGGCATATGCAGATACATATTTTGTAATGAGGCTATTTCATGAGTTACTTTATGTATAATTCTACATACTGTCGATATGTGTACATTTATAGTGTCTCCAATCAACTGTTGAAAAGCACCTGTAGCATAATAGCGCAAAGTCACTAATAACTGATTTATAGCACTGATCGACTTGTTACGATTTGTAAATGATTCTTGAGTATTTCCAAATGCATAACATTTTCTCTAGAAAAACGAAATCTTAATTTAAATTCAACATCGTTATACATTTCAAATGCATTGTTTCGATTACGGATAGTACGAATTTTTTTAGGCGGTTCTTCATTTTCATCAAGTGACGATAATAAAGTATCAGAATCAAACATTTCCTCGAAACTTATGATATGGGCTAGACGTAGCTTGTTTTAGTATTTGTTAGTAATATATTATAATTATTATGTATTGTGATTGTAATAATTCAATATTAATTTATTTAAAACTGTTTAGGATTTATTATTTACGTGGGTTTGCTTGCCTCAATTCGACACAATAGATTTAAATTTTGTTAGTCAAATTTCCCTAATGCGTTTATTTGATGTATATTAACCTTGTGAATGGTGAGCGTCTGTCGCGCGCGGAGGCACTAGATTCGATTTGGAATATCCAAGAAACTTGCTAAACGAAATCGTTCTACAAGTATTGCAGTGTGTCCACGTTAGCTTGAAGTATCGCAGTGAACGCATTAGCTTGAAGTATCGTAGAACCCGCAGGTAGTAAAATATTCGTAGAGACTGCATTACTAGAAGAATGTTATCGAACCGCTGTAGCAACAAGCTGCGCTAGTGTTTTGAAACTGCTCAAAAAATATCGTTGAAGAAACCGCATATCCTCGCTTATTACAAGCCGCAAAAAATGATATCGTAAAACTGCAGTCGTACTTTATAGTGCTTTCTTGATTGTGAATTGTTACACACCGTGTTGGTGTTCCCATCGTTTTGTCCATGTGCCGCGTCCAGTGTGCACGTGTTACATGCCGCTAATTGGATATTATACACTTTGTTTGCACCGCCCTGGTTCGTGTGCCGCAAACTATCAATTGGTTACCACTTCTTTCATCGTTGCCGTTTGCAGGTGAGTACAAAGAATAAACGCTACTTTGTTTCTGTGTCATGTGCATAAACAGTAATTAATTGTGTTGCTTGTTTGAAACACGCTATAGAAAAAATACAGTCCATTCATCTTTACTAAATTGAGCTTTCGAAAATTCACCGTGTACAGGGACAGTTAGACTTGCGTTGCTAAGGAAACCTTTAAAGTAATCAAATATCTGTCAATTTAATTCTGTGAGTGGTTTCAAAAATTGCTTACTTAAGTTGTTTATATCGGTTGTTTTGAGCACGACGAAGTTATGATACGATGTTATGTTACACCCGAATGTTACAAGTGTGAACCCGGCTATAAATTAAATATCTTCGTGTTCTTACTTATTTGCACATACCCAGAAAAAAAGTACTCATTTTTCTCCTGGGGAAAAAAGTAAATTCATAAAAAGTTACATTTTGTTACCTGTCCAGAAACATTAAATGTCAAATTTTTTCCCGTCACAGAAAAAAGTATTTTATTGGCATACAAATATTATTTTATTTGTAATCTAAATTCTACTGAGAATTACCTCTGATTATAGAATAATTACAACTTCTTCAACTAATGGACAGGCAGGGGTAGGAATAGTGTTAGGTAAAAGATTAGGGAATAAAGTTAAAGAGTACTTACAATTTAGTGATAGAATAATTATGGTTAGATTGAGTACAAAACCCACAGACACTGTTTTAGTACAGGTTTACATGCCAACAACTCAGTACGAGGATGAGGAAGTAGAAAAGGTATACGAGGATATAAATAGTAAAGTGAGAAAAGTAAAAGGAGATGAGAATTTAATAGTTATGTGCGATTTTAATGCGTCAGTGGGAGAAGGTAGTGAGGGAAAAATGGTAGGAAATTTTGGTTATGGCAGACGAAATGATAGAGGAAAAAGATTAGTTGAGTTCTGCCAGGAACATAGATTAGTAACTGTAAAACCCTATTCGAACAACATGTTAGGAGAAGATATACCTGGAAAGTGCCAGGTGATAGGGCTAGATACCAAATAGATTATATTTTAGTTAAACAAAGATTTAGAAACCAAGTTAAAAACTGTCGTAGTTATCCAGGGGCTGAAATAGATAGCGATCATAACTTAGTTAAAATGAAGTGTAAACTAAAATTCAAAAAATTGAGAAAGGCTAAAAGAGAGGGATGGGATCTAGGTAAGCTTAATGATAGTGAAGTAAAAGAGGAATATAAACAAGTATTAGATAATAAGAGCAAAGAGATAGCTGTAGGAGGGAACGTAGAAAATAGATGGAAAGAAATAAAACTGACTGTACATGATACAGCAACACAGACTATAGGTAAGAAAAAAATAGAAGCGAGAAAACCGTGGGTAACAAAGGAGATATTAGATTTAATAGAGAATAGAAGAAAGCTTAAACCTTTCAGAGAAGTGGATAGTGAAAGTAAGCAAAAATATAATACAGTTAGAAATAAGATAGTATATGAGTGTAGAAGAAATAAATGGATGGAGGAGAATTGTAAGGGAATACAAGATGATTCGAGAGTAGGTAAGACAGGCAGGGCTTATAGGGCAGTTAAAAAAGTTTTTTGGAAGAGATAGGAAAAAATATAATGGTATTAGGGACGAGAATAATGAGCTTCTAATAAATAAAGTTGAGGCAGCAGATAGATGGAAAAGATATTTAGAAGATTTATATAAGGGAGACGATATGGATGAGTTAGAGAACGACCAAGAAGGGGATGTAGAAATAGGGTTCTCAATATTAAGAGAGGAATTTGATAGCACTACGACACCAAGGGAGGGATCGGGACCCGTGAGCGGCCTAGCTCTAGCCGACGAGGGGTAGGTCAGACAAAAGTCGTAGATTGGGATTGCTAAATGCCCTAAGATGACAATTATAATGAGATGTGAATTCGGTAAAACGTCAAAAATCGGGTGGGCACCACCAGGAATGTCACAATGCTCGATGACAAAAGGAGAATCTCGTCACTGGTCGGTAGACTCCTTGCAGCTCAATATTTAGCATAAAATCCTCAGAAAAACTCGCAGAGTAGAGAGGTTGAATTCACCCTACTAACATAAACTTCTTTCTAAAATAATGCACGTATACAACTTTACTTAATTCTATTAACAAATTCAACAACTGAAATAAATACATGGTTAGTTACATAAACAAATATGGCACATACATATATGAACAAGTAAATGTAAACATTACCACAAGTAATATTGTCGATAAAGTAAATAGCATACAATTATTATTACTATAAGGTGTACTGGCCAGTAAAGCAATGTGTAATAAAATTAAGGTAGAGTTGAGTGCACAGGACACCCCCACTTGCTCTACTTACACAGTAACTAATAAAATATTTGAAACGTAATGCGTAGGACGCCGTGTGCATGCAACTCTACGCTACTAACCTAACGGCAATAATAACTTTCAATTCAAAATGTAAATTGTGATCTTGATTCAGCAATTATGTAATCATAATAATTTTGAATATCTGGAAGTATCAGTACAACTGTCTTAAATATTACGTTAATTGGAAATAATATGGTTTAACTATTTATACTAGTTGAATGTATTTGTTGTTCACGACAACGGTAAAGTATCAATAAAGCGCACACACTTTAGGACTCGGTGATAAGGGATAGACACAACTTCATGTACGGGTTGTGCTTAGTTTAATTACACAAACATTCAATTATAATCGACATATTTGGGGCTGCACTGTAAAATCTACGAATACAGTCGCTTATCTTGTAAGGTGGATTGTACCAATCAACACTATGAGGGTGTCGAGTTTTCTACTTTTAAACACGTGACAATTAATCTATTACTTGATTCCCAACAACTGGGTTATATTACGGGCCTACCGCAACCGTAACGAGATTTCCATTCATCCTCTAGACAGTAACTCCCAAATTCATTGGCATTAATCACTACTTCTAAAACGTAAATAACAAAAGAGGATGCCTCAACCTACAACAGAATGATTAACCACGTGCAGCACATGACGCTATTAGCGAAGATCAACAATCAAAACTCGGCACTTGTATTATAACTTCCCCTGAACCACCAATATAAACGATCGATTAACTGTGATATCATAACTACATATTTCATGTAAAAACTGAATAAATCCGCTCTAAGCGATTTGTTTTATATCACAAAACTCAACTTGACAAACTTCACTTCATAAACGTCACAGACCTCGGCCCTCTTGATTACCTCCAAAAAAACTGTCGAAATTATGAAGGGATGTGCGGGCAATGCGCTCTTTGTTATATTTTAAACTGATGAATTATTTACACAACTAAGGGACTTTATATACATATTTCTTTAATATAACGTAACAAAATAAACGGAACGTTACACAATCCCAAAAAAGTCAGGAGCTGGTAGGTGTGAGAATTTTAGAACAGTTAGTTTAACTTCTCATGCTTCCAAAATACTAACAATAATAATTAAAAATAGAGTAGAAGCTTTGGCTGAAATTATTTAGGCGAAGACCAATATGGTTTTCGTAAAGACAGAGGGACTACAGAACGAATGATTAGGGTAATTATCGAAAAAAGGTTACAAAAAAAAACTCATTTCGCGTTAGTAAATTTAGAAAAAGCATTTGATAGTGTTAATTGGATTGTTATGTTCAGGGTTTTGCAAAAAATAGGAATCTCGCATAGGGATAGAAAAATTATTTACAGTCTATATAAAAACCAAAGTGTAGTAATTAGATTTGATGAAATAGAAAAGGAAGCTAAGATTAGAAATGGTGTTAGACAGGGTTGTATACTGTCTCCCTTGATTTTTAATGTTTATATTGAGGAAGCTTTAATAGCTAGAGAGAGAAAAAAGATAGGTATTAGTGTACAGAGACAGAAAATAGACATGTTACGTTTTGCAGATGATATAGCCATTATAGCAGAGTCTAGAAAAGAGTTAGGAGAGTTTTTAAATATTTTAGATGAGATACTACAGAGTAACTATAGTATGAGAATTAACTCAGTAAAGACAAAGATAATGATAAGTGAGTTACAGCCTAGTTCTAAACCAAAATTAAAAATAGGTAATACCGAGTTAGAGGTAGATAAGTTTTGCTATTTAGGTAGTATAATTACAAAGGATGGACGTAGCAAAAGGGATATAGTAGCTAGAATAGCTCAAGCTAGAAAAATGTTTTTGAAAAAGAAAAACTTACTAATAGCTAATAGTATTAGTTTAGATAATAGAAAAAGTTTCTTAAAGTCATACGTATGGAGCGTTCTACTATACGGTAGTGAGACTTGGACACTTAGAGAGGCAGATAAGAAAAAGATAGAAGCTTTTGAAATTTGGTGTTATAGGAGAATGTTAAAGATTAGTTGGACAGATAGAGTAACAAACGAGGAAGTTTTTAGAAGGATAGGTGAGGAACCCTGTATGTGGAAACAATTGAAGGTCAGGAGAGATAAAATGATAGGGCACCAGTTAAGACATGAGGGACTATTTAGTAAAGTCTTAGATTATAGACTACCAAATAAAAATAGAGTAGGAAAGCCTAGACAAAGCTATATTAGTCAAATTATTCGAGATTTAGGTTGTGAAGGGTATGCAGAACTTTTTAGACTAGCACAGAATAGAAAAGAAGTTAGAGCTGCTGTTACGTGCCAAATTGGCACTAAACATTGTCTTAGCTTAATTTTTGTGTGCGGAAGTTTTCGCGCCTTAAAATTTAAAAGACTTGGCGTGTATTTTCGTCGCGCCAGAGGGTGTTTGCGCGAGATCGCGCGGGAACTTCGCGCCGACGCGTGAAAAGAACAAAAGTGGGGAGTTTCCGAAAGACGCTTAGGAAACGGGGCTTTTTTCCTCGGACCTTCGTGAAGAGCGGTTTTGTCAGGTATCGTATCGTGCCTTATCTTTATTTACGTAGATCTCCTTGCCTGATTATCTTTGTTTGTCGCCCTTATACTGCTACACTTCGTTTAAAGTTTTATCTGGTCGGTAATGCAGTTAACAAAATGTAACACTTAGATTCTGGTACATTGAAATGCCGATAGATGGCTCTTAAAAGCCGGTAATACAATTACCAAAGTTCATAAGATACACCATGACGTCACTGATAATTTATATTGCGCCATAATTAAGCGAAGTTACATAAAATTAAAACAATAAAAATTAGAGAGTCTACTCACGTGAAGGATCCGCTAACCGGCAGGAAATCACGCTGCGGTAGCCTCGGCATCGCTGCTGCTGGTAGAGTTGGACCTCCAAATTATCTCGGGGTCATGGGATGCTCCAGGGTCATCTCCGTTCCTATATGCAGTGGAAGACAGGAATAGGTAATTAAGGAAAGATAATCAAGATAAGGAAATCTACATAATAAGATAACACGACACCCGCACGACTGTTCACTTCAAAGTTCGGCGTAAAAAGCCACGTTTCCGCGCGAGAACCGCGGAACTCCCTACTCTTTGTAGCATTGCTATACCCCTATAGGGATAATTCACACTTGCCAATTGCACTATTGTGACGTACCGGAAGCCCCGCCCAGTCTATTTAAATTGTTCCCGCTTCTTGCGTATTTAAAATTATGGCGGAACTTCCGCACATCAAGAAAACTAACTAAAACAATGTTTAAGTGCAAATTCGATTTGCACGTAACAATCGCGACAAAGCCACAAAAGAAAAAACAAAAAAGAAAAGTCTGTTAGCACAGTAACAGCTTAAAATCTAAGTCCTTACTACCCTATATAAACCCTAACTTAAAACCTACAAAATGTTTATATAAGGCGCCACCTGGTTTTTCGACCGATAACACGTCTACCGAAGTACCAGGAACGGAATAGGTAGCCCGATAGTCTGTGACTACACTACTTACCGACAGCACAAATTTGTCGGGGAGCATGAAACACTGCTTAAACTAACACGGGTGCGACAAGTCGCCTAACCTATCTAAACCTATCTAAACTTATCTAACTAAAGCTAACATAAAGTTCTTATATGCAAACACACATGAGTGTCGCATCAAACTATTCTTCTTTTTTGGCAAGAAGTGCCCAAATTTAAAAAATGTTCATGAGAGTGCGTCACCTTGCACTCTGGCAAATTTTGTTTCTGGTACTTTGGTTTCCTCCGATGCACATTTAACTTGTCCATGACACAGTTGTGAATCCACAAATTTACCAAAAGTACCGCCTACTAAATCCTTATATGCTAACCTGACAAATTACATTTCTAAATTGGGTTAGCTTTTCACTTAAATTTCAGAAAGATAATTCCCACGTCTGGTCATATATACCACACGTTAGGACGATAAAAAGATAAGATAAGATCTCAAATTGATGTTAAAGATAGTAGATAAGGTAAAGATATTAAGCTTAAGTTGTTATCCTCAAAGGTAATGAATAAGATAACGGTATTAAGCTTTAGTTATTTTTGAGATACTCGATAAGATAACACGATATTAAGTTAAAGTGATTATAAGAGATAGTAGGTAACATGAATTTAAACAGAAGTTATTACTCAAGATAACCGGTAAGATAACGCGAAATAACTCAAGTCATTCCTAACGGTAGTCGGTAAGATAACGATAAATTAAACCAAAATTATTACTAACGGTAATCGGTAAGATAACGATAATAAACTAAGGTTATTATTAAGGGTAATCAATAAGATAACGATATTAAACCTAAAGGTATTATCGAAGATAATAAAGAAGACAAAGATATTGGCCTAGTTATTACCCAAGACAATGATAACAACAAAGAGTGGCTCCAGTAGAGCCGTTTAAATGGGATTGACCCTATAAAACACAGCGTAGTCTGAAAGACCACCTGCGATATTAATCCGACAAGATAAGATATACACATTTTTAAAATTCACTAGACTCCTAAGAGAACTAGTACGATAATTTTCCTAACGAGTGCTTCGACTACGATAAGAAAATCAGACAAAGATAGATACGACAACTTAAAAGTATCTTCACAGATACAAACACACAAAAACAAACTGTTTTAAGGTAGTTTTTAAATCGGTAGCACCCTAAACACACAAAATGCCCAATTATAAGCAGTTAAATACAGATACACTGTCCCCATATGCTAAAACAACCGAGAATTTAATAAAATAACAATAAGAGCGATAGCGTCTCACCACAAAGTTCAATAAAAAATAACGAAAAAAAAGTTTATAAGTTATGTAGATTTAGTAGAAAAAGGAAGGAATAATGTTGTAGTATAATGATGTAGTATAATGTGGGCGATTGCAATAATTCAGAGGAAAAAACACACGGAATAGACAATCCTAGCTTTTGCAACTGCGAATATGAACTATTTCTTTCAATGGCATAGACTGCGCATGTTCTATGTGAGCCCAAAGAAGAAAGCATTCACTCAACATCAGCCAAAACCAGTCATAAAAATTCAATGGGTTATTTCAACCAAAGTTACGACAATTACCATTCAATTAAACCATATAAGAGAAATACTAAAGACCGAACAATATGTAATAGGAAAATTTCAAGGGTTAATTAAATGAAACGACAAAGTTATATTGGGGGGGTGTAGAGGATGAAGTGATATATATCCAATGGTATGGTGAAGGAAAAGTCAACCAGAAGAAAAGATAGCTAAATTAAGGTAAGTAAAGTTAAACGTGTAAGAAATTATATACTATATGAGAGAAGGAATAAGTAATTAAAGATACTAATTGATGGTGAGGAGAATGGGACATGAAAAACTTAATTAGCATTTGGGTCGGCAGAGAATGGCTTAAGGTCTTTAATATGCCACCTGCCTTGGCGTTTTCCTTCAGTATCCTGAAGTTCGTAGATAAGGGACTAATAACACGTGTGACTTTACAAAGAATGAATTTAGGGGCCAATTTTGAAGAAAATTTCTTAGATGCATCCGATAAGACATAGTTCTTTTCCACACTTGTTCGCCTAAGGCAAAGGAAATATTTCGCCACGCAAGTTATAATGGTCCTTGCTCTTTTCGTAAGCTTTTAACAAATTTTTCTAACGTCGTTAAAGATAGAAGGTAATGACTGTTGGTCCTTGTCCCAACGTACTTTATCGTCAAATTCGATTACGTTAGTATCGTCAGGCACTAAACCATAGTAACTCCCATCGATTGGGGTATATCTTCCAAAAACAAGAAAAGACGGAGTGAATTGGGTTGCTTCGTGTTTAGATGTACGCAAAGCTTGGGCAATTTCAAAGATATGTTCATCCCATGTAGTATGGTCTGAATCAATATAAGACGAGATAGCGGTAATTAACACTCGATTTACTCTCTCGGTAGGGTTTACTTGGGGGTGATATTTTGCGTTAAACCAAATTTTTTGTACTTTGTAACTTTTAACGAAATTCTGAAAATCTTTAGAGATAAATTGTGCACCATTGTCACAAAGAATAATCTGGGGGACACCAAAGATAAGAAAGACATTCTGTTCTAGGAATTTAATTATTGCTGCAGAGGTAGCTTTACGTAAGGGTTGTACCATAACAAATTTAGAAAACCAATCGGTAACGACTAAAAGATATTGATTGCCTCTTTTCGATCGAGGGAGAGGTCCTAATAAGTCAAGCGATATTAATTGAAAGGGATAAGATACACGCTTAAAGTTACCCATTAAACCAGGGCGAGCATCTTGCGAACTCTTATGGGAACCACAAATTTTGCAGCTTTTAATGTAGCGGCAAACAGATTGCTTAAGTGTGGGCCAGTAATACAATTCAGATATTTTAGCGAGAGTTTTTGTAACACCAAGGTGTGCAGCTAAGGGATCGTCGTGACATAATTTGAGCACCTCACTGCGATTTGCAGTGGGCACAACGAGTTTCCATTCAGGTATATTCGATATTTTATGTGGGGACGAGGATACAAATTTATACAGTCTATTATTAGTTACACGAAAGGTAGGAAATTTGTCGGGGGTATCGGAAACTTTTCTAATCATATTGAGGTACCAGGTATCCAGAATTAAATTTGGAAGGTTTAGAGAAACAACATCTCGAGATAACGCATCAGGTACGATATTTAATTTGCCAGGCCTATGCCTAACATCGAAAGTAAATTGAGATATACGCAAGTTCCATCTTGCCAAACGACCTGCGGGTTGTTTCAAGTTATTAAGCCAAGTGAGTGCTGCACAATCAGTGATTACGGTAAAGTGTGTACCTTCGACATATCCTCTAAATTTCTCGATGCCAAAGATAACACCCAATAGTTCTCGTTCGGTAGCAGAGTATTTTGTTCGGCAGAAGTTAAGGCACGGCTCGCATAAGCGATTGGATGTTCTAAACCATTGTTTACCTGGAACAACATTGCACCTAACCCAGTAAGTGAGGCATCGGTTTGTATATAAAACTTATCATCGAAATTTGGAGAGATTAAGATAGGTGCTGAAGTGATTAGTGTTTTAATTTGTTCGAAAGCTTGTTGGGATTCTAAATTCCACTCGATAGTTTGGGATTTCTTTTATTTTTAATTAAAGCGGTAATGGGTGCAGATATAGTTGAAAGGTTAGGTAGAAAATGCGATAATAGCTAATCATTCCAATTAAACGTTTGATTTCGGTAACAGTTTTTGGTGTTTTAAATTTAGTAATAGCATCAACTTTAGCGAGATCTGCTCGTAAGCCTGTTCCATCGACAATAAAACCAAGAAATGTAAGGGATGAACGACAAAATTGAGACTTTTCCCAGTTTATCTTAAAAGCCTGCTGCGCTTAAACGTTCAGCAACTTCATCTAATGTGGCGATATGTTCATCGAAAGAACTTGAGATAATTAAGATATCATCCAAAAATACAAAGGCACGTTCTTGATGTAAGATAGGACCTAACGTTTGATCCATAGTACGTTGTAAAGTTTGTGGAGCGTTACAGAGACCAAATGGCAAAAATTATATTCGAAAAGACCTCGGCCTGGGACACAAAAAGCAGTTTTTGACGAGAAGATAAGTCAAGAGGTATCTGATAAAAAGCTTGTCTTAGGTCGATAGATGAGATAAATTTTGGCGTTACGAAGCCTGCTCAAAATTGAGTCAGTTCTGGGTAGAGGGTAAGCGTCTGGAACAGTAACAGAATTTAGCTTCCTGCCATCAAAACAAACACGCCATTCGTCATTCTTTTTCCGAACTAGCAACACGGAGAGGTCCACGGTGAATTTGAAGGAGAGATAACACCAGATACTAACATTTTGTCTATTTCCGCATGTAAATGCTTTTGTAAGGCAGGCGATAAGGGATATTGACGTTGCTTAAAGGGAAGGGCATCACCTGTGGAGATAACGTGTGTTGCCGTTGTAACACAACCAAGTTCAGAGGTATTAAGTTTGCGAAATTTGTCGATTGTAGCGTTAAGAGTTACATCTTGGGAGTCAGTAAGAGATTTTGTTAGATATTCCTGTAGATGCACAGGAGTTCGTTTTAATAGAGGTTTGCCATGAAAATCCTGAAAGTAAAGTGACAGATTAAAAGTTTACAGAAATCAACGCCCAGTAGAAAAGGATACGCTAATGCAGGGACAATCATAAATAAAACATCACGTTCAAGAGACTCTACACGAATTTTTAACTTAAGGAACCGGTTACATGTATTTGATTATCGTCAGCTAAATTTATGGAAGTTTTTCGAATAATTTGAATTTTGATATTTTGTTGAGATAATTGATGTAAACCTTCTATTTATAAGAGAACATGAAGAACCTGTATCCAGTAAAGCAATTACATTTAAGGAACCAATTGAGATAGATAAGTGTGGACGGTTATCGAAGGGTTTTTAACAAGTTGTGAAACGGTAGCAGTCTTTTATGATAAAAGGAATTGACGGTTTGTAACCACTTAGACCACTCGGCTGGAGTAGTGTAGCATAATTCCTCTAATGAAGGTAAGGTATTTTGTACATTAATAGTAGCGGTATTATTATTAGATAAATTTAATGACGGTACAACGTTAGAAGTGGTTTTATAATTTAAATTTATTGGCGTCTGTGTCCGTTGAATGATTGGTGTTGAGGGCGATTTTGGTTTCTTGAGATATTCACACCCTGATTTGAAATATCTCGACGGGAGTTTCCGATACGTTAGGATTACAGTTGGTGCAGTTAGATTTGTAGATATTTGAGCGACCACAACCATAACAAAAATATTTTTAGGGTATGTGCAGACAGTATAGCTATGTCCACTTCGCTTGCAGTTCCAACAGGTAAGTGCGTTATTAGTTATGGTAGGAGGAACGTTAAGGGTAGATAGTTTACGGAAGGTCGAACTTGGCAAGCTAGATCAGGTTCTAGGAGACCAGATAATTTCTCGGTGGTGGTCGATATTTGTCAATTCTTGACCTCACTTCTTGAAGAGAGCGACATAGGTCTTTAAAATGAGCTAGCGAAGATATGGTCTGTAATGCCAAACGTTCTGAGAAATAGGGGTTCAAATTTCTAAGTAATTGATCGATAATTTCGGATTCGGAAGGTTTTTGTCGAGTCTGCTATATAAAGCTTCTAATGAGGTAATAAAAGACACAACATTTTCGTCGGGACCTTGAGTTCGGTTTCGATTTCGTTCCAAAGATCGTTAATGTAGCCATAAGGTAGGAAATCTCGTTTTAAACAGGCAACTAACTCATTCCAGGTAGAAATTTGGTGTCGTATGTTTCTGTACCATATTAACGCTGAGCCTGCGAACAAATCACCAGCTGAGATAAATAGGTCCTGGTCGGTACACCCGAGAAATTTTAAAATCGTTAATCCGGTCAAGAAAGGATGATAAAGAAACCTTCGAATCAAACCCTTCAAAGGTGAGACCCCATTTGTATACAGGTATAGGTTTTCCTAATGGTTTAGGTTCGGCAAGCGCAAGATTTGAAAAAGGTGACGATATATCTACGTCTGCGTTAGGATTAAGTCTTTCTAAAAGAATTCCTTCAAGCAATAACACCTCGGACAACAAACTTTGTTTAGCTTGAGTCGCTTGGTCATCGTTATATAAAGATAATGATTCGATACGGTGTTTGACGTGGGTTATTCTTGAAGTCAATCTCCTAATTCGATATTAGTAGCCGCAGGATCTGTTTTGTTTATTATACCCAATATATCATCTAAAGATAATTTAATTTCTGATACGTTGAGTGGCCAATCGCCAACAGGGTTCTTTAAGATAGCAACGCCTTTGGTTTCCTGTGACAAAACAGCCCTAAGTTGAGATCGCCTATCATTCTGATTGCTCGCAGCTATGATACTTCTACATTCCAGCTCGTAGATTAATTCGAGGGATTTTAGATGTGATACGTTCATTATGAATACAATATTCAAGACACGATATAAAAATATGCGATTTTGACGCAGATTAGAAGGTAAAAACACGTTACAGTTACTTTAAGGTAATACGATACGATATTTAGAGGTAAGAACTTGTTAGAACGTCACCGATAACACCAAAGAAACACATTTAAGGTATATGGAAACGAAATCAATGTTCAGTTAAATACATATTTTATAGATAATGACAAAGAAGCCTTCCAAAATGGAAAATGGACGCAGAGGATATGTTATTTAACCTATAAGGCAACAACGTATAGTCAAACACTTCTTAAAAAGGTATACTAGCAATTTATTTCACTCAAGTGTTTTTTAAACACAAAATTTTCATGTAAAGGATAAACCATAATGCAATTTTAGAATGTAACATAAAGAACAATGTATTTAAGTTTCAAAAAACGGCCTTTCAAAGTTAAGGAAAGCAACTAAAGATATTTTAATAGGTAATTCTATAATACTGTATTTAAAGACATAAGGTAAGGTAAATACTTACATGAATAAAAATACGTTTCCTTAAGTGAAAAACTGTTTCAATAACATCTGTTAAAATATTGCATGGTTGTAACTGAAATTAACATAACCTAAAAACAAAGAAGAAACCCCTGAAGTTCATAGCCTGAACAGGTTGAAGGCGCCATCTGCTACACTTCGTTTAAAGTTTTATCTGGTCGGTAATGCAGTTAACAAAATGTAACACTTAGATTCTGGTACATTGAAATGCCGATAGATGGCTCTTAAAAGCCGGTAATACAATTACCAAAGTTCATAAGATACACCATGACGTCACTGATAATTTATATTGCGCCATAATTAAGCGAAGTTACATAAAATTAAAACAATAAAAATTAGAGAGTCTACTCACGTGAAGGATCCGCTAACCGGCAGGAAATCACGCTGCGGTAGCCTCGGCATCGCTGCTGCTGGTAGAGTTGGACCTCCAAATTATCTCGGGTCATGGGATGCTCCAGGGTCATCTCCGTTCCTATATGCAGTGGAAGACAGGAATAGGTAATTAAGGAAAGATAATCAAGATAAGGAAATCTACATAATAAGATAACACGACACCCGCACGACTGTTCACTTCAAAGTTCCGCGTAAAAGCCACGTTTCCGCGCGAGAACCGCGGAACTCCCTACTCTTTTGTAGCATTGCTATACCCTATAGGGATAATTCACACTTGCCAATTGCACTATTGTGACGCATCGGAAGCCCCGCCCAGTCTATTTAAATTGTTCCCGCTTCTTGCGTATTTAAAATTATGGCGGGAACTTCCGCACATCAAGAAAACTAACTAAAACAATGTTTAAGTGCAAATTCGATTTGCACGTAACAATACCTGTTCCTGCTCTTTCCCTACATAGGTAGAGGTAATTTGTAGCAGTTGGCCGAACCGCTTTCCGCACCATTTTTAATCACTCCGAAGTGGAGCCCTGAGATCCAGCCGAAGCCATTTGGATGGAGGTTAGGCGTACCCTCCGTTAATAGCCTTAAAAGGGCCATCAGTAGCCCTGATGGACTTCAACGGAAGCCAACTTTAACCCCGCAGGACGTCGGATTTCTTATGTAAGTACTTTAATTGCTTAATTTGTTCGCTAATTTAATTTATATTTTTCCGCAAATGGCGTATTTAATTTGTTATTGGTGACGTCATTTTCAGATGGCCGCGCTAAAGCCTGTGTAAGCTTGGAGCTACCACCTGCCGTGGCGTCGCTTATTCCGCGCTTGCGTGATGTATTTACGAACTTTAAATTGTGCAATTATGAACTTTTAAGTGTAAGAATTGGCACTTTTAAATTGTAAGACTGCGTCAAACCGACTTTAAGTAAGTTCGAAAACAAATAAAAAAAAACAAAAATCAGTTAACTAAATGTCACCATGACATAACTCACAATTAGTTAGCGGTCTGGCATGTTGGCAGCGATTCGTTGCTTAGCCTTACCATAACATATAATTTAATAAACGTCACCATGACATAACTCACAATTAGGTAGCGGTCTGGCATGTTGGCAGCGATTCGTTGCTTAAGCCTTACCATAACATATAATTTAACACTTTTCCTTTTTTGAAGCGGATAACCAGGTTATACTTCATTTCCTTATAAATGGTAATCATGTAAACATGTTAGAGTTCTTTAACAACCATCAGGTTGCTAATATCTATGTAGAACCAAGTGGATAGGAAAAAAATAAAAGGATATAGGAAGACCTAGACCAAACTATATTAGTCTGATTATTAGAAATTTAGGTTGTGAAGGGTATGTAGAGCTCTTTAGATTAGCACAGAATAGAAAAGAAGTTAAAGCTGCGTCAAACCGACCTTAAGTAAGGTCGGCAACAAAATGATGATGATAAATAACGTTCATAAATCATACTGTATTAATTACATCTCAAAACTGACCATAGTGCAACAGACAATGTGTCCTTTTTATATAAAACTACTAGAGACTAAATTCAAAAATTGACTATGGATCTAAATAGCAACCACAGAAATCTTCCCGCGATATCAAAATCTGCCACTATAATATTAGATCACTTATAACCTGTTTTGATGAATTTAGTACTTTTGTTCAAGATAAAAATTTTGTACTTATTTCACTTTCTAAAACATGGCTCTCAGTAGACTTTCACTCTACATTAATTACAATTTCTGGTTATACTCTATTCAGAAAAGACAGGCCCACTAGAGGAGGTGTATGCTGCTATGTGTAAAGTAGATTGCAAAATCATCGAAGCTGAGTTTACACAAATGGGAATTGTAGAACAGTTATGGTTAAAACTCACAATTAAGAAAATAACAGAGGCTGTAGGCGTTATTTACAAACCACCCCTTAGTCTTTTATATTCACTACAAGACTTAGAACATGTCCGATCAATATTATACCTAAAATATGATAATATATTACTGATGGGAGACTTGAATATTAACCTCTTGAAAGAAAACTACAATTCTCAATACTTAAAAACAATATTCTCAACATTTAAGCTGACACATGTCTATAAGCCAACAGGAATCACTGACACTACTGCTTCACTTATTGACCTTATTTGTGCTAGTGAAACCCTACAATGTGCAAATATTGGCTATTATGACTTGGGTCATATCTCTGATCATTTAATGGTGTATTGCAGTTTGTGTATTTCTCTTGATAAACAACAACGTGAGTTAAAAACAATCCAAGGTTTTAGATACTTCAAACAACAGAAGTTTGCCAATGATGCAATTAACATTGACTGGCTACATTGCTGTACCTATACGACAATTGATGAGAAATCATCTTATTTTAATCATGCTGTTACATCACTTTTGACATACATGCCCCTATTCATATACTAAAGAATAAAAGCAAAAAACCCGGATGGCTAATTGAAACTTTAGCAGAAATGATTAAGTTTAGGAACAAAGCTCTCGAAAAGTTTATTAGAACAAAACAAACAACAAGTTACAACTATGATAAAGAATTACGAAACTACATTACACAAGCTGTTAGGCATGAAAAACAGGCATTCTACAGATATCAAGTTCTAGCAAATACAAAAAAACCCTAAAAAACTATGCAATTTTTTTGAGCAATATAATATACACATCAAACCTAAAAAGTATGTTAATTTAGCAAGTAACGATCCGAATTACATTAATCAATATTTTTATAGACAGTGTTCTAATATCCACAGTTTCTGAAGAAATAGTAAACTATTTTTCCAATAACAAATATCCTTTGGCATTACATGTGATTTTCCAATGCTCCACCCGAAGGTACTACATTGGTCAGGAAGCGAGTTTTTTTTTACCTGGAAAATTTTGAATTTTGCCGAATCCTTGCTGTTCCAAGCAAGGTAGGGATCTTTAACGTGCGTGACAACACTCACACACGGGACCTTCATTTTACCTCTCATCCGAACGAGGGTGTATTTTTGCGAAAAATGCTCGCCTAACATTTTTCAAGTGCACCGTGTCGGGATTCGAACCCGGGACCTAGGGCGTAGTAGTCACACACATACCACTACGCCACGGAGCGCCATATATATATATATATATATATATATATATATATATATATCCTTTGGCAACTGAAAATCTGATGTTTCACACCGTACATTCTAGTGAAGTAATCAGGGCTATTACAAGGTAGAAATCAAACGCTATAGGAGTGGATGAGATCAATTTACATATGATAAAACTTATTCTTCCTTATTGTGCTGACGCTCTGACTCACCTTATTAATGTCATTCTAGAAAGTTCTACTATGCCTAGTATATGGAAAAAGTCCATAATTACACCTTCACCTAAGGTAACCACTGCTACCACCTATAAGGAACGGGCCGATAAGTATTTTACCAGCATTATCAAAAGTGTTAGAGTATATTGTGTACTGTCAAATTCTACGTGTTGATGCAAACAATATTTTGCCTAAAATCCAGTTTAGTGCAAAACACAGCACTGCAACTACTTTGTGCAAAGTTACAAATGACATTATCAAAAACATGGATGAATCAAAAGTACGGTAGCTATATATTTGGACTATAGCAAAGCATTCGATTTAATAAACCATAAATTACTTAATGCTAAACTAATATACTACGGTTAGAGCCTACCTGTTTTGCAATTGATCCAAACTACTCATCATTACTACAGAAGGCGAAATTTAATGGCAATACATCCAATGAATAGTATGTAACTCAAGGTGTCCCTCAGGAAAATATACTAGGGCCTCTGCTGTTCGCAAAGTTTTACTGCGGATCTTCCCTCGATTGTGACCGAAAATTGTGGCATTCATATGTACGCTGATGATACACAGTTGTATGTGTCAAGTAATCCTTATAGTGCTAATTGGATTGTTAATAAGCTTAATATTAATTTAAATGCAGTGCATCAATGGTCATTATCCAATGAACTACTCCTAAATCCTGAAAAAACTGTTTACCAGTGCATACGATCTTCCTACAACTGTACAATATTCAAGCAATTTAAAAGTGAAAATATTGTCCTTGAGAATTATGTATTAGACTTTAGTGAGGAAACTAAAAACTTAGGTATAATTTATGACACAAATTTAAATTTTGAAAGCCATCTAAAGAAAATTTGCAGTATAGGATACTTCAAACTCAAGTTGCTCTACAGATATAAAATATCACTTCCACCACAAACAAACTGGAAATTATGTCGATGTCATACTAAGTCATATTTACTACTGCAACACAGTATACTTTAGTTATCTTTCAGAACACTATAAAATAAGTTACAAATCTTACAGAACTTTAAGATTTTCATATAATGTGCCATATAGGGAACATGTGACTCCTGTATATAATAATTTGGGCATTCTTAAGCTAAAATTTCAATGTGAGCTGTTTTTTGCCATTTTTCTGTTCAATACTTATAAGAGTAAACAGCCTAGTTATTTATATAACATTTTAAATGTACGATGCTCTAATCACAACCTTAATCTTCGCAGCAACAGTACATTTAAGAATGCCAATTCATAAAACAAGCAAGTTCGAGTGTTCATTTGAATATCATGCTGCAACAATATTTAATAAATAATTTGATTTATATTCAAGAGCAAGTTCAGTTCAAACCTTCAAAAATGCATTGTTAATTAGAATTATTGAAAGGCAGAACCACATATTTATTTAATTATTTAATACATATTACTCCACAGATATACAGATCAATCCAATTATGGAGTAATACCTAAATATAATAGTCAAATAACATTTATAATTAAAATCAAAACTAAAACTACTGGTCAAAAAACATACAGAAGAATTACACCACTAAAATAGTCATAGACATATACATTAGCAAAAAACAGAATATAAAAACATAGTAGTCAATATTTAAAGTATTTTAGGTGTTAATCAACTGGGCAACATCTTGAATAAATGACCTTAGTGATGAATTAAATATATCAATATTTCCAGAGCATTTATTATAAAAATTATTATACAAATTGCACATTCTATAAATAGGGGAATTTTTATATTTATTTGTACTAGCAGACTGTAAATAAAACATTATTCTAGTTCTTACTAATTTTTCTGGTACATGAATATTAATGTTCGATAAATTAACAGGGTCGTCTAATAAATTATTTAAGAGCTTAAACAGATGCATCAAGTCTGATTTTTTCTTACGTTCTTCTAACGATGGTATACTAAATTCTTTTAATAAATCTATATATGGGTAGCCCCTGGGGGGATAATTTTGATGCTTCTTAAAAAAAGAAATTTTAAAAATCGCTTTTGTACATTTTCAATTCTGGCAGACTTTTTATTATACTGTGGTGACCAAATTAGTGAACCATATTCTAAAATGCTCCTAACTAGGGTATAGTATAAGGTTATAAGACAGTCAATATTTGAAAATGCGTTTCGAATTAAGAATCCTAGGGATTTTGCTGCTTTTTTGACTATATTATCAATATGATTTTCAAACAACAATTTGTTATCAAAAGTGATTCCCAAGTCATTAACAGATAGAACACGTTTAATTCAACGATTATTAATTTTATAATCAAAAAGAATTGGTACTTTCTTATTTGTGTAGAACATCACCGCACATTTTTCTTCATGCAAGAATAATTTATTTTAGTACACCACTCTACAAGTATGTATATGTCATCTTGCAATGACATACATTCAGTAAATTCATTACAATTTTTCTGAAGTATGTTTTATGCGGTTGTCGTCTTTCTGGATACAATTCCAAATATCTGGCAGATGCCGTATCAGCGTTCGAAATGATTGTAAATAAGTATTTAGCATATCAAACTTTTCCTCATTCGAAAACTTGTAGACATGTGCCATTTTTTAAATTAAAAATGCAGCACCACCGGCACCAAAACTTACAACACACACAAGTTTATCTAAATTTTAGAATTTGTTTGACATATAACTGTAATTCAATTGTTTGGTTTTGTCACATACCACCGCCTACTATTATAAAACGATATCATTTTAACTCTAGTACCACCATAATTAATAATTTGTGACAAATGCTGTTTGTGAACATTATAAAATGTGTATTGTACTTTTCATAAAGTAGAAATCAAATATTTGCCCTGTTGGGATTACCAAACGTTAAAGAACATACAAATTTAGTTATTTTTAAAATTTAGGATAGTTTTGCATTTTTTTATAGACATGTGGCATATTTTTGAAAAGGTAATTTTAAGGCGCATAATATTCACTTAATATTCAAAATGGCGGCCATAAGAAAAACAAAAGTTGTGGGCGTTTCCTCGAAAACAAATGACAGTCGAATGATTCTGTTTATGCTAAAATACTCCTTTTAGAAAAGTGTCTTAATAATGTGCAAGTCTTGTGATGGTGCGACTTATGATTCATGTTTTATTATCAAAAACAAAATCCGCCATTTTAGTTTTCTTGAATATCTCCAAAACCAGACAACTTACACCAATTTTGTAAACGGATACAAAACTGGCCTGGATTCCTCCAAATCTTTCCCCATTTAACCCAATTTCTATCTCTTATAATAACTGAAATCACAATGTAGACTCGAAATTTGGACACACTGTATATATATATATATATATATATATATATATATATATATATATATATCCTTTGGCAACTGAAAATCTGATGTTTCACACCGTACATTCTAGTGAAGTAATCAGGGCTATTACAAGGTAGAAATCAAACGCTATAGGAGTGGATGAGATCAATTTACATATGATAAAACTTATTCTTCCTTATTGTGCTGACGCTCTGACTCACCTTATTAATGTCATTCTAGAAAGTTCTACTATGCCTAGTATATGGAAAAAGTCCATAATTACACCTTCACCTAAGGTAACCACTGCTACCACCTATAAGGAACGGGCCGATAAGTATTTTACCAGCATTATCAAAAGTGTTAGAGTATATTGTGTACTGTCAAATTCTACGTGTTGATGCAAACAATATTTTGCCTAAAATCCAGTTTAGTGCAAAACACAGCACTGCAACTACTTTGTGCAAAGTTACAAATGACATTATCAAAAACATGGATGAATCAAAAGTACGGTAGCTATATATTTGGACTATAGCAAAGCATTCGATTTAATAAACCATAAATTACTTAATGCTAAACTAATATACTACGGTTAGAGCCTACCTGTTTTGCAATTGATGCAAAACTACTCATCATTACTACAGAAGGCGAAATTTAATGGCAATACATCCAATGAATAGTATGTAACTCAAGGTGTCCCTCAGGAAAATATACTAGGGCCTCTGCTGTTCGCAACTTTTACTGCGGATCTTCCCTCGATTGTGACCGAAAATTGTGGCATTCATATTGCGCTGATGATACACAGTTGTATGTGTCAAGTAATCCTTATAGTGCTAATTGGATTGTTAATAAGCTTAATATTAATTTAAATGCAGTGCATCAATGGTCATTATCCAATGAACTACTCCTAAATCCTGAAAAACTGTTTACCAGTGCATACGATCTTCCTACAACTGTACAATATTCAAGCAATTTAAAAGTGAAAATATTGTCCTTGAGAATTATGTATTAGACTTTAGTGAGGAAACTAAAAACTTAGGTATAATTTATGACACAAATTTAAATTTTGAAAGCCATCTAAAGAAAATTTGCAGTATAGGATACTTCAAACTCAAGTTGCTCTACAGATATAAAATATCACTTCCACCACAAACAAACTGGAAATTATGTCGATGTCATACTAAGTCATATTTACTACTGCAACACAGTATACTTTAGTTATCTTTCAGAACACTATAAAATAAGTTACAAATCTTACAGAACTTTAAGATTTTCATATAATGTGCCATATAGGGAACATGTGACTCCTGTATATAATAATTTGGGCATTCTTAAGCTAAAATTTCAATGTGAGCTGTTTTTGCCATTTTTCTGTTCAATACTTATAAGAGTAAACAGCCTAGTTATTTATATAACATTTTAAATGTACGATGCTCTAATCACAAAAGAATTGGTACTTTCTTATTTGTGTAGAACATCACCGCACATTTTTCTTCATGCAAGAATAATTTATTTTAGTACACCACTCTACAAGTATGTATATGTCATCTTGCAATGACATACAATCAGAAATGGAATTTACTTTAGTGAAAATTTTCAGATCGTCGGCAAATAGTAGTTTTTATTTGAGAAAATATAAGTTATGTCATTAATGAATAATAAAAGAGAAAGGACCCAATATAGAGCCTTGTGGAACGCCACTGGGGAGGAGATGCAGTGCAGAATTATAACCATAAAATTCTACATATTGATAACGATCAGTTAGATATGATTTAAAAAAGTCTAGCAATTTGTCTGAGAAATTAAATTGATCCAGTTTATGTAACAAGATGTTATGGTTAATGCTGTCAAAAGCTTTTGCAAAATCAAAATAGATTACATCACACTGTGAATGTGAATTTAAACATTCAGACATGAATTGTGTAATGAAACATAAGTTAGTCATAGTGGACCTCTGTCTTAAGAAACCATGTTGAAAGTTAGTTAGCTAATTTGATACTTGGGGAAGGAGACGATCGTATAAGATATGTTCAAAAACTTTACTAACATTAATGAATAATAAAAAGAGAAAAGGACCCAGTATAGAGCCTTGTGGAACGCCACTGGGGAGGAGATGCAGTGCAGAATTATAACCATAAAATTCTACATATTGATAACGATCAGTTAGATATGATTTAAAAAAGTCTAGCAATTTGTCTGAGAAATTAAATTGATCCAGTTTATGTAACAAGATGTTATGGTTAATGCTGTCAAAAGCTTTTGCAAAATCAAAATAGATTACATCACACTGTGAATGTGAATTTAAACATTCAGATATGAATTGTGTAATGAAGCATAAGTTAGTCATAGTGGACCTCTGTCTTAAGAAACCATGTTGAAAGTTAGTTAGCTGATTTGATACTTGAGGAAGGAGACGATCGTATAAGATATGTTCAAAAACTTTACTAACATTTGAAATGATTGAAATTGGACGGTAGTTGATCACTAAAGATTTATCGCCTTTCTTGAGTATAGGTTGAACTCGCGATATTTTCCAAACATTGGGAAATTTTGATTTACTTAAACATAGATTAAATATATGAGCCATGCAATGACTAAGGCAGTGAGAAGAATCTTTAAGCAGGAAAGCTGGAATATTATCCGGACCGTGGCTAAAAGTATTCGGGAGTTTCTTACAGGCACTAATTACGTCAGCCGATGTTATTTTGCGTATGTTTATAATATTGGAGAAACGTTTCACTTGTGGTACAGTTGGTGTATCCACGATTTGAACAAGGTAGCTACGAGAAAAAAATTCAGCAAAAGCAGACGCTATACTTTTATGGTCCAATATTTCCCTACCATCTATTTTAAATACACTTGGGGTATGTACCTTCCTTTTATTATTAACAAAATTCCAAAATTGTTTAGGGTCCTTTTTAATAAAAGTTTGGGATTTTTTAATATAGTTTTTGTATTCACTCAGAATGGAATATTTTAGTTTGGCCCTGAGTTCTTTATGCTTGAGAATAAAGTACTGTAAGGCTGGATGTTTCCTAGATAACCTATAATAAAAAAATTTGTGTTTCAATTCATTTATGATTTCTTTTGTGTACCAGACTGGGTACAGCCTTTTACTAGGTCTACGTTTCGGAACTGAGTATTTAAATATTTCATGTAATTAATTTGTAAACAGGTCACAAGCTACATCCAGATCGTCACTTGCTAGTAGATCTTGCCATGAGGTGTCACAAATGAGTTTATACAAGCGAGGAAAATTTGCTTTTTTAAAATTAAAATGTGACTTCCCAGAAAAAGTAGTATTTATAACATTTCTATGAGAATTATGATAACAGACAGTAACAGTTATATCCAAGGCTGGGTGGTAGGTATCTTCAGGTATTAGCGGGGCAGAGGCTCTAGTAATTTCTGCTGAGATTCCATCCAGCATAAATCTGGCAAATACTAAATCTAGTAAAGTGGAATTACAGTTAACAATGTTATTTAATTGAACAAAACCATGTAGAGACTGAAAGTCCATTAAGAGTCTGAAACTACTTGATCGCATTTTGGTATAAAAATTAGGAACGTTAAAATCACCTAAAAGTAAGACATTAATATGGATTCCTGAAATTATTGTATCAAAGTAGTTGAGTATCGAGGCAAGCTCACTGATTAGAAATGGTGGGATATATAAACATTATTTTATCTGAACCACTCTCAAAACAAATGCAATCAGCATTTTAGCTGATATTACACATCCCCATTTTAAATACCAGAATTTCCTCTTAATTTCCATTTCATTTCTCACTTTTAAGGAAAGTGTATGAAATGCAGTAAATATTAGTATTACAATAAATAAAGCCCCATTCATTTTTAATAGTTTTTACTCGAATAATAATTGTTAGAAGTACCATTGTTCCTACAATGTTACAAAATACTTCTAGAAATGCAGAAAGTATAATCATTCAATTAACAATTTATGCCTAATAATTTCCTCTAAAATTATTAAAATTATTTGTTAAAAAATCAAACTAAATATTAATGGCATTGGATAACAAATTAATAAATGTGATTCATATTTAAAAAATCAATACAAATAATAGTACTTGAAAAACAACTTACCTTACTAATTTTATTGTATAAACTAAGTCTTACATTATAAAATGGAAAATATTACTTTACAGTTCTACGACTAGGCTCACTTGCGGTAGGAGGAGGAGGAGGGCCCCTTCTATCCAACTCTTCCAAATAAATTAAAATCAATTGTGTTCTTTCATCCGGAATATGATCTAGCACTAGATAGCGTCTATCATTCTTTAAAATATCTTCAATTTCTTGAATGTGATTTTCATTTTCCTTATGAGTTGTTAAAGATTTGTGTGTTATTAACTTGGTTTCCTGTTTTAAAAAAAAAATATAAATAAGCACTAAAAATTTTTTTACCTGTAAAAGTTCTTTGAACTCCCCTTTGGCCAAAATCACTTTATCTTTTATATAGTCTTTAAATTCTCTTTCGCACTAAAAAGGTAGTTTATTAACCAAAATACACAGATAAATTAAAACCAACCCGTTCACTTGAAGCAAATTTAGTATAACGTGGGTCTTCTTTGATAGCGCGTTTAATTTCTTTCCATGTACCAGTTAGGGTAACTTCAGTGGTCTCGTCTAATAGTTCACGAAATTTCTCTCGCTTTTTTCGAATTAAATGTTCGACATGATCATTGAATAGTTTTTCTTTTTCTTCACGAGATAAACTATCGGCCAAATCCCAACGATGATCTTTCCTCAGTATTCTTTTGACTTCACGCCAGGTTAATTCAGAATTTCTTACCAGATCTGATAACAACGCATTGAAGTGCTAAAAGTATAAAAATGAACACCGTAAAATATGTAAAATATTTAATAAAACCTGAATGGCTTCGTCTCGCTTATGTTGTTCTCGTTCCTTGTCTCGATCTCGCATGTGAGTTGCTAAAGTGCGCTGTACTTCTTTCTCTCGCTCTCTTAAACTTACTTCAGCTCTTGCTTGTTTTTCTTTCTCACGTTGTTCCCTAGCACGCTCATCATCAGATGCAGTTGCTTCAGTTTCCATTTCCTAAAATATATTTATTTAAAACTTGAATAGTGAAAACTCGCTTTACTTCTTCCTTTATTGCAGTGTCGCTGCCTTCGTCTTTGGACCTTTTTTCTCTCTCCTTCTCGCCTTTGTCGTTTCTACTCCTATCTCTATGTCTATCGGTCTCACGATCGCGATCCCTTTTTTTATGTCTATCTTTTTCTCTCTTATGTTCACGATCTCTTTCTTTAGCTCTTTTCTTTTCCTCCTTTAACATTTTACAGTATTCTCGAAACCAATCTTCTTTTTGACCACTAGAATCAATTGCCCTATAACGTGAATCAATATCTACTTTTTTCTTAACATCTGACCACCGTGAACGCCGATCTATATCAGAATGCTCTCGAAGCATCATAAAGAAATCGCGTTTTATCTGTAAATCACAAAATCCAAATTAATTTTGGAATAAGGCAAAGTAAACTTATATTTCTAAATATGTAACTGCAGTTTATCTGGATGCTACTTATATGAAAAATAAGCTAACCTGCAATAAAATAGTTTAATTAAATCTGAAAAAAATTGCATTAAAAACCTATATGAACAGATTCTTTTATATTATTGACCATTTTAACATTACTACTTCAACATAAAATATGTTATACAACTTATGTTATATGTAAAAGGCAAATGAAGGGCATCGCTTAATTACTACATTAGCTACCATTCATTTTTGAGTACAATAAATTACAAACAGCACATTATGATATGTGCCAGTTATATAAATTATAAAAAAAATCGCAATCAAATGTAATAATACAATCAACAATAAAATTAAAATGACAGAAAAGGAAATAATCAAATAATTTGAAAGTTTAAAAATTTAATTGTATCGTTACACCAATAGCCCACTTAGAATAAATAAGTATATGGTGAACAGTGACAATCCAACAGTCCAAACTCAACATGCATTTACGTTCACGCACTTTAATGCTACACATGAAAACTTGTTCAACATACCGTCAATAACATGCAATTTGACTAAAGTTTGGTGAATTGGTCATTGTCAATTTTTTCATATGCTATACATCAGTTTAGTATTTTTGCATTGTTGGCTTGTTACTATTCATTTTTAATTATTCCCCTTAAAGGTGCAACTTTGTGATAAACAGCCCCTAACTATTTAAAAAATTCTAAAGGTGAAAGTATATCAAATATGTACGTGTTCATAATCATTATTCAAAAAAGAAATAATATGGGGAAAGATATCATATTTAATAATTACAATAATCACAAGGCAGAAAAGTTATTTATAGCATCAAATTCTGACAGAAGTTTGTCCAGGGAAGAATATTACTTCGCACACCTTAACCAGCCGCATTATTAGAAGATAATCCTTCCATAACACATCACAAGGTATTAAAATCCTAATATTTGCAGTAGAAATAATGATAGAAATGGTTATTCATGACAAAGAATTTTGAAGCGGCTACATCTTGTTTTCGTACTGTAGTAATTTTTATATCTTCTACCATCAAACTACCTTTATATCTTTATCTACCACTATTCTTTTGTAATAAATTGAGTCAAAATTTTCATTTTAGTTAATATAAAAACTAATGGTAACTCGGACATTTTTCTGGGTTCAAACTATACAAACATATTAAAAATTGAATTAAATTTACGTACTTGGTAATATAAGTTTTCCATACTAATCGATAAAACTGAATTGTAAACTACACGAATATGCAACAAGAACAAGATAGAAAAGAATTACATGTAAAAGACACCTTTGAGTAAGCCGTTCTATGAAGCGATAGCAACTAAATTGGTAAACCAACAAAATAAACAATTTTGGCGAGAATTTATCTGAGTACGTAAAACGAAGTTTTGAAAGGCGTATTTCTGATCATAATTATGCAATTAAATAAATAAACATAACAATGCCATGAGTTGACTAATTACATAACAATAGGTATATTAGTTTGGCAAATGTTTGAGTGTTGGGGAAGCTTGGTAGTTGCAAGGCTACTCAACACCCTTCACATACCACTAAATATCCTGGCAATAGGGTAGTTCTTCTCTTCAAGATAAATATAAAAAAAGGCTGTTAAGCCTTAGGGTGACGTAATCGCACACTTCTTTAATGACCATCCCCCCCAACGGTATAAAGAGAAACATGTTAAAAAAATGTTTTCCAATCCTCAAATTATTGAATTTATATGAAATTTAACTGTATAAAAATTAATCAGCTGATTTCACATTAAGAATATTGGCTACCTTATCGCTCCCAGGGCACAACACAAATTGAAGGCACGCATTCTTCTAATCTTTAAATTTTTTACCTAATGTATTAAAATCAAATATTAATAAATCTAAGTCACCTTCAATTTATGCCATAAACTTGAAATTTGTATTATTTTGACGACGATCCTGGTTCATGGATCGAAATGTAAATTACGATTTTAACAACTCTGAGTGCTTTAATTCCCAAATAAGATTTAAGAAAAACACAAAACAAACCACAACAAACATACCGGGAGTATTTACAATTGATATTACATTCAAAAATTAAAAAATTATTTACACCAAAATAGTGCTTAAAAATGGATTTTAATTTAATTTTTAGTCCATTGGCAATATATTTTATTAAATAATGTTACATACTTCTGTTCTGGTTCTTCTATTCTGGTTGAATACATTAAATAATTTTATCAAGTAATAAGTAAGTCGAAGATATATTACCTGTTACATGAAATGAATATTTTTAAACTTTTTCACGTAGATCGATAATTAAGGTGTAAATTATCAACGAAAGGTACGGTTTAATACAAATGATACACATTTAATTTTTATGTTTAATTTTATAAGCGATTTTATCTCAAAATCTAATATAACTAAAGCTCAAGAATTATCAAGACATCTTTTATAATACATTAGTATTTATCAACTTACCTTAACTTTATTACAAAGTAGCTGGGATGAGCAAACAAAATTAAATATTTAAGGTCAATGTTGAAGGGAAGTGAAGAAATTTGGTTTGGACTAATTGAAAGTGAGTAAGTTCGTTTTAAAGACTTTGCGATTAAATTTTTAAAGCATTTCTGGGGAGACAACCGGCAATTTAAAGTCAGAGATAATTTATTAATAGGTAAATATAGTAGCGATTCAGGCATGGCAAGAGAATTGTATGCGATCAAGAAATTTAGCGTTGCCAAATAACTTGATCTTCCTTTAGAGGACAAGCGGATTATAAAATATTTAGGGACACTTCAAAACGGAAGTAAGGCAATGCATAGCCTTACAAAATGTTGTTGATAGAGATGTGTTTTTAGAATATCTTCAACGATACGATGATATGGGTTAACCAAGAAGGATGGAGACCAGGTCAAGGAGCCAGCCCATGGACAGGAGAGATATCAAGGCAGACCATTTGAAAGGGCGAATAGCTAAAGAAATAATTGGAATAGAGGAAATGCCATTAAGAGAGACGGGGAAGGGAGAATAATGAATCCCTTACTATTGAAAATGGAACCGTTGCCCAAGGAAGGGAAAATATGGGAAATGCACAGAGAAATGGCATAGTTGGTAGCAACGAAAATAGAAAGACATATGTGGAGATAGTTAATCAGCCTGGAACGTCAAGTAGGCAGGATTTTTAGATGCAGACAAATCAAGCGACAAAAATATAAAAATTCATAAATATGAACATGCGTGTGAATTTATAAAATTGCAAGTAGAATGTAAAGAGATAAAATTACTGGTAGATACAGGAGTTGAAGCAACATTAGTAAGTGAAGGTTTTATTAAAAATAATTCAGAGGAGTTATTGCAGATAGTTATCCCTATTAAAAGAAATAATTTAGTATCGCCGAATAATAAAAAATTTGCAGTAATCAAGAGTATCATAATTCTGAAAGTTAAATTGGGAAAGATGGAAGTTGAGCAAGAGTTTCTAATAGTGCCAGGATTAAGAGTAGATGCCATTCTGGGAATGAAGAAGTCCATATTGAAGTACAAGAAGATTCTATGAATTTGAATCAATTTGAGAAGGAGATGGAAGGTGAAAGAGATAAAAGTTTAAGTAATAAGTGTCCTGGTGAAATTAGAAGAGAAGTTGTATAGTTTTTAGAGAAAAACTCAGAATTATTGGAAACTGCGAAGATGATATTGAAGCGATGGAAATAATAGATGAAACTGCTGAAAATAGTATGATTGTAGGTGTTGAAAGGGAGATAAAAGAACTTTCTGTGAATGCAGCTCTTAAAAATAAAATAAAAAAGGTGTAGTAAAATATTAAATAATGATGAAATAATTAGGAAAGTAGAACTTAATAATTCATTTGGATAATTGCAATTAGAGATTCAAAATGTTATGTGAAATGGCGTATGTATAAATATGGAGTAGCATTTGGTATGTCGAAACATTCATTCAAATGTGCGGATGTAAGCGAAGGAGAAAGAAAGAGATCATTGGAATGAGTGAGGATCAGAGAATTAGGAGTATCAAAGTAAACCAGTTTGAGAGGAATTAGAGGAGAAAGTAAGAATTGTTGTTAAATGTCCAGGTGGAGAGTTAAGAATAGCTACCGATTGTGAAAATAAGTTGGAAGTTATTAATAGCGGACCATTTAAGACTGAAGTTCATGCATTAAATGCAGAATAATTGAAAGATGTATGATTTTGAGAGTAACGTAAGTAGGCTAGATATAGAGATTCTAAACCATAATTTTTCAACGTGAGTAGTATAGCTGGGTAGCTGCTGGAACAACTTTATGAAAATTTTATACCCCATATTTCCAAGATTGTGATAATTTAAAGAGGAATGTGCAATAATATGACGACATGTATGATAGTGAAGAGAATTTTGTTTGAAATGAATGTTGATGAGACCGTGTAAATATTAAAAAAGAAATATAGGATAGAAATGTTAGATCATAAATGATATTAGAATAGTGTGAAGGAAAGTTTAGTTACTTATAAGATTGGAATAGATGGATTGATTAAAAGGAAAAAGCCTTAGTATGAAAAGATTATGTGTCTATTATAAAGCTTATAGAATTAGTTATAGATAACAAGTAGTTAGAAATAAAAATATTAAAATTACTCACAAAAAAATAATGCAGATTTCAAATTTTATATTTCGATTTGGGGGAAAATGACGTGATAGTATATACAGGGTGAACCACGGGGAACGCCACAGAGTTTTATAGCAAAACGGTGTATTTGTTCAAAGTTTTTTCACAGTAGATCTATGTGAGTCCGAAAGGGATACATTTTAAAATTAATTTGATATATACAAGGTGCCCCAAGAAAAAGTTACATATCAAAGTTATATTTTTTCTTGTGGAACATCATATTTTTCGTTGCATTTTGAACTGTACGTGCAAAATAAACTAGACTTCCTTGAAGGCTCATTATAACTAAATGCAGAGCGTTTTGATTTATTTCGCTCTTTCTAAAATTCTCAGGGTTTCGTAAAAATTAAATAATTCTAAAATCAATTCACCCAGACAAATTTGTTTTTAACATTTAATATTAGATCGTACCATTCACTGACCAAGTAACTTATTAAAAGCAGATTCAATACAGGGTGTTCAGAAAATGCAGTTTCAATATTGATATATTCAAAGTATAATATCATTGTTATTTTAAATGGAACATCCTGTATTTTATCACTTAGTCTTATAGTAATTTTGATCGTCTTGCAAATGGTATTAGAGTTGCATATACCTATCTCTTCAAACTTTGACATAATTTGCATATTTTTGAAATTTAACAAGTATTTTCAAACTATTCAATATTATTTTTGACAGAAAACGCCTAAATTCTAGCACATGATTTTGTGGGATTAGCATTCACTTCTGCACCTTAATAAACAAAAATTAGATCTTTATTATTAAAGAATTTAAATAATGCACATACTTTACAGAGATAATTTGATTAAGAATTAAATACAGATCCAGCAGTTAGTATCTGATAGACATGCAGTTGTAAGTAATTATTATAACTAATTGAAGATGTTGCAAGAATTTTAATTAAAAAATCATTGAACATAATACAATTCATAATGGTCAAAAATCAACTGCACTAAATTGAAAAAAAACTATAACAAATGTTGGATGTGATGGCCATTTTCCTGTAAACAGTTTTCATTACTTTCTCCAAGAATTAAAAGCATATTAATTCTGTCTTGCAACGAATATTTTTTTGGCATTTTCAAAATTCTTCTCGATTCAATAATATAAATGTTTAAAACTAATAACTGGTGCATTTGAACAAGAAGTTAACACTCAAACAATGCTTCCTTAAGAGCTCATCACAGTAGCGGCCATATTGAAATTTCGGAAGATCCAAATTTCTTTCCTATTAGGCATCCAAATTAAAAACGGTTTTAATAAAAGTTACTTATAAAATAATTGTCTATGTGGGAAAGTCATTTAAGTTTTTTTTAACTGAAAACAATTTTTTTTGCTGATACTAGAGCGATTTAAACAAAACCAGTAACGTTCCCAAATGTGTAAATAGTTTTTATGAATTTTCATCAAAATTGCACACTACAATTCAGTTTGCTACTCGAATAAATCAAATATTAGTATTTTTTTTAGAAAATGCACCTGCAATGTGCTACTGTGGAAAAATTCAGAACTTCCAATCACACACTATTGTAAAACAGAAATGGTTTGAATACATGCTATATAAAACAAAACACCACAAACTCCTATTGAGATCAAACTATCCTTATGAGAGTTTTCGACTACAGTCGCAATTGCTGGCAAATCTATTTATAACTTTCATTATGGATATTATTTAGTGCCTCAGCAATTGTAGAAATGAGTTGTTTTTCATAAACCTTGGATGTATATTAATTTTTGTTGGGTTTTCTATTTAGCGAAGTAGGTAATTGGTATTCCCCCAGTTTGAGTAGTGTAAGACTTTTAAAAAAGAGTAACCCACAGAATTGTTTAATTTTTATGCTCAAGTTCAATTAATGTTTTGGATAAATTAAAAAAACCACCAGTAATATTTCGCTCATATTTAGGCTTGTATCGTAATAAAGAATAATATGATAAAAATTCTTACGGTTAATTAGAATCTACAAACCATGTTTAGTTAAGTGTTTTTACCCTCAAACCTCTAATACACGTAAAATGTACTTTTGTTCATTATGGCACAAATTCACCATTCAGAAACTCCCATACGCAATTGTGATGGAACAAAATTTGACAAGCTGCAATGAAAACGTAAATAAATGAAAACAAAACAAACTTTGGAGTACTTAAAAATGCAAGACATGCATTTTTATTCTACTAGAGGAATGTCCGATTCAGTACAATTTTAAATATGTAATAGCAATGTAAACATATTGAAAATTTGTATTTTATATTTATATCTATTTTTAATTGTAAAAAATTCACTGAAATAAAACATTCTTGGCCGTTGCGTCACTTTGTTTATTATTTCGTCGTTAGAAAATGATAAAGGAAACAAAACCAACATTTGTAGCTTTTCACAAACTGTAATCAAAACCCACTTGACACTTTATCTAATCATTTTTAATGAGAGATACGTTAAAACCATTATTCTGTTTTTTTCCATTTATTAGCCAATTAATTAATGTAACAGCTTTGTCAATTACATATTAGCAATTGTAAAATAACTGTGCGATGCAAATGTATGAATGTTAATAATTTCTTGTTCCCTAATAATTTTTGGTACATTAGATATCGGAATTTCAAAGGTTTTTGCTGATTATAAATGTTAGAGAATATGTATAATTAAAATATCTGTGAGGTTTATAACTGGACTAATAAAGTTCCACAGCACTGCTGTTTATATGTGCTCCCTGGTACTTCATAAACCAAGTAGGCGGAGTACTATACTTCATATCCTTTTCTAATGAATATCTGCATCTCGACATTCCGTACTGCCCTACGCTACCTCACCCCAACCGGTGCTTTTAAAGCAGATGGTAGGTAACCTACTGTGATGAGCTCGTAAGTGACAGCAGCATACTAGATCTCAGTACTCATATTAATAACTTCCTTTAAATCACTGAAAACCTACCTCATGTAAAAATGTACCTATAAGGATTTAATTTTCGTTTATAAATGATCATTAACTGAAGACCTACGCCTCAAAATCATAATAGCTATCATTTAATCATTTTCCATCAAAAATAATATTGAGTAGTATGAAAATACATGTTAAATTTCAAAAATATGCAAATTATGTGAAAGTTTGAAGAGATAGGTATAAGCAACCCTAATACCATTTGAAAGACAATCAAAATTTCTATAAGACTAAGTGATAAAGTACAGGATGTTCCATTTAAAATAACAACGATATAATACTTTGAATCAGTCAATATTGAAACTGCATTTTCTGAACACCCTGTATTGAATCTGCTTTTAATAAGTTACTTGGTCAGTGAAGGGTACGATCTAATATTAAATGTTACAAACAAATTTGTCTGGGTGAATTGATTTTAGAACTATTTAATTTTAACGAAACCCTTAGAATTTTAGAAAAAGCAAAATAAATCAAAACGCTCTGCATTTAGGTAGTCTTTTAGGTAGCCTTCAAGCAAGTCTAGTTTATTTTCCACGTACAATTTAAAAATGCAACGAAAGGTAGGATGTTCTACAAGAAAAATATAACTTCGATATGTAACTATATATAAAAATAATTTTAAAATGTAGCCCTTTCGGACTTACATAGATCTACTGTGAAAAACTTTGAACAAATACACCGTTTTCCTATAAAACTCCATGGTGTTCCCCGTGACTCACCCTGTATAAATAAAAGATGAAATAGTAATTTTGAAATTTATGCAAAGCCTAAATGATCATTTGCAATTTAGCTAGCAAGTGAAAGATGAAAAATATAAGGTCTCAAACAGGATTCAAACCAATGATCACAGAAGCGCTAACCAACTGAACCACACCGATGCCTACGAGTTCATTATTGGTTAAAGTCAACTACTGGATACAAATAAAGGCAATTGCCAAGGCAAGTCGATTATCAATATTATAATATCAGTTAATACGATGAAATTATAATTTAGACTTTTATGCAAAGCCTAAATGATCATTTTAAATCGAACTAGTAATTATTGAAGGATTGAAAATACAAGTACTCAGATGGAATTAAAACCTGTAACTTTCGGCTTTGATCGCCGACTTGCTAACCAATCGAGCCATGGAAGTGGATGATTTCAGTTAGAAAGAGATAAATCTAAATCAAGTATGCATTCATACATCAACCTAACTTTCAATTGCCTATGGCATTGTCGATAGTAACCGACTGTCAAATTTTTGACATATGGCAGATATAGATAAGAAGTAACAATCAAATTCATGGTTATAGACCAACTACTAAATACCAATATTAGGTAATTGCACAGAGCAAGTTAAAAGTTATGTTGATGTATACTAGAGTCTACGATTTAAATTTGTCTATCTTTTCAATTGAACTCATCAGTCCCCGTGGCTCAATTGGTTAATGTGTAGACATACAAAATAGAACCCTGTCCAAGACTTTACACTTTCCATATTTTACTAATTTGATTTGAAATCATCAATTCAGCATTACATGAAAGCCTTTTATTTAATTTTTTTACTACCATCATAGTAATAATAATGAACTTGCATTGTACAACCACCTAACATATACACTACATATTAAAGTTGTCGGCTAACAAGTACTAAATTAGAGTAGAATTATTATCAGATGGCAGGTGACGTCATATGCACAATAGGTTCAAATAAGCTTTGAACTACAGTTTTAACTATAGTTTTAATAACTTTATCATAAATACCGCATTTATTACGTATAATAAAATATTGTTTAGGAGGTTCCCCTTTTATGCTGATAATATCTAGAAAAGCATAAACTCACAAAATAATCCTACACCATCATTAAACATAAGAGCATTTACATGTTTTCACTATAAATAATTGAAGGTTCACAGCTTTTAGTTTGATAAAAATGTGCTACGGCAACAGTGTACATATGCAGCTGGTTGTAATATTATATGTAAATGTCTTTGTCATTTTTGCTTTCACCAATGTCTTATTCAGTTTCCAATTTTTCATTTTAATAGCTTTTATCGACCCATAGTCATTAAAACAGCTTTATTCAAAACAACCGATAATTAATTTCTTCAGCAATGTAAGTACTTGAAAAGAATGTGCATTTAATGGTTGATTAATTTTGATATTTTTCTAAAACAGTAATATGAATAAGATTGAGGTGATTTATAATCAAGGACAACAGAATGCCTCATAGATGTTTTCTATTATAAAAAGTTTGTAGGAAAAGTTATTACCAATTTGGAACGAAATATCTTTGAATGTAACGATACCAAGCCAATATAGTAATTTTCGAATATGTTCCAACAACCAATACAATTTTAAGAAAGCCGATTATTCAAACCTCTATAATGCTTTGGAAGAAGTTGTTGAATGGTCTTTTCTAGAAAACTTTACTGATCCTGAGGAAGCATGTATGGCATTTTATGATAGACTGTATCCAATCTCAGATTTGCGTGCCAATTTATCACAGTTTTAAACGTCACTATTCTAGATGGTATACTTCTAATATCATAAGCCTTATTAGGGAGAAACACAATGTGAGGAAAAGACTCAAAATCAATAAAAACCTAAACTGTTTAATTGAATTTAAAAGACTAAGAGCATTATTTAAAGCCCTTATTCAAACTGCACATACGAATTACATTGTCGAAATAGCAAGCACCCTTCAGGATGATCCAAAATTCTTTTCGTCTTTTATTCAGCAGAAGCAATGTATAACTCGTACTCCAGCAGTCACCTTCAACAGTCTGAAATATGATACCCCTCAGTTGATTGTTGAAGCCTTTAAAAACTTTTTAGTAGTGTCCACTCAGTCAAAGCTTTTCTGTGGTTGATATTAAATCGTTGTCAGATATTCATTTGCATATTTCAAGTGTCTATTTATGAGATTGAAAGCTATATGCCTAAAATAAAAAATAAACCCGCTGCTGGTCTTGATCAAATATCATCATTTCTCCTAAGAGATTATGCACTAGTATTAGCTTACCAGTTAACTTGCATTATTAACTTATCATTATGTACTTCTATTTTTCCATCTGTTTCGAAAAATTCTTTAATATGTCCGGTTCTAAAAACTGGTGAATCAAACCGTATTGAGAACTATAGGCCAATTTCTATTATTTTAAATTATGCTAAAATATACGAAATGGTGCTATATAATAGAATATTTACTGCTATGGAACGTCTGATCTCACCGTATCAGCATGATTTTTTCCCTTGCAAGATCAACTTTGACTAATCTTTTTTGCTTGACAAACTATTTCCAATACTCTAAGTACTCATGGACAAGTAGACGTCTCTTACTCAGACTTTTAGACGGGATTTGATAAGATTGATCATTTTATTTTGCTACATAAACTTGGCTCATTTGGTTTGGATGATTCACTTATTGCATTATTCACATCCTATTAGGGGGAACGTCCTCAATATGTTATATATTCTGGTGTCCAACAGAGTTCCGATTTGGGGCTACTTCTATTCATAATTGTTATAAACGATGTCATAAATTTTTCATGTTATCATCTACTCTATGCTGACAATTTAAAACTATATATGAAAATAACCTTCACTGCTGACTGTCAAAATTTACAATTTCAAATAAATAGTTTGCGCGAGTAGTGTGTGAAGAACAAAATTGCTCAATGTTTTCAAATGTAATACTGTATTGTACACTAAGTTGCAAACAATTCATTACAATTATTATATTGATACTAAGGCGATAACTAGACAAGTGTCAGTAAAAGACAGGAGTATTATTTGATGCCTCGCTTCATTTACAGCTCACATACATGATATCGTAAATTATTCTTTTAAAATATTAGAATTCACAATAAGAAACTCCAAATCATTTTTGAAACCGCGAAGTTTAATTGTGTTGTGTCAAGCATCAGTTCGCCCCAAGCTTGATATTGTCTTATATGGTTTCCATTATATAAATTTCAAAAATCATTGCTAGAATCAGTTCAACGTAAATTACTTAAATACTTATTCTTTAAAACCGGGGGACATTTTCGGGAAAGAGGCTACAGTCAGCTTGTGCTATTAAATAAATACAGTTTTAAGTCATTGGAGTCCCGTGGAGCTATAATTGCAATAACATTTCTAGATAAATTGCATCATAACCTGATTGATTGCATGGATGTTATCAAATCCTAGATACAATACCCGTCAACAACAGTTATTTAGCCTGTCTATGTCTAAAACAAATTTATTGTCAAGATCACCGGTGCATGCTGTGTTCACTTTATAATTCGATAAGCAGTTGTGATATCAATTATGATAGTTTAAAGGATATTGTAATTAATATGGTGTATTTATATAATCTTGATTGTCTTATTTGTCCTATCTTCAACAATTGGGTTTAAAACCTGTAGAAAATGTAAGAAATAAATATTACATTCCAAAATTAAAGCAAATAATCCTATTAATTAGGTGTTTGTAATCGATCAATTACTAGCAGAACATAGCCATGTGGTATTGCGCTTACCATCCTATCGTCCAGAACTAAACCATATCTAGAAGATATAGACGTAACTTAAAAACTATATAGCTGCATGTAATGTAATCTTTAAATTAAATGACGTATTGAAGTTGGTAGAAGAATATATAAAATGTATTGTAGTTAAAGAACAGAGTAAAGTATGTTTGCACGTTTAAAAAACTGAAAATGAATATGTCGAGCAAAAAACTTTTATAGACAAGATTCAAAATCTAATTATACAGATTGGTGATATTAGTGATGATTCAGATGGTTACTAATCGTTAAGGAGGAGTTGAACCATGATAATGAAAGTTTAGTATGTGTATCCATTTAAAATAATTTATGTGTCACACTTCTGTAAAATAGTAGATTCATAGTCTTTTTTAGCGTTTGTAAAAAAAGGTTTAATAAACGCATTAATTTTGTTATATAGATAGAATGTTTTTGAAAAATAGGAAAGCTCGAGACAAAGAGAAACTTCATGTAATTGTCACTTTCGTTTTGTACTTTATCGTTTATACGGAGATGTTCAGGATCGTGCCAGTTATTTCGGACGCTGGGATGCAGTGAGAATTTTGTCGTCCACCAAAAACAATTCATATTTGAATAGTGAAATAATGCATATTTGTAAAGATACATTTTTTTATTAGAAACAGTATATTACAAAAACAAAAAATATAGACTAAAAATCTTGACAATGCAAAAGTAAACAAAAAAACAAACAACAGAAACAAACAAATTCGACAGAACAATAATATATCTATAACATTTTTTTTTACAAAAAATTATTTGTCTTGCCTTTATTTTGAACAAAATATTTTATTAAATCTTGTATATTTAGCGATTCTCAAAGCTATCATTAATTATGAAAATGTCTTAACTAAATAATTTTGTACTACGTATTCTAAAATTTCCAAGGAATTACCTTGATCGTAGACATATGGTCTAATCATTTCCAGTTCATCAGACAAATCAAATCATCTGTATCTCCTTCATTTATTGCATTGGCAGGTAATTTGCGTACCAAACTCCAAAAAAGGGATTCCGACTTCAAACTTTTTTTGCTCAAATTATCAAAAATACAAATCTTATTTATTTAGCTTTGTATAACACGCTTTAATAACCTTCTTTATGTTTCCTCCTATAATTGATAATATTTCATTTTGTATTTTATTTCCAAAATAACGGGGCAAGCGATTCCATCTATTTCAATACCTTGAGTATGATCGCCTATAACTGGATCAATTCTTGAAATGGTTCCAATCACTTTTAAAAAGTTACTGGTATTTTCGAGAAGAGTTTATTGTTTCCCGAAAATGCTAACTTTGACAGGCTAGATATTGTACTATTACTATAATTCTTTCTAGAACCATTAGTCGACATTTTTTACTTGGGCAATAAGACTTACGTTCAAATGATTTCCAGAAGATTTATTTTTGATAGAATTGTCAGCTATGCTAAATCATTACAGCACTTAACACGAATTCTACCTTTCTGATGTTTTGATCAAACGTTACCTGTTAATAAAATAAGTTTTGGCTCCTAAAGGAGAAGATTGATTTCTAAAATTATGATAGGACAAGCAAAACACTGCATTGGTGGTAGGTTGAATACTTATTGCAGTTTACAACCTCTCCATTAGGTAAATATTTTTACAATAATTTTCTGAAAGGCTTCTATTATGAGCTTTCTAGGATAATTAAAACTAGGTATTTGTATTAAGTCACTATCAACCAGAATCGGTTCTGTTTTTTCGTTAGTAACATCACGCCATTCTGGGATTATACAAAACAGCAATTTAGCTCAACTTTTAAAGAAGTTAAAGTTTTAACGTATTTTTAGCATCTTCTTGACGATTTGGTGCGATTTCTAAGATGATTTGATGAGAACCTTAGTTTCAGTTGTTTCAAAACCCTGAATAGCCCTACATTTAACTTGAAAAGGTGATATGTCTTCAGATGTTGTAAATGTCGTTTGTTGGTGCTGTTTTTGAAAAAAAAGCTGCACATTTGTAGTTAACTCTTTAACAACTTTGTTTCCTCTCTCTCTTTCTATGGTGGTATCCGAACACTTTATATCTGTAGAATATTAAAAAAATGAAAACTAAAAAGTATATTATGATAGGTATATTAGATATTTAAAATATTACTTTTGGTATTATACTAATACTTTGTTTAAAAATGAAAATACTTACATTGGAAGACAACTATAATGTACATAGTCTTTAGACTTACCTTTAATAAGGCACAATAGAATACACTAATATGTATTTTTTCTATTTATTTCAAAAAATATCCAACATTGAGCTTATATCATTTTTGTTTATAGGGGAGTCGAAAGACAACAAGAACTAGTAACAAAAATATTGCTTGATTGTTCGGCATTTTTGCACTGGCAACTTTGGTTGTACAAGCAGCCTATGTTTTCTAGTTTCAATATTTAAAATAGCCCTACCACACGCAGGTTTTTCAAGGTTACCCGCCTTCCGATAATAATACTACTATATCACTTATCCACTAGCTTATAATAAAAATATAAAAAGTCAAAAAGTGCTAATGGTAAAATCGATCGTATCAAGTAAAAATCTGTTCATATAACCTTAAAAACTAATAATACACTTTATATTAAACAAAAACAATGAATCTTCAATCAGCTATTCCTGCCTGCAATTCTCTTCAATTCGCCTCCATAGCTGAAAGGTAAATCTTAAGTTTCAATTTAGAATAAAACTAAATCACTCCCTAGCTTGTTATACTAAAACTAGTACAAGAATTGCATAATAATTTTGCTCAAGTGAAAATTCTCGTTTAATGCAAATTCAAATATACTTTATGTTTATGTACCATTCAAAACAAAAAACTAGTACCGTCAGCCATAAGGACGACGCAAACACACGTGCTCGAGATCTCCTTGAAGTACACGCAAATCCTGGGGAAAAGGATGGCATCTCTCATACAGATTGAAGTCATGTCAGTTGGCGAATAGAAACTGGGCTAAATAAGAAACTACTCATTTAAAACTTCTCAGAAAAGTTGTGATTCTCAGTATATCTTCTTACACTGACAATTTTTAAGAGCACAAAGCTTATCAAATTATTAAAAGTATTAAAACTATTTATAAGTAATAATAAAACTTTTCAAACTACAGCATGCTTATGAAACATGTACATTAAAAGTGTTGTTTCGACTACACATTGGCACACAACATATGCAAAAATAAATCATGTAAATCACTATCATCCAACACGAATGGTAGATTAAATGATGCACCATATCATACAAAAAGATGTTATTAACAAACATACATCTAATCTATTCTCAGAATCACCTTCCAATGCTTTTCACAAAAATATTTTTGTTCTTGTGCAAACATTTTCAACTAATTATTGCTTCGTATTGCAACCAAAAAAAAAAGAATCGCAAACAAGTACATTTGTTACTTGGCAGTCTAAAGTTTGAAACTGCAATTCAAAATAAGAATCGGCACATATTGGATTCAACAGCCACTTAGCACAACAATAATTATAGGAAAACCATAACTAACTATTGCAGCTTCTAACAAATCTCAACCTGTGCTATTTGATTACCGCAAATTTTAACAATTGAATGTCATCATGGGTACTTAAATTGGTCTCCTGTTAATTACACCAGATTCCACAATTGAAAAAGGTGATATATACAGAATGCTTTGTTCAATCTGCCTGATTCTTTTGCCGGTTGTATCAAATTTAGACATTGCAGCTTCTGGAGATCAAAATTAATGAGATTAATTCCTCTACTTAAAAAAAAGTGTCCTAACACTAAAAGACAACCCATAGATGGGACTAGGAAAGAAGGCAGTCAGATGACATTTTTATACATACATAACAGGTGTTTATTGTACCAGCTGGAGTCGGATCTTGATTAGCAAATTAGATCAGAACGCTATATTGACGAGTTTTGTACTTCAAACACGTAACCTCACTTCTCAGCATGATTCACACTCTGAAGTGTGTAGTAGTGTATAGCTATACCCTGTAATCTCCCTATAAAGGGGTGTTAGGTTTGGTTATGCCGAAAGGGAATACCAGGATTGCTGTGTGTAACTTCACTTCTACCAGTTGTTTGTTTATATCAGTAACTATTTAGTATATTTGAATTCTTTATATTCATTGTGTTTGACGAAAATCAGTTCCTTTAGAATTAAATTTATAATGGCACCTAATGATACATCCTTAGGGAAGCAAGCTCTGCAGCTGATATTGAAAATATTAGATTATTTTAAAAGTGAGAAGCAGAATAGATAGAGATCCTTTAATTTCAATACAATCAGTACGGAGGGTAGAGTTTGTTTAATGTTTTACCTACAAATTAAGTTACTTAACTTAGCTAGTAGTTGTATTTATAATGTATCACGAATTAATTTTGAAACTAGTTAAACATAATTATAACTAGTCCTAAGAAGAAAAAGACCTTACAAAAAGATCAAGACAATCGATATCCCTGAATGTATTAAAATGAGCATTAGGCATACTATATACACGATGTACGCTAAAAATGCCATAAAGTGATTTCAGAAAATGATTATTATTTTCTTTACAGAAAAGCATATGACTACAATCTTTGATTAGGAATTTCAGAAAGAAAAAATAATTGTAAGTAATATCAGCTTGAAACAATTTTGGTTTAAGAGATATCGCACAGCTTCAATGTAAAATCGAATCATAGCTGATGCTAAAATTTAATTTCTGGGGGCATATTAAAAAACATCGATTCTGATAGAGAACGACAGACATGTGGTCTTGGTGGATGAAATATGGTTGTTTTCGAAAGGAAATCCAAACAAATCGCGGCAAGATGATATATGATGTGTATGAAAACAAGAAAGTTATGACATGATTTGTACTAGGTGCATCTTTATTATTGCTTCCAAATCTCAAAACAATGATTTATCATGGCAAAATTAATGGGACGTTTGTACAGTGGGTAGAAAAACATTTGGTAAATAATCTAGAAGAACCATTGCTAATTATGTTGGACAATTGTATCGTAACGTGTTGATTTTCTTTCCTTTCAACAGTTACTATTTTTGTATGACAGAACGCATTTATTAAACGTTTTGTATATAGATTTTCCTGTCTATATAAATTTATATTTTTTGGGTTGACAAGCATTTGTCTAGTATCAGTTCAATGCTCGTAAGTGATTGATTGTTATTTAAGCGGTGGTACATGTTTTAATTTCTACTCGTTTCCATTACCGGCTACATTGCATGACTTGATTATTGATCGTTAACGTTGTAAGCTGAAAATATCCACATCATTCTTGCAAGGTGCGACGAAATATTGGATTTGGTATAGCGGCAGTATAAGTTATAACTCTACATTTGATGGATCTCCTGTACACTTTAACCACGGTGAAAATATTTATAGTATTGTCTGGTGAATGAATTTTTACTGTTAAACAGATATTTGGCCTGGATTGATAAAAAATAGGCATATAGTCGTCTAGCAAATTGAGTTTGCTGTAATTTTGAATGAAGTTGTTGTGTTAAATAGTAAACACGAATTGTAAGTATTTAAGCATATTTAATTCATTAATTAATTTTTATTCTTTACAGCTTTTTTTGGGTAAATTTAGTTTATGGTTGAACAAATGTTTTGGGATTGCCGGTTGTGTTAATTGAAGAGTGTATTATCACACATTGGTTATCGTATGGACGATTAGACGAAAGATTTCAACTTTTAATTTGGGATTAATTTACAAGAAATTCGTATTTTTATATCCTTTATAAATATTAATTCAAGATAGTAAGTTTTACAAATACTTAAATTTGCAATTTTGTAAATAGTTCATTAATTTTTCAACCAAACTTACGAAGTACGTTAGGTTAATATAATCGCTACGTTGTCGTCGTCGCCGTCGTCCGTTGCCATATTCCCATAATGATACAATAAATGCTATATATGTACCTTGTTTAGTTTTCTACGCTGATTACAAATATGCTATACACTTTTCAATATCTCATTTAGTTTTCGAGATAATCGAATTTATTTGAGAAATGTTAACAGTACAAACTAATATAAACTTTAATAGATATTTTAATTTAAATGAATATATAATTTCCTTTTATAAAATTTCCGTAAGTTTGGTTGTAAGGCGTACATGCGTCTTAGATTTTTTATTTATGCAATTGAAAACAATAACAAATTTATAGCTAAGATCGTGCAGTATAGAATTTATTTAGAAAGTCAAAGCAATCCTTTTGTAAAAAGTTTTATATTGGAATGTTTCAAGAGCGGGTTTATTCCTAGAATAATTAACTGGTTTATGTGTACACAAAAAGCAGGTTATAATATAGTATTTTTAGTAATGAACATTGCCTATAAAGACAAAGGTGAAAGTAAATTATAAAAGTTGTGCAAGATTTTGTCTTGAGCGGATTAATATTATTGTTTGGTACAAAGCAATATTTATTCAATGTATATATAGGAATTGATAGGGTATTTTGTACTTACAGAAACTAAAAATTAATGAAAGAATATATAGTGTTATTTTAAGCTTAAATAATTACTGCTTCCCGAGTATTTATAAGCCGTTGGTACTAAGCACGTTTATTAAAGTGATTGAAGTTATTGCTTTCATGAGTTTTGAGTTTCCTGGTAGTCCTCTGGCTCCCAAAATTACATTAGCATCAGTTATTGGCTTCAAGCTTGGTCTCCACGACCCACGAACCAGCCAAATCGTATTAGCGAGGAAACATTATATTTCACCGTGTCTGGCAACTGCCATTTCCCTGGGAGATCAAAAAAGGGGTGACTGCATCTTATTATTTTATGTCGATTGAAAAAATGCCATTACTATCTTGGAATATCTTGGAATATAATACAGTGATTGATTACAAACAACGTTCTATATAATTTATAGATGATTAAAACAGAATTGTTAGCTATAGTAAAATTATATAGAAAAGAGAAGTGTTAAAAAGTACACGAGTTTCTGGTAACTGACCGAAACGAAATTCTCCCTATATCTTCATATCACTGACAATTCAACCCAATAGAAATGGTTTGACAATCAAGTCTTCACTATGAGAGATAAAGCAATATGTCAAAGCTCCTAAGAAGATGGGAAGAAATGTATCAGACATACAGAAAAGCTAATGACATATTGTTGGAGGCTTTCACGGCCGGAGTCATCCTATAAACTAAGCACTTTAGCTTATAAGATGATACGGTCTTAGCGCAGAACCATAAATATTTATAATGTTAATGAGTAAGTTATTTAAGTAGATGGTGACTGAAACATCTACATCAGAAAGTTACAATAAATGGAAAACTTAGCACTGTACACCCTGCATTAAGGCTATTTACAATATATTTTTTATGGATACAATGTTATTTTAAAATTTTTTTTATAAAGTAGTGTATGCTAAAATAGGTTGCGTTTTCATTGTACATGTCACATGACCACTTTATAGTTATGTTTACAATCATAAAAAACTCTTGGTCGATGTATGTTCAACCCACATTGGAGTTGATTACCAATGTCAATTTAATTAGCATCAATCTTGGTCTATGCCTGAAAGCAAATACACAATAGATAATGTTTAAAAAAAAACTATTACACAAAGCTCACCAGCATTACTTCACTTTCAGTAATTGTTGCATTCAAAATTTATTTATTTTAAAGTTAAATGAATAAAATATTTTCTATGAATGCTTGTAAATAAACTTCTACTTCCTCTATGTTATAACTGCATTAGGATTTTCTGTAGCTGATTTTAATTACAATCAATTTTGATCTATGCCTGGAAGAGAAATTAAATAAATAATATTAAAAAAAAAATTTGCTCAATGCTTATTACCATAACCGAATTTTCCAAATTTAAATGATATTACTGCTGAAGTACATGAAAATTATATCATCCAATCAACTATTTGTAAAAGGAAATAATTTCTTCTTGTGATATATAATTTACCGATGCGAAATGTACACAAAAGCTTTATTGACTTTATTCTCATTCCAAAAATGACAGGTGTGCAGCTTTAACCTCACTTTTACTTTATTTAACAATTTAAGTGTCACCTTTATTATCATGGCTTTCTAAACTTATTTCATGTTATTGCATTCGACAAATGAGTTGCTATTGTTGTAATAAAACATATTCTCATACGTAATTTGATACCATGTCTGTGCAGGGTAAAATTCCAGAATACAATACCAGAAGCGATACTCTTAATCTTCAATTTTTGTGCGCATGTCCCATTTTGGCCATATTTCTGGTGGTTATTTACTTCTGTTATATTCAAGAATAATTTTGGGGTTATAATAACTATAAGTTATTTATAAATAAATAAGTTACATCTTCGAATTTGTAAAAGTTATTTGTTGTTGTTGTTTTACAGCCAACCTGTTATATGAACCTCTAAGACTCGCGAGTATGAGTGTTTATGTTTAGTTTTAGTGTTTAATATGTTTTGTGCACTATTGTACTTTTGTAGCCATTGTATTTTTAGTGTTAGTGTTAAGTCTAGCGATTAATTTTGTATAGTGATAAAAAACAATGGTCTAAAACTTACAATTACCATATATTTATAAATTTTGTAAATTTTTTTAGAGTTGGAAATTTGTTAATAATCTTTTTTAATAAACTTTTTTGTCTAAAACCTCTTAGAAACGGGTAGTGTAATAGAAAATTTTTTAAATATGTTTGTATCATACTTTTGTACTTCAATTATACCTAACTAAAAATTTCTATTGACGAGACAATTCTGTCACGATAACTAGTTGTGTATTGCATAACCAAAGACTTTGTAGTATATTAATAATTTATTTTATACATTGCAAGTCCTCTGCTTGGATCAAAGCTTGCAATAGACATCATTTACTAATAAAAGCACCTGAGTTTTTGTATCATTGGTACCATGTGTGAGCTGTTCATTTTGAAGACAAGATGTTTTTAAATGATTTAAAGAACTGATTGCATTCATTTGCAATGCCACGGTTGGCTGTTCCTGCAACATTCATCATGAGGTACTTTTATACTAAATATTTTCCTTCAAATAATTAATCTAGTAAAAATTGTTTGAATATTATTATGTTTAAGAAGCCGAAATTGTCACTATCGCTAGTACGTAATATTATTATACATACAAATAAGGACCAATTAATACATTTATATTAAAAACGTAAACATGATTAAATTGAGAGACATTTGCATGAAGCAATTTTTTAAATAAATATAAACATACTTGTTTTGATTTATTACATTCAATTGTTTTTCAGGGCATTTTCAAGATGTTGCGGTTGCATATTGTTCATTCCACTCAACTATTTGACTAAAATTTTGAAAAAAGTAAAGGGGTCACCAGTAAGTAATTTCCTAATGCTACTATTAATAAAATGCCTACAATACTTCAGAAGTACCCAAAGTTTCTTGAAGGTTTTACACGAGGAAACTCCTTTTTAAGTAATGTTAATACAAGTAATTACGTGCATTCGGAATGGAGTTTTAATATAAAATCCACGTCTAAAGTATTGAAGGATCGGAAAGGTCACCTCGTTTCTTTTGAACAAATAGTTATAGTTTACACGTACCATCTACTGCCTTATTCCCTTCATTTTAAATACTAATAAAAAATTAGATTTGTTAATTTCAAAAACCATATAATAATCTTATATGAGATTATAACTACTCCACCACCACACAATGGAAACTTTTGTTTCCTTCCTCAGAATAGGTGTACTACTTCATCGATGTACTTATTAAAACTAACAATAAGCTTCAAATAAAGCCCTTTGTTAAGTTTGGTACTTAATACTTGTTATATATGAATTACTTGATAATTGAAGTACTTTCCTGTAGTTTTTTTGACAAGTGCTTTTAATTAGGGTTGCTTGATACAAAAATACTAAAAACTTCAAGAATTAAGCAGCCTACAGACGTAAGATCAGTTGTACAACACATCGCATGACAAGTTGGAAATAATTGTAGTTCAACAGGCATAAAACTGATCGTATATTGAAGCGATCTACAGACGCAACAGTAGGTTGTACAACATGTCGTACTATAAGTTGGGAATAAAATTGTTTAGTTGGCTTTTTTTGCCTACACGTGCACAGAAAACACAACAGATCGTTTGAAATTAAATAGATAATAGAAAATCGGAGTGTGTTTTTATTTGAATATTATAGTATCAACATAAAAATAATTAAAATGCCATCATGTCAACAAAGAAAAAGAAAGCAGTCATTTTGTGGCCCATTTTATTTGAATAATCTTTGGACTTTAAGTCCCACAAGCACTTCTGTTCTTTATACATCTGTTTGAAATCTTCCCAAAATTTTTTATTTTAAGATTCTATGTTCATTTTGTATATTATTATCACCAGGGTGTCACTAATAATACGTAAATTAAATCAAATTGCTTTACAACGGTTGTATGCAACCTCCACACTTGCAATTTGTCGTTCGATAAGCTGACCGTACAACAGATTTTATGGAAGGTCCATACTATGAAACGATTTGACTGCGTCGTACGATAGGTTGTACAACAGCGCTACTAACGTTACGATTAATTGCAACGTCTGTAGGCCGCTTTAGTTGAAGGAGTCATTTGTAAAACTCCAAAATCACAATCTTTTTACTAAAATAAGATTTTAGTTGATCTAATAAACAACATAGCATGTGATTCGCGTGCCCTATTTAATATTATCCAGTAAATATATAAATTAAATAAAGGAATTAAAAGAAACAGTACAATGCAGAAAGACGTTGAGGTTATGTTTACAAAACAAATTCAAATTTTGCACCAAAATAACCACCAAGAACATGGTCAATATTTTGCTAAGGTCACCCAGTTCTGAACATGAACATCAAAGGTGCCAAAACAGAGTGTCGCTTCTGGTATTTTATACTGGGGTAAAACTATGTTCTCAGGCTCAGAATCTGGCAATAAAGTTGCTACCATATTCTGAACTTGAATGGAGATAGTTTAATACCCTTAAAAGCGGTGCAGGAAGTAAGTTTTTATATAAAGTAAGTGTTGAGGATTCACTTCATTTTTCTTTATTCTAATATTTTTCAAGCTGTCCCTGGCTTCATATTAATTCAAATTCTGTTTGATGTGTCCTTGTGAACGCGCGTGCCCCACTAAAGAGTTGCTTTTGTTTTCCGATAACACAAACATTATATCATACAAGCTATCTGTGTGTTGTGTGTGGTTCAAAATAAAACTTTCCCATGTTCCAATCCTTAAATTCAAATACTTAAATTGAAATACTTACATTCAATTCCTTAAATGCAATAATTATTGTATTTTATCCAAGTATAAATTGTGTGGTGTATGAGCAAGTTACATGTAATTTTTAAATGCAGATAACAGGTATCGTAGTTGTAAGAATTAAACCGTCGCACTGTGGACTCAATCAACCATATTTATCTTGTTAGAACACAGAAATAATATAAAAACATTTATGTCGATTTTACGGCATATTTTCCTGTCATCTGTTGATAATCATTATGAATTGATTAAATAGCGTGTGTACAAAACGGTGGTCGTTCATTCTATTTTCCAGCTTTCGGACGCATATGAGCCCTATCTATTAAAGAAAAAAATAATAAGTAAATTTAACTGTTGTAATCACTACTCGGTAAGTGAGAACAATTCAAATGGGATTATTAAAACCAATTTCTTTACAGTAAGTAATTGTGATATTCTACATATTATTTGAGTTCAGCAATTGGCAGAAGCATTGAGAATTGGTCTTCGTATTGTTAAAACAATCAAAGTTTGTAGTCAAACAGATCCCAAGATTAAAAGTAGTCCTCAAAAGAATTAAGTCATGATTTACCACAAAAATCGAATAGATCCAAGCTTAAAAGAAGTCCTCAAAAAAACTTATGTCGTGATTTCACAGACTGGTTAGAATGAGCATAAGGAGTACTTTATAGCGGGTGTTTCAAATTGCGCCGGTTTTTTTAAGAATAAGTAAAATATAGATGGCGCACTGAATTCGTCTGGGTATTTTGACATTTAAGAAGTGTGATGTATGACATTTATAAAAATGGCTTCGTACACAATACAACAACATGTTCAAATTGTTGAATTATTTTATGAAAATCAGCATTCTGTGAAAAGTGTTTTTTTAGAAAACTACGCAAATTTTATGGTTTACATAAACGTCCAGCTGAAAGCACTATTGGTCAAATTATTAAAAATTTCAAGAGACCGGTTTGGTGGAAGATCAAAAAAGTGAAAAATACAGTCGTAGCAGTCGTTCACAAGAAAATATTGATTTGGTTCGTGAAAGTGTTGCTGAAAATCCTAAAATGTCCATTAGACGACGTTCACAACAAGTTGGACTTAGTGGATCAACAACATGGCGTATTTTGCACAAGGAGTTAGCTCTGAAGACATATAAGGTTCAAATAACACAGGCACTAAAGCCATTAGATCATTTAAAACGTTCATTTGTCAATTTCATCAATGAACAACAGGATGATTTTTCTCAAAAAATCATGTTTTCCAATGAGGCACATTTTGAACTTGGTGGCTATGTTAATAAATAAAATTGTCGTATCTGGGGTGAGCAAAATCCACGAATTATTCATGAGAAACCTATGCATTCTAAACGACTTACTGTTTGGTGTGCATTATGGTCAGGTGGTGTAATTGAACCTTACTTCTTTGAAAATGCTGCTGGTGAAGTTGTAACTGTCAATGGTGATCGATATCGTCACATGTTAGCCGAATTTTTGTGGCCCAAATTAATGAATATTGATCTAGAGGATATTTGGTTTCAACAGGATGGCGCTACATCTCACTCTGCACAAGAAACAATTGCTTTATTGAGAAAAATTTCCTGGACGTGTAATCTCAAGAAACGGTGATTTTAATTGGCCACCAAGATCATGTGATTTGACTCTATTAGACTATTTTCTTTGGGGTTATGTGAAAAGTCAGGTTTATAAAAACAATCCACAATCGATTCCTGCTTTGAAAGATGAAATTATTGGTGTCATTGGTGAGATAGAGCCTCAATTATGTCAAAATGTCATTGAAAATTTTAACAAAAGAGTGGACGTCTGTGGAGCTGCAAGAGGAGGCCATTTGGCAGATATTATTTTTCGCATATAAATGTCATCAGTGATACTTCAATTACCAATAAAAAGTTTTTGAAAATGAATGCAAAATATGTGTCTTATTTATTGTTAAAAAATGCACAATTTGAAACACCCTGTATAATATTTATGCTTGAAGTAAGTACAGACTATCAAAATACGTGTAAGTAATTAATTAAGACTCACATTTTACAGAACAACATGTCACTGTGGAGACAATATTGAACTTTGTGCTTAGCAACACAATTTGAACCGTACTCTGAATGACATCGGATTTAAGTTGAAGAAAGAAGAAAATCTCAAAGTTTTAATTGAAAACCAAACATCACTTTAGCCTGAGCAAAATTTCTGAAAGTCTATAAGCAAAACCTTGAATCTAATATTAAACGTAAAGTCATATTTTGGACAGAAAATATTATGACAAACGTATTGGGAGTGATGGTTACTGCAATGTGGAAAAAAGCATTACAACAATATACAGAGGTTTTGGAAAAATGGCATGCAGCCTACAGTCATAAATGCTTAGTATGAAAGAGAAAAATTGCTTGATGTGAGTGTAAGTAAGTTCATAATGAAATTAACGAACAATCATCTAATTCAGAATACAGTGATGTGAACTAAGTAACTACTTAACCCTGTTTCAATAGATGTGCCAAACTATTTACTATTGGAGACTGCTTTAGTAACATCATTGTTATATATATCGTTGTTTATTATGCAATAGCATAGGAGTATAGTTATATATACTTATAGAAGATCACTATCAAATTGTATTTGTATAACTGTAATGCATATGTACGTATTTAATGTAAAGAATTATTCCACTGATTAATATAAATATAACTATATTGTTTACTGGTGTTAAAGATACCCATACATTCATTAAAGCACTCTTTACAAAATTTCAAGCTTAGTTCGACTACAAACCTACCCAAATTGGTTTTGATAACAATTGTTGTTTGATATATCTAAGCAACAGTTACAGCTTGTATATCAGAATATGTTCTTGTTTAGTGTTGTAGACAATGAAATAAATCAACTAAATTAGTTATACAAATTACAAAGTTAAGAGTGTTGTCATACCATTCCTTCTACAGAAGAAATTGCACTTACAGAACTGTATCCTGGTTGAAATTACTAGTTACACATATTAGCTGTTTAAATTTTCATATTTGGTGTAATAAAGTAATTTGCAGTTGTATATTTCAACTGTGACATTATTAATTTTGCATATTCCTGAATTTCTTGCAGCGGAAATAGTACTCACAATATTATGTTGTTAAAGAGTAGATGTTTATGATTCCTTGCAGAAATTGTCATTGAGAAATCATAGCAAACACTCAATTGACTTTAAAAAAATCATATTACTTCATATGCAGAATTCCAATGTGAGGCCATTTCTCATGGTTTGGATTGGACAGTGAATATAAACTTGCATCAAAGCCTAATATATTCAAATTACGTTACAACTCTAAAAAATCAACACCAATATTTTAAATCCAATGCAACACTCAAAAAGCAAAAGTATGAATTGGATTTTTTAGCAAAGATTTTGTAGGGACACCTCTTTTATAAATAAAAACCTAAATGCAGACGCATATTTGGATCCTGTAAGAGACTAGAATACTAGTAGTAGAACTCTCAATATAGATTTTAAAAGCATTTAATACCAATTTTCATAGCAGTCCAAAAAAACTTTTAATAAGATTTGATAAGCTTTGTGCTTTGATATAATCTCCTTAAATAGTTAATAAATAAAACTGCAGTTGTATCGTGTTTGTAAATAATATAAACAAATGCAATTTTATTAAACGGGGAGTCGTTAAGAAGAAACTACTACAATCAACATTACGTACCTAAAGCTGAAAATCCTGAAAATAATATGCATTTTTTCATGTATATAAAACTTACATAAAAACAAATCAATATATATCTAAATATAAAGAAATATAATTTTTCAAATGCAACAGAAGTATTATGATTAACCATACAAATAATTTTGTGCACTTGATAAACAAGTGATAAAAAAATTTATACTAAAATTTTTTTGTCATCTTGTTTACTTAAAACTAAATTTTATAATCGCATGGAATTTCTTACCTGTTCTCGCCGTTGAAACTTTTCTTCCTTTTCTCGCTTTCTCACCTCTATTAGATACTCATTAAATAAACTTTCACGCTCCCTCATCTTTTCCACTCCTTTAAATCGATCTTCTTTGGCGAACTTTTGAGCAAAGTCACTAAATGTTGACCTAAATAAAATTTTATTTTAGTGGCAAAATTTTGTTGTGCATAATACATCAATGTTGTTTAATAGTTACAAAAAGTTGAAAAAGTAAATCAATACAGTAACGTATAGAACTATGAGGTTATGAGCATAAGGCATGTTTACATATTTACAAGCTTGATCTTTAATGGTATTTTTAATGATATGCAATATTTGAAAACTCCATTGTAATTAAGTTTAGGTAATATCATTCTCCAGTCAGTGTATTGGTTTAACAATAACTTATTATATTACATTAGATTTTGAATATTAAGGAAGAGAGGTTAGATCATCATCATTAGTTTATAAATCCTGGCCAAATTAATAGTTTGGTACTGTTTAAATCGTTGTGGCGATTTGTGAAAAACGTAAGAAAGAAACAAAAGTTTGTTCATGGTGGAGAAAAGCATCCAGCTAACTATCACGGCTGTATAATGCAAAAAATAAAAAATAAGCAACTCAAGAAACAGAGTGTGCCCAAACAGTCTCAAAAGACTAATCAGTAAGAAAAAGCACAGATTCAACATATCAAAGAATTGAAACCAGTGGCAAGACACGAAAATAATATACACAGAAAAGATAAGCCAATGTGAAGAAAACAAATGAACGAATTCATTCATTGACATTATGATTCAACAAATATTAGAGAAGGTGAATAAAATGGATGAGCCTATTTCCAAATCAGTATATGGTCCTGTTACATGCCAAAATTTGGCAATGTACATTTTTAGATATAGATTTAATTTGTAAATAAATTCCCGCGAATATTTTTAAATAAAAATGTCGACTTCTGTTGTCCCTGACAGTCACGTCTGCACAAAAGGATGCGGTGTGTGCACATGGTGCTAAAAAATGCCATTAAGCCACAAAACCTGAAGCCAAGAACATCTATCTGTGTTGTATGTGTGTCTTTTCTCTTTGTAGGCATGTAGGTTCCTTTATCTTTACCTTCTGTGTACCTCTACCTGGTGTTCCTTCATTCCTCTACAAGCATAGAAGACACAGGAAAAACAGATTGGCAATTTGAAACTCAACAATGGTGTAACCTAACCCACAAAACATTATGGACCCCGAGATTTAGCTACGAAATACCATCCACGTGAGTAATCTGTTTTACTTATATTGTGTATGCAAATTGACTTTAAATGTGCATGAAAATTTGATTATTGCATCATACTTAAAACGTAGTGATACGTTTATAGCAATTACGCGTTTACAACAGCCCATACACAAGGAGCAATCACTAAAACCAAAAAAGCTCTAATTAAGAATACATCAGCAGGAATTGGAAATGATCCTTGACATGAAAAATTGATTATGCCTCAAATCTGAGACAATTTCACAAATCATACAGCAAATTTAAAGGATTTAACCTTGCCATACAATCCACCCTGATAATGTAGCAAAAAGATGAAGCGCAATTATTATAAAACTCCATCTTACACCACCAGCAAACGGGATACCAAACAATGAAAGTACAAGCCACAAAGTATCAAAATTAAATTACATGAGGTAATGATCACGTCAATATATAGCCCACAGAGGCATGCTATAAAGAAAGAACAATATGTGGAGTTTCTCAACACCCAAACGAATAGATTCATCAATGGGATGACTTTATTGCAAAGCACACGCACTGGAGATCTAGATTAACTACAACTAAATGCAAAGAACTTTTAGCGGCAACAACACAGCTTCAATATGAATTATTATCAACCAGTAAGTCAATGTACTGGCGTACTGATTCGCATAAAATTCGTGATATCATAGACGCCTTTGTAATCCAAAATATCCCATCAAATTATGTCCAAATTGAAAAAGCTTGGGATATAAACTCAGATCATTCTCCAATACTTCTTGCAGTAAGTGATAGCATAACCCAAAATGAAAATCTACCGAGCTTAACTAACAAGAGAACAGATTGGCAAAGCTTTAACATCTAACTGAAGGAACTAATTAAGCTTTCACTTCCACTAAGAACAAAAGAACAACAACTAGATGACGAGGCTAAGCTGTTTGTCAAAAACATACCATAACAGCATGGGACAACACCCCAGCTTACCAGTAGAATAAAAGGAAATAACTATTGTAAAGAGATTAGAAACCTTATTGCAGAAAAGAAGAAACAGATGAAAATCGCAACAGACTAGAGTAGCAACCAACAAAACAGTCCTGAATAATGCAACTCTGTAATCAAAGTAAAAATTCAGTATATTAAAAACAAGGCAATTGGCGACTATTCAAATAAATTAATTAATGATAAAACAGATTACTCGCTATGGAATACTATAGAGCAACTAAACACATGTTTTGCATAATCCCCAAATCCGAAATGCGAATGGAAGTTGAGCTCAGAACCAATACCCAAAAAGCATATACATTTTCAGAACATCTAGAAAACATTTTACTGCCAAACGGCAGAGGAGGCCCTCAAGATTGGACTTAACCAGAACAAGAAGCTATTATCAGATTCTTAACTTACCGCCGAGCTGATACTGTGCACACTTTGATTTTGACATTTGAGAATTCTACTCCTTTGTATTTGTTTTGTGTATTTTGTGTTTGCTTTTCAATTCAATTCAATTTATTTTCATTAATTATATCATTTTCTAAGAGTTTATACATTAGTAATAGGTCTAAATGACTCAAAATTTTTAGCAGGAAATGAAACAAAAAGCAAGCATCTAAGAATAAAGGAGGTTCTTGTATGTGCAATTTGTATCTGCAAAGTTAAATCTTTGTGTAAATCAAAACTGAATTAGGTTAGTAAACAAGTAAACAAGGTGAATTTGTGCTCTTCAAATAAAGTGATTTCTGCAGGAAATTTATGGAATAAAATTTTGGAATTTGGTATAAAAGTAGTAATAAGTGGCAAGCTTTTGCTGATGTGTTTTTGGGGACCTAGTTATTATTAAGAAATCCACAATTTAAATAAAAGTTAAAATTTCAAGATGTGAGTATCATAAGTTATCAACAGTGACATTTCATATCAATCAAAATAGATAATTTTAACAGTGCAGATGTTTATGTTTATGAAGTTGTAACTATTGGACTAGTTTTGTTTACAACTATTTCTGTAAGCAACAATAAAGAATGTCTACTGGAGTAACTAAAATTAACATCTCAGAGCTAACAGTTTGCAATTGCTGATCAAAGAGGGCAGTGGATGCAGTGTTATGTAGTAAATGCAATAAGAGCTACCACCCCAGTTGCTCATCGAAAGCTAAACTAATTGTTGAAAGCAACAACAAAAAATACTGTGTAACTTGTTTTAAAAAAAGTCCTAATATTGACGAAACTGTCACTCAAATACTGCAAACTTTATCTATTTATGGGGAATTACCCCTTACAAATAATCTTAGTAATAAGGAGTTGGAGGAAGCTGTGAAAGAAATCCACCGAGCAGTTACTTCCATGTCTAAACAGATTGATTCGATTCTTGAGGAAAATGCAGAACTCTTGGAGATATACACTTTTAAATTTGCGAGTGAATTCCCGCCATTATTTTTAAAATAGACTTGTTCATTTCCGTCATTTCGGACAGTTGTCTCGGCACAAAAGAATGCGCAGACGCGGAGTGATGGGTAAGTGCGCAATTTGGACACGACTGGACTGCTTCTAATATATTCCGCACTAATCCCTCATGCCGTAGTATGTGGCCTATCATCCTATCTCTCCTATTTTTTTACCGCTTTCCACATATTTCTTTCTTCCCCGACCATTTGTAGTACCTCTTCGTTCTTAACTGTGTCTGTCCATGATATCTTCATCATTCGTCTGTAGCACCACATTTCAAAGGCTTCTACCTTTTTCTTGTCCGTTTCTCCTACTGTCCAGGCTTCACAACCGTACAGTGCTGTGCTCCACACATAGGTTTTAAGCAATCTTTTCCTTGTTTCTATGTTTGTTGTCTTTGAACACAGTAGTTGCTTTTTCTTATTAAATGTAGCACGACGTTGTGCTAATCTTTGTTTTATATCTTTTGTGCTTTTCCCATCTTGCGTTATTTGGCTTCCTAGGTAGCAGAAATCCTTAACCTCTTGTAAGTTCGTGTTACATATTTGTATTCTTGTTTTTGATTTATTTTTCCATCCTTTGCATACTAGTACTTTAGTTTTACTTTTGGTAATTTTCATACCGTATCTCTCTGTTAGAACTGTTTCCATTTCATTGAGAGCAGCTTCTAACTCTTCCTTGCTAGACGCTAATACCGCTATATCATCTGAAAATCTAAGCATATCAATTTTTTGTCCCTGCATAGTAATTCCAAATGTCTTCCTGCATTTGACAGTATTCATTGCCTCTTCAATGTACAAGTTAAAAATTAATGGGGATAGGGAACATCCTTGTCTCACCCCTTTCCTGATGTTTACTTCTCTACGTTACTGCTCTAATTCTATTACTCCTGTTTGCTCTTTGTATAAGCTATGTACTATCCATCTATCCCAATAACTCATTCCAATCTTTTTGAGTATTTCGAACATTTTTTCCATTTTACATTGTCAAATGCTTTTGCCAGATCTTCAAACCCTATATATATATATGCTTTCCCCTTTTTCTATTGTTTTCTCCATTATCACCCTCAGAGCTAAGATAGCCTCCCGTGTTCTCCTGTTCCGCCTAAACCCAAATTGCTCTTCTAGTATTTCTTCAGCCCGTTTTACCATTCGTCTTTGTACAATTCTAGTTAATATTTTTGACACGTGTGCTGTCAAACTTATTGTTCGAAAATTTTCACATCTATCCGCGCCCTTTCTTTTTTGGTATAGTTACTATGATGTTACGTTTGAAATCTTTGAGTATCTCGCCTGTCTCATACATATAGCTTACAAGTTGGAAGAGACGTTCTGTTACTGCTTGTCCAGCGGCCTTTAGAGTTTCTGCTTGCACCTTATCTGTACCCGGCGCCTTACCATTTTTCAGACTCTTTAATGCTAATTCAAACTCATCTCTAAGTATAGGATATCCCAAGTCATCATTTTCAATGTCTGATTCCTGTTCTAATGCAGTTAGTTCCTATCCTGCATATAAATTCACTATATATTCTTGCCATCTACGCACTTTCTCTACGTTTTCTATGATGACGTTTCCTTGTGCGTCCCTTATATTTTTGCTATACGGTTTTACATCCCTAAAATTCATTCTAATTAATTTGTATGCTTCGCCTGTCTTTCCTATTTCCATCTTAGTTTGTACTTCTTTGCACTTTTCATCAATTCATTGTTCTTTAGCTTACCTGCATTTTCGAATAATTTCCCATTTTATGGCTTTGTATATCTGTTTTCCTGTTTTGTCTGATTTATTTTTATATTTTCGTCTTTCTTCTATTAAATTCAGGATATCCTTTGTTATCCATTGGTTTCTTAGTCTCTTTTTGTGTATACCCCAGAATATCTCTCGCCATCATGTATAGGCTGGATTTAATGTTATTCCATTCTGTTTCTACTTCCTTAGTATCAGATATTTTCCAGATATCTATGAGCAATTCATTTGACTTTTTTTTCGAATCTTTCTTGAATATCCGTATCTTTTAGTTTCTCTAAGTCCAAGTGCCTTTTTCCGTTTGTTTTTTTGACATTCTTAAATTTAAGTGTGGCCTTCATAATTACGATGTTGTGGTCAGTGTCTATATCTGCTTCTGAGTAGCTTCTACAGTCTTTTACTTGATTCCTAAACCGTTGTCTCACAAGAATGTAATCTATTTGATATCTTCCTATATCTCCTGGCATCTTCCACGTATATCGTCTTCTAGCATGATGTTGAAATAATGTGTTTGTGATGATTAAATTGTTCTTGTCGCAAAATTCTACCAGCCTATTTCCCCTCTTGTTTCTCGTGCCTAAACCAAATAAACCTACTAGCACTCCTTCCCTACCCTCACCTACCACGGCATTAAAATCCCCCGTAATTATTAAATTTTCATGTCCTTTTACGTATCTTAATATGTCTTCGATATCTTTGTAGATGGCTTCTACCTCTTCGTCACTGTAGCTAGAGGTGGGCATGTATACTTGTATTATTACTGTGTTTACCGGTTTAGATTCTAATCTAACCATGAGTACTCTTTCGTTCTTTTGTAAGTAATTTTCTACACAGTATCCTATCTTTTTCCGCATAACTATCCCCACACCCAAATTTCCTTCCTCTGCTCCTGTATGAATTACCCTGAAGTCTCCACTCCAAAAACCCCCCGCCTCTGGCCACCGAACTTCAGCTGATCCCTACTATGGCTAGTGATAACCTATTCATTTCGATTTTTAGGTTCTCTAGCTTACCTACTTGCTTCATACTTCTAACATTCCACGCTCCGACTCGCAGAATATTCCCGACTCTTATTTTTAACTTTCCGATCGCATCCCCCGAAGTAGTCCCCTCCCGGAGATCCGAATGGGGGACAATTTTAAATCCGGAATCCTTTACCCCAGAGAATGCCATCGTGTTTGTTACAATTTAAGTACGCTGTGTACTTGGGAGATAATGTGGTGGTTTCCCGTTGCCTTGCACATCGCGGTAGTGTGTCTTTGACTGTCACCGACCCCTATGGTCTCTTCCAATCTAAGTACCGAGAGAGCCGCTTCCCTCTTTCAAGGTAATATGCACAGAATTGTTTTGCAATAATACTAAAGTAGTCATAAATGCATTGTATAGACCTCCATAGATTAACAAGAATTTATTGGTAGTATGAATTAATATATAGAGCATATTTGTTTGGAAACAAATGAAATCATAATTGGTGACTCAAATATTGATATACTAGCAAGTACAACACAGGCAAATAACTACTTAAATTTAATGCTTGAATTTGGCTTTCGTTCTTCCATCAACGATTTTACTAGATGTGAAAAGCAAACAAAGTCATGTATTGATCATATTTTTGTTAAAACTAAGTTACCAAACCACAAGCTTGTGCCTATAATCCTAAATAGTAAAATTACAGATCACTACCCCATTATCCTGGGTTGTAGTTTTGATTTTAAAACCCGGTACCTGTTTCAACTACTAAACAGTATCGTAAACATAATATAATCTTGTATAATAAAGTCATTAAAAATTTAAAAAAGGAATCCTGGAGTGAACTTGTAGATATGAATGATAACACTGCATGTAACGCTTTTACTTCTAACTTACAATCGTATATTAACCTATCTAGTATAAAAGTTAATAAGGTAATAAAAAAAAGGAGTGAATGGATTACAAACGGAATAGCAAAATCTATTGATGTACAGGACAATATATACAAAAAATTAAAAAATGACATAGACAATCAGTAAAACAAGAGAGCTAGAGGTAGACCTAGGTTGGATTATTGTACACAGATAGTTAAAAATGTAGGCTGTGGGAAATGTGTAGATTAGCTCAGAATAGAAATCAATGGAGGTATGCGTCCAACCAGTTCCAAGAGGGAAAACCTAATGACGAAAAAAATAATTGTACTTAAACCTGATAAGTATTATAAGCAACTACAGGTATTGCTTTTGCAATATTTTCAACTAATGTTAATTGTGCGAAAGCATTTACTGGAACACTATTAAATCGGCAGATGTTCAAGTGTTGGGGGCTATGTTCGAAAACAACATACATAGAAACAATTAAAAAATTATTGAAAGTAAATGTGCAAAACAAAAAAAAAGAGAAGTAAAAGGGCAGAATATGTTCTAAAGCATTTTTGAGGAATAGTGCGAAATATATTACAAGCAGAGATAGGAAACAAAAAGAGGTAGACGTAGGCCTAGATCAGGCTATTGCACACAGTGAAAGATGCACACTATGGAAAATTCAGGAAAATAAGTAGGTTAGTTCAGAATAGGAAACAATGAGGGTATGCGTCTAACCAGTTCCAGGACTGAAGACCTAATGATGACGATACAAAAAAAGATGCCACTCGTGGTTGATTAATAAAAAAATAATAAGGAAGCAAGCAAACACAGCCACGTAAGAACCAGTAAATCCTTTCTAATTTTTATATCAAGATTCCGCTACACTTTTAGTGCTTAGAACACCGTGGTTAATTATTAACTTATTAATTTACTTACTTGCCATGTAAATGAGCTTCACTCAAAAGTTTTCTAAACAAGTCTTTTCGCTCCCTTAATTTGTTCCGCTTTTCACGACGCTCTTCTTCTGCTCTTTCCTTCACATATTTTTCAAAGACTTGTTTACGTTCTTTAGAAGTTAATAAAAGATAACGTGAATCAAACACAATTTTATGTAATTCTTTTTCCCATGTACTAAAAGCAGATACTTCTTTCTCTGTTAACATTTCCTTAAATGATTTTATACGTTGTTCTAATGGAATGATGGCACGTTCTTTCGCAGCACGTACTTCAGCTTCTATTGCAGCATCCTTACCAATATCAATCTTTTTGGCCGTTGGAGTACCATTGCCTAAAAAAAAAAACAACACAAATATTTAATTCAAGGTAATTTAACATTCTATAAGCAGATACTGCATCAATTTAGAAATAATTGTCATGATTTGTCGTATCATTTTAAATAACAAAACAATTCTAGATATTATACAGGACCTTTTCTTTACAATCATTCATAGAAGTTTAAATAAGGAAAGCTTGTCATATTAATAGGTTGGTGTCTACCAGAAATTTTCCAATGTAAAATGCATACATGTTACGTGCTAAATTGACCCTAGTTATTTGAATTAAATTTACTCTACCAAGGAGACATAGCAGTAAATATTGCACCACCTAGCTTTCCGTTGTGAGAGATGGGTTCTATAAAAGCAAATGTAGGTTCTTTTATGGGTATACAAACTTTAACACTTTCACTTACAACTTACCTATTTAATACGAAACCGTTGTGCACCAACACACCTGATTTCAGTTTTGCTAGACGATGTGTGTTTTAGGAGACGATTTAAATAGTTTTACTTTTTTGCAATACAGGTTGATGGAGCCTTGTGTACAATTATTTCTTACCACTTATTTAAAACGAATACAAATAATAAAAAAACTTCAAATCGTTCACCTAACTTATATTATGCAAACATAAATATCACAGTATTTAACAAACACAACAAAACAAATAAACTAATTGGACGTGTAGCTACAAGAAAAGAACAACTGAAAATTATTATATTATAAGTATCCACTATTCTGAATGGACCTGCATCTTGAAGAAGTTCTAGATTACTAGAACAGGTGGAATGGCTTGCGTTCCAGTGACCTAAAAAGTCAAACTACAGGTTCAACCAAAGTAGTGAGGGTCTTTAGTGAGAAACCAGACTAAGACAGGTTCCCGAAAGAGGGCAGCGGCTTTTTCAGTACTTAGAGTGGCAGAGACCATAGGGGTCGATATGGCATTCTAAGACACTACTACGATGTGGAAGGCAAAGGAATACAACCACGTTACCTCTCAAGTATACAGCATACTTAAATTGTAATAAACATGATGGCACTTGCTGGGGTAAAAGATTCTGGAGTTAAAACAGTCCCCAGGAGGGGACTACTTCACAGAATGAGATCAGAAAATTTAGAAAAAAACCCGGGAAGCATGGAATGTCAGAAGTATGAAGCAAGTAAGTAAGCCAGAGAACGTAAAATTGAAATGGATAGGTTAGCACTAGACATAGTAGGGATCGGCGATGTTTGGTGGAAAGAGGTGGGGGATTTTTGGAGTGGAGACTTTTAGACAATTCATACGGGACCAGAGGAAGGAAATTCTGGTGTGGAAATAGTTATGCAAAAAACATATAGGAACTGTGTAGAAAACTACTTACAAAAGAACGAAATAGTATTAATGGTTAAGATTAGAATCTAAGCCGGTAATTACAGTAATAAGACGTCTAGCCACAGTGAAGAAGAGGTAGAAGCAATCTTCAAAAATATCGAAGACACTAAGATACGTAAAAGGACATGAAAATTTAATAATTATGAGAATTTTAATGCAGTGGTAAGTGAGGGTCAGAAAAGGACGGCAGTAGGTTTATTTGGTTTAGGCAAGAGAAACGACAGATGAAATTGTTTGGTAGAATTTTGTAACAAAAACAATGTAACCATCACAAACATTATTTCAACATCATGCTAGAAGACAATACACATGGAAGATGCCAGATAATATAGGAAGATATCAAATAATTCTTATTAGACAACGGTTTAGGAATGAACTAAAAGATTGTAGAAACTATCCAGAAGCAGATATAGATACTGACCACAAAATCATAATTATGAAGGCGACACTTAAATTTAAAGATTTTTAAAAAATAAACGAAAAAAGGTACTTTGACTTTGAAACACTAAAAGATAAAGATATCCATAACAGTTTTGAAAAAAGTCAAATAAATTGCTGAAAGACATTGGGAAAAAATTTCTGATACTAAGGAAGTAGAAACAGAATGGAATAACATTAAACCCAGCTTAGACATAGTGCCCAGAGATATTCTAGGGTATACCCAAAAAGAAAATAAGAAAACATGGATAACAAAGAAAATCCTAAGTTTAATAGAAGAAAGACGAAAATACAAAAATAAATCAGACAATATAGCAAAAGAGAGATACAAAGCCATAAAATGGGAAATTATTCGCAAATGCAGGAAAGCTAAAGAACAATGAATCGATGAAAAGTGCAAAGAGGTGCAAATTAATATGGAAATAGGAAAGATGAAGCATACAAACTAATTAGAAAGAGTTTTAGGGATATATATAAATATATATATATATAAGATGCAAGAGGAAACGTCATTATACATAATGTAGAGAAAGTGGTTAGATGACAGCAATATATAGGGAATTTATATGCAAGATAGGAACTAACAGCATTAGAACAGGAATCAGACATTGAAAATGATGACCTGGGATATCCTACACTTGAGATGAATTTAAATTAGCATTAAAGGGTCTGAAAAATGGTAAGGCGCCGGGTACAGATAAGGTACAAGCAGAAACTCTAAAGGCCGCTGGACAAGCAGTCACAGAACGTCACTTCCAACTTGTAAGCTATATGTATCATACAGGCGAGATACCCCAAGATTTCAAAAGTAACTATACCTAAAAAGAGGCACAGATAAATGTGAAAATTTTCAAACATTAAGATAGACAGCACACGCGTCAAAAATACTAACTAGAATTGTACACAGACGAATGGAAATACGAGCTGAAGAAATACTAGAAGATCAGTTTGGGTTTAGGTGAAACAGGAGAACACGAGAGGCTATTCTAACTCTAAGGGGGATAATGGAGAAAACAATAGAAAAAAGGGAAAGCGTGTATATAGGGCTTGTAAATCTGGAAAAAGCATTCGACAATGTAAAATGAAATAAGATGTTCGAAACACTCAAAAAGATTGAAATGAGTTTTAGGGATAGACGAATAAAATATAGCTTATACAAAGAGCAAACAGCAGTAATAGAATTAGAGTGGGAACGTTGAAAAGTAAATGTTAGAAAAGGTGTGACACAAGGATGTGCCCTATTCCCATTTAATTTTTAACTTGTACATCGAAGAGGCAATGAATACTGTCAAATGCAGAAAGACATTTGGAATTATTATGCAGAAACAAAAGATTTAATGATTAGATTTGCAGATGATATTGCGGTATTGGCAAGGAAGAGTTAGAAGCTGCTCTTAATGAAATGGGAACAGTTCTAGCAGAGAGATACGGTATGAAAATTAACAAAAATAAAACTAAAGTTCAAGTATGCAAAGGAGAAAATAAACCAAAAACAAGAATACAAATAACACAAGATGGGAAAACTGCAAATGATATAAAACAAAGGTTAGCAGAAGGTCGTGATACATTTAACTAGAAAAAGCAACTATTGTGTTCAAAGACGACAAATATAGAAACAAGGAAAAGATTGCTTAAAACATATGTGTGGAGCATAGCACTGTACGGCCGTGAAGTCTGCACAGTAGAAAAAGTGGACAAGAAAAAGGTAGAAGCCTTGGAAATATGGTGCTACAGACGTATCACAAAGATATCACGGACAGACAAAGTTAAGAACAAAGAGGTACTAGAAATGGTAGGGAAAGAAAGAAAAATGTGGAAAACAGTATAAAATAGGAGAGATAGGATGATAGGCCACATACTAGGGCATGAGGGAATGGTGCTGAATATATTAGAAGGAGAGGTAAGAAACAAGAAACGCAGAGGTAGACCTAGGTTAGACTATTGCACACAGATAGTCAAAGATGTAGGCTGTAGGAATTTCAGGGAAATGTGTAGGCTAGCTCAGAATAGAAAACAAAGGAGGTGCGCATTCAATCAGTCCCAAGACAGATAAACTAATGACGAAAAAAAATACTGTACTTAAATATGATGATTATTATAAACAAATACAGGTATTGGTTGTGCAATATTCTCGAAAAATGTTAACTGTGTGAAAGGATTTACTGGAAAACTATTAATTTGGCAAATGTCTATGTGTTGGGGATCTTGGCAGCCACAAACTGCTTAACCACCTTCACATACCACTGAATCTCGGTGAAATAGGGCATATAATTAGAAAACAATAGAAGTGGAACCAAGCTGTATATATAGGCTGTGTGGGAATCTCAGGGAACTGTGCAGGCTAGCTCAGAATATAAATAAGTGCAGGTACGTGTCCAACGTGTCCAAGCATGTTCTACACCAGTTTTAGAAAAGAATAGAAAATCTGCAGTTCCTTGATGGAAGTAAAGTGATCTGCTGCGAGTCTTTAGATGGAGAGGCCGCATCAGTTCCTGAAGGTTCTGATTTTAAATAAATTTAGGCCCAGAAAAGAGAAATTACACTGTTAAATACTATTATTAAACAGTTGCACGATAAAAATACAATACTAAAGGATAATATAGTTCACTTGAAAGAATATATTGACCTGTTGAAAAAGGTAAATAGCCTTAATATTAGTGTCCCTCAAAACTCTGCAGGAAAGCTGTTTCAAAATACAATTTTTTAAGTGTACCCCAATCAGTTGATTATCAAGAGCAGTTAAGTGCAAACATACAAGATGAAAAATGTTCTAAAAACGAAGGTGCAATGAAAGTAAAATTTTTACAAGATACCAACTAGGGAAATAACAATAGAAATGATTGGGCTATTCACTCAAATGAGTATTCATACCTCGAAAATTACCCCTGAAGCAGTATCGTATGTTGTAGCGGTAGCTCAAAAAGTGGTGACGACTAATATAGTTAGCAGTGATGGCTATTCAGTAGTACATAGACGTAGTAAGTCTAACAAAATCTATTTTTGGTAAAGGTGTAGGTAACAACTTCAAATCAAACTTGATTGCTGCAGAAAGAAAGGCACAGATCTCTGTAGGGCGTATAAAAAAAGGCACTCAAGTTAAAGTTTTGCAAAAACACCTGCAAGAAATCATACCCAATAAAGAATTCTCATGTGATACACTTGAGACAAGGGGTATATATGCCTATTCCAGTGTTGGTGTCTGCTTGAATAACAAGAACATTGTAATGAATGGTAAGAATTGGCCAAGTGGTGCAGAAATAAGGCCCTTACATTTTTAGAGAGCAAGCCTCTATTGATGCTAAAGGATAATGGTGGTACTTTTAAACCGAACATAAGTGATCAGGCACATAATCATGAACTGAAACAACTATTGATGTTTTTGAAAGTACAAAGTCTCAATCAAAAAGTTACTACAAGAATGTAATGTTAATGCTTCCTTTATTGGCTTGGTTAAGCACTGGATGACAGACTCTACCATAAACTATATTGCAATCAACAGTTACAAACTAATAAGTATCTTTTGTCATGTCAATATGAGAAGTGGAGGGGTCGGACTCTGGGGCAACGCCAATAAGGTTACTGCACTGGATTTTACAGGAATGAGTTGTGAAGGTGAGTTTGAACTATGTGGTGCTAAATGGAAAGATCATTGTCAAGGTTCAACTTCCATTTTGATTGAGTATCTTCCATCGCCTGGAAACCCTAAGATATTCCTATATAGACTTTCTGATGTTCCAGACAGTATATACATAAGGAAAACATAATATTAGAAAGTGATTTCAATATTAATATATCGAATGGTACTGAATTAAAAACAAATTTTCTCAACTTAATGGCAGCGTACAATCTGCAATATACAGCGTCTTTCCCAACTCAAGTAACCAGCAATTCCTCTACAGCAATTGACAATACTTTTACAAATATCAAATCAGAGCATAAAGTTCAACTACGTGACACATACCTGTCAGACCATAAAATCTTGTTATACAGTGAACAATTTGTAAAACATAATAAATCTAAGTCAAAGTGTCAAGGCTCCTAAATAACGTAACACACGATATTAATCTTGAGAAGTACTTACATGATGAGAAATGGCGGAAGTAGATGAACAATTTAAAGTTTTTCTGTACACCTTATCTGTATACTTTGACAGGTGCTTCCTCGTTACAGTGGTGCCACATAAACGTCACACAGAAGAATATTGTTATTATGCCGTTACTAGGTCTAGTGATAGATAAAAAATATCCAATATTGAAACCTATATATATATATTGTTGTGAATTTAAAGGGTAAGTAAGTGTAGACAATAAAATCTTAGCAACCATGTATATAGAAATAAAAGCAAATTATTTACGCGGAAAATTAATTAACCCATATAGTGACAACGAACGATTATTAAAGTATTTTTCTATATTTAAATTGAAATGTTAAAATTACATAAGGGAAAAAAGCTTTAAAGCATATAGAAGTTCAAGAATACACATAATTAATCATAATTTCTTTTAATGAAACGCATTAATGCAAAAAGGATTAGTGCTTGCATAGAAAATCAATAATTTCAAATGCAAATGTTGTTCGTTTTAAAAGCCGACGTTTATACAAATACTACGAAGAAGAGAATCTAGGAAGTGTTATTTTCAAACGGTCGATAATTTCAAGAAACACCTGTTGATTAAATGTTACGTTCAGAGAATATTAAACAAACGTTAAGATACAATTCCATAGAAATTGTTTTCAACCGTCGATTTGGATGAGCAGCTACAACAACTAATATCTTAAGGAATGAGTGGAATGAACAATCAATAATATACAACAGACAGAGAAAAATATAAATGAAGTGTTGGATAGAAGTCATGTAGGATACACGGTTATTTGTGAAGGACGTCTACAATATCGATCTTCTGTAACTCAAGTGGGGTTTTA